>JALGQJ010000031.1:0-1247500 GCA_023055345.1 Quercus wislizeni | reverse complement strand
ATTTTTGGTTGATTTTGTGGTGTGTTCGATTGTGGTGGTGGTGGTTGGTGGGGCTGGGTTGCGGTGGTGGTGTTTGTGTTGGTAAATTTGGTTTTGTATCTCATACAAAACACATAGCGGAAGCAACAAACATGGATCTATTTCATTCATGATTGATAATATGCATTATGTAATTTTCAGAATTTAAGAACAAGATAGTGTACCTTGGTGCGGTGAAATTCAAAACAAAAGATTAGAAGTACTTGGGAACACTTTTAATCTTCACTCCAATTCCATTTTACGCCCAAGAAGTGTGGTCTCTCAATCAGTTTCTAAGGGAGAATAATCGAGTGGCTTCACTCGCACATATACACCACTTCACAATGATGATTCTCTTAAAATAAAATTTTGTATGTTTCTCCATTTATAACTAACTGATTATTTAATTGGGCCTTTCCAATTGGGCTTTAGTAATTGGCTTGGAGTGGGACCAAAAGGAACCAATAAAACACTAGCTTCAACAGGCCTTGGGCTTTTCTGTCAACTCTTGACAAGTCCAAAGTTACCATTAATTATATTTAATGCTACTATATAAATATAATTGCACTCTAGGCCTTATTTATAAATTATATCCTAAGATTTTATTATACATGAAACCCCTTCAAAAAATATTCGTAGTAATACAAAGTCATGAATGTAGACTGTCACTTTGAAGATTACTACATCTTAATCCTTGAGTACCCGGTTTAATTCTTTAAGTTATTTATTATATATTTATGAAATCCAATTTTATAAATATATAATTCAGTAATTTCTTACTAAAGTGGTTAGGCCTAACTCTCTGAATAACTGAACCCATTAAACTTATCACAAGGGAATATTTTATATCTACGTTAAGAGACTATGAATGCCATCTTGAGAATATATGTTCTATCAACACTAAATGTGGCTGCTCAATATACTGAGGTTTTGACTGTTATTATTCTCTCAGGATTAAGAGTTCATGCAAATAGAAGTCGTTAGATTTATTATTCATTTGACAGTCGTTAGGAGAATAATAAATCTCACAGCGGTCCAGTTCAATATGTTTTAATTCTTAAAACATATCAACATATTAATTAGAAGTCTCCACTTTCATGATCAAGACAAATTATCTTAGTTGATATGTTATAGTCTTCATAGATGAAATACCCAATTTTATCACTAACTACGAACCAAAATTATGAGTTTACAAAGAACTTGTGATCTATATCTTCTGTGATTAAATCACATAAATCACATACTATGCATCTCATGGACTATATGATAATGTTTAAATATTCATGTTACCATTATTTTAGATAATAATAAAGAAACTTTATTAATCACAACATTAAGTCATACATAATGTCATACATAATAACATACATATCATCATACAATAGGATTTAAGGGCACTAATCCTAACAGTTTGGTGGTGCTGAGTTGCAGTGATGTGGGTGGTGGTGCTGGGTCTGTGTGGTTGGCGATAGGGGTTATCAGTTGCAGAGATTATGAGTTGAAGAGAGAGAGAGTTAGGGGAAGAGAGAATGTGAGGGGAGAGAAATAATATTAAAATAATGTATAGAAGAATTACAGTAACCGTACACATATGCACGGTTACTATAGCACTTGTGCATTTATGTACAATTTTACACCCATTGATGTGAGTATTTTTTTGGCCAAAATGTGTCAAATAAGCTACTTTTTGTATTTTGCAAGATTTTGCAACCACTGATGTGGTTGTTCTAAGAGCACTAGCATTGGGGTGTAAAGTGTAAACATCCCCGAGTTGCTTTTTTACAACTTAAGTCACCAAAATCTCACTACATCTAGGTTTGTAAACTTAAAAAAATTTTCAATCTATGAATAGTAAGGTTGCATATATGCAACCTTACTATTCATAGATTGTAAAGAAAAAAAATTTATTATTTTAATATGTGGTTGTGTGTGAAGAGAAGGAGTGAAAAGAAAAAAAATTCTTTAAAATCTAAAAAATTATATAAATAAAAAATAAAATAATTAGAAAACAATAAAAAGATGAATTAAATCTAAATCATCTCTTACTTTCCTAATGATCTAATCATCTCTCACTCAGCTCTTATTACTCTTGAAGGTCTGAAATGGGCATGGGGTTTGGGGATTGGTGAGAGGGGTTTGTTTGGGCACTTGTTGGAGGTATGAATTAAGACCTACAAATGGTAGAGAGGAAACCATTTGGCCATGAATTGGTCAGGGTTTTCATTTACGTTGTGTATGGCTCAATTATTTAGAGTTCTGTGTAACTTAACCATAGTTAAGTGAACTTAGCATGGCAAAGGTTGGTTTGTTAGATGACTTTGGTGGCCATGGGTTTCTCATGAGCTTAGCATAGTGACTCGTGGTGGGTTTCTCATGGGTTTTTTTGGCCAAGCTTCGTGCTCTATAGGTGCAGGGCTAGGTCAATGCATTTTGGTAGGAATGACAATGGGTCGAGTTTGGGGTGGGTTTCTTTATCCCCACCCTTACCCCATCACCTACCCCCTGTTTCTTGAACCTGCTCGTTAACTAAATGGGCTTTTTTTGTCCCCATACTCACCTTTATGGAACCTTGCAGGCCTTGCCTCGCCATGCCATGCTCTTTTAGGGCCCAATCGGAAGGCCCTAAACCATGACCCAATCTATTAAATTTTTTTTCTAAAGCTTTAAGGCCCTAAGATAGGAAAAAAAAATGATTAAGTTTGATTAGAAATACCATGGTGACAAAGGGGGAGGAGAAGTGGAGAAGGGAGTGACGAGGATAAAGCGACAAGGGTGAGGGACTGGTGAGGTGAAGGAGGGTTCGGTTACTGAGAGAGTGAGGGTTAGAGTGGGAATGAAGGAGAGGGAGAGGGAGGGCGGCTAAGAGAGTGATAGTGAGAGTGCGAGAGAGTGAATAGGGTTAGAATTAGAAAGTTAGTGTGGGGACAAGGGCCCAAATTTATATACTGGGCCTTGGGCCCTATTTAATGATGTGGATACGTCTAAGGAGGAGTAAATGATTGGAGATGCTCCAGAATGGAGGATCACGTATGGGAAGGGTGGAGGAATACAGTCCAAGGAGGTTATCCTTCTCGGATAGGATGAATATCGGTCAAGAAAGTACTTGAGCGACTTAGGTGACCTTCCAGGAATTTCCAACGATAAGGATGAATTTCAGGCACGTATGAAGAGGATAAGAATACAGAAATATCTAAGAGAAAAGTTGTTACCACCGCATTAAATGCACTGCAGCAACTTTTCTGGCCGCATTTATGTGGAGAAGACCACTGAACAATGCAGTCTCAATCACCACCGTTTAAAAAGAGCCAAAGAAGATGCCTGATAAGACATGTACTCAAGTGAAGGTTTCGATGATTAACAAGTGTACGATTGAGATGGTTTAAAAGGAAACTATATAATGTAAAAGACCCCCCATAAGATGGAGATATCGAAAAATATAGTGAAAGGAGAGAGAAAAAGAATTATTGTAGCACCAAGGGTTGTATTAGCTTTTAGGAACATTGGTTTAAATAACAGTTCATCTCATCAGACAATTATTTCATAAAGTTTTATGTATGTTTCTATGTTTGTTCATATTTTAAATCCTTGTTAGCCTTTGTCCCATTCGCTAAAAGTCCAATTCTTTCACCCACTCTCTACAAATTCATTGTATTGGTCTCATTGGGCTCATATCCCAAATCTTTTGGGTTTAGGCTACAAATCGTGACCCTACAATTGACGCCGTCTGTGGGAAAAGCTTGTGCTTTAGTATAGTATAATGGTTAAGTACGGCAGGATCAGGTCCACATCAAACAAGTCCACATCAGGCAGAATCTGCTAATGTTTGTCAATAAGATGAATTCTTCAATCTTGAATGTGAAAAAGATCGTGAAAACTATCAAGAAGGCAGTGTGCATACCATCCATACGGGTGGAAGTGGTTTTCGAAGGAAAGGTTACGTACCCATGAGCAAGGTGATGATAAAGCCATGCAACGAGAGATTGATGATTTGAAGAAGAAACTCCGTCGAGTACAACAGAAGCGATCCCTTTCCAGCTCTGATGTCTCTTCCAATGATGAAGAAGATACTATATACAGACAGAGGTCTAGAACTCCACCAAGCAAGTCCTTCTCCTGTGAGGAAGAGCATCTTCACTGAAGGAAACGTAGGAGCCCTTCTCGCAAAGGAGTAGGAACTGATGTTATGAAAAAGGCGTTGAGCCAAATTTGTAAGTCACCCTTTACACGGGGGATAGAAAAGGCACGGTTCCACCAGTCAACGTTCGCCATGTATAATGGCCGAATGGACCCTGTTGACATGTAAGTCAATTCAAATAGAAGATGGCTCTCCATTCTTAAGACGCGGCCTTGATGTGTAGGGTATTTCCATCTAGTTTGGGACCGATGCCAATAAAATGGTTCGATGGGTTAAGGACAAATTCAATCAGTTCCTTTAAGAAACTCACCCAATCATTCTACTCTCGATTCATCACATACAGTAGGGTTCCTCAACCTCTGGACTCCTTATTGTCCATGTCAATGAGAGAGGGAGAATTCGTAAAGGCATATTCTAAAAGGTTCTGGGAGATGTTTAACAAGATTGATGACGATTTTGATGAGGTTGCCATTAAAACTTTCAAGGTCGGTCTCCCATCCGAGCACGGTTTAAGGAAATCTCTGACAGGTAAACCTGTCACCAGTCTATGCTAGCTAATGGACCGAGTTGATAAATACAAAAGGATCGAAGTCGACCAACAACAAGGAAAATGGAAGGCTAAGGTTATCCCTTAGGAAAGGAAGGATTTTAGGTCAGACCGATACAATGATAACCGGCCGAGAAGGGATTATGTAGGTCAATCAGGGTCTACCAATACTTAGGTCGTTGGTGTAGTGTTCCGAGAGCTAGTGCATCAAGTATTGGAGAAGATTAAAAATGAACCATTCTTCAAACGACCGAATAAGATGATGGGAAATCCTGAAAAGCGTAACCATAATCTCTATTGCTAGTATCATCAGGATCATAGGCATACCACAGAGGATTGCAGAAGTCTGTGAGATCACTTGGACCAGCTCGTTCAAGAAGGCAAATCAAAACAACTACTGCATCATTCCAGTGGTCAGGGGAGCCAGGCAAACTCTGAGTCTCGGAGAGATGTTTCTTTAAAACCCCCATTGGGAACTATCAATGTCATCTTTACTGCACTAGGGAGAATATGATTCTGCCCATCTAGGGTAATGTCCGTAGCTTGTCTGTCCTCAAGAGACACTAATCAGGATCTGAAGAGGACTAAAGTGAAAATTTCGCTAGTCATGGGTTTCTCGGATGAGGATTAGATTGGAACCATCTAATCCCATGACAACGCCTTAGTGATCACCGTTCGAATTGGAGGATATGATGTGAAGAGGGTGATGGTGGATCAAGGTAGCGCTGCTGAGATAATGTATCCCGACTTTTATAAGGGGCTGAACCTAAACTCTGAGGACCTAACACCCTATCGTTCCCTCTTGGTGAGTTTTGAAAGGAAGCTTATCATACCAAAAGGCCAAATCAGATTACCTGTGCAGATTGGTTCAGAAGTGGTAGAGGTAGATTTCATCGTCGTGGATGCCTACTCTCCCTACACAACAATTATCGCCAGACCTTGGCTTTATACATTAGGAGCAGTTTCTTCTACTCTACACCAGAAGGTTAAATATCCGTTCGAGGGTCAGATCAAAGAGATATTAGGGGATCAATCTATGACAAGGCAGTGCTTGGTGGCTGCCATCCAACATAAACCCGAGGCCGAGTCCTCGGCTCATGAAGGAAAGCACTCATAGCAGTTAAAACCCCCAGCGTTATCCATCGATAAGCTAGCAGAGGATGCGAAGTGTGAAGATTTGGTAAAAGTTACCGTAGGGGATGATTTGGAAAAGTTCTTTCAGATTGGATCCCAGCTGCCTCATCAAGAGAAAGAAGAGCTGATAGAATTCCTTAGAAGGAACATTGATATTTTTGCTTGGAATGCTTACGAAGCTGCAAGAGTAGATCTAGAATTCATCTGTCACTACTTGAAAGTTAATCCACTAATCACCCCTAGGAAACAACCCACTCGGCGCCCATCCAAAGAGCACGCTGAAGAATTGCGAGAGGAAGTAACTAAGCTTAAACAAGATGGAGCTATTAAAGAAGTTTTTTTTTTTTAAAATCCTGAATGGCTAACAAATACTATGGTGGTAAAGAAGAAGAGTGGGAAATGGCGAATGTGCATAGATTTTACGAACTTGAATAAAGCTTGCCCTAAGAATCAATTCCCTATGCCCAAACTAGATTAGTTAGTAGATGCCACTGTTGGCCATCCTTAGATGAGTTTCTTGGATGCCTTTCAAGGTTATCACCAAATACCTTTAGCCCTAGATGATCAGGAGAAGACTACTTTTGTCACTCCCGTCGGGAACTACCATTACAAAGTAATGCCATTTGGTTTGAAGAATGCGGGATTCACCTATCAAAGAATGATGACGAGGATGTTTGAGTCACAATTGGGGAAGAATATTGAAATCTACATAGATGACATGGTGGTGAAAAGCAAGGTGGTTTTGGAGCATTTGGGAGATCTTGGAAATATTTTTGAAGTTCTTAGAAAGTATAAGTTGCGCTTAAATGCTTCCAAGTGCTCATTTGGCGTGGAGTTAGGCAAATTCTTAGGTTATATGGTCACTCATAGAGGGATTGAAGTCAACCCTGATCAGTTTAAGGCTATTAACAACTTGCATTCACCTCGGAATCCCAAAGAAGTGCAGAAATTGACTGGAATGGCCGCCGCTTTGAATAGATTCATCTCTCGATCAGCAGACAAATGCAGACCCTTCTTCTTGTTGATCAACAAGTGGAAAGCGTTTAAGTGGACTGAAGAATGTGCCGTAGCCATCCAGCAACTTAAATACTATCTAGCTCGGCCACCAATCATGTCTAGCCCTGAGTTAGATGAAGTCCTTTTTGCCTACATTGCTGTGGCCCCTTATGCTGTAAGTTTAGTACTGATTCGAGTTGATTGCGGTGTACAATGGCCGGTTTATTATATGAGTAAATCATTTCATGAAGCTGAGGTTTGTTATCTACCACTGGAGAAAGCTATCCTGGCAGTAGTGTTTGGTACACGTAAGCTACCTCATTACTTCCAAGCATATACAGTTGTCGTTCTTACTCAACTCCCACTTAAAGCCATACTTCGGAGTGCTGACTACACAGGAAGGGTAGCCAAATGGGGTACAATTTTAGGAGCTTTTGACATCAAGTACATGCCTCGTACCTCTATAAAAGGACAAGTCCTTGCGGATTTGGTGGCCGAATTTACTGAACCCCCAGTGGAAGGGTTGAAACCAGCAGAGAACATGGATGGAAAATTGGTTGGCACGATCTCCTAACATGGCCCTTCACCCTGGGAAGTGTATATTGATGGGGCATCGAATCAGAAAGGTTCTGGGGTGGGGCTAGTACTAATATCCCTTGAGAAAATCATTGTTGAAAAATACTTAAGGCTGGACTTCTCGGCTACAAACAATGAGACCGAGTATGAAGCTCTAATGATGGGAATGGCCATTGTGTGGGCCAATCTTTCCTTGTGGTATTGTGTGGGCCAATCTTTCCCTGTGGTCAAACTGTGTGTGAGAAAGTCAGGCCCAATATTATCCCCATTCATACAAACGGAGCAAGGAAGGGCCCGGCCCAATATCCCGTGTGAGGGCAAACGAATATCCGAGGACATCCAGCCGAGGAATGGACAAAATTACCATCCGAGGAGAGATGGAGCATGCTTGTCAGGAGTTGGACCGTGTCCGAGGACGATGGTCACCTCGGTACTTTTGTCCGAGGTATCCGGTGAACTCGTTAATCACTCAGAACAACGCCTGGGACAAATCTTATAACAGAACAAAGGGGGAAATATTAAATAAAAAGTAATGGTAGGAAATAACAAATATCTAAAGGTGCTGTCACCTCCGCATTAAATGTCTCCCAGCTAACCTTCTGGCCGCATTAATGTGGAGGTGATACCTGAACAGTGAAGGAACAGCTTTCCAGCTAAGAATGGAAGATTCAAGAGAGGGCAAGGGGGATGACGAAAAAGGACGTTGGATGCCAGGTCCACACGTGGATGATAGAAAAGGCAAAAAAGCCATGGTATATAGGGCGCCAAAGGAAAAGGAAAAAAGGGAGAGAAAAAAGAAAAATCAGAACTCTAGGGCATGTCCGAAGAGACCTATTGCTACATTCCTTACTCGTATCTTTAATCTTTTTACACTAAAATCCAATATCTTGGCCAAGATCAGACTAGTTTCCTTTCCTGCACTCTATAAATTCATTGTTTGGGCTACGTGGGCCTGGATCCACTCTCGTTTCGGATTCAAGTCAAATCTGGTCCCTACAGCCATGATTCAAAGAATGGGTGGAAAATCAGTAAAAGTTTTCTCAGACTCGAGGCTAGTTGTCGGCCAAGTAAAAAGGGAATTTGAGTCAAGTTAAGTGTCTACAGTCAGAGTTCGAATCTTTCAACTTGCTGCACATCCCCAGAAGCAGTAATGCACATGCTGACTCTTTAGCTATGCTTGCAACATCCTCGACGTAGAATTTGCCTCGGGTTATCCTTGTTGAGGATTTGTACAAACCCACAGAGACAAGAAGAGAGACAATTCGAATTCATCAAATTAGAGCAAGACCAAGTTGGATGGACTTTATAATTCAATTCTTGAAGGGGGATACTCTACTTGAAGAAAGGTTAGAAGCTGAAAAAGTACGGAGGAAGGCCACAAGGTTCTAGCTATTCGAGAACCAGAAGTTATACAAACGTTCCTTTTTAGGACCCTATTGGTTATGTGTTCCTCTTGAGACAACTGAATCACTCTTGGAAGAGTTGCATGAAGGAATTTGTGGAAGCCATACCGGTGACAGATCTCTAGCGCATAGAACCATCACCCAAGGCTACTGGTGGCCAAATATGCAAAGGGAGGCTCAAGAGTATGTCAAGAAGTGCAACCAATGCCAACGGTTTGCACCGAACATACGCCAACGGTTTGCACCAAACATTCACCAACCAGGTGGAATTCTTAATCCATTATCCAGCCCATGGCCATTCGCTCAATGGGGCTTAGATATTGCGGGTTCATTCCCCAAAGCAGTGGGAAACAAAAGATATCTTCTGGTTGACACAAACTATTTTTCCAAATAGGTTGAAGCTAAACCTCTAGTTAACATCAGGGATGTGGATGCGAAAAGATTCATTTGAAAAAACATCATCACTCGGTTTGGAGTTCCTCATGGGAAAAATTAAAATTTTGAGGGGTTATTGTGGGGACAAGGACCCAAATTTGTATACTGGGCCTTGGGCCCTATTTGATGATGTGGATATGTCCGAGGAGGAGGAAATGATTGGAGAGGCCCCAGCATGAAGGATCACGTACGGGAAGGGTGGAGGAATACAGTCCGAGGAGGTTATGCTTCTCGGATAGGATGAATATCGGTCAAGTAAGTACTTGGGCGACTTAGGTGACCTTCCAGGAATTTCCAACGATAAGGATGAACTTCAGGCACATATGAAGGGGATAAGAATATAGAAATATCTAAGAGAAAAGTTGCTACCACCGCATTAAATGCACTGCAGTAACTTTTCTAGCCGTATTTATGTAGAGAAGACTCCTAAATAGTGTAGTCTCAACCACCACCGTTTACAAAGAGCTAGAGAAGATGCCTGATAGGACATGTACTCGAGTGAAGGTTTAGATGATTAACAAGTGTACGATCAAGATGGTCTAAAAGGAAACTATATAATGTAAAGGACCCCCTCATAAGATGGAGATCGAAAAATATAGTGAAAGGAGAGAGAAAAAGAATTACTGTAGCACTGAGTATTGTATTAGTTTTCAGGAACATTGGTTTAAATAACAGTTCATCTCCTTGGACAATTATTTCATAAAGTTTTATGTATGTTTCTATGTTTGTTCATATTTTAAATTCTTGTTAGCCGTTGTCCCATTCACTAAGAGCCCAACTCTTTCACATGCTCTCTACAAATTCATTGTATTGAGCTCATTGGGCTCATATCCCAAATTTTTTGGGCTTGGGTTACAAATCGTGACCCTACAGTTAGATATTTATAGTTTTTTTTTTAAAATGATTTAATATATATATATATATATATGTGTGTGTGTGTGTGTGTGTGTGTGTGTGTGTAGGTCAGGTTTGTCTAATACTTGAACCTGCCTCGAATCCACTATGGGTGGGGTTTTTAAAACCAACACCAGCCCCATTTGCTTCGCTGGTGGGGTACTTGCGGGTCGGATAAATTTTGCCATTCCTACATTTTGGGGCGTAAGACCATAATTTTAAATGAGTTATTTCTTTATATATATTTAAAATATATTTTTGTTACTTTTCAAATGTAAAATATCTAATTAAGTTTTTGTATTTGAGTTCTGTTAATATTTCCTTTTTTTTTTTTATTGATAATATTGATAATCACTTAATATTTCTTGTTGAATGGTAGATTTTAAATATAGTTTTATCAATTCCAATTCTTAAAAAAAAAAAAACTTTTTTCTTACAAATTCAACTGTAATAGATATTGTTAGTAAAATATATTTATTGGATAATTGATAATTCAATAAATTAATATTAGTACTAAGTAAATTATTCTAAATTTATATGTTTATCTTTAGTAACTAATCTATTATTCAAAAAGAAGTAAGATAATATTTGTACATATTAAATGTGTATTTTACTACAAAAGCAAAATACACGTGGGTTGAATTAAAGACAAATCTACTGGCAAAATAAAAACAAACTTCGGCCCACTATTTACTAAAGTTAAAAACAGTGCAAAAGGAAAAGTTAAAAACTGATTAATTATATGAAGAAATTGTTGTTCACATGGGCTGATGTGATAAGTGTACGAGGGAAAAGTACAAAATTGCTTCTCAACCATAAACGTGTAGTTTTTTCTTTTTGGATAAGATAAACGTGTAGATTTACATTTATTTGTATCAATATCAGTTCAGAGAGAGAAATTTAAAAACTTAAGAGAAGACTTAAAAAAAGGCACCGTGGAGACTAAAGAGAGTTTTTCATTAAGCCATTACAAAACAGAGAAAACCAACAACCATATATAGAAAAGTACTGCAAGATTGTAACAGGAAGATAAAGAAAAAAAGGAAGGGGAGAGTAAATAGAAGCCAACTTGAAATGCAGAAAAGGAGAACAGCAAGGTGATCTGTGAGAAGAAGAAAAAAAATTGGGATTTGATTTCTTCAGAAAAGAAAAGATTGGAAAATCACAAAATATGTTGGATTAATCTAGGCAGCTAGGATAATCACTACATTATTTCCAAAATATTTTTCCAAGGCCCAAAATTTTGTCAAATTTTCATTGCTGAAAATTTAAGGACAAGAAAAAATTACAACATTTTCACAGTACTTTTCTTTTAAGTTGTGGTGGGTCAGGTGCAATTTTATTATATTTTATTTTGACTCGGGTTCACACCTTAATATACTGTGAAGATGTTGTAATATTTTGGTATATCTTTGAAGAGCACATTTTTACTGTTCATGCATGACTTGAATCCTTTTGCTTCGAATGTTCTTCGTTTTTGAAGGTGAAGTTCTTGGAGGCTTTGGAGCTTAATTCCGGTAGAGTTTCGAGACCTTTAAATGTTTATGAATTCCTCCCATAAGATTGAGGAGGGTCTTTATTTAAAGGAGTCTTGAGAAGGAGTGATCACACTTGATTGGTTATGAGCAGTGACACAGGAATTAATTTAAATGAAGGGACTTATGTCTTGTCCTCCAAAGGACTCAGGACATTATATAATTAGCCAAAGTGTTCTAATTTAAAATAATACATTATGATATTTAATTTGACTGCTTATGTCATTTAAAATTAAAATATCAACACGTGTCGGCGTGTGATTGACCCTTAAGTATTATTTGCAATTTTTATTTAGAAACACTTGGAATATTTTCATTGGTCTCTAAATAATGTTAATAGAACCCTCTAAATAGTATGTAGCGCTTTATGATTGGTTGCAAAATTTCCACTTCTATGGCAAGTACTGAACATGTTTTGGTATGTGTTGAAAAATAATGCAAGCATCCTATGAGAAGTGACTCTGATTTGTAGACAAGAACAAAGTGCTCTAATTCTATATAGAATTCTTGCCTCGTTCAGAAAATATTTGGGAATCTCATTTTCATATATAGGGTCTATTTGTCTATTTGCTGCACTACATTATGTATGTTACAGTGAAGGAACCAACGATTTTGATTTGAGGATCGAATTCTGATGTTACTTGATACATTAGTAAAACCAATTTCTCTCCTAGTGAGGCCATTATCTTCTCTTTGTATATGATAGCCTACATAGCCCAAAAAGAACAAACCAATCAATTATTTCTGTTCTTTCAGGTCTCTTCCAAAGCAACAACCCACCACCCAAATTGTGAGAAACATCCAAAGAGAAACAAACTTACCAATATAACATTGTAATATGACTCATGAACCTCTCTTTGATTCTCTCTAGTTGCTTCTCACCCTTAAAATTAAGGCATTTTCTATGGACAAACCACTGCCTTAGCCCTCACCTTTTAACTGTGAAGGGAAAATGTAGTCAATTCCATTCCCATTAGACCCTCTCTTTTCAGTTATGGTCTTAAGGGTTATTCTAAAAGAACATCATAAATTCTCATCTCAGTGTGATTCAGGCGAAGACAGTGATGATAGACTAACACTAAATGAGGCTCACAAAGCAACGCCGGGTGTAGAAACCATCTAGTGGAAAGCTCTTGCTGAGCACCATGTTGATTTCGTCATCCCAGCGGTGACCTTCAAGGCCGCTGTTGATACCAAGGCCATGACCACCTCTACCGTGGAGCTGATGTTGTGGGTCATGGGCCTCATGGCGATACATTTGAAGGGTTTCCTTTATGCTGGACCCAACCATGGGTTTAGAGTAAGTTTACTACTAGAATATTTTTCACAACTTCGGCCACAACTAACTTGCATGGCAAGTTGAAGTATTGAAAAAAATGGTGGGTCCTTGTTGGTCTACAATTCTACCACTTATAAATTGTCATGTGACAAAATTGTGAAAATAATTGTAATATTAGATTTATTTTTGGGTTTATGGCCTACGCGACCTAGCTGGTGGCAAGGGTGGTGGAGAGGACAGAGGAGGAGGTGAGCTCTAACATGTCCACGAAATGGAGACTTAAGAGAGAAACTATGTACAACTATTCATGTGTATGATTAAAACAAGATAAAAAAACTATTTTGTATGTGGCATCTAAGAGTTATTAAGAGAGAGATGAATAATTTTAGGATACTGAAATGTTTTTTAAGTACAAGTTATTTTTTGAACTGAAATTATAACTTGATTTAGTTAATAAAATAAAATAATAGACATTGCCTTTTCAGGATAAGTGAGAATAAAGCATTTTAATGACATGGCCACTAGTTATTTTGAACCGTTAGATTTAATTGAAATTAATAGTTTAAAAAATGTGTTACTCTTGTGAAGTAACATAAGGTATAACTTGAACTTTTTTTAAAAATTATATTTATTATTTTTTTTTATTATTTCGGTAATCCAAAAATGCTAAATTTGTAAGGGATCAACATAAGTTTAAATTAAATATTTGTAAATATTACTACAGGAAAAAAAAAAGGAAAATGTTAAAGCACCATAGAAGCGATAATTTTTCATACCCCATTGAGAGAGAGAGAGAGAGAGAATCCAGATGAATTTATTGAGGTTAGTAGGAGGTTAACTTAACATAAAAAATAAAGAAGTAAAATATATTATTAAAAGTAAACTAATATGGTAAATTTAAAATCCTTAACTAGTATTGGTTTGGTGATTTGATCCAAACGCTATTATCCACCTAATTTAATCCTACTATTAGAGTGGAATTTTCTAATTAAAATTTTAATATTAAAATATTGTACTTCTAATTCCAATTTTTTTTTTTTTTTTGGTGGTTAAGAGGATATGCTTTAAGAAAAATTAAATATTACAAAATCAAGGATGTGAAACATCCCAAACATCTGAAAATAGCTGTAAAAAAATACATTAAAGGAGGAGTAGAATACAAAACAAAACTATCACTAGAGATGTTTCCTTCCTTTGCCAAAAGATTTGCATATTAATTCCCTTCTCAGTAGGTGTGGTGGAGAGGTGTGCAACCTCAAAAGGCTCGAACAGGTTCCTACGTACACTCTGAAATTAGGGCATTGCAAAGGTGGGAATGATCAAACATGGTGCATGGAGAAGAAAATATATCAATTATAGCTTTTGCCTGATGTCTTATTTCTTATTAGAGTATATTTGTATGAATTCTTTCATTAGTTTACTTATTTAAAAAATATGTTGAATAAAAATATAGTTGTATCATACATAGAAAAATAAGCTAGAAATTTCAAAAATATAAACATAAACAAAGGTAAAAATAAGTAATAATTTAAGTTGAAACAATTAAGGGCCTGTATGTTATGTGAGTTCAAACTCACATTTTCACATTTTAAACAACATTACACATATTTTCACACACTTTTTCACCCACACGTATTTCAAAAAACTACAAAAATCATATTTCAAATTACTCTACCAAACACCCCCTAAGTCTTGAATAAGATTTAAGTGCATCTTGAACACTTGGACACCGAGACAATAAGCAAATCAAAGCTATTGAAAGGTGGCAATAATGTCCAAAAGAGAAAAAGAAAAAGAAAAAGAAAAGTTATATAGTTTGTCAAATTAATTGTAAATTTTTTAGTGTTTGAAACATTAATTATACTTAAAAGTTTGTAATAATTAAAAAAATTTCACACCACTGCATACTTATAAAGTATAAAATTTTTGTGGGGTCTGGAGGCTTGAGTCAAGATTCAAGTTTCTAAAAAGGAATTTCACACACATATACAAGTTCTAACTCAAATACTATATATATATATATATATATATATATATGTATGTCATGTGTGCGTGTTAAAAAAGAAAAAAAAAAGTTTACCAACAAAATTCAAAAAATAATAATTCTAAGTAAAGAAAAAAAAGAAGACAAAGTAAGAAAGTAATGAACTTGTTATTTTTGGGGTTTGGTGGGTGAGGAAATTTTGGGGCTATTTGGTACATGCACTTTAAAATATGTGTTTTATTTTTTGAAAACATATGTGAAAATACATGTGAGTGAAAAATTATATAAAAATACGTGCAATACTATTTAAAAATTGAAAATTGTTATTTGAAATGATGTACCAAACACCCCCTTTAAATTTTAAGGTTGGTTGTTCACCATATATTTGGTAAAATAGTAATAATTAAATTTTAATCAAGTAGCCTGCCAAGAACCAGTTTAGTCGGGTGTCAATTGACACATCAGCAATTACTAATTGCTTTGTGACACATCATTATTGCAACATGAAAATTATTAATTTCGTTTTTTTTTTTTTTTTTTGCTTAAGAAAATTATTAATTTCGTTTAACTTATAAAAGCAGGTTTGTACATTAGAGCACTCTACTCCAATTACCTTAAATGACAAAAGGAACCTTTAATATCATATGTGTCTCATTCTTATTGGTTGTATTTCATGTGACTATGTTGGTCTCACTGCATTGCATTGAAGTCTTTTCTTAGACTTTGAGAATCTGAGTTGTTTCCATGCGTTACAAATGGAAAGGAGAACTTAGTAATTTCAAGCCATGCATCTCTATATATGAAAACACTTATCTTATTTCTTTCATACCTCAAAATCTACGAGAGAAAGAAAAGATCCAAACAATACCTTCGCTTAAGGTAAGCCTATTTCTTCACAAGTACATCTATCTTTTTTTCATATCTTTCTTCCTTCATTTTCTTATGTGCGTAAGAATTTTTGTACTAAAGAGAAAAATTTTATTCTCCTGCATGTTATCATAAAAAAGAAGAAGGAGAGGAGGTCAATAACAGTGTAAAATAGCTTACATTTGTCAACATGCAAAAAAGAAAAACTTCTAGCAAGTGATTTTATTTTATATCTTAATTTGATTCTCAAAAAAAAAAAAAAAAAATTATATATCTTTTTTTGAGTTGTTTTGTTTTTGTGATTTGGAGAGTAAATATAAGCTTAAAAAGTAAAAAATCTACTGCGATTGGATGGGAAAAAAAAAAAAAAATCTATAATGATCAAAATCTCATAAAAACCATATTTTTAGATTCTTAGATTGCATAAAAGGGCTTGGAATTTCATTTTTATAGAGTAATCGATTTATAGTGCTATATATATTCATTTATGTTAGTTCAAAATCTTCTGTTTATTGCAGCGCCTGAAAGGTGTTCTTTGGGAAAATAATACATTGTGAAACTTGATTTTTAATTTAAAGTTATTATTATTTTTTAAAATCCCCTGATGTGTTTCTAGTAATTATTTCTGGATGAATTTTTTCGCTATGAATCAACAAGCAAGTTAAATACAAGTAAACAAACAATTAAAACACAAAGCTCTAGAATTTTAGGTTGCCCGTTTAGCTTGAAGAATGGATATATATATATATATATATATATATATATATATATATATATATATATATTAGAAACATAAAATGTTTTAGTCAAGAAACTCAAATTCATGAGGAAAAAAAAAATGCTTTAAAAAAAAAAGAAGAAGAAGAAGAAAGAAGCAAAAATTCATTTATTCAAGCAGTTTGATACACTTCCTGTAATTCTATGAATAATACATTAATGTGCTACAGTTAGCACTACTCTTTAAAAGAAGCAATAACATATTATAAAACCAAAAACTTTACGAAACCAGTTTGGGTCTAATGCTTATGTGCATTGGATCCGTTTGAAATTTGGAGTGCCAACATTTTTTAAAATCTTGTCAAGTGTCCATTTCCTAATGGGTCTAGTACCAGGAGCATTGGACTCGACCTTTGTCCAAACCATTCAACTTCAACGTGTACGACAAGTTGTAGCTTTTATGGTAGCTCGTTTTTCGTTGAGGAGATTCTAAAATTTTGTAAGCACTTAACGAATTTCTTAATATGGGATTCTAAAATTCTGTAAGCACTTAACGAATTTCTTAATATGTATGGTAATTCAAAATGAAAGAGAGTTATCATAAATGAAATAATTTTTTTCTTATAAATTTATAGAACCTTCACGAAGGTTCACATGTTCTTAATTAAGCTAAATTTTCAAAAGTTTTAAAAAAATTGCTTAAACGTGACATTTGTATTAATATTGTCCTTGTTTTTCGGCTTTCTTAGCAATGCCAATAATATATGAACTAGATCTCAGGTTTTTTTTTTTTTTTTTTTTTTTTATAAATTTTTTTATGGTGCATAGGAGCAAGAAGAGAATTTAAAATCTACAAAGAATTAATGGGATATGTTTTGGGAATCAATAATAGACAAATCCACTCATTTTCATGTCCTCCAATTGCGGACTATCCAAATTTGTTGTTGTAATTGTTTGGTGCAATTGAATTTGATATTTTTATATGTAATGACTATAGCATAGGGTACTGATCCTTTATTCTTCAAGCAATACCTGGATTTTGTGACGTATAATGTATTCAAAATCTCTATTTATGCAAAAGATAATAGAAACTTGGGAGAAAGAGACCTTAAATCTCTTACTGGGAATACAGTTACCACACGCTTATTGCAGAATAGTTTTACTACATACATGTAAATAGTGTGGTGATCTCAAAGATACACGCTTTGTAAAAGATATATTCCCAATCAACTCCATATAAGCTTGCTCATTATTTGATGCGTGTAGCATAGTAAAACATTTCTAGACTTAGGGGCATGGTTTAAATGCAAAAAGTTCACTTTTGGTATCATTCATATAGGTGTATTAACCTTCACATAATGTAATTCTACAATTTTCTATTCTATGGTTTTTTATTTTTTAAGATTTAATCTTCTATTTAAGAATTAAGCCAACAACACCATCATAGAATTAATTAGTGCACTTGAATCTTGGGTAGAAGTTTACTTTATACTTTTTATTTTTATACATCAATAGTTAGGCATTGAGAGATTTCAATTATAGATATTTTCGTTGGAAATACTGGAAGGTACCAATTGAATTATATGTTTCTTAGCTAGTTTATGCTAATATAACTTATGTTGTATTAAAAAAAAAAAAGATTAAAGTTCACTCTTAATTATTTCATTCTTACAAAAAATTAAACACTCTAGTTTTGAGTTTCATGGAATAGAAATTTATAATATGAGATTCATTTTTTTAATTATTTTTTAATGTGTTCTCTTTGTTTGCTTCACGCTTTCTTGCTTAAATCTGAGAACATGAATTGCTTCTCACAATGTTTTCTAATTTTGTGTTGAAGGGAAAATTTGTTTTGAGCAAATGAGGAACAAAAGCTCAAGTGTTCACCGCTGGAATAACATGGACTATGATATCCTTGTTAAGATATTCATGAGTCTTAATGTTATGGATTTAATTTCTGTTGTTTCTCAAGTATGCAGCTCATGGCGCTCGGCTTGTTGTGATCCTATTCTATGGAAGAAGCTTGACTTATGTATTCAGATTTCTGACTCTTGCATTTATGCTCCCCTACAATCAGATGCTTGGTCTTATAGCGTATCAAACAACAATAGGCTAATGAACATCTTGAAGACAACTTCAAATCTCAGTCAGGGAAATGTGACTTGCTTGATTTTTAACTTCTTTGAATATGTAGAAGATGAGCACTTGGTCTATGCAGCTAAAAGGTACGTACCATGTTTCTTTCCTTAATTTACTTGCATGCTAAATTGGTGGACTTATATTGAGACCTTTTTCTTGGTAGGAATCGTAATCTAAAACGACTTGCTTTACCAATTTGGAGTCGATTAACAGTAAGTGGAATGCGAAAGGCTTTCAAATATTGGAAAGGGCTTGAGTCTTTAACTGTTCCTGACTTCAAGAGTCCCATGAAACTGATGAAAGCGATTGGCACAAATTGCAAGTACTTCTCAGAACTTAAACTTACATGCAATTTAAACCTAGATTATGCTAATGCTATTGTAAAGTATGTGCCGAAGCTCAAGGTGCTCAGTCTTCGGGCCACAATAGTGTTCAATAAGGAAACTTTGATCTGTATTCTGGACGGCTTAAAGCATTTGGAAGTGTTGAATATATGTCACTGCGAGTTCGTATTTCGAGACACTACATTCTCCACTACACTATGCCAAGAACTTGACAAAACAATTATTGAAAAAGGATCAAGACTTAGAGAGTTCCTCGCTTGTCAGACAAATTCCTGCTCTATTTGTCAAAGTTTGAAGCATTATGAATTTGAAAAGGTACGACGAGAGGATGAGGTAATTTCTCTTGCACTATGACTTGAAAAATGGAGACCAATCTAGGCAAGGATTGTGAGTTCAATATTTTGTGAACTTAATATATATTTTTGAACAAATGAACCTCTGTAGACAGTTTAATTTATTTTTTGCTGCTTCTAGATAAATTTTGGAAAAATAATGATTTTGTTTTATTAAGGTTTTCTAATTGCTCTGGAAGGTTAATATATAATTAATTAAAGCCACACTACTGTGATTGCATGTGATTGCAACCAAATTTGTAGTGATGTTGCTTTTGGTCATGATGTTAGCCACATACATTGATCTTCATAGACGAGACATTTCTTGACAAACACCCCCTCCATTGGGGCATAAAAGGGATGCGAAAAAATTGATGTTACAACTAGAGTTGGCTATTCAAATATTCTGATATTTAACTACCTGAATTTCAGCAAAAACTTGATATTTTCCTTTATGCAAGCACAAAACAATTGAAATTAAGTGTGATCTTAATGCAGAATAGTTATAACATGATATTTGTTAATTTGTTTCATTTTAATTGTTATGTGATTGAACTTAATTTTGAGGGATATAAATGGTCCATTTGGATACAACTTATTTTTGCTGAAACTGAAAATTGAAAACACTGTAGCAATTTTTTTTTTTAATGTGTGAATAGTGCCGTGAGACCCGTGAACAGTGCGTGAACAGTGCATGAATAGTGAATTTTGTTTCCTGCACAGTGAACCCATGTGATGTTACTGTTTACGTACTGGAGAAAAAATGAAAAAAAAAAGCTAGAAAATGCAAACTTTAAACACAAACGTGTATCCAAACCCTGCCAAACAATGCTGATTAAAGGTAGCAACTTGAATATTTTGAAAAGTATAACATTAAGTTTTGTTGGAAAAAAATGGAAACTCCAATTGAGACTTAAATATAATTTGCATGGATGCTACTTAAATGAAACGCTTAATCCTCATTGTGCATACTCAACAATCTTTGTTTAGAAATTGCTTAAAATTCCAGATTTGACTTCATTTGGATTTTCTTGGTATGGAAGAAAAATCTATATTTCTTATCCACTACAAAACGATATTAATTTTCTATAAAGAAAAGCATTTCTTATTTCTCAAGAAATGTATCTTTTTTGCATCAAAGAATAGGTCTTGAAGTCTTATAAATAGACAATCTATTAAAATTTTGGTGGCTTTGGTGAAAGGTCTTCCCATATGGGAAGAGACTTTGAATTTATTTGAGAAAGCCTTAGAAAGATTTTGTTATTTGTGAGTGTTATTTGAGTGTATAAACATTTTGTACTCTCTCTTTGATATAGTGAATTTATATTTTACTACGTATTTGTGAACAGAGACTATTGCCAAGCGATTTTAATCCTGGGTATCATCTTGTGTGTAGTTAGATATTTTTCTTTTTATTTTTCTACGTTCCTATAATTTGTTTTGGAGATTTTTTTCATGCCCATAATATTTTTAAAATTAAAGTGAAAGTGCTATTTGAAGACTCTTTTTGGGCCATAATAAATTAGTATAAGAACTTCTGCCATTATAACAATTTCCCCTCACATGTAAGACACTGAGAATGTATAATTTTCTTGGATTGGTGCCGATTGAAGTAGACTAGAAAATGGCCAAATGAAGATAGAATCAATTAGATTGAAGAGGTTCTTAACTTTGACATGCTCTAGGACTAGCTAGCGCAGAAAACGAGTTTCTAAAATCCATATATAGGCAATATAATTTGACTAAGTGTATATCGCTTTAATTAAAGAATAGAGCTTAATATGTTTTAGATCAAAATGCTCTTTGGACGATGGTGAAACCTTAAGTATGTTCATATGTAAGTACCCCTACAAGTAGTTGTATTAAATTTGGTGAGAGATTGTAGATATGATGTAATTTTGTTTTTACCAATGGTTTTATAGCCTAATAATGGTAGGATTTGATCGACAGTGGATGAGGGATTTCCGGATTTGTGAGAATATTATGGAATCCTTCCATCGATTCTTCTATTTAGGGAATATGTACTTTAGGATTCGATCAATTGTGGATAAGATATTTGTGATAATAAAAAGTTTTTGTACCAATAAATAAATAAATATATATTTGAGTTCCATAACAGCATTATATAATGAAAATAATCTCTTTATTCGAAATAAACATTGAATTCATCCAGAAAAAACATAGCATTTGATAAAATTAATTGAAGCCCAGAAATACATTTTTTATTTTGTTTTTTATTTTTCCTGGATGAATGAGAATGCTATTGAATAAGAACAACTAAATAATAATAATAAGCCTACATTTCAGATACTTCGAAATCATCCATCCAGCACCTTTTAGATCCATCCATCAAACCTGGGCTCAACCTAAACATGAGAATGCAAAACTCCATTTGACTCAGAGCTCCATCTCCATCAAGATCACCTTCCATCAGCATTAAAACAATCTCTTCATCTCCCATGTCATTCAACCCCAGCAGAAAACTGTTCCTCTTCAAGCTCTCAAACGTGATGAGTCCCTTCTCGCAATCCATCAGCAAACGAAACCCGCTGCAGAGTTCCCCGATAAACCCTTCTGCACCCAACCTCGCAATCATGGATGGGAAGTAGTCCTCGAACTCAACTGAGTTGTCTAGTGCCAATTGTGCCATTCTTAGCTAGACTCGAACTTGTACGTGAATTTGTACGTGAACAAAAAGGAAGAAAAGGAGTAGGATTCGAGTGATGGGTTGTAATGGTAACAAGGTTGTGAATAGGAGTGATGGAGAGTGAGGGAGTGAGAGGTGTATTATATAAGTGAAGAAAGGAAAGAGATGGTGGCGTTCGTGGAAAAAGGGCAAGGGTTCTAAAAGCCAATGAAGGAAGGTACATAATATGAGGAGGATAAATGATTATGGTTGTATTGGGGAGCTTCTTGCAGGTTTCATCGGAAGAAACCTGTTTTCTTTATCTTTGGTTCTAATGGAGCGCTTAACTTCTCCTTCCTGGAAGTTGCATATATGTGTGGCTAGCTTCTATATACACGGCACATATAGCAATAAGTGTTTATGTTTTTAGCCTTGTTGACATTAAGACATAATTAAATTACTGCTTTAACATGTGATTATTATTCTCTTGATCATTATGTACTTTGAGCATACGGTTATTAGAAGACAAACCAATTGCATTATGAAAGAGATAGCTTAGCTACTATTTTTTTTCCTCAGTCTTATTGGGTGGCATGAAGCTTAAAAATCACTCATGGTTGTGCAAATGAATAGTTTAGTTGGGTGGGATGAGCCTGTGTGGTCCAAATTTAATTACTTACAAGAAATAAGGAGAGAAAATGGTTGGTCCAAATTTATGACTTGTTTGTGTGGGAAAAAAAATGTTATTTTTGCCTAGGCCAATTCAAACCCATATGACTTCTTGATATTGCTAAAACTTATAACTCAAACAAAATTTATAACCCAAACAATATTTTATTTTGTGCTTTGTAGATTTTGTTAAGGAGTTCATAAGATTATTTTTAGTACTCCATCAATGATTGTCTGTTTTTACTTATTTTAAAAAGGATAAAACTTATATAATTTTAGGTTCTGTTTCTTAGGTTTCTCATTTTAAAATTAAGCTATGTAACTATTTAATAAAAAAAAAAAATACATTCGTCTCATGAGAAAAAAACCACATAACAGAATTTTAAGAAAAAAAACTAAGGTACACCCCTTAAATACTATACCTAAAATTTTTCCAATTTAAAAATAGAATCCAACTTTGTACAAATTTAAATTATACACAGTCATTTTGAATTTTATGTACACAAAAAAGTAATTCAAATATTCAAATATTCTTTGGCCTTGGGACACTTACTAACAAGAGTATGTTTTATTTTATATGAATACAATTACACCTCAATTTGGACAACTTTGCTATTTAATCCAAGAAATTTCAAAAGCAGGAAAACCATTGCAATTGTTGGTGTGTTGGTGTTAGGCCATAGATTCGTATGCGTGGTGTCCTTTCATGTACTTCATTGTCCTTCTAGTGCATGTCTCTTCTCACCTCTACATGAATTTGAATTGTGTACCTGTGTGATGGAGCCGAGCTTGTTTCAATAATTGGCGCACTGATTAAAGTTAGGGACATCAAAGACAAAATATTTGAACACCAAAGAATACCATCTTATCAACCTATGGTTGTTTAAAATCAGGTCCTGAAACTAAGCCCGAAATGGGTCTAAATGAAAGCAGAAAGACGAACTTGCCAGCTATTAAATCAGTTAATCTGTAACATAAACCAAATGCCATATTCATTTCAGTCATCAACCAATTTCAAACAGTCTATCAATTGAAAATGGATCGATCTAAACTGATTCAAACTAGTACTCCTTTTTTATTGCATAGAATTCTTCTATTCACTTTTTGGGTTTCACTTATCACAATTTATTATGTATTCATTTAACTTTTTTTTATAAAATAATCAAAGTTAAAAAAAAAAAAAAAAATCAACCACAGCATACCATAATTGGTAAAGTAATAGAGTGAAATACAAAAGTGGAATAGAGAATTTGTATTACCAAATGTAAAATGATTTCGTTCCTATGCTTTATTGTTGTAGTCCTACAAAATGCTGAAATCACAATGATACGGGCATGAATTAAATGCCAATTTTCTTTGTTCTATCATTTTGAATTCAATATTATATTCGTGTATTTTCTTTGATGAAATCAATGATATCTTTGTTTTCTCAATAAGTTTTCATTCGTCAACTTTCTTTTCCGTAGTCTTTGATAAGGTTTTCGAGGTTTAAGTAATCTATTACTTTTGTGGCCAAAAATCAAAATAAATTGATCGATATTTTCATCTTCAAAAAGGACAGATTCGACAATGGGGTCTTGTTAATTAAATTAATTGGAGAAAGGATATGATGGTGATCTACAATGGGGGTAAAGTTCTCACTTTTCAATCATCTTGGTTTTATCTCTCAGACAAAAGGAAGTTTCAGTGCAGTTTCCTTCATCCCTTTCCTTCCCCAATTAAACGACACATTGTGGACATGATGTTTGCCTTTTAAATTCTCTAATCCCATCAAGAATTTTTATATAGGAAATTCTACATAACATATTTTTATTAATGTTGCTAAGCTTTTTTTTTTTTGTGGGGAAATTAATGTTGCTAAACTAATAACAAGGATATACATGACAGTAGTTTTGTAACATTTATCAGTAAATCAAGTCACACATTTATTTAAACAAAAAAAAGTCATATTTATTTTTTTTAAAAAAAAAACTCAAATAACACTAGTAAGCAATAATTTCTTTTTCTTTTTCTTTATTTTTTGAGCAAAAGGTTAGAATTTTATTAAAATAAACTCTATTGTTTACAAGTATGGCCAAACAAATAGAATGGCATTTTTTTTTTTTGGGGGGGGGGGGGTGTGCAACGACATCTTAGTCAGACCCCTGATGGACTGAATTACAAAGTCTGTCCAATAATAAGCAGAAACAAAATAGCTAGCTCTAAAAATAGCTAGCAATAATTTCATAATCTTAATGTTTTTTATTTTATTTTTTCAAATGTGATAGTTTTTATATCAAGTTCGATAATGGGTTATTCTTAAAAAAAAAAAAAAAGGTTCGATAATGGGTTTCATTGTGATATATATATTTGGATACATATAAAAACCCTTATATTTGTGAATCTCATCTCTATTAAAGAAATAAAATGATCTCATTCTCATAGAACTGCTCCATACCTCTTATCCAGAACTACAAGAGCTCTGTACTGTACTTTCTAATCTCCTACCTCTGTTTCTCAAAAAAAAAAAAAAAAAAAACTCCTACCTCTAACCGTCATTGCTTATTCAGAGAAAAAAAAAAAAAAAAAAACCCGTCAGTTCTTCAATGATAATATTATTAAGCTTGTGTGGACATCAAAATATTTCGATTCCGTTTTGGAAAGCGATAAAAGATTGTTTCTTTCCTGAATATTAGAAGTAAATGAATAAATTCTACCCAAAAAAAAAAAAACGAATAAGTGACTAAATGATTACTGTTACCTTATGTCAGCAACTTAGAATGATAAAAGTAATAAGGTTATAACCACATGTTTTCATTATGTATAAACAAACAGGTAATTCTGGAAAGAAAGAAAAAAGAAAAAAAAGAAAAAAAGCGCATTAGCAAATAATTCCGCATTGTAAAAATATTATAACATGGTTGGAGTTAGTGGTCCGTACTCCGTAGTCGGATGACTAATGGGATGAATGGATGTGACTGGTGATGCAATTCAAACGGGATATTATTTAAGCTTCAATATGACTTTTATTTCATCGTTCATAATTTATTATTTAGGTAATTTGTGACTTTAATTGTGGTTCTAACATTTTTGTAATAAAAATGATATACACACAAAATTGTCATAATATCTTCACAATAAATTTTAAATCATAGATTGTTAGCGGTTGTTATTAGTAGGCGAAAATGTAATTTAATAGGGGGTTAAAATTCAAACTAGTAACGACTTATTGCCTCATAGATTTTATTTTGAAAGTGTTGTGAAAATGTTGTGAACGTATTATTTCTTTGTATGTAATTTAGGGGAGGGATTGCTCACATTTTATTTATTTATTTATTTTTATTTAATGCAGAGGAAGTTTATTTTCACGGACCAACTAGAGAAAATGGACAGTTTAGTACATTGCTATCAACTACTGAAAAATTGTACGACTATTCTTTTCCCTTTTTTTCTTTTCTCTTTTTGGCTCCTCCTTTGTTCAACAACAAGATCCAATCTTGCACTCAGCTTGTATACAAGTTTTTATTGTTGTACTGTCGCGGTTAACCTATAATATGAGAGATTTAAAGATGCATAGCCAACTTTTATGAACGTAGTGGAGCAATTAGAAAAAGAGAGACAAATAAAAAGAGAAAGCAATATAATAAAATTTGTTACAAATTTAAAACATTGCTTTTTGACAAGCACAAGGTAAACAATTAAAACATTGCGGTACCTAAATAATTGATACTTCATATTTTGGAGTTTGGTACTATATTTGTGGTGTTAAGGTTTGAATTAACACTCTTCCTTGGAGCAAAAGAGGTACATTTTAGGTTTATAAGGTGTAAGCCAACGCTTGTTTTTGGTATTGTGCAAAACAGGTACAAATTTGCCACGTACCATCCTTGAATTTGGTTATTGTATATTTTGTGCTTGATAATATTATCAGTGTCAAACTACCAACAGAAATAGTACCAAATCACTACACTTTGATTCTTGTATAAAGAGAATGGTATCCAGGCACATTTAGTTCCTCATTGTGATTTGGAAACTGAGAAAAACCTTTTGGCTAGGAAAGGCTTGATGTTATGATAAAAAGTTTGGTATTGTCATGAAGCTTCACTGGTTCAATTATTGGAGAGGGTATTGTATGTTTCCGTTGCATATTTCTTCACCCTCACATGAGGGTGGACCCTACACTTGTAGGGTCCACCCTTATGTGAGGGTGAAGAAGCATGCAACAGAAACATGGTATTCTTTTTCCAATTATTGAGAGTGAACATTTATGCAAAAACTAGAGTGATTAGGACTATTACATTGGGATAGTGGGACCAACATTGTGAAAAGAGCGTATGGTATATACTATATATATATATATATATATATATTTTTTTTTTTTGAGAAAATGGTGATTGGCAAGTTAATCAAACAATGATATGCGGTTAGCAATCCACAGGAGTAGGTGAAATAACATTTTATAATTTTGTTTATGGCTTCAACGTTGTTACAATTAGCTTTGATCAAATAACGAATGCTAATTGTGTAGAAAGCGCCTGAGTAATGAGCATATATAAAACTATTGGTGTGTGGGCAGGGGAGTTCTAGTGAAAGGTAACAATTGTTAAGTAACTATATAACAAGTATTTTGTGTCTGTTGAGGAAACAGAGGTGTGTGAAAAGAGGTCTAGAGCGAATTGCTCATAGTTACAAACTTACAAATGATTGTGCATGTGAAAGCAAGTTTGGATGCTTGACATGATTAGGTGTGTCAATTTGGGTTAGCGTGTCGGGTTCGTGTCTTGTCAAGGTAGGGGTATTTGACTAAATGGTTCAAACTTAACCCGATCCATTTAATAATTGTGTCATGATCCTTCAACCCTAACCCGACCTATTAATAAGACGGGTTGATCTAACCCAACCCATTTGACTCACTTAATAAATAAGTAGTATTGGGTTGACATGCATATAACACAATCTATTTTAACCTACATAATATTAAATATAACATCCATCTAGAAATAATTTATTTTTACATCCCAAAGGCAATGTATACACTTTAAGTCTTCAATGCGCATTGTTGTAATCTTTAAGAGCATTACTCATCAGATTTAGTTTATAATCTATCTCAATAAACCCACTTGCAAGATATGCAGGCGATGTCTAACACTAATACAAATACCCAAAAAAAAAAAAAAAAAACACGCGGCACAAGATAAAAACAACAACCGTGGCCTTAATCAACAATTAATATATCTCATATATTAATAATGAGATATGGGTTCAAAATTTTTAGAACAAAAGCATTATGCAGTAAAAATAAACACATTAGAGAGAGAGAGAGCAATAATCGGTTTGAGACTTTGAGTTTGAGAATTGGGTGTGAAGTTGATAGTAGAGTGAGTAGTATAGCTGAAATTAAAAAAAGAAAAAGAAAAAAGAAAAAGATATTTATAAGAAGGTTTAGAGATTTAAGGTTTGTAGGGTTTAGAGATTTAGGGTTTGTAAAGTTTCAATTTCCAATTATATCCCTTATACGTTTTTGTAGTTATTCACTTTTCTTTTTAAATTTAAAATATATGTTGGATATAAAAGGTATTTGATAAATCTAAAATAAAATAAATATTTATTTGTTATATGAGTTAAACAAGTTGTGTTAAGTGGGTCATATCGGGTTGATACAAATAAATTGGTGAGTCAAATGTGTTTATTACGGGTTACATAGGTTGATCTGCTTATAACATGTTTCTTATTGTGTTGCTTTCGGGTCAACCCGTTTATGACCCAAATCCATTAAGACTCAACCCTAACCCGAGAAAATCTGTGTTGGGCTCGTGTCGTGTTCGCGAGTAGGGTCGAAGATTGACACCCCTAGACATGATATAGGGTTTTGAAGGATCCTAGACTTTCCATCCGTAGACAGACCAATTAGAAAATGGTATTTGAGTTCTGACCATCAATTAAATATGTTTTAAGCTAAAATATTTTTTTCATTCATGTGAATATCTAATTATCCCATTTTAGAAATTAAGAAATTGTGAGATTCAACTCTGTATATTTTGTCATTATTCAAATTGTGATTTATTGGTTGAACTAGTGAGTCAAAGCTTACATGGGTCAAATTTTACTTTAGGTTTAATAACTAGATTTTTTAAACAATGATTTATAATCAATAAATGTCCTTTTATGATGTAGAATGGAGAGGCACATACTTTATTTGAGGATAGATAATCAGAAGTTAATGGTTTGCCTCCCTCCAAAGAAAATATTTACCCTACCAATTATCATATCATATTTAGTTTTGTGGATTTTTTTTTGTTTTGATTCACTATCTTAGGATATAATGCTAATGATTGATCCATGCAAAATTTTGAAATGTAGAATGTTTTATCAGATCCTAGAGATCATGTTCAAGACTTTTATATTGATGGATTTTAGTTAATTTAACTAGTGTTGAGGGTCATTTTTGAGGATCCAAGTGGAAGGTAAAAAGCCCAGCAACAAGGGTAGCAAAGGTTTGGCAAACAAGTGGCAAAGCCATCAGGCCCAAGCGGCAGGAATGATGGATCACAAGATCATGAAATAAACAAATGGGTTTTGAGGAGGTAAATGGGCTTAAAGAAGCCCGGAAAGAGAGAAATAACATACTCATGGGTAGTATATGATGTAGAAAAAGTGAGAATGGGCCACTGCAGGCCCAAAAGTAATGCAAACAAAGAAAGTAAGGGGTTAATGGCAAGCTCATGAACCCTAAGGATGAGAATGAAGTAATTGGGCCAGGGAAGCCCAATGAAGTTAGTAATAGTCCATGAGAATGCAGAGTTAGTAAAAGGGATGATGAAACCTAATGGAAGCAAACAGGCCAAGGATGCCCAAGAGAAAAAAACAAAAGGGACACAGGAGCCCATAAGTAGGAAAACCAATGGCCATGTTAAGGCACTGGGGGAAAGAGTAAACGGCAGGCCTAAAGAGGCTCAGCAGGATTGAGTCATTACGGCAGGAATGACAGAGTAATATGGCAGGAAATGATGGCAATCAAGAAATGGGTCGAAGGAAGTGTAAAGCCCAGTAATAAATAAATATCAGCCCCTAAGGGGAGCGGGAAATAAAAAAGCGGCTCACATAAAAAAGTCAAAGAACGAACAGCAGGCTGTGTAGGCAAGCCTCTAGACCACGGCGGACAAGAGAGCAACAGGCAAATTTTTGGACATACATAGAAGGAAGGCACGCACAAGGCCCAGACCTCACCAGCCTGTACCCAACTAATACAGGGCACAGTGAGGTCATGGGTCAGAGGTAAGAGGGCATGGTTTGGTGGTGGGGAGAGGGGAAGACCTATTTTGAGGTTTTTGCCAGGGCTCTTTTGGGGGAAGTGTCCAGCTGGGATGACACATCACCCAAACGGGCAAAGCTGAGCTGGGCCACTAGGTGCATGCCATGAGGGATAGAGAGAGAAAAGTCACCCACACCGTAGCAGGAAGGGGGTGCCACGGCAGATTAACAAACAAAATAGTCCTCTTTGTTTGGTGATGGGGAGTGGCACACAGACATGGTGGTCGACAAGTACACCCAGACCAGACAAAGGCGGTTAAGGGCTAAAATGGTAAAACCCAGTTACGGCAGGCACTATAAAAAGAAGCCTTTGCCGTGTACAGGAATAACAACGACAGTAAGGAAGAGGATAGGATTGAGAACTTGAAAACCAAGAAATCGAAACAAGGAGTAACAAGAAAGAAAGAAGAAAAAGGAAAGATAAGAGAAAAGACGGAAAAACAGAGAAAGAAAAGAAAAGAGAAAGAGAGAGTTAGTTCCACAGGCATACACCAATAGGTTATTTCCCTCTCTTCCTCTCAAAAATCCTGTCTTCTGCCAAAAAACAAAGAAATGGGTTCCTTTAGGCACTAACCATTCAAGTCCGCTTCCCTTAAAATGATTAATTTTCGTGGCAGGATTATTTTCCTGGGAGATTAATTACGTTGAGAAGAGGTGTTCTTCCCTCTCTGGTTTTGAGTCTCGCAGGCTAGACTGACTCAGATTTATTTGTTCTTTTCTTTTTTCTTTGATTGACCCATATGTTGATCACTTATTCATTTGCCTTCTTTAAGTTATAGTTGTTGTGATTACCATTATTTAATATGGATTAACTGTTTACTATAGTGAAGAAGACGAAGTATTCTTCTTTTTTGCTTTACTATGATGTCTGCTTACCATAACTTATTCAAAATAGCTTTGCCTGCTGTAAGCATGCTCCTTGCAGGCAAGGCATAATTTGCGCAATAGCCGGACCACTTGAGTTCCAGTTGGGCCGATCTCAACTCCCTTACTCAGAACACTTGGGCCCAGTATCGCAGGAGGCAGCCCAGCCCAGTATAACAGTAGTACCGTAGGAGGCAGCCCAGCAAAACACTAAAAAAGCCCACCACAACTAGTAAAATTTCTTATCCTAGAATAAAAGATTTGAGATTCAAACTTTGTTTATACCAAAAATTTAAATTAATGTCTTGACCTAATAATAAATTACAATAATTAAAAAGTGGATGCCATAAGTTAAAATTCTATTATATCAATATTAAAAAAAAAATATATATATTTCCATGTTGTTTTTGATATTTCAAGATTGAAGTTTAAATTAGACTAGAACACTACTTACTAATTTTAGACTTTTAGTGAGAAGTTCCGCTGTGGTTTTTTTTTTTTTTTTTAAAAAAATTTATTATTATCGAGACCTGGATCTTTCTTTGGTTGAAAAGAGAGGGTCAAAGGCCCAGGATATGTGGATCTTTTCGCCTGATGGTCTAGCTCTTCCAAAGACGTGCGTTCAATGGGCCTACAACTTTGGTTGTTTTGAATAGCCCAGGACACCAGATAGGTGGCTTCTTAGAGCATTTGTATCAATTAGTGCAAAAATTATTGTTTATTTTAGTATAATTTTTTTTCCATACTCATTTTTAAAAATACCATATATTAGTTGATAAAGTCTCTTAATTTTTGATGGTTGAATAAGAGATTTGATGTTTGTTGAGGAAAAATTTTTCACACCACATCTTTATTTCATTAGCGACTCGCACCACGTCAACACTACCATGGATTTTGGGAGAATCTATTTTAAAGCCCAAAAGTGTCCATATTCACAAAAAAGATGTCGAAGCCCATTGTCCAAAACTCATGGTGATATAATCTCATCAAAGCCCATAGTTCGAGCTCATGGCACAACTTCTCATTTTTGGCTCATGATCCAAGCTCATGAGTTTCATCGGGGGAATTTTGGGAGTCTTGGTTTGGAGGGCCAAGAAGTATGTTCAGTAAAGCTCTAGTGGTTCAAAGTTGATAAAGGACAGCATGTTGTTCGGTATGTCTTCCCCAATTCCCTGAACTTTGATGGGCCAATGTGCAATAGATAACATTTGGGTAAGCCTCTCATATCACATAACACCTAAAATGATAAAACTCCCCATGCTCTTTACATAAAAATTAATGTTCATCATATAGTATAAGTTTAGAAATGTAATTATATCATTTCATATTAATTATATTATTATTATCTAAATCGATTCCAAGCACATGGCTAAATATATATTAATATCTCATATCTAGCATTAAAATGCTCTCCTTACTCTCCAAGATTTGGTTAAGATACAAAAAGACCATAATTATATCTCTAGAACTTCATCAAATATCAACAAATTGGTCTATTGCTTACCAAAATTATATATAGACTAAACATATAATTTTTCCAAGAGAGGAAACTTAGTCGAAAACACCAAGAATGACTCCAGCAAAAGCTGCAACAGCGTCTGCACAAGCTGTAATAGCTCCAGCGGAAGCTGTAACAGCTTTTGCAGAAGCTGAAACAGCTCCAGCGGAAGTTGCTAACAGCTTCTGCAGAAATTGTGACAACCCCAGCAGAAATTGTAGAAGTTCCAGCAAGTTGACACATGTCCTAAAATGATGTCAGTCACACATTAATGCTCAATCCCAGCAGCTGTGGTTACCAGAAACAAGAGGATCCCATGAAGATTATCTTACCACTTTTAGCTAAACCATGAAGATTATCTTACCACTTTTAGCTAAACCATGAATTTAATGCCAAATATTTCTTACTCCAAGCAAGATGTCATTTGGATGATATCATTTAGCTGTGACAGCTGTGATTGACAGCTGTTACAGCTATAACATTAGCACCATCAAGTCTCAAACTTTCTTCTTTTAGCCAAAAAACAAAAGACCACTTACTTTGTCAAAGTTTTTTCCTGATTTACTAAGTTTTCCTTCAACTAGTTCTGATCTAGTTACATAGCTTGGCTCTATAAAAAGAGGACCAAGCCACAGACCAAAGGATCCTCCCTCTTATCTCTGCCCTCTCTGATCCATCTCACCCTCTCATGCAAAAACTTCACTCATTTTGTTGCAAAATACACATTTTTACACTTCTCCATCTCCCTTACAAAAATATCTCTTCTTAGAGCATACCATTACACACTAGCCCTCTCTTGTCTTCAATATTCTGAAACTCCATCCATCTTGCTGCCATATCTCTAAAAGATCTCCATATCTTTCTTCATTTCTCTTACAAAATCTCTCTTTATAGATTGTGGGGGCCTTTTCTGAGTAGGATTGGGCTGCCTCCTGCGGTAACGGGCTGGGCTGCCTCCTGCGGTGATGGGCCCTAGTGTTTCTGAGTAAGGGAGCTGGGGCCGGTCCAATTGCAACTCAACTTGGGCCGGTTTGTGCACAAACTTATGCCACGCCTGCTAGGAGCAAGTTCTTCGGCAAGCAGAATCGTAGCAGATGAGCTATGACAGGCTAGACTGTTGCAGAAGTTATGGCAGGCTAGACTGTTGCAGACAAGTTATGGCAGACAGATAATAATGACTAAAAAACAGAGTATTCTATCTATTCAAACAGATGGCTAGGAATCTCTTGTTAGTAAAACATGATTATCGTTACAATGATACCAGTCATTAAGAAAAATAAAGAGAGTAACATTGATTAATTTGAATAGGCAAAATATTAAGTTATAAGTCTTGTCTGCTGTAGCGAATCCAAAGAGGGGAGAACGCCTCTTCTCAATGCAAATAATCCCCAGGCAGAATCCTGCTACGGGAATTAATGGCTTTGAGGGAGTCGGCCCTGAATGGTTATAGTCCCACTGGGAAAGTTCTCGCTTTGCATTCTTTGGAAGAAAGGTGGGATTTTGAAGGGGGAGAGAGGGAAGCCGACCTATTGGTGCATGCTCTAAACTAACTCTCTCCTTTCTTTCTTTGTTTTCTTTCCTTTTCTCTCTGTTTTCGTTCTAATCTTTTTCTTTTTCTCTTACTCTGTTTTTTCTTCTACCTTGTGAAAAATCTCCTGTTTTTCTATCCCCTACACAGGGCACGGCAAGGGCCTCTTTATAGTGCCTGCTGTGACCAGTGTTTTACTGTTTTGCCCCTTAACTGCCTTTGTCTGGTCTGGGTATGTCTGCCAATCGTACAAAACCCCTGCCTAGACAGAGGCGGATCCATTTTGTCCATTCTGTGCACCGCGGACTCATTTTGTCCCTGCGTGCCGCGGCCTTTCCTGCCACAATGTTAAATTTCCTCTCTCCTCACACTCAGAGCATGCACTCAACGTTTCCCTCTCAAATTGCCTCTTTTAGGTGGTCTATCATCCCAGCAGGACGTACCTCCCAAAAGAGGCTTGAGCAGGGGCCGAAAATAGATCCTTTCCCCTCTCCCCACCGCCAAACCACACCCCCTTTACCTCTTACCTCTGGCCCATGGCCCCACCATGTCCTGTATTAGCTGGGTACAGGCTGGTGGCGCCTGGGTCTTGCGCGTGCTTCCCTCTTAAATTTGTCCAAGAGGCTGCCTGCTGCTCATGTGTCTGCCGTGACCTGGAGACTTTCCTTCTGCGTTTTTCTGGCCTTTTATGTGGGCTTTCTTTTGATTCTTTGCTTCAATTAGAAACTGGGCTTCGTATGATGATGAGCTTTATGTTTCTTGTGCCTACCCTTTGTTTTTTCTTTGCTGCCTGCCGTGTTGGCTTATAGTTCATGCTGTAATGACTCAATCCTGCCGGGCCCCTTTTTGGGCCAGCCGTTTTATTCCCTTTCTCAGTGGCCTACCATAGGCACTGTTTTGTTTCCTTTTATTCATGGGCTCCTATGTCCCTTTGTTTTCTTCTTTTGGGCATCCACGGCCCATTTGCCAACTCTCTTGGGCTTCCTCGGCCCATTTGCTAATTCCACACTCCCATGGGCTTTGTTTACTAACTTCATTGGGCTTCCCCGGCCCAATAACCTTATCCTTATCTTTGGGTTTTATGGGCCTGCCATAAATCCCTTACTTTCTTAGTTTACATTACCTTGGGCCTGCAGCGACCCTTTTTCACTTTTCTAACTCATATTCTGCCCATGGGATGCTGTTTCTTTCTTTCCTGGCTTCTTTGAACCCGTTTACCTTTTCAAGGCCCAAATATACATTGTTGGGCTAGTGACTCATTATTCCTGCCGCTTGGGCCTAATGGTCTTTTTTAACTATTCATAGTCAATTTGCTGTGGCCCTTTATCATTGGGCTTTTCTTTCCATTGGGCTTTCCACAAATGGCCCTCAACATAGATAACAACACAACACACATATTACAACACCATTACCCATTACCCATCTTTCCCAAACTCCATTATTTTAAAGTATCATAATTTTGTTGCCCAAAAACACATCTCCATCTCATTCTTTATTTCTCATACAAAATCTCCCTTCTTAGAAAGCAACATAACCAATGTCATAATACAAAAAAGAATCCCAGGAGCAGCCTTTACTATATTTAACCTTTATTTATCTATTTCATACTTCCATTTATTTTACAAAACCCATTCCTCACAAAATACCTATACATACTTCTCATATATCTCTAAACACCATATCTCACAATATATACATATTTCTTACCATCTCCACATATCTTAAAATATATCAAACACTCTTCCAAGAACTTATTACTAAAAGCCCTTTCTTATGAAAGGAAAAAACTTATAAAATCAAAAGTCCTTCTTATGGAAGGCAATATCACTCATATTTGACTAGAAACTAAAAGACTATTACATGGGAAAAATCATTTAAGTGCACGACAAAGAGGATGAACTTAACCAACCTATACACATGGCTAGACATATTCTCTTTCCCTCCAATTGCACCAATTTTCCCCTTTAAACATGAAGTCACCATGAAAGGATTCATTTGACCATGCTGTTGAAATGTTAAGTCCACTGGTGTTGTACGACTAGAGTTGCAAAGTTTGAAGGTTGCTGAAATGCTAAGTCCACTGATGTTACGGCTAGAGTCCTAAACTATGAAGTTAAGTCATTATATTTTACCTTCAAACTTATATTATCAAGTATATTTTGTTCATTATTATTATACCACTCAACTAATTTCATTATACTGCTGGAATCTTATTAGCTCATTAACGCTATAAGGCTAGAGCCACAAACTATGAAGATCATAAACATTATAAGGCTGGAGCCATAAATCACATGAAGAACAAAGTGATGCTACACGGCTAGAGTTAGAAACATAAAAGATAAATAAATGTTTTCTCCATCTTTGAAATTACATTATTAAGCATATGAAAATTCATTATTATTTTACTGCTGGATGCAAGTCATTTTAATATCATCTCACTATTTAATGAACACGATCTCACTAATACTTCATTAATGAACATACATATTAATAAATCAATCTACCATCGTTGCACATATATTATTTGGACATGAACCACCATTGGACACATCTTATTTGGACATGAATCATCCTTGGACATATATTATTTGGACATGGACCATTGCCGGACGTACCTTATCATGTTGAACATGAACCATGAACCGCAACTAGACATGGACTATTGGACTCATCCCATTGTTGGACTTTTGACACCTAATTAATTATTTTCTAATATTGTACATCATTTAATATACATAATAATAACGTATCAACTCATCATCTAATCAAAGCTATAATACTAAGCATATTATTATTTATTTATTTCAACAATTATTATGATTCTAAGACTTTGGGTTTCATTTATTTTGTAGGCTTAAAAATACACCGGAAGCTATTGGTCTATGCGGTCCAATGTCGAGTTCCGGGTTGACCTCCCCAAAACAAATTTGGGCCTAGCAAAGTCACTCCTCCAAAGGCACGTGGCTGCGCGCAAAAAAACCGCCCCTGACAATGTTCAATCCTCGCCTACATCAAAAACTGATTGATGTATTGGTTTGGTGTTATAAAACTATCATCAAGAGCAAATGCATAGGTTGAAACTCTCTCTACAAAAAAATTTATTTATTTTATATTATATTTCATTTAAATATCAAAATTTTATTATTATTATTATTATTATTTTATTTTTTATTTTTACACACAACAACCATTATACAGTCTCTTCATTTGGGACAAGGTTTTTCTTTAAACTAATTTGGAGAGAAATCCTTTAAACTCCTTCTATATCTTTTTATTGGATGTAAATTTTGAAGATCCAACCATTGAATTGCATTTTATTTATATTTTTAACATACATGTCAAATTTCGTTCAAATTTGATGTTATTTACTAATTGATCAGTAAACTTATTTTCTCTGCATAATTTTAGACAACAAAAATTTGAAATTTAAACTTTTGATTGATGACATAACTATCGATTTTTGATATTTCTGAAATTTTGCAAGTATGAAAAATATAATAAAAACATGCAATTCAACGGTTAGATTTTAAAAATTCATGTAAAAAATAAAAGATATAGGAATAGTTTAAAGAGTGTTTTTTTTTTTTTTTAAACTACTTTGGAGAAAAACTTTTTCACTTTCTTCATCATTGAGATACGTAAAGAAAGAATAAAAAACTAAATGTAAAATGAATGGTGTCAGTGTAAGTTTTATACAACTATTAAAACAACTATGTATTTTTACACAACTTTGCATAAACTAATGTGGGTGAATTTTGGGTTTGATTGACTAAAACGTGATATTCTTTCTATTATATAAGCATTAATGAATATGCTCTAATAATCTAATTCTCCTTCCTAAATTTGATGACTCCATACTTGTGTAAAGCGTAATCTATGAAAGAATTTCCCCTGCTCTGTTTTTCCCCTTAGGTTTGTAGTTCATCATTGATACCACCCATAATAGTATCTATCCATCCAACCATGCTAATCATTGATGAATAATTTGGATTGAGTGGGAGTTGGGATGGCCATACCCATTGGATAATGGATATTTTAAGTAATACCCAGTTCTTAATGGGTAGAAGGTAATTGGGTAGGGTTTGGATATTACCAAAATTTTCAGGTAGAGTTTGAATTTTTACCCATTATTACCTATTTAACTAATTAAATCTAACTCAAACCCAACTCAACCAAATTATTATGGGGAAACCTAAACCCACCAAATTACCCAATAATCAAAATTATCAAAATGTCCCTAAAACTTGAAAATGACTAGGGTACTCCTTAAATCCTCTAAAATTACCGAAATGCACCCTAAACCTTAAAAATGACCAAAATACTCCCTAAACCTAAAAAATGACCGAAAGACCATCGTAACCTAAAAAATGATCAAAATACCCATGAAACCTGAAAATTACCAAAATACCCATTAAACCTAAAAGATGACTGAAATACCCCCCGAAACCTAAAAATAAACAAAATACTCCCTAAACCTAAAAAATGACTGAAAGACCATTGAAACCTAAAAATGACCAAAATACCCCCAGAACCTAAAAATTACTAAAATACTCCCTAAGAATAAAAAATAACCGAAATACCCCTAAAACCTAAAAAATGACCCAAATTAAAAACTTACAATTACCAAAATACCCTTAAAACCTAAAAAATGATTGAAATACTCCTTAAACATATAAAATGACAAAAATACCATTGAAACCTATGAAATAATCGAAATACGACATTGTTGATACTCATTTTGGGAATCCCAGTAGAAGGATTAAGCCCAGCAACATGGGCGGAAAAGAGTTAGTAAGTGGATAGAAAAACCATTAAGCCCAAGTGGTAGGAATAATGGATCATAGGCCCATAAAATAAACAAATGGGTCTTGAGGAAGCAAATAGGCCTAAAGGAGCCCGGAGAGAGAGAGAGAAGTAGCAAACCCATGGGTAGTATGTGATGTAGAAAAGTGAGAATGGGTCACAGTAAGCCTGAAGCAATGCAAGCAAAGAAAGTAAGAGGTTGATGGCAAGCCCATGAGCCCCAAGGATGAAGAATAAGGTAATTGGGCCAAGGAAGCTCAAAGAAGTTAGTAAAAGCCCATGGGACGCAAAGTTAAAAAAAAGGCTAAAGAAGCCCAAGGAAAGCAAATGGGCTAAGGATGTCCAAGAGAAAATAAATGGGATAAAAGAGCCCACAAGCAATGTAATACAAAGCCTAAATGACCACATTAAGTCATTGAAAGAAGAATAAGTAGCAGACCCAAAGAGGTCCAGCAGGCTGGGGTCAAATAATGCCACAGCAGGAATGACAAAGTGGTACGGCAAGAAATGGTAGCAAGACTATAAAAAGGAACAAGAGAATAGGCTGAAGGAAGAAAAGCCCATAATTAAGCAAAGCCTAGCCCCTAAAGGGAGTAGGCCATAGAGAATGAGAAATCGAAAAATAGCTCATGCCATAAGAAGTTAAGGATGGACAGCAAGATGTGCAGACGAGCCTCTAGACCATGACAAATGCAGCAAGCAAGTTTTGGACACACGCAGAAGTTGAGCATGCATAAGGCCTAGACTTCACCAGCCTGTACCCAGCCAATACAGGAGGTGGTGGGTCATGGGTCAGAGGTAAGAGGGTATGGTCTAGCAGTGGGAAGAGGGGAAAACCTATTCTGGGGTTCTTGCTAAGGCTCTTTTGGGGGAATGTCCAGCTGGGATGACATATCGCCCAAAAGAAGTAAGGATGAGTTGGAATCACTAGGTGTATGCCATGAGGGATAGAGAGAGAGAGCACCCACACCGTAACAGGTAAGAGTGCCATGGCAAACAAACGAACAAAATAACATTCTTTGTCTGGTGATGGGGAATGGCATAGCCAGCACAGGTAAGTGGTGCTGGCTGAGCGGCTAACAAACCAGTGGTGGTCTACAAGGATACCCAGACCAGACAAAGGTAGTTAAAGGCTAAAATAGTAAAAGCCAGTCACAATAGACACTATATAAAGAACCCTTACCGTGCACAGTAGGGGATCACAATCACGATAATAGTAACCTCTAGGAGAAAATCACAACACGGAAACAAGTATTGAGAAAAGAAGAGAAAAAGAAAGAGAAAAGGAAAATTAGAAATAAGGAAAGGAAACAGAGAGATAGAATGGCAGACATGTACTAATAGGTTGATCCCCTCTCTCCCTCTAAAAGTCCTACTCTTTGCCAAAAGTAAAGGATTCTTTTGGGCATAAGCCATTCAAGTCCGCTACCCTCAAAGTGATTAATTTCCACGGTAGGATTTTCCTTGGGAGATTATTCACATTGAGGAAAACGGTTTCTCTCCTTGGTCTTAGTCCTGTGACATAACTTGACATAACAGATTGATCTTTTTCTTTCTTTTGCTAACTCATGTCTTACCTATTTATTTCCACCATTTTCTTTACAAAGTGTTTCTTATTATTGTGATTATCATTTTAATTGGGTATTATTTATTCACTTTGTCTAAAGGAAAAAATACTTTCTTTTATTAATATTATCATGTCTGCTTGCCATGACTCATCCGAAGTAATTCCGCCTACCATGGGCATGTGAACGAAGTTCTTGGTAAATGAGGCATAGTTTGTGCACAAGCCAGACCAAAGTGAGTTGCAGTTAGACCGGTCTCAATTCCCTTACTTAGAATACTTGGGTCCAGTATAGCAGGAGGCAACCCAACCCAACATTGCAAAAAGGCCTATCACACCCATAAACTTAAAAAATGACCGAAATACCCCCAAAACCTATAAAACGACCAAAATACCCCGAAAATCTATAAAATGACAAAAATGCCCCTAAAACCTATAAGATGATAAAAATATACCTAAACCTAGAAAATGACCAAAATACCCTCAAATCTTAAAAAATAATCGAAATACCCCTAAAACCTAAAAAAAGACCAAAATACCCTGAAACCTAAAAAATTACCAAAATACCCAAAAACCTTAAAATTACCAAAATACCCCTGAAACCTTAAAATTACCAAAATACCCCTAAAACCTTAAAATTGCCAAAATACCTCTGAAACCTAGAAAATTGTCAAAATAGCCTGAAAATATGAAAATTACCAAAATACCTCTAAAATCTAAAAAATGACAAAAATGCCACCGTAATCTAAAAAATGACCCAAATACCCTTAGAATATAAAAATTGACCAAAATAATGCTAAAAACTAAAAAATTACCAAAATTCCCTCAAAACCTACAAAATGATTGAAATATTCTTAAAACCTTTAATTTGACAAAAATACCCTCGAATAAAGTTCTAAGTATAGTCTAAAGAAAAATTGAGTGTATTTTTATCATCATATAGGTTTTAGGGGAATTTTTGTCATTTTATAGGTTTCGGGGGTATTTCAATAATTTTTTAGGTTTAGGGGCTATTTCGGTATTTTTTAAGTTTCAAGGGTATTTTCGTAATTTTTAAGTTTTGGGGGTATTTCAGTCAATTTTTAGGTTTTGGAGGTATTTCGGTCATTTTTTAGGTTTAGGGAGTATTTTGGTAATTTTATGTTTCAAGGGTATTTCAGTGAAATTTTAGGTTTTGGGGGTATTTTGGTCATTTTTTAGGTTTAAGGAGGTATTTTGTTAATTTTTTGGGTTTCAAGGGGTATTTTGGACCTTTTTTAGGTTTTGTGGGTACTTTGGTCATTTTTAAGGTTTCAGTAGTATTTCTGTTATTTTTTGAGTTTAAGGGGTATTTTGATAATTTTAAGTGGTTTTTGAGCATAATTTTGGTCATTTTATAGGTTTCATGGGTATTTTGCTCAGTTTAGAGATTTTTTTTGGATATTTTGGTCATTTTAGTGTTTTTTGAGCATACTTGGTGATTTTATAAAAATTGGGTTTGGGTAAGGTGTGGACATCCAAGGGTATACAAACTAGGGTAACAATTGGATATTGATACTAATTGGGTAGGTAATCGGGTATCTATGGACAAATTAATTGGGTTGAGTATCGGTATACCCTACCCATATCCTACCCACAACTATTTCCAAGTGAGAGTAGAGTAAAGTTGGCCCGAAATTAATGATAATATAAACCATTGTTGAAGCAAAATTAAAATAGAACTATTTATTAATAAAAACAATGAATATCTAAAATGTATAATTAAGTAAATGTGAGTGATAAGAGTGAATGGTGTTTGGGTTGTAGGTTTTTTTCCTTAAAAGATTTATGTGTGGTCATTTGTTTTTGTTTTGAGAGCTCAAGTGAGTTATTTAAAAACCCATAAAAGTTGCTAATGTCCATTTCAGTTCTTACAAATTAGGACACAAAATATTTACTCTCCAATGTTTGTTTGAACATTAAAATTAGCTGTTTTATTCACCTCATTGCCCCCATTTACAACTTATTATCTCTAAAAAAGTCTCAATTGCATGTTTGATCAAGTCAAACCTCACACAACCAGTCATGGCCAAACATGCCATCCTCATTATTCATAATTATCTTATTTATAATTTACAGCATTGTGCATGGTTCTTTTTCATATAAATTAATATTTAACCCTCGCTCACATTGCGGACTATTTGGGCCAGATAATCCAACAATTGTCCTAATGGAAACTTCAAAGGTACAAGAAAGTTTCTGAGTAGAACGAAGTTTGAATTGCAAACGGGAACTTCTGAAATTTCCAGAACGGTGTCGGACGTGTCAGGACAGCTTAAACGGCAGTCTTGGTCGAACAAAGATGAATAAAGATGCCATGGTATTCGATACAGTTTATGCAGAGAGCTTTTAGGATAGACTTCAAATTTCATATCGGGTACGCTGGATCTTAATCTTCTGAATATCAATTACGAGAGGAGCTAAAGAAGCATATAGAATTTGTGAAAGCAATTGAGTATTTCTCATTGATTATGAAATTGGATTACAACTATGTTTATATAGGAACGAAACAGGGAGGAAGGAAATAACAGAACAGAATTAGTTAGATTCAAGAAAATCATTGGTTTATATTGTACTATCAATGTAATGTAAAAATAGGATATCTGTACAACCACTAGTTACGTGATATTCACGAGTATTATACATCAAGCAGATAATACGTAAGAATACGACATGTAGTATAAGAGACTAATACTTCAAGCTACTGTCGTCGTTTTTCTTCTTCTCTTTGATTTCTGGTCTTGGTCTTTTACTGTTCCTTTTCTTCTTGTCTTCAGCTTGTGAACTTTTATTATATATAAGAGTGCACAATTGACTTTATTAGGTGGATTTTGAAATGAACAGAAAACGAAAAATATAACGTCTGAATAAAAGTATAGACCATAAGCACTAAATTTGAAATATAACCCTTACGGCTGGAATTTGAAATGTTACCGGCCTTGTACAATTGAAACCGATGCATCATTCACAGAACATATTTCGGTCATGCTATTAGTTGGATTTTCCCTCACGACAGTTCTAACATTCAAGAAAGCTGGTTCCTTGGGATAAGGTAGATCTGCACTTTCGTTGCTTAGCATTGCGACGACTTCAGACATGGTAGGTCTATCTGCTGCACTTTGTTGAACACAGAGAAGAGCTATGTTAATGTATCTGAGTGCCACATGCATAGAAGATACATCATCAAGTAGAGGATCCACCAAGTCCGATCCCCTCTCACTTGTCCATAATTCCCATGCCTTAAAATCCGTAAAAAAAACAACAACAATCAATTTAAAATCAGAGGAAATTTTATCAAGGTTCTAAGATATTTAGAACAAGGAATTTCTATTTGATTTTTATGTAACCCGTACATGTGTAAGTAACCTCTCTCACATGTAACTATTGCACATAAATACTCTGTCAAAAACAAGGGACTTAATATGTATGGCACATTTCACCCTCCCCCTAAGAATTAGTAGATAGTTTTCATTTCATTAATAAATAGATGTAAAGTTGTAATTTTCAATTCTGTTTTGTTGGCATTAATTCATTGTCAAATTTGATTGTATTTTTTTTTTGTTGACAATTTTCCTGTATGTTTGTGAGATTAAATGTAATAGGTTTAGTGTGGAATATTGGTGAGAACTGTGAAGAGAGAGCATCTTGCGACTGATTTGTGAGTGGTGCAACTTGCAAAATGTCACGTGAGCAACACATGTTGAAAGTTCAAAAGACTCAAGTGTCAGAGGCATTTCGTGAATGGCTTGTGACTTGGCCAACTTGCGACCTGACTCACGAGATATGCTGACAGGCTATTTTCTAAGTGCTTTCCTCATTTCTTCACTCACACTATAAAAGTTTCAAAGAGAAAACCCTAGAAATCCATTTGAGAGTTAGAGATTGCAAACCTACAATTCTCTAAACACTTTTTTTTTCCACTCTCTTCCCTCTCTAATTCCATATTCTTTGAAAGTTTCTTAGGTCAAACACAAACCACACCCATTTTAAGTGTTGTGATTTGCTTTGGAGCTTTTGGGAAGCATTGGGTCATGCCACGTGGATGCAATTTGTGATAATTGTGGGATCTGAAAAGCTAGTAAAGACAAGACTCAATGATGCCCATTGGTAGCTGAGACTTAGAGGGTCTAAGTATAGAGGGTAGTCTAAGCTTAGAGAGTCTGTATTGTAATTCTTGTACTCCAACTTATTTAATAATGGATTGATTCGGCTTGTAGGGTAGCAGAAAGGTTTTTACACCGAAGACTTCGGTTTTCCTCTTCAATAACAAATTGCGGTGTTATCTTTACTCCTTGTGTTTATACTTAGTTGTCAAAAATGTATGCCCCTGCACTAGGTAGTAGTCTTGGTCTAATTGAGTAGATTAAAAGCAATTAAGCCATAATTTAAAAAAATGGGGGGTCTAATCTAGCTCTAGTATTTATACTAGTGAGCTTTCAATAGTGATTAAATATTTTTTTTCAACAAATACCAACAGAAAAAATCAGAATTTAAAAGTGATTGGAAGTTTTTACAAGTGAAAGTGTAAATAGGATACTTACATATCCAAGAAGATGGCGAGAGTCAGTTAGATAAAAACCAGTGTTCTTTTGACCACTCACAATCTCCAACAATAAGACACCATAGCTAAAAATATCCGATTTGATCGAGAAGAGGCATTCTAGAGCATATTCAGGGACATATAGCCACTAGAAATAATTATTGAGTAAAAACTTAGTAGCTTCATTAAAAAAAAAGTATGTGCGCATGAATACATTCATATTTGTAATTATGATTAAGAAGTTTCTATTTATTTTACTTACTAAGTGCCAACAATCCTATTGGTATTTGCTTGAGACTCGTTTCCTCCAAATATTCTTGCAATTCCAAAATCTGATATTTTTGGATTCATGTCACTATCCAATAAAATGTTGCTGGCCTTGAGGTCTCTATGAATAATTCTGAACCGGGAATATCGATGAAGATAAAGAAGCCTTTGAGAAACTCCTTCAATGACTTGAAGTCGTGTTCCCCAATCTAAATTCCTGTGTTTTTCTGGATCTGATTTACATAAAATGAGCAAATTGCAATGCACAATTAGTAGCACACGTTCAAAGGACAATAACAAAAAACTCAATTTTATAAAAACTTCGAAATATGAGAAACTACAAACCAAAAAGGAAGAAATCCAAGCTTTTATTGGACATATACTCATAAATTAATATCTTTTCATCCCGTTCAATGCAACAGCCCAAAAGTCTGACAAGATTCTTGTGTTGGAGCTTGGCGATGAGCATTGCCTCATTTTTTAGCTCCTCCCAACCTTGCCCAGATCTTTTTGAAAGCCTTTTCACAGCTACCTCATCCCCTTTCAGTAAAATTCCCTGAAACTCTTTTGCTTAAACTTAATTAGTTCCATTACCATTAGGGAGAACGTTAGCCCACTTTGAATCTGAAAAGATATACTTAGTAGGCTTTAATATCATAAGCAGCAACAAAACTGGCATGTGCCTGTTGTGCTTGTTCACACTAAACATGGCAAAGTTTAGTCTTTTATGTTCACTCCTTGTCCTAAGCATTAATTGCGTTTAAGGATATTGAATCATACCTTATAAACTGGACCAAAACCACCCTCTCCTAGCTTATTTGCATCTGAGAAATTATCAGTTGCAGCGGAAACACTTTTTAAACTGAACAATGGCATTTTGACTTCCTTTTTCTTACCATCTCCGGGCTTATTTACTTCAGAAAGCTCAGAACTTTCTGTTGTTTGGGTCATGCCCAAATCTAACTGTAACAAATCCTCCCCTGAATAGTGAACAACAAATTTATACGGTGTTAATTAAGGATGTAAATTTTTATTGCTTAAATAGCGTTTCAAGCAATTCTTTACTCACCCTTCTTTCTAAGCTGTCTCCTCGCATAATAAAACATAAGGCCCAATGTAAGCATTGCTAAGGGAGTAGACATGGTCGGTACCAAAATTTGCAACACACCAAATTTCTTATTATTCGTTCCGGAGATTGAATTGTTATTTACTGCGTCTGTTGCTGTTTGATTCCTTGAGTTTGTGTCGATCTGTAAAAGAAAATCAAAGAAATAAATAAGCTATGCATCATTACCATAGATATCTCCTCCACTAGTGGCTCCACCTTGACTTGCAAAAAAATGTATAATAGGGTCGTATTTTCTATGCTAATCCTTTGACAAAACACATTTTATTTGTAATTGGGTAGATTTAAGTTGGGTTTAATATATTAAGGAGTATGTTGTTCAAACATATCAAGTGGTATTGTTAAAGACTTGAAGATTGATTCAAGAAACAAGTGAAGAAAAGCTGTCTCATTAAATCTTGATAGATGCTTAACAGATGCTAGTATCGTAGTTTAATGGAGAAGCTTGACATAAACTTGATCTATCGAGATCTATGATTTCAGAATTTCCAGATCTGAAATTCGGCCCATGATGACTTGTTTGATTAAGGTTTTTTTTCTCACAATCCTAATGATATATAAGGCTTATTTTAAAAGTCATAAAGTATGAAAGCAGAGACTTAAAACTCATATACTCTATGTGAAATTATTGCATTTGTACGCCTTAGAATTTTGTAACCAAATGCTTTCTGATCTTGATTGTTGATGAAATGAAGAACTTTGTAACCAACAACTATTATTCAAGTTACTGAAATTAGTCACTTACTGAGATCCATGCAAATGAGTTAGTTATAGATTTGAGATTTGTGCAACAAAGGAAAGAAGACTACTACAATATCAAGTTCAATTGGGTATTGAAGTGAAACTTACACTGTAAGTTGGTATTTTAGGATAGGTTAGGGTAGTGGTAAGATTCCTTATACTTGTAACCGCTTGATTATTAATTAGTGAATTTTTGAAAGTGGTGATCTTAAATTTACCCGCTGGGGTTTTTGTTTTATGAGAGCTTTTCTTCATTTGTTAACAAATTATCGTATCAATTTAATTTCCATTGTATTTAGTTTATTTGGTAATTTGTTGGTGCCTACACAATTTGCATGTAATTTGATCTAATTAATTAACCTGGGTAATTAAATTAATTAACCGGAGTCAATCTATCTTAACTCAACAATGTATATATACACTTGCCAAAAAAATATTATATGCTAAACTAATCTATCATGACCACTCTAATAAAAATGCTGAACACCCTAAATTGAGAATACAAAAATTTGAGCTCAACAAAAATAAAAATAATGCTATATTCACAACTTTTTCACAGTAATTTTACAACAAATCCAATTTGATAAAGCTATTTCTGACTCTAATTTGGGCCTAATGCTAATATTATTTTTTTATTCACTAATAACAACTTTTTGCGTAAGATTTATTGTAAAAATATTATAAACGTAACATTATTCCAAAATTAATTTTGCCTCCCAACTATAATCCTTAATTATTTTATAAATTTTTTTAAAAAAAGCTTATATTATATCAATAAATATTAGCCCAAATAATAACAAACGTAAACCAAAGAAAAATAATATAAGACCAAACAACAACAAGTGAACAAATTATTCAACAAAAAGATAAAAATTGCTAATTATTCTAATTTGTAGCTTGTTTAACTTATTCAATAAAAGTAATTTCTAATTTCATTTTTTCTTAAGAAATGGTACAAAAAAAAATTGTGGTTGTGAGTTCTCCTTGGTGGTGACTACAATTATATTTTTTTTGACTTTGTAGTCACAACAATTTTGCTCTCCTTAATAACTCAACTCGCAATTGAAGCAAATATTTAATTTATCACTTTATTATATTTTGTATAATTTAAATTTCTTAGTAACTATTCAAACAAAAATCATAGAGCCCCTACTACTCCTCAAAGTTATTTCAAAATAGATAATTGTGCCAAGAAGAAAACACAACCGCCAAAAAGAGAGAAAAAAAGAACGATTTACGTACTCTTAATAATACCAAGTTTTCAAAATAATAATAATAATAATAAGTTTTCAAATTTTCTTACCTTGGTTGACCAAATCCGAAGTAGCGAGTTTCAGATTGAAATCCATCCCATATATGTCATCGGCTGAGAGTTGTTTTAGATTCAATAGAGAACCATCCCGTAGCAAGCATGGAGTCTTGAGATCTCGCCGTTTGTAATAATAAGCATAAGCAGTACAAGAACAGTTGTTCAAGCAAGCTGATTGGCACTCGTTAGCACTGCCAAAGTCCAAATACCGAGGATTATCAGGCAAGTCAACTTTAGACATGTGAAGAAACCCATCATTCTGAACATCATTATTCTTAGTGCACTGCAGATCAGTTTCCCTCACACAGCCACTGGACGAGTTCCCTTTGCTCCAAGAATCGGCAGAAACAGGTCTAAAACCTGTCAAACAGCCACCTGGTACTTCAGCAGTTTCATTGCATATGCTAAAAGCTCCACATAAAGCATAATCCCCACACCTAGATGACTGTAACGAATGCCACCTTTGATCATCTTCTGACCACGTCTGCAGTTTAAGCTGCCCGTACACATCCAACACTATTTTTGAAATTCCAAAAGTGTAATTAATAGGCCAAGAAATACCGTAACCGTACCAATTACTGTGGGATAAAACCCCAAAAGTATAGATTGAACTAGACCAGTATACTTTAGACCCCTCCATTAGAGTTAGCTGATCCGAAGAACTCAGCTGTAGGGAGAAAAGACCAGGAGCTGGGTCTTCTGTACTCTTCCATGATGTTGCCACAAAATCTAATTCAAGCATCATTCCGGGAAAAATAGTGTCAGTTGGATAGTCAAAGCTTTGCCAAAAAACCTCCAAGACCTTGTCCGTGACTATTAGATTACCTGTGTCCAATAGCATGGCATAGGCACCGTTTCCAGCTGAAGTGTTGGCCACCAGGTGTGTCATTCTGCCATCGGATATTACAAGGTTTCCATCTGAATTAAGAGCAAGAGCTGGAGAGGAATTTGGGAATGGGTACTCTCTGTTTGCAACCCAAACAACATTCTGCTCAGGAACTTTCTTGAATCTTACTCCCAAGTAATACTTTGTTGAATTTCCAGGAGTGAAAAAACCAAGTTCGAAGATTCCATTAGTGGATACAAGGGTTTCCGAGGTATTCAAGGAATGGCCAGGTTGGATGGTATTCGTTGGTGGACTGCAAACCAATGCAGAAAACAATCAGGAACAAAGCAATAACTATGAGAGGGGAAATTCTGCTACTCATATTTATCAGGCAGCTATGCAAGGACAAATTGCACTTTGCAGATGTATGCTGTTCTTGGATTGAGGAAGGAGACTTTCGGATGTCAGCGCTGCAACTTGAAGAAGTCAACACTACTTTTCCTCCATTTTGTTTTAAGGAATCTTCTCCACCATTTAACGCAAACCAACACTATAAACAATGCCCTCACATCCTCCATATTCTATGCATATCATGTCACTCTGTGGGCCACCATATTGCCATTGTTCCTTGCTTAGTGCAGCCCCCAATATTTCAGCTACCTAATTTCTCTAGATTCGTCCAATATATGTCCCATCTTGGATGGGTCAGCTTAATGGATGTTAACTTGCTCTGTCATAAGCGCGTTAGTTGGGAAATAATACCTAGGAAAATTTTTAATTGATTCATTACTATAACACATTGGATGCTAATTAAATGAAAAGCTTAAAGCTAAATACTAAGACCTAGTTATGTCATAGTAATTCCCTAATTCCTTTTTTTTTTTTTTTCCCCAATGCGGTATTCCCACACACGTGTATACCCAACAATCTTCTCATTACATGTGAGTCATTATCTCTTTGTGAGCTTTGAGCCTCCTAGTGGGCTATAAATAAGTTCTAGTTGCTCTTCCTTGTCTAAGACTTTTATATATCTAACAACTTGTCACTATGAACCTCTTGGATGCCATCCATGAGAATCACATTTAAATCCTACACACTCATCTATGAGAACTCAATGCTTCCATATTTCCATGGGAACCTTATACCTTACTATTCTTTTTGAACTAGCAGTATTGACATTACTATTTTCTGGGCCATTTCAATGATTAGTTGTGTGGGCCTTTATAGAGTTGCCTTATGTGATGCACAGTTATGTGAGCCCCAAGTACACGCACCTTGTCTGTACTCCAATTGCGAAAGGAATCTATCCCTACTTCATCTCTAACAGGGAGTTTGATAACCTTGTCATCTTGACACACACTATCATGGGCTATGATATCACTTGTTAGGGAGATAACACCTTGGAGAGAATCTAAATGAAATCTCAAAATTTACGATTATAGATCTTATTGATGCGGGGTGAGACGGGGCTAAAATATCTAAACCCATCCCCGCCTCACCATCTATTGTGAGGCGGGAAAACCTGCTCGGGATGAAGTGAGAAGGGGTGGGTCAAGGCGGGGCATTGTAAAATTATCATCCCTAAGTGATATCATCTTTGTGCCAAATGGTTACCTTTAATAAGACTAGTATAAATTACATAATTCCTCTATAGTTTGAAATGATTTCAAATTAAACTCCAAAATTTTAAAACTTATTGATTTATTTTTTTCTTCAGTATGTTATGTGATACAAAATATGCTTATTAAATTTATTAACATGTTTGTTCTAAGAAATTCTACTGTCAAAATTTTATGAACTAAAAAAAATTACTTCAATTAAAATTCTTCTACCAAGAGCTTTCAAGAATTGAATAGAAGTTGTTAGTTATATATTATTTTCATAATCTATCTTATGTTCTGATCTAATATTGAAAATTGTGGAGTACACATTGTATTTGCACTAAGCAAATCTATTAGGTTTTTAGATCCCTATAAACTAGATTGTTTAACCTAATTAATTAATCAAGTGAATACTTAGGTTTATTATTCAAATTTAGGTTAAAAAAAAATCATATCATGCAAAGTAGTAGAAAAGTAAATAACACAACGACTTGATGACCTAGAAAAACCAAACAAGTAAAAAACTTGGAGATGATTTAACTTAACTATCCTCAATATAAAAAGCAAATCCATCATAGAGAATCGAAATTTATAATAAGATTTAGACCATTAACATCCTATTGTTACCACATATAGAACTTACTAATACGACCACGTGCAAGCTCTGAATCCATTGATACCTTCTTTATTAGGCCTTTGCACCAACACAAGTTTACCTGCTTGTGACTTTTAGACTCCACTCAAAGGTTTTGGATCTCCTTAGACGTTGATCTTATATGTGGCAACTTTTACAATACCGGATCTTGAGATTCTTCAAGGAATAATATTGGTAGAAGACTTTAGAGAGCTTTTTGGGTTCAAAACCCTAGATACACATGAGGCACACTTTTCTCTCTCTAAAAAGGCTTATTAAAATCGTGCTTAGAGTTTCCTTTATATATTAGGAGAAGTAAATCTGAAACCCTAATCCTTTTTGGGCTTGAATTGCTGTTTGGTTTAATTAAAATTCTGCAGATATGACTCTCGATCGGTTGAGCCTATCTTTCGATCGGTCAAACTAGGCAGATTACGAAATCTTCTTCTTGTAGCTTGTATGTTTTTGAATCTTGACTTATATCAACTTGAGCATTGTCTAATAATACTTATAGACTCTAGGATCTATATCTAGACAAGTTTGTGTTCACGGTTTGCCAATTGTTCTAAAATTTTAGAACCTAACAAAATCAATATAAGTATTTCTAAATGGGTTAGAAAATACCGTGTGAATGACTACTCTTTATTTTTGCTGCAGAAATACTTTTCCACTTGCTGCACATAAACAAATCTAAAACCCAAAGAAAATACCCATCAAACAGATGTTAGTTTAAATGGGTTAGCATATTCTTAAATATGTACACATATTCGTAAATAAAGATATATGTATATATATACTTATGGCAGGATAATGATTAGTTTGTGTCAAAAGTAAAACATGTAATAACAAATAAAGATGAAAGCTTTGGCAGAAAAGGTTTAGCTAGTATAATATTTAACACGGTAAACATAATGAAAAGGTGCTACAACAGGATAATTAGTATAGCAAATAAAGACACCACAGCAGGACAACTAATGCGGCAGACGTGATAAAAAACGAGCTACAAGATAACTAAATACGGCAGATATAAGAGGGAGGGAAAAGATAAAGAAGGAACCCAAACTCCAAGATGGTCTTTAAATGCCATTTGTTCTCCTTGTCATGCATGTAAGAGAGAGGGAAAAGATGGTCTATTGATGTATGCCCCTATTTCTGCCGTATTTTCTCTCTTTGTTTTACCACTTTCTTTCTTTTTCTCTGTTCTTTCTTTACTCTTAGTTTCTTATTACTCTCCTGCCATGGGTTGTTCCCCCTTTTTGGTCTTTCCTTTTCCTGGGTCTCTCTCTCTCTAGGTGCTTACTACTCTCTTACCATGGGTTTTCCCCTCTTAAGTGCTTCCCTCCATTGGGTCTCTCTCTTTTAGTGTTTTTCTCTCTTCCCCTATTTTTTTCCTCTTCCATTCGGTCCCCCTTTTCTGCCATGATTACCTTCCTTTTATAGTGAACTCATTCAATGGGATTTCTCCCTTTTACCTCTAAGGCTTCACCAATTGTTTTTGGTTTGTTGTGGGCATCCCTTCAAGATTACCCATCCACCCATTGGCTGCTTAGACCACTGTCATTGTTCAGTACATGTCTGCTGCACTACTACTCATTTCACGACAAAATTTCCTTTTGTTTGTTCCTTCTGTATACCTCTACCTCACTACCTAGCTCTATGACATGCATCAGATGGTCCCAACCGTTTATTACTTCTTTTGGGTAAGATACCATCCCAACAAGATATATTCCCTAAAAGAAGTCAAGGCAGGAAACCAAATATAGACCCTCTTTTCCCCCCACCACCAAACCACGCCCTCTGAATCCCCTTGACCGTGGGCCCACCTCCCTTGTATTGGCTAGGTACAGGTTAGTGGTGCTCCGGCCCTTCTGTGCTTGCTCCACTGTCTTCTGTGTTTGTCTGCCACGCTGTTTCTGCCGTAGCAGATTAGTTCTATTTCGTTCTACCGCGTGTTTTGTTTTATTTCTTCATGCATTTCCTGTTACGTTTGTTATTTTCTTTTGGTTTGGCTTTTCTTCCCTTCACATGATTCCTGCTGCTGACACTTCTTGCCGTTCCTTATTTCTTTTCATCGTGCTTTTTCATATTAGTTTTGTCGCCTATTTTTTATACAAAAGGATTTGGGCCTTTGTGGGCCAAATAATGTTGACTAGATCAAAAGGGTCTTGGGCCCAATTTGTCTTTGTCTGCCGAAACCATTCTGCCAAAGAACTGTATTCTACGGCAGATTTGTATTTTGCGGCAAATTTGTATTCTGCTGCAGATCCCTTTTCCTTGCACTTCTTTCTTTGGACCTCTCTTACTCTTTGGTCTTCTTGGTAGGCCTTTGGGCCTTGCTTTTCATTGGGCTTTCCTCCGTATGGGTTTTTGGATACGGATTCGCAAAAATGGGCATCAACAGGGTTAAATTGTAAATTTTTCATACTTTAAAACCTTACTATTTAAACAAACATATCATCAAATTTTTTTTCTCTCTCTCTAGCAAGGTTGGAAATAAGGTAGCGATTTTAACATTTTCTTTTGTCTTTATTATTAACAAGTTTATATACTACTGAATCATTGATTTTGTATTATGAGATTTTTGTTTTTGTTGTGATATTGTCTTGTTAAACATTTTAATAATATTATTCAATTTTTGCTAAAAATTAGTTTGATTACATGTTTTTATTAAAAATAATTGTAATAGTTGTGGGCAAATTAATAAGAAGTAGAATTTTACAGGGTGAGGCGAGACTTTGTGGAGCCCTAAGAGGCAAAGACGGGGTAAGAAAATTTTTCCTGTCATGCATGCAGGCCAGGGCGAAGACCCTATCCTTCATACCCGCCCAGCCCCATTGCTATCCCTATATAATATACTATTATTCATTCATTTATTTATCTAACTTGGATGAAAGTTTTTAACTTTTAAAACTGAGTTTCCTTAACGTGCAAAACTGCCCAATTGAACTTTTAGAATTTTGACAAGGACGGTATCAAAATACTGTCCTGTCTCCCCAATGTGCAAATCCAGTTAAAGATCCATTAGGAAATTAAACATTTCACCTTTGGGTAAATGGGTTATCAAACATTTTTCTTGCATCATTTAAGAGCAAAAATGGAATCCAAGCTCCAAGTGCAAGTTAAAATGTATTGTAGCGAAGATGGTTCTTCCTACCAGGTCAATATGAAGTTTATTTATTTAAAATACCAACCAAAAACAATTGCTTGAATCATGTAAGAGAGAAAAATGGGCCTGCGTTTAAGGAATTCTCTCTTGGCTATGGCTACTGGCAAGATATGCGGTAATTAGCAATCCACAGGAGTAGGGGAAATAACCATTTTATAATTTTGTTTATGGCTTCAACGTTGTTACAATTAGCATTTGATCAAATAACGAATGCAAATTGAGTAGAAAGTGCCTGAGTAATGAGCAAACATAAAACTATTGGTGTGTGGGCAAGGGAGTTCTAGTGAAAGGTAACAATTGTTAAGTAACTATATACGAAGCATTTTGTGGCTGTTGAGGAAATAGAGGAGCGTGGAGGGTGGTCTAGAACGAATTTCTCTTACAATTGATTGTGCATGTGAAAGCAAATTCGGATGCTTGACATGGTATAGGGTTTTGAAGGATCCTAGACTTTTCATCCGCAGATAGACCAATTGGAAAATGGGTTATGAGTTTTGACCAACAATTAAATATATTTTAGACTATTTTCTCAAAAAAAAAAAAAAATATATATATATATATATATATATATATATATACTAAAAATATTGTTTTCGTACCAAAATTTTATTAAAAGTTAAGTTTTAATCTCTAAACTTTAAAAAGTTTGTTTTTTTTATTTATAAACTTGTGTAAATGTTTTACTCTATGTCCTTTTGTCTATATCATTTAGTTTTAATCCTACACGTCTTGACGGAAAGCTAACATGGTATGCAACTACTACAATATTTTATATGAATATCTTATTATTTCAACTTAGAAATCAAGAAATTTTGAGATTCAACTTGTATATTTTGCCAGTATTCAACTCGTAATTTACTAATTCAACTAGTGACTCAAAGCTTACATTAGGTCAAATTTTACTTTGGGTTCAACAACTACGATTTTTTTAACAATGATTTATAATCTATAAATGTCCTTTTTATGATATAGAAGGGACAAAGTATATACTTTATTTGAGGAGAGATAATCAGAAGTAAATGGTTTGGCTCTCTCCAAAGAAAATATTGACCCTACCAACTATCATATTATATTTTGTTTATCAGATGCTAGAGATCGCTTCAAGACTTTTATGTTGGAAGGTTCAAGTTAATTCAACCAAAAAGCCTCTTATTTTCAAATAAGAGATTTAGGATTCAGCCATTGTTAATACCAAAAACTTAAATGATATTTTGGCCTAATAATAAATAATAATAATCATGGATCATGGATTAAAATTTTTTCCTATCTTAGAAAAAAAAAAAAAAAAAAAAGGTATATTTCCATGCTTTTTGGTCCTTTTGGATTAAAATTTTTTTTTGAGCTCATGTTTTGGACTAAATTAGTCTAAAACACTACGTACTAGTTTCTCACCTTTCAGAGACGTGGATCTTTCTTTGCTTGAAAAGTGGTATATCTAGTTCAACTACCCCTAGTCCTGGAGCACTTTCAAGGGCCTCAGGAAATTGGTTTAGGGTCAAAGGCCCAGTATATGTGGATCTTTTTGCCCATTAGTCTAGCTTTTTCAAAGACGTGCGTTGAATGGGCCAAAAACTGTGGCTCTTTTGAATGGCCCAGTTTCTAATAATCTAAATCTCCTCCCTAAATCCGAGAAACTCCATACTTGTGCAAAGTGTAATCAGTGCAGAATATATAGCTGCCTCATTCTTTTCTGCCTGGGTTTGCAGTCCACAAATGCTACCACCCATATAATAGAGTATCCAACTAGGCCTATCACTGACTATCACAGAAAACGAAGTTTGGGTTGCAAACGAACTTTTGAAATTTCGAGAATGGTGTTGGACATTTCGGGGCAGCTTAAAGCCTTAAACAGCATTCATGGTCCCAAGATGACACGGTATTCATCACAGTTCATGCAGGCAGCTTTTAGGATATAGGCTTCAAATTTCATTTCAGGTACGTTTTCTTTGTCTCGTCTGACTAATGTGTCAAGTGGATCTTATTCTTTTGAATATCAATTACCAGTGGAGCTAAAGAAGCATATAGAATTTGTGAAAGTAATTTAGTATTTGCCATTAATTATGAAATTGGATTAGAGCTTTGTGCATATTTGTTTAGTTTACAGTCAGGGATGGAGCAGGAGTTGTATTTGGGGGGGTGTTGGCGTTGGGGGGGGGGGGGGGGGGGGGGGGAACATTAACAAATATTTTTTTCATGAAAATCCAAGCTACCATTCAATATTAAAGAAATATCAATAAAAGAGAAATTACAAAATAATCATTTTTCAATATATATATTTTTTATTAATACATTAGAACTTCAATATATGTCATTTGTTTCATGATGGAACTCAATAATTATTTAAATCCCAAAGATCACGTATAATTTATATAATTATATTGATCATACTTGAATAACAACGTTGATCCCATAACAATTCAAATAGTTTCTTAACTAATCAACCAACTAATTAAGTTAAAAGTTAAAAATGAATAACCCCAGTGGATTTTAACTCTGCCAAACACAAAGTTCACTAATTATTATTTATTACTTTTTAATATTTACTACTATAGTATTACTTTTTTTTTTTTTTTTTTAACATAATAGTATAATACTATAAAATAAATAAAATAAAATAACACACCACACACACCATAACACACCACACCCACACACTAACATTTTTTTTTTGGTAAAGACACTAACATCACATATTCACTGACACACTCTGGGAGTCCCTTTAGTCTTTAAACCCCCACCACTCATTATTATCAAATTTCAAATAGAGAAAGAAAAGTCTAGGGAAAAAATAAAAACAACAACAGAGACACCAGAAAGAGATGCAAACTCACAAGTACCCACTTTGCCTATCTCTAACCAGTTCCTGATGTTTTCACTTTACCTCCTCACACAATCATCCCTTGGCCTTCACAAGCGTCTCTGATTAGGTTTTTGCTCTTCTTTATTTTTTTTTTGGAATTTGATGGAATGGTTTCGGGAATTTGTTGTGGTATTGAGTTCAGATTGGTTTTGTTTTAAATTTTCAAGGGCTGGGTCTAAAATTGGTTGATTGGGCTAAATTTTCTTTAGCTTATTTTCTCTTGGTCATTTTGTGGTTGGACTAATTTTTTTGAGCTTACTAATTTGTATTTTGGGATTCTAGATCTGTAAATATATATATTTTATGGGCTTCTTCTTTTTGTTTCTGAGGGCTAATGATTTTGTTAATGGGGCAAGAGTAATTTTAGTTGACAAAGAATGGCTCCGTCCCTGTTTACAGTGTAAATGTTATATTGATAGTATAATGTAGACTAATAATTTTACTTCTCTTTGACTTTTGCTTTTCTTCTTGTCTATTAGAAGATATTGACTGCAACAGTTGGTATTAAGAAGAAAAGGAAAAGACCAGTAATGCTACATGTCGTTTTTGCATTAGTGTTACGAAGCTACAAGTCGCATATCAGTATTTATTAGTTAATCAGTTACAGTTTGTTTTACACGTGTTCTCTTTGTATTGGTGGCTTATAGTTTGGATAATTCTGTTAGTTACTACTCTGATCTATGTATGTAAAGACACAGCTTGTAATCTATTGGCAATATACAAGATACACAATTTTCTCATTCACATTGTTTCTCTCAATTCTTCGTCACCATTGTCAAAGACCACCATTGTTAAAGATCACAGCTTGCACCAATTCTAATATTGTCTTCAAATTGTGAACTTTTATAAAGCGTGCATGATCCAAAGCACAACAAACTTTATTAAGTGGATTTTGAAATGAACATAAAATGAAAAAAATAACGTCTAAATAAAAGTTATGGATCATTCCATAAGCAAAGTTTTTGAGTGTTTTAAACTAAAAAGTTATGGAATTTGAAATGTTACCTGCCTTGCACAATTGAAATCGATGCATGATTCACAGAACAAATTTCAGTCATGCTATTAATTTGGTTTACCTTCACGACAGTTCCCACATTCAAGAAACCTGGTTGCTTGGGACAAGGTAGAGCTACACTTTCATTGCTTAGCATTGTGACAACTTCAGACATGGTAGGTCTATCTGCTGCACTTTCTTGAACACAGAGGAGAGCTATGTTAATGTATCTGAGTGCCACATGCATAGAAGATACATCATCAAGTAGAGGATCCACCAAGTCCGATCCCCTCTCACTTGTCCATAATTCCCATGCCTTAAAATCAGGAGGAAAAAAAAAAGAAAAAAGAAAAGAATAATCAATTGAAAGTGAGGAAATTTGGTCAGGGTTCTAAGGTATTTAGAACAAGGAATTTATAATTTATGTAACCGGTACATGTGTAAGTAACCTGTTTCATATGTAACCATTACACATAATCGTATAATACCCTCTCGAAAGCAAGGGACTTCATATGTATGGCACATTTTCCCCCCTAAAGATTACTAGATAGTTTTCATTTCATTAATAGTGATAAATATTTTTTTTCACCAAATCCCAACTAAAAAATCAGAATTTAAAAGTGATTGGAAGTTTTTACAAGTGAAAATGCAAATAGGATACTTACATATCCAAGAAGATGGCAAGAGTCGGTTAGATAAAAACCAGTGTTCTTTTGACCACTCACAATCTCTAACAATAAGACGCCAAAGCTAAAAACATCTGATTTGATCGAGAAGAGGCCTTCTAGAGCATATTCAGGAGACATATAGCCACTAGAAACCAGTACCAAGTAAAAAGAATTAGTAGTTTCAATTTTTTTTTTTTTTTTTTAATGTATGGGCACATGAATACATTTATGTTTGTTATTATGATTCAGAAGTTTCTATTTATTTTACTTACTAAGTGCCAACAATCCTATTGGTATTTGCTTGAGAGTCGTTTCCTCCAAATATTCTTGCCATTCCAAAATCTGATATTTTTGGATTCATGTCACTATCCAACAAAATATTACTAGCCTTAAGGTCTCTATGAATAATCCTGAACCTGGAATATTGATGAAGATAAAGAAGCCCTTGAGCAACTCCCTCAATGACTTGGAGTCGTGTTCCCCAATCTAAAATCTTGCGCTTTTCTGGATCTGATTTACATAAAATGAGTAAATTGCAATGCACAATTAGTAGCACACGTTCAAAGGACAATAGAACAAAACACAGTTTTATGAAAATTCAAAATAGGAGAAACTACAAACCAAAAAGGAAGAAATCCAAGCTTTTGTTGGACATATACTCATAAACAAGTATCTTTTCATCCCGTTCAATGCAGCAGCCCAAAAGTCTGACAAGATTCTTGTGTTGGAGCTTGGCGATGAGCATTGCCTCATTTTTTAGTTCCTCCCAACCTTGCCCAGATCTTTTTGAAAGCCTTTTCACAGCCACCTCATCCCCTTTCTGTAAAATTCCCTGAAATTCTTGTGCTTAAACTTAATTAGTTCCATTACTACTGGGGAGAACGATAGCTCACTTAAATCTGAAGAGATATACTTTGTAGGCTTTAATATCATAGTCAGAAACAAAACTGGCATGTGCCTGTTTGTGCTTGTTAACACTTATTAAGATGGCAAAGTTTAGTCTTTTATGTACATTCCCCTAAGCATTGCGTTTAAGGATATTGAATCATACCTTATAAACGGGCCCAAATCCACCCTCTCCTAGCTTGTTTGCATCTGAGAAATTATCAGTTGCAGCAGCAACACTTTTTAAACTGAACAATGGCATTTTGACTCCCTTTTTCTTACCATCTCCAGACTTATTTACTTCAGAAAGCTCAGAACTTTCTGTTGTTTGGGTCATGCCCAAATCTAACTGTAACAAATCCTCCCCTGAATAGTGAACAACAAATTTATACGGTGTTAATTAAGGATGTAAATTTTTATTGCTTAAATAGCGTTTCAAGCAATTCTTTACTCACCCTTCTTTCTGAGCTTTCTCCTCACATAATAAAACAGAAGGCCCAAGATAAGCATTGCAAAGGGAGTAGACAAGGTCAGTACCAAAATTTGCAACACTCCGAATTTGAAATTCGTACTAGAGATTGAATTGTTATTTACTGTGTCTATTGAGGTTTGATTCCTTGAGTTTGCATCTGAAAAAGGAAATCAGAGAAATAAATAATTTATGCATCATTACTATAGGTATCTCCTCAAAGTTCTTTAAAAAACAGAAGATAAATAATTGTGCTAAGAAGAAAACACTACCGCGATACTAATAACTAATTACTAACAAGTCTTCAAATTTCTTACCTAGCTTGACCAAATCCGAAGTAGCAAGTTTCAGATAGAAATCAATTCCATTTATGTCATCGGCTGAGTGTTGTTTCAGGTTCAATAGAGCACCATGCCATACTAAGCATTGAAGCTTGGGATCTTTGGGATTTTTGGGATCTCGCTTTATGTAATAATAAGCATAAGCAACACAAGAACAGTTGTTCAAGCAAGCCGATTGACAGTCAGTAGGATTGGCTGTCTCCCGATGCTGCGGATTATCAGGCCAATCAACTATTGACATGCGAAAAAACCCATCTTTCTGAACATCAATATTCTTAGTGCACTGCAGAGCAGTTTCCCTCAAACAGCCAGTACTGGATGAGTTCCCATTGCTCCAAGCATCAGCAGAAACAGGTTTGAAACCTGTCAAACAGCCACATGGTACTTCAGCAGTTTCATTGCATACGCTAAAAGCTCCACATAAAGCATAATCCCCACACCTAGATGACTGTAACGAATGCCACCTTTGATCATCTTCTGACCACGACTGCAGTTTAAGCTGTCCGTACACGTCCAACACCATTTTTGAAATTCCAGAAGTGTAATTAATAGGCCAAGTAATACCGTACCCGTACCAATCACTGTGCGATAAAACCCCAAAAGTATAGATTGAACTAGTCCAGTATACATTAGACCCATTCCTTATAGTTTGCTGATCCGAAGAACTCAGCTGTAGGGAGAAAAGACCAGGAGCTGGGTCTTCTGTACTTTTCCATGATGTTGCCACAAAATCTAATTCAAGTATCATTCCGGGAAAAATAGTATCAGTAGGATAGTCAAAGCTTTGCCACAAAACCTCCAAGACCTTGTTTGTGACTATCAGATTACCTGTATCCAATAGCATGGCATAGGTACCGTTTCCAGCTGAAGTGTTGGCCATCATGTACGTCATTCTGCCATCGGATATTACAAGATTTCCATCCGAGTTAAGAGTAAGAGCTGCAGAGGAATTTGGGAATGGGTACTCTCTGTTTGCAACCCAAACAACATTCTGCTTAGAAACTTTCTTGAATCGTATTCCCAAGTAATACTTTGTCGAATTTCCTGGAGTGAAGAAACCAAGTTCGAAGATTCCATTAGTGGATACAATGGTCTCGGAGGTATTCAGGGAATGGCTAGGTTGGATGGTATTTGTGACAGTATCATTGGTGGTAGTGTTGGTGGACTGAAAGCGAATGCAGAAAAGAAGAAGCAGGAAAGCAATAAGAGGTGAAATTCTACTAATCATGTTTGTGTCGGGCAGCTATGCCAATTTGCAATTTGCAGTGCAACCAGGAAGGAGACTCTAAAGTCATGTTGTTGGATGAGGACGGAGAGTTAGGTCAACCATGATACAACTTTCAGCGGTGTTTTTCGTCCACTCATTAAAAGAATGGAATTTTTAACTGGACCCATCACCATGATGGTACAATTCTAGATTTTTCAGGAATATCATTTTTTGTTTGAATGAGTCAGTTTTAAGTTTTAAATTTAAGCTTTACTTTTAATTTTGTACAACTTTTTAAAATTTTATTTATTTTTTAAGTCTTCAACATACAAATATATTTTAGCATTTAAAAAAAAAAAATATTTTGGAGAAACTTATCAAGGTCATGATAAACAGAAATTAAGTAAAAAGCAGTTTGAACAAGCAGTCATTGAACAAGAACAATCAGAACAAGCTTCAGTAGTTGAATGTTCTAGCTGCAGAATCAATAGAATAAAGGAAGTACAAAAACGACAGTAGTTTAATTCAGTTCTCCTTACTTTGTACAGAAACGACTTACAGTTTAGTTCATTGTAATTTTCCTTTAGTGTTTACACGTGCCTCACGTGCTTGAATTAGTGAGATTTTCTGTTTTGTTTGTTAAGTTAGTTGCACAACTTTAGCTTCTCTGAGTTAAATATTAGCTTCTCTTCTGATAATTAATAGATTGAGAAATCATTTTACTAAATTCTTCTTTGACAAAACTGAACTATTGGTTCTTGAAGTTTGTCCTGTAAGTGCAATTGCTACCTAAAGTGTTGGCCACCATCTTGGGCAATTCTCATGTCCTTGTTAAGGTCAAAGGCTCATGGTCCCAAAGACTCCAAAGGCTTCCAAGTCTGACTAGGACTTTCTCATTTCTCAAGAAGGCAACTTGGCTTGCAAGAACAATTGCCCCATCATGGTCTCCAATTTTGAGTTCAATGGCTCTGACTCCACAAATTTTGACAAATCAAACGGTTCAAGAAGATTTGGATTCTGTTATGGTATTTGCAGCAATGTGGTATTTGGTTTTGGTATGGAGGTGGACTTGGGTTGTTTTGGGATTAGAAGAAGTTTAATTGTTTGACCACTCAAATCGTGATGTGTAAATAATTTTTTAAATTTTTTCCTTAAAAAAATATGTCAAGTCACTAATTTGTTAGTCATATAAGTAATATTACCAACTACAGTTAACAAATGGACTAGTATCACTCACTTTTAAAACTTGAGTGACCAATAGTGCTTACTTGAAACTTGAGAGACTAATTGCATTGATAGAGTGAATTTTAGAGACCAATAATGCAGTTTCACTAAAACTTTTCAGCAAAAAATTAGGTAAGTTATCTCACACATGATTATATGGTCAGAAAAATATTTTCTTTTGTTATCTGATAATAGCTTGTTGCTTAGAGGAAGGTGGTAACTTGAGGCTGCCATCAAACTTATTCCAAAATTGCATTTTTCTACGCTCATAATTTCCAACCAAAATTGTCTTCTTCTTTCTTTTCTTTTATTTATTTATTATTTTATCATAAGGGTCAATTATTGTGTTATATCTACGAGTACAACCACTATCAAGATTTTCATCTTACTGGACCTTGACAGTAACCGAGCAATAATTTTTTTCACAACGAAATGAAATCCCTAACTGAATAAAGAACACTTAAATACATTATCTGATAATATTTTGTATGAAAGAGTTCTCTCAAACAAATATCTCATTACAATTTTCCTCAACAAGTTTTATATTTTAATCTGTTATGTTTTTAAGTGTTCGCTAATTCCAAGACACGTTAATTTTTATTCAGTTACTATTGGGGCTGATCAAAGAATTGAAGCAGTGTAATTTTGCTTAAGCAAAATAGATTTCACTAGAGTGTAAGTGAAAAATTAAAGGAATCTGAGAATTTGGCATGTCACTCGTTCAAAACTCACTCAAGCTAGATCGTCCAAATTATACCGAAATCTAATAATTGGTTTGGAGAAGGATTCGTGCTTGCTTCTTTTAACCTACTTGTGCACCTTCATTTATAAAATCATACTATGCACTACTTTTCAGCATAGAATAAGGCGGCCAGGCGCCAGTCTAGACAGATTAATCAGGAGAAAATAGCAACTTTGGTTATGGTCCTTAGAGCAATTGCATCAATTATTGGAAAATAGAATAAGTGCTCATTTTTACATATTTTTACTAAAAAAAGTATCCATATTAGTGGTTTATAATACCGTACATATACAAAAATGTTATAGTAACCGTGTAAATATACACGGTTATTATAGCTTTCTATTTGATTATTTAAATATATCTTCTCTCTCCTCTCTCATTGCTACTCTCTCTGCCCTGACTCTCTTTCTCTCTTCCCTGACTCAATTCAATATAGAAAAAGGAGGAAGAAGAGAATCAATTTAAAACAATCCAAAACAAACAAATTTGAAAAACAAATCCAACTCAAAATCAACTCAAAACAAAATCAGTTACTCCCTTCAACGTCTCTGCCTTTTACCAATACCACAAGTGTGTCCGCTTCAAGCTTGTCTTCGCCGCCAAAGCCTCCAATCCTAAGCCCCAGATCGAGGCTCCTTTGCTGCAGCAAGGCGACGAAAAGACCGCTGGATCCAAGTGGTCTGTCGTGAGGTTTGTTAGAGCTGCCTTGTTTTGGCTCAACTCCGGGATTGAATCCTTACTTATGCTCGTTGTCATGTTGTTTAACATTGGGGTGTTCATGGCTGTTGTGCATGGCCTCGTGGTTGGTTACTTGATTATAGACGTGGCAAAATGGGCAAGTCGGGTCGGGTTCGTGTCGGGTCAATTGGGTTTGTAAGTCAATCGGGTTGCGGGTCAAAACATGTCATTTTTAAACGGGTCAATCAGGTTGCGGGTCGGGTCGACCTGTATTTTTCAAACAAGCTTTTTTTTTTCAATTACAAAAACAAATCAATGACAACCTGTTTAGAGAGAATGAATAAAATCAGTTAAGGAAATGAATTGCACTTAATGCCACTTGTTAATATCTTTCCAATTCTGACAGTTTTGAGCATGATAAAAATTCTTTATAGTCATAAATTCATGATGAAAAAAGTCTTTAATGTTAATAGTTCATTGTCAAAATGCATATAATTACAAGTTTACAACTTCAAAAAGAGATAGATCTTAAGAAGTACTAAAAAGTATATTTTAAGTTTACATCACTAATAATATCATTCCCACCAAAAAAAAAAAAAAAAAAAAACTACATGTCATGGACCATATAAAGTTATCGGCCTTCTTAAGTGCACATGTTCCTATTGCATTTAAAATAATAGTAAAGTTAGATTACTTATAAACTAAACAAAAAAAGATTTAAAAAATAAACATAACATATGAAGTAAAGAAAAATAAGTAAATATTTTATAAGAGGAAGCTTGGTCTGAAGATTTAAGGACTAAAAGAACTAAGAAGAGAAGATAAAAGAAAAGAGTAGAGGCAAAGAGAGAAAAGAGTAGAGGCGAAGAAAAGGGTAGAGGCGCAAGAGTGAATCTGAAACACTTCAAGCTTTGTGTGAAAGTGTGAAAAGGCCAAAAGGGTAGAGGCGTAAGAGTAGAGGAAGTTTTGTTGTTTGCCATGTTTGTGCCTTTGTGGACTATAGCTAGTTACTACAAGCTAAGTCTAGCCATTTCGTGTGTTAGTAAATAGTGAGTAGTGACTTAGTGTACTAGACTACAGACTACTAGTGAGTCTAGTGTGTGAGCTGTGAAGTGTGATTGTATAAAATTGAATGAGTTTTTATTTATTTATTTATTTTTAATGATTGTCTTGTCTTGTCTCATGTCTGTGAAGCTTTTAGTGGTTGTGACTTGTGAAGCTCAAATTGAACGTGAAGCTCTTAGTGGTTGTCTTGTCTTGTTTCATGTGAAGTGTGAACATATATAATCTATTGACTATTGGCTAGCTTCGATGCTTTGTGCTTTATGCACTTAGTATCAGGACGTAGTCTAAATATTTTTTTAGTGAATTTTTTTAACAGATCAGGTCACAAGTTATCCAAGTCAGGTTGGGTCGGGTTGACTTGCAAAAAATCAGGTTGGGTCACGGGTTAACCTGTTTTTGCCTTGGGTCAAAAAATTCGGATTTGGGTCAGGTATTTTTCAGGTCAGTCAAGTCGGGTCCGCAAATTCTGACTCGTTTTACCATGTCTACTTGGTTGATATGTGTTTGTGTTGATGTGAAGATTGGAGGTTTATTTATGGAGTTTTTTCGTTTGTTTATGGGGTTTTACAATGAAGAAAGAGGGAGTAAGAAGAAAACGAAAGAAATTTCAGAGTCATTGAGAGAGAGAGAGAGAGAGAGAGAGAGAGTGTGTGTGTGTGTGTGTGTGTTTTGACAATAATAAAAAAATAATATAAAATGATTATTTAAAGAAAAGACAGTGTATAATAGATAAACTGATGTGGGTGTTTTGAAAAAATGGTTGTGTAAAATAGAAAAAGGTAGGTTGAATATTTTGCACCGAATAGTGTGATTGCTCTTAGAGCATCAGCATCTGAGGATGCAAAAAAAAAAAAAAAAAAAAACATATTTTGCATTCTCAAATACCACTTCATTTACTTTACCAACCCATTTTACAACTTACCTTACATCTCAGGTTTTAATTTTACATACAACCTAATAAAATAATATAGAAATCTCATTTCTCTTTCGTCTCTCATCTCTCTCTTTCCCTTCTTCCTTTGTCTCTATCTCTCTAACAAACCAGTAGAGAGAGTGAAGAGTAATAAAATAAGAAAATTTAATTTCCCAACCTTTGAACAATAAGTTGTATAATTAGCAACTTACTATAGCTAGAGGGTATAAATTTTACATCTACATGCTCAGATGTTGTAGGTTTTTAATAATTTGAGTTGTAAAATAGCAACTTGGAGGGTTTTACACCCCCAATGCTAATGCTCTTATGGTAGAAAACGTAGTAGAAAAATAAAAATTTGGTAGAAAAATACAATTTTGGAACACTCCAAGTTAGAACAATACAATTCATTGATAATCCCTTGTTCCTGCCAAGCAATGGTGCAGTTCACCAACTCCCATATGTTTGTGTGTGTGTATATATATATAGGTTTATTTTAAAATATTCCATAAAAATTTACATTTATGACCCATGTCTAATAAGTATGCTTTATAATATTTGGGGAATTAATTTCAATTATATTACATATCATTAGGAAGATTTTTTTTTTTTTTTTTTTAGAAAACAGTAAGGAAATTTTATTAATAAAAATCATATTGGAACACATACAATATAAATATATATGACTAGTTTGTAGGGTTTCTCTCCAAACTTTCTCTTCAAACTAGTTTGGAGAGAAACTTTGTTCATCTCATATTATACTCTACCTTTTTAAATGGACCCATAGCTTTACTATGGACTTGGGCCTAGGGAACCTTTCAAAAAAGGCCCTCACAATGGGAAGTGGAGACAATAGTAACATTTGATTAGTTTCACAATGTTAAGGATTAAATTCACTCCATTGATAATTTATGGGTAAAAATTCCAATATGATATATAGTTCAAGATCCAAAATAGTTAATTATCCAAAATAGTTGTTTGACGTTGAGCTTTCTATTACTCCCAGTTTTATATAGGAAAGTAGGAAAATTTAAAACATTGCTTCTTGACAAAAAAGAAGTTAAAAATGGAACCATTGCGGTACCTAAATATTGTTGTTTTTTGTTTTTGGGAGAACGGTACCTAAATTTGCCACCTACCATCATATTTTTGAATTTGGTACTATATTTGTGGTGTTAGGCTTTGAATTAACTCTCTTCCTTGGAGCAAAACAGGCAGATTGTATAAGGTGTAATTGGTATTGAGCAAAACAGGTACAAATTTGCCACCTACCATCCTAGATTTTGGTTCTTGTATATATTTTGTGCTTGATAACATCCTCAGTGTCAAACTGCGAATAGAAATAGTACCAAATCATTGCACTTGAATCTTCATTGTGATTGGAAGCTGAAAAAAGCCTTCCGGTTTTCTTTTGACTAGGAAAGCTCGATGTTATGATTAAAAGTTTGGTATTATCATGGTGCTGTACTGGTTCAACTATTGAGATTGATCATTATGCACAAACTATAGAATGATTAGGGACTATTCCTTTAAGATATTGGGACCAACATTGTGAAAAGAGCGTATAGTATAATATTAATCATTCATTTATTTATCTAAAGTTAAAACTGGGTTGGAATTCATGTTTTCCGCGTTGAAAAACTCAAAAAGGGGAAAATATTATTAAAAGATGGGTCCTTAACTTGGATGAATTAAAGTTTTTATCTTTTAAAACCGAGTTTCTTTGACGTGCAAAACAAGTTGGTCAAACAATGATATGCTATATTCTTCATGAAGGGAATGGCGAAGCAGTTATAAGAGAATGGTAGCAATCCACAGGAGTAGCTGAAATGACTTATTTCCATTTATATGACTTTAACGTTGTAATTGGTAGTGATTGGTGGTGCTAAAAATAGCAATATGGTTTTTTAGCACCACCAATACTAATGCTCTTACAAAATATTAGCATTTGACCAAATAATGAATGCTAAATGTGTAGAAAATTTGGGTGCCTGAGTAATTGAGCATCAAACAATTGGTGTGTGAGCAAGGGAGTTCTAATGATAGGTAACATTTTTCCTTTTTGAAAAACGATAGTTAATAATTGTTAGGTAACTATATAACAAGCATTTTGTAACTGTTGGGAAAATTGAGAAAGGGAGTTCTAGAAACCAATTGCTCTTGGCAATTTTTATTTTTTGATAGAGTTTCAACAAATGGCGCCCACTTCTAATGATTGTACTCTTTATCATCAAATCAAGATATCAATATTTTTTTTAACAGATAAAGTCACAAAAAAGCAACTAATAAATAATACATCAACAGTTTACTCAAGCCATATCATAAATAATTGGACGAAAAGCACAAGCATGGACTAAAATATTCCACTTTTGAAGATGCAGTGAAAATATCTTTAAATTTAGGGACTAAAATCAAAGGCACTACATATATTTGAGGACCAAAAAATTGCAATTTACCCAACTTTCATTTTCGTCTGTTTGTTCTGGATGAATGTGAGGTTATAAGTACAAATACTTCATTTGGGGTGTTGTATTTGCATCAAACACTTGACACATCTGGTACACTTTTGCATGCGAGTTCCAGTTATGTCTTTTTTAATTATTTAAATGTAGGATACCACTGGGATATGATAATAAGATAAATTGAACACCCTTTCAGAAAACAAAGAGAGCATGCTCTAAATAGTAATAGTTATGAATTTGTTTTATTATCCATTATTACCTTTAATTTGATATATATATATATATATATTTAACATTATATGAAAAATAAATGTTTAATAATTTATAAAAAAATATATTTAATAATTATTTAATTAACGATTCCTGCTATTTCAGTGTCCTATTTTTCAAAAATTGTCGTGTTGCTTTGTTGTGCCCACAAATGTACCTATACCTTTATCTGTACTTCTTAGATTACATTTCACGCCATGAACTAATAAATATGAAAAGATCTCTTTGGGGGATGCCTAATTCTTGGCATGGCCTTATTGATATCTAATATAGTCAAGCACAAGACAACCATTTTTCTAGAGATGAAGCTAGTAAAGAAATGAGAAGAATGAAATCCAAGTGGACTTTGAAGATCAAAGAAGAGGTTGAGAAATAATACAAAGTCTAGTTTCTTCATGTAGTATATTACTCTGAGTGGCGACCTAATGTCGTCCATGTGCCTAAGAAAAATGGGAAAATTTGCATGTGCATTGATTTCTGAGACTTGAACAAAGTTTATTCCAAAGATGACTTCCCATTTCCCTATGTCGATGTGCTGTGGATTACAAAGTAGGCCATGTCATACTCTCCTTTATGGATGGCTTTTATAGTTTAGTACATTTTTATCATATTGTTAATTTTTATTTAAATTTTAATTAAATACACATTTGACTTGTGATTCACGAGTTCAACTAGTTACTCAAAGCTTACATTGGATGAATTTCCAGGGATTTTTTTTTTATTGAGAAAAAATTTCCAGGGTTTAATAACTACGATTTACTTAACAATGATTTATATAATCCATGGATGTGTCCCATTATGATATAGAACATGTTTGAGATTAAATTCTTATTTACTCCCTCCAATCAGACATTGTTGACACATTAGATTCTTTCACATAGAAACATGGTTCCTGATTCAATGAATAACATCCCCTCGAAAACCAATATAATTCAATATTTATTAAAAAAACAAAAACTACTACTATCTCAATCTGTGATTTGTGTGTGAACACATTATCCCACCAGAGCAACCGCATTCACCTAAGAGAAGCCAAATTGCCACCTGCAATGCTGGCTCTGGAGACGGCGGAATCTGCGTGCTCCTCTACAACTACGACCAGGATAAAATGGCCTCATATCTGCCAACGAGATCCGCTGCAGCATGAAGTGCTCCATCGACAACTGCCACCTTAGATTCTCTCCGTCAACTCCGTCGGTGACTACATCTTCAACTTCAACAATGACATCCCTTGTTCTAACCTTTGATTAAAAAAAAAAAAAATCACTAGTGTTATTGGGTATGAATATTGATGGGGATCAATCTAAGGTCAACTCGTCCATAGTGGTCATCCATAACTAGAACATGTCCAAAAAACTTTGTGGAGAAAAGGAACTTAGGATGAGCATCATAGGTGGAAATACAACTCATTCATAGGTAACAAAGTCATCCAATTTCAAGAACATCATCCATGACCCAAAAGCATGGACGACCAGAGGACACTTAGTGAATTCTACGAGAAAGTTCTCCAGAAGCTCCGTATAATCACACCATGAAGCACTACTTCTACAATGTGGAGGGGATTCCCATTAACCACACACATCACCCATGATGGTGGTGGATCCAAATAAGTAGACCCACTTTTAACTCTCTATAAAAGGAACAAGTCTCATTTACTCAGGGTGAGTTCTACCATTCATTATTTCCCTTCCATGTGTTCTAGAGAGAAAACTAACTTAATTGTCGGAAGATCCTTGGCTGGGTTACACCGATCACCCTTGATAGTTCTTTTTTTCTTTTTAGGACCTATAGTCATCACCATAGCTCAAAGCATTCTAGCCTACTGATTTTCGTGTATCATCAGTTGGTGTCGTCTATGGGAAGGTACAATAAAAAAGTTTCTAAGTGTTAACTTCTTTGATTTTTAAGACAAAAAAGGTTGTATGGTTCGGATTTGGTTGATGGCCACTAGTCCAGGACACCAAGAGAGTGGAAATGCCTCTAGTCACCTAAACCGTGCATCAGCACCCCTGATGACTGTACAACAAGAGTTGCAGTCTATAGCAACTACGATGGCAGAATTAACACAACAAAACTAGGAGTTAACTAGAGAAGTTAATAGACAGCGTCAACAGCGACGTGGTGAAGAACGGGGACAAAATTCAGAGAATGAAGGGGCTGAGAACAATGTTGAAGGAAATCAGTCTAGAAGTACCATTACTTGTAGGGTACCACATTTGGAGAGGAAGATGGATTAGATGAAAAGAGCCATGGAAGAGATGAAGGATTCCATGGGGAGAGATGACCTCATCCACAGGATTGATTCCCCATTTATTGCGTCCATCACTAGTCACCCCTTGTTTTTTAAGTTTAAAATGCCTACCCTGGACTCATATGATGGGATGCGTGATCCTTGTGATCACATTGCCATATTCAAGACAACTATGCATCTTCAAGGTGTACTAGATGAAATTATGTGTAGAGCCTTTCCTACCACGTTGAAAGGCCCGGCCAGAGTATGGTTTAGTAAACTACCACTAAATATCATAACTTCGTTCCAAAAGTTAAGAGAGTTGTTCGTCAACAATTTTGTTAGAGGTCAGAGGCAAAAATGTTCCTCATTTAGTTTGTTAAGCATAGAGCAAGGAGAGAACGAGAGTCTACGTTTTTTTATTAGTCATTTTAACAGAGAAGCCTTGATGAGATGGATGATAAGATCCTTTTAGCAACCTTCTACAATGGAGTCAGCTCAGATTTGTTCATCCATAAGCTGTATGATCAGGAGCCACAGATGATGGTTGAGTTGATACATTCAGCCTAAAGTTTCATGAATGTATAAGACGCGATTATTGCTAAGAAAAAAAAGAAAGGTGAACGATTGGAAAATGGTTATGTACACCATCCAGAGTAGAATTCTCATCCAAAGAAAGTCAAAGTAGGGGAGAAAAGGGATCATGATGGCAAGAAAGTAGGGTCATCCTCGAGGTGATACTCCAACTACACTTCCCTAAATACTTCACTTGACCAAGTATTGATGTAGATTAAAGACAATCTATCCTTGAAATGGCTTGAGAGGATGAAAGGAGATCATAACAAGCTGAACAAAATCAAGTACTGTCGTTTTCACCGAGACCATGGACATGATACGGACAAGTGTTTGCCTTAGAACAAGATAATGTCATCAAAGAAGAAGTTCAATAGTTGGTAATCGCAGAGTTCGTCCACGAAGTCTACTACCCTGATTGTCTAGCTAATGTAGTGATGGTCAAAAAAGCTAACGGCAAATGGAGGATGTGCGTAGACTTTGTTAGGACATATGTGATTCAATATTAGGAACATATGTCACTATTTTATGTAATTGGCTAATCCTTTGAAAAATCGTACTTTACTTGTAATTGGGTAGATCTAGGATGTGTTTAATGCTTCAAGAAATAAGGTTTCAAGTTCAAGTGTTAAAGCCATGCAAGTCTGTCGAAGAATCAAGTGAAAAAGTGCTATTCATTAACTCTTGACGCCTAGCTCAACAGCTATATCTATTGAGGTTTAAGAGAGCTATTTCAATTCGAAGATTGACAGCTGCTCGACAAATAGGGTATTTGTTGAGATTTATGAAGTTCAGTTTTTCAAGCTGATTTTCATCCAATCCGCGAATGTATGTTTGAGCTTTCTTTTCTCACAACCCTAAACATATATAAAGATTATTTTGAGGGCAGTAAAAGGTTACACAAGTTGCACAAGAGCATAATTCCACAAGTGTGAAGAAGAGTGACTGGAAACCTAGTTTGCTCTAGTTCTTCTTTCTCTTGAAGAAGTTGTTGTGTATGTGCACCATAGGGTTTTGTGACCAAGAAATTTCATGATCTTCATCGTGTAATGAATCGAAGAACTTTGCAGCCAACATCCTTCTCAAGTTGGTGATCAAGTCACGTACTGGGATCCGCGTAATTGGTTAGTCATGTACCGGGAGCTATGCATTGAAAATGAGAGATTGTCACTATAGAACAAGTCCAATTGGGTATTGGGGTAAGGATTCAACTGTAACTTGGTATAAGGTACTGAGATTCTTTTACTTGTAACCGCTTGTTTTGATAATAGTGGATTTTCGGGAGTGATGACCTTAAAATCACTTGGTGGGGTTTTTGCCGTGTAGGTTTTCCCCATTTGTAAATAAATCACTGTGTCAATTTATTTTCCGTTGTATACTTAATTTAATTGGTGATTTGTTTGTGCTACCATGCATATTGTATGTTAATTTGATTAATTAATAAACTTGGCTAATTAATCAATTAAGTCATCACAAGGGGTCAATACATTCTTAGCGTATTAGACTTCATAGATTTAAACAAGGCGTGTCCTAAGGATAGTTATCCTCTTCCATGCATTGACCAGCTGGTGGACTCAACAACTGGACACCAATTGCTGAGTTTCATAGATGCATTCTCCGAGTACAACCAGATTAAGATGGACGAGGTAGATCAGGAGAAAACATCCTTCATCATAAGCCAATGTTTGTTTTGTTACAAAGTAATGCCAATTGGTCTAAAAAATGCAGGGGCTACTCATCAAAGACTAGTTAATCACATGTTTTGTCCATAAATTGGGTGAAATGTTTAAGTGTACATGGATGATATGTTGGTAAAGAGCACAAGGGAGATGCAACATTTGGACGACCTTCAAGAAACTTTTGACACACTTAGACAATACAAGATGAAGTTGAATCCAAGCAAATGGGTCTTTGGAGTTGCATCAGGGAAGTTCCTTGGTTTTATGGTTTCACAGAGAGGAATCAAAGCAAACCCTAATAACATCCAAGCAATCTTGAATATGGAGGCCTTGAAAAATGTCAAGGATGTTCAGAGCCTCACTAGACGAGAAGTTGCCCTTAACAGGTTTGTTTCAAAAGTTACTAACAAGTGTTTACTGCTTTTCAGAGTATTAAGAAAATTATTCGAATGGACGGATGAGTGCCAATAAGCATTTAAAGGCTTAAAGGCTTATCTCATTTCAACTTTGTTGCTGAGCCTGTCCAAACTAGGTGAAAAGTTGTATCTCAACCTAGCAGTGTCCCCTCATGCAATGAGTTCGGCCTTGATTAGGGAAGAAGGAAAGGTACAGAAGCTCGTTTACTACACCAGTAAAGCTTTAAGGGGAGCTGAAGGACGATACTAGCCCATGGAAAATCTTGCATTTTCTTTGGTGACAGTAACAAGAAAGCTCAGGCCTTATTTTCAAGCTCATATAATTAACGTCCTAATAGATCACTTGCTAAAGAAGGCCATGAATAAGCTGGAGGCCGCTAGACGATTGATACAGTGGGCAGTGGAACTTAGTGAGTTTAATGTGTGGTATAGACCAAGAGAAGTAATAAAAGTTCAAGTCCTTGCAGACTTCATTGCTGAATTCACTCCTACCAGTGACTAGCAAAATAAAGACCAGGGGGCAAAATAGTGGGTCATTTGTGTGGATGGTTTGTCCACACAGCATGCAAGAGGAATTGGGATAGTTTTACAGCCACTAGAAAGGGATCATCTAGAATATGCCATCCGTCTGCAGTTCCAAACGACCAATAATGAAGATGAATATGAAGCCCTACTTTAGGGCATGGAGTTAGCTAAAGCACTTGGAGCAAATTTAGTCCTTGTCCAAGGAAACTCACAGTTGGTGATAGGCCAAGTGAATGGAAGATGTGAAGCTAAGGAGGAATGGATGAAGAGGTACTTGAGCAAAGTTAGACAATGTATTAAAGGCTTCACAATGACTCAGTTTCAACAGATACCAAGGGAGGAAAATGCAGAAGATGATGTCTTAACCAAGATGGCTTCTGTAGACGAGATAGTAGGTCATCGAATTAAAATCTAGTACATCCCAAGTATTGACATTCTATAAGTAAATTAGGTAGACGGAGTAGCCAACTAGACCACCCCAATCGTATCTTATCTCTAAGACGGGCTCCTCCAGAGGATAAAGAAGTAAGAAAGCTAAGGGTAAGAGCAGTGAAGTTCGTCCTTATGGACAAGGTGTTATATAAAAGGAGTTTCTCTCAGCCCTATTTAAGGTGTTTAACTCTAAATGAGTCCCATTATGTCCAGAGGGACGTCCATGAAGGAGCTTGTGGAAATCATTCAGGAACTAGATTCCTTGTCCATAAAATAGTCCGTGTAGGATACTATGGCCATCCATGCAAGCAGATGCCAAAGCCTATGTCAAAGTGTGTGACAAGTGTTAACACTATAGTAATATACCCAAGCGACCATCAAAGTACCTTACTCCAATGGTGGTTCCTTGGCTCTTTGCTCAGTAGGGGTTGGACATCCTTGGTCCCTTTCCCATGGGAACGAGACAAATGAAGTTCTTGGTGGTAGGGATCGATTATTTTACCAAATGGGTGGAAGCAAAGCCATTAGCAAAAATTACTGAGCGGAATGTTAGAAGCTTTGTCTGGAAGAGCATTATCTGTCATTTTGGAATTCCTAGGGAAAGTGTTTTTTTAACTAGTCCTTAAGAAAAATTAAATAACAAAGTAGAAGAAATAACAAAGTCCTACTGGAGAAACGAGAGGCATATAACAAAATCATATGTTTTGGGTTTTTTGAATTGAAAAGATATGTTTTATATATATATATATATATAATATAATATAATATAATATAATATAATGATGGGTTTGATGAAGTCAATTTTAATTTTATAAATATTCCATTATGATGTAGGACAAAATATGAAAGATAATTTTTATTGTTTGCTAATTTTATTTATTTTTTTTAATGAAATGTTCGTTATTTTATCATTTAGAGTTTTATTCATTGATTTTAAGTGTATATAAGATTTCATATTCAAATTAGAGTCCTATTACGATCAGGCATCAAATAAGATCACTTTAGGAATACTTTTACTTGAAAAACTGGGTTTATTTTTTGAGCCATTAGAGCATTCTTATCAGGAGTGTTATAAATGCTTAAAATGCTATTTTTAGAATTTATATTTTATAACTACAAAACCTATTCCATCAAAAATGCTATATGCTAAAAAATTATAACATCTTGCTACAATGCGCTCACAGAGTGTTATAAATGCTTAAATGCTATTTTCAGCATTAACTATAAAAACCTACTCCATCAAAAATGCCATATGCTAAAAAATTTGACATCTTGTTACAGTGAGCTTTCATTTTTGAGAGCACATTGTAGCAAGATGTTATAATTTTTTATTTTTTATTTTTATTTTTATTTTATTTTATTTTATTTTATTTTTTTGCTGTGGGAGAGAGAGAGAGAGGAGGAATAAAAAAATGAATAAAAAATAATAAAAAAAAGAATATTTAAATAGAAGTTTTGATGTTAAGGGTATAGTAATAAATGCTATAAAGTTAGGTTTTTTGATGTTAAATGCTAAAATTTTTAGAAGTCTTGATGAGAATGCTCTTAAATAGTTATGCAATATATAAAACAAAAAATCAAAGATCAGAATTTCATTAATAAAATTTTAGAGAGGTTTTTCTCATTTTTTGGTGGATTTCATGTTTTCGCATGGATCCAAAGAACTCTGTATGGATTTAAGGGTTCCATAAAGTTAGAACAAGATCTAACCCCTATCACACTTTTTGTTCTACGTCATATTCTCTTAACCAAGTAGAGACTATATCCGAAATAATATTTATAAGTGTTGTTAAGTAGATATGGTAAATGCCCTCATATTTTTCTATTTCTGTAATCAATTTTTGTAATTAAAAAAAAAAAGAAAAAAAAATTTATATTACATATGCTACACATTCAAAATATAAACTGTTAGAGAAAGTCTATGGAGTATGGACACAACTCTTACCACAACCCTGAGATGTGCAGCAGTGAATGGCAAAAAAAAAGTTACAAGTCTATGTAAAAGTAATAATTCATCAATCACAATCACATATAATATTATGTTGTGGTAATACTTGTGGTCCTAGAAGAACCAAAAAGTTATCAAAGAATAATTATTGAAGCAATTACCTTTGCTTTACAAAATAATATCAAAACAATTCATTTAAATTTTCTTATTTAATTAGAGTTTGCACCCGTTGTGGAGAAAAATCACAGCTTTGTCGTTGTAGTGTCAGGGAAGTCAATTTGTTGAGGAGAAAAAAATGAAAAATACAATTTTGGTTGTGGAAATTTGAGTGTATAATCAGTTACGTAAATAGGCATTAATTGTAGTGAGATACAGTCTTATACAGATAAAGCTCGCAAGAGCTCAGCATTTTCTTGGTAGTTTCTGAGACAAAAACTCAAGATATGGGTTATGCTAGAAAAAACAGGCTCATATCATTTTCCTCGGCTGGAAAATGCAATGTATGTTATGGCTCTCTATATCACATTTTCATTTGTTTCAATTGAGGCATTTACTTTTGAAGTGTTTAATGGAGTTTACTTGGACTTTTGATTTTTTGATTTTTGATTTTTGTTTTTTTTGGCTGGATGACTTGGAAGTTGGAATTATGATTACATTAGTTGAGTCTTGACATACATTTTCAAATTAATACAACTACAGAACATTCCTTTGTAGAAATCCTTGGTTCCGTCGCTTTTCCCCTAGACGTTTCCATTCAACACATTTCAGCGTAGCTTCCATTTCGGCATTTCTATCGCTTCTTTTCTTTTTCTAATTTGATTTTTCAAATCAAAGAGAAAAGTAATAGGTTTTTGAGAGAGAAGGCAATGAGAGCGTGATAGGTTGATTGCAAGTTGAAAATCAAAGGACTGCACACGTTCGACGAGCTGTGGCATATAATTTTCATGAAAATATCAGCCAAATTAAGATTAACCTATTAGCCTATTAGTGTTTCTTTCTCTTTTTTTCTTTTGGGTTCTAAATATGTTAAATGGAAATTTTATTTTCTTTAAAGAAATAAATCAGGTCTTCTAACTGTTTAAATTATCAATTTTGATTATCAAGTTCGTACAAGATCAATAAAAAAAGCCTGGAATTCACAATTGTAAATCAAACACACATATATCACCACAATTCATATAACAATAAAAGTAAATAATAAAAAACACAAGTATTTAAAAAGTTTTGAAGAACTTCTTCAAAGGAAAAACTACTCTAAGGTAAAGTGGTAAACTATCACAGGAAAAAATCTACAATAAAAGAGGTTATTACAGTCTTATTTTCAAAACTTTATAGCTTGATTATACATAATCAAGCAAATAACTTATATGTTGTAAGTTGTTACCAGTTAGCTTAATTGATAAAAACTTTTACTGTCAAATAAGAGATTTGAGGTTTGATTCCTCCTACGTCAAACACCCCGCTTACTTACAACACAATTGAAGAAGATAAAAATAGGAGATAAGGCCTGGCGAGCCCAACGGGTCCATGCCCATGGGCCAAAAGGAGGTCGAGCCCATTCTTTGTGTGGAGCCCTTGATAAAACGAAGGCCCGGACTTGTCCACCACGTTTCAGATCCCTAAAGACTTGCTCTACAAGGAAAATACTTGTCCTACAAGGATAAGACTTGTCTCACAAGGATAAGACTTGCTCTACAAGGAAAAGACTTGGGCTGCAAGGAAAGGAGGCAAGACCTCACTACTATAAAAGCCCCAACATCCTCCTCACATCGAGGTACGCACAATTGACCCCTCTCTAGCACTCTAGAGTTGTAAGAAGATTTCTGACTTAGCCTTCGGAGGGTGTTTGGCCGGCTCCACACCGGTGCCTTCTGTAAGGTGTTCTTGTTTTCTTTTCGTGTGTAGGTGACTCTTGAGCGCAAGGATCGTGCATCTCATTGGTGAGAATTACGGCATCATCAACAATGATTGTAGAATTTCTAGAATTCTACACAATCTTCCCATTAATGACTCATTTGTGACAATTTGGAACTCCAAAAGAGATTCAAGCCATTTCCAATTGGCAAAACTTACAAACCGATGCAATAGATTTTCATTTGACTTGTCTCCTTGAGGATCTAATATCCCAAATGAATCGTCATGTGGGTTAAGCTAACTCTACACTAATAACTTAGCCCAAAACTCCACCAAAAGAAAAAAACTCTCTTTGCTCAAATATTCTCAAATATGCATCTATTTATAGGTAAATTAGTTGATATATTAATATAAAAATTATATTGTTGTGTACTTATCAAAATAAAAAAATAAAAATTATATTGTTGTGATTAGTTCTGGTGCAAAATGTGTATTTATAGGCTAACATGTATTCACTCAAAATTAAATCAGAATTATTACTTATGAATTCACATTAATGTTATACCTATATTATTAGATACCTAGGGGTAAAATAATGGCATACTTCCTCGTCTCACATGAATAGTAGATCCCACTATGAATTTAGGTAGTGAGACCACTACTATGTAAAACGATAGAGTAAATTATTATTGCATTCATAGAGTATTAATACACACACACATATATATATATATATATATATATATATATATATACACACACTATTGTCATTGTATAAGTTCATAAAATTAAAGAATAGGAGTTAGAAAGCATGCTACTAACTCTCCAACAACAAATTCAAATTTCTACACATTTTCATCTCCCAACCCACTTTAATCGAAATAATAATAAAAAATTACATTTCCTTTATCAATTAATATTAAAATTCATCAATATATATTACAAAAGACCGTAATATTCATTTAAACTAAAGTGGTATTATAACATGTATATTGGTCTCTGCCAAAAAGCCAAGGTTTTCCTCAAGGCTCAAGCCATACGGAATTATATTCACAATCTTAACAATGCTACTCCACATTCTTCTTTCATCATTAGTCAGTGTCAGTGCCTCAGTCTTGTAGGTTACTCTCACACCAACACAATTCAAAGCAGGCACAACGTCTTTTCCAAGTCCTTCTATATCTAGAACCATGATGTATGGGCAGAGAAACTAGGTTCCCTTGTTTAAATTTATCCAACAAGTGGGGCAAAAAAAGAAAAAAAAGAAAAATGAAAAAGAAGACATGGCTCCACATAAGCAGTGGACACAAAAATAAATATCACTTGAAATATAAAGTCCTTGTTTAGGCAGTGATGAGTTGCTTATAGTTTTGCAGTTCTCTACAGAAAGCAGCAGTTTGCTACTGCTTTTGGCTGAATATATATATATATATATATATATATATATATATTTCCGAAACTAGAAGGAAAAGAGCATAAATTAATGGAGACACTTGCTCTTCCCTCACTCTTTTATTGTCTCATTGCTTTCTCAACCTTCTTGCAATTCTGCATTGCAGCTGACACCATTAGTTCTGGGCAATCAATTAGCGGTAACCAGACTCTAGTTTCCTCAGGCCAAGTTTTTGAGCTGGGCTTCTTCTCTTCAGGCAACAACAAGAGCAGATACTTGGGCATATGGTACAAGAAGACCCCAGGGATACTTGTGTGGATAGCGAACCAGGACAATCCACTCACAGATGCATCGGGAGTTTTCACTATCAGCAACAATGGAACGCTTATTCTTCTCAACCAAAGAAACCACACTATCTGGTATTCCAACTTGTCCAGGGTCGCACAGACACCAGTTGCTCAGCTTTTAGATTCTGGTAACCTTGTTCTTGAAGACACTGTTACATCTAGCTCTAAAAGCTATCTGTGGAAGAGCTTTGATTACCCACTTAACACATGGTTACCAGGCATGACAATAGGAAAGGACATGAACAATGGTGTAGACCGATTTTTGACATCTTGCAGAGACTCAGATATTGCATCTCCTGGAGACTTTACATACAAATTTGATTATAAGGGGTTGCCTCAAATAATTCTTAGAAGGGGGTTAGTAAAAAAATTCCGCACTGGACTATGGAATGGAGTTCGATTCGGTGGTCTTCCTGTGCCTGTTAATCAATATTTTGTTCCCATATTAGGACTTCAAAAGGACGTGGTGGGATATTTATATGAACATAAAGACAAGTTGAATAATATGAGGATAACATTGAGTCAGTCAGGCATCCTGCAAGGCATTTTATTGAAGGAAGGGAGCAGTGAATGGACCATTATGAATGCAATTCCAAATGACTTGTGTGACAATTATGGGCAGTGTGGTTCCAACAGTGTTTGCACAAGTTACAAATCATCAATCTGCAAGTGTTTGGAAGGTTTCATCCCCAAATCACCAGAAGAATGGAAACAGCTCATTTGGTCGAGTGGATGTGTGAGGAGAACTCCGCTGGACTGCCAGAGGAAAGATGGTTTCGTAAAGCTTGCGTGGGTGAAATTGCCTGACTTGTTGGAGTTTTGGTTAAACAAGAGCATGAGCACCAAGGAATGCGAGGCGGAGTGCTTGAAGAACTGTTCCTGTACAGCATATGCAAATTCAGACATTAGAGGAGGAGGCAATGGTTGTTTGATCTGGTTTGGGGAATTGATTGATATTAGGGGGTACAGCGAAGAAAATGATATTAGTGGGTATTCAGAAGAAAATCCTGGGCAAGACATCTATATTCGACTGCCTGCTTCAGAACTTAGTAAGTGCACTTATCTGCTCTATAACACACAGCTTCTCACATGTTAGCTTATTTAGGCTTTGTAAAAGCCTTGGCCAACATGGTGCAGAAAGTCTTATAATCTGTAGTAGAATACAGTTCAGTTTAAGTTCCCAGGTTATAGTTTTGTTCATGCTTTCATTAGCATTCTCAACTGACTTATAATAAATCCTGACAAGTGTAATCAATGATCTAATACATTTACCAAAAAGAAACAAGAACATTTCAAGCAAAATGAACAAATTTCTTAACTGCTGTCCGTTCTAGGATCAATCCACAAATCAAATACGAAGAAAAGGCTGGTGGTTATCCTAATGGTATCAATCATTTCTGGATTGCTTACTTTGGGGTTGGTTTTAAGTTGTATTTGGAAAGCAACAAATATAAGATGTAAGTATACTCATCCATTTTTCCTATATATATATATATATACACTCATCCATCAAAGCAAGATCAATTAAAGAGGGCATAATAAAGGGTGCTTAGACTAAAATTAAAAAGCAGTTCCTGAAAAGGTAATATATGGATTCAATAGGTGAAAGAAAGAAAGAAGACGTAGAGGTACCTTTATTTGATTTCACAACAATTGCTACCGCAACAAAAAAATTCTCTCAAGCAAATGTGATTGGAGCTGGTGGATTTGGTCCTGTTTATAAGGTAAAAAGGATTCTGAATTTGTTATACAGGTCACAAATTGTATGGTGATATTATGCAAATTCAAAAGGAAAAACATGCATCTTTATGTGATGATTTGCAGGGAAATCTATGTAATGGACAAGATATTGCTGTGAAGAGGCTATCAAAGGATTCAAGACAAGGTCTTAAAGAGTTCAAGAATGAAGTTGTTCTCATTGCCAAACTTCAGCATAGGAATCTTATCAGCCTTTTAGGCTACTGCATTCAAGGAGATGAAAGGATGTTAATCTATGAGTACATGCCCAACAAAAGCTTGAATTATTTCATTTTTGGTACAATTCTCCTGACCCTTTATGTATTATAATTACTTTCACTCTTTTATATGTTGTGTACCTGTGTTTATTGCCTATTATGTATCCGATAGAGTCTTCCAATTGATTTTCACAAACAAAATAAATAAAACAAAAAGAACTAAAAATAGTCTTAGATGAAGTCATGGTAACAAGGGTAAAAATTATATGCAGAACAAAATGAAAGTGCAATGCTGGCATGGCCAAAGCGTTATGACATTGTTGTTGGGATTGTGCGAGGACTTCTCTATCTCCACCAGGACTCTAGACTTCAAGTCATCCACAGGGATCTGAAAGCGAGCAATATTTTATTAGATATCAACTTGAACCCAAAAATATCAGATTTTGGCTTAGCAAGAACTTTTGGAGGAGATGAAAGTGAAGTGAAGACAGATAGAGTTGTTGGAACATAGTAAGTAATATAAAAATGGAACTAGATTCTTGTTTGTCATACTATAGCAAATATTTCATCAATGTGCTCTAACTCAAATGACACTTCCTTTCCTCATAAACATGGTGTGAAGGGTAAGGTCATGTGTTAAAGATGTATTGACATGCAACTTATCAATAACAACAACAACAACAATAAAGATAATAAAACTTATATCTGATGGATTCATGCAGTGGCTACATATCTCCTGAATATGCAGTTGATGGAACATTTTCAGTGAAATCCGATGTGTTTAGCTTGGGTGTGCTTATGTTAGAGATAGTGAGTGGCAAGAAAAACAGAAAGTTTTTTCATCCAGATCACCGCCATAACCTTTTGGGACATGTAAGTGGAAAATTATCTCTCTCTCTCTCTCTCTCTCTCTCTTGGTGAATTATGTGAGTATCTGGATTGAAATTGTTCCAGGCATGGTTGCTGTGGAAGGAGGGCAGGGCCTTGGAACTATTGTTTACCTGTTTAGAGGATTCAGATTCCAAATCTCAAGTACTAAGATGTATTCAAGTTGGCTTACTATGTGTTCAAAAGTTCCCTGAAGACAGGCCGGCAATGTCTTGTGTGCTTTCTATGTTAACGAATGCAGAAGTGATTCTACCTGAGCCAAAGCAGCCTGGTTTCTTCATAGAAAGAAGTTCCAGCAATGCAGGTACAACATCAAGAAATGAAGAATCCAGCATAGAAAATGTGGTGACTATAACGATGCCGGAAGCTAGATAGGAATTCATAAATAGCTTGCCGAGGAGTTATATGTGAAGTTTTACTTTTATCAATTTGGGTTTAAGGGGTGTGTTTGGGATTAGAGTCTTTGGCATCTTTTTTGCTGTTAGAAGTAAATGTACCATTTGGGGGGTCATAGTTGCTACTTGCTTGAGTGCTTTAAAGCTAAACTAATAAGCTTTTTCTGTATTTTCTTTAATGGGAATGGATTGACCATCATAGTTAGTTCTTATCTAGTATCTAAGTAATTAAGACATCTACTTATGCGCTTCTTTGGCATTTTGTTGTGAAACTGACATATAATCCATGGATCCCATTGAAAGTTTACAGAGGTTTGAATCACAGAAGCAGAAAGTACAGAACCAGAAGAAGCAGAAAACAAAGATAAGAACGAAGAGAGACTTAAATGCAGAAGAATAATTCTATTCACAGGAGCATATGATCTGAAAACCATTGGTATTTAAAACGTATATTAAGAAAACGCGTGGGAGAAAAAAGCCAAAAGTAATTGTTAGAAAAAAGCCATAACTTACTTGTCAAAAGAAAAAAGCCATAACTCATTCTGCAACTAATTTAACTGACTACTGCAACTAATAGCAGCCCACATCTTAACTCTGCAACTGCTACAATATTGACTGAGTGGTGAGTATCAACTGGCTGGAGTGGGGCGAATGTCATAAGCCCTCGGTAAAAATATCAGACAGTTTGATCAGTGCTAGAATGATATTAACTTCCTAATTATTTAAAACAATTTTTTCATGGACAAAATGAAAGTCAACATCAATATGTTTGGTGCGAGACTACGAGCACTAAAGACATGATTTGGGGCAATGGCTAGTGCCGATACATTTTCACACCAAATTCAAGCAATATGATGGAAAGGAAAACACCCAAGTCCTATAAAATTGGAGTAAGCCAACATAACTTAGTAGCAGTGGTAGAATGATTGATATTGAACTTCGGTGGAAGATTGAAATACTGTGGATTGTTTCTTGGCAGACCAAGTAATGGGATTATTGCCAAGAAAAACAATTTTAGCTAATGTAGAGTGTCTATCGAAGGCATTAACAGCTCAATCAACATTTATGTAAGCTGACAGGGACAAAGGACTACGCTAGAAGAGAATACCATGATCAAAGTGTGCTCCTATAATAGCGTCAGATAAGTTTGACTACAGCATATTGAAGGTCGGTGAGGTTGCAGATAAATAAATAATAGAAAACAACAAAAAATTCACATGAAGCTTTTCAATGTAGCCAAATCAAACATCTTAGTTCTATATTCCAACAAAAACAGCATGACCCAGTTCCCCAAACCGGCCAAAGAATCAGAACCACCTCCAAAATGCCACGCTGCGAGCACAAACTCGGCCCTCAATTACTCTTAACACCCACCAAAGCCAACAATATATAAATTGAACCCTTGTGGTTGTCAAACGCTGAATCCACCACAGCCAAAGACTGACCACCACATATGCTGTCGATCAAAGAGGCAAAAGAGAGACTCCAAGATCGCTTGAAGGGCAGGGAGAGAGAGGGAATGAGAAGAGGCCAAATGAGGAGAAAGGTTAAAGAGGAAGGCCAAATGTCGACCACCCCAATTGATGTTATGTTTCGATTGCAATAAAACGTGTTCTGTTCTAAATACACTAATATTTGTACATTTACACTGGTTTCATTTTAGCTCCAGTATCAGATTAAGGCACAATCAAATCTCTAAATTAAATTAGAGTAGAGTGAAAAATAAGTAGGCATGGTGATTTGATCATGATTGGGAAAGCCCCCTACACAAACACAAGGTGAATTTCAGGTTAGCACTCCTGGATAATCTATTAATAAGAAAAGTGGTTACAAGTACAAGAAATTTTATCTCATAGGTCTATCTCGAGGTATCTACCTATCATAGAGCTTACTATAAGAAGCTCAACTCCAACTAATTGAACTTGATCTTGTAGAACTTGATTTGTACAAAGACTTCTTCTTTGTACAAATCTCCTATAAGTAACTAATTCCACAGCAACCCTTTTAATTGTTATAGCTTTTTATAGTAGTTTCACACAAAACACCAATAAGATTTTTAATTGTTGGTGTCAAAGACTTTGCTTGGTACAGGACCAAAAGGTGCACAAGAGTTGCAGCTTTTGTTTTTAGAATTCATAGGTTCAATCGATGGAGGGTAAAGTTTCAATATGAAAGCCTTAGGTATTCTGTCTCTACCACCTTATTTAAATAGGAGCTTAATGAGCTTTTAAATAGGCTCTCCTATTAGGTTGCCCAAACTCACAAATAAAAAGTTGCTTAAATAAAATGATATCAAAAATCTCATATCTTGATAAATTGAGAGGTATCAAAGACATATATCGAGCTTCATTAATTCTTGATAGATTGACAAGTATCAAGGAGGTATTGAAACTTGCAAATCTAGCTTTTCTTGAGTAGTTTCTTGAGTAGTCTTATATCTTCAATAATACCATTTGTTAGTCAATAGATGTACTTCTTGAACATACTACAAACTAAGACTCCATTACATATAAAGTGCGTTTTGATCTCAGATATATCAATACATAAAAGTATGAGCTTTACAAACATAATATTTCTTTAAATCTTATTTCTAGTGCTTTATGTGAACAATCTCCTCTTCCATCCAGTGTTGCTCCGATTGTCTATGGTATTTTGTCATTAGTTCATGATTTTCGTAATGTAGAGTTTTCCTATTTTAGACAACAAGGTAATAGACATGTTTATTTTTTAGCTAAACTTGCCTAAGGCATCAATGATTTCTCTGTTTGAATTTAAAAAAAAAATCGTTGTTTTTGTTGAACAAGCTCTTTTTTAAAATAATCTCTTATCTTTTGTCTAATGAAGTTTTTAGTATTTCCATAAAAAAAAAAATTAAAAAAAAAAGGTGTGGCATTTATTTTGGTGGGACTAGTGGTAATAAGGGCTGTGAAAGGGTGAGAGAATCGATGTGAAATAGGAAAAATGGCTAAATGTCAAGCTTGTTTGGTTCCAAAAAAAAAAAAAAATGGTCACTCATCACTTCTCATTCAATTTTCGTCACTCATCACTCATCACTCATCATTCATCACTCATCACTTAAAATACCCCAACTTCCCAAATTCCACCTGTTTGGCACTCATCACTCAGTTTTGCGTTACTTTGTTTCAAAAAAAAAAAAAAAAACCAAAAAAAAGGCTAACATTGCGGCTGGGCCTTGTTTCAAAAAAAGTCCAACATTGCAGGTGAATAGTAGGTTTATTACGAAAATGCCATTGAAAATAGAGTTATGGAAGCTAAAAACACTTAAAATGTGTTTTCATTTTCCATAACTCATAACTCAAAAATCCGAGAATTGAGTGATGGAAACAATCATCCAAAACCAAGCCAAACAATCATCCATCTGTGGGACCCACTTGTTTTGGATGATGGATCATGAAAACTGAATGATATCACTCAGTTTTCATGCTATCCAAACAACCTTTTGTCCTTTGTTTTTAAAGTATTTAGAAAAACATCTTTCTTTACAAAGTGTATAGCAAAATATCCTTATTTTTGAACTAGTTCTGTGTAAAATTCAATATCATTAAAATTGAGTTCTATGTGTATTTTTAAGTAGAATTCAACATTAGCAATGCCAAGTTCCACTTAGTTTAAAAAAAAAAAAATTAAATGAAAAAATATGTATAAAACTCGACATTACTTCCACCTAAAAGTTCTTTAAAATTATAGGTATTTTGCTAATTATTCCAAAAATAAAGGATTTTTAGGGCTCATTTGGTTTGGCCATGACTCAGTTTTCATACCTCATAACTCATAACTCAAACTCAAAACCCATAACTCATAACCCAAACCTTACTTTATTTCAAAAACTCCAAAATTATTGTTGGGTCACATAACTCACTTTTTGCTACTATAACTCATATTTCAGAAACTAAAAACACAAAAATTATGTTTTTAGTTTCTATCATCCATCACCCAAATTTTTGAGTTTTGAGTGATGGAAACATCACCAAAAAACCAAGCCAAACAAGATTTTTTTCGATGGGACCCACTCATTTTGGAAACTCAATGATGAAAATTGAGTGATATCACTCAAAATTATGGTGATCCAAACAAGCCCTTAATTACCAGTGTTAGATGAGGTGTGGTCAAAGAAGAAAAGAATAATATAAATTATTGTTATTGCTAAAGTAGACAAATCAATTAGGAGGGTTATGGTAGAAAAGGACAAATTTGGTCGAGAATAATGTAGCTTAATACAATTTTGGAATACTTTGTTGCACAAGCATACAAGTCATTGATAGACTTTTCTGGGATCCCATTTTTCAATCCAATCAATGTTGCAGTTCACCAAATCGCATGATTCAAAAGCTTTTAATTATTGATTAAACAGGAGAAAGGAAAGGTAGACTTCAAAATCTTAGGAGGTGTTTGGTACATGCACTTAAAAATATGTGTTTTATTGTTTAAAAACATGTATAAAAATACGTGTAGGTGAAAAAGTGTGTGAAAATACGTGTAATCTATATAATAACTAGTAGCCGAAACGTTTGACTTTTCATTGACCATTCCTCATTCTGCCACATGTCCACATAAATTGCTAACACATTCACTTTAAAACACTAAAAAATTGTATCTTTTCGGTGGTTTGCCTATTTAGTTTCAGTGGGTAACTACTTATTATTGTTTATATACGCTGTTTACTTTTTGTTTTCTTCTTTCCGTTTTTTTGTTTTCTGTTTTTTTCCACCCTCTGCAAGAACAAACCCAGCGAAGGTTGTGGACAAAAAACAGAGCACCCTTAACGCTACTGCTATTGGTAATTCTTTTCTTCACAATCATGCTATTGTTTTCTGTTTTTAATTTTTAATTTTTATAATAATTGAATGCTCTAAAATGTGTTAAAAACACAAGAGCTGTTTAGACCCCCAATTAAAAATTATGGCTAGATTACTTTTACTTTAATTTATCTAAGTGCAGAAACAAGAGTAAATGAAGCGCAATTAACCGATACTACTCTAGTGCATAAGATAACAAAAGAGTAGGGGAAGAGAGAATGTAAACACAAGATAACACACCGATGTGTTATCGAAGAGGAAACGGAAGAACTCAGTGAAAAACCCCTCCACCGCCCTCCATAGGGTAATCGATCCATTAGATAATCAATTAAGATACATGGGTTAGTAAGAGACTCTCCAAGCCTAATTTATCTGATGTACCTAAGCCCTCTAAGCTCCTACTCTAACAAGGCTTCTCGAAACTGTGTTTTGTCTAGCTTTCTAGATCTCGCAATATGCTCGATTGCATCTGTCAAGCCTCACCAGCTTCTTTTGGCAATTCCTCAAAGCTTCCCAAACTCCAAAACACTCTCTACACTCTGAAAAGGTGTGGGATATGTTTGGGTACAAATCTCCTCTCAAGGTATGACAATGTGAGAGGGAAAGAGAAGATGCTACAAGGATTTCTCACTAAGGATGAGTAGCCTCTTTCTAAAAGATGGGTGTGTATGTTGTAGAAAACCTATCTAGGGTTTTTCTCTCTGAATGGCCTTGTTTACATTTGTGTGTATTGAGGGTATATATAGTATGGATGAAGGGTAAGAAAGTCACACTTAAAAATCCTCCAGATAAAATGTTTCGCAACTACCTCGCGGAAAAGCCTTACCCACAAGACACTCACGAAAACGACAGCCTGGCATGACTCTTCAGCTTCTAGTCATGTGTTCTTCACATACCCTTTTTGTGAGAACCCTTCTTACGAACTTCTTGCGAGCTAGTCGCGAAATGCACTGATCTTTAATTAAGCTCGATTCTTCACCAACTTAATACTAAACCCAATACAATAAAATCCCACAAAATACAAGGAACAAAATTAATGCAATTACAACACTTTTTGTTATGGAATAAAGCCAACATAAAACATAGTTATAAATCACAACTTTACAATCTCCCCCTTTGGCTATTTCATGACAAAACACCCTATAACAGACTCTAGACTTAAACATGAGTTTGGAAACAACGACAAAACTCACTCACACCTAAATCTAGAAGCAATGATGCACTTGGAACAAGATACCTGTAACTTGAAACACTTACACAAAACGCATTAGACCTTTAAGGTAAATCAAGTGATAAAAGGACAAGTATAATGTAACAAGTAAAATGCGATCAAGTAAAAATGTTATAAAACATATGAGCAACTTGATCAAAAAAAAAAAAACAATCATATGGAAATGACTACAATGATCATATGGCAAAGCAAATAATCATCCTAACATGCAACCAATAAAGCACAATAGCATAAGGATGTATGCATGTCCAACACATAAGCATGATGCGATGAGAGCAGCAAAGCATAGATACTAAACATAACTCAAAACACCATAAAACAACGAGAAAATAAGCATAAAGTAAAACAAAACAGAACAAGGTTTTCTTAAAAAGATGTCTTCTCCTTCTTGGTATATGCATCTCCCCTATGGCTTTCTCCCCTTACGAATCTGCACGAGGTAGAATTTCTCCCCCCTTAAGAATGTGCACATGAGTCATATAGAAATGACGAAACATACCGGTATACTCTCCAATATACTCTCCCCCTTTTTGTCACGAATAGACAAATGAATCAAAAGGAATGAGGGAAAGGAAAAAAGATATAAGTAAGGGTAAAAGATTATGCATGAGGGGTGCAAGATGAATGAAAAAATGAAGCTTAAACAAAATATAAAATAACAAAAAATATGCTACAAAGCATAAGGTAAACATGACATGCTAAGGATAATGTAACAAAGTATAGACCAAGGCATGACAAAGACACAAGAACATGTTATATGTGCTAAAAGGTTTAAAAAGACTTAACTAGAATGAGTGAATGTAAAAACATGTCAAGTGTTAGAGTGTGTACAGCAAAGGTGCATCTAGTGTGCATTTAGTGTGCATGTGAGATGCATGATCAATGCATGAATAAGCACTCAAGGGTAAAGTGTATAAAACACACATCCAAAGATCAAAACATAATAAACATGAATAATTATGATGATCCCCAAAAATTAGTATTCATCGGAGTCCAAAACAGTGAGAAAATATCATTTGGGTATTTTATCAAACACTTAAAGTGCACACACAACACATGTATGTTAAACAATGCATGAACATATGAAAATCCTACCTAAATACATGTTATTTTTGCCACAAGGGGCCAACATCCAAAACAAATTGTCATTTAAAACAAAACCCAATAAAAAAGATTGATAAAAATTAAGTTTTCCAACTCCCATTTGAGAAAATTCCAACTATGAACATAAAACCTTCAAAAACATAATCTAATGATCAAAATCAATGAAAAGTGTTAAAGATTACCTTAGAGATGTTAATGGAATGAAAAGCACTTAAATTTAGTTGGGTTTTGATGTAAAAACATTAAAATAGGGGTTTGGGAGAAGATGGGAGACGTTTAAAAAAAATGTCTCACGAAATGCCCTTTAAAAGTTGATCTGAAAATTTTCCCTGGTAATTTTGTTGGTATTTCGTTAGTAAGCCTTACTCACGAAACAGCCACGAAACAATCGTGAAACTCTCTGTCCAAAGTTGAAAAACTTGAGAATTAGACGATTTAACTCCCAGCTGAGCTTACACATGAAATAGGTCACAAATACACCCATAAAACATGTTTTTCACACAAAAACAATTTGAAAAACTTTGAAAAACTTTGAAAAACATGAGTGATACAAATCACTTCCAAAAGTAAACAAAAATATTTTTGGTTTGATCCACATATAGTTGAGCACACATACATCACATTTGATCATGTACAATTACACAAATGAAATAAGTATTCATTAAACAAAAGTCATGTGTGTTGTGTGTGAATATCAAATGTGGAATAATCCTTAGTCCAGAGTAAATCTTCAATAATTAATTCAATTAAGTCATACACAACTGGTGCTAATTCAAGTTGTTTATTTCAATTATAGAAATGAACATATATGATCTCCCACAAGAAAATGATTACAAATCTTAGAAACTTTTCATTTGGCTTCTATACGAATCATAACATTTGATTATTTTTTGAACAATACATCTCATTTTAGAGATCGGTGCTTGAAATTTTTGATATTTCAACATAGAGAGTGAGTCTTTGGCTTTTTGAGCACCATATATTTTAATAAAAAGTCGTTTTCCCTTTTTCCTAGTCAAATACTAGTATGTGCGATGGCTTTTGCAGCTTATTATCTCTTTTTATTTTGAGATTTACATTTGTTGAGCTCTTTAAGCAAAAACATAAAAATAAAGGTGGGAAAAGATATAGACACAAGTCTATGCAAGTATCAAGACCATCAAGACTATTGACCAATTATTCATGACAAGCTTGAAGATCTATTTACAACAATTACACATAGTTTTCAAGATTTCTCCTACAAAGATATACGTGCATACAAAACAAGTGTAGCTTGTAAATGCACTACGCCATTGGTACGAAGGTACTAGGTCAAACTCACATATGATATGTGCTTAAACATATACAATCAAACTTTTTCAATTTTTCACTTTTTATGTGGTTTTGGATTTTTCACTCACAGAAAACAAAAACAATAAAGTAAGATCAGAAACAAAAAAAAACAAAAAAATGCATATAGAGAGATGCAAGACGCACAAAATGCATGAAGATATGACATTCAATGCATGAAGGGTCCTACAAAGATCAAAAGAATTAGATCAAGACCCAAAAGAGTAAAAGCTCAACCATAAGAACTATTCCTCATCCAAATGGAATGATTGTTTGGAATGAGTGTCTCATGAAAAGTGAGACGAGGGTTGGAAGAATGAGAACCGGAAATGCACATAGACAAGGAGTTAAGAGCATTAAACATTTTCTTTAATAACATGCTATTTTCACTCAAATCCGGTTTACCCTTTTTAGCACAACTTCCATGAATTTCAAGTTTCTCTTTTCTTTTGATTCTTTTAAAAGCTTGAAACTTAAAGCAATGAGGTCTAAGATGATCAAAGGCACCACAATGGTGATAAACAATGTGTTTAGGTCCACTAGGCCTTTTGAGAAGGGATCTAGCAACATAGGTTTGTTCTCTCTTCAACTTATGACATTGAGGTCTTATATGACTAATAACACTACAATGATGGCAAGTAGGAACAAACTTAGATCCACTCAATTCCCTAGGATAAGACCTAAACAGAGGCTTAGGCTTAAGAGCCTTTCTCTCCACTTTTTGGTTTCTTTTGTGTGGAGGAATGTACACCGATTTGTCTTTAGAGGTAGAACTCACATTAGGCATAAAATCAGGCACCACAGCATGATTGCAACATATATTATCTTCATTTTTAGCAACAGGTTCAGCAATCAAATACTTGGCATGCATTTTAAGAGATTCATTTTCACATTTAAGATCATCAACAAGTTTGTTAGACAAAACAAGTTTAGCACCCAAGTCCATATTCAAACATTCAAACTCTTTCAGCTTTTCAAGAGAAATTTCAGCAAGATTTTTATATTTCTCAACCAATTTGTTGGATTTATTGAGTTTAGCAATCAAATCATCATTTTCACAAAATAACTTACTCAAATTATTTTGAAACTTCTTAGCATCTTTCTTCAAGAGTTTGATGTTAGGAATATCAACAACACCCAAAGATTCATGTAACAAGGCATCACAATCAAGAGGATTATCACTTATAGAGGCATTTTCACAAACACGTGACATGTTACATTCATCAACACCCAAAACATGCATAGAGGCATACAAAGCATTATCCATGACAAATAAACACAATGGGTTAAGGATCACACTTAGGTATTTAAACAACAACAAGGGTACCCGCTCTGATACCAATTGAATGCTCTGAAATGTGTTAAAAACACAAGAGCTGTTTAGACTCCCAATTAAAAATTACAGCTAGATTGCTTTTACTCTAACTTATATGAATGCGAAAATAAGAGTAAATGAAACGCAATTAACCGATACTACTCTAGTGCATAAACATGAACAACAAACATTAAAAGTAAAGCACAAGAATAAGGGAAGAGAGAATGCAAACACAAGATAACACTCCGATATGTTATTTAAGAGGAAACCGAAAAACTCGGCGAAAAACCTCTCCGCCACCCTTTAAATGGTAATCGATTCACTAGACAATCAGTTAGGATACATGGATTAGTAAGAGACCCTCCAAGCCTAATATACCTAATGTACATAAGTCCTCCAAGCTCTTACTCCAATAAGGCTTCTCGGAACTGTGTCTTGTCTAATTTTTTGAATCCCGCAATACACCTGATTGCATCTGCCAAGCTTCATTGACTTCTTTTGGCAATTCTCCAAAGCTTACTAAGCTCCAAAACACTTTCTACACTCTGAAAAGATGTGAGTTGTGTTTGGGTACAAATCTCCTCTTAAGGTATGACAAAGTGAGAGGAAAGAAGAAGAGGCTACAAGGATTTCTCACTAAGGATAAGTAGTTCTCTTTGTAAAAGATGGGTGTGTGTGTTGTAGAAAACCTATCTAGGTTTTTCTCTCTGAATAGCCTCGTTTACATTTGTGGCTAATGAGGGTATATATAGTATGGGTGAAGGGTAAGAAAGTCACACTTGAAAAAATCATCCAGGTAGAATGTTTCATGACTACCTCGCGGGAAGGCCTTACCCGCGAGACACTCGTGAAAATGATAGCCTGACACGACTTTTCAACTTCCAGTCATGTGCTCTTCACAAGCCCTTTTCATGGGAACCCTTCTTGCAAACTTCTCGCAAGCTAGTTGCGAAATGCACTAATCTTCTATTAAGCTTGAGTCTTCACCAACCTAATACAATAAATACCCACAACTTACAAGGAACAAAATTAATGCAATTACAACACTTTTTGTCATGTAATAAAGCCAACATAAAATATAATTGTAAATCACAACTTTACAATAACAAACATTTAAAACTTTGGCTTTGAAATATTTTGTGCACACCATGTGTTTGAGAAAATTTTGCACAGAGTAAACCAATTGCTGATAAAGTGTTTTGCCTTTGTCATATTTACTGTGTTTGCTCCGTGTCTGCGATATTTTCCAACCATTGTATAAATTTGTTTTGATGCTTGACAGTAGTGGTGGGATTAATTAAATTATATTAAGATATTTATCTTCTTGAATCTTTGTTTGATTGAGCATTGGTCTATATATTTGCTGGTTTGTGCGTTTTGTGCCTGCGCTACATTGTTTGGTTTTGAAATATAGTTGGCTTATAATATATTATATGATATTAAGCCTTTTTGTCTCTTACAGTTTTTTGCTTGGCTGGGCATTATTTAGATTCTGTTGTAGTGTGTTCGTACTGTGCTGCTCTTTTTCTGCAATTCGATGATGAAGTCAAAGCAAATGTTTTATTTGCATCCCTTGGTAAGTGGTGATTGATCATTATAGTACATACACGACAGTATGGTAAGGCAATGAATAACTGGCATAAGATTTTATGTTTAATCTTTCATACATTTTATGGATAGTTGAGAATATTTAAGATTTAATTCTTCATTTTATTTTAAACTTAAGTTTGATTTCTATTTTTCATTAAGTAATTTAATGTTTCATCTTTATACAAAATAGTTTTCCTATGCATCGCATGGTTTAGCGATTAGTGTTATTTAAAAACTAAAAACATGTGTTTGAGTATACTAACCAAACACCCCCTTATTTTCTGTTTCCTGACCTTTCCTATTAATCAAATATATTTAAATTAATTTGCTCCCATGTTTCCGTAGTAGATCCAATAATCACACAAATTTTTACAAAAAAATAATCATGCAAACCAACACATGAGGACCAAACCAAATAGATCTAAATTATCCCAAAAAAAAAAAAAAAAACAACAACAACAACATATAAGTTGCGATGAGATACTTGAATTTAAAATTTAAATTTTAAAATGATGGATTAAAATGCCCTAATTTCAAATTTATAAATATTGAAGTATGTTTTATGAATTTCTAAAAATTCTATAGGTTTTGAAGTTATTTCAAATTACTACTTCAAGTCTCTAAGAGGAAACTACACACACTGTTGATTTATCAAATCCAAAATTTTAACTCTTTTTTAAATATCCAAACAAGATATTTAAATTTTAATCAATCAAATCCAAATTCATGTACCTAAATTTTGTCATTCAAACACTACAATAAAGTAATAAACTTATTTCATTAAAAAGAAGAAGAAGTTATGTCAAGTTGTGATTTTTAATTATGTTATATTAGCTTTAAATTTGTGTCAAATTTTATTGTATTTCTTCAATCATTTCCCTGTATGTTTGTGGGATTCAATGTAAGGGTTAGTGTGTGAGATTGGTGAAGCACTGCGAAGAACAAAGTAACTCGTAACATGCTCACTGACTTGCGAGTGGACAACCCACGAAATGTCACGTGAGAAGTACATGCTGGAAGCTGAAGAGTCAAGTGCCAAAAGGAAACTCGTGACTTGGCCAACTCGCAAGATGGCCAACTCGCGAGATGCTTTCCTCATTTCTTTATCCACACTTTAAAAGTCCAATTACCCACGAAATTTTAAGGAGAATTTTAGAGAGAAAACCCTAGAAATCCATTTAAGAGTTAAAGATTGCACACCCACAATCCTCTACACATTTCTCTTATTTTTCCTCTACTCCTATCTCTCTAATTTTGTATCCTTTGAGAGGTTTTTAGCCCAATCACATAACACACCCAATCTGAGTGTTGTGAGTTGTTTTGGTGCCTAAAGGAAGCATTAGACGAAGCCATTCTTTGGTGGATGCAACTGGAGCTAATTGCAGGATTCAGATAACTAGTGAAGACATGACTCGGTGAAGTCCATTGGGAGTTAGGACTTGGATAGTTCAAGCACTTTGAGTAGATTAGGCTTGAAGGATCTTTTTGATATCCTTGTACTTCAACTTTATTAACTAATGGATCATTTTGGCTTGGAGGGCCACGAAGAGGTTTTTACACCAAGCACTTCGGTTTCCTCTTCAATAACACATCGACGTGTTATTTGTGTTAATTTGCATCTCTCTTCCCTTACTCCTTATACTTTATATTTAATTGTTAATTATGTATCTCCATGCACTAGGTAGCAATCCCGATTAATTGTGTTAGGTTTTAAATATTTAGGAATAATGTTTAGTTTTCAAATTTATGTATGTTGGCAAACCGAGATTAAACATGTTTAGATTAGGCGTTAGACATTGTTCATGATGATTCAAGTCAAGATTCAAGAACATGCAAGCTGCAGAAAGAAGAGTTCAGTTTCTGTGAAGCTCGATTGATCGAAAATTAGGCTCGACCAATCAAAAATCGTATTCTATAGATTTTAAATCATGCCTAATGCTCACGAAAACGTTTAGGGTTTGAGTGAATCAGTACTAGGTATAAAAGGAAAACTCTAACTATGTTTTACAAGTTCTTGGAAATCTTGTGAGTTACTCTTGTGAGATTTGTGAGGTTTGTATACCTTCTCCTCAACAAGCCTTTATCGAAATAAGAGATCTACAATCAAGAACTAGTAAAAACAAGTTGCTGCATAAAGATCTACCACTGATTGTGATCTGAAACCTTTGAGTGGGATCTCAAAGTCATAAACAGAGAGTTTGTGTTAAGCAAATCCAAGATAGAAGAGTTCGTAGAGTCAGAGTTGCACGTGGTCGTATTAGTAAGTTCTACAAGAAGTAGTTTTAGATTTATGATTTAAATTTATTTGAATCTTCCATTTTATTATAATGGATTTGTTTAACTTGGGGATAGTTAGGTTAAATCCTCTCTAGGTTTTTACCTTGAAACGGTTTGTTTCATTTATTTTCCTAAGTTATCATATTACTGTCTTCTTTACTTTTCTCCACCAAGTAATTTGTTTGCATGTGTTTAACCTAGATCTCATAATTAACCTGAATAAACACTTGGCTAATTCATTAGATTAAACTAATTTGTTGTTAAGGGGTCTAAACTAACAAACAAATTGTGTTTTGTTTACTCTTGTTCCACACTTAGTTGAGTGGATTTGTTAGTTTTTTAGACCCCTTAAAACACAATTGGATTAATCTAGGAAATTAGCCAAGTTATTACTTAGTCAATTTAATTAAATCTAGGTTAACACAATCAGATAATCATATAATGTAAAGCAGCGGAAATATAAATAACACAAGATATGATCACCCAGGAAACCAAACCGGTAAAAACCTGGGGAGGATTTACCCTAGCTATCCTCAAGGTAAACTTGAATCCACTATCTTGAAAGAATTGAAGTTCATACAATAAGACTTACAAGCCTCCATGCTTGACTTCTTATTGCTACCCACTAGTAGAACTTACTGACATGACCACGTGCAAGCTCCGAATCCACGAACTCCTTCTTTCTTGGATTCTCCACCAAATACAAGCACACCGCTTGTGTTTCTTTAAGCTTCAATTGCAGCAATTGGATTGATCATCAAGGTGTAGAAAATCTTTTTCTCCTTGAAAACCCTAAGTTTATGTGAAGGAAACCTCCTCAAAGATCTCGCAAGAGATTTACACAAACCGCAATATGAGCAACACTAAAACGTGGCTAGAGTTTCCCTTATATAGCTAGGGCCCTTATATACCTAGGGTAAATTAGAAACCCAAAACCTTTTAAAACACTTAAGACTGAGTTGGAGAAATAGATTGATCGAGCCTTTTAAAACACATCAGACCCGATTTTCAATTGATCGAGCCTAAGCTTCGATCGATCGAAATGGGCTGAAACAGTTTTTTAATTCTTGCAGTAGTTTAATCCAACTTTACAATAAAGAACCAACTTTGAGCAATTCTAAAACAACTTAAATACATTGTTTTGATCATGATTTGCCAACAATACAAATTAGAGTTCTAAATACATAAAAATCTAAGTCTTTAGAACCTAACAGGATTAAAAGTAATTAAGCCATATTTTAAAATTGGGGGAGGGGGTCTAAACAAGTTTTAGTAGTTTTGCTATTGAGCTTTAAAGTTATAACTCGCTTTTTTCTCATATTTTTCGTTTCTCTCTCTCTCTTAGAAAGGAGAAGAGAAGAAAGAATTCATCTCTCTCTCTCTCTCTCTCTCATTATGACAATAATGAAACTTGACGCATAAAAACCACATGATTTAGAATTTAAACAAAGAAGAAGAATCAAAAGTCTTCAGTAAAGACATAATTCGGCAACAAAGTCAAATAATGGGGAGACCCACACATGCAATCTTTGGCGAGGCATGGGTCCGATTACATAATTCATCGATCCTACAGCCCCACAACAAATTTCAATCAAAGATATCAACTAATGTATCAAAAAATTTGCCAAAGAACAAAACCATTCACTTCTAACCTTTCTAGACCCAAAATTTCATAAACAACTTCACAAATAAGAAAAATCAAAGCTAAGTAAAGAGGGAGAAGAAATCTTACGACAAAGAAATCAAAAACAAAGAAAAGAGAAACAAAAATCTCTCAAACGAACCTCTCAAGGAAATTTTTGGTCCTCAAGAGACATCAAAATCTTCCAAAAATAACCTCCCCTCTATCTCGATACATACAAATATGAGTAGTAGAACTTCAGCTCTTATTGTTTCCCTGCTACTGTTTTTCTGGCCGGGTTTTCAGGCCACCAATACCATTATACTAGTATTCTACCACCACCAATACTTTTTTTTTTTTTTTTAATTAACACTGCCAATACTATTATACTAATATAATACCACCACCGCAAAAAAAGTAGTAGCTTAAATTCTCTCCCGAGTAGGAGTCTGTTCTCTCTGGACTGAAAGGCTTCCAGGTATCTCTAGAGAGTTCCTTCTCTTGCTTTCTCTGGATAGTGACGCTTCCAGCTCTCATCTTGGCGCACGAATTGATCTCTGATTGTGTGCGTGCGAGCTCATCGATGCGGATCGTCCTTCTTCACCAAGGGTTTAGTTAGTCTTCGGTGTGGGTATTGTTTTGCCACTGGTCGAATCCCTCCCCTGTCGCGTCCGAGCTCTTCTTCGGTGTGTGGCCGTCGCCGTGTGGGGCTTTCATCCGTAGTGGATCAAGCGTTTCTGGGTATTCTGCCCAGTTGGGGGTTTTTTCCCTCTCTTTGGAGAGCTTCCTCGGCTTTGTTGGTGGGTATTTCCTTGGCCAGCGTGGGTCTCTCTGGGTTTACGTTGGCATCTGCAAAGTCTTAGGTTTTGGGTGTTGTTCTGTTCTCTCTGGGTTTTGCGCTTTGCGCTCTGTGGGTATTTGGTCTGCAAGTTGTTTGGCTGTGCTGTGGTTTGTGGTGTTGAAGTGCTGGGCGAGGGGAGCAATGATACCCCTTAGTTGGAACTGCCGGGGGCTTGGGAACCCCCGGTCAGTCAGAGCGCTGCATGTAATGGTGCAACGTTGGAAGCCCGATATCGTCTTCCTCATGGAGACTAAATCAAAAGTTAAGCGTATGGAAAGAATAAAAAACAGAGTCGGATTTGCTAATGGTCTCATTGTACCTAGTCGGGGCAGAAGTGGAGGTGCTGCCCTCTTTTGGACTCGTGAAATTAATCTGGAAATCAAGAGCTTCTCTGGGAACCACATCGACGCCATTGTCAGGGAGGCAGATAACTCTTCAATGTGGAGAATCACTGGCTTTTACGGCCACCCGGAAACTCACAGAAGGTACGAATCTTGGCGCCTTCTCTCCTTTTTACATAGTCAGTTCCAACTCCCTTGGCTATGCCTAGGGGATTTTAATGAAATACTTTCAATGCATGAAAAAGTTGGGGGCCCTGTCTGGTCACAGCAACAAATGGATGGCTTTAGAAATATTGTGAACTTTTGTGGTTTCTCTGACTTAGGCTATTATGGAAATGATTTTACTTGGTGTAACATGCAAGATAGGGAGAATAGAATTCAGTTAAGACTTGATAGAGCTTTAGCAACCCATGAGTGGAGGGTGAAATTCACAGAGATGAGAGTCTATCACTTAGTGGACTCCACTTCTGACCACTGTGCCCTGCTTCTCAATTCTTCTCTTCCTCATAGATCACCACATGTTAAACGCTTCCATTTTGAGGCCCTATGGACAAAAAATAGAGAGTGTAGAGAAATCATTGATTCTTCGTGGGGGGTGGGGAGTGATTTGAGCACCCCTGAAGGCTTAATGGAGAATTTAAAACTTTGTGCCTCTGATCTGTCCAGCTGGAGCTCCTCTGTGTACGGGCATATTCCAAAGAAAATTCAATCCAAGCGAAATGCCCTGAGCCTTCTTACACAGCAGGATAGTTCTGGTGAGCGGAGTGTAGAAATCAGAGCTCTTCGGAGGGAGTTGAATGAACTCTTAGACGATGAGGAATTGTTTTGGGGCCAGAGAGCTAAAGCACATTGGCTCAAAGAGGGGGACAGAAACATGAAATACTTCCATGCTCACGCTTCGGATAGGAGAAAACAAAACACAATCTTGGGGATTTGGGACGAATACGGTAGATGGTGTGGGGAGAAGGAAAGCATTGCTCAGGCTGCTGTTGCCTATTTTGAAAACATCTATTCCACTGCTTCTCCCACCCGAGTTGAAGATGTTGTGGCGGCCATCCCCACAAGGGTGACAGAGGATATGAATGAAAGTTTAACTCGTGTCTTCACTAGAGAAGAAGTTGTCACGGCCCTCAAACAAATTCATCCAACCAAAGCACCTGGACCCGATGGTATGTCCGCTATTTTTTACCAAAAATATTGGTACATTGTGGGAAGTAGTGTAACCAATATGGTCCTAAATGTTCTCAACAACAACCTGCCAATTTCTAAAATTAACAAAACCAATATCTCCCTAATCCCAAAAAAGAACAACCCCACAAAAATGACTAATTTCCGTCCCATTAGCCTATGCAATGTAATCTGCAAGCTCATCTAAAAAATTCTTGCCAATAGACTCAAATCCTACCTCCCCTTCATCATCTCAGAGAATCAAAGTGTGTTTACTTCGGATCGCCTTATCACAGACAAGGTGTTGGTGGCATTTGAACTTATGCACTTCCTTAATCACAAAACGGCTGGGAAGGAGGGTTTCATGGCAGCCAAGCTTGATATGAGCAAGGCTTTTGACAGGGTCGAATGGTGCTTCCTTAAGAGAGTTATGGAAAAACTTGGATTTTGCTCTAAATGGGTGAATCTCATCATGCACTACGTCTCATCAGTTTCCTATTCAGTCCTATGGTTCCATCAAGCCATCTAGAGGCCTACGTCAGGGAGATCCCCTCTCTCCTAGCCTTTTCCTCCTCTGTACCGAGGGTCTCTCGGCTATTATTCATGAGGCGGTTAGGAATCACTCTCTCACAGGCATATCCATTTGCAGGAGCAGTCCTAGTGTCACTCATCTCTTCTTTGCCAACGACAGCATCCTTTTCTGTAAGGCAAATTCTGATGAATGCCAAGAGCTTAAGCTTATTCTTCAGATGTACGAGAATGCCTCGGGACAGAAAATAAAAACTGAAAAATCCTCGATTTTCTTTAGCCCAAATACTACCCAAAACACCAAGGATGAAATCTTTTCCATATTGGGACCGATGAATGACTCAAGACACACTAAGTACCTTGGCCTTCCATCTTTTATTGGGAGATCAAAAAAGCAGGTTTTCTCTACTCTCAAGGAGCGAGTGGGTCAAAAGCTTGCCGGTTGGAAGGGTAAGCTTCTTTCAATGGGGGGCAAGGAAATTCTCATTAAAGCGGTTGCCCAAGCAATCCCTTCCTACACCATGAGCTGTTTTCAGCTCCCACAAGGACTTTGTGAAGAGCTTGAGGGCATGATGAGGCGCTTTTGGTGGGGCCAAAAATACCAAGAAGCAAAGATGGCTTGGGTTGGTTGGAAGCAAATGTGTGTTTCGAAGTCAAGGGGAGGAATGGGCTTTTGGAACTTGCAAGCCTTCAACCTTGCTTTGTTGGTGAAGCAAGCTTGGAGAATTCTCACCAATCCAAACTCCCTCATTGCTTGTGTTCTTAAAGCGAGATATTTCCCACTGGTGACATTCTTAGTGCTTCTCTTGGCTCCTTACAATCCTACTCTTGGAGAAGCATTTTCAATAGCCTGTGTATTATTAGAAAGGGTTCCCGGTGGCGTGTGGGCAATGGCAAACTAATTCACATTTGGGATGACAAATGGCTCCCTACTCCATCCACTCACAAAGTCATCTCCCCTCCCACTAGCCTTCCTAACTTTCCAATGGTGTCTTCACTTATCGACCCGGCTACAAAATGGTGGAGAACTGAAATGATTAGATCCACCTTTCTCCCTTTTGAAGCTGATGCAATTCTAAAAATTCCCCTCAGCCGTAGTCTACCGGATGATAAACTAATCTGGATGGGTAACAACCGGGGCCAGTTCACTGTAAGAAGCGCGTACCATTTGGCTCACAGCCTGCTTGAATCAAGGGAAGTAACAGAATGCTCTAATGGAGACCCATTTAAACCCCTTTGGAAGTTCCTGTGGCGCCTCAAACTTCATGCTAAGGTTAAAATATTTGTTTGGCGGGCTTGTGTCAATGGGCTGCCTACTAGGGACAAGGTTTGCTCCCGAGGCATCTCTTTTAACTCTGAATGTCCTATTTGTGGAAGGGATTCAGAAAATGTTCATCATGCTTTGCTTCACTGCGATTTTGCTAATCGGGTTTGGGATTGCTGGTCTGATATGCCGCATATGATCCTTAGATATAATTGGTCCTTCCAGGATTCGGCATTGCATTTCCTTGCCCATAAACCTTCTCATGACCTGGAGTTCTTCTTCACTATAGCATGGGCAATATGGTTCAACAGAAACAAAGTCATTCATGATGATATGTGCTCTTCTCCCTCTCAGATTTGGCAGATGGCAAAAATCTTACTTAAAGATTTTAATGAAGCGGCATCTTCAGATTTTTGCACTCCTAGTCCCTCTCAATTGCACAGTTGGTCCCCTCCCCCACCTGGTGTCCTCAAAATCAATGTAGATGGGTCTTCATTGGATCTTGAAGATTCATCCTGCATTGGTGTCATCATTCGGGATTGCAAAGGTAAAACAGTTGCTGCCTTCTGCAAGCCTCTTCAGTCCCATTTCTCGGCTGAGCTGGCGGAGGTGTTTGCTATGGAGCAGGGTATTTCTCTGGCTTGGGAGTTACAGCTCTCTCGGGTTATGCTTGAAAGTGATGCTCTCTCAGTGATCAATGCCATAAATGACTCTACATTTGGGACTTCTTATGGGCACATCATTCAGGACATCTCTCATGCTTAATCATCCTTTGATTTCTGATCTTTCAAGCACCTCAACCGGTCATTTAATTCTGCAGCACACGAATTGGCACAATTTGCCCGTAGGAATGGCTCTGCCCACTTGTGGAAAGGGGTTACCCCCCTTTTTTAGATCCAATTGTTCAATCTGATATGCTTCTCTTTCCTGCTTAGCAGGCTTTCGTTTTGTTTCCTCTGCTTTGCTTTGCAATATAAGTTCATTTTCAAAAAAAAATATAATACCACCACTACCAATGATATCTGAATTCAACGTTCCTGAACCAAATAATGTTAGTCAAACCAAAAATTAAAACCTGTTTAGTAAGTTTACGAACTATGTCATGTCATATTATGTTCACCGGGGATAAGATTGATTCCAGCAATATCTAAAATTGTACGATATTGTAGTTTAGGTGAAATGCCACATCATGATTTATGTCTTTTCAGTCACACAGGGCGAAAAGCGCTGCTGGTTGACCTCTTAAGTCTCCTTCCTCAATCTAACAACATGAATTTTGAGTCTCCTTAAGTCTCCTTCCGGGTTGAACTGCAAATTGCAAGTTGTGCTGCATTGCATAGCTGCCTGATACAAACATGTATAGTAGAATTTCCCTTCTTATTGCTTTCCTGCTTCCTTTTTTCTTTCTGGGTTTTCAGTCCGCCAATACTACCACCAATGATACTGTCACGAATACTATCCAACCTGGCCAATCACTGACTACCTCGGAGACCATTGAATCCGCGAATGGAATCTTCGAACTTGGTTTCTTCTCTCCAGGAAATTCAACAAAGTATTACTTGGGAATATGGTACAAGAAAGTTTCTAATCAGACTGTAGTTTGGGTTGCAAACAGAGCGTACGGATTCATAGATTCCTCTGCTGTTCTTGAAATAAATCAGGTTGGAGATCTTGTAATATCCGATGGCAGAGTTAATTACCCGATGACCAACACTTCATCTGGCAACGGTACCTTTGCCATGCTATTGAATACAGGTAATCTTATACTTTGCCATGCTATTGAATACAGGTAATCTTATACTCACAAACAGGATCTTGGAGATTTTGTGGCAGAGCTTTGCCTATCCTACTGACACTCTTTTGTCCGGAATGACTCTTGGAAGATACGGTTGGTCATTAAATTCATGGAAAAGTAAAGAGGACCCTGCTCCAGGTGTTTTATCTTATGATTCTTCTTTGGGGTATGTTACTTGGCCTATTAATAACACTTCTCAGACTCAAATTTCGAGAATCGTGTTGGATGAATACGGAAAGCTTAAACTGCAGTCATGGTCAGAAGATGAGCAAAAATGGAATTCCTCTGGGTGTGGGGATTATGTTGCATGCGGTAAATTTCAGCATATGCAATGAGACAGCCCGGGAACCATGTAGCTGTTTGCCAGGCTTCAAATCCGTGTCTGCCGATGTTTCAAGCGGAGGAAACGTGCCCAGGGGCTGTGTGAGGAAAACTGCGCTGCACTGCAGTAATAATAGTGATGTTCAGAACGATGGGTTTCTTCCCATCTCTAAAATTGATTGGCTTGATAGTCCGTTGTCTTTCGACATTGGGAGTGATAAGGAGTGCGAATCAGCTTGCTTGAACAAGTGTTCTTGTATTGCTTATGCTTATGAAGATAATTACCGTTCCCGTAAGAACAAATCTAAGTGCTTAGTATGGAATGGTTCTTTGTCACATCTGAAACAACTACCAGACAATGATATTTATGGAAATAATTTCTATCTCAAACTCCCCTTGGATTTGCTCACCAATGGTAAGAAATATAAAGGACTTCTCGTTATTAGTACAGTGGATGTTGTTGTTTCTTCTAAATTTATATATTTAATTTATTTGTGTTAGAAAAACTGTTAAATGCTATCAAATTCACTCTTTCCTTTCAATGGTTTTACACCTCAATTGGTTGACACCCCTTAACTGGGCCAACTACTTAATTATCAAAACATATATGTCACTCTTTCTTAACTGTTTAAGATTTTAGGCAAGTGGCCATTTTGATAATGTTATGAAACTAAAGGTAAAACTTGGGTGCACTACATTAGCTTTCCCAATTAATTTTAATTTTATTGACCAATAAATCACAAAAACTTAGAAAATGTACTTTTAAAATTTAACTAGTTGCTAACCCGTGCTATGCACGGAAAGTTTGGCAATTTTATTTTAATATATTATACATATTTGTTTTCTTTATTAAGTACTAATAAATCAAAAAATGTCAATTAATTTCATATTAACATGATATAATATTATATATGTTATCTCTAGAGTATATATGAACAAATAAATCAAGGTTAACAATTTACACATTAAAATTGCAATAATATAACAACAAAAACTCACATACAAATAAATACGAAAATAATTTGTTTATGCTTGGATTCTTCCACTTCTCATGGATGGAAATATATCTTCATCACTGTATACGGTCGTATCTCTATGAGTCTATATTGATGTACATTCTACAGAGGTATTGTATTTTTGTATGATGTAGTCTCATTTTTCACCTCAAGGCAAAGTTAAACATGGCCCCAAGGAGCAACAAAAAGTTGTTTTCAGGCCTTTAGCAGCGTTCTTTCTTTTCCATGGTAGCCTAGATACTCCCAAAAGTGCAGCTTATATGCCTTGAAAAAGGAAATAAATTATTAACTTCCTTGACAATAACAAACAATAACAACGACCTCCCTATGAAAATGTCCACTTAACAAAATAATAATCTATTCTTTAGTTTCACTAATCCGTAGTTGAAGAAAAGTGAGGTTTCAATATTAGAGAAAATACATTTTCCACCAATTTCTTCCTTCACCCTTTTAACAAAATCCTCCATCTTGTAATTGATACAAACATTAGCTCCACGATCCTGGCAAACAGCTAATTTTTCATCATTCCCTGCCAAACACAATCTAAAATATATTATACATGGAAACTAAACTTATGCATGCATTAGAAGAAAAGTGATATTGGATTGTTAGCAACAATATTGAATTGCAAAAGTACCAATACTCCCATGAAAATGAAGTTTTAATATTCATCCGTTATGCATTGGAGGTACAATATATCATACATAGTTGTTAATACTATCATCAATCACATATATTGTCCAACTTCTCTTATCACAAATATTTCAGATTTTGTGGGGGAAAAATTAAAAGAGAAAATGTGTTTTTATTTATTTATTTAAAAAGAGCTATAACGGCAACCTTCTCGGCTGGACCATGTTGTCCTTTATTTTATGGTTGTAGTAAAAAACATGACTTAACATACAAAGAAAACAGAAACTTGGAAAGAGAACAACTTTTTGATAAAATAGTATTAAAATTACTACAACTTGAATCCACTCAAAAATTACACCCATGACAAACTAAAAAATTTACAATTGAACAGATACAGCATGGCCTCCTTTAATAATACTTTGCCACTAAACACCCTTGCATTTTTCTAAATCCAAATATATATAGAGGCAGCCCAAGCCAACTTGAATAATGAGGAATTACATTTAGGATGTAACCAACTGAGATTTGAGGACTAATTTGTACATGAGTTTTGACATTTGACATGATTTATAAACCAATAACCCACAGATTTGAAAAAAAATCTTGAAAATTATTAATTTCAAGAAAATTTCTAAAATTAGAATGTAGCATAAAACCAAGAATTCACAATCCAAACATAAATCAAAAGGTGTGGGAATGAACACATTAGATAGTCCAAATAATTATATTTCCAGTATTCAAAACCAGGACAACATATCCCCAATTTGCATAATGCAAAAATGCACTCCTCAAGTACAATGTCTAAGATATTTATGATTATTGTGATAAATAAAAGTAAATAAACATAAATACAGAACATAGTGGATCATCATCAAGTAGTTTATGACAGTTCATCTATACTATAATCTCAACACTTGTATAGGCTTGTAAACTAACATAAGTGCAAAAATGTCAAGTAAAACCAGTTGCTCTTAGAGGCCTTTTGTCGTACACATAGCATATATAACCAAGAAATAGAACTTGGTTAATCTAGAGGTGTTGTAATAGAGGGAAGTAGTATTTCTAGTACTTAAAGAATATTTAGAATAATGGAATCTACAAATTAGAAACATAATGATACCTCCTATTAGAAGCAATAAGACGTTGGTCTTCACTATTTACATCAACAGAAGAATTGCTGAGCATGAAAAGCCATAAAATGTTGGCTTCAAGAAGATTTATATGCTTACATAACAGTGATGGTGAACAACAGAAAAGACTAACCGTTATAATAGTGCTTTTTTCTGCTTTTTTCTGCTTTGCTTCTGCTTCTCTATTTCATCAATAGACATGATCTCTATTTCAAGTAATTCAGCCTCAACATTGCAAGTGAAGGCTGTGGCCAACCCTAGGAGTATATTTTTGCAGGGAGTAAGTGAATCAATTAAGATAGCCCATTTAGTTGCACACTCTATTGTCTATGCATCTTTGTACTACATCAACCCCTCTAGTTCAGAAAGCCTGAAATTGTCTTTCAAAATTATATACCAAATGGCTAGGACCAAGTCCAAGTTCAATGTCAATCCCACAACCAATACTCAAGCAAATCAGTAAAAATCTCCAAGGTAGGACCTTACATTCACATACCCATAGTTCATTTCCAAATTTATGCTCAAGAACCCCAAGCCACCTCTAAATTAGACCCAAATTCATTCTCAATAATTTTTTTTTTAAATTTGTAGAGAAATTCCCAAACTCTAATGTCAATGCACAAACCCACCATAAATGAGTCATAAAAAAATCATACATATTTCTTAGTTTTCCCTAAACTTTCAAATACACTTGAAATCCCTAATGGAACCCAATAAAAATTATTATCTAAAACTTCCTTTCGAATTTTGAATCTATCTATAAATCAAAGGCTCACAAATCAGTGCCTACACAGAAACCTTGATAAAAAAATCCAAATTTACAAAGGGAAGGAAACCACATTAAAATTGCAATAATATAACAGCAAAAACCACTATCAGAAATTGAATTGGGAAGTTTTAAGGCAACACTCACTTGGATGTGCCGAAATTGGAGAGGGACTTTCCCATTGATCCAGGATGGTTTGTTCTTGAAGAGGCATCGAGGCAGCCTAGAGAGAAAAAGGCTTTTAGAAGAGAGTGAGAGAGAGAAATGGAGAGAGGAACATATAGAGATAAAAAGATATATGTAAACTTTTAGATTTTATTTTATTTTATTTCTATATATATAGTTTTTTTTCATGGTTAGGAATATGAAACGGGTTTGTAACTACTACCCAAGATTCAGAACATTCTAATGAATCAGAACATTGTTTCTTTAAAAAAAGATAGGCTACTAAACACCAAAGTTACTAAATCAAACGTTTAATACACTACGAAAAGTCACTTGCTTTCAGGTGTTTTAAATGTAAACGTGGCTCGTGCAATAAGGAGTGGTGTTTTATATTATATATGGATAGATATAGATTTTCAGTATTAATATAGTGTGAGGAGAGGAAGAAATGAAGGAGTTAGAAAACCAAAGTCTGGCGTTAGGAAGCTAAAGGATTGTCATTTATTGTAACCGTGGAACACAAAGGGTTGCTGTTTCAAATTGTAACCGTAAAACACAAACGGTTGCCATCTAAAATTGTAACTATGAAAGAGATAGAGTTGATCATTATTTTCTTTTTATTAGGATTTTTAAATTTATAAAAACTATTTTTAAATTGTATGACAAGTTCAAGAAAAAAAATGGTAATGACATGGCAGCTGATGTGGCTCAACCTGAGCGTAGCAATATTGAATGCTACGCTTCAGCTTTTAGTAATATATAGATTTGAGATAGTGGGTATTGTCAATTTGTATTGCAAGTACAATGCATATATTTATTTATTTCTCTGATTTTCTTCGACAGTCTCAATCTCAAGGAATGAATCTAGCCCAGCAGTAACGCCTGAAGCAATTGAAGGAGTAATGCTTGTACGATCTAAGCAATTAGTCACCATACTGGCTATATCTTTGCCTCTTGCAACGCTTATGTTCGGCCTTTTTGTCTATTGTGTATGGAGAAAACTCAGGATGATAAGCAAGGGTGAGAAAAGAATTGCTGATAACGCTATTTAAGCAATCAAAATGTATATCCTTAATTATTGCCATAAATATATATGTGTTGTAATTGTTCACTGTTCAGGTGAGGATTTGGTACAGTTAGATTTGTACATGACCATAAAGTCTGAAAATTTGGAGCAGCTGGAAGAAAATAAGCCTGGAGATATCAGGAAAAAGGAAGTCAAAATGCCATTATTCAGTTTTGCAAGTGTTTCTGCTGCAACTGATAATTTCTCAGATGCAAATAAGCTTGGAGAGGGTGGTTTTGGACCTGTTTACAAGGTATGATTGTCCATAAACGCAATGCTTAGGATGAGGAATACAAAGGTTTAACTCTTATCAACTTTACACTTGCCATGTTAACGAGAACAAACAGGCACTGCCAGTTTGTTACTGCGTCTATTATAACCCCTACTTTGTATATTTCTGTCGAGTATAATTGGGCTATCCTAACTTCTTCATGGTGGACACAAAACTAAGCTTAAGGAAAACAATTTCAGGGAATATTACCGAAAGGGGATTTGGTTGCTGTGAAAAGGCTTTCAAGAAGATCGGGCCAAGGATGGGAGGAGCTAAAAAATGAAGCTATGCTCTAGCCAAGCTCCAACACAACAATCTTGTTAGACTTTTGGGCTGCTGCATTGAACGAGATGAAATGATACTAATATATGAGTATATGCCAAATAAAAGTTTGGACTTTTTCATTTTTGGTTAGTAATGTTTCATATATATATATATATATATATATATAATTTGTGATTGATTTCATGGTTGATCTTTGCATATGATCTTTTAATTGTGTACAACTAATTTCTCATGATTGTAAAATAGATCCAGAAAAAACGCAAGATTTTAGATTGGCAAACACGGATTCGAGTGATTGAAGGTGTTGCACAAGAGTGTCTTTACCTTCATCAATATTCTAGGTTGAGGATTATTCATAGAGATTTAAAGGCTAGCAACATTTTGCTAGATAGCGAAATGAACCCGAAGATATCAGATTTTGGTTTGGCAAGAATATTTGGAGGAAACGAATCACAAGCAAATACAAATAGAATCGTTGGCACTTCGTAAGTACAGACCAAGATGGTATGTGCTCAAACAGATTGAGAGAAAAAACATGACTACTAATATTTTAACTTGATTATGGTTTCAGCGGTTATATGTCTTCTGAATATGCTTTGGAATGCCTCTTTTCCATCAAGTAAGATGTTTTCAGTTTTGGTGTTTTGTTGTTAGAGACTGTGAGTGGTAGAAAGAACACTGGGTTTTATCAAACCAATTTTTTCCATCTTCTTGGATATGTGAGTATCCTATTTGCCACTTTTTTTTGGGTGCAAAATTTCAATATACTTTTTACTTCTTATTAACAATTGCTGCTTTTTATATTAATATTTTCAACAATCCCCCCATCTCTCCCCCCCCCCCCCCCCCTAACACACATGTGCACAATATTTCAGATCCTTATGAATATAGTATTTTCATGCAAAAAAGAAAAACCCACACAATAATAATATATTAATTTATTTGTGTTTTTATATGAAGGGTTTTTCACATGAATCAATTATTGTTATAATTATTTCATAGTCAGAATTTCATTTAGCATTCATATGAAATAATTTTTAGTTGTTAAATGGACCCCAAATTATAAAAAATTTAAAATTATACCCTAAATATTTATGAACCTAAACTCAAAGTTTTCAACTTAAATAATATTAAACTCTAGATTTTATTATGTAATTATTCCAAGATCTATGTTATACTTGAGGGCTTTAGTTGAGGCAATACAAGCTTTTTGCTTGTATAACTTGATCCAAGTGATCCAACTCAAGTTAAGATGGAGATTTGTTGATGTGGTTTGTGGCTTCAATTGTGTCACCTAAAAGTTGGCAAACCTTTAGCTAAATTCGACTTGCACAAGGGGTTCCAGGTTCCCTTGTGTCCACCATGTGCTGAACATATATTCAACCTTTTAACTAGTACTCCTACGTGTGTGTTGTAATCAGGTATCTTATTGTGTGCTAATGTTTAATAGAGAGTGTTCTTTGGGTATATTTGGACTCTGCATTTCTTAAGAGAGCGTTTATGCCAATATTGTAATCTTCCCATATTCATGGTGAAGTTTTCTCCTTGTTGCCGCTTCTGAACATAGGTATCATGCATGCCTACCATGTAACTCCACATGTTCTTTGTGTGTGTACTTACTGATTTATTTGTTCTCTTTGTTATTAGTAGTTTGAAACTTCACTATATTATTGCACAACATTTATTTTTTTCTTTCCCCAATATTTAAGGCATGGGAGTTATGGACAAGTGACAGGGGATCGGACTTGGTGGATCCACTACTTGATGATGTATCCTCTATCCGCGTGGCATTGAAATATGTTAACATAGGTCTCCTCTGTGTTCAAGAAAATGCAGCGGATAGACCTACAATGTCTGATGTTGTCGCAATGCTTAGCAATGAAAGTACAGCTCCACCTTATCCCAAACAACCTGCTTTCTTGATTATGAGAAGTGTGATGAAGGAAAACCCAGATAATAGCAAGCCAGAAATCTGTTCTGTGAATGATGCAACTGTTTCAATTATGGAAGGCTGGTAATATTTTTGAATTAAAGCCATAAGCATTAGTATATCCTAGTAAATCATCCAAAAACTTTCAATTTTTTTTGCCTATTGCCTAACAACATTATTCAAATGTATTTTCGTTCTGTTTATTTCAAAATCCACATAAGAGTCTGTTGTGTAGTAGATCCATCATTTATTTAGCTACGGAGCTAGTATTATGGTTCTGGTATGTATCATCAAAAGATCCGCTGGTACCTGACATTCGAGTGATTAGCTTCTTGCATTGCTCTAGTGGAGACAAGCATATGTCTGAATTGAAATTCAAGGTCTTTCTGTCACTTCAAAGTGGCAATGCTACTATAGGAAGCCATATTATGATGGAGAATGTATATTTTAGTTTTTGTTACAACTCTACAACAAATTATTTTAGAGTGATTTTGAGAGATAGGACAATTTTGCATTTGAGTAATAAATTTTGTCTCATAAATGAATGTTGATAATCTAGAAGCTTTGCAATAATATTTGAGAGAAATGTTGTGAATAAGAATATTTTAGATTTGCAAGTTTTTATGTAATTCCCTGCTGGAAAGCTCTCAGGATAATAGTTGGGAGACTCCAAAGGAGGCCTTAACATAACATATGGTAACAATTTAACCCAAAAGTTTGACAGTGTTATGGTCAAATTATGTTATATTAATTTCTCTAGGTTTTTTATCTTTCGTTTTTCATGTGGGACTTCCACACATGCATTTGTATATAACAATCTTCTCCTCACATGTCATTATCTCTTTGTTGTAATATTATAGACTTCTTGATGGGTCACACATAAGTTCAAATAGCACAGCTTGTTTTTGCATTTTTTTCCTTCGCCGTGTTTTTTACTTCACCTGCATAGCCTTTCATATGAGATTCATAAGAACCACATAAGAACCGAAGTTTAGAATTTCATTAATAAAATTTCAGTGTGATTTTTCAGGTGGATTCAAGTAACAGCCCCTAAGTTTCATTAAAGTTAAAATAAGATCTTGCATCTATCATGCTTTCCATTCTACATCACGATCTCCTAAATCTTAATCAAGTAAAAACAATCTTTGATATACTATTTGTAACTTTTGGTCGAAGGAGATAAGGTAAGAAAGGAGTGACACAGGTAGGTTCATAAATTTCGAAGGGTTTGAAAAGCAATTCAACTAAAAAATGCCATCATATTTTCCATTTTTATTTTTTTTTATTTTTTTATTTTTTTTAAACTGAAAACAAACTTTCATTTAAATCAAGGAAGCATCAGAGTTTACAAAATCAAAAGCAACTGATGGAACCTCTTCCATCCAAAATAAATCAGAATTAACATGTTGTGCATATCTAGCAAGCGCATGGGCCACCCTATTACCATTCCTCTTAATGCAACTCACAGAACTCCACTCCTCAACTCCCATCAAATGCCTAATATCCCCAATGACGTGCCCAAGAGCTGACTGGTTGTCCTTACCTGTAACAATACACCTCATAGCATTGACACTATCCCCTTCTATTATGAGCACCGTGAAGCCAGCATCAATTGCAAATTCCATCGCCTTACGACATGCGAGCAGTTTCGCCTCATCACTGTCCTGGACTGCCGGACCCTTGACTGTCATTGCTGCCATGACTTCACCACTTGAGTTTCTGATCACAGCACCAAACCCAGAGTTGGCAGAATCCGCAAACACAGTTGCGTCGTAATTCAGCTTATACACGGATTATGGTGGAGGTTGCCAACCCATCTCAGCATTCTGCAGCCCCTACCGAGTCGCATTCGCCTCAGCTTGTAAACTGTTCTGTGACTGCTGGAATTCCTCAAGCAACTCAGCAGCACGCTTATTCAACCAGCCCGGTTCCAGAAATTTGCCTCCATGCACCACTTTGTTCCATTGATTCCAAATCAACCATGCTTGTACTAACATTAGCTCCACCTCTATTTTGTCCATCCGATCTAGTAGATACTCCAACAGAGCTACAAAGTCAGGTTGCCCCATTCCACACTTTTGCAAGGCCCTAACACTACCATGCCAAATATCCTGGGCTGCTGTACATTCCTATAACACATGAATGGTTGATTCCTAGAATAGGCCACAGAATGGACACGACTCATCCACCAAGACTCTTTTCTTCTTGAGATTCCTTCTAGTTGGGAGAATATCATGATATGCCCTCCACCCAAACACCTTTATCTTATTGGGGATCCATAGCTTCCATAAAGCAGCCCACACCCTATTAACTCCACTTCCTGATGATGGTTCAGCCCAATCATCCTTCTTCAAGAGAGCCCGTGCAACCTTATAAGCCGACTTTACTGTGAAGATGCCATCCTTACTGTGCTTCCAAAAAACAGAATCAGGGACTTGCCTTCGACTTAGAGGAATATCACAGATAGCTTCCCCCTCTTCCCGAGTGAAGCTAGCCATAATAACATCTCTACGCCACACATGGAGGTCTTGGTTAATCAAACTTGACACCCATACTTCCTCTTCATCATCCCTTACTGACAGGAAAGGCCTATTTATAGGGTACTTTGGAATCCACCTATCCCAATAGACATTAATAGAAAGTCCATCACCCACCCTCCAACAATGCCTAGATCTCAAAATAGATAAGGCCGCCATTAAACTCCTCCACACAAACGAACAATTAGGTGATTCTGAAGCCTCAAGTATTGAAGTTCTAGAGAAATACCGTGCTTTAAAGCACTTATAGAGAAGGTAATTTTCATCCTTTAACAACCTCCACCCTTGCTTGGCCAACATGGCTAAATTAAATAACCTAAGGTCCCAAAATCCCATTCCACCATCCTTCTTTGACAAAGTCAATTTATCTCAACTTTTCCAATGAATTTTCCGTTCATTCCCAACTTGACCCCACCAAAACCTAGCACATAACCCTTCCAACTCCTCACATAATTTCGATGGGAATTGAAAAACACTCATTGTATACGTTGGTATAGCCTGAGCAACCACCTTGATGAGAACTTCTTTCCCAGCTCTAGAGAGCAACATCCCTTTCCACCCCTGTAATTTTTTCCACACCCTATCTTTAATGAAAGAAAAAGTATGATACTTTGCCCTTCCAATCAAAGTGGGCAAACCCAAATATGATTCAAACCGAGACACTTCCTTCACTCCAATAGTCCCCAAAACCTCTTGCTTCTGGCGGTCAGTGGTGTTATTACTGAAATACATTGAAAACTTTTCCAAATTTATGCATTGCTCAGAGGCTGTGGCATAAACTTGAAGGATCTCAACAATAGCATGAATTTCAGCTGATGAAGCCCTGCTAAAAATCAATGAATCATCGGCAAAGAGAAGATTAGTAATCTTTGGTGCATTTCTACAAATAGACACCCCATGCAAAGTCCCACCTATCTCTGCCCTGTCCAATAAAGAAGTAAACCCTTCTATGCATAATAGAAATAAGTATGGTGAGAAAGGATCTCCCTGACGAATTCCCCTAGAAGGCAAAACATTACCATACGGTCTCCCATTCACAAGAATAGAGAAAGAAGTTGTAGTAACACAACTCATCACCCTTTCTATCCATGTTTCCGGAAAACCTAACCGCTGCATAACCTCCTGAAGGAAAGGCCACTCCACCCTATCATAAGCTTTACTAACATCGAGTTTCAAAGCCATATACCCTTTCTTCCCTTTCTTCCTAAGTGCATAGTGTGCAATGTTTCATATGCTAGCAATACATTATCAATAATAAGACGCCCAGGGACCAAAGCACTCTGAGTGGGAGATATGATACTAGGTAACACCTGCTTTAGTCTATTGGCTAACACTTTAGAAATTTTGTAAATCACATTACACAGGCTTATGGGCCTAAAATCAGACATTTTCTCCGGGTTCTTCACTTTAGGGATCAGCACAATGTAAGTATGATTAATATCAGGCAACATATGACCATTATTCAGAAATTCCAACACAGCATCGACTACAGTATCACCCACAACATGCCAAAATCTTTGGAAAAATAGAGCATTCATACCATCAGGTCCAGGTGCCTTTGTTGGTCCCATTTGGAACAATGCCACTTTAACTTCTTCAGCACTAAACTCATTGGACAAGGTATCATGCTTCTCAGGTGTCACCTTCCTTGGGATTGCATTAAGACATTCCTCCATTTTTATTTTCAAATTTCCTTTTACATTTTATTTTTTGATGATACATAGGCGGCCTTTTAAAAATATATATATAAAAAGTTAGAGAAAGTTAATGGACACAAGTTTTATACCACAACTCTAAAAGATGTGTAAACTTAAATAGAGAGGAAAAACAAAGTAATGAGTTTATGTGAAAATAATAATTCACTATTCACAATTACATATGTCATCAAGCTGTGACAATATACGTAGTCCTAGAAAAGAACTGGAAAAGCTATCACGAATAATCAATATCATATCATATACTATATAATAAAAGTTGGGCTTAGATGTCATGATTGCGCAAAGTGACTTCCCCATATTGCAAATTTTTTTTTATAATTTAAGAAAAAATAGATATAATTTTTCTTCTCCTATAATTTCTAAATTGATAAAAATCTTACTTTAATTACAATCCAAATTCTATCTTAATTTGATTACAACCCAAATTCTTCATCTAATCATTTATTAAAATTCATAATTAAAAAAAAAAATAGTAACATGCTACACATTTATTAAAAAATATTAATTAAAAAAAAAACAGCAACATACTACACACGCAGAAATTTATAGTTATAATTTTGTTATTATCAACTTTTCATCTATGACTTTATTACTTTTTTTGATAAAGTTATGTTGAGTTTAATTTCTTCTTTTTTGGATAACTTTAAACTTCTAAGCTGATTATAACTTCTTCTTTTTTATTAAAAAAATGTCTATTCTATTCCCTTATTGTCATTCAGGTTTACTTACTTTCTTTCTTTCTTTCTTTCTTTTTTTTCTTTTTTTTTTTTGGTTTACTTACATTATGTTCAATGACTATATGACATTTTTTTTTTTTTTTTTTTGTGGATAAGCATACATCCTAAGTTAATTCTACTTCTTTTATAATTTCTAGAATGATTAGAAATCTAAGTTCCTCACAATTGAAAATTCTCTCTCTCTCTCTCTCTCTCTCTCTCTCTCTCTATATATATATATATATAAAATTTTTTTCAGTGTATTTTTATATATTCTTAGGCACAACTTCTTCTTCTACTTCTTCTTTTCTCTCCCCCATTATCAATAATTCTCATTCTCTTACAATTTCTATGTTGTTTAGAAATCTAACTCTCCTTTATTTGTTTTTTTCTTTCTTATTACTTAGGCAATTTGATGTTTGTGAAATCCATAGTAAAAGTCTTTATCAAACCTACCATCCAAACTATTATAGGTATGTATTTCTCTTCTTTCTTTTTGTTTTGTTTTGTTTTTTTTTTTTTTTTTTTTTTTTTTTTTTTTTTAAGTTTTGCTTATGAGTCATAAATGCAATTTTAAATCCATGAAATCTATTATATAAACCTCTATAAATATTATTTAAGAATGATCAAATTTTGTATTCTCTCCTACAATAAGGGTTCTATTTGTATTTGTGTTATGTTTATATGTGTGTTATTAGATTAAATTAATTTTCTTGAGAAGTAAACTTTTTATGTTACTATTTCTCATTTTTATTTTTGTTGTTAATGATATAATATGTGTGTGAAAGAAATTGTTTAACATTATGAGCAATTAAATTTTATTATTATTTTAAATTTCACTGTAATTAATTTTTATTTTGGTTATTACAAATATCAATATCCATACCTATATTTATCACCCACAACACATTTGAATAGTATTCATGAATTTTTTTTTTTTGGTGGACATAGCATGTTATAAATATCAACAACATATTCCTTCATGAGATTGCTATTAGCAAGTAATATTAAATCTACATCATGAAAAGGAATTCACATCTTAGTATGATCATGCAACTATTTGCTTGAACTAATAATTTTTTTCTAACAATTGTCTTTATCCTTTTTATCCATTAAGACTCCTTTAATATTAAATCTTCATGACTCTCCACTCATTTTTAAGGAGATCCCGTTTAGATAAAAGAGGCCATTATCAATTACGAATGAAGTAGATTCGTTAATTTTCAGCTGTATATGTTTGTATGCAATACAAACATGTATTTTTCCAATAATTGGTATTAAAGCGGTCTTCAACTTCAAATCTATATAACATGTTTTGTGAGTTTTGGAATTAGAGAAAGTAATTTCATGTTGTTAGAAGATTACACATTTAATTTTCTGCATAGTTGTTGAAATTATTGTTTGATGAAAACTGATATTGATGTTATGATGTTGTTTAAGTTTGATATTAATTATGTTAAAATGAACTTTAAGGCTATAGCATCAATGGAATTCAGTTTTGATATCAATCTTTTTCTATTATGTTCATATGATGGTTGTTTGTTCATGAAAAACCATTGAAAACTACTTCAAAAAAATTCTGGAAATTTTGAGTTTCATAAGTTTCGATCGATTAAATATTGCTTTCGATTGATTGAGTGAAACAGTGACCAATCTATTTTATTCAATTTATATTCAATTGCTAGTCGATTAATCGAATGTTCCTTTTCGATCGATCGAGAAGCAATCGAGTACCAATCGAGCTAGTTGGATTGTTAAGTTTGATTCAATTGATATTCAATTGCTAGTCGATCAATCGAATGTTCTTTTTTGATCGATCGAGTACCAATCGAGCTAGGCAGATTGTTAAGTACAAATTTTTTTAAGTGTTTTCACATAGATGAAGAGCAAGGCTATGTGTAATGAGATTATGCATGTTTTCTAATTAAAAATCTTTTATTTTAAAACGTCTAGTGGGAGAGAGATACAAGGGTTGGACCTCACAGCCTCCATTTTCGGTTTATAGTAGTGTGATTTAGCACCTCGCCTTAGCGTATATGCCTTGCTCCCAACAGAGGGTGTTTAATTCATGGTACTACAGATTAAACTTTTTAATGATGGATGATATGTGTTTTTACATTAAGAACGACTATGCTACCGTGGAGTTACTTATTGACTCACATAGATTTCAGGCAATGGCGTACACTAGACTAAGTTTAATGTTAACCTCCCTACGGAGCTATGTCATTATTACTTAGAAGCTAAAGGAAATACGGCATATTATTAGTGTTTGATAAGAGTTATCATGATAACACTAATAATGAGAATAATTCTCAATCAGTCATAGTGTTTATAATTTACTTGCTACCAAGGAATTTTAAACATGGGATTGGGTTGTCGTTGCATATTTTATATTATGGTTTTATAAAGGTTCCATACTATATGTTTATATGCTAAATTGATAATGTCCTGTTTACTTATTATATTCATTTTTATTGTTTTCAGATTTAATCATGGCATCATTTAGCCCACCTGTTGCTATCCTTAATCAAAACAAACTGATTGGATCCAACTATGTTGACTGTAAAAGAAATTTGGACATTGTTCTTATTGCTAAAGAGCACAAATATGTGCTTACTCAACCGTGTCCTAACTTTCCATCATTCAATGCTTCACCTGAGGAAAAATAGCGATATGATCGTTGGAATAAATATAACGAGATGGCCAAGTGCTATATCCTAGCATCTATCTCAAATGTTTTATAGCATCAAATGCAGGATATAGAACTAGTTTTGGACATAATGCTAAGTTTGAAGGAGATGTTTGGTGAGCAAGTCCGTTCTGCAAGGCAAGAAACAATGAGGTAGATTTATAATACCAAAATGGCTGAAGGTACTTCAGTGAGGGAGCATTGTCTTAAGATGATCTCTAATCTGAATACACTGGAAGCTTTAGGTGCCAATATTGATGTAGAATCCCAAGTGAATATGATACTCCAGTCACTACCAGAATCATTCAAAGAATTCAGACTTAATTATAATATGAACAAAAAGATTTATTCATTGTTTGAATTAATGAATGAATTGATAGTAGTAGAAGGCATTCTTGGTACATCCAGTATTGATGCTAATATGGCTGAAGCTTCTATTTCTCAACCTAAGTCGAAAGGTAAGGGTAAAAGGAAGAAGAAGAAGGACTTCACCAAGAAAGATGGTAAACAAATTGCCTTAGGAGTTGCCAACAAGGGAAAGAAAAAGAAGTACACCAAAGGAAAGTATTTCCATTGTGGTGAGAAAGGTCATTTGAAAAGGAATTGTACAAAATTCAGAGCTGCCAAGAATAATGGTATGAAAAGTTCATTCCTTCTTGAAATATGTTTAGTACAAAATCCCATGGATTCCTAGTGTGTGGATTCAGGTTGTACTAACCATATCTAGAATACTTTGCAAGGGTTCCAAGAGACCAAAAAGCTGAGTGAAGGGGAATTGTTTCTTACTTTGGTTGATGGGAACAAGATTCCAATTGTAGTTGTTGGAGTGTTTAATTTATTCTTTGATTCTAAAGTTTTAATATTAGAAGACTGTTTATATGCACCTAATGTCCGAAAGAATTTAATTTCTGCAACTTATTTAGGTAAACATGGATATTGTGTTATTCAAAAAGACAATGTTGTAATAAAGAAGGATAAAATGTTTTGTTTTGGCAATATTGCGGATGGTCTTTATATTTTAACTCCTGATAAGCATGAATTATAGATTTCTGAATTAGATAATGACTCTCATGTAAAATCATTAAAAAGAAAGTTTCATTCTACTAATGATGCATGTCTTTGGCACTTGCATTTAGGTCATATTAATCCAAACAGAATTCAAAGACAGATCAAAGATGGACTCTTAGAGCCATTGGACTTTGATGAATTTCCAGTTTGTGAATCTTGTTTGGAGGGTAAAATGACCAAACGACCTTTTAATGCAAAAGGTAGAAGAGCCTAAGAGTTGCTTGAATTAGTTCATATGGATGTATGTGGTCCTATGTCAACCTAGGTAAAAGGAGGTTATGAGTACTTCACCACTTTTATGGATGATTACTCAATATATGGTTATGCGTACCTAATGAAATGGAAGTCCGAGGCTTTTGAAAAATTCAAAGAGTTTAGGGCTAAAGTTGAGAATCAATTGGGTAAACGCATAAAGGCCATTCGATCTGATCGAGGTGGCAAATACCTTCTTGGGGATTTCAAGGATTACTTAACTGAAAATGGGATTGTATCCCAATTGACTGAACCTGGAACTGCCTAACAAAATGGTGTAGTAGAAAGAAGTAATAGGACACTTTTAGAAATGGTTAGGTCCATGATGAGTTACTCAACTTTACCAATTTATTTTTAGGGGCATGCCTTAAATACAGCAATACATATTATGAATAAACCTTATTAAAACAAACTAACATCAATATCATATCAATATCATGCATAATGGAAATGTAAACAAGACAAGATATGATGACCTAAGAAAACCAATGAAACAAACTAATTTCACAGTAAAAAACCTAGGGAGAAACCTTCTTGAAAAGAAATTCACTATAGTAAAGAGAAGTTTCATATCTAGTACAAAACCTTTGTCCCTAGACTCTACAATCCCCATAGATGAATTTACAGTAGAAACCTTCTATCATTTCAAAACCTCTAAACTCTTTAATATAAGAATGCCACCCTTTTGCACGGATCCCAGTACGTGACTAACCAATGATGCACGGCTCCCAGTACGTGACTAACTCACAAACCTGAAGAAGATGTAGGCTGCAAAGTTCTTCATTTCATCAACAATGAAGATCAAGAAGCTTTTGGTTACAAAACCCTATGACGCAAAAAATCAGTAGATTCTTTTAGAGAGAATAAGACACTTGGTCACTTTTTGCATGTGTTCTCCTTGTATTCTCTTATGTGTCAGCCTTTAAAATAAGCCTTATATATGTTTAGGGTTGTGAGAAAAGAAACCATACATAAATACATTAGCATGGGCCAAAAATCAGCCTTATATATTCTCGATAGATACAGTTGTCGAGCCTTAATAGATAGTATCTATCGAGCAGCTGTTGGGAAACTGTTCAGCTTTAATGAACAACCCTTTTTCACTTGTTTCTTGAACAGATTTGCATGGCTTCAATACTAGACTTGAACTCTTGTTCTGTGAAGTATTAAACACATCCTAGGTCTACCCAATTATAATTAAAGTGCGTTTTGTCAAAGGATTAGCCAATTCTAAATGATATATGTTCCTAACATGATTCACATATGTCCTAACAATCTTCCCTGTTAGGTTCTAAGATTTTAGGAACTAATGTATTAGAACTTCAATTTGTTTTATGTTGGCAAACCATGATCAAAACATTGAGTCTAGGTATAGGCTTGCTCAAAGTATATTTATTTGTAAAATTGGAATCGAGTGATTGCATAATTAATTTGACTAAATCTGCAAAGCTCGATTGATCGAAAATTAGACTCGATAGATCGAACCACATGCAGATTTATTTTTCTGCAGAATTCCAATTCAGCCCAAACTCTACTTAAACGTATTGGGTTTCAAGTAAAACACTCTTATATACAAAGGAAACCCTAAAACGTTTTTATAAGTTTTTTAGAGAGAGAGGAATGTGCCTCTTTTGAAGATCTAGGATTTTGTACCCAAAAGCTCTCTAAGGACTTTGTTGCTCCTTATACTGTGTGTGTGAATCTTCTATGAGATCAAGAGGTGGTTGTGTTCACACATACTTAGGATTTCCAAGATTCAAGATTATGTCAAGAACTTGGTGATCAATTTAGTTGCTGCATTAAAAGCTTAAAGATACACAAGCGGGTGTGCTTGTACTTGTTGGAAATCCAAGAAAAAGGTAGTTTATGGACTGGGAGCTATCATGGGGTCGTGGTAATAAGTTTCTTACTTGAGGTAGCAATAGGATGTTAGTGGTCTAAGTCGCTATTGTGTAAACATCAATTCTTTCATAGTGGATTCAGTTTTACCTTGAGGATAGTTAGGTTAAATCCTCCTCAGGTTTTTTATCGGTTTGGTTTTCCTAGGTTATCATATTATTGAGTTCTTTATTTTCGGCATTTTACAATAATATGATATATGTGTGTTAACCTAGATTTGATAATTTACCTAAGTTAATCACTTGGTTAAAGAACTAGGTTAATCTAGTTGTGTTTAAGGGGTCTAAAAACAAAAATTCCCCTTTGGCAATTCGTGACAAAACCATAACAAACAAATGAACATATGAGAGAAGTCATAAATCACTAAACTCATACTCACTTGTTAAATACAATAAAATCTACCCTAACACAAACTCTTGAAAAAATTTGCAAGAAGAGAGTTCATGGCATCGAAGACTTTGACAACCTGTATTTTTGAAACACTTTAAACAAAATTCATCAAGACATCTTAGTGTGAAATAGAAATAAAAGATTGCATACAATAAATAAGAAGCATATGCATAAAGAGAGAAAAGAAACAACACATGAAGAGATAGGTGAAAGAAGACATATATCATATATATATATATATATATATATATCTCAAAAATAAGCACAATGTATGCAAACATGGTCATAAGACCAGTGTATAAGAAGCTAAAAGAAGCTCCTAAAAAAACAAGGAGGTAAACATTCCCCCTAACAAGATGAAACACATCTACTCCTTACAAAGACATGTATTTCTCCCCCTAACATGTAGAATCTTAAAAAGAAACCACATTTTCTTCCCTTTTTTGTCATGATTGACAAAGTGTACAAGAAGCTATAAAGCTTCACCCGAGAAACAAAGATGATCAAAGATGATTAAGGGGGCAAAAGGAAACCATATAAATGCATGAATGTAATGAAACAAGATGCTATGGATGACAAGATAATAGAAGGATGCAAAACATGTGAAAAACAATGCATGCAAGAGGATCTTGATAGATTGAGAAGCTGTCAAGCAGCTATCGAGTAGAACCTAACCTCGATGGATTGAGAATCTGTCGAGGATCTATCTGCCAGAGAGAAAGTTTCTCGATGGATCAAGAATTGTCAAGAAGTTATCAATATAAAGTCCAGAAAGCTTGATAGATTGAGATTGCATTAACTTCTATCTAGACAAGAAGAAAGAGGGGCTCGATAGATAGCAATCTGTCGAGAGGTATCTAGAAGCTGTCGAGATGCTTAAAAACAGTTTTTCAAAGAAAAGAAAAACATAGATATGAATATAATCAAGCATGCTACTCAACCAAAAATCCAAACAACATTTTAAACTCTCAAAATCATCTATCAACAACAACAAAAAATGTCAAGAATTTAGATCCAAAACACACACACACACACACACACACACGAAACAAGTCTAACCAATTTTATATTTCAAAAACAAGTCAAGACAGTTTAGTGAGCATACATTGACACGTGTATTCCTTGTGATAGCCAAATCACATTGTACCTGCACATTGTGTGTGAAAAACATAGCAATATTACATAAGTGTCTACATATTATGACAATTTGAGATATGAGAAAATCAATTTAACTCACACACAATCATAACTGCTTGATGGGAACTATCACCTTCGAGGTACATCCTATAACTCCCACATCTCCTAGAAAATACGCTTGCAATCATATATAAAGCATTTTGATTCTTTTTGCTTTTATTTTTCTTTGCATATTTTCTTTTGTAAAGCATATCATGCATGTGCATATTAGAGAGAGAAAAGAAATACTCAATGATGTTAAGCTTTTGACATTGCACTTTTATTATGCCAAAACATACAGATGTTATTCATAATTGGCGGGCTTTAGTGGTGAGATGGTTATTTATGCCTTTCTCTCAGGATTTTTAATCATTCCCGTCAAAAAGAGTGATACGAGTGTTAAGTACAAGAGATTACTTAATCTTACTCATCACAAATACGAGCCACAAAGCTCACTTTCTTAGTTGTGCATTGAGATTCTCATCTAAGTTACAAAAATACAAAGTTTAGAAAACTTTGTTTCAATGGCCATCCAAGGTACACAAGTACCAATGTACACAAAACGCACACTGTTTTTGTATTTTTCTGATTTTTCAAATTTTTTTTATTTTAAAAACAAAACAAATTAAAAAAAATAACTAAACAAAAACAGACAAACAATCATGAAAGCATGAAAGAAAGATGTTGATGCATGAAAGCATGATTCCAAAGTAGATAAAAAATTAAGTAAAGAGAGTTCTATTTCAGATAGAAAGAATTAAAGTAGAGGACAAACAAAAAAGACAATTAACTCTTAGGCTCCTTTCTCACCCACACAGCATGAGTTTTTAGCAGTAAAGATGAAAAGGCACGTGTCCTAGTATGTCTACTAAAGGACATAAAAGAATTAAAATTCTCTTGAAATTGAGTTAAAAAGCTCAAAACTTTTAATAACTCTCCAAAAAAAGGTGTAGGTCCTTGAGAGGAAATTTGTGACCGTTTGTACACTTGCTTTTGAAGATACAACTTAAAGCGATTAGGACAAATGTGTCCAAAAACACCACAACGGTGACAAAATGAGATCTAACAAAGGAATTAAAATTAAGCAAATCAATTTTGAATTTACAAACATCAATATCATGTCAATATCATGCATAGTGGAAAAGTAAATAAGACAAGATATGATGACTCAGGAAAACCAATGAAACAAACTAGTTTCATCGTAAAAACCCTAGGGGGAAACCTTCCCGAAAAGCAATTCACTATAGTAAAAAGAAGTTTCAGATCTAGTACAAAACCTTTGTCCCTAAACTCTACAGTCCCCATAGATGAACTTATAGTAGAATCCTTTTACCGCTTCAGAACCTCTAAACTCTTCAATATATGAACGTCACCCTTTTGCATGGATCCCAGTACGTGACTAACCAATGATGCACGGCTTCTAGTATGTGACTAACATGTGCTAAAAGTGAAGCCTGATAATTTGGAACAAAAATTAGAAGTATGTTTGCTTATGGGTTATCCAGAAGAAACTAGGGGTTATTTATTCTATAGTTGTAATGATAACAAAGTTTTTGTTAGTACAAATGCTAAATTTTTGGAAAATGACTACATGAATAATTTTACTCCTAGAAGTAGAGTTGTTTTGGCTGAAATGAATAAACCTGTAATTGAACAACCAATGGATGAAACTAGGGATGATGTGGCTGTATTAGATACACCATGAGATTCCACTCATGAGATGACTCGTACATAGGTGCCTCGTCATAGTGGGAGGAATGTAAGGCCAGCTATAAAATTTACAGGTCTGGGAGAAACTTATGAAGCTATCTCAGAAGAGGCCGAAATTGATCCTTACACTTATGAAGAGGCAATGAATAATATAGATGCACATCATTAGGTCTAAGCCATGAAATCTGAATTGGATTTTATGTATTCCAATCAAGTTTGGGATATTGTAAAGGCGTTTAACGGCATTAAACTTATTGGTTACAAATGGGTTTACAACAGGAAGAAAGGGATAGATGGAAAGGTTGAAACCTTTAAAACAAGGTTAGTAGCGAAAGCGTATACATAAAAAAAAAGTTATTAATTATGAAGAAACCTTTTCACTAGTAGCAATGCTTAAATCTATCAGAATTCTCTTATCCATTGCTACTCATTATGATTATGAGATTTGGCAAATGGATGTCAAGACTTCATTTCTAAATGATAATCTTTAAGAAGAAATCTATATGATGCAACCGAAATGTTTCCATAGCAAAGAACCAAGAGCATATGGTATGCAAGTTGAAAAGGTCCATTTATGGACTTAAGCAAGCATCTAGGTCATGTAACATTAGATTTGATCAAGCAATCAAGTCATTTGGTTTTGAACAAAATCTTGATATACCATATGTGTACAAAAGAAATCGAGATAAAGTAGTAATGTTCCTAGTGCTTTATGTTGATGATATTCTACTCATTGGAAATGATGTAGGTGTAATGTCTAAATGTTTGGTTGTTAAGCCAATTTGATATGAAGGACTTAGGTGAAGCTAACTTTGTTCTAAGGATGAAGCTTTGGCGAGATCACAAGAATAAGATGTTAGGTTTGTCACAAGTTGGGTATATAGATAAGGTTCTAGAACGGTTTAGCATGCAAAACTCCAAGAAAGGATTGCTTCTTTTTAGACATGGAGTTCCTCTGTCTGATGACCAAAGGCCTAAGACTCTTGAGGAAGAAAACATGATGAGACAAGTTTCTTATGCTTTTGCAGTGGGAAGTCTCATGTATGCCATGCTTTGTACTAGACCAGATATTTGTTATTCACTTGGCATGGTCAGCCGATATCAATAAAATCCAGGACCAAAACATTGGCAAGTTATAAAGCATATTCTCAAGTATCTACGGAGAACGGGAGATTATATGCTTGTTTATAAGTGTGAGGATTTGATACCTATTGGCTATACAGATTCAAATTTTCAATCAGATCTTGATTTTAGAAAGTTCACTTTAGGTTATGTATTCACCTTGGGAGGTGGAGCCATAAGTTGGAGGAGTGTTAAGCAATCTTGTATTGCTGACTGCACCATGGAAGCTGAATATGTTGCTGCTCGTGAAGCGGCAAAGGAAGCTATTTGGCTCAAGAAATTCCTTTCTGATCTTGGTGTTGTGAGAATGGAGCAAGTTCCTATCACATTGTTTTGAACAATAGTGGAGTGGTTGCACAATCCAAAAATTCAAGGAATCACAAAGATAGAAAGCACATTGAAAGAAAGTACCACATCATTCGAGACATTGTTGCTCGAGGAGATGTAATAGTAGCAAAAATTGATAGTGCAAATGATCTAGTGGATTTTTTTACCAAAGCCTTGCCCTAAAGGAACTTTGAGTCACATTTGGAGGGAATGGGAGTTAGATTAGTGCATAATAGTCTTTAGGGCAAGTGGGAGATTATTAGGATTAGTACATTTAAATCCTATTGTATTATGCTATGTAAGACATTATGTGTGACTTAATGTTGTAATTAATAAAGTTGTTTTATTATTATCTAAAATAATGGTAACATGAATATTTGGAAATTATCATATAGTCTATGAGATGCATAGTATGTGATTTATGTGATTTAGTCACAAGATATAAATCACAAGTTCTTTGTAAATTCAAAATTGTAGTTCGTAGTCAGTGATGAAATTGGGCATTTCATTTGCGAAGACTATAATATATCAACTAAGATGATTTTTCTTGATCATGGAAATGGAGACTTCTAGTTGATATGTTGATATGTTTTAATAATTAAGACATATTGAACTGGACCACTATGAGATTTATTATTCTCCTAACGACTGTCAAATGAATAATAAATCTCACGACTTCTATTCACATCAACTCTTAATCCTGAGAGAATAATGGACCTGATCATGAGGTGTTGGTTGCTTTGATATATTAGGAGTGAGATCTAAAGTCATGATCAAAATCTCAGTATGTTGGGCAACCACATATTTAGTGTTGATGGAACATATATTCTGAAGATGGAATTCATAATCTCTTAATGGAGATATAAAATATTCCCTTGAGATAAGTTTAATGGGTTCGGTTATTCAGAGTGTTAGGCCTAACCACTTTAGTAAGGAGTTACTAAAGTATATATTTATGAAATTAGATTTTATAAATATATGATGAATAACTTAAAGGATTAAACTGGGTACTTAAGAATTAAGATGTAGTAATCTTCAAAGTGGCAGTCTACATTCATGACTTTGTATTACTACGAATATTTTATGAAGGGGTTGCATGTACAATAAAGTCTTGGGATATAATTTATTAATAAGGCCTATAGTGCAATTATATTTATATAGTGGTATTAAATATAATTAATGGTAACTTTGGACTTGTCAAGAGTGGGCAGAAAAGCCCAAGGCCCATTGGAGCTAGTGTCTTATTTGTTCTCTTTTGGTCCCACTCCAAGCCATATATTAAAGTCCAATTGGAATGGCCTAAAAAGTTAGCCCAATTAGATAATCAGTTAAATACAAAGGGAGAAACATATAGAATTTTATTATGACACTAAGAGTGGAATGAAATGGTTTTGTATGTGAGTGTAGGACACTCTCATTCTCCCTTGAACACATACATATAAACCGATTAAGAGACCACACTTCTTAGGCATCAAGTGGAATTGAAGTGAAAATTAAAGGTGTTCCCAAGTACTTCTAATCTTTGGTTTTGAATTTCACCGCACCAAGGTACACTATCTTATTCTTATATTCTGAAATTTACATAGTACATGTTATCAATTGCTAATGAAATAGATCCGTTAATTTTCCGCTGCGTATATACAAACATGTATTTTTCCAACAGTTTCTTAGATCAATCTTTATGTCTTTAATACAACTACTTTATATGTATCAAACCCAACTAAGATCTACCTAATTTACAAGTAAAATGTATTTTGTCAAACGATTAGCCAAATACATAGAAAATATGACCCTAACACTAGGAATAAAATTGATTCCAGTGAAATCTAGAATTGTACTACATTGTAGTTTAGGTATCACATCATGATTTATGTCTTTTCAGTCAAATAAGGCGAAAAGCGCTACTGGTTGACCTCTCAGTCTCCTTCCTCATTCTAACAACTTGACTTTTAAGTATCCTTCCTCTAAAATAAGTCTCCAAAAGGGTTGCATTGCAAGTTGCAAATTGTGGTGCATTGCATAGCTGCTTGATACAAACTTGTATAGTAGAGTTCCACCTCTTTTGTGGTTTAACAAGAATGCAGTTCCACAAGGCAAGGACCGACAATTAGCTGCTGCAATTTTGCAAAAGGCCAGGTACATAATAGAGGAGTTTCAAACAATGAATTTCAAGTTAGCTCGGCCTGAAATTTGTGACATATTGTAGTGCACACCTCCGGTAAGGCCTTGGTACAAAATTAATATTGAGCTATCTTTGTTGATTTAATTTCAGCGGGTATTAGGGTTGTTGTTCGGGACTATAAAGGGCTGGTGGAGGCAACTCTAAGTAAGAAGCTACACCTTCCATTGGGACCTTTGGGGACCGAAGCTAAGGCAATGGAAGAAGGGGTTCATTTTGCTTGGGATGTGGGGGTACTAGACATCATGTTTGAGAGTGATTCCAAGAAAGTTGTTGATGCGTTAAATGGAGTAAGTGAAGCTGCAGTAGCTATTGACAACATTATTGGAGGGATTTGAGTTAAAATGCAAGATGTCAGATGTGTGAGTATTTCCCATGTTAAGCGAAAAGGTAATCGCTTAGCTCATCTTTTGGCTCAATATGCTAAAAATTTTGATGGTTGTGTAACTTGGATAGAGAAAAATCCTAATATGGTGAGTCTGCATTGGCTCATGATGTATTATGTTTATCTTCTTTTTAATAAGGTTATTGTTATCTTATCCCCCCTCACCCCCCCCCCCCCCCCACCCCCCCCCCCCCCAAAAAAAAAAAAAGATTGAGAGGTTAAGTTCTTGACTTGAGTTTTAGAGGATTCTTAGGCCGACACCACACCAGTGGCATCGAGGTTTTCTAATCTTTCTTTGTCTCGTAGTATAACACAAGATTGAGCTCATCTAGATCTTCTCGGTCATGCAAAAAGTGATCCATCATGGGTAATGCAAGAAAAAACAGGCTCATATCATTTTTCTCGGCTGTAAAAGCAATGTATGTTATGGCTCTCTCTATCATTTGTTCATTTTTCCCAATTGAGGCATACTTTTGAAGCATTGGAGATATATTAGTTATATTAGCTTATTAGTATAGGCCTAAGCTCATCTTACCTTGTGTGTAAGATAAGTCTCATACTTATACTAAAAGTCTAAGATTTAACCTTCTATATATATATACTCATGTTTTGTTTATTGTAAAATAAGGTTTATACTACACTCTCATATACTAAAGATGTAGTCTCATATACTAAAGATATATTAGTTATGTTTTGTTTATTGTAATATAAGCCCAGTGCTTTAGAACTTTTGATTTTTTACACATTAAAAGGCAAGGGAATGCCCCTGCCCACTTGTTAGCTCAGCATGCCCAATATGTTGAGAACGTGGTTGTCTGGCTGGAGGAATGTCGCAGTCTAGTGGCACATGTGTGTGCACATGATGTATCTGTTTTTCAACATTCTGAATGAAGTTAAGTATTTCCCATAAAAAAAAAAAAAGATGTGTTCTCTTGTTCTTCTGTTCACTATTTTATGTTTCTGCAAGTATTCTAAAATATTCAATATAATATATTAACACTAATATTTAACAAATACTTAGTGGGCTCTCAATTTCAAATTAATACTACGGATCCACATTCCTTCGAAATCCGTAGTTCCGTCACTTTTCCTCCTAGGCATTTCTATTCAACATTTCAGCGCAGCTGTCCTATCAAGTATCAATGCATAATCGATCTGTGGGTTCCACTTATTTCTTTTTCAGTTTGATTTTTCCCTTTTGATTTTTCAAATCGAAGAGAGATGTAATTGGTTTTTTAAGAGAGAAGGCAATGTTAGGTTGCTATCTAGTAAAAAAATCAAACCACACACATTGCATAATTTTCATAAAAATATCAGCCAAATTATGACTAAACTATTACAGTCTTCTTTTTTATTATGTTTAAAAATGTGTGCATTAAAAACACCGATCTTATAATATATATAAAGTTACACATAATACAACTAAGGTGTTTTCCTCGGCAAAAAAGAGGGATGACCATGACCCTTGACTCATATTCCATTGCATTTGAATAGGCGTTGCTTTTTATTTCGGGGAGGTTAGCCATTGACTTTTGATATTAGTTGCTCCCGACCTGCAAGCTTGGACAGTATGTAAAGAGAAAGAGAGAGTCAGGACAGGTGAGTGTGGGTGTGAAATGAGGACTTATTGGAGGGAGGGATAAAAAGAATAAAATTAAATAGTGTCGGTGCTAGGGTAGACAAATCAATCAGAAGAAAAAGCAGTTTGGTTAATTGGTTCTGGTACGCATGATAGAAAAACTGGTAAAAAAAGACAAATTTTGGTAGAAAAAAGTGTAGGAAAATATATAATTTTGGAAGGCTTTGAGGCACAAGCGGCACAAGTCATTGATAAGTCCTTCAAAAGGGCACATTCAATTTTTGTTACAACTTACGAGGTTTTTTTTTGAGAAAATACTTGTGAGTTATGACAGGTGAATTTGTGAAATCACGTGAATATGTTATTTTCTTTTCATTACTCACAACTTTTTATAGGTACAAACTATTTATAATCCCTTTGTAGCTCATGTGCTAGATTTATGATCCCTTTGTAGTTCTTGTGCTAGATTTATAATCCCTAGTCACAACTCTGATAGGCAGGCTTATTGTCCACAATTTGAGGTTATATGATGGAAAAATTACTATTATAGTCCTTATATTTTGGAATTATTTTCAATCTAATCCTTATTATTTTTTTAACTAAATTTAGTTTATGTTATTTTTAATTTGTTGTGAAGTTAATCCCTATGGTAACTCACTAGTCACTAAAGCTTACATGACTACAAAAATAAATAATAATAAATTTCATGTAAGCATTTAAAATTAACTAAAAAAATCAAGATCTTATTATTATTATTATTTTAATATTTCCTCCCCTTTCTTACTAACCAAACATATCTAAATTCATTTGCTCCTTCTTTTTCAATAATAATAATAATAATAAATAACTACATAAATAAATCATTTGCTCCTACGTTTATGGAGATCCAATAACCACAAATATCAACACATGAGGACCAAACATATCTATATCATCCCAAAAAAGAAAACATATCTAAGCTTACATCATAAATTTGTGATTGAAATGAATAATCTGTTATTAATGGAATGATCTGTGCACTTATATACCCAAACCGAGCATGTAACTGCCTAAATAAACTGCTATGCACGTGTGAACACATTCTAACAATTTATCTAACTACCACACGTGAGTCATTAGCCTACCTTTAGTTAGGTACAAAACTACAAGAAGCTTACAACACAAAACCAACTATGCTACACCCCTATTCTGTAGTTTAGGCATATCTATACAACTTTTAAATCTCTTCAATTGTGCTACATCAAATTCACTAGTTAAACAATCAATTAGCTCTTCAATCTTCACATTTGTTACTTTGGCACTTGCTGCTACATCATCAAAGGCTCTTGCTTGATCTGATGTACACTGATGCTCTGTTGATGCATTGTCCGCTGCACTATGATGCAGCTTGGGCTGCATCAGTGTGGCACCTGAGGCACCTGATGCACATGTAACAGAACTTGCTGATACTTTAGAACTGTGACATGCCCCCTCAAGATGGACTGAGAGAGAGTAAATGTTTATCAGTCCCATCTTGGACATTAACTCAGAAAATTGCTTATACCCCAAAGCTTTGGTCAACAAATCTGCTAGCTGGCAATGGGTCCTTACATGATTCAGCTTGATCACTCTAGCCAACACCTTATCCCTCACAATATGACAATCAATTTCTATATGTTTTGTTCTTTCATGGAAAACTGGATTTGATCCTATGTGTAAAGCAGACTGACTATCACAGAATAGAAGTGCTTCTTTATCATGCTTGACATGTAAATCCTTTAGTAAGTAGAGAATCCATACAATCTCAGAAGTGCTCACAGCCATTCCTCTATACTTTGCCTCAGCTGAAGATCTTGATATAGTAGCTTGCTTCTTTGATTTCCAGGAAATTAAAGAATCTCCAAGGAAGATACAATACCCTGTTACAGACCTCCTTGTGTCTGGACAAGAAGCCCAATCAGCATCACAGAAGCCCTTTACATGAAGCTCTGAGCTAGCAGAAAAGAATACCCCTTTACCCGGTTCATTCTTGAGGTAATGTGGGACTTTAAGAGCAGCTGCATAATGGGGTTTTCGTGGCCTTGCCATGAATTGGCTTAGCTTGTGGACTGCAAAGGTAATATCAGGTCTGGTTATGGTTAAATACAAGAGCCTCCCAACCAGTCTCCTATATTGGCTCAGATCATCAAGTAACTCACCATCAAACTTACTAAGCTTCAAGGTTTGATCCATAGGAACCTTAGAAGGCTTACATCCTAGCAAACCAGCATCTTCCAATATCTCTAATGCATACTTTCTTTGGCATAAGGAGATTCCTTTATCTGTTCTAGCAACCTCTAATCGAAGAAAATACCTCAATTCTCCCAAGTCCTTTAACTTGAACTTTTGATCTAACAACACCTTGAAATCTTCAACCCCTTTCTGATCATTACTTGCAATTAAAACATCATCCACATACACTAACAACACAATGAATGACTCACCTTGCTGTCTAGTGAATAAAGAATAGTCTGCCTTAGATTGAACAAAGCCAAACTCAACTAAAGCAGTGGAAAACTTGGAAAACCACATTCTAGATGCCTGTTTTAGTCCATATAGAGATTTGTTGAGTTTACATATCAGCTGTGATTGCTCCCCCTTACTGCATTGCTCCCCCTTGCTATGAAATCCTGGTGGAAGGGACATGTACACTTCCTCATGCAAATCTCCATGGAGAAATGCATTGTTAACATCAAGTTGGCTGAGAAACCAGCCCTTTATAGCAGCAACAGCAAGCACACACTTCATAGATACCATCTTAGCAACAGGTGAGAATGTGTCAATGTAGTCAAGGCCTTCCTTTTGGGTGAAACCCTTAGCAACAAGTCTTGCTTTATACCTCTCAATGGAACCATTTGACTTGTATTTGACCCTATAGACCCACTTACATCCAATAGGTTTCTTTCCTGGTGGCAATGAAGTAATAGTCCAAGTATCATTAGCTTCTAATGCCTTAATTTCAGCATCCATAGCATCTTGCCATTTGGGATTACCTACTGCTTGGTGGTAAAAAGCAGGTTCTGTGATTGAAGAAATGGCACAGCAAAAGGACTTGTATGAAAGGGAAAGGTTAGTGTAAGAAATACAAGAGTGAAGGGGGTGTGAGGTACCTGAAATGGAGGAAATTGGAAGGGCTGCAAATGAAACCTGATTACAATGGTAAGCTGCTAGATAGGAAGGAGTCTTAATAGGTCTATTAGACCTTCTAAGGGCAATAGGCGGCTGACCAACATATGGTTGTTCAACAAGTGGCTGATTGGACAAATCATGGGCATGAGATGAATCAGATACATCAGGAAACTCTTTGAATGTCCTCATCAAAATCATGATGAATTTGGACAATAGTATCATTAGATATGGGCAAGGAAGAGTAGAAAGGATTAGAAGAAGGAAAATCAGTGAAAACAGAAGATTTGGTAGAATTAGAAGAGAAAATGGGCAAAGGAATGAGATTAAGAGACTAAGAATTAGTATTAGAAGAGAAAGGAAAATCTGATTCATGAAAAATAACATCCCTGGAAAGGAAAGTGGTATGAGAATCAAGATCAAGAAGTTTATAACCTTTGACATTAAAAGGGTATCCTAGAAAAACACATCTTCTAGCTCTAGGAGTGAATTTATGCTTATGAGGAGTGGGATTAGTAGCAAAACATAAGCATCCAAAAGTCCTAAGGTGAGAATAAGAAGGTGGTTTGTTGAATAAGATCTCAAAAGGTGTTTTATGATCAAGGATTGGAGAGGGAAGCCTATTAATTAAGTAGGCTGCAGTAAGAACACAATCTCCCCAAAGGGATAAAGGAACATTAGATTGAATTTGCAATGCCCTAGCAGTAACAAGGATGTGTTGATGTTTTCTCTCCACAACTGAATTCTGTTGTGGAGTATAAACACAACTCATTTGATGAATGATTCCGTTGGAATTATAGAAGTCTAAAATGCTAAACTCTAAGGTATTGTCAGATCTAATGGCCTTAATTTTGGTTCCAAATTGTGTGAGAATCATGTTGTAAAAGGAAACAATTAATGGTCTAACATCAGATTTTGCTTTGAGTAAGAAAATCCAAGTAGCTCTAGATGCATCATCAACAAGAGTATTTATGACCATTAGAAGTTAAAACAGAAAAAAGGCCCCAAACATCCATATGGACAAGATCAAAAGGATGAGAACATTTATTATTATTGAAGGGAAAATGAATTCTTTTCTGTTTTGCTAAAGGGCAAACAGTATAAGTTTTATTACAACAGTTCTTAAGAAAAGGAAAAACATGGCTTAGGGATTGAACCTTCACATCAGAGGGATGTCCAAGCCTTGAATGCCAAAGGGAAAACAAATTGGTAGAAAGAGTAGATGAACAAGCAGCAGAAAAAGATTTAAAAGACTACTTTGACAGAAAATCAGCAAGACAAGTGGTGGCTTGATCCAAGCTGGAATCTTGCAACATATAGAGGCCATCATGCATTTGGCCCATTCCAATCGTGCTCCAACAGGTAAGGTCCTGTATAAAACAAAATTTGGACAGAAAAACAAGGCATATGGGTTGAGTTTAGTTAAGGCACTGACAGATAGTAGGTTAAATGTGAAAGAAGGTACACGCACATTGGTAAGGGTAATGTGAGAGGAAAGGTGTATGGTTCCAATGTGTGTGACAACAACAGCCTCCCCATTAGGCAATTCAACCATGGAATGTGAAATTTCAGTATAAAAAGTCAACAATTTTATAGAGCAGACTATGTGATCACTAGCACCAGTGTCTATAACCCATGTGTTGAAGTTATAAGCACTCCTATTTACTGTCTTAGCAGAGAAGATTGAGTGCTTAAAGTTAGTGAGGTTACCTGCAACAGCATTGGATGTGTAAGTTACGGCATTGGCTACATGAAGGGCCTGACCTGTTGTGGGTTGTGAAGTAGAACAAGAACCAATCAAGGTTAGGAGCTGATGATACTAATCTTGAGTGAATGAAGGAGTTTGATAAACAGGCATGTTTGAAGTAAATTCATGAACTCCATTGCACTGATTGCCTTGAATCAACTCAAGATTAGATGAGACTTGATGAGCAGTGGCATTCTTGTTGTTCTTGAACTTAAACCCCGGCGGGAAACCATGCAACTTGTAACACTTGTCCACGGTATGACCCATTTTCCCACAATGAGTTCATACAGGTCTCTCTTTCCCTTTGAAATTGTTGTCTGAGCTTTTGGTATCCAAAATAGTTGATTCAACTCTAACAGGATTGGTCACAGATCTTTGCATTTCTTCTTGAATGAACAAGGAGTGTGACTTATTGACAGAAGGCAAAGGATCCGTTAACAATAACTGAGTTCTGACTTAAGAGAAAGCATCATTTACCCCCATAAGAAACTTCATGGTGGATTCCTTAGCTTGAAGACTCTTCAGCCTTTGATTAATGCCACACACACATTGACCACAGTTACATTGAGGAAATGGACTCAAATTCTGCAATTGATCGCATAAAACCTTGAGTTGAGTGAAATAATCAGTGAGTGATTGCTCTCCCTGATGAATCTCAGCAATATGTTTTTGGATGTTGAAGACTTTGGTCCCATTTCCTTGACAGAAAGTATCTCAAAGATCAGTCCAAATCTCCAAAGTAGTGTCTCTGTAGATGATGCTACCTTGGAGCTTTGGTGATATGGAGTTGATGATCCAAGTTCCTACCATGTTGTCTGCACGTATCCAAGCTTGAGCAGCTACTGGTGTATTCACCAATGGTGAAGAAATGGTTAAAGATCCATCAATAAACCCCAGCTTGTTCTTGGCAATCAGAGATTTCCTCACTGATCTCGCCCAAGTAGGATAGTTTTCTCCTCCAATTAATGGTTGAGAAGTGAGAATTGCTCCTGGATTTTCTCCAGGATGCAAGAACAGAGGATCACTAAAATTGTATGAATCTTGTGAAGAAGATGAAGCCTCTGTAGTGGAAGTATTGGCCGCTGCTGTTTCTTCCATTGAAAGAGCTTATAGAACACAACAATGGTGAATGAAGAAAGGTTCAAGGAAGATGACAATGGCGGATGAAAAAGAAAATCCCCAAAATTGAATTGAGAAACCCTAGAAAAGAGAAGAGAAAATATAGAGGTTTTGCTCTGATACCATATGAGAAACTAAATTTGTGATTGAAATGAATAATCTGTTATTAATGGAATGATCTATACACTTATATACCCAAACCGAGCATGTAACTGCCTAAATAAACTGCTATGCACGTGTGAACACATTCTAACAATTTATCTAACTACCACACATGAGTCATTAGCCTACCTTTAGTTAGGTACAAAACTACAAGAAGCTTACAACACAAAACCAACTATGCTACATCCCTATTCTGTAGTTTAGGCATATCTATACAACTTTTAATTCTCTTCAACTGTGCTACATCAGATTCATTAGTTAAACAATCAGTTAGCTCTTCAATCTTCACATTTGTTACTTTGGCACTTGCTGCTACATCATCAAAGGCTCTTGCTTGATTTGATGTACACTGATGCTCTATTGATGCATTGTTCGCTGCACTGTGATGCAGCTTGGGCTGCATCAGTGTGGCACCTGAGACACCTGATGCACATGTAACAAAACTTGCTGATACTTTAGAACTTTGACAATCATTTTTTTTTTTTAATTATCTCATAAAGAAGGAAAAGAAGTCATTTCACATGTAATACAACCTCTCTCGCTCTGTCTCATACTCTCAACTTTATACTCTCATTATGATATGACAATAAATGAAACTTGAAGTTAAAAAACCACAGAATTCAACCACCGGGCCTCCTGGCCTAAGTGGTATCCAGTTATCACAACAACAACAACAACCAAAAAAAAAAAAAACCCACAGAATTCAGAATCTAAACAAAGAAGAAGAATCAAAAGTCTTAAAGCAAAAACACGATTCGACAACAAAGCCAAAATAATGGAGAGACCCACTCTGTCACACGTGCCATTTTCGGGAAGGCATGGGTCCGAGTACATAATTTATCAATCCTATAGCCCCACAACAAATTTCAACCAAAGATATCAATTAATGCATCAAAAATTTGCCAAAGAACACTCTCAAAAAAAAAAAAAAAAAAAAAAACCATTCACTTCTAACCTCTCTAGACCCAAAATTTCATAAACAAAGAACTCAAAAACGAACCTCAAAAACAAAGAAAAGAGAAACAGAAACTTCACAAACGAATCTCCAAGGAAATTTTTGGTTCCTCACTCAGAGACATCAAAATCTTCCAAAAACAACCTTCATTCGATCTCGATACCTACAAATATGAGTAGCAGAACTTCAGCTCTTATTGCTTCCCTGCTACTGTTTTTCTGGCTGGGTTTTTAGTCCACCAATACTATTATACGAGTATGCTACCACCACCAATGATACCAAATAATGTTAGTCAAACCAAAAATTAAAACCTGATTAGTAAGTTTACGAACTATGTCATGTCATATTATGTTCACTGGGGATAAAATTGATTCCAGTAAAACCTAGAATTGTACGACGATGTAGTTGAGGTGAATGTCGCCATCATGATTTATGCCTTTTCAGTGACAGGGCGAAAAGCGCTGATGGTTGACCTAGTCTCTTTCTTCAATCTAAGAACACGACTTTTGAGTCTTCTTCCTCTAAGTCTCCTTCCGGGTTGCACTGAAAATTGCAAATTGTAAATTGTGCTGCGTTGCACAGCTGCCTGATACACATACAGACATGAATAGTAGAATTTCCCCTCTTATTGCTTTCCTGCTTCTTTTTTTCTTTCTGGGTTTTCAATCCACCAATAATACTGTCATGGATACCATCCTACCTGGTCAATCACTGACATACCCGAAGACCATTGAGTCGCCCAATGGAATCTTCGAACTTTGTTTCTTCTCTCCAGGAAATTCGACAAAGTATTACTTGGTAATACGATTCAAGAATGTTTCTGAGCAGAGTGTAGTTTGGGTTGCGAACAGAAAGTACCCATTCCCTGATTCCACTCCTGTTCTCAATATTAATCAGGATGGAGATCTTGTAATATCTGATGGCACAATGACATACGCCATGACCAACACTTCAGCTGGCAACGGTACCTATGCCATGCTATTGGATACAGGTAATCTTATACTCACAAACAGGGTCTTAGAGCTTTTTTGGCAAAGCTTTGACTATCCTACTGATACTCTTTTGCCCGGAATGACTCTTGGATATGGTCGGCCATTAACATCGTGGAAAAGTAAAGAAGACCCAGCTCCTGGTAATTTCACCCTACAGCTGGATTACTCACTGACAATAATGGAAGGGCCTGACGTATATTGGACTGGTTCACTCGCTAGCTTTGATGTTTTGTCTTCTAATTCTTGGCCTTCTATTAATTACACTTCTCAAACTCAAATTTTGAGAATCGTGTTGGATGAAACCGGGAAGCTTAAACTGCAGTCATGGTTAGAAGAAGAGAAAACGTGGAATACCTTGTTACAGTCATCCAGGTGTGGGGATTATGCTTTATGTGGAAATTATAGTGTATGCAATGAGACTGCGCAAGAACCATGTGGATGTTTGCCAGGTTTCAAACCCGTTTCTGCTGGTGCTTGGAGCAAAGGAGACGTATCCAGCGGCTGTGTGAGGAAAACTGCTCTGCAGTGCAGTAATAATAGTGATGTTCAGAAGGATGGGTTTCTTCGCATGTCTAAAGTTGATTGGCTTGATAATAATCCGCTGAGATCGGAGATTAGCAGTGATAAGGAGTGCCAATCATCTTGCTTGAACAGTTGTTCTTTTTCATATACTAAAGAACAAGTACGGCACTGGCTGCTTAATATGGAATGGTTCTTTTTCATATCTGAAGCAACTATCAATCGAAGATAAATATGGAAATGATTTCTACCTGAAACTACCCCCCCAAGAATTGGTCACCAATGGTAAGAAATATGTATTAACTTTTGTTGGTAAAGTGGATAACTAGCTGCTCGATTTGTAATTGTATATGTTTGTGTTATTAAATTCACTCTTTCCTTCCAACAGCTTGTAGCTCAGTTTGTACACCAGGAAGACAATCTGGGTTTAAATCTCCTTCCCCTACCAATAGAATTATAAAAATAAATAAGTCAATGTTAAATTCAATTGGGCATCCTCTTGTATAACATATAAGGTACTTTATCTAATTCAGCAAAAAAAAAAAAAAAAGAGTACCTCATCTATGTTTTACTCTTAAGCTAAATTGTCTTAATTTGGAACTGGGTCACCACTTTACATTTAGATTTATTGAGTTCCAAAGGTTTTTACGGGATAATTCTAGGCGTTGCCATATTATTATTACTTGAGATGGTACGCATTGCCAATTTTTAGTTTTAAGTACAATGAATACATTTATTTATTCCTCTGATTTTCTTTGACAGACCCAAGCTCAAGGAATGAATCTAACACAGCAGCGACACCTGGAGCAACTGAAGGAGTAATGCTTGTACGAGCTAAGCAATTAGTAGCCATACTGGCTATATCTCTGCCTCTTGCAACGCTTATGTTGGGCCTCTTTGTCTATTGTGTATGGAGAAAACTCAGGATGACAAGCAAGGGTGAGAAAGAATTGCTGATAACGCTATTTAAGCAATCGAAATGTATATCCTTAATTATTGCCCTAAATATATATGTGTTGTAATTGTTCACTGTTCAGGTGAGGATTTGGTACAGTTAGATTTGGGCATGACCATAAAGTCTGAAAATTCGGAGCTGCTGGAAGAAAATAAGCGTGGAGATATCAGGAAAAAGGAAGTCAAAATGCCATTATTCAGTTTTGCAAGTGTTTCTGCTGCAACTGATAATTTCTCAGATGCAAATAAGCTTGGAGAGGGTGGTTTTGGACCTGTTTACAAGGTATGATTATCCATAAATGCAATGCTTAGGATGAGGAATGAATACAAAGGTTAACTCCTATCAACTTTACACTTGCCATGTTAACAAGAACAAACAGGCACTGCCAGTTTATTACTGCGTCTGTTATAATCACTACTCTGCATATTTCTGTCGATTATAATTGGGCTATCCTAATTTCTTCATGGTGGCCACAAAACTAAGCTCAAGGAAAACAATTTCAGGGAATATTACTGAAAGGGGATTTGGTAGCTGTGAAAAGGCTTTCAAGAAGATCGGGCCAAGGTTGGGAGGAGCTAAAAAATGAAGCCATGCTCATAGCCAAGCTCCAACACAACAATCTTGTTAGACTTTTTGGCTGCTGCATTGAACGAGATGAAAAGATACTAGTATATGAGTATATGCCGAATAAAAGTTTGGACTTCTTCATTTTTGGTTAGTAATGTTTCATATATATATATATATATAATTGTGATTGATTTCATGGTTGACCTTTGCATATGATCTTTTAATTGTGCACAACTAATTTCTCATAATTGTAATATAGATCCAGAAAAGCGCAAGATTTTAGATTGGCAAGCACGGGTTCGAGTGATTGAAGGCGTTGCACAAGGGCTTCTTTACCTTCATCAATATTCTAGGTTGAGGATTATTCATAGAGACTTAAAGGCTAGCAACATTTTGTTAGATAGTGAAATGAATCCGAAGATATCAGATTTTGGAATGGCAAGAATATTTGGAGGAAACGAATCACAGGCAAATACAAATAGAATCGTTGGCACTTAGTAAGTACAAACCAACATGATATGTTCTCAAACAGTTTGAGAGCCAAAACATGACTACTAATATTTTAACTTGATTATGGTTTCAGTGGTTATATGTCCCCTGAATATGCTTTGGAAGGCCTCTTTTCTATCAAGTCAGATGTTTTCAGTTTTGGTGTCTTGCTATTAGAGATTGTGAGTGGAAGGAAGAACACTGGGTTTTATCAAACCGATTCTTTCCATCTTCTTGGATATGTGAGTATCCTATTTGCCACTTTTTTTTTTTTTGCAAAAGTTCAATATACTTTTTACTTCTTATTAACAATTGCTGCTTCTTTTTTTTTTCTTCTTTTTTTAATATTCATATTTTCAACAATCCCCCCCATCTCACTTCCCCCCCACCCCTTAACACACATACATGCACAATATTTCAGATCCTTATGATTATAGTATTTTCATTCCAAAAAAATCCACACAATTGTAATATATTAATTTATTTGTGTTTTTCTATGTAAGGTTTTTGACATGAATCACTTATTGTTATAATTATTTCAAAGTCAGAATTTCATTTAGCATATATATGAAATAATTTTCAGTTGTTAAATGTACCCCAAATCATAAAAATTATAAAATTATACTTTGAACATTTATGAACCATAACTCAAAGTTTTAAACTTAAATAAAATTAAACTCTAGATTTTATTATGTAATTATTCCAAGATCTGTGATACCCTTGAGGGCTTTAGTCAAGGCAATATAGGCATTTTGCTTGTATAACTTGATCCAGCTCAAGCTAAGATGGAGATTTGTTGATGTGGTTTGTGGCTTCAATTGTGTCACCTGAAAGTTGGCAAACCTTTAGCTAAATTCGACTTGCGCAAGGGGTTCCAGGTTCCCTTGTGTCCACCATGTGCTGAACATATATTCAACCTTTTAACTAGTACTCCTACGTGCGTGTTATAATCAGGTATCTTATCATGTGCTAATGTTTAAAAGAGAGAGTGTTCTTTGGGTGTATTTGGACTTTGAATTTCTTAAGAGAGCACTTATGCCAATATTGTAATCTGCCCATATTCATAGTGAAGTTTCTCCTTGTTGCCACTTGTGAACATAGGCATCATGCATGCCTACCATGTAACTCCACATGTTCTTTGTTTGTGTACTTCCTGATTTATTTGTTCTCTTTGTTATTAGTAGTTTGAAACTTCACTATATTATTGCACAGCATTTTTATTTTTTTCTTTCTCCAATATTTAAGGCATGGGAGTTGTGGACAAGTGACAGGGGATCGGACTTGGTGGATCCACTACTTGATGATGTATCCTGTATCCGTGTGGCATTGAAATATGTTAACATAGGTCTCCTCTGTGTTCAAGAAAATGCAGTGGATAGACCTACAATGTCTGATGTTGTCGCAATGCTTAGCAATGAAAGCACAGCTCTACCTTATCCTAAACAACCTGCTTTCTTGAATATGAAAAGTGTGATGAAGGCAAAAACAGATAATAGCAGGGTAGAACTCTGTTCTGTGAGTGATGCAACTGTTTCAATTATGGAAGGCCGGTAACATTTTTTGAATTAAAGCCATAAGCATTAGTATATCCTAGTAAATCATCCAAAAACTTTCAATTTCTATTTCTATGGCCTAACAACATTATTCAAATGTATTATGGTTCTTATATGTATCATCAAAAGATCCGTTGGTACCTAACATTCAAGAGATCAACTTCATGCATTGCTCTGGTGGAGACAAGCATGTCTGAATTGAAATTCAAGGTCTTTCTGTCACTTCAAAGTGGCAATGCTAATATAGGAAGCCATATTATGATGGAGAACGTATATTTTAGTTTTTGTTACAACCCTACAACATCTATTTTAGAGTGATTTTGAGGGACAGGACAATTTTGCATTTGAGTAAAAATTATTGTCTCATAAATGAATGTTGATAATCTAGAAGCTTTGCAATAATATTCAAGAGAAATGTTGTAAATAAGAATATTTTAGATTTTGCAAGTTTTTATGTAATTCCTTGCTGGAAAGTTCTGTTGGGGGATATTAGTTGGGAGACTCCAAAGGAGGCCTTAACATAACATATAGTAACAATTTAATCCAAAAGTTTGAGACTGTGTTATGGTCAAATTATTTTATATTAATTTCTCCAGGTATTTGGAAAAAATTGACGTCTGCCATTTTCGGGCAAAATAAATAGCATTCTACTCCCTTTTCCAAACTAATTAGGGAAATGCCACTCTTTTGAAACTCGACTTTTTCAAAATCGAGTTAAGTCCTACAGTGACATTTTTAAGGACCTATAGTGACGTTTTTTTAACTCAAGCTCTATGAAATCGAGTTATAGGTAAAAAAATTGCTTGTAACTTGACTTCATAGAGATCGAGTTACAAAACGCCACTATAGGTCTTTAAAACGTCACTATAGGCTCCTCAAAATGCCACTATAAGGCTCTAGACGATTTTTTTTTTTTTTTTTTAACTCGATTTTGAGAAAGTCGATTTTCAAAAGAGGGGCATTTTCCTAATTAGTTTGGGAAATTGAGTAAAATGCTATTTATTTTTCTCGAAAAGGGCAGAGACCAATTTTGTCTCCAGTTTTTTTTTTTCTTTCTTTTTTCATGTGGGACTTCCACACACGCATTTGTATCTAACAATCTTCTCCACACATGTCATTATCTCTTTGTTGTATTCCAAACTTCTTGATGGGTCACACATAAGTTCAAAGCTTACTAAAAATGAACTCAAAACCGAGTAGAGGTCAAATGTCATGGGCTTCATTGGTCAAGGATTTGCAAGAAGTAAATAATCTAACGACTATGCCAAAGAGCAATCAGTAATAGGGATGGCAATTTTTTCTCGCCCTACTTAACCCACCCCTCCCTGTTTTGCCCCATGTGGGTTTTCCCCGCCCCACGTTACTAAGGGTTATAATTGTAATTTTATCATACCCTAAAATCCTACTATTTAAACAAACATATTAATATTAGCATATTTTATTCTATCAAATATGGTTCTCTACCTTTATTTTGTTATGCGTTATACTATGAGATTTTTTTTATTTTTTATGATTGTCTTGTTAAACACTTGGATATATTATTCAATTTTTTCTAAAAATTGATTTGATTTGATGGTATAAATTTAGTTGTAATTTCAAGTATATTTTTATTAATGAAATAGGTTTCATTAAAAAAAATTGTACTAGTTGTAGGGTAAATTAACAAAAAGTAGAATTTTACAGGGTGGGACGGAGTTTCGTGGGGCCCCAAGGGGGCGGAGATGGGGTGAGAGTTTTCCTTATCATACGGGGCAGGGCGACGACGAAGACCCCATACTTTGGCCCCACCCCGCCCCATTACCATCCCTAATTAGTAGTGTCTGTCGGAGGCACTTTGAAGAAAATGTAGGAAAAAAATGGGTCAGCATTCCCCCAAAGAGTCAGGAAGAAATCATAATAACACTACTAAGGTGTTTTCCTCGGCCTGATAGAGGGATGGCCCATATTCCATTGCATTTGATAGGCGTTGCTTTAATTTGGGGGAGGAGAGCCATCGACTTTTGATATGGGTTGCTCTCAGCCCGTTGCTTGGCTACTACGAGTGAAGCTCAATTCGATAACTTCGGGCTCGATAATATGTTAAAACGTTACTTGGGTCAATGAGGCTGAGATGGACTTTGAGCTTGTGGGATTAGTAGTGGCCCACAAAGTTTTTTCCCCTTGGAGATTAAAGGTTAACCGAATACAGCCTGATAAGAAAATCCACATTTTATTTGATGGTTTTTTAATCTTTTTCATGTGTGGGATTGTAACTCTGTGCCTATGGCCATATTGTTATTTGAGGTGCCAACTGACAGATTATTAAAATTAGATAATGTGATTTTGGTTTGGTAAAAAACCAAAATCTTGGTGAAACTAGTTTAAGCACCTACGATGAAGACAAATGGTGCTGAAAGAGGCAACCTTGAAGCAGTTACTTGAAAGCTGTTACAGGAAATTATTGACATTATGGGTAGTTAATTGCTGGAAGTAACCACCCACTCTCTTGCTTGGTGGGTAGTTATGGGCTATAAATAACTACATTTCTTGTGTATAAAGGAACGCATTTTCATGGGGAGCATAGTTTGAATTTACCAGAAAGTTTCTTGAGATTATTTCTAAATTCTTACGAATAAGTTAATTCATAGGAATTTGCAATGACTTTATGCATATAGGTCCTTCCGTTGTAATTGTGATCTTATTTAATCAAGTTTATTTTAGTTTGATGCAATATTTAGGTGTTTGTTCGTGTTTGATATGAATTTGTGCTTACTATAAATTAATTTGATGTTAGAATAATAACTTAGACTTTATGTTGTTGCAATTACTTCGATCTGATTCACTTTAATCTAGTTTACTTTGACGAGGTGAACTTCGAAGCAGAGCACTTTGATTTAGTCTGATTACATATAATTCACTTCAAATTGATTTACTTCTAATCAAGTCATTCGAATCAATGGCAATGGGAATAGCTTAGACTTTGCAATTAGACTTAATCAATCAAGTCACTTCCGTTTTTTAATCTTTTATTTACAACTTTCTCAAAAAGTCTTCTTAATTGAGGCATTTTCAAACGTCAAACATCCCATTTGGTAAGAGATTTTTAGTAATGTTGTTTAAGTATTGTAGAAATACGTGTGAGTTAAAAAGTGTTGTGGAAATATGTGTTATGGTGTTTAAACACTGAAAACTGTTATTTAAACAACAGTACCAAACGGGCCCTAATCTTTGGAATCAAAATCATCTTGAATTGGGTTTTATACCTTAAGTTTCACTTATATATATATATATATATACACACACACTAGTTGCTAATCCGTACTATGCAGGGGATTAGTAAATAAAAATTAAACATAATTATTTTATTTGAAAGTACATTTATTTGAAAATGAATAAAATTAAGTAAAAATATAATTGTATGCAAACTACTGAAGGAAGATAACAATATTTTGAATTTGTACCACTTCTTGAATCAAAACCATACAAAAATCTTTGCCTAGAATGTAGCAACAATTTCAAATAAAAATGTGCAATATATGCACATTACAGCAAGTTAAGAAATATAACTATGCAATAATAGATTTTTGCATTTAGATCCAACAGGAAAAAAAATTCCCTTAAAGATGCAAAGCCTTGGCATATAATAGAGGTAATTTGCATGCTAGCATAGTGGGGAGAAAAAATATCATAAGTTAACATGCATTTGAAAGAATTTTGCAAACTAGCATCTCTAGTTTTATAGACTCGATTTCAGTCTAAAACTCAAGGGTTAAAGACTCGATTCCCACTTAGTCAGTTGGAAGTATGATGCCACATAATTCTCGAGTCTTATAAACTCAAGTTCTAAAAAGCAAAACCAAGTCTCTAAGACTCGATTTTTGTCTAAAGACTTAGTTTATAAGACTTAAAGAAGAACAGATCTGAAGACGAATAGATCTGAAGAAGAACATAAGAAGAACGATTTGAAGAAGAATAGATCTGAAGAGGAACAATCTAGAGCTCCAAAAATCAGAGGAAGAATGAAGAGACAATCAGGTCGATTGGACGATTGAATGCTAGGTGAGCCGATCTGGTCGATTAGACGATTGGACGCTGGGTGGGCGATTGGAGGAGCTGGTCTTCAAATTTGCAGCATCAAAGAACGAAGAAGAACACTGGGTGGACGAAGAAGAACGAAGAGACACGACGAAGAACAAGAAAAATAAAATGGTGAAACTCAAGTCTTAAAAACTCGAGTTCCACGTGGATATTCTTCCACATCAGATGCCACATCTTACAAATCGAGACTTAGAAACTTGAGATTTATCTTGGAACTCGAGTTTTAGACACTCGAGATGCTAGTTTTCCAAATTGTTTTGAAACGTGACAACTAACGAAATTGTTTGATATTTAAGGTTATTTGGGAAAAAAAAATCGCATATGATATGATATCTATAAAATGAACTTGCTTTTAGCTTTATGCAAAGCTGAAACACCAACATAGAGATCTAATATAGCCCCAATCTTCTATGGGTCAAATAATTTGGTGAAACATTAGACACAATCACTTATTTAAAAAATTAGTACAAAAGACCATATTAGGTTTGACCATTTTATTAGTTGAAAAAATTTTCAACAAAGCCAAAGCTTATCTACAAAAAATCGGTGAATTCCAGATGGAATCAAAGGCAACACAAATATTGGTAATGTTTATTGCAATGGTAAATATCTCTATTGCACTTACAATTCATAAAGGTAATGTTTATTTCCATACCTACTATTTGTTTAGTATGTATGTAAAGTTGACTTAATATGTATCCTTCGCAATTGCATTACACACGGTATGTACAATTTTGAAGCAAGTCAAATGGTTTAGTGAACCAAACAAAATCTAACACAAATAAATATCTAAAACATAACCAAATCCAACCTTTATACCTTTATCTAATCCAAATGCCTAATCTATCCCAAGAAAATACCCAAACCTAGATCATATTTGTTAAAGAAGATATATACTATATTTAACAATATTTGATGCACAAAATTTTAAATTTAAAAAAAAAAAAAAAAAAAAAAAAAAAAAAAAAAACTAGAAAGGACATATGACCTTTAGTTTGGTTTCAATAGTGACATAATGAAAGCCAATCAATAGATTAACTAACCCCTATGACAAAGAAAGACAACTCAAATCAGTAATTTTATTCGGTAGAACAAAATAGTATATAATTGATGTTAAGATATGGTTGTTACTTAATGTCATTAATCACAACAATATAAAGAGAAGTATATAGGTTGGTAATCCAAGTATACTCTGTTATCCATTAGAAACTGTTAGTAGAGATAGACAGAGCTATCATCAAAAGCTTAGGTGACACACTAATGACATAAAACTAACCGTCAAGCAATAGTTTTAAAACCAACACAAGGTATGTAATAAACTAATAATTTAAAAAAAAAAATGGTGTTCAAAGTGGGATAGAAGCAAATAAAAGCAGCATTAAATAGATACATAACTACTAAAATGGCTTTCACATCAATATCTAGAAATTCTTAAGGAAATAATATTCTCAAAAGTAACCGCACGCCACTTTGACTCCAAGCAAAATTATGAAAAGACCAGGGTAAAGGTTCTAAAATTTTAAACCTCCTATTCATATCAAACAAATGCTCAGATCAATGACCACTACAATTTTAAATCTTATCCATCATAAATAACCTAAAATTTACACATGCAAAACTGCAAAAATGCTGCTTTATTATTAGGGGGAAAAAATTAAGAGCAAAATATTATTTGCATAGATATGACTATCTCAAACTGAAGATTAAACTTCAACATTAATCATTTCAACAGCATACCAATTATGTTTTAAATGTAAGTTTGCATCTGACAGAATTCAAGTAGCTAAATACATGCTGACCAAAATGAGCAATGTCCATTGAAGCAAAATTACTTAAAAAGGGAAATTGAAAAAGGTCAATCATGTTGCATACCAAATCTGCATTATCGATGACAGCAACATCTGCTTGTTTCACTGCAGTCAACTCAAAGGCTCCCTTAAAGGTCCAAGTGGGAGTATTGGCAGTTTCCCCACAGCCTTAACCCATTGACCATTACTATCTCTAGATCATGCTGCAAGCTCCAGTGCTTTATTACAATAACAAAACAAAAAAAAAAAAAAAAAAAAAAATCTAAAGATTTTCTAAGGCAAAACCTAATAACTATTTAGCATCAAATCAACTATTCCTAAAATTTTTATTGAACCCCATAAACAAAACTATCTGCAACAAACAACCCATATATATCACTAAAAATTCTGAAACCACAATCTACATCAATATAAATTAATTTTTCAGCCAAATAAATTAATCACCAGGCCCACTCTTAGGCCTTTCAAAAACACACAAACTAAAAAAAACCATTAAATTGATACTATATCCACTACGAAACCCATCCCTATCCATAATATTTTCTTACAAAACCTATAGAAGTGGATTTTCTATGAGTGTTTCCTTGACTTCAACAACAAAAAAAAAAAAAAAAAAAAAAGTAGAGAGGAAAAAGGGTTAGGAATTGAAATCCATAAATTGATAGAAAACCTAGTTGAAGACATATAATTAAAACTTAGCTTCAAGGCTCTGTTCTATGCCCAGATTAATGACCGCTACAGTTTTAAATCTTATCCATCATAAATAACCTAAAATTTATATTACACAAACTGATTTACAGATGAATTGTATTTTTGTATAATATAATGTAATTTTTTACGTCAAGGCAAAGTTAAATGATGATTCCAAAGAGCAACAATAAAAAGCATAGCAATGCGAAGGTCTATTGGCATATTAGAGACTTGTAGTAGAATTTAACTTGCCTTTTTATTTATACCTAACATTATAAAGAGAAAACGTGACTTAATATGAAAAGAAAACAGTAACTTGGAAAGAGAACAACTTTTTGATAAAATAGTATTAAAATGACTATTTCATGAATCCACCCAAAAATTATGCCCATGACAAACTAAACACGTTACAATTGAACAAATACAACATAACCTCCTCTTATAATACTTTGCCACTAAACACCGTTGCATTTTTCTGAATCCAAATATGTTGCAATGAAGTGCTATATTAATAAAATCGAACTACCTCAGGTGAAATCCTAACTCCATTGTTGCATGCTTATATGCAAATTGGGTCGTGATCTATTAATTGAAGAAAAACCATGTAAACCAACTGACTTGCCACCTCCTCATTATAGTTAAGCTACAACCAACTGAGGTTTGATGACTAATTTGCACATGAGTTTTGACATTTGACATGATTTATATCTATTTATAAAGAAAATTTCAACATTAGAATATGGCATAAAACCAAAAATGCACAATCCTAACATAAATCAAAAGGAGTGGGAATAAGCACATCAAATAGTCCAAACAATTAAATTTCCAGTATTCAAACCCAAGTCAGCACATCCCCCAATATGCATAAAGCAGAATGTAACAACGTCTAAGATATAGAACATAAATACAAAACTTAATGGGTAATCATCAGATAGTTTATGACAGTTCATCTATACTATTATCCCAACACATGTACAAGCTTTAAACTTACGTAGATGCAAAAATGCCAAGTAATACCAGCTGCTCTTAAAGGCATTTTGTTGAACACCTAGTAGATATAACCAAGAAATAGAACTTGGTTAATCTACAAGTGTTGAAAATAGAGGGAACCATAATTTCCAGTATCTAAGACATATATAGAATAGTGGAATTCACAAATCAAAAACATATTGATACATCAAGTAAAATTTAAGGAACCAACATCAAATCACCTAAACTGCTATCGGAAATTTTATTAAAAACAAATCAGGTAATAAAAAAGATAATAAAAAAACTATACTTGGGTTAGATATTGGAGTGTAGTAGAAGAGGGCAGAGAGTAGAGCAAACATATTCTTATGACCACACCCACATTTTCTTACTACATCACCTTTGCCTTGTTTTTCCTCATTAATTGGCAGTTTTTTCTTGTATCAATATTCATAAGCCAAAAAAAAAATTTGAAGTTTATATGATATCCCAATGCATTAATAGGGAAACTAAAACAATTCCTTAACTCAACACAAATCAAACAAAACAAAGAATCAAACCAAACACAACAAAAAATCTATTTGGAATTCTCATAAATGATCATAGAAACCAATGCTTATGACCAATCTTCAACCAACAAGAATTCCCACAATTGATATTCGAATGAGAAATACATACCCACTTGAAAAAGACAGCCCTTGGCTTCTGCTTAGGGGATTTTGTGGGAAGTTTTTTGGGACTATGTGAAATCAATCAAAAAGGGAAAAAATAGAAGCAAGAGATCCTTAAACTTAATACCTGATCTTGATATCAGTGGTAAAACAAAACCAAATAAATAAATAAATTCAAAGAAAAGAGAAGGAAGAGAAGAAATGTACCTAATAGCAAGCGATCTGGTAGAGAAGGAAGCAACTGAATCATGAGATTTTCCTGTGTATTTTTGGTCTTTATTAGGTTTTCAATTTGGGGGTAACAGAGACCACCTTTTTTAAGGTAAGAAAGAAAATATTATTAAAAAAGGAACAGCAGGGTTCAAAATAATGAACAAAGAGTAACAGAGACAACTTGTAGTTGGATACTTGTGTTATACTTTGTAACCCTATGATTGATTGCCACCCTCTAGCCTAGACGAAAATCAATTTTCTTATAAAAATTTCATTATAACCAATCAATGTGGCAAATTATGCAGAGGAAAATCATTAAGAATTATTACCTTTGCTTGTTTAAAATAGAATCAACCAAAGATGTCTTTCTAGGATCAACATGAGCCATAATCTCTATATTCCTTACGTCTCCTCATAACTGGTTCCTCTCTAATAGGCCACAACACATAAACCTTTATCAAAACGAAATCTAGGCTAGATACCTAAATTAGAACTAAGCAATCCATAACAACCAAACCTAAATCATATTTAATGCCAAAATATTTGTTTATAAGAAAATACCTTTACTATTATGGTATGTGGTATTATGGTGGTGGGATGCTGCCTAAAGGTGGTTGCTAGCCTGACAATGCTGGTAGCCCTCAGACTTATCTCTCTTTCTTTTCAATGTTTTTCTTGCTTTGGGGCTTTGCTTGCAAATAGGGTAAAACTTGTATGTAAAAATTGTTGTTGCAAGAAATAAAGTATAGAAAGCGGAGGAGAGAGGGGGAATGTGGAGAAGAAAGAAGTTTGAGCAATCAAAATCAAGCAAGCTGAATTGAAAATTACAATTTCAAACACAACCTCACTATGAAATTCTACCATAATTCAAATATCACTTAGTTTAAATAAAAGTAATAAAACTAACCCCAAAAAGTATCATTGTGGAAAAAAATTTTAACAAATAAATTCAAGCAATCAAAATCAAGCAAATCCATCTTAAAATTACAATTTCAAACACAATTACACAAACCCACTATGAAGACATATGCTTTTATCAAACCATTTGATTAACAAAATTGCATACAAAAGTAAAGCCAATAAAAAGCACCAGTAAAGGAAAACCTAAGAAAAACCAAGAGAGAATGGTCTGCTATGGAGGCCGGGTCGGAGATTGAAAACATTGGTACCCATGGTCATGCCCTTGCAAGCTTTCTACGAAATAACTTGGGTCTGTGTTTGAGAGAGGGGTAGAGGATAGAGGTTCTATGCTTGACGTTGGACCGAAAGGGAAAAACAAAAGAAGATAATTTCACCGACAGCGGTTCTACTGTGTGACGGCAGCAAGCTAGTGGAGACAATCCTATATCCTATCTCTATTCACAGAGTTTCTTCTCCCAAAGGAAAATGGGTAGAGGCAAAATTGAGGTGAAGTTGAGAATATATAAAGAGACGAGGGAATTTGGAAAGTAGCTGTGTAAGGGTCTACAATGTAATAAGTTAACACGCATTTGAAATGTTTAAGCAAACTAGCACCTCGAGTTTTAGAAACTCAAGATCTATATTAAAACTCGAGTCTCAAAGACTCGCTTTGTGCTGGATGAGTTGGATAGAAAATGCCACATAGATCTTGAGTCTTAAAGACTCGTTTTCTACAAAATAAAAATCGAGTCTTAAAGACTCAATTTTCTTACGGAAATTTTTTTTTATACTCATAGATATCGAGTATTAGAAACTCAATATTTAATCAAAATTTGCATAGAACATGAGTCTTATAGACTCGAGTTTCGTTGGGAAAAATTTTATAAACACAGATACACGCATCAGTCACTAACTTAGCCCTCACTCTCTCACCCATAACACTCAGCCTCACTAACTCACTGCTCACTCACCCATAACTCTCACACTTCTCACACCACATTACCTCTCACTCTCACTCACCACATTGCCTCTCTCACTACTCTTCCCTCTCAACAAATTCATATCTTAGGTAAGGGATTTTTTATTTGATTGTCATTGTAGTTGGGTATTAGTTGTTGTTGGGTGTGAGTTAAAGAGTTTGACTATTTATTTTGTAGAAAGTTAACATAACTTAGTTAAGATACCAATATCGTGAATTATAGAACTTTGTTTTGTTAGTGTTAATTTCTTGAGTATTTATTTGCATGGTTTTTGTTATCAAAATGTTATTCATCATTTCTAGGCTCTTATTTTTTCATGATCTTACAAGGTTTTTGACTTTATTCATCATTGTTTTGGGTACGAAATGGGTAGTGAATGAATTGTAATGAATGGGTATGAAATGGGTATGTAATGAAATGAGTGACTTACTCCTTTCGAATGAATTGTAATGAAATGGGTATGTAATTCATGCCCTTTGAATGTGTAATGAAATGGCTTTTTTGTATTGGTTATGAAATGGGTATGTAAATGTTATGGGTATGTAATCAAATAAAATGTTGTATACTTTTACAAGGATTTTGGTTTTGTTTGTGTGTGTGTGTGTGTGTGTGTGTGTGTATTGGGTATGAAATGGGTAGTCTTAGCATGACGAAAAAAGGATTTGGGTATGAAATGTGTAACAAATGTGTAATGAAATTCATACCCTTTGAATGACCTTTAACACAAATGTTGAAGCCCTAATATTTGCATGAAACTGATTATGGGTGTTAAGAGGTATTAGGTATACAAAGGCAAGGCCTAATTATATTGTAAGCCTAATACCTCCAACACTAGGATCCAATGTATAATAATTGTTTGATGTGGATTCTTCCCAATGTTTAATAAAAAACTAAGTTAAAAGAATTATTTTTGGGGATCCTTGCTGAATGGACAATTAGTAGCAGTAAAAAGACTTTTAAGAAAATCTGGACAAGGATAGGAAGAGCTAAAAAATGAGGCAATGCTTATAACCAAACTCCAAAACAAGAATCTTGTGAAACTGCTTGGCTGCTGCATTGAAAGAGATGAAAAGATTTTGATCGATGAATATTTGCCCAATAAAAGCTTAGATTATTTCCTTTTTGGTATGTAGTTTTACACAATCCTAATTACTTTCAAAGTCATCTGCTTACATTATGCTTGTTCAAAGTTCAAAATCTGGTTGTAACTAGGGTATCATACACATAATGCCTGCCAATTCTTTCCTGTCTTCAATCTGACTATCTGTATGTAATATTGAGACAAATCCAATTAGACACAGGATAATAGATTGGGCAACCCGAACTCACATCATTGAAGGGATTGTTCAAGGGCTTCTTTACCTCCATCAGTATTCCAGGTTACAAATCATTCACAGAGATTTGAAGGCCAGCAACATCTTGCTGGATAAAGATATGAATCCTAAAATATCAATTGTTGGATTGGCAAGAATTTTTTGTGGGATTAGGTCATAAGCAACCAACCGAACTGTGGGGACTCAGTAAGTATAATCCATAAGTATGTATGCTCTATAGCAAATATCAGTAATAAATACAGTGTTCACAATGAAGTTACTTATTAGTTTGTTTAACAATGGAATACAGTAGCTATATGTCCCCGGAATATGCCATGGAATGCCTCTTCTCAATTAAATCTGATGTCTTTAGTTTTGGAGTATTATTGTTAGAGATCTTGAGTGGCAAGAAGAATACTAGTTTCTATTGGATTGACTCTATCAATCTTATTGGATATGTGAGTAATGGACCCTCTTACTTTTAAGTTAACAAAAGCTTAGAAAATGTGTTTGCGTTTGACCATTTGAGTCCGTGTGTGTGAATTATACCATCTCTTGACCTTTCAAAGGATTATATTTTGAGTCAGTAATGTTGATTTAAAAGTTATATACCAGTGTCAAATTAAGTTTCCTCTAAACTTATGTAGCTACTTTTCGGTATTTTACCCAAGATCATTTCTAATGCTCCTTTAATTCAATTTGCAATTCTTCTTATTTGTGATGTATACTATGCTAAGGGCATCATGAATGGCACTTACTTTAGTTTTGGTGCTAAATTTTCTTCAGGGGTGGGATTTGTGGAAAAGTAATAGGTCGTTGGAGTTGATGGATCCAATCCTTGGAGATACTCCTCTTGTGAATGTCCTTTTGAGTTACATAAACATAGCACTCCTTTGCATCCAAGAAAATGCAGCTGATAGGTCTACCATATCAAATGTGATCTCAATGTTTAACAAGGAACCTGCACTTCTACCTTCACCAAAATAACCGGCGTTTTCATTTGCCAGAGGTGTGGTGGATTTGGGTTCATCTAAGAGAAATCCAGAAATTTGTTCTTTAAATGACGTGACAAGCTCTATTTTGGAAGCTCGGTGACAATTTAGACTTTGGGGATCATACCTCAATTGTTTATCTTGTTACCTAAGCATGTTTTAAATAAACAATAATATTATTGAACTTGAGAAACCAAAATTTACCATTAGTCATTAGCTCATTGCCATGTTGATGTCTATCAAGTACTACATTTAAAGCTTCTTCTTCCTGTTTCTCCTACTTTCATTATATACCTCCTCCTCTTCTTCTTCTTCTTCTTCTTCTATTTTCAGGGCCACTTCTAAAAGCCTACACTCAAAAAAGGCCAAGGCCCAAGCAAATGCCATTTTTTGGAATAAAAATAATAGTAATATTATTTTAGCTTGAAAAACTTGGAAGTCATGATTAAGGTTTTCAAATTAAATTCAAGCGTATACTTATATTGACTAATGCAATATAAACAATGTTATCCTCCTATAAAGAGAATAAATTCAACCGAGTAGTTCATTGGTCAATGCAACTACGTGATTGAATCTGTTAAGAAATTAAGCTATAGTAGCATTTAAGAAAATGTATCTACATTTTTCCCAAAATAAATATATTTAGGAAGTACAATACTAGGAATTTAGACTATCTCCACTCCTTGAAAGAGAAGAACGAACAGAAGCTATTACCATCCACCTTAAGTGGTTTTGTTACCATCCAAGTACTTAATTGAAACAAGCTATCATCCATAAATAGGACTTGAAAGCAAGAAAGAAGACAGAATTAGCTTTAATTAGTTTGGCTACTACAATCGCTATCTTACAAATTTTTATCACAGGATTAGTATGATTAAAGTGGGACTGCAAAAGGCTTTGCTCTTGTAAAGAAATATCAAGTTCTTTATCGAGCACTAAGGCCTCATTTGGGAGTAGCGAATGGAATGGAATGAAAAGAATAATTTTAGAATATTCTTCCCTTCCCTTGTTTGAGAGTTTTAATGAAGGGAATGGAAAGCTCATTCCATTGTTAGGAGGGAATGGAATAAGTAGAAGGGAATACTCATTCCCCTCTATTCCCTTAAAACCTCAAATTTTCATTCCCCCCAAAATTGGGAGGAATGGGTGGGAATTGAATTAAATTTAATGATTTTTTTACTAAAACTCCCAAAATACCCCTATATATTCAACCCTTTATTTTAAAATAGGGGTCAAATAATAATATTGTTATAAAATGATTCCATTCCGTTCCTTAATGTTGCTCTTAAACAAGTTTACTTACATTCCATTCATTTTCATTCATTTTCATTTCTTTATTTTAAAACATCCAATCAAGGTTACTTAAATCCATTTCATTTCATTCTTTTCCATTCATTTCCCTTAATTAAATGCATTCTATTCCTTTCCATTCCTTTATGGTCATTCCATTCCATTCCCTTATGAACTTCCAAACAAAGCCTAAAAGAAAAAACTAGATTAATTAAACCAATTTAAATGTTAATTCTTTTAGATTTATATGAAAAAAAAAATCTGAATGGATCCTCTCCATTAGAGACAAACAGATAAGATTGATGTTAGCAATAAATAAATTCATATTTTTTTTTAACTGACCACAAAAAATTTCATGTTAGTGTTCAGAACCTGAGTCTGAATGTGTGGGAATGGGATTGTGAAAGTGGCTGATTTAAGGTAGGCAGGATAGGTAGAAAAAAGAGGTTAAGACTTAAGAGAGTCACTAAGACCAAGTAACTCTGTGCCTGTGGCCATGTTTGAGGTTTGGCCACCGACTTTTGACGTGGGTTGCTCGGCTTGACTACTTTGGGCTTGTGGTATTCGTACCAGCACAATCATTTTGGGCCCACAAGGTTTTTTCCTCTCCGAGATCAAAGATTTGAGATAAGCCGCATTGCACCTGATAAGAAAATCCACATTTCATTTTGATGGTCTGGTTTTTTTTTTTTTTTTTGGGACAAGAGTTGATGGTCTTTTTTTTATGTGTGGGATTGAAACTCTGTGCCAGTGGCCCTATTTGAGGTGCCAAATGAAGATGATTAAAATTAGATAATGTGATTTTCGTTTGGTATATGCTATCATAATTTTTTGTTTTGTTTTTGTTCTTTAAATTGTATCCCTACTGGATTAGGAGTCCAAATTAGTGGGATATACGATGCAATCCTATGAGCCTCTTTTCTCTCTCTCTCTCTCTTTTAAGTAAAGATTAATTATCGACACAAGCTGACATGATAAAATAATTATTCAATTGGTGATGGGTTTATGGATAAATTGAGAGAATGAAAAAGTGAAGAAATGAAAAACTTATTTGTTTGGTTAAATTGTGGGGATTTTAGGCAAGTGACAATTGATCATGTTATGAAACTAAATGTAAAACTTAAGTACACTATCTTGGGCGCACTACATTAGCTTTCCCAATTAATTTTAATTTTATTGACCAATAAATCACAAAAACTTAGAAAATGTACTCTTAAAATTTAATTAGGTAACCTAAGGTAAGGACAATTAAATTCATTGCAAACAAGTGTTAAATTTTAATTGGATAATCTAATGTGTTACATCTAAGGTACTATATCGCAAACAAGTGTTAAAATCTTCTTTAATTTGAGGTCGGTAACTACTTTACATTTACACTTGTTGAGTTTCAAAGTTTTTAGCTGATAATTCTTGGCTTTGCCATATTATTATTATTTGAGATAGTGGGCACTGCCAGTTTGTAATGCAAGCACAATGCATATATTTATTTATTTCTCTGATTTTCTTTGACAGTCCCAATCTCAAGGAATGAATCCAGCCCAGCAGAAACGCCTGGAGCAACTGAAGGAGTAATGCTTGTACGAGCTAAGCAATTAGTCGCCATACTGGCTATATCTCTGCCTCTTGCAACGCTTATGTTGGGCCTCTTTGTCTATTGTGTATGGAGAGAACTCAGAATGACAAGCGAGGGTGAGAAAAGAATTTCTGTTAAGGCTATTTAAGCAATCAAAATGTAAATCCTTAATTATTGCCATAAATATATGTGTTGTAATTGTTCACTGTTCAGGTGAGGATTTGGTACAGTTAGATTTGGGCATGACCATAAAGTCTGAAAATTCGTAGCAGCTGGAAGAAAATAAGCGTGGAGATATGTGGAAAAAGGAAGTCGAAATGCCGTCATTCAGTTTTGCAAGTGTTTCTGCTGCAACTGATAATTTCTCAGATGCAAATAAACTTGGAGAGGGTGGTTTTGGACCTGTTTACAAGGAATGATTATCCATAAACGCAATGCTTAGGATGAGGGATGTATACAAAGGTTTAACTCTTATCAACTTTACACTTGCCATGTTAATGAGAACAAATAGGCACTGCCAGTTTGTCACTGCATCTGTTATTATCCCTACTCTGTATATTTCTTCATGGTGGCCACAAAACTAAGTTTAAGGAAAACAATTTTAGGGAATATTACTGAAAGGGGATTTGGTAGCTGTGAAAAGGCTTTCAAGAAGATAGGGCCAAGGATGGGAGGAGCTAAAAAATTTAAGTATGAGTATATGGCCAAATAAAAGTTTGGGCTGCTGCATTGAACGAGATGAAAAGATACTAATATATAAGTATATGCCAAATAAAAGTTTGGACTTCTTCATTTTTGGTTAGTAATTATATATATATATATATATATATAATTGTGATTGATTTCATGGTCAATCTTTGCATATGATCTTTTTATTGTGTACAACTAATTTCTCATGATTGTAAAATAGATCCAGAAAAACGTAAGATTTTAGATTGGCAAACACGGATTTGAGTTATTGAAGGTGTTGCACAAGGGCTTCTTTACCTTCATCAATATTCTAGGTTGTGGATTATTCATAGAGATTTAAAGGCTAGCAAAATTTTTCTAGATAGTGAAATGAATCCGAAGATATCAGATTTTGGAATGACAAGAATATTTAGAGGAAATGAATCACAAGCAAATACAAATAGAATCGTTGGCATTTAGTAAGTACAAACCAACATGATATGTGCTCAAACAGATTGAGAGACAAAACATGACTACTAATATTTTAACTTGATTATGGTTTCAGTGGTTATATGTCTCCTAAATATGCTTTGGAAGGCCTATTTTCCATCAAGTTGGATGTTTTTAGTTTTGGTGTTTTAATGTTAGAGATTGCGAGCGGTAGAAAGAACACTAGGTTTTATCAAACCAATTATTTCCATCTTCTTGGATATGTGAGTATCCTATTTACCACTTTTTTTTTCTTTTTTTCTTTGTTTTTTTTTTGTGAGCAAAAGTTCAATTAACCCTTGAGGGCTTTAGTCGAGGCAATATAGGCTTTTTGCTTGTATAACTTGATCCAAGTGATCCAACTCAAGCTAAGATGGAGATTTGTTGATGTGGCTTGTGGCTTCAATTGTGTCACTTGAAAGTTGGCAAACCTTTAGCTAAATTTGACTTACGCAAGGGCTTCCAGGTTCCCTTGTGTAAACCATGTGCTAAACATATATTCAACCTTTTAACTAGTACTTCTACGTGCGTGTTGTAATCAGGTATCTTATTGTGTGCTAATGCTTAATAGAGAGTGTTCTTTGTGTATATTTGGACTTTGAATTTCTTAAGAGAGCGTTTATGCCAATATTGGAATCTTCCCATATTCATAGTGAAGTTTTCTTCTTGTTGCCGCTTGTGAACATAGGTATCATGCATGCCTACCATGTAACTCCACATGTTCTTCGTGAATGTACTTACTGATTTATTTGTTCTCTTTGTTATTAGTAGTTTGAAACTTCACTATATTATTGCACAACATTTATTTTTTTCTTTCCCCAATATTTAAGGCATGGGAGTAATGGACAAGTGACAGGGGATCGGACTTGGTGGATCCACTACTTGATGATGTATCCTCTATCCGTGTGGCATTGAAATATGTTAACATAGGTCTCCTCTGTGTTCAAGAAAATGCAGCGGATAGACCTACAATGTCTGATGTTGTCGCAATGCTTAGCAATGAAAGCACAGCTCTACCTTATCCTAAACAACCTGCTTTCTTGAATATGAGAAGTGTGATGAAGGCAAAAACAGATAATAGCAGGGCAGAAATTTGTTCTGTGAGTGATGCAACTGCTTCAATTATGTAAGGCCGGTAACATTTTTGAATTAAAGCCATAAGCATTAGTACATCCTAGTAAATCATCAAAAAACTTTCAATTTCTTTGGGTATGGCCTAACAACATTATTCAAATGTATTATGGTTCTGATATGTATCATCAAAAGATCCGTTGGTACCTGACATTCAAGAGATTAGCTTCTTGCCTTGCTCTGGTGGAGACAAGCATGTCTGAAATGAAATTCATGGTCTTTCTGTCACTTCAAAGTGGCAATGCTAATATAGGAAGCTATATTCTGCTGGAGAACGTATATTTTAGTTTTTGTTACAGCCCTACAACAAAATATTTTAGAGTGATTTTGAGTGACAGGACAATTTTGCATTTGAGTAATAAATTTGGTCTCATAAATGAATGTTGATAATCTAGAAGCTTTGAAATAATATTCAAGAGAAATGTTGTGAATAAGAATACTTTAGGTTTTGCAAGTTTTTTATGTAATTCCTTGCCGGAAAGCTCCCTTGGGGGATAATAGTTGGGAGACTCCAAAGAAGGCCTTAACATAACATACAGTAACAAAATAACCCAAAAGTTGGGACTGTGTTATGGTCAAATAATGTTATATCAATTTCTCTAGGTTTGTTTTCTTTCTTTTTTCGTGTGGGACTTTCACACACGCATTTGTATCTAGCAATCTTCTCCTTACATGTCATTATCTCTTAATTTATTGTATTCCAGACTTCTTGATGGGTCACACGTAAGTTCAAATAGCACAACTTGGTTTTGGATTTTTTCCTTCGCTGTGTTTTTTACTTCACCTGCACATGAGAACCACATAAAAACCGAAGTTGAGAATTTCATTAATAAAATTTCAGTGGATTTTTCTCTTTTCAGGTGGATTCAAGTAACAGCTCCTACTGGACTAAAAGGTTTCATTAAAATTAAAATAAGATCTAACATCTATCATGCTTTCCATTCTACATCACGATCTCTAAGTCTTAACCAAGTAAAAACAATCTTTGATATACTATTTGTGACATTCGGTCGAAGGAGGGTTCATAAATTCCGAAGGGTTTGAAAAAAATGCCCTCATATTTTCCATTTCAATATTTAAATTTCCTTTTACATTTTATTTTTTTGATGATAGATAGGCGACCCTTCAAAATATATATAAAAAGTTAGAGAAAGTTAATGGACACAAGTTTTATGCCATTGCTCTAAAAGATGTGTAAACTTAAATAGAGGGAAAAAAAAGGTAATGAGTCTATGTAAAAATAATAGTTCACCAATCACAATTACAAATGTTATCAAGTTATAACAATATACGTAGTCCTAGAAGTAGAAGAACTGGAAAAGCTATCACTAATAATTATAATAAGATAAGGATTAGAGTTTGATTACCTTTGTTTTACAAAACAATATCAAATCAATTCATTTAAATTTTCTTATTTAATTAATAGAGTTTGCAACAGATGTGGAGAAATCAAATATAGCTGTGTCTCTGTCAGTGTCAGGGTCCCAGGGAAGACAATGGTGAGGAGAAAAATACAATTTTGATTGTGGAAAGTTTGAGTGTATAATCAATTAAATAGGCATTGTAGTGTGATATAGATAAGCTCGCCAGAGCTTAGCATTTTCTTGGTAGTTTCTGATACAAAAACTCGTGATTTGGTTTATGATAGAAAAAGCAGGTTCATGTCATTTTCACTTCACTGGAAAAGCTCTCAATGACTTGGAAGTTGCAATTATGATTACTTATAAGTAATTATAATTAATACTGTCATTAGTTCAATTGGAATTAGTTCAGTTGACTCTCATTTTCCTGTCAAATAAAGGGAAATTATTGTGTACTCCCGGAGTATCATAAATGCGTGCTCCCTCCTCTCACATGAATTGTGGGCCCCACTAATTAAATTCATGGTAGGACCCACCATTCATGTGAGAGGAGGGAACACGCATTTATGGTACTCCGGGAGTACCCAATAATTTTCCTCAAATTAATACTACAGATAATTCCTTCGTATAAATCCGCAGTTTCGTCGCTTTTCCCCACTTTCTTCTTTTTCAATTTGATTTTTTCAAATAAAAAAGAGACGTAATAGGTTTTTCAAATTTCAAGTGAGAAGGCAATGAGAGCATACTAGGTTTTTTTTTTTGTTTTTTTTTTGAGAATTTCAAGTCGGAAAATCAAACGACCGACACACGTTGGCCGAGCCATATATGGTATATAATTTTCATTGAAATATCAGGTTTTTTTTTTTTATATTTAAAATTAAAATATCAGCCAAATGATGACTAACTATTACCTTTACATAATTTAGCAAAAAAAAAAAAAAAGAGAAAAACTATTACCTTTACATAGAGCTCTCCTCGCAGTTGGTATTATATTTAGTACTTATATATTTTAAGTTACACATATGTTAATCCCAACTTTATCCGCTTCTTATAGAAAAAAGAAGTGTTATTTTTTTCTTCTCAAAAAAGAAAGAAGTGTTTTTTTTTTTTTTTTTTTTTTTTTGGTGGTTCAAAATATGTTAAACAGAAAATTTATTTTTATTAAAAAAAAAATCATTTTTGACTGTGAACTATTTTACAATTCAAATTTGATTATCAAAGCACGTACAAGATCATTAAAAACAGTCTAGAGTTCTCAATTGTAAACCAAACATACATATCACCACAAATCCATATAACAATAAAAGCAAATATTAAAAGACGCAGTATTTGGTGAAAAAATATAAAATCTTTTGAAGAATTTATTCAGAAGAAAAAGTACTCCGAGGTAAACAACACTAAGGGTCCGTTTGGTTCGGAAGATGGAAAAATTGGAGGATAGAAAATGGAAAGATGATGGAAAAGTGAGAGGATAGAAAAGATTTTAGTTTTCCTCATTTGTGTTGGGTTGGGAGGGTGGAAAAGTGGAGGGATGGAAAACTTTTTTTGTTTGGTTAGAAAGAGAAATGAGATGATAGAAAATGGAGTTTGTATAAATTTACTCATATGTCCTTATTAAAAATAATGCTCAATTAAGAAAAAAAAAAAAAAAAAAAAGCAAAGAATCAACCAAAAAAAAATGCAATCATCCAAAGTATATTAAAAAGGAAAATTCATGTCCAATAAAAAAATAAGAAATAAATTTAAAAAATTAAAAAGAAAAAACGTCCACAAAAAAAAAAAAAGCACTGTATGGTACTATGGTGAATCACGGATTCATGCACATCATCATATTTAAATAAAATAAAAAATAAAAAAAACCCAGCGTCCAGTGAAACCCAAAAAAAAAGCAGCAAATGGTAGGCAAGCCACATTTATTTCGGCCAGATTGAAGTTGCCAAAAAATAAATAAAAAAGTAAAAAGAAAATGTGGGCAATTTTGTCCAAATATTTTTGTCAACTTTTCACTTCTATTTTCTCTCCAATTTGGAGAGATAGTGTTTTGGAGGGGAATGAGAGAAAACTTGTAAATCCCACCAAAATCTCTCCTCTTTTCCACCCTCAACCAAACAACCAAAACATCATTTTCTCTCCTTCATTTTCCATCCTCCCTAAAATCACTCCAACCAAACATAGGCTAAGAGAAAATCCACCATAAAAAAAATTGTTAAAAGTCTTACTTTCAAAACTTATAGCTCGATTACATATAATCAAGCAAACAACTTGCATACTTAGAGCACAACTATTTCTGGACTTTTCCACCAAACGACTCATCCGTGACAATCTGGAACTCTAAAATGAAAATTCAAGCGATTTGGAGTTAGTAAAAGTCACAAATTGGTGCAATTATTGTACTATGAGAATATTATATACATACCCTATTGTTATGACTTATATTTGAATGGTTAATTATAGAAAACCTAGCTACATTGTTTGATATTTTTTAAAAGAAAAATGCAAAGAATTCAAAAAAAAAATTTATTTTGGGTCGTTTTATTATTAGGCCAAAGGAATTTACTTAGAATGATGACTCAACACTATTATAAATTTGATTACATGAGCATTACAAATTGATGTATCAATGTTAAAACACAACAAATTAGTAATTAAAAAATTTATTTATTATATTGTTGATGTGTTACTGATCACATTCATTGGTAAATTAGTTTGTAAATAATTTGTAATATAATTGGTATTTTTTTTGGGTATTTTTATTTATTTATTATGCTATTGATGTGACACTAATCACATTCAGTTTATTGTCACATTAGTTTGTAAAGTTTTAGTAAAACTAGCCAATATCCTGCGTGTAAGAAATTATTTATGACCCATTAATTTTATGAATACTACTATTGTTAGCCATACTTAATCTATGAAGTTTTCTACTAAAACTAAATTCAAAGTAAATACATTTGGGAGGGGGGGGGGGGGGGGAGAATTCCTCTAATTTATGCAATCAAGAAATGTTACTAGATCACATTTTACATTGTTACCTACAAACCTGTTGGTTCCTAGGTGTTTTTCTTGTATGATTTATGATTTATATATCAATTAGCTATAAAAATTTCTAGAATTTCATGATACAACCAAAAAAAAAAAAAAAGCTATAGTGATGCAATAATATCACAATTTAACCTCTAAATTTTAATTGAACTAAAAGCAACCAAAAACATATCCTTACCAAGTAGATGCATCATATGGAAAACCAAAAATATAAATTGGCACATAATATGAAAAAATAAGCCTAAATACATTACAATGCTACATAAGTAAAAACATATATATAAAATCTAAACAAAATATTTTAGATGAACATAATATTTTGAAAATTAACATAACTCTTAGAAAGAAAAAAAAATATATAAATATATATATATATATATATATATATTGTGAGAAAAATTATGGAAGTTTAATTTTTAAGTCCAATGGAAATGGGGATTTACATTGGACCAATGTGGAAACAAATAATATTTACTCAATTCATTAAATCTGAATCTTGCAATTCTGCATTGAATTTAGTCTTATATAGAAAATTAAAAGGGATAATTACAGCAAACGCACCTGAGGTTTAGCCCGTTTGCGCTTTGCCTACCCATGGTTCAAAACTTTACACTTTGCTCACCTGAACTACAATCCGTTACCCATCTGTTACCCACCTTTCCCTTTACCGTTAGAAAAACATATTTTTAGAGAAAAACAAGCATAACAAAGATCAAAAAGTTATGGTTTTTTATTGCTTAAGAACTTCTATGAGAACAAATTTTCTCAATGCAAAATGAATTTTAACCAATCCCCATGTTAAACAAAAGATATATCGAAGCAAATAACAACAAAAACAACAAGGACAAGGGCAACGTTGTCAAAACTGGCCTTCCCTAGTTTCTTCCCCAACCTGGTTTCTCAATCCCATAATCTTTACCATCACTCCCAGAACCAAAAGTCAAACTTGAATTCAAATTCAAATTCAAATCCGCACCACTTTCCCTAAATCCCACTTCCTTCCAATCCTATCCAACAACCCACACCCGCAATGGCGCAATCGGCCTCTCCTCCACACCCCAATGCCAACAATCTCCACTTCCCTCACACCCTTTTCTCTCAAATTCAGAACCCCAATATCTTTGCCTGGAATTTCATGTTCAAAGCTTACTCACATAGTAACAGTAACAGTAACACTACTGCTTCACCACAACAATGCATCTCTCTTTACAATCTCATGTGCCGCCGTTTCGGGCTTTTCCCGGACCGCCATTCTTTCCCTTTCCTCTTCAAAGCTTGTGCCCATCTCTCACTTTCCCACAAAGGTCAAGAGCTTCACTCCCTCACGTTCAAACTCGGTTTCCAACACGATCTCTTCGTCCAAAATGCTTTGCTTTCCATGTACTCCTTCTGCAGCTTGCTTCACAATGCTCGCCAAGTCTTCGATGAAATACCACTCTCTGTTTGTGATGTGGTGTCTTGGAACAATATGGTTTCTGGGTGTATACAAGGACGTTGTTATTGGGATGCCTTGAAGGTGTTTGATGAAATGCTTAAATGTGATGTTAATGCAAGGCTGGACGAGGTTACTCTTATCAATGCTCTCACCGCTTGTGCAAGGATTGGATTTCTCGACATGGGTCATAAAATCCATGGATTACTTGTACGAAATGAATTTGTTTCTCAATCCTATCCTATTCTCATAGAAGTTCTTAAGCAATAAAAAACCCTAACTTTTTTATCTTTCTTATGTTTGTTTTTCCCTAAAAATATATTTTTCTAACGGCAAAGGGAAAGGTGGGTAACGGATTGAAGTTCAAGTGGGCAAAGTGTAAAGTTTTGAACCACGGATAGGCAAAGCGCAAACGGGCCAAACCTCAGGTGGGTTTGCTGTAATTATCCCAAATTAAAAAGTTTTCTTAATTCCCATATTTCCAATAACTTATTCAAAGTATGTAAAGTTATAAATGTATACAAATTCTTTGAATTTTATTAATACATTGAATAAATGCATTTGTCATTACTTAATAGTTTGACATAAATGCTAAATTTAGATGAGGTGGAAGCCTAAATGAAAAGAATATCATACAATGTGCCACTTGGCAGAACCTTATATTTTCTCACTTAAAATCTCTGCTTTTATATATAATATATATTGATTGATTAGTGGCAATTTTAGCATTTTTGTTGTTGATATTGTGATAATACTAAATAAATACTTGTTTGCATTAAAAAATAAAAATTGCTTATACTTTGGCCCCCCCCCCTCTCTCTCTCTCTCTCTCTCTCTCTCTCTCTCTCTCTCTCTCTCAAGTTTTGTGAATTGTCATTTTAGTCTTCTAATCTCAGTAGTCCCCGGTTATAACATGTAATGCATTCTTAGAAAATAAATCTAACATACAATCAAGAGTCAAGAATGTAAAGAAAATAATTATGTTGTTAAATTAAAAAAAGAATTAAATATTTGTCAATTTACACAAACAATATTACAACATGTTTATATTCTAAATTACATTAATCTTAAAATTTTACATTTTTCTTTTTTTTATTCCTGAAATATTATAATAGTAATAAAAATAAATTTTTATTAAATATTTCAAAATAAGTTTATAGCATACACGACCATCGCGTAGGACATCGGTTAGTCATGATATAATAGAAAACTGTACCACCAACGCACAGATAGAATTTAAATGAACCTAGCTAGAAATCATCTAATTGTATTTGCATTTCCAACTCCAGGAAAATACAAAGAATAAATTTTAGGTCTAAGAGGAAGCCAGGAGGAAGCCAGTCATACAGGTCCAGCAAAATATGTGGCTCTATTCCTCCATGTACAATTTTACATGAGCCTAATATATAATGCCGCCTTGCTTTATGGTAAAGTTAGCTGAAAATAACCATTCCCAAGACAAGAAAGAGCCACCATTATAGACTTTATAGTCAATTCAAAAGAATGATTACAATACAAAACAATATATATTAGTAGAAATGTCGTTTCCTAAAGTCCATAATATCAACCTTGTACACCGTTAGAGATGTGGATTAAAATAAATGACGTTGGACAGATAATGAAATCCGAGAAACTTTAGAAAGATGAGGTAAATAGGTTTGGAAACAAAGTGCCGTCAAGAGAACATTAGCAAAGCACTAAACATGATTTTGATTTGTCATTGGTCCAATGCGAATGCCCTAAGTGTGTATATATATATATATATATGTAAATATGCAATTGTGTATTTGTGTTGACTATTGATTGGCTATTGTCTCTTGAGTTGGGGGGGGGCCATGGCATTGGATTGGGGTAGTGATCGTGGTCCACTTAAAAGCAACACCCAGAACAAGACATTATAAAAGACAAAGAAAAAATTAAACAATGTTAGTTCTGATTGGCATGTAAATAAAAAATGGTTAGTTTATAGTATAGACAAAGATGTAGTGTTTTGTTTGTATTGCTACCTATTTTGGTTTATAGTATAGGAGAGACTTTTATAACAAAGGGATTCAAACTTTGAAAAAAATTCCTAGAGCCGCCCATTGCTATATCATGTTAATAAAATAAAATTTTAAAATTATAAATAAATAAATAAAAATAAAAAACTATATCATGTTAGCTAGGATATTTAAGACTAGCAAGCAATGGACATCTTCGTTTTTGTGGTGTTGATTTCCAATTTGCTTCTTTTCTTCTTTGCATTCTCGGATGCTGCTGATAGCATTACTAAATCCCAATTCATCAGTGACATTGATAACACAACCTTGGTCTCTAAAGATGGAGGCTTTGTTCTGGGGTTCTTCAGTCCCGGTAATTCCTCTAACCGTTACTTGGGAATTTGGTACAACAATATCCCAGTTAAGACGGTTGTTTGGGTAGCAAACCGGCTCAACCCAATCAATGATTCGTCTGGCATGTTGATGTTAAACAGTTCAGGTAGTCTTGTTCTTTTTAGCCGAAATACGTCTGTTACTTGCTTGGCGAATTCAACAAAAGAGGCAGGGAATTCAGTTGTTGAGCTTTTAGATTCTGGAAATCTAGTGTTAAGAGAAGAGAATGAAGGAAACCCAGAACGCTATTTGTGGCAAAGCTTTGACTATCCTTCTGATACGTGGCTACCTGGGATGAAGCTTGGATGGGACTTAAGGATTGGTTTGAATCGGCATCTATCTTCATGGAAGAGTTCAGATGACCCTTCACCTGGAGAACTGAGCTGGGGGATTGAACTTCATAATTACCCTCAATTTGTCATGAAGAACGGCTCCCAGAAGTGCTTCCGGTCCGGCCCATGGAATGGCCTTTTTTTCAGTGGTATGCCAGAGTTACAGACCACCCGGGATTACAGCTTCAATTTTGTCTACAACGAGGACGAGATACAATTCACATTCAATATGGCTCAAAGTTCTGCAATAATCACAAGAATAGTTATGAACCAATCACAGTATGAGGTCTACACGTGGGTTGAAGAAAAAAAAGAATGGAGCATGTTAGTATATTTGCCAAAAGACAAATGTGACAGCTATAATTTATGTGGTGCTTATGGAAATTGTATCATGGGTGAGTCACCTGTCTGTCAATGTGTAGAAGGATTCAAGCCTAAATCACTACAAACATGGAACCCAGAAGAGTGGTATAAGGGATGTGAACGCAGTAAGAAATTGAGCTGCCACGATAAAGATAAAATTGCGTTTGTTAAATTTGTTGGGCTCAAATCACCAGATACTAAGGATTCTTGGGTGGAAGAAAGCATGGATTTTGAGGAATGCAGAGCCAAATGTTTGAACAACTGTAGCTGTACGGCTTATACATACTCAAATATCAGATACGGAATAAGTGGCTGCGCCATGTGGTTTGGGGATCTATTTGATATTAGACAAATTGCAGATAATGACAGTATGGATGTTGATAGTCAGAATGTATATATTCGAATGTCTGCTTCAGAGAAAGGTAATGTGCCTATAGTCTTCGTTGCTCTTTAATTCATATTTTGACATGCCATTAAAGCTAAAATCCTTGTTTCCGTTGATTTTATTGCACTACTAATCTATTTTTTCTTTTCTATTGCAAATTCAATCAAAAAGAGGTGAAAAACAAGCAAAAAATGATTGTGATAATGATAGTTGTGGTTGCCATTGCCGTAGTTTTTGGGGTACTCTTGATTCCCTACTGCATTTGCAAAAGGTCAAACTTCAAAGGTAATATTACGAAGTCATTTTACGAAGGTTCTTTGATATAACTTCTATAAACGTACAAAGCAGCTAATAAGATAGTTGAACAAGAAAAGCTGTGATGTATAGCCATTTTTTTTTTCATTTTTAGGGAGAGTAAAACTGCATCACTAGACCAGTTTTTTTGAAACAATTATGCAAGCCAAACTATGCCACTAGACCAGGATTTTGTGCAACCTTGAATCACTTGTAGTACTTGCAGCAAGTGTGTTTATTTGATAGAAAATTTTACACTTCGAGGCTGCGTCTGATTCTATCCTCGAGGGCTAAGTTACATTGATACGATAAGTAGGACTAAGTGAAGAACTTAAAACAAGCATTTTCAAGGCTAAATTAGTATGCTCTATTCTAATTCGAAGTATTCATAGTTGCAAAAAAAAAAAAAAAACTTGAGACTACAATTAACTAATTGCATGAAAAATAAAACATTGGAAGGGAACTTACTTTCATTAACGTAATGAGGCATATACAATTGAGTCTAATTCTAATCAAAAAGATAAATTTAAAAGATAACAAGCAAATATGAGTGTTGGTAAATCTCTTGATATATTTTATTTGATGTAAAAAGGGATTAAATTATGCACTTGTGGTTGTTCAAAGTATTGCTGACTGAAGAGGCTCACTCGAGCAAAGACCAAAGCCCACTCAAGCAAGTAAATATATGTGGGCTCAAGCAGCTCATTTATTTCCTGCCACCGGCATAAGAACTCATCAAGGATTTCAATAAAACAATTAAATGCTTTTGAAATTATATGTATATATATTCCTCTGCAACCATGTGACAGAACTCAGTTAATATTTGAGCCATGACAGCTTTTATGAATCATTTTAGGATTAGATTAGAGGAACCATCTTCACGATTAAGTAGGGGAGGACTTGTTATAATTTGATTTGAGAAACAAGACCACACAGCTAAGACTAATTGGAACTATCTTCTTGATCAAGCAGGGGAGGACTTGATATCGTTTGATTTCAGCGACAGGGCTATACAACAAGGACTAATCAACAAGAAGAGGGCTGGAAAAGGTAGAAATAAGGAAATGGAGCTTCCACTCTTCAGTTTTTCTAGTGTATCTACCGCTACTAATTACTTTAGTGCCACAAATAAACTTGGAGAGGGTGGTTTTGGACCTGTTTACAAAGTAAGTTTCAATAACTACCCACATTGATCTTAGAAGAGAAATTCTGAAGTAATATATAACATTCAACAATCCAACCTTTAATACAAATATTGATGTCCTAATACTTGAATGAAACTGATGCTAGGTGTTAGAGGTATTAGGTATACATGGGCGAGGCCTAATTATATTGTAAGCCTAATACCTCTAACACTAGTATCCAACCTATAATAATTGTTTGATGTGGATTCTTCCCAAGGTTTAATCAAATAATAAGTTAAAAGAATTATTTTCAGGGATCCTTGATGAATGAACAATCAATAGCAGTAAAAAGACTTTCGAGAAAATCTGGACAAGGATGGGAAGAGTTGAAAAATGAGGCAATGCTTATAGCAAAACTCCAACACAAAAATCTTGTGAAACTGCTTGGCTGCTGCATTGAAAGAAATGAAAAGATTTTGATCTATGAATATTTGCCCAATAAAAGCTTAGATTATTTCCTTTTTGGTATGTAGTTTAACACAATCTTAATTACTTTCGAAGTCATCTGCTTACGTTATGCCCACCAATTATTTCCTATCTCTATCTTATTATCTGTATGTGGTATTGAGACAGATCCAATTAGATATGGGATAATAGATTGGGCAACCCGAACTCGCATCATTGAAGGGATTGTTCAAGGACTTCTTTACCTCCATCAGTATTCCAGGTTACAAATCATTCACAGAGATTTGAAGGCTAGCAACATCTTGCTGGATAAAGACATGAATCCTAAGATATCAGATTTTGGATTGGCAAAAATTTTTTGTGGGAATGGGTCACAAGCAACCAACCGAATAGTGGGGACTTAGTAAGTATAATCCATAAGTATGTATGTTCTATAGCAAATATCAGTAATAAATACAAAGTATTCACAATGAAGCTACTAACTAATTTGTTTTACAATGAAATACAGTGGCTATATGTCCCCAGAATATGCAATGGAAGGCCTCTTCTCAATTAAATCTGACATCTTTAGTTTTGGAGTATTATTGTTAGAGATCTTGAGTGGCAAGAAGAATACTAGTTTCTATCAGAGTGGCTCTATCAATCTTATTGGATATGTGAGTAATGGACCCTCTTATTTTTAAGTTAACAAAAGCTTAGAAAATGTGTTTGACCATTTGAGTCCGTGTGTGTATTATACCAACCCTTGACTTTTCAAAGGATTATCTTCTGATTCAGTAATGTTGATTTAAAAGTTATATATCCAGTGTCAAATTGAGTTTCCTCTAAACTTAAGTAGCTACTTTTTGGTGTTTTACCCAAGATCATTTCTAATGCTCCTTTAATTCAATTTGCAATTCTTCTTATTTGTGATGTATAATATGCTAAGCATCATGAATGGCACTTACTTTTAATTTTGATGATAAATTTTCTTCAGGCATGGGATTTGTGGAAAAGCAATAAGTCGTTGGAGTTGATGGATCCAATCCTTGGAGATACTCCTCCTGCAAATGTCTTTTTGAGTTATATAAACATAGCATTCCTTTGCGTCCAAGAAAATGCAACTGATAGGCCTACCATATCAGATGTGATCTCAATGTTCAATAAGGAACCTGTACTTCTACCTTCACCAAAGAAACCAGCATTTTCATTTGCCAAAGGTATCAAGGATTTGGGTTCATCTAAGAAAAAACCAGAAATTTGTTCTGTAAATGACGTGACAACCTCAATTTTGGAAGCTCGGTAACAATTTAGAGTCTTAGACTTTGGTGATCATACCTCAATTGTTCATCTTGTTACCTAAGTATGTTTTAAATAAAAAATAATATTATAATATCATTGGCTCATTGCCATGTTGTTGTCTGTCAAGTCCTACATTAAAAGCTTCTTCTTCCTGTTTCTCCTGCTTTCATTATATACCTCCTCTTCTTCTCCTTCTATTTTTAGCATAACTGCATAAGGATATTCATGGACTGAAATGGAGGGCCTTAGGGCCACTGCTGAAAGTCTACACCCAAAAAAGGCCAAGGCCCAAGCTGATGCCATTTTTTTTTTTTGAATAAAAATAGTAGTAATAATAATTTAGCCTGAATAACTTGGAAATCATGATTAAGGTTTTCAAATTAAATTCAAGCACATAATTATATTAACTAATGCAATATAAACAATGTTATCTTCCTATAAAGAGAATAAATTCAACCAAGTAGTTCATTGGTCAATGCAACTACGTGATTGAATCTGATTAAGAAACTAAGCTATAGTAGCATTTAAGAAATTGTATCTAAGTTTTTCCCCAAAAGAAATATATTTAGGAAGTACAATACTAGGAATTCAAACTATCTACACTCCTTGAAAGAGAAGAACAAACAGAAGCTGTTACCATCCACCTTAAGTGGTTTTGTTACTGAAAAATATATCCAAGTACTTAATTGAAACAGGCTATCATCAAAAATTGGACTTGACAGCAAGAAAGAAGACAGAATTAGCTTTAATTAATTTGGCTACAATCAATTATCAAGAAAAAAAGTTTGGCTACAATCGCTACTGCTTACAACTTTTATCACACAATTAGTATGATTAGAGTGGGACTACAAAAGGATTTGCTCCAGTAAAGAAATGTCAAGTTCTTTATTGAGCTCTAAAAGAAAAAGCTAGAGAAAATAAACAAATTTAAATGTTAATTCTTTTAGATTTATGAAAAAAAAAAAGTTCTGAATGGATCCTCTCCATTAGAGACAAACAGATTGATGTTAGTTTGTAAGGGCAAACCAACTTTAATATATATGTATTAAACTTATCACAAAAAATTTCATGTTAGCGTTCAGAATCTGAGTCTGAATGTGGGAATGGGATTGTGAAAGTGGCTGATTCAAAGAAATAATAGTCACCAAGATCAACTAACTCTGTGCCTGTGGCCATGTTTGAGGTTTGTCCATTGACTTTTGAAGTGGGTTGCTCGGTTCCACTATTTTGGGCTTGCGGGATTCGTACCAGCACAATCATTTTAGGCCCACAAGGTTTTTTCCTCTCTGAGATCAAAGATTTAGAGATTAATAAGAAAATCCACATTTTATTTGATGGTTTTTTTCTTTTCTTTTCTTTTGGGGGGAGGGGAGGGGGGAGATAAGATTTCATGGTCTTTTTTTTTTATATGTGTGGGATTGTAACTCTGTGCCAGCGTCAGTATTTGAGCACCAAATGAAGATGATTAAAATTAGGTAATGTGATTTTCGTTTGGTACATGCTATCATAATTTTTATTATTATTATTATTTTTTTTTTTTTTTTTTTGTCCTTTCAATTGTATTCCTACTGGATTAGGAGTCCACATTAGTGGGATATAAGATGCGATCGTACGAGCATTTTTTTCCCCTCTCTTTTAAGTGAAGATTAATTATCAACACAAGCTTAATTTATTTTTAACATTATGAAAGTAACACAATCTAATTATTAATTTATTTTTAACACACAAACATTATGTGTGTGTTTGTTTCTCCAAAAAAAGGTAATAATTATTACTTTATTTTAACTTATTTCTCTCTATTTATTTTTATATATAAAAAAATACGATTAATTAAATTAGTTAAAATAAAATATTAAAACATAAAGAAAAAAAAATCCCAAATGAATTGTGGAGAACGCTAAAATGTTGGTAAATTGCTCATTTAGATTTTGGATAAAGACAAGAAAAAAAAAGTAGTTAAATTTAGGAGTAATTACAATAAACCCACATGTGATTTGACCCGAATTCACATTATTATTCGTGATTTGAAAAGTGTCATTTTATCCACCTGATCCACCTGAGGTTCACTCCGTTTGTCTCTCATAACCCGCCTCTGTTAAAAATGAGGGTAAATATGTATTTTTACTCCCATTTTATGTCTCTCTCCTCCCAAAACAAAAAACTACAAGAGAAAAAAAGATCAAGAAGTTATGTTTTGGTAAAAATTAAAAACAAACATTTGACTCTCCCTCTCCTCTTCCGCTGTGTCTTTCTCTCTCCTCTTCATCTCTCTCTTCTAGCACAATGGTAACAACAAAGAATTACTATTAATGCAAATCATAATCATCCACCAACTATCAACGATTCAAATGGAAGCTTCACCTACGATGGACCAGCAGGGCTCATGAGACAACAAAGGACCTTCGTTTTTCTAATAAGCCAACAAGATTGATGCTCTCACTGTGAAAAGTAAGTGGGAAGCCCCCAATCTAATACACACCTTCAACATCGCACCCCTGGTGTGACAAGCCCATAATGCCACAACACCCCGTAGATCTATTGGCCAAATAAGAGGAGCTCTAGAGCCTAGTCCTTCCAAAACCAATATTATATCTCTAACCACCAAATACCAATCATATATGGCTTAAGAATAGTGGCAAAAAAACTTAATTAATTTTTCTTTTAGTCAATGATTAGTTTTTGCAATTATCTTGACTAGTGACTAAGGTTATTTAGGTTATGTTTGGTAACAGTTTTTGTTTTCTATTTTCAAAAACTTGTTTTTGGGAATATAAAGAAAAAACAATTTTCTTGTATTTTTTAAATCAAAAACATGTTTGGTTAGTTGAAATTAAAAAGATAGTTTTTTGAAGAAAAAAAAATAGAAAATACTAAAATATGTTGTAACTAAGATTTAAAATTTAATGTTAACTCATTAAATAAGAAAGATTCATTAAATTAAATGCACGTTTTCATTGACTTTTGAAAATTAGAAACTGAAAACAGCCTTTTGCATGTTTTCAGTTTTCTTCACAAATTGAATTTTGAAAACAGTTTTTGTTTTCTGCCCATTTTGAGTTGCCAAATAAGTTTTTTAATCTTAAAAATAGAAAATTGTTTTTGAAAACAGAAAATAAGGGGAAAAAATAGTTACCAAACATACTCTTAGATTTCATGTATACAGCTCTGGGTTCGAAATGATAAACCTATTCTGAATCAACTTAAGCTAGATTGAACACATATAGCTTAACTTCAAACTCCAGGTAAGGTAAGCAGCAAATAATCAGAGAGAGAGGGAGAGACACGGTGAAAAGGAGAGAAAGAGTTAGATTTAATTAATTTTTACAAACCCTAACTTTTTTATCTTATTTTCTCTTGTTTTTGTATGTGTTTTTTGTTTTTGAGGAGAGAGATATAAAATGGGGGTAAAAATACATATTTACCCTCATTTTTAACGAAGGTGGGTTACAAGAGAAAAACGGAGCAAACCTTAAGTGGATAAAGTGACACTTTTCAAACCACTGGTAGACAATTTGAATTTAAGTCAAACCACAGGTGGGTTTACTGTAATTACCCCTTAAATTTAATTGTAATAGGATAGGAGCAACTGCGGGACCAAAAAAAGAGAAAATTTTAAAATGAAAAAAGAAAGGTTGTGGCTAAAGTCTACTAACGAGGCAAAAATGTCCTTTGGAATAAAGCTCTCTTTTCTCTCCAATTTTCTCTTTAAATAGGAGAGGTTTAAATCACAAAAGTAGAAACTGCAAAATCAAAAGAAGCAAAGAACAAAGATAAAAATGAAGAGAGGATTAAGTGAAGAAGAGTGATTCTATTCTCATTGAGTATATAATTAGTACGCTGTTATGGTATGTTTGGTAAACTGTAATAGATACTGTAATATAATAGTTATTCATATAGTTTAGCTATTCAGTAGTTTGGTTATGCCTTTATTACAGAGAATAGTCATTCCTTATGAATAGCTATTCTTTAAAATGAGGAATAACTATTCATCTCTAAAAGGATTGTAATAGTTATTCTTTAGTAGGCGTACTAATTTCTAAAATTAATATATTTCCAAATAAACAAATTTCCATATACACATAACAATTATAAAAATAAAAAATCATAAAAAAAATAACTAATCTCTCTTTCAAATTTAAAAAATATTATTTTTTTAGGAAATATAATTATACAAATAAGATATTTCCTAAAATATACCTTAAGTTTGATTTAAAATGCTTTCATTCCATTTTCTTCAGAGTTCTATTATTGTATTGTCACCAAACAAATAAATAGTAATAAGTATTACATTATAACATCTTGTATTCCTTATAATACTTATTTCTATTCCAATATAATTACTGTTACAGTCTACCAAACATACTTAGTATGTAAACACATTTTAATATAATACATGGCAGAAAAAGCCATAACTAATAGTTAGTTACAAAATTGTTTTTAAATAGTTATATCTTAACTGACCAATGCTTCTAATTGCAGCCCACTGTAACCCTTGATATCTTAACCCTGGGAAAAATTTGCTAAATAGCATAATTTTAGGAATTTGCTAAATAGCACCTAACCAAACTTATTTAGTTATATGGCATTTTTTTTGGAACTCAAGTTTGTCAAACTGGACTTTCAAACTCAAATTCCAAGCATTATGTTTGATTAGATTGCCATAATGCTTGGAACTCAAGTTTGATAAGCTCGATTTCCAAAAAAATTGCTACATAACTAAATAAGTTTGTCCCAATACTTTTTTCCAAAATATTTCCTAAAATTATGCTATTTGGCAAAATATGCCTTTAACCTTGCAACTTCTACAATCTTGACTTAAAGCATTAGCATTCGCTTTTTGCAAAATATCTCATTTTACCATCTTAAAAGTTATTTTTATCTATTATACTATACCATTTTACAATACACCCAACCTTCCAAACCTTTTTTTTTGCAACTTTATTTAAATATTCCATTTTTACTATTTCTCTCTCTCTTCCTCTTCCTCTCTTCCTCTTAAGCAACCAACAACCACTACTGATTAACTGCACCAGAAAAAACCCAACCACACCCACACTCATCAAACCCACCGCCACCATGGCAACCCCCCGCTACCACCACCACCACATTGATCACAAACCTAACCACACCCATACTCATCAAACCCACCACCACTAGAAAAAATAATAATAAAAGGAGTAAACCCAACACCACCCACAGCCAAAACATCACCAAAACCCATTAGCAAGCAAACCCAACTCCACCCATTCCCACGCCCAAAATCCATCACTGAGAAAGCCACAACCCAAGAACCATAACTAGACTTGAGAGACCCATGAGCCAGAGGAGAGAGTTGGACTTGAGAGACAAACAATGGATTCATTACCTATGGAGAGAAGATGAAGAAGTGTGGCTTGGTCAGGTGGGTTGCGGTGGCCTATAATGGTGGTGGGTTGCGGTGGCCTGCGACAGTGGACCGGCCATGGTGCCTTGGTGATGGTGTTCCACCATGGGTTTCGGGTTTGAAGAGGAGGGAGTAGAACAAAAGAGAGAGAAGGAAGAGAGAGAAAGTGAAATGAAATAATGAGAGAGAGAAGAAGAATCAAACAATAAAACCCAATTTTTTATTATAACATTATGCTATAGTACCATCTTACATAGAGAATGGTACTGTAGCAATATTGTAAAATTTTTTATAATTGGCACAATTTGGTAGTTTGAATAATGCATCTTTTTAGAGGTTTGATGCTAAAATTTAGCATATTTGGAGATTTACAACTCCAGATACTGATGCTCTTAATGGTGAGTGTCGACTGGCTGAATGGTGCTAGTGTCATTAATGATGTTGACATCTCCCCTCAAACTAATGTGCATATAAGTATCAATTTGTTCTTTAATGGAATAAAAGGTTGACAAGACAAGCCCTTGGTAAAAGTATCAGACAATTGATTATTGCTAGAATGAATTTAACTGCCAAATTATTTAGAACAACTTTTTCACCAAAAAATGAAAATTCTGTATATCTTCCCTGGAAACATTATAAGATGTAAGTTAAACTACAAGATTGTTGGCATAAAATAAAATAAAATAAAATAAAAATGCTAAAATAAAAAACTAACTCTCCAATTTTCATGACAAATCATTTTAGTCATCTAACTTTATATTCGTTAATTTCAGGTCTTTAAGTTTCTAAGTTATGCAACCAAGGCTTTATGTTTTCCTATTAGAAAAAAAAAAGGCTTTATGTTCAGCTCCGTTAGTTTTGGTTACTTTTAGTATTTTTTTTTTAATACTAGTTGGGGCAGCACGTGCAAGGCATGTGCTTGCCATTATACTTAATAGTCACATAAGTCAAATATAGAACCTATTATCAGCTTATGTCTATAACAATTTAGATAAAAAACCCACTTCTACAATCGAATCCTAATTAAAGAAGACACATATATTCCATGTCATGAAACAATGTACTTTTCAATGCCATCAAAACATTGAACATTATCAAAATTCAAAACATCATAAAGAATTTATAAATAATGATCTTTCTCTCGATTTTTTATACTCTTAATCTCATTTGCTGATCCACACTTTCTACTCTATCAAAAGTTTAGGCTCTTAAGTATCTGTAGTGTTAAGCCATAAAACCTTCATCAATTGGCACTTCCACTGTAGCACATTAGGTGACCACCTGTTAAAGGAATGAATGTTGTTTACTACACTCTACATACAATACAAACAAAACAAAATAAAAAAATATATTAAAACATTTCTCCGTACATATTTGGAAAGAATGCCTAATATGCGTATACAAACAAAACAAAACCGATAAATATATTATAAACATTTATCCTCACATATTTGGAAAGGATGCCTAATATGCATTGTAATGGTATAACCAAACTAAACTAAAACTATATTCAATTAGCCAAGAGCCCTATAACTCAATTGGTTGGCACCTCCTAGTGTTTTCATCCGAGACATCAAGGGTTCAAACTTCAAATTGCCTCTCCCACAACTATCGAATTATATATATATTTTTTAAAAAGGTTATATTCAATCAACCAGTTTCAATTTCATAATTCTATAACCATTTGTAATAATAAACTGAAGTAAACTGAACTGAACAACACGTAAAAGACAAAATCAAAACATCCAAAAAGGAATAGAGCTAATTGATTCACAATACTCTCTCTCTCTCTCTCTCTCTCTCTATCTCTAGAGAGAACGAAGATATCAATTTAATTTTTTTAATTCTCAAAGTTAAATTCCATCATAGAGTTGAAAAATATCACCAAATGACAAGGCTAATTTCTCCAAGTGCATTTGTTTCAATCTTCTTAGAGCTTCTTAATTTAAATGAGGCTAAAAACTGTCTGAATTTCAGCATTGAGAGATTTAACATAAACAATATAATACTTTTGGTTCAATTCAAATACAACTTCTGATTTCCAACCGAATTTACCAATTACTCTAAAAGCTCAAGCTAAGAGAAAAGAGCATAAGCTACTTATTCACAAGTTCTAATAATCTCATTGCCTAATTATGCACCAAGTTTGATCCATATTGACAAATTTAAAAAAAAAAAAAAAAATTCACTTAATTTTATTGCTTAAAATTCGAACAACCTCTCATAAGAGAGGCAAAATTTTTAAGTTCTCCATTTGTTTACTTAAGAATAGGAAAGAAAGCAAAATTTTGAGCAATTCATTCTTTTTTCTTCTATTGGGATTTTCATATTTTAACTCTGACCTCAGCTTCCTAAATTCATAGCTTTGACAAGACAAGTAATAAGCTCAGCTTCTTTTTCATTTTTTCTCTTACTCAAAGATCCAAAATCCAAAATGGCACAATCTAGACTATTATTTTTTTCGTTTCTTTTTTCACCCCTCTTAAGTTTCTCATAATTGAACTCACATAAGCTCAACTAAGCTTATAGCTTCAACAAGAGAAGTAATAAGCTCACTTTCTTTTCCATTTTTCTCTTACCAAAAGACATCCTTAAATAACAAAACTTGTACCATTTCATTAATTTATACTTTTGTCAGCTTCTGGATTATTATTATTTAATTCTTACATAAGCTAATAGATTCAACATGACAAGTAAAAAGCTCACTTTCTTTTCTATTTTTTATTTTCTAAAAAGCCAAAATTACAGTAAAACACACACACATATAGATGTGATATATAAAAGACCATGAAACAAACATTAGTAAAAAATTATATTCAGCCAAAGGAAACAAACACAACCTTAGATATCATTACGTGATGTGCCATAAATCATAATTGTCCATTCTTTTGGCTTCCTAATTACTATTTACAATTCTTGTGGCTTGACAAGCAAGAAATGAGCTTTAACTCCAAGAAGCACATTTTTCTAAATAAGTCACATTCACATAATTTCTTGCTTTAACAAAGAAGGCATAATTTCAACAGACCATGTAAGTTAAATTTTCGTTTCTCTATTTATCTTGGTGGCAAGAAATAATAAGAGAGTCAAAATTATGGTTGAACTGAGTTTAAATTGCGAAGAGAAATCTTATTTAAACATCTACTATATCATTTGTCTTAATGACAATTGTGAACCATGAAATTACAATATTACAAAGCCAAAATAGGCTTAAACCACAAGCAAGTATTATGTAGTTTCCTATAAAATGTAACGAATGAGGAAAATCCACAAATTTGCACAACTATTAACAGAATCATATTTATACAATATTCTTATACTAAACAAAAATTTAATTACAAATTACAAAACGTATAAAAATAAATAAATAAGGGAAAAATGATAAGGCAAATAGAAACAAAAAGGGGGAAAGATAATATTTGAATTCCAAAAAAAAAAAAAAAAACTTATAACCCAAAATATCTAAGAATTGTAAAATTCAAATCGCTAATACTTTTCTTCTTATCCTTTTTGAGTTACCAAATAGACTTCCAATTCATTTTACAAACTTCATTTGCTTACATAAGAAAATGTTAGAAAACAAAAGAAATGAAATCCAAATTTTAATACTCACCCTTCACTATCCCCATATTTGAACACACACACACACACACACACAACCCAAAAGATCTAAGAATTTCAAAATTTAGATCTCTATACTTTTCTTCTTATCCATTTTCAATAACCAACAGCCTTCCAATTGATTACACAAACTTCAATAGGCTAAATTAGACAATGCCAGAATATTAAAAGAAACAAATCCAAATCTTGCTCTTAACCATTCTCATCTCAAGAGACACACATGCAACATTTTCAAAGCAAGGAAAAGAAACATGGATATAGCTATATTTGAATGAAAATGTGAAATCTTACATAAGGAAAACTTTGGGCAGAATCAAGAACACCTTCTCCATCTGCAATGTACATAAATGATGATTTTAGAAGCATAACCACAAAAAATAGCCTTGGAATCAGAATATACATTAGGGGGAAAGAGAGAGGAGATATGATTGAACCTATTCTGCCATGGTTAGGATTTGCCTGGATTAATAGAATATGATCCTTGATAATTTGGATAAATTGGCACTTTGGTTTGGTCAAGCTCTTTTTAGTTATGCTAACTTGATTTAATGCAAATAATTTTCCAATCCAAAATTCTAAAAAGACCTAGGATAAGAATTGGGATTAGCAACTCAAAAATCTCACAAACAAAAAGGCAAAGAAATTAGGGATGAAACATCTTAACATAATTCTGGTGATGTTGTTCAAAATTAATATTCATAGATGGGGTAAAAAATTTAGTCATACACACCGATTTAATATACAAATATGCTTCAGAAGTTCAAATCACAATGTAAGATTTCCCATTTAAAATATAAGATATATATATATACACACACACACACATATAAAGATTAGATCAACAGTCAAACTAAGCTTAAAATAAATAATAAAAGAACAAAATTGATCATCCTCCCAAAATTCCAAGAACTATGAAACTAACATTCCAGAATAACAGAAATATAGAGTTAAATAAGAGAGTGACAGAAGCGCATTTTTAGAAAGAAGAAAGATGAGATGAAATCCAAAACCCATGATGAAAATGAATTAAACAAGAAGAAAAGAGATTAATTTGAGTGAAAATTGACTTGATTACAGATCACTGATCACGTTATGCCTAGAATCAATATATCAAATATTTACAAATATATATATTCAAAGACCTAACATTTTTACCAAAAACACAAAGCATACCTTACCTTTGTGGGGATGATATCCAAAAGATTAATCAATACTTTTGAATCAAATAGCTCAGCTTGGTGGCTGCAAATCAAATATAACAAATTAGCACTTCCAAAAAATTTGTTTAAACCAAAAAAAATAAAAAAGAGGAAGATTACAAACCCCATGACCACCCACATCACCACCACCATTACCGGAAACAAAAACAACAATTTATGTGTATAGAGAGAAACATAAAGCACAAAGTTTGCTATGAAATTGATGGAAAAACAACAACTTTACAATCGAAAGGAGTAGGCAGCTTTTCTTTTTGGTAAAATTGGTTTTGTCTCTAGTGTATAGGTCTATATCATCAATCCATTTTTTCCCGTTGTTAAAAAATAGAGAGAATGACATGGGATTAGGCAAAAATAGAACCAAATTATGATTAGTGAAACTTCAATGTGGAAATATTAGAGAGAGAGAGAGAGAGAGAGAGCACTTACCTATAGCGTGTTAGCCGAAAATACCAAAAATGGAACCAAATCCCCTTTCTTTATGATCTGTTTCTCTCTCCCTCTTTCAATATCTTCTCACCTTAGAAAGGAGAAACCTACACACACACAACTCCATACCCAGCAGCTAAAAGTTTAGAAGAAAAGAAACCCAAAATACCCATATTAGCAAATGAAAAGAAGAAATCAAGAATGGTTAATACCCATATTAGCTAATACGGGTCTTTTAGGTTTTGATAAAGAAAGGAGATTTGGTTCCATTGAAAAGAAGAAACTCAGAGTTCTTTAGTGCCAAAATGAGGTCTCTCGTCTTTCACCCCTCTTTGTTTGTCACTCTCACCCACTCCCATCTCTGTTTCTTATGTAAGCCGAAAATACTCAAAATGGAACCAAATCTCCTTTCTTTTATAAAACCTAAAAGACCCGTATTAGCAAACAATCAAAGATTGAAACCCACAAGGAAATAAATACAAACACAGATCTTAAGAACAAAAACAAAAACAAAAACAAAAACAAAAAATAAAATTAAAAAAAAAAAAGAGGAAATTTTGAAGAAACAGAGAAAAAAAAAATAAAAAAGAGATACTGTAAAAATTAGTTGGTCTTTCTTCCCATGTTTTTTTTTTTTTTTTTTCTTCCTAAGCCGATCTGGTCCTGTTGTCCTGAAATGATAGAGAGAAAAGAGAGAAAGAAGATATACACAAAGTTTCAGAGAGAAAAGAGAGTTCCAGACCCTTTAGGCCTCTCTCCCTTTTATTGTTTTATTCAGCCAAATGCATCGTTTAGCCCTCCACAAACGACAGACAAAGAAGGACTCACTCAACCAAAAGTGGCACTGTAGAGGCATTGCCTCTTTTTATATAGTTAGTAGATTATATTATTATTTGAAAACGAAATGATAATAATAATAATTATTATTATTATTACTATCATTAAAAAAAACGACCCTCTTTTAATTTTGGGGTCAATCTACAAACATAAGCTTTGAATCATTACTAGCCTAATGCGTTCAATCTCAGCTCTAATGTGACCCCTAATCCGATCCTCCTTTATATATTCTAAACCAACAATATAGCCGGACCTATAGACAGTTTCTTTTTGTTGTTGTTTTTGGGTTACTAAAGCGATTTTAGATCCATGTCAAGCCAATTTTCGACCTCTGTTGTTGGATGTTTGGGTATTTTGGGTGATTTCTTTAGTTTTGTGAGACAGCTTTGGCACCGAAAGAGAGGGAGTTCTACATTCTTCTTCTTCTTTTTTTATTAATCATCTTTTCTTAAATTCAAATAATAATTAAATATTCAAGAAATCACTAAAAATCCAAACTAACAAAGTATACTATCAGAGTTAAACAAAGGACTTGATTGAATAATTTTGAAATTTAAAAGATTGGAATGAACGAAAGTTAGATCAAAGGCCTTAAATAATTTTTAATGAAATTTAAAGGGTGTGTTTTATATTTTTGCCTAAAAAAATGTCACTTAAAAAAAAATAATCAAGAAATGTAAGTAATACTACTGTATAATTCCAAATCCTGGTGCTCATCAGTCCATTCCACTGTTGACCTTTCGTATCTTTGTGCATAAATAGTTGGAGGGGACCTCGGTGCACTACAAAAAATGCGCGACATCTGCAAAAGGGAACCATACAAGAAATTCTTATTCAACAAAAAAAAAAATGAAGAATTTTCTAACAAGCCAGTTCTTTTTGAAGTGATTCAGTCAATGCTAGACAGAACCACCATTTGAAGTGTCTAACTTTTATGTTTTGGCTAGAGATCTAAGAATAGTAAGCAATGGACATCTTTGCTTCTATGCTTTTGAGTTCCAGACTTCCAGTTTGCTTCTTTTGTACTTTTTATTGTCCGATGCTGCTGATAGCATTACTCAATCTCAATTCATCAGTGATAGTAACGGCCTATGAAGCACAGATGTGGTTGGGAGGGTGCCACACCAGAGTCCGACGCGGCTGCCCACGCGTCGGTGCTGCATCTAAGCTTTTTTTTTTTTTTTTTTTTTCTCGGATTCATGCCGAATCGGGTTCAATTCGCACCGATTCGGCTAGAATCGGGTCGTATCAACTAGCAACCTAAATAGGCCGAAACAGGCTGAAATCAGCCTTGAATTATGCTGGAATAGCCGAAATCGGCTTTTAATAAGGCCCAAACATCCTAAATTTGTCCTTCCTCAATTTTATTCTGAATATTTATCGCTTCTTTTGTGTTTTCTTTTTAATTTTGTGTTTCTTGCCTTCTTCTTTCTTTGTTTTGTGAATCAAGGCATAGTAATGTGTTTTTTAAGAATATCTTAATAGTAAAAATATATAGAAAATATAAATAAAAATATTTTTAATAATTTTTTAATCGCCGCACTCCGCCACAACCGCACCCTACTTTTTCAAAAATTGCTGAGTCCCACACCCGCACCCGAATTCAGAAATGCACCTGTGCTTCACAGGTAACGGCACAAACTTGGTCTCTAAATATGGAGGACTGGTTTTGAAAGGCGCCTACACCCAAAAAAAGGCCAAGGCCCAGGCAGATGCCATTTTTTGGAATAAATATAATAGTAATAATAACTTAGCCTGAAAAAATTGGAAATCATGATTAAGGTTTAAATAGTTATATTGACTATTGTAAGTTGTAACAAATAATGTTATCCTTTAAAAGAATAAATTCAACCAAATAGTTCATTGGTCAATGCAACTATGCGGTTGAATCTGATTAAGAAACTAAGTTATAATAGCATTTAAGAAATTGTATCTAAGTTTTTCCCAAAAGAGATATATTTAGAAGGAATTTAAACTATTAGTTCTGCTCCACACCTTGGAAGAGAAGAACAAATTAAAGCTGTTACCATCCACCTTGGGTGGTTTTGTTACTGAAAAATATATCCAGGTAATTAATTGAAACAGGCTATCATCCATAAATAGGCCTTGAAAGCAAGAAAGAAGACATAATTAGCTTTAATTAGTTTGGCTACAATTGCTACTGCTTGCAACTTTTTATTGCATGATGAGCAGTGCATTTTGATAAATCTTGTAAGAAATTATTTATGACCTATTGATTTCATGAATACTATTATTATTAGTCACACTTAATCTATGAAGTTTTCTACTAAAACTAAATTCAAACTAAATACATTGGGGGAAAATTTCCTCTAATTTATGCAATCAAGAAATGTCACTAGATCACATTCCACATTGTCACCTACAAACTTCTTGGTTCCTAGGTGTCTTTCTTGTATGATTTATGCTTTATATATCAATTAGCTATAAAAACTTCTAAAATTTCATGATACAACCAAAAAAAAAATGCTATAGTGATGCAATAATATCACAATTTAACCTCCAAATTTTAATTGAACTAAGAGTAGCCAAAAACTATCCTTACCAAGTATATGCGTCATACAGAAAACCAAAAATATAAACTAACACATAATATGAAAAGATAAGCCTAAATACATTACAATACTACATAAGTAAAAACGTATACATAAAATCTAAACAAAATATTTAAGACAAACATAATATTTTGAAAATTAACATGCCTCTCAAAAAGAAAAACAAAGATACTATGAGAAAAATTTTGGAAGTTTAATCTTTTTTTTAGCAAAGATGATAGAGGAAGTTTAATTTTTAAGTCCAATGGAAATGGAGATTTATATTAGACCTATGTAGAGACAAATAATATTTACCCAATTCATTGTATCCAACTTTTGAAATTCTGCATTGAAGTTAGTCTTATTCAGAAAATTGAAAAGTTTTCTTAATTCCTATATTTCCCAGAACTTTTTAGATCCATCCGTATCTATTCAAAACATGTAAAGTTATAAATGTATACAAATTCTTTGAATGTTATAATTTTTATTAATCCATTGAAATAAATGCATTTGTCATTATTTAATAGTTTGACATAATTGCTAAATTTAGATGAGGTGGAAGCCTAAATAAAAAGATTGTCATACAATGTATCATTTGGCAGAATCTCATATTTTCTCCCATGAGGTCTCTACTTTTAGTTTTATATATAAATATTGATTAGAGTGAGACTGCAAAAGGCTTGGCTCCTGTAAAGATATATCAAGTTTTTTATTGAGCACTAAAAGGTTGGAGAAAATAAACAAATTTAAATGTTACTTCTTTTAGATTTATGAAAAAAAAAAATCTGAATGGATATTATTAGAGACAAACAAATAAGATTGATGATAGTTTGTAAGGGCAAACCAACTTTTCTATAATTAAAAAATAAATAATAAATAAAAAATAAAGATCTATCATAGCAATAAATAAATAAATAATTCATATGATTGTGAAAGTGGCTGGTTCAAGGTAACCAGGATAGGTCTTTTTTTTTTTTTTTTTTTTTTTTTTTTTTTAATGGTTAAGACTTAAGAGTCACTACATTGGGCTCTGTGCCTGTGGCCATGTTTGAGGTTCGGCCATCGACTTTTGATGTGGGTTGCTCGATTCGACTACTTTGGGCTTGTGGGATTCGTAACAGCACAATCATTTTGGGCCCACAAGGTTTTTTCCTCTCCAAGATAAAAGATAGTAGATTAACCGCATTGCATCTGATAAGAAAACCCACTTTCTTTTTCTTTTTTTTGTTAGGGGGGGGGGGGTGGGGTTAAAAAAACCCACTTTTTTTTTTTTTTTTTTTTTTTTTTTTCTGGGATAAGATTTTATGGTCTTTTTTTATATGTGTGGGATTGTAACTCTGAGCCAGTGAGGTACCAAATGAAGATGACCAAAATTAGAGAATGTGATTTTCGTTTGGTACATGGTATCATAATTTTTTGTTTTGTTTTTTTTCTTTAAAATGTAATCTTACTGGATTAGGAGTCCACATTAGTGAAATATTCGATGCAATCCTATGAGCTTTTTTTTTCCCCCTCTCTTTTAAGTAAAGATTAATTATCAACACAAGCTGACACTATGTAATAATTATTCAATTAGTGATGGGTTTATAGTTAAATTGTGAAAAAAATAATGTAGTTTGTATGAATTTATTTTTATGCCTCAATTATATAGTATATGAGTCGCTGATCCGTGCGATGCACGGAAATAACTACTAAATGAGTTATCGGAAAAAAAAAAAAAAAAAAAAAAAAAAACATCATTTTTTATTTTAAGTAGTAAGCAAAAATGTATGAAATTAAAAAAAAAATTATATGGAAAGAAATAGTATAAATTTATTTGCTTTCTTCAGTTAGGTTGAAGAAAGCAATGTTATTTTATTTATTAGTTTTTTGTAGTAAATAATAATAGATAAAATTTTGAAGTTTCATAATCCTTCAAATTAGATATTGTAAGGATCAGTTTTGGCTTGGACCCCAAAACAGGACTGGACCCAGGCCCAACAAGCCCACACAATAAATTTGTAGAGTGTGTGAGAAAAAGCTAGTCTAAATCTAGAGAAAAAATATCGGTTGTGAGTGTTTAGGAAGAAGAGTTACGCATACATAATACGACAAGCATCCTCAGCTAAGCCCTAATAGGGTGATCAATAGTTTAAGAGTTTTGCCTTTTTACTGTTATATTTCTTAAACCTTTCTTTTTCTTTGTTTTTTTTCTCTCCCCCCGTTTCTTTGAATGCCTTTTCATGTTATATACCATGATTTCTACACCATTCTCACCATACACGTGTGAGTCAGGTGTTAGGAGCCTCTCCCTGTTCCATCTCATATCTCCTTGAACCTTCTACTATTAGCTGTAAGGCTGCTTGTTTACTGTTCAGATATCACCTCTACATTAATGCGGCCAGAGAGTTGGTGGGGAAGCATTTAATGTGGAGGTAGCAACCTTTACAGATATTTGTTATCCTTCATCTTCATCCCTTACCTAGTATATACCCATCCCCCTGTCGTGAAATACCTTTAATATATTATATTAAGGGGATGGAAATGTTTCTAGCCACCTCGGACAGAAGTTCCGAGATGAACATTCTCGTCGGATACGGTTAGGTCCATCATAAATATACTTTACCTCTTCCCATAATACAATTTTCATCTCTTCCTTGAATGATCGTCCTCGAATATGTTCTTATCCTCGGACTGGGTATTGGGCCATAGGCCCAGCCCTTTCCATGCGAATAGTACCTCTGGGATCAATTGGCCGCCACAATAGCCTCTCAAAATCTTGCTTTTCGACTCCTCGGGAAAAAAGAAGGATTTTGATATCTTTGTCTTACTCCCCCTATAGCCTTGTTTCGCTAGGTCAAATCACAACAATACGTGTTTACTCTCCTAGGGCACCCCCCTAACGCTTCAGTGACCAGAGCGTGCCTACATTTAATTTTGGCAACTCCTTTGTCTCCCACGTTCAATAGTTGGATGGGGATCCAACGATGGATAGGCTTTCTTGGAATACGAGCGGGTAAACTCCTGCTCATAATTTCTGTGCCACTATAAATAATCTTTCAAATCAATTCCTTTTCACCTTAAACAGTTGCGCTATTCTAGAACCCGTGCATTGAACATGTTTTTTCCTCTCTCTCTCACACTCTTCTATGCATCTACAAATACAAAAACCTTGTCCGAGGACCATTTCTCACACCTGTAAGTCTTCCTGAACTCTCTTCAACTTTTATTCCTATTTTGCGAAATTTCCCTTGTAAAACTTCTTAGAAAATAGGTAGATTTAAGTACTTAGTAGACACCGATGAGGGGATGAGGAGTTTTAGGTCTATATACAATATTCCCCCACACGTAGGCGTTAGATACGCGGCGCAGGAGGAGTGGTTTGACGAAAGGAAAACAAATGAGGTGGTCATCCCTATGATCGCCTTCATAGAAGGAGGAATGACCATTCCCACGGATACTATTACTAGAAATTACCTTAGGTTCTTTAGGCTGTCCCCTACACAGTGCGCACTGAACATGTTTAGGGTGTTAGGGAGTATAGAAGCTTTGAATGAGAGGATGAACCTGAACCTAACACACCATGATATGAATTGGATTTACAACCTGCAACATATGAAAGGGCAGGGATATTACCTAAAGTCCAGGCATTCCGAAGTTAGGTTGATCCAATGCCTCCCCGTATCAAATAAGGGGTTAAAGGATGACTTTTTGATCTTCTCTAGGCAATGGCATGATGGCTTACCTTGCCCAATTAAGAAGGGTACACCAGGTGGAAGGTTAACTGTTTAGTTTTACTATTTGCCTTTATACAATTTTTATACTCCTAATGCTTTTTACCATTACTGAAATGGGTTTTCGCCGGTTTTACTGGTATTGTAGATCCCCACGCCACTACGTCATCGCTCCGTTTAGTTAATAAGGCGAGTTTAGACAAGATTCTACAAACTGAGGTGTACGTCAACGAATCAAACAGTCAACTAAAGGCAGCGCACCTCATCCTCGGATACAATCCCATCTCGTGTGCATTCCAAGCTCTGACGTGCGTGATAAGGGCCAGAGATCCTCGGCTCCACAGAATCAGTGTTGCCTATGAGGGGTTTGTAGTTCCACAAGGCATTCCTCTCCTAAGATATTCACCACTCACAAAACCTCTACCTGTTGCCACCCTTGCAGCAAGAGCAACATCTTCCCCCCCTCCCCCCCCCCCCCCCCCCCGATTCTTCAAGTAGAGGAGGAAGAGGAAGTATAACAAGAGGAAGAGGATTTTGTGGACCTCACTGAGCCCACCGACGATTATGAAGTTTTCAATCAACCCTCACCATCACAAAACGTGCTTGAAGATATAGGTATTCAAAGGAAACCCCAGCGTAGTCTTCAAGAGTTACTGGAAAGCCAGCCAAGGAGGGGAGAAGCTGGGAAGCCTTCTCAACCCAAGCTTCCTCCTCCTCCACCTAAATCTCCTCCTCGCGCTCCTTAGCCACCTCCACCCTCTAGGATCGAACAAGTTGATCCTAAGAGGAGAAGGGAACCCAAGGGCAAGGAGGTAATGGAGCTTGGAAGACCTCGTCCTTCCAGCAAAGAAGAGGCTCACAGGCCGTCAAAGCAGCAGAGAACCAACCATGCCCCCAGCCGATGATTAGAAAGGGGCGATGTTTAACTGCTCGAGCCCCAAGCATGGCTCCCAGCCCCCATGCTTAGTGGTGAGCCCCTGATGGACGATGCATCAATCAGGGACTTCAATGGGGGCATAGGTTGTCACGTTGCCTCAGTTCCGGAGGAAACTCTCCTGCTCCCTAGAGACATGGTGGAGTTACGAGGATTTAAGAGGAGTGAAGTCTTCCTCCACACTAAACGATTCTTGGGCATGGTATGTATTTATTTTTTTACAGTTTTTTTTTTAATATACTTGACACAATACTCATCCTTTTCTTCTTTTCTCTATTTTTTTTTTTTTTTTTAAAGGCTGTTCAAAGCACTTTTAGATTAGAGGAGATGTTCCACTCCCTCTCTCAACAACTAGACGACGAGAAAAAGCGGAGGGTTGCTGCTGTGCAAACCCTGACCATTGCTGAAAACAGCAATGCTGATCTCAGGAAGAAATTGACCGCTGAGGAGCAGGCTAGAAAGAGCACAGATGCTGCCTTGAAGGGTGCTGAGAAGCAAGCCAAGAGCCAAAGGAAACTGACAAACGAGGCTAAAGAACAACTGGCTGCGTCCAAGGAGCAAATAGTAGCTCTGAAGCAGCAGTTGGAGGAGGTGAAAAAGCTCAAGGATTAGGCTGAAAAAGCCAGAGTGCAGGCTGAGGAAGACAAGGCCAAAGCTGAAAAAGAAAGAGATGAGGCTGAGCAACACGGCTACGACATCGGCATAGCTGAGACCGAGGATACTCTACGAGCAGAGGTCCCCGTCATGTGCCGTACCTACTGCACTCAGACTTGGGAAGAAGCCCTTAATCAAGCTGGGATTGCAACTTCTTCTAAGCTGAGGAAACCTGAGAACATAGTCTTTCCTCTTGCCTTGCAGATTCTTAATCAGAAAGAAGCAGCTCCTCCTATTTCCCAGCCAACCAAAGAGACCCAATCTTAGCATCCTCCCTCCACTAGTCAGCAAGAACAGGGCAGAGAGCAAGAGACTCTGAAAGAATCCTCCTCGGATAAAGTGACTGAGGCTCTTCAGCCTGGGGTAGCTTCTCAAGACTTTGAGAATCAACTAGCCTCAGTTACTTTACCTGCAGAAGGATCTCTTAAGGAGAAGGAGAAAGAGATCCCTCCTGAAGCAATTGACCAGGCTCCCAAGTCCAAACTTCAGATCAAGTTAAAACCCTAGGTTTTGTATTTGGTTTTAGGACAATTATAATGATTGTACTTTTGTCTTTTGTATTTAAGGATCAATTTTGATAATGCATGAAACATTTTTCTTTGTTCCAAGTAACATTTGTCAGCATTATTGTTTTACTTAGCTGTATGATATTTATTTTGTCTTATTTCCTATCTGCTCTTCTACATACGTTATTAAGCAACAAAATACGTTAATAAAACATACAATTAGATCTTGTTATCTCAAAAATATATTCTCCTTTCACCAAGTTCTCTAATAAGTTTCACCATTTCCAGGCAATGTCCCAACACTTAAGTAACAAGCAGGATGTTAATATATTGAAACACACTTACACTTATTTGATATCCATGAGGTTTATCACAACTTATAAAACAGGCCAAAACTTAATCTAAAAAATAATAACTTATATTTAAGATCGTGTTCTAAAGATTTTAACACAACTTATATTCAATTGAATATATTCCTTGGTATTGCGAGGACAATTATCTTTACAATGTTCATGGTCCGAGGACTTGACACAGATGATTTTCCATTTCACATTTCAAGAGATGTCCTAGAATATTAATTTCTACTGAGTTTGTGGTTCGAGGACCTGACATAACTTAGTCTCTGTTTAATATTTCAAGAGATGTCATATTATTCACAATACACACTTAAGATGAATGGAAGAGAAAACATAATATAACTGTTCTTATTAACAGTAGTACCTTTTCAAGTTGTTTACATTCCAAGGGTGAAGTACAGTTTTTTCATCTAAATCTCTAAGTAGTATGCACCTACCCCTGCCACTGATGTAATGCGATATGGTACTTCCCAGTTAGGCCATAATTTTCCCCAAGCGGGGTTTTTAGTGTTTCTTACAACTTTCCTTAACACCAAGTCTCCTGGGGCCAATGGTCTTAGTTTCACATTCATATCGTAGCCTTGCTTAAGCTTGTGCTGATAATAGGCCAACTGCACCATAGCATTTTCCCGTCGCTCTTCAATTAGATCCAAATTCTTCTTCAACAGCTCGTTATTTCCGTCGGATGTAAATGCACTAGATCTTATAGTGGGGAAACCGTTTTCCAAGGGGATTACAGCTTCAGCCCCATATGTCATTAAGAAGGGGGTCTCTTTAGTGGACTTTCGAGGTGTTGTCCTATATGTCCAAAGAACGTGTGGCAACTCTTCAATCTACCTTCCTTTGGCGTCATCCAATCTCTTTTTAAGTCCGTTCATGATGACCTTGTTAACTGCCTCGGCCTGTCCATTTCCCTGCAGATAGGCTGGAGTAGAATATCTATTCTTTATACCCAGATCAGAACAGTGTTTCCTGAAAGCTTTGTTGTCAAATTGAAGACCATTATCTAAAATGAGCACGTTAGGAACCCCAAATTGTGTAACAATATTCTTCCAAATGAACCTTTTAACATTCACATCCCTGATATTAGCTAGAGGCTCAACTTCGACCCAATTAATAAAATAATTTGTACAGACAATGAGATATTTTTTATTTCCTACTGCCTTTGGGAAAGGTCCCACAATGTCCAGGCCCCATTGAGCAAAAGGCCATGGGCTAGAAAGAGGGTTGAGAACCCCTCCAGGCTGGTGAATATTGGGCGCAAACCTCTGACACTGAACGCATTTCTTGACATACTTCTGCGCCTCTTTTTGCATATTTGACCACCAATATCCTTGGGTAAGAGCCTTATGAGACATGGATCTTCCTCCTGTATGACTTCCATAAACCCCTTCATGGAGCTCCTCTAGAAGTGATTCTAATGCTTCGGGGTGCACACAAAGCAAGTAAGGACCAGAGAAAGAGCGCTTGTATAATTTTCTATCCTCGGAGAGCCAGAACCGAGGAGCTTTTCTTCGTACTTTGTCAGCTTCAGACTTCTCTTCAAGCAGTACATCCTTTTCCAGGAATAGTGATATAGAATCCATCCAGCTCGGACCCAGTTTGATTTGATGGATCCGAGGAATACCATGGTTTGTTGAAGTATGCGTATACAAGTCTTCAACCAGTACTACTCGAGGCAAATCCTGCGCTGAGGATGTGGCAAGGGTGGCCAACGAATCTGCATGTGTGTTTCCACTTCTAGGAATATGAGACAAGTCAAAAACCTCAAATTTCTCTTGTATACTCTTGATTTGGCACAAGTACTCCTGCATTCTTCAATCACGCGCCTCTAGATCACCCCTTACTTGTCCCACCACCAGTTTTGAGCCTGAAAAAATGCTCATTGCCTTTCCTCCCATTTTATGGACCATTATCATTCCCATCAACAAAGTCTCGTACTCTGCTTCATTATTTGTAGCCGAAACATTCAACCTTAAGGATTTTTCAATGGTAATTCTCTCAGGTGATACCAGAACTAGCCCCACTCTTGATCCTCGTTGATTAGCTGCTCCGTCAACGTACAATTCCCAAGGCAGTGGGCATTGAACAGAGGCCACGCCGATTGACCCTTCGTCCAGTCTTTCACTTCCCCCTTCCATCTCTTCAGGACATTCAGCAAATTCGGCCACCAGATCAGCGAGCACTTGCCCCTTCATAGAAGTACGAGGCATGTACTTTATATCAAAAGCCCCTAGGATCGTGCCCCACTTGGCTATCCTTCCAGTATAATCAGTGCTTCTAAGTATTGACTTGAGTGGAAGCTGAGTGAGTACGACCATAGTATGCGCTTGGAAGTAATGGGGAAGCTTTCCTGTAGCATGGACCACGGCCAATATTGCCTTCTCTAATGGCAAATAGCGCACCTCGGCTTCATTAAGTGACTTGCTCACATAATAAACTGGCTGTTGTATACCACTGTTCACCCGTATGAGCACAAGGCTTATGGCGTATAAAGCAACTACAATGTAGGCAAAAAGAACTTTGTCCACCACTGGGCTAGACATTATGGGTGGATGGGATAGATATCGTTTAAGTTTCTGGAATGCCATGACACACTCCTTGGACCACTGAAATTCTTTCCATTTATGTAGCAAAAGGAAGAAAGGCCTATATCTCTCTACTGATCTGGATATAAACCGATTCAAAGTGGCCATCATTCTAGTAAGCTTCTGCACCTCCTTGGGATTCCGAGGTGGTTGCAAGCTATTAATGGCTTTAATTTGGTCTGGGTTTACCTCAATTCCCCTATGAGTCACCATGTACTCCAGGAACTTTTCTGACCCCATTCCAAAAGAGCATTTAGACGCATTCAAACACAGCTTGTGCCTCCTCAAGATTTCAAAAATGTTCGTAAGATTCGCTAAGTGTTCGGACACTAACTTGCTCTTTACAACCATGACATCAATATAGACTTTAACATTTTTACCTAACTGTGGTTCAAACATTTTAGTCATCATCCATTGATAGGTTGACCATGCATTTTTCAGGCCAAAAGGCATTACCTTATAGTGATAGTTTCCCACAGGAGTAATGAAATTTGTTTTTTCCTGATCATCCATTGCCAAAGGTATCTAGTGATATCCTTGGAAGGCATCCAAAAAACTCATCCGAGGATGACCTACCATTGCATTTACCAATTGGTCTATCCTAGGCATAGGGAATGGGTCTTTAGGACAAGCCTTGTTGAGATCTGTAAAGTCCACACACACACACCATTTTTCTGTCTTCTTCTTGACCACCACGGTATTTGCCAATCATTGAGGGTAAAATACCTCTTTAATAGCCCCTACATGTTTAAGTTTGGTTACTTCACTCTTGACAGCCTCTACATGTTCATTAGAGGGACGCCGAGGTGGCTGCCTTTTTGGAGTAATTGAGGGGTTCACATTCAAATTATGACAAATGAATTTTGGATCTAGCCTAGGGGCTTCATAGGCATCCCACGCAAACACGTCTACATTTCTTCTCAAAAGCTCAACCAACTGCTCCTTCTCCTATAGGGGGAGTCGAGCTCCAACCTGAAAGAATCTCTCCAGATCATCTCCAATGACCACCTTGTCTAGGTCTTCACATTTCACCTCGTCGGCTGGCCCATTGAACAGAGATGCCGGGGTTTCTAGCTGCTATAAATCGTTTTCCTTAGTGGCCGAGGTGCCACTCTCTGGTTTGTGTTGAATTGCTGCTATTAAACGCTGTCTAGCCATAGACTGGCTTCCCACTATCTCCAACACTTGACCTCCAGAAGGGTACTTCACCTTCTGATGAAGGGTGGATGAAATAGCGCCCAAGGAATGCAGCCAAGGCCTACCTATAATGGCCGTATACGGGGAAAATGCATCTACCACGATAAAATCTACTTCGACCACATCTGCCCCAGCTTGCACAGGCAATCTTATCTGTCCCTTAGGGACAACCATTTTATCCTCGAAACTCACCAAAGGTGAGCTGTAGGTCATCAAATCCTCATGTTTTAAACCCAACCCCTTGTAGAGATCAGGATACATAATCTCAGCTGCACTTCCTTGGTCAACCATGACCGTCTTTACGTCGTACCCACCAATTCTGAGGGTAACCACCAGAGCGTCATCATGTGGCTGTATGGTTCTCTGTTTGTCCGCATCCGAAAAGCTTAACACTAGAGGACACTGACATTACCCTGGAAGGGCAAGATCCAGTCCTCCTTGGGGCAGCAAATATGACGTTTATGGTGCCGAGAGGAGGTTTCGATGCAGCATTTCCCTGAAACGCCAAACCAGTCTGGCCTCCTTGGCCACTGGAATGGTGCAAGAGATGCTTTAACCTCCCCTCTCGGACCAATTGTTCCAAATGATCCCACAAATTTCTGCAATCTTTAGTAGTATGACCATGATCTTGATGATAATGGCAGTACAGGTTTTGGTTACGATTCATTGGATCTCCTGCCATCTTGTTCAGCCATTTAAATAATGGTTCATTCCTAACCTTCTCTAAGATTTTTTGCACTGGCTCCCGAAACACAACGTTGACCGCCTGGGTGTTGGCAGATCCAAATTGCCCTGCGAAGTCTCTCCGAGGTCGATTGTTCTGTGCTCGATCCGACCTGGAATCCCTTCTCTCCTGAGGGATTACCTTCGCTTTCCCCTTTCCCTGTAACTGATCCTCCTCAATCTCCTGTATTTGTCAATCCTATCCATCAACAAGTGTGCACTGGTGATAGGTTTGCCAGTGAGGGATTTTCTCAAATCATGCTCGGCCAGTAATCCAACCTTAAATGTGCTGATGGCCACATCATCGTAGCTCCCATCTATCTCATTGAACATTTCCCAGTATCTATCTGAGTAAGCCTTCAAAGTTTCTCCCTCTCGCATGGACATAGACAACAAAAATCCTAAGGGCAATGGAACCCTGCTACACGTGATAAAGCGAGCGCCAAAAGACTAGGTAAGTTTTTTATAAGAGTCAATGGAATTCGCCCTCAAGCCATTAAACCATCTCATTGCCATTAGACCTAGGCTAGACAGAAAGATCTTACACATTAAGGCCTCATCTTTAGAATGAACGACCATTTTTTGATTAAAATGGCTAACATGCTCCACTGGATCTGTCCAAACATTATAAAGAAAGAAGGTCGGCTGATTAAATCGCCGAGGAAGGCTTGCACCCTCTATCTACCGTGTGAAAGGCGATTTAGCAACTTGGTTCAACGCTTCGTTCATGGCCTTGTTTCCAAGGCCCTTGCGCGATGGACTCTTATTCTTTAGCCTATGGCTATTATATTCCTCGTCGCCTGAGAAAGTTTCACTGGGTGGAGTTCTAGATCGTTGCCTATACGTGGCATCTTCTGCATCCTCAGAAGAAGACTCAGACCCAAGCGATGATCGCCTTCGCCATGCGCGGCGCAACTTCTTCTTCAATTCGTCAATCTCACGTTGCATGTCTCTCTCATTCTTTGCATGGAAGACATGACTTTTCCCACGTGACTGACTCCTATTAGTGTGCGTGGTTTGCCCACTTCCTTCATGATCTCCCCTTTGTTGAGGGTTCACCACTGAGTTATTATGTTGTGAACCTCCTGATTCTGCCTGGTGCGGACTATCATTACCCTGATGTGGCCCGATCGTCCGTTGATGCGAACCTGATTCTTCCATTTTCAGCACTAAACCAAAATCTCCTTCTGATCAGATCAAGCTTTTCCCACAGACGGCGCCAATTGTAAGGACCAGTTTTGGCTTGGACCACAAAACAGGACTGGACCCAGGCCCAACAAGCCCACACAATAAATTTGTAGAGGGTGGGAGAAAAAGCTAGTCTAAATCTAGAGAAAAGATATCGGTTGTGAGTGTTTAGGAAGAAGAGTTATGCATACATAATACGACAAGCATCCTCAGTTAAGCCCTAATAATGTGATCAATAGTTTAGAGTTTTCACTTTTTACTGTTATATTTCTTAAACCTTTCTTTTTCTTTGTTTTTTTCTCTCCCCCCTTTTCTTTGAATGCCTTTTCATGTTATATACCATGATTTCTGCACCATTCTCACCATACACGTGTGAGTCAGGTGTTGGGAGCCTCTCCCTGTCCCATCTCATATCTCCTTGAACCTTCTACTATTAGTTGTAAGGCTGCTTGTTTACTGTTCAGGCATCACCTCTACATTAATGCGGCCAAAGAGTTGGTTGGGAAGTATTTAATGTGGATGTAGCAGCCTTTACAAATATTTGTTATCCTTCATCTTCATCCCTTACCCAGTATATACCTATCCCTCTGTCATGAAATACCTTTAGTATATTATATTAAAGGGATGAGAATGTTTCTAGCCACCTCAGACAGAAGTTCCGAGATGAACATTCTCCTTGGATATGGTTAGGTCCACCATAAATATATTTTACCTCTTCCCATAATACAATTTTCATCTCTTTCTTGAATGATCGTCCTCAAATATGTTCTTATCCTCGGACTAGGTATTGGGCCATAGGTGTAATACCCCACATACTTCTATTTGAGGTTATAATTATATTTTTATTTTAAAAAATAATTGATGGGTCATGGGTATTCTTTTATTAGTATTTGCAGCCCGCTAACCCACTAAGCCCACATCTCTAATACAAACTACAGGGTAGAGGAAAAGACAGTCAGAATTTTCATAGAAAGGGTTTTATCAGAGAGGCTAAGAGGTTTTCTTGGAGTTTAGAGCACATACCATTGAAGAGGCAATCAGATTTTAAAGGTATGATTTTCTCACCATTAGAGCAAAAAATTAAAAGTTTATAAGGATTATCTTGGAATTGATTATTCAGAAGTTTGATTTTTGGTCCTAAAATTCTACTGATACTTTATGATTTGGACTGCCGTTGTCGTTGTGTACGTTCATGGCATGACTTCTAAGTTTGCATTAGGAGATATATATATATATATATATATATATATATATATATATATATAATTAGTTATAAGTCAACAATTGCTGCCACTGTGTGAACCCTTGAGCAAAAGCCGAAATTGTTGAAATCTTGTATCAAGATTGCGTCACTTTTGTAGGGCATAGGAACTTTTGGGCTGCTGCAACTTTAATTCTAATTGCTGGAGAAATTTGCACCGACCCCACCCTTTTGTCACTTGTTACCTCTCTTTTTTTTTTTTTTTTGTCAAGCACGTAGGCTTCTTATTGTTACTTTAATGGTCTTCTACATAGGTGTTGACTAAGTCCAAACCAAGTGATACTTTAAGGTCCAACTACTATTCTTAAAGGGTCAAAGTCAGATTGTGTCTTTTATCCAAATTGTAATATTGTGGTATTAAATCCATTAGGATCAATGAAATTAAGTCCTTGAACAAAGTCATAATAGATTTGGTCCACAATTTTTCTTTGGGGTTATATATTTAAATCCTATAGTATTAGTTGCTGCCTATGAGATTTGATAAATTCAAGTAAATACATATTTATTTTGGGTAGAGATGCTTGGCATTAGTGCTATCATTTAGTTCAGCAAAGTATTTTACTAGCGAGTCAGTTTGTATAGTTTAGTAAAATTTATATTTTATGGAGGATATTAAGTAATTTCCATGATTGATTCTAGGTCCTATCTAAGAGTATTTTGAGATCTATTTGGAGGGTGTTTCAGCTGGACTTTTAGAGTGATCCAAGTGCTGTAAGTAATTATGCATAATGTGCACAAGTTTTGTCCATTAGGTTCTTAGAAGTTTTCAAAAGTTTTGCATTTTAAACTTATATTTTCTAAAGATTGTCAAAAGTATTTTTGTATCATTGGAAGAGAAATTTCAACTATTAAATAATGTTTTAAGGAGATACTTCTTATTTTAAATTAGTTTTGAATGGCTAAATCTCACTTAAAAGATGATTTTTTTAAACTAATCTATTTTCCGCAAATAATTGAGTTTCAATGTAAGATCTCTAAAAAGGTTCTTGTTCTTTAAATTTGTTAAAACCAAGTGATTTCAAGGTCATATTCCTATTCTCCAAATGGTATTTGAAATATTTCTTTTAGCAAATTTAATTTTGAAATTTACTCAAGAATTGTAATTTATTCATATAAACTCCTCAGTCTCTATTCGTTTCCCAAAAGAGTGAAGCATCCTTTGATTTATATTCTGTTCAATATTGTGATCTTTGATATGCCTCTATATTTGAAAATAAATTGTTAATATCAAGTAAATTACTATATTTTGTATAAATTTTGCTTTGTGATATGTGACTTAAAATAAGTGTTTTTAGAATTGATCAGATATATCAGATATGTGTGTAAATCCGCTCACAGGATTGTATGTGAGAATATGTGTTGATCCCTCACCAGCAGGGGTTAGATGTTGGTATCCGCTCACAGGATTGCATGTGAGAATATGTGATGTGTATATGTGATACTGTGCTCTGATTAATTATCTGTATGTATTTTCGAATAACTTTAATATTTGATTATATATGTGTTCAGTGGTTCTTTATATGTTTGGAAAACTATATCAAATATTTTGAGTGAAATTGTGAAATCAAACTCGTGCTTTGCTTGACTCTATTCTGTTGTATATTGTGTATAATTGCTTACTGGATGTGTGGCTCACCCCATCAATTACCATTTTCAGATTAAAGTTTAGTTGGGGAACAGAACCTTTGGATTACTCGTAAGGCGCAAAGTAGAGCGTGGGAGCTGTAGGCAACATTAGTATTACTTGAAGTTTTAAAGGATTTTAGTTACCCCTAATTTGTAATTCATGTTTTTGTTATGGTGGAGATTAACTTCCCATTTGTGGTGCTTAGATTTTGTAAGAGATTTTTTTTTTAAAGTACTGTTTCTTTGGAGTATTGAATTATTTTGGATTGATTATGCTTAGTTAGTCATATATCTAAATTCATGTTCAATGGATTTGGGTCGTGACAATAAACCTAGCCCTTTCCACGCAAATAGTACCTCTGGGATCAATTGGCCCCCATAGATATATTAAAAGGTGTTTATTGAAAAGTCAAAACCCTTCAAATTAGATATATTAAAGGGCGTATATTGAAAAGTCACAATCCTTCAAATTAAATATCTATTAAAAAAATGCGTATTGAAAGGTTACAACCTTTCATATTGGATATACCAAAAGATGCTTATTGAAATATTATAACTCTTCATATTGGATATACCAAAAGGTATTTATTGAAATGTCATAACCCTTCATTTGGGATATATATTACAAATACTTATTAACCGAAAATGTGCCTATTAACTGAAAAATGTGTTTATTGCATGAAAATATTCCTATTGACTGAAAAGGTACTTATTGAATGAAAAAATTATTATTGGCCGAAAAATTGCATATTGAATGAAAACATGTCTATTGAAGGGTTATAATCCTTTGGGTATAAATAGTGGTTCATATTCATTTGATAATTTCTTCTCAAATTCTTCTCTTTCATCTTTCATAGAAACACAAAAAACCTATGTCTTCTCCAAAATTCCTATTTGTAAAACCTAATAAACTTTGTTGCGTGTTTCTACAAATAAGGAGTGGTCATCAATACCAAGATAATCTATATTGATTCATTCATAAACTCAACAAGTATATAATAGCCATTTGTAATACACGAGTATTTAAGCACTTATATAAAATATAAAATATAATATAACCATGGCCATGAAACTCATCTATTCCTGAACATGTTAAAACAAATATAATATACAATAATCAAAATACAGTCTGCTTGTATATTCATAACAATAAAAAAAACCAATTAGTTCTAAAAGTTCTTAATGGTTACTACCCAAGGAAATCTTCGAAGTAGTGCAAATTTCCAAAGCAAATCATCGTGGCAAATGGATATCATACACAAGAGCCAAACCGAAATCATAATACCATGCATAATTCACAAACCCTCTCGCAGAATCAAACGCAAGCACCAACGATAGATTCAAATGATTTAAAACACACGCAAAATTTTTTCCAATCATCACAAAATTAAATTATGAACAGGTGATATATATATAAATCTTATGTGAAATGGTAAATAGATACTGAAATTTAGTGGACAAAATGAAAAGGTATAATTGTTTGGTATTTTTAAATATATACGTGGCATTTGAAACTGAATAAGCAAATCACCGAAAAGATACAATTGTTTAGTGTTTTAAAGAGAACGTGGTAGTAAATTATGTAGCCAAGTGGCACAATGAGAAATGGTCAACAAAAAGTCAAACGTTTCGGTTATTTGTTATTACTAATCGCTAACTCGTGCGATACACGCGAAAACTATTTTGTATAAAGATGAAACATTAAATTATTTAATGAAAAATATAAATCAAATTTAAATTTAAAATAAAATAAAGAATTAAATCTTAAATATCCTCAACTATCCATAAAATGTGTGAAACATAAAATCTTAAGGCAGTTATTCATTGCCTTACCATATACTGTCGTGTATATACTACAATGACCAATCACCACTTACCAAGAGATGCAAATAAAACATTTGCTTTGACTTCATCACCGAATTGCAGAAAAAGAGCAGCATAGTATGAACACACTACAGAATCTAAATAATGCTCAGCCAAGCAATAAACCGTAAGAGACAAAAAGGCTTAATATCATACTAGCCTCTAAGCACACGCTCACGTACTCAAAGGCTCTTCTATTTTTTAGATAAAAATTAATAATTTACATTTATTATAATTTGAAATTTCTACTTTTTCCCAAAAAAAAAAAAAAAACTAAGGGTGTAATGATTTTTTTTTTTAATTTGAAAAAAAAAAAAATGAGGACAGGAGAAACAAATATATCGTGATGAAGTAAAAAAAAATAAAAATGAATATGTGGGATGAGTTTTGTAGATTGAAAGAGTTTTAAAACTAACGAAAGAGTAATCCTATTTTGTAAGAAGTTAGTGAGTAGAAGTAGGAATTCAAATCAACCTAAAAGTAAGAGTTTATTAGAAGTAGGAAGTCATTTCAACATAGAAGTAGAAATTTATTATTCTTGTCAATTTACTATTTTAACCCCATTTTTAAGTTTTAGGTAAGAGTATTTTTTATAGTAAAAAAAGTAATAACTAACTTTCTTTTTTCAATTTACTATTTTAACCCAATTTTTAAGTTGTTGGTTAATTAATTCATGAGCATTTTTTATAGGAAAAAAAGCAATAATTAACTTTTTGAATCCTCTTAATATATACCAATAATATATTACTATAAGCCAACTATATTTCAAAACCAAACAATGCAGCGCAGGCACAATACGCACAAACCAGCAAATATATAGACCAATGCTCAGTCAAACAGAGATTCAAGAAGACAAATATCTTAATATAATATAATTTAATTAATCCCACCACTACTGTCAAGCATCAAAACAACTTTATACAATGGTTGGAAAATATCTCAGACACAGAGCAAACACAGCAAATATGACAAAGGCAAAACACTTTATCGGCAATTGATTTACTCTACGCAAAATTTTCTCAAAGACATGGTGTGCACAAAATATTTCAATGCCTTAGTTATAAATGTTTGTTATTATAAAAATTAAAAATTAAAAACAGAAAACAATAGCATGATTGTGAAGAAAAGAATTACCAATAGCAGTAGCTTCAAGGGTGCTCTGTTTTTTGTCCACAACCTTCGTTTAGTTTGTTCATGCAGAGGGGAAAAAAAAAAGAAAATGGAAAAATGGATAAAAGAAAAAAAAAAGTAAACAGCGTATATAAACAATAATAAGTAGTTATCCACTTAAACTAAATAAGCAAACCACCGAAAAGATACAATTGTTTAGTGTTTTAAAGTGAACGTGCCAACAATTTATGTAGTCATGTGACAGAATAAGGAGTGATCAACGAAAAGTCAAACGTTTCGGTTATTAGTTATTATATAGATATAGATGAAAAATAATTGGACACATTATGAAATTGACACTATAATTATTAATTTATTTTAACTTATTTATATCTCTTTATTTTTATATATAAAAATGTGATTAATTAAATTGGCTAAAACAAAATATTAAAAAATAAAGAAAAAAAAGTCTCAAATGAATTGTTGAGAACGTTAAAACGTTGGTAGTTTGCTCATATAGATTTTGGCTAAGACCAAAAAATAATAATAATAATATTAATAAGTTAAAGACTTAAAGTTAATTGTAATAGGATAGGAGCAACAGGTAGACAAAAGAAGAGAAGAGAGAGAGGAAAAAAAAAAGGTTGTGACTGAAGTCTACTAACGTGAAAAGGAGGGCAAAATTGTTCTGCGCAATAAAGCTCGTCTCCTCTTTCATTTTCTCTTCAAATTGGAGATATTGGTTTTTGGTAGGCCCAGGATAAAACACCTTATCACATCAATTTTCTATCATGTCCTCTTTCCAACAAAGCACTTACAAAAATAATTTTTTCTTCGTTATTCTCTCATATTTTTTTGTTCATCCCTTATGCTCCGTTTGAAGTTTTTCATGTTTTCTGGTGTTTCATAGCATTAGGAAAAATAAGTCAAAAGAAAATTATTTTTGGTCAACATAAAAAGTATGACTTATTTTTATAAATTGTATTCCACTAATTTTTTTTAGAAAACAACTCTATCTCACTTTAAGCTAAATAAAGGAAGTTAAAAGATTATTTTTAAACTCATTTAAGGTTATTACTAAATATAGAAAAATAAGATAATTTAAAAAAAAATTTGAAAAAAAATTTATTTTAAAAAAAATATTATTGCTGAAAAAACCAGAACATTAAATCTTTCCAACCACTAAAAGAGGTCCCCACGTTTAACATAAATCAGTTTTGAATTCGGGCTGCACGCGTTGGAAAAATAGAAAGTTCTGTTTGCATTAGAAGTCATTCACGAATATCGTAACATCATCACAATTCACAATCACATATGACTAGAATTACAAGCCCATTAAGTCCTCCAAGTCTTTGTTTCTAGAATCGTGTTGAATGGGCTAATAGATTATTTAAATTTAAGCCCTTCATCACGCAATTCTTTTTTTTTTTTTGATTTGCAGCTGCTAACTGCTAGTATTTTTGTTGTTCTCTGCTATTAGCAGCAGTTAACTACTTTTAAGTTCGGACTGAATAAGGTTCTTTCATTCAGCCGAAAAAAGAAAAAAATAAAAATGAGGGGGTTGTTAATGGAGACACTTGCTCTTCCCTCATTCTTTTACTGTCTCGTTGCTTTCTCATCAACCTTGTTGCAATTTTGCATTGCAGCTGACACCATAAGTCCAGGGCAATCAATTAGCGGTATCCAGACTCTAGTTTCCTCAGACCAAGTTTTTGAGCTAGGCTTCTTCTCTTCAGGCAACAACAAGAGCTGGTACTTGGGCATATGGTACAAGAAGACCCCACACGTACTTGTGTGGATAGCGAACTAGAACAGCCCAGTCACAGATCCTTCTGGAGTTTTCACCATCAGCAACAATGGAAGACTCGTTCTTCTCAACCAAAGCAACCACACTATCTGGTATTCGAATCCATCCAGGCCAGCACAGATTCCAGTTGCTCAGCTTTTAAGTTCAGGTAACCTTGTTCTTATAGACAACGTAACTTCAACCTCTGAAGGCTATCTGTGGAAGAGCTATGATTACCCAATAAACACGTGGTTACCAGGCATGATGATAGGAAAGGACATGAGCAATGGTCTAAACCGATTTTTGACATCTTGCAAAGTCTCGGATATTGCATTTCCAGGAGACTCTACATACAAATTTGATTACAAGGGGTTGCCTCAAATATTTATAAATACGGGAACGATGAAAAAATTTCGCACTGGACCATGGAATGGAGTTCGATTCAGCGGTCTTCCTATGCCTATAAATCAATATTTCATTCCCATATTAGCATCCCAAAATGACATGGTGGGATTTAAGTATGAACCTAAAAACAAGTTGGTTTCTACAAGGATAACACTGAGTGAGTCTGGCATCCTCCAACGCTTTGTATTGATGGAGGGAAGCACTGAATGGACTACCATGGATGCAGTACCGACTGACATGTGTGACAATTATGGGCAGTGTGGCGCTAATAGTGTTTGCAGAAGTTACAAAGAATCAACTTGCGAGTGTTTGGAAGGATTCAACCCCAAATCACCAGAAGAATGGCAATTGTTCAATTCTTCAAGTGGATGTGTTAGGAGAACCCTACTGGAATGTCAGAGGAAAGATGGTTTCATGAAGCTTGAGTGGGTGAAGTTGCCTGACTTGCTAGAGTTTTGGTTAAACAAGAGTATGAGCACCAAGGAATGCGAGGCAGAGTGCTTGAAGAACTGTTCATGTACAGCATATGCAAATTCAGATATTAATGGGAGAGGCAATGGCTGTTTGATCTGGTTTGGGAATTTGATTGATATTAGAGGGTATAACCAAGAAAATCCCGGACAAGATCTCTATATACGACTGGCTGCTTCAGAACTAAGTAAGTGCACTTTCTGCTCTCTAACACTCCTAACATATTAGCATATGCAGTCTTCATCTACAAAGACCTTGGCCAGCATGGTGCAGAGGGTCTTATAATCTATAGCAGGATAGAGTTCAGTATAAGTTCTCAAGCCATAGTTTTATTTATGCTTGTATTAGCATTCTCAACTAACTTATAATAAAACCTGACCAGTGGAAGCAAAGATCTAATACTGTTACCCTAATGAACTAGGATTCAAGCAAAATGAACAAATATCTTAATTGTTGTCTGTTCTAGGATCAATCCGCGAATCAAACGTGAAGGAAAGTCCGGTGGTTGTCCTGACGGTATCAGTCATTTGTGGAATGCTTACTTTGGGGTTTGTTTTCTGGTGTATAACTTGGAAGATAACAAGTAGAAGATGTAAGTATGGTTATCCATTGTATTAAAAAATAAAAAAAGTATAAACTTCCATGCTTGGCAATAATAAATGATGCAAAAGCTAGATCAATTGAAGTGATCATGATAAAGCTTAGTTAGACTAAAATGAAAAGCTGTTCCTGATAAGGTAATATATGCTTTCAGTAGGTCTTCTAAGAAAGAAAGAAGATGTAGAGGTACCTTTATTTGATTTTACAACGGTTGCCACTGCAACAAACAAATTCTCTCAAGAAAATGTGATTGGGGCTGGTGGATTTGGTCCTGTTTATAAGGTAAAAAGGATTCTGAATTTGTTATACAGGTTACAAATTGTATGGTGATATTATGCAAATTCAAAAGGAAAGATGCATCTTTATGTGATGATTTGCAGGGACATCTATCTAACGGACAAAATATAGCTGTGAAGAGGCTGTCAAAGGATTCAAGACAAGGTCTCAAAGAGTTCAAGAATGAAGTTGTTCTCATTGCCAAACTTCAACATAGGAATCTTGTTAGGCTCTTAGGCTACTGCGTTCAAGGAGACGAAAAGATGTTAATCTATGAATATATGCCCAACAAAAGCTTGAATTATTTCATTTTTGGTACAATTCTAATGAGCTTTTATGTGTTATTATTGCTTTCCTTCTTTTATAGGTTGTGTACCTAAGTGTCTTACCTATCATGTCTTTGAATAGAGTCCTCCAAATGATTTGCAAAACAAGTTCACGAAAGAACTGAAAATAATCATTGATCATGGTAATAAGGGCAAAAGTTATATGCAGAACAAAATGGGAGTGCACTGCTGACATGGCCAAAGCGTCTTGACATTGTTTTGGGGATTGTGCGAGGACTTCTCTATCTGCACCAGGATTCTCGACTTCAAGTTATCCACAGGGATCTGAAAGCGAGTAATATTTTATTAGATATCAATTTAAAACCAAAAATATCAGATTTTGGCTTAGCAAGAACTTTTGGAGGAGATGAATCTGAAATGAAAACAGAAAGAGTTGTTGGGACACAGTAAGTATTATAAAATGGAACTATATTTTTGTTTGTCAAACAATAGCAACATTTCATCAATGTGCTCTGAGCCTCTGACCCAAATGACCTTCCTTCCCTCATAAACATGGTATGAAGGGTGGTATCATGGGTTAAAGTTAGAGATGTACCAGTTCATGTAACCTACCAATAACGACAACAACAACAAAAAGAATATTAAAACTAATATTTTATAGTTTCATGCAGTGGTTACATATCTCCTGAGTATGCAGTTGACGGAACATTTTCAGTGAAATCTGATGTCTTTAGCTTGGGTGTGCTTATGTTAGAGATAGTGAGTGGCATGAAAAATCGAAATTTTTTTCATGCTGATCACCATCATAACCTACTAGGACATGTAAGTTCAAAATTCTCTCTCTCTCTCTCTCTCTCTCTCTCTCTCACTCTCTTTGTGTTCCACCCTTTGGAAAATTATGTAAGCATCTATAATTTAATTGTTTTTTTAGGCATGGTTGCTGTGGAAGGAGGGCAGGGCCTTGGAACTATTGTATACATGTTTGGAGGATTCACATTTAAGATCTCAAGTACTAAGATGTATTCATGTTGGTTTACTATGTGTTCAAAAGTTCGCTGAAGACAGGCCGATAATGTCTTGTGTGCTTTCTATGTTAACAAATGAGGAAGCAATTCTGCCTCAACCTAAACAGCCTGGTTTTTTCATAGAGAGAAGTTCCGGCAATGCAGGTGCATTATCAAGAAATGAAGAATCCAACACAGAAAATGCAGTAACTATAACTTTGCCAGAAGCTAGATAGGGAATTCATAAATAGCTTGCAAGAGATGTTATATGTGAACGTTTTGAAGTATTTAGGAGTGCATTTGGGACTAGATTCTTTGGCATCTTTTTGTTTTCAGATTTAAATTCTATCATTTGGGGGTTCATAGTTGCTATTAGCTTGGGTGTGTAAAACTAGTGAACTTTTCTTTATTTTCTTTAATTGAATGGATGGACTATTATCTAAAATCTAAATAATTAAAACGTTTACTTATGGGCTTCTCTGGCATTTTCTTGATATATAAACCATGGATCCTATTTAAAGTGCATAGAGATTTTGAATCACAAAAGCAGTAAGTGCAGAACCAGAAGAAGAAGAAAACAAAGATAAAAATAAAGGGAGGATTAACTGCAGAAGAATGATTCTATTCACATGAGCATGTGATCTTCACACTATTGGTATATAAACACATTTTAATAAAACACATGGGAGTACAAGCCATAACTAATTGTTAGTTCCAAGCAACTAATTTAACTCAGCAGCTGCTACAATCTTGACCGTGTTGTGAGTGTCAACTTTCTGAGTGGTGCAAGTGTCATCAGTAATACTAACATCTCCCCTCAAACTAATGGGCATATAAGTAAGCATTAGTTTGTTCTTTAATTGAATAAAACGCAGAAAAGATAAGCCCTTGGTAAAAATATCAGACATGATCAGTACTAGAATGTTATTAACTTTTCATATTTTTATACATGTTCCACCCCTGGACATGATTTGTGGCAATGGCAAGTGCCGAAACATTGTCACGCCAAATCCGAGGAACATGATGAATGAAACACCCAAAGCCCTATAAAATTGTACAAAGCCAACATAACTAAAGTAGCAGTGGAAGCAATGATTGGTATTCAACTTCAGTAGAGGAGTAAGATGTGTTAGTTTTTTTCTTGGCAGACCAAGTAATGCGATTAATGCCAAGACAAGACAAAAAATCTAAGCTGATGTAGAGTGTCTTTAGAGTTTAAAGGGTATCAACAGCCCAATCAACATCTATGTAAGCTGAAAGAGACAAAGGACTGCGCTAAAAGAGAATACCCATGAAGCTTTTCAATGTAGCCACTTCAAATATCTTGCTTCTTCGTCGCGACAAAACTAGCATGACCCAGTCCTCCAAACCGGCCGAAGAACCGGAACCACCACCTTGGCTGAAACCTCAACCAAATTCACCAAGATCGCCCAAGCCAAGACCCACGGAAATTGAACCTTTATGGTTGTCAAACGCTGAATGCACCACAACCAAAGACCCACCCGAAGAGGTAAGATAGAGAATCCAAGACGCTGCTCGGAGAAGAGAGGAAGAGAGTTGAGAGATACTCATGGGAGTGAGAATGGAACGGGGACCAAACGGAGAGAAAGGTAAAGAAGAGGACCCACGAATTCAATCTGCTGCGGTCTCATTGGAAGTTCTCTTCCAATTGCAATATGACTGGTGTTATTTTTATTTCATTTTAAGAGAAAATGTTAAGTGGAAAATTATGATAGATGAAATACAGGATGCAAAGAATTTTTATTCTTGTACCTAAAAATAATAATTTTTTATTGTTTTTATTTAATTTTATATTTCATTCATCATATTTTGATATCTCTATATATCAAGAGAACAAACAAGAGTTCCACTTTATCCCTAAAAATTAGTTTACAACTTTTTGGTCAAATGGTCAACTTTGGAATAAAAAAATATTTTCACTACTCACATTCTCAAACTCCTACAATCCTCTCCTTATTTTAAAATTTCTAAATTTTAGATAAATTTAAAAATATATATCAATTTCATTAATCCAACATTTCATCCAATATTATGAATACTATTTTAGACTCTATTTTGAGTTGTCCATTGAAATAAAATATTTCAGTACCAATTTATTTCAACATACTGTTAAATGACATTTTGGAATTATTGCTAATATATATATATATATATATATGAGTTTTATAATTTTAAAACATAAAGTTATCAATTAAAAATAATAAACGTCAAATAATAAAAATGAAAATGTCCATGGCAAAGCAATGTCATTGTAGTAGTAAATTTGTCATTGGGTGGGCCTGACAAACTAAACACATCAATCAACCACTTGCTTAGCAAGGTAACATACCAAAGCCCATAAAAAATACTTGCATAGAATTGATGCCAAAGCCCATCTCACCATTTTTGGCCCCACCACAAAACTGTAAAAGAAGTAACGTGGCACACTTTAAAATTTTCTTTCGCTAATCACAACTTTCCATCTCAAACACTAAAAACCTATCTTTTACACCAAAATGCACATTGTAGCCGCTTCAGTAGAGTCCCAAAACCAGAGAAAGCAGTAGCTTGAGCAGCCGAAGCTGAAAATAAACTTTGGCTCTCTCCAATTAGTGACCAAAAAATTCCTCAAAGGCGTTGTCACTACCACCACACACTCTTGGTGCGATTGTCATTTTACAAGTATAAGTACTTGTGGAGTGTATGAGATAAGTGCCGAGATTCAAGTCATATATATATATATATATATATATATAAAGGCGTTGTCACTAAAGCCACCCACTTAGGGGTGTTTGGTGAGTGTTTTCAAATAACAATTTTTAGTTTTTAAACAACATTTCATGTATTTCCACACACTTTTTCACCTACACGTATTTCCACAAAAGTTTTTAAACAACAATTTTCAGTTTTTAAACACATATACCAAACGGGTACTTAAACTTTTAGTCTTAGGTTTATTTTCTCATTTTTCACTTTCAGCCACCCCTCACTTTCTCTTCCTTCACTCTCCCACTCTACCACTGCCACTGCCACTGCTATCGTCCCAACCTCCTTTCTTCTCTTTGCCACCCCTCACCTCCTCTCCCCTTCGCCTGACCTTCTTTTCTTTTCTCCTTCACCTCACCGTCAAGAATCCTCTCATCTCCTCCTTTGCTATCTCCGCCTTACCTCCATAAAATGGTTCACTAAAATACCAAAACATTTCATTTGAATGGACAAATCGACGGGCTCCGCAACAGTATTTATAACATTCCTATGCATGTTTCTTTGTCAAATTCAAAATTTAAAATAAAACAACTGTTTTTAATAATAAAAAAAACAACTTTTTAAATATAATTTCAAATCCTCACCTTTTAGTCAAAGCTTAATTATCATGGAAAAAAAAAAGTTCTACATTTTATTGATGACATTTGGAAATTATGGTAGTTTGGTAGTGCATTCTGGGAATGATTTAAAAAATTATGAATATTTTTTAGTGACAGTTCCAAAAAATAATAATAATAGCAGCTAAATTTAATGAAGCTTTATTTTTACTAAATAACATCAATAAAAAATTATTACAAACCATATTAAATGGCAAAAAACTTTCCGGAATGAGTATATGAGTGATACGAGGAATGATGGTTCAATAGCTACAAGAGGCCACGCATATTGTGGGAGAGAGATTTCATAAGAATTTCTAATCACATTCTAGATATTAAAATTTTATGATGTATTCACAACCATCCGATAGATCTTTATCAAATATTTGTATCAAATCAAATTTTAATTAGTGATATGTCTACAATGGACCATCAACAAATAAAATCAAGTCACACGTCAAGTCTTTAAATTATTACGACTCACATAGAAATGACACATTTCCAAGCTTAAGCCATGTGGCGATGTCAAATAAAAATAAAGAAAGCCCTATAGTAACATCAGAAGAAAAAATGCACATGGGATATTCTTATTAAAGCCCTAATGCCATCTCTACAATATATTACCGAGATGTTTCCTTTTTTTTTTTTTTTTCTTTTTCTTTTCTCCATATGTGTACTTGGTTTCCAAAATTAGTTTTTGAATGATAACCCAAATGAAATTTTTAGCTCAAAAACCAAAAATATCACAAAGAGATTTTCAATAAGTCTAGTGCCACAATTTTTGTCATAACTCATCCACGTGAAGAGTTGTGAGTGATGGAGAAAAAGTAATGTATCAATGTGGGCGAGTTGTGGAAATTGTTGTAGTACTAGACTTTTTGTGATGTTTCTCTTTTCTCTTTTTTTTTTTTTTTGAGAGCGAGACCTGTGGTAAAAGTTATTCAAATGGAATAAAGGAAGCTAAATAATGTTTTAACTTGTAAAATCTATAACTAGTAGTTAGGGGTGTGCATAGGTCAAGTGAGGTTGGGTTGATGGACTTTTTTAATCAAACCCACTAAGGTTGAGTTGGAAAAATCACAACCCATCACAAGGGTCCAACCCAACTCACGTAGATTGAGTTGAATGAGGCTAGACCCACAAGTTGGATAGTATTTCCACACAAAAAAAGAAAAGAAAAAAAGCATTATAACAACAAATTAAATTTATAAGATTACCAACACAAATAACAACAGATTTATAATATTATTTGTGTTGGTTTGATGCACTAATCAAACCTAAGAAAATTTATAACCTTACAAACTTGAGCATTGTGTCAAATCAATATAAACTATTTGATTAGTGCTTCAAAAAAAAAAAAAAATTTTCTGAAATTGAAATGAAATGAGAAAATAGGTTAGATATATATATATATATATATATATATATATATATATATATATATATATATATATATATATATATATATATATATATATATATATATTTTAATTATACAAGGAGAGGTTCAAAAGATATATTAATTATAGGTGGGTCGAGTAGGGTTAGAAGAATTAGTCAAATTCTCACGGTTTAATATGACTAATTCTTCTAATATATATATATATATATATATATATATGACTAATTTACTTTGTGTGATGCTAAAGACATTACAAATTCAACTGCATAGACATATCACCAGTTAAAAAAATTGATTCAAACATCATATATTGTTTAAGTGTTACCAATCATATTCTTGGCACATTAGTTTGTAATTTTTTTAAAATAAAATTTGTTATAACTTCAACATTTTTCATTTACTTAATAATGATTTGGTTAAATTACTATTAATATAAATATACATAAATATTTATTTTTATTTTGGAAGATGCTAAAACTACTACAAGAAGCTTACAAACTAATGTGGAAAAGAATGTGTTTGGTGGAATTTCAACAACTACAAAATAATAACTAAGTAATTGAATTACTTATCTTAATTGGTGAAAACAATTTGTTAGAATTATGCTACAAAATTAGAATTTTTAGCATCACTCAATTTTTTAGACGTTGTTTAACAACAGAGGCACCTGTTAACATATATATATATATAAAATTTGTTCAACCCTTGAGAGCCTTTCTCTGTAGGGGATCCTAGATAATGGCCTAGGCCTAGGGCTGTCGTTGATTACCGTACAAGGCAAAACGGACCCTAATCAAAACTTAGTAAGGCTTCCAAATTTTTAAAAAGTATACTTTGCACAATCTAAAATTAATCTAAATGCACTAATATAAATTGATGGTAGAGAGACAATAAAAGAGATGTTTTCTGAGGAGAGTTCTCTACAACGCCATTGAAAATGGTGTATAAAACGATAACGATACTTTGCCTCCATAAATTTATACATTTTCAAATGGTTATTTGTAGGAAATCATGAAAATGTAGTAATAGACCGGATTGGCTCTAGTGGCCTACTACATTAAGTGGACTTGTCCCCCACCTAAACTTCTGATAGCCACCTGAAAACTAAACAAAGAAAAATACGCCTAGAGTTAATGTCTTTGGCTAGAAACAATGTGACAACGACTCAAGGTCTGAGTCAAACATATGAAAACTCTTTGCGGTGAAAGTTATTCACATAGAACAAAGGAAGCTGTATAATGTTGTAACTTGTAATGGATATAACTAATAGTTAGGGGTGTGCATGGGTCGAGTGATGTCAGGTTGATGGAATTTTTTAATCCAAGCTACTAAGGTCGAGTTGGAAAAATCACAACCCATCATTACCCATGTAGATCGAGTTGAACGAGGCCCACAGGTTGGATAGTACTTCCACACACACACACACAATATATATATATATATATAGTACTTCCACAAACACACACACACAATATATATATATATATATATAATAGTAAATTAAATTTATAAGATTATCAACATAAATAACAACAGATTTATAATATTATTTTTGTTGGTTTGATGCACTAATCAAACTTAAGAAAATTTATAACCTCACAAACTTAAGCATTGTGTCGAATCAATAAAAACTATTTGATTAGTGCTTCAAAAAAAAAAAAAAAAGTAATTTGTTATTGAAATGAAATGAGAAAATAGGTTAGATATTTATTTTTATTTTTTTATACAAGGAGAGGTTCAAAAGAGCAATTAAAAAAAATCATATAATCTATATATATATATATATAATAATAGGTAAAGTTAAGAGAAAATCCAATTAGATTTCAAATAGGAATTCAATTAGAGTCAAATTTTGCATCACGTGTCTCATCTAATCTAAGTTTTTAAATTTTTGTGCCAAGTGAATTAATTCCATGTAAAAATTAGATTTCAATTAAAGTTAATTTTGCGACATGTGTCCTATCTAATTTAAGTTTTTTATTTTTTGTACCAAATGAGTTAATTTAGTATAAAAAACGAGAAGTCCAATATAAGTAAGCCATAAAAAAACATATTTTTTGAATGATTTTATATTTATGAGCCTTTTTTTTTTTTGTAGAACTAAAAACAATTCAAGATTATAAGTCATATATATATATATATATATATATATATATATATATATATATATTAATAAGTAAAGTTGAGAGAAAATACAATTAGATTTTAAATTGGAATTCAATTAGAGTCTAATTTTGTACCACATGTCCCATCCAATAAAAAATTTTAAAATTTTGAACCAAGTTAGTTAGCTTAGTGTAAAAATTGAATTTTAATTAGAGTTTAATTTTATGGCACATATTCTATCTAATCGAAGTCTTTTAATTTTTGTGCCAAATGAGTTAATTTAGAGTAGAAAACGAGGAGTCCAATATAAATAAATAATAAAAATCATAATCATATATCTAACACTATATATAAAATTAGAGGAAGAGAGAGAGTTTGAATGATTTTATATTTATGTGTCTTTTTTTTTTTAATAACTAAAAACAATTCATTTGGCACAAAAATAATATATATATATATATATATATATATATATATATATATATATATATATATATATATATATATATATATATTAATAGGTAAAGTTTAGAGAAAATTCAATTAGATTCTACAGTTGAAATACAATTTTGCGCCATGTGTCCTAAATTAAAATAAACTATCACATTAACGGGTGCTATACAACACCTGTTAATGTGATAAAATTTAAAATAAACTATTCATGTTTTTTTAGGGGATTTGGAAAAAACTGAATATGTATTAAATGTGTGTTAGTATAGATGGAGAAAGTCAAATCATTTTACAAAATCACAACTGAAAAGTAAAACTTTATCAATTCCCTATACATATGGGATGTGTGATAGATCATAAATGAACTTGATTCATTAACAGATATTGGCCGGCAACTGTTAACAAAGTCCTTAAATTTATACATTTTCAAACGGTTATCAGTTGGAAATCAAGAAATGTAGTAATAGACCCGGATCGGATTGGATCTAGTAGTCTATTGCATTAAGTGGACTTGTCCCCCGCTGAAATTTCTGATAGCCACGTGAAAAATAATTAAGCAAGCAAAGAAAAATATGGCTAGAGTTAAAAGTCTTTGGCTAGAAACTGTGTGACGAGTGACGACTAAGGTCTGAGTCAAACATAGGAAAAATCATTACTGGAGCTGGAATTGCTCTTATAACAAGTTGATTCTTGAACAAGAATTGCTCTGGTGACCTTGCATGGATTGCTTGTGAGTAGCATGGATATTTTAACTTGTAAGTCTACTCATCTTGTTTTCCTGCTGATGCTATTAGTATTATGCCCCTTCTTTCACTCCTCTCATGCTGCCAGAGATACTATATCGCAAGGACAATCTATTACAATTACCGAAACTATAGTATCAGCTGATGCAAAATTTGAACTAGGATTCTTTCATCCTGGAAACTCCACATATCAATACGTGGGAATATGGTTCAAAAAGGCATCACGGCAAACTGTCACATGGGTAGCCAACCGAAATCACCCTATTGTCAATTCTTCTGCAGTTCTCACTATTAGTAATGATGGAAATCTCGTGATTGCGGATGGTCAGTTGTCTTACTCGGTATCCAACATGTCATCTAATGGCAATGCAACTGCAGGTGCTACGCTATTGGATTCGGGAAACCTTGTTTTAAGAGATGAAAACTCAAAAATCTTGTGGCAGAGCTTCGATTTTCCTTCCAATGCCTATTTACCTGGAATGAAGATTGGGTATAAAAAAAATACTGGAAAGACTTGGTCCTTTGTATCTTGGAGAAATGCTGAAGACCCTAGTCCTGGAGTTTTTTCATTGGAGCTCGATCCTAAGGGAATAAATCAGCTTTTAATCAGGCGGAAGCCTGACAGGTTGTATTGGACAAGCGGGCCTTGGGATGGACAGTTGTTCAGCTTTGTTCCTGAAATGAAGTTTAATTCTATATATAAACTTAGCTTTATTTCCAATCAGGAAGAGACTTATTTTACATATAATCTGTATGATACTAGTATTAGTATGATGTTTGTAATGGACGTATCGGGGCAGATAAAGCAACTGGCTTGGCTGGAAAAGTGGAATTTAATTTGGGCACAACCCAAAACCAAATGTGAAGTTTATGCTTTTTGTGGGGCTTTTGCGCGCTGTAACCCGAGCAGCTTGCCATTTTGTTCATGCATTCAGGGATTTAAACCCCGATCTTCTAGAAATTGGGAACTTGGTAATTACTCCGCAGGATGTGCAAGGAAAAGCCCTTTGCAATGTGAGAACCATAACCAGACTACGGGTGGCCCAGATGAGTTCGTTATGTTGTCTAATGTACAACTACCTGTGGATCCAGTAAGCTTTGCAAGTGGGAGCGTTGAAGAGTGCAAATCAGCTTGCTTGAATAACTGTTCCTGCACTGGTTATGCTCTCAATGATTTTAATTGTTCGACATGGAATGGAGATCTTATTAGTCTGCGACAGGTTTCTGTTGATGACCCTAATGCAAGAGCTTTTTATGTCAAAGTTGCTGCGCCTGTGTCAAGCCCTAAAAGTAAGCAAATTTAAGTCTCTAGCAATCATTACATCTTTATGATCTTGTTTCCATATTATTTTATTTCAATCTTTCCTTACTGAATCTTTTTCATTTAGTGGTTAAAAAATACTGGTGGCAATATATGTATCTTTTATTTCTCACATGCTTCAGGACGTAAGAGACGGCTGTGGATTATTGTAGTAGTGGCTATTTCTCTGACAGCCATTTCTTCTGCCGCCTTCATCTGGTGGATGAGAGTGAGAAAACTCAAAAGAAAAGGTATGAATTTTCATTAGCAACATAAAAATGACTAGTGGCAGGGCATCTATGTTAGTGACACCCAAAAAAAAAAAAAAAAAAAAGTGTCTGCACGCATAGATCAATAAGGTGGTAAAAAGAGGGGGAGAGGGGTGTTTGAGATATTTTGAACTAGAACTTTCTTCAAAAATAGTTGTGCAAGTCCCGCTATTGCTTCCTTCTTGCAATTCTTTTTGGAGGTAAACTATGTATTTGTTCCTTAACATTGCAAATGTGTTCATTTAGTCTCCCAACTTTTTTATGTTGTGTTAAAATGGTATTTGCCGACTACCGTTAGGTGCTAGATGAAAAATAATGACGTGACTAATGGTTATAAAGTGGGGCTTCAAAATTAATTTGTGTAGTTGGGTTACAAGTTCACTGGTTATGATGGAATCAAAGAAAAATTGGAATTTGTTGACTTTTTCAACCAGAAATGGTTTCATTGACTTCAACTTAATCTATATATATCTAAATGCTTCTTATAATATATATATATATATATATATATATAGTGCGTAGTATTTATTGTTGCAATACTTCTGTTGAGCCACATCACCCACTCATTTGTAACAATTTTTCTCTAATTTTTTTACTCTTCTTTTTCTTATTAATTTTGTACCTTGCTGTTCCATTTCCTCCAAAATTTCTCATCTTTTTTATCTTTTCATCTCTCCCCTGCTCTTAACCTTAACATCACTCTTCCTATATCTTTTCCACTTCTTTTTATTTTGACTCTTTTTACCTCCATCATTTTACTATAAATTTGATAATCTCTCTCATTCTATACATATTTTCCCACACAAAAAAAGTTATTACTTTCTCTCTTAAGGTTTTTTATTTTTTGGTGGATTTTTTATTTTTTGTAATCTCTACTTTATGTTGACAAATTTTTGTATTTTTTTTAGAACTTTATTTTGGGTTGATGCAATTTGGTTTTGTGTTTTTTAATATAGCATGATTTGGATAATTTGGTATGACCATATCTTTTATTTTGACTATTCTTTTTCTCATTTTATTTTCTATAAATTTATCTAATTCAGGTTTCTCTCGAAAAATGTGATTGCTCTCTCTCTCTCTCTCTCTCTCTTTTATTTATTCTTTCTTACAATTAGATTGATGAATCATTGTATTTTTTTATAACACTATTTTGGGTTAATACAATTTGGTGGTGTGTTTTTTAAGTTCTCCATCACAAGCTTTCTCTCCCCCTCTTATAGCTTTTGTTTGATTTTTTAATATAATACTTAGTTATTTTGAAAGTAAGAATTTGAATTTATCAAGTGTAATTTTATGATAAGTTTTGATTATCATTATTAAACATTTAAATTAAAGCAGATGAAGATGTAATGGTAAAATATATGTAAAAGTGAAGCCACCTGAGATGAATATGTAAATTCAATCTTATTATTATGGTGTAAGACTTTTACTATCTATTGAATATTTAAATAGTTCGTATATTTTATATTGTTAAAAAAAAATAGAGGAAAAAACAAATAGGAAAGCACTTTGCCATATTAAGTAACTGGATAGTTTAATGTAACATAACAAAATTTAGAAAAATATAGATCACCTCAAAAAAGAATAATATCAATCAAACACATCCAAAATATTAAAATGATATAGTTGTGGAGATGGATAGATAGAAAAATAATTTTAGAAATTGTTTAATTTTTAGGGAGAACAAATTGTCTCCCACAAAATATAAAGAAAAAATAATACATTATACCACAATTACAAAATAGTAATTATTTACCCCCACACATCATATGGATTTGCGACTAGTTAAACAATAACAATTATGCTTAGTGGGTGAAGTCAGTAGAAGTTTTTTTTATTTTTTTTATTTTTAAATTAAGCTTATGCTGACATGTTACTACATGTGGTAGAGTGTGTAGCATGAAAATAATATTTTATTTTGACTCTTAACCACATTAGTATTTTTTATCTATCACTTAACGGCATAGACCATTTTGAAACAATATCAAAAGTTTAGGAAATAAATTGACACACTTGAAATGTTAGGGATCAAATTGACATATAACATAAATGTTAGGGACCAAATACGTAGTTAACTATTATTAAAAAAAAAAAAAAAACTGCCTCACTCTTGTCAGGTGCCAAATTTATAGTCCAATTCTACATTTTCTAAAATCTTTTTTTTTTTTCTGAATTTCACTAGGGTCCAAATTGCTAGTTTTGAACATAAGCAATATTGATTAAAATATAGAATTGTCTAAACTTTCCACACATTTCCTTTTTTTTAATTATTCATTTGAGTTAAAATTTCAATTTTAACCAAACATTTAAACTTGATCTGCTCCAACAAAAACCAGTCCTCTTTCCTGAAACAACTTCCTAGATTTTCTCTTAGATAAAACTCTTCAAGGATTTCAACAAAACAGTCAAATGCTTTTGAATTATATGCATAAATTCCTTGGGTACCATGTGACAGAACTTAGTTCTCTGCTGAGCCATGACAGGTTTTATGAATCTTTTAGGATTAGATTATGGGAACCGTCTTCTTCATCAAGTAGGGGAGGACATTTTATCATTTGATTTCAGAAATTGGACCACCCAACATGGACTAATCAGAACTATCTTTTTAATCAAACAGGGGAAGACTTGATATCATTTGATTTCAACAACAGGTCTACACAAGAAGGATTAATCAACAAGAAGGGGGCTGAGAAAGGTAGAAACAAGGAAATGGAGCTTCCTCTCTTTAGTTTTTCAAGTGTATCTACTGCTACTAATAACTTCGCAGCCTTGAATAAACTTGGAGAGGGTGGTTTTGGACCTGTATACAAAGTAAGTTTCAATAACTAAGCACATTAATCTTAGAAGAGAAATTCTAAAGTAATATATGATAGTCCACAATCTAACCTTTAACATAAATATTGAAGTCACAATATTTGCATAAAGTTCTGCTACGATACAACATATAAAAATTATTTGATGTGGATTCTTCTCAAGGATTAATCAGAAACTAAGTTAAAAGAATTGTTTTCAGGGATCATTGCTTAATGGACAATTAGTAGCAGTAAAAAGACTTTCAAGAAAATCTGGACAAGGATGGGAGGAACTAAAAAATGAGGCTGTCCTTATAGCCAAACTCCAACACAAGAATCTTGTGAAACTTCTTGGATGCTGCATTGAAGGAGATGAAAAGATTTTGATCTATGAGTATTTGCTCAATAAAAGCTTAGATATTTTCCTTTTTGGTAAGTAGTTTCACACTATCTCAATTTCTTACAAAGTACTCTGCTTAAATAATTATGCTTGTTCATAGCTCAAAATCTGGTTGTAACTAAAGGTTTCACACACATAATGCCGCCAATTCTTTTCTATCTTCTATCTTATTATCAGTATGTGGTATTGTGATAGATCCAATTAGACAAGGGGTGATAGACTGGCCAACCCGTATTCACATCATTGATGGGATTGTTCAAGGGCTTCTTTACCTCCATCAGTATTCCAGGTTACAAATTATTCATAGAGATTTGAAGGTTAGCAACATCTTGTTGGATAAAGAAATGAATCCAAAAATATCAGATTTTGGAATGGCAAGAATTTTTTGTGGGAATGGCTTACAAGCAACCAACCGAATAGTAGGGACTTAGTAAGTATAATCCATAAGAATGTATGCTCTATAGCAAATGTCAATAACATACAAATTATTAACCATGAAGCTACTAAACAGTTTGTTTTACAATGAAATACAGTGGCTATATGTCCCCAGAATATGCTTTGGAAGGCCTCTTCTCTATTAAATCCGATGTCTTTAGTTTTGGAGTATTGTTGTTCGAGATATTGAGTGGCAAGAAGAATACTGGTTTCTATCATACCAACTCGCTCAATCTTATTGGATATGTGAGTAATGAACCATCTTACTTCAATGTTAATAAGAACTTAGAAACTGTGGGCGTATGTGTGTTTGGATTTGTGTGCTTGTGTGTATTCTTATTACACTATGTGATTGACTTTTCAAAGGATTAATCTTCTTTGTTAGTTATGTTGATTTCAAACTATATTCTCTATGTCAAATTGAGTTTTATTCATACTTACATATAGCCACCAAGAAGTTAGAAAGTGTTATCCTAGATCATTTTAAAATGGTCCTTTAAGTACATTTGCAATTCTACTAATTTCATTTGTGACTTATACCTCAATAAAATATGAGGAACTTAACCCATTTGCGATTGATTTTTATCATAAATTTTCTTTAGGCATGGGATTTGTGGAAAAGCAATAGGGCCTTAGAGTTGATGGATCCAAATATTGAAGAAACTCCTCCTGCAAATGTCCTATTGGTATACATAAACATAGCACTCCTCTGTGTCCAAGAAAGTGCAGCTGATAGGCCTACCATGTCTGATGTGGTCTCAATGTTCAACAAGGAAATTGCACTTCTGCCTTCACCAAAACAACCTGTGTTTTCAAATGTCAGGGGTATGGAGAATTTGGGTTCATCTAATATAAGGCCAGAAATTTGTTCTGTAAATGACATGACAGTCTCAATTTTGGAAGCTCGGTAACAATTTAGATTTCGGTGATAATTACTCAATCGTTCATCTTGTTATGTAAGTATGTTTTAAATGAATAATATTATTGAACTTAGAAACCAAAATGTACCATTAGTCATTGCCATGTTGATGGCTGTCAAGTCCTACATAAAAAGCTTCTTCCTTCTTTTTCTAGTTCTGCTTTCGGTATTCCTCCTCCTTTCTCAGCATCATGGATACTCATGTTCATGTATTGATATGAAGGGAGGGGCAATTGACAGTTTACACCCAAAAGAGGCCCAAGACCTAGGCAGATGCCATTTTTATGGAAGGGAAAAAAACAAATTAGCATGAAAAAGTGAAAATCGTAGATGTTGCACTTTAATTAAATTCAAGCATAAACAATCTTTCTTAAGGAGAATAAATTTAATGAAGTAGTTAATTGAAAAACCTAAGATATAGCACCTAAAAAACAGTAACTAAGGGCCTGTTTGGTTGGGAATAAAAGGGGAGAGAAAAGAAAATATGGGAGAAAAAGAAAATGATTTTCTTCTTAATTTGGGGAGAAAGTGGGAAGGAGGAAGTGGGTTTGATGAAAAATTATCTATCTGTTGCTATTCAATGTTGTTTTTTTCTTTTTTCCCCACCTTATATTACCTTCAATTTTTTCCCCTTATATACCATTAAATTTTTATCTTAGTACTACAGGCATAGGAGTAAATTTATACAATCTGCATTTTCTATCCTCATTTTTTTTCTTAACTAAACAAAAAAGTTTTCTATCCCTTTACTTTTCCTCTACCCCCAACCAAACACCATAAGAGAAAAAATAAAAGATCTTCAATCTTTTAACTTTTCCATTCCTTCTTTGTGTTCTATCCCTCACTTTTCCACCACAACCAAACGGACCCCCAATTTTTTACAAAAGAATTATTATTATTATTATTATTATTTTAAGGTTTAGGAACAACAATACTAGGGAAGCTATTAGGTTTGGTTCACACAAAGGAAGAGAAGAAAAAAAGAAGCTATAACATCCATCCACCCTAACTCCTCAAACAATTTCACTTAAGGGTGTCCATAGGTCGGGTTTCTGACGGTTTGCGCCAGAAAACAATCGGTTCGGTCAAAACCGTCCACTGTGAAAAATCTGACCAAAATAGTTGATTTCAAGTGAAAATTTGCCAAATCCAGTGAGATTTCCACTAGATCTGGCTAAGATCTCACTAGATTCAATGATATCTCCCCAAATCCGACATAAATCTTGTAAAAATCTAAATTATTTTGACCAAAAACTCACCAAAAAAATCTTGCTTCGCTGGATTTTGGTAAGGTTCCAGCCAGGTCGGTTGAGGCGAGTTTTAAAGGAGAGAACCCACCAACCTTCCCGCTAGAGTTGGTTTTTAGGTTCTGTAACCCACCGCCGACCCGTCGTAGCTCTCGAGTCTATCACGATTCACGAGTGGGTCGGTTTTGGTCTAGGTCTGGGTGGACACCCCTAATTTCACTACATAAAATATATCATAGTACTTAATTGAAATAAGTTATCATCCATAAGTAGGCCTTGGAAGCAAGAAAGAAGACAAAATAACCTTTATTTGGTTTGGTTGTAATCACCATTACTAACAACTTTTCTACACAGTAAGTATAATTAGAGCGGGAGGCTTTAGTCCTGTTTAGAAATATCAATCTCTTGCTAAGCACTTAAAAGAAGAGAAAACTTGGTAACTTATATATTTTTCGAATGTTACATATTTAAGATTCGTGAAAAAAATAAATATGAATTAGTAAAAGGATCCCCTCTATTAGACAAAAAACCGATAACATTTATGTTAATTTTCGGGGGCAAACCAACTTAAAAATGTCTAGTGACTATGTCTAAAAGGCTAAACTTGGTAACCAATTTTCATGGTTCAACAACTTTGGGCTCGATAAAGTATGTAGAGGTTACCTGAAATTTGCAGTATTGGGTCAGTCAGGCTAAGATAGGCTTTGGGCTTGTGGGATTTGTACTAGCCCAATACTTTTGGGCCTACAAATTTTTTCTCCTCCAAGATCAAAGATTAACCACGTGCATAGAACCTAATAAGAAAATCCACATTTTATTTTATGGTCCTTTTGATACGTGTGGGATTGTAACTCTGCCTATGGATTGATTCGAGCCAACAAATGAGGATGATTACTACTAGATAATGTGATTTTGGTTTGGTATATGCTATCATAATTTTTATTTTTATCTTTTAGCTTTTAAATCCTATTCCTACTGGATTAGGAATCCACATTAGTGTGATATACGATGCAACATACAATCCTATGCGCCATTAGTCTTTTTTTTTTTTTTTTAATAAAGATTAATTATCAACAAGCTGACACTATAAATTAATTATTCAATTGCTGATGAGGTTTATTGTTAAGAAGGGTGTACAATGCAATGAAATAAGGAGGTAGTAGCTTTATTTTTTTTTCTCTTGAGAAACAAAAGAGGAAGTAGTGAACTTACAAATTTGAATTCGGACTGCAAATGTTAGAAAAAAAATAGAGAGTGCTGTTAGAAATATAAAGTTATTGATGAATATCTTCTGCATTACTCTAATATCATCACCATTCACAACTACATAAGACTTGAATTTACAACCCATTTAAGTCCTCCAATAACAAGTGGCTGTTAGTCCGGTGAGCCTGGGTATGGAGAAAGGCAGCAGTTCAGCTGTGCTGGCAGTGGTTTGCTCCTTGAACCCAGCACCCTCCTCTGTTGAGCACTGACGTGTTTCCCAATGGTCCTCTGTGGCCAAAGATCAGTTTTGGGCTTTCAAATGTTTTCTTCTTCGGCCCATGGACTTCCCAGCCTGAAAACCACAAGTAATATCTCTCCTTTTAATGAGCCCACCACTAGAGCCCAAGAAAAGAGACCCCAAAAATGTTAATATACAAACTCAGAAATATTGCTGGGCTCTTGGGTTCATTGAGGAGAGTGGTGTGTAATTGTTTGTGATTTTCTCCTAGTGTTTGTATGCTTTTTCTGTTGTAACTCTTTTCAAGTTGAATGAATATTTCATGCTTCTTATCAAAAAAAAAAAAAAAAAGTCTTTGTTTCTAAAATTGTTATGAAAGAGCTAATAGACCGTGTAAATTTAAGTCCTCGTTCACGCAATTCTATTACCTTGCATTTGCTAAGTGCTAATATTTTTGTTCTCTGCTGGAAGCAGCAGTTAACTACTTTTATAATTCGGACTGAATAAGGTTCTTTCATTCAACCAAAAAAGAAGGGGATTGTTAATGGAGATACCTGCTCTTCCCACTCTCTTTTATTGTCTCATTGCTTTCTCAACTTTCTTGAAATTCTGCGTTGCAGATACACTTGACACCATAGTCCCAGGCAATCGATTAGAGGAGTTCAAACTTTGCTTTCCTCGGGCCAAGTTTTTAACCTAGGCACAAGAAGACCCCAGGTACAAGTATGTGGATAGCCAACCAGAACAAGCTACTCACATATCCATCTGAAGTATTCACCATCAGCAACAATCAAACACTTAATTCTTCTCAACAAAAGAAACCTCACTATTTGGTATTTGGATTCACCCAGGGCAGCTCAGACAGCTGTTGCTCAGCTTTTGGGTGTAGCATGTAATCAATCCTTACTATCATCTTAAATGTACATATCCTAAAATTAAAAGACAGATTTATAGAATTTTTCCATAGATACCTTTACACCCATTGAATAGATGTAACTGCCATCTAATTCACTGAAAAAGGAGAAATTTTACACACACACACACACATAATGAAAGCATGGCAGACAATATAGTGCTTAATCATTTTTGTAAACACGTTGAAACAAAACTTCACATCATCCGGAAAACTAACATATGAGTGGTGTAGCCCAAATTAGTTTAACAAAATAAACTCCTCTAAAGATATAACTACAATCCATTTTGACATAATAACTAATGCCAATACTAATTACACAACACCAAGAAACTTTGTTGACTCTTTTCTTTCACTGAGTTAAAGTTTGTTACTTATGTACAGCTCATCAGCATCCATGATTCCTCAACATCCTGCAAGAATTTAAAATCACTTTAGTAACAATGTAGAAAAGACCTACACTGAGATTTGTGGGTTTTCAGAATGAAATTAAGAAATACTCCAAGCCTTTACCAAATGAACATGTCCACCATGGTGAATGAGGGACCGAGGTAAATGTTCTAAGCAGGTTACCATGCCAGAAATTATATAATAAGAAGATATTTTTCTACTTAACACAAGACAATTGTAAACAGAAGACACCATGCTCCCAAAGAAAATCAGAGAATAGAAATATCACACAACTAAAACAAACATTTCAAAGTAAAGCCAAAGCCAACTAGACCACCACAAAACAAAAGTTTGAGTCTAAGTTTGTATCATCCCTTGACACACATTCATAATTACATCCCTGATTGTTAGTTAAGGGTTTTTTTCGATTAAAAAAAAAAACATCTCTAAGTGTTGAATGTGTCTTATGTGTAGGCTGATGTCCCGTGCTCAACAATAATTGATCACCCATATATTCTTTTCATTCATAACACCCTAATTCTTAAATTGTTTAAGAGAAATATTTAACCCTCCTCTAAAACGTAAATTTGACCTAAAGAAAAAACTAAGAACATTAAATTGTTTATAGAAAAAAAAAAAAAAAAAACCAGAAATTAACTTGTTTTAAGATGAAAATAAATTTCAGCAATACATACCACAGAGAAAAAGGTGCTAGCTTAGCTTTTTGGTAAAAAAATTTCGGGATTGAATTCCACCATCACCAAGTTAATTGGTATGGATGAGAGGGATGTCTAAATAAAAAAGGCTTTGCAAGACTACAGCCTATTACTGCCTCCAAACCAGGAAAAGTTACAAAGTAGAGGCATTGGGGGAACAATGAAAAAAACTAGATGCAAATGTTAGCATACTCCTTAATAAGAAAAATATATCCAAAAAACACAAACAGTACCACCATCTCTTGCCAGGAAACAATCACTATTATCACAGATCTCATTGCATTCTTTTGATATGAATCAAGGATTGATTTGTCCATCAGCATGTTTTCAAAAAGAGGTTTATAAACTAGTCCTTTTTTTTTTTTGAGGAACTGTCATTTTCAATTCTTAACTACACAAAGCAAGCAAGCAATAGTCATTTTCAATTCTTTTTGCTTCTTTTTAGAAGTAATAAGAAATTTGCAAAATAACAAAGGGCAATCATAAATAGAAGATGTGTGTTCCAAAAGAAACTAAGAGAGTAGAAATATACAAAATTCTTTGTAAAAGAAACAACACAAAAACAAAATACGTCATCAACTATATAAGATGAAGTAATTTTCAGTATTATAAATCATTGAGAAAAGTTTCCAACTTAGCTTCTTGGCAGTTTTTTTTTTTTTTTTTTTTTTTGTGGGGGGGGGGGGGGGGGAGAAGTTGTGTTTGGATTATGGATTGAGTTTCACCTTCACAAGGTTGGTGTGGGGTTAGAGGAATGACTATAAGGAAAGGTGAAACATCGCACAGCCTGTTGCTGCGACCAAATCAGGAAAAGTTACATCGCACAGAAACAACCACCAAAACAGGTTAAACTTGAAACATAATGCAGTAGGGAAATGACCACCTAAATTGGGGGTTCCGCCGGGGGGGGGAACCAAAATCTGTCTGACAATTTCTGGCCAAGCAACAATCACAAATTATCATAAATCTCATTGCTTTCTTTTTTATTATTGACACCAATCTCATTGCTACATTAAGAAATTGCTCTTCTGAACCAAGGATTGATTTGTCCACCACCACATTTTCAATTACAGAAAAATAAAAGGCTGAAAAGATACTAAGATACTATCTATAAACTTCTAGAATTTTCCTTTCCAAATAAGGTAATATATTCACTGGTGAACTACAACAGGGGCAAAGCCAATTACCAAACAGACGAGTGCTTATGCACATTTATAATAACAGTAGTAACCAAATCTTGTAAGTTTAAGATAAGATTCTCCCAAAGTGAACACATCCCATTAAAACTATCATACTTGCAAAGAAATTGATCTACATCCCAATAAAGCCAAAGTGAAACCCAAATTCTTGTATAAGGGTCTATTCTGTTTTGCTTTAACTTACAATTGTGTAATAAAAAAATAAAAAAACTAACTCATTCACAAAAGATCAAAAGAGGGATAAAGTAGAACAACGGAATAAAATGGAGTCAACAAAACAATACATCTAAGCATAACTATTTTATTCGGACAAAAATATTCAATTTGTGCTATGGAACAAAAGATAACAAAAATAGTTCAAAACAAGGTCTATAAGCAAGTCAATTTCATTTCTTAACCACCCAAACCAAGCAATAATTATTGATTAATTGCTTTGTCCATGAACATGGCTCTATGGGAATCTTTCAGTTAGAAGAAAGGCATATGAGGCAATTAAAAATTTCAAAACGTACAAGCAACATCGTTAGCATACTAAGATCACAATTGACAGGTAAAAAAAAAAAAAAAAATTAACAATCCAAGGAGAGCATGAAGAACATTTAACCCAAGTGTGAAAACATGAAGTTAAGAGAGGTCACCATAACATTATCAAGAAAGAAAAAGTTGAGTAGATCTATCTATATAATGTAAATTATAAGTGACAGGAAACATGATATTCAGTGTCCATTTATTTTCAACCACTTAGTAAATAAACGTCCAAAAAGTTGATAACCAACACAAACAACTTTTTTTTTTCATAGTTAAGTATACATGCTATTGACAGCAAGCACGACCTTGATAAGCAATCTATCCTAAACAAAAATCCACTCAATTAAGGTAATCAATCAGCAATAATACTTTATAGCATTTAAATTCATATCTAACTCATAATGAATGCCAAGTATATATGAAGAACAAAACGGAAAACTATAAAAATAAGCATGAAAATAAAATGCACCTTGCCTGTTGTTGTTCCTCTTACTTTCCCTTAGTAAGTAACTGCAAGGTCGGATTTGCCCAGCAAAACTAGACTCTCAACATAAGGATCAACAAAACTATACCTAGATCCAGTAATCCCAAGGTCTTTAACCTCTTGGGTCTCAAGGTTTCGCGAGACAAGCCTTTTTTTTATATGTTTCCAATATAACCTCGCCACTCTTCCTAAAAGCTTTTGCACAAGGTATTTTCTTTCTGTAAAAACCATGAAATGGCCTTGGTATGTCCTGTGGGGGCGCTTGAGCATCCAAACTTATAATTTCGGTCCATGATGACGCATCTGCATAGTTTTTCAACACCCATATATCGAGAGTGTGAAGAACATACCGAGGTTTGAGCAGCGCAATGGAATTCCCAAATGCCATAATAGATACCCACCTCCAATAGAACATATCGGAATGCTTAGGCAGTGGTAGAGAAATTTGATTTCTTGAGTTCTCTTGTAACAGACCAAATGCAAAGCCCCATTGACAAAAGCCATTACAAGTACCAACCACACGGAATACCCCAGTAGCGCTTTCGCCATGGAAAGGGAAGTCGTCAAAGGTGGTGTGTTGATGGAAATTAGTATTGTCGTCCCAATGTAAAGCGTAGACTTCTTTTTCGTCTCCGATTCGTTTCAATCGTTTGACTGCTTTGGCGAGAGGCTTAGGGCAGAGTCTGAAGAGGAGGAGGTTGTTGTTGTTGGAGGAGGAGTGGTGAAGATGAGTGGAAATGAAAGAGGGGTTTTGGAGACAGAGGTGCAAGTGATGATGGATTTGATGGGTAGGCGTAGGAAACGTGGGCTAGGATTTCATGAGGAAGAGAGTCCCACATTGCTTCTTCGGTGATGGATTTGGAAACTTCAGGTAAGTTGTCTGACATTGCTACTACCTTCAAAGAGAGAGATTAGGGGTTTAAAGAAGTAGTAACTATAAAAGGAAGGAGAGAGTGAGAGCGAGTAGACCACCAGGCGGGTTGGATCGGGGCTAAATCCCTAGCTAACTCATCAGAGGAGCTGTGAGTAATTCGTTGCATTCTTTTTCGTTTAATATGGTAAAGCATTATAATTTTCTAACTTAACTTGCTTTCATTTGTTTTCTTGATCCAGTGAAAAAATTAGATTTAACACTATAAAATTTAAATATAGTTGCCAAGGACTTTGTAACGGAATTGACACGTCCAATACACAAAATGCTTGGAGTCTAGAGTTGTTATTTTCTTTTCCAAGATGCATGTTAGAAACTACACAACCACACATGACTATAATTTACAACCCATTTAAGTCATCCAACTCCAAGTCTTTTGTTTCTAAAATTGAGATGAAACTTGAAAGGGCTAATAGACTTGGCCTATTATGTAAATCTAAGTCCTTGTTCAAGCAATTCTCCTGCTTTGCAGCTGCTAAGCGATAACATTTTTGTTCTCTGCGGGAAGCGGCGGTAAACTACTTTTATAATTCAGACCAAATAAGGTTCTTTCATTCAACCAAAAAAGGGAAAAAATAAGAAAAGAAAAAAGTAGTGTATTGTTAATGTATAATACCTGCTCTTCCCACTCTCTTTCATTGTCTCATTGCTTTCTCAACCTTCTTGAAATTCTAAATTGCAGTTAACACCATAATCCTTGGGCAATCGATTAGGGGTGTCCAATCTTTGGTTTCCTCAGGCCAAGTTTTTGAGCTAGGCTTCTCTTCAGCCAACAAGAGCAGGTATTTGGGCATATGGTACAAGAAGACGCTGGGGATACTTCTGTGGATAGCGAACCAGAACAACGTACTCACAGATCCATCTGGAGTCTTCATCATCAGCAACAATCAAACACTTATTCTTCTCAACCAAAGAAACCTCACTATTTGGTATTTGGATTCACCCAGGGCAGCAAAGACACCAGTTGCTCAGCTTTTGGGTGTAATAAGTAATCAATCCTTCCTATCATCTTAAATGCACACCTCCTAAATTTAAAAGACAGATTTATAGAATTTTTCCATACATACCTTTGCACTGATAGATGTAACTGCTATCTAATTCACTGAAAAAGGAGAAATTTAACACATATGATGCAAGCATGGCAGACAATATAGTGCTTAATCATTTTTGTATACACATTGAAACCAAACTTCAAATCCTCCAGAAATACTAACATAAGTGGTGTAGCCAACATTAGTTTTAACAAAATAAACTCCTTTAAAGCTATAACTACAATCCATTTTGACAGAATAAACTAATGCAAATACTAAGAAACTACACAACAACAAGAAACTTTGTTTTGAGTTAAAGCTTGTCACTTATGTACAGCTCATCAGCATCCATGATTGCACAAGGCCCTGCAAGAATTTAAAAAATGTAAGTGCATACTTTTTTGTGATTTAATACCATAAGAAGATGAAAATATACTAATCAGTTTAGTAACAATGCAGAAAAAAACCTACACCGAGATTTGTGGGTTTCAAAATGTACAAATTAAGAAATACTCCAAGCCAGCAATTATATAATATGAAGATATTTTGCTACTTAACACAAGAAAATTGTAAAGAGAAGACAGCGTGCTCCCAAAGAAAATCAGATAATAGAAATATCACACAACCAAAACAAACATTTCAAAGTAAAGCCAAAGCCAACTACACCACTGCATCACACATGTTTGAGTCAAGGTTTGTATCATCCCTCGACACGCTCTCATAAATAATCCCTGGTTGTTTGCTCAACAATAATTGATCACCCATATACTCATTTCTTTTATAACACCAAAGTCCTCTTTCTTAAATTGTCTACGAATAATATTTAACCCTCCTCTAAAAACATAACTTTGACCTAAAGAACAAACTTAGAACATTAACTGGTTTTTTCAACCAAAAAAAAAAAAAAAAAAAATGAACATTAACTTGGTATGAGATGAAAATAAATTTCAGCAAATACATATCACAAAGAAAAAGGTGCTAGCTTAACTTTTGGTAAATTTTATTGGGATTGAATCCACCAACCACCATCACCAGGTTGGTGCGGATGAGAGGGATGTCTAAAGAAAAAACGCTTTGCATGACTACAGCCTATTGCTGCCTCCAAACCAGGAAAAGTTTCAAAGTAGAGGCACAACCACATAAATGGAGGAACAGTGAAACAAACTAGTTGTAAAATTTAGCATACACCACAGTCCATAAAAAGAAAAATATATCCAAAAACCAAAAATTGAACCACTATCTCTTGCAAAGCAACAATCATATATCATCACAGATATCATTGCTATAGTCAGAAATCACTTTTATGAACCAAGAATTTATTTGTGGATCAACATGTTTTCAACAACCAAAAAATAAAAAGGCTAGAAAGATGCTAACAACCTAAGAACTTCCGTTATAGAAACTTTAGTAACCAAATGTTGTTAAGTTAAAGACAATACACACACACAGCATTGGTGAGCATCTTCATGCAATGCAAGCATGAAGCATGGCAGACACAGTTAAACACTTAATTGTTTCTGTAAACACACTGAAACCAAACTGCAAATCATCCAGAAATACTAAGAATGGTGTAGCCACAATGGAGTTTAACTTAGTTCATTGAGTATACATTTAATGTTATAACAACTACGATCCAATTTGCCAATAAACTCATGCCAATATTACGAAATAAATACCATCAAAAAGCTTTTACTTTAGCTGAGTTAAAACCAATTACTTATCTATAGCTCATTACCAACTGTGATTGTTTGTGATTATATAGCAGAATTAGATTTATTTTTTAGTAAGTAATTGAACCATTTCAAGATTTTTGCTAAAATAAAAAGGAGATAAAATAACACAAATCAGTGTAGTATCATATGGAAAAAAAGCCTACTCCGATATTTGAAGGTTTTCTGGAAACATTTTAAGAGACACTCCAAGCCTATACCACAAGAACATGTGTATCATGGGGGATTGGGGGCCAGGGTAAATGATCTAAGCAGGTTCCAATGCCAGCAATTATTTAATAATAAAAAATCTTGCAAAATAACAAAGGACGATCATAAAGAGAAGACATAAGTTGCAAAGAAACTAAGAGAGTAGATATATACAAAATTCTAAGTAAAAGAAACTATGCAAATACAATATATGTCATCAACTGTATAAGATGAAATTACTTTCACCATTATATATCATTGAAAAATTTCCAACCTAGATTCTTGGCAGATTTTTTTTTTTTTTTTTTTTTGGGAGTTGTAATAGGATTATGGATTGAGTTTCACTGTCACCAGGTTGGTGTGGGATGAGAAGAATGACTAAAAGGAAAGGCTTCTAATGCATACAGCCTGTTGCTGCCTCCAAATTAGGAAAAGTTATATTGCAGAGAAACAACCACCTAAACAGGTGAAATATGAAACATTATGAAGTAGGGAAACAACCACCTTTTTTTTTTTGGGGGGGGGGGGGTGGTGGAGTAAAAGAAACTAGATCTCATAACAAGAGAAATATATGCAAAAACCAAAATCTTTACAATGATTTTTACCCATCAAAATCACAAATTATCATAGATCTCATTGCTTTCTTTTGATTATTGACACCAATCTCACTGCTACATTAAGAAATCACTCTTATGAACAAAGGATTGATTTGTCCACCAACACATTTTCAATTACAGAAAAATAACTGGCTAAAAAGTTCCTAACACTATGAACCTCTACAATTTTTCTTTCCAAATAAGGGAATATATTCATTGGTGAGATACAACAGAGGAAAAACCAATTACCATGAGTGCTTATACACATTTATAGTAACAGCAGTAACCAAATCTTGTAAGTTTCCAATGTCAAACCCCAAATTATTGTATAAGGGTCTATTCTGTTTGGCTTTTAGTTCTAGTTTGTACAATTGTGTAATATAAAAATACGAACTCATTCACAAAAGATTAAAAGAGGGAAAAAGAAGAAAAATGGAATTAAATGGAGTCAACAAAACAATACATCTAAGCATAACTATTTTATTTGGAAAAAAATATTCAATTTGTGCTAAGGAACAAAAGATAACAAAAATAGTTCAAAACGAGGTTTATAAACAAGTCACTTTCATTTCTTAACCACCCAAACCAAGCAATAATTATTGATGAACTGCTTTGTCCATGAACATGGCTCTATGGGAATCTTTCAGTACGAAGAAAGGCATATGAGGCAATGAAAAATTTCAAATGTACAGGCAACATCATTAGCATACTAAGATCACAATTGACAGAGTAAGAAAAAAAAATTTAATAATCCAAGGAGAGCACGAAGAACATTTAACGCAAGTGTGAAAACATGAAGTTAAGAGAGGTCACCGACTCACCATAACATTATCAAGAAAGAAAAAGTAGAGTAGATCTATCTATATACTGTAAATTATAAGTGGCAGGAAACATGATATTCACTGTCCATTCATTTTCAACCAATTAATAAATAAACGTGCTAAAAGTTGATAATCAACACAAACAACTTTTTTTTCCATAGTTGAGTATACATGCTATTGACAGCAAGCACGACCTTCAAAAGCTATCTATCCTAAATATAAATCCACTCAATTAAGGTAATCAATCAGCAATAATTTTATAGCATTTAATTCATATCTAACTCATAATGGATGCCAAATATATATGAAGATCAAAACAGAAAATCATAAAATTAAGACAGAAAATAAAATGCACCTTGCCTGTTGTTGTTCCTATTACTTTCCCTTAGTAACTGCAAGGTCGAGTTTGTCTAGCAAAACTAGACTCTCAACATAAGGATAAACAAAACTATACTTAGATCCCAAGGTCTTTAAACTCTTGGGTCTCTAGTCTCTACCCAGCCAAAAAAAAAAATTACTCTTGGGTCTCAAGGTTTCGCGAGACGAGCCTTTTCTTATATGTTTCCAATATAGCCTCGCCACTCTTCCTAAAAGCTTTTGCACAAGGTATTTTACTCTGTAAAAACCTGAAGGTGGCCTTGATATGTCCTGTGGGGGCGCTTGAGCATCCAAACTTATAATTTTGGTCCATGATGATGCATCCGCATAGTTTTTCAACACCCATATATCGAGAGTGTCAACAGAATATCCGGGTTCGATCACAGCAATGGAATTCCCATATGCCAAAATAGATACCCACTTCCAATAGAACATATTGGAATGCTTAGGCAGTGGTATCTCACGGAAGACCTCATCCTCCAAATCGAACACCAAAACAAAGTGGAGAAATCTGATTTCTGGAGTTGTCTTGTAACAAACCAAATGCAAAGCCCCATTGACAAAAGCCTGTAGGCGTAGGCAGACCAACATTGTATCACGAACAGCACATTTGCCACTCTCGATTTCCTAGTGGCAAGTGAGTAGATGTAGATTTACCCTCTTCGAAGTCGCCATCCTCAGGAGTGACAAACCTCACGACCTTATAGTCATTGGTTTTGGAATCAAACCCAAACCCAACAGCCGCCGTGTAGGGACCGGTAGTCATGAAGGTGAAATTGGGGGTAGGAAGTTGCACGTATTTTTTAACACAAGGGTTCTCATCAAAATTTTGTGAAGTGAAATGGAAGGGAGGAATACAATTTTGAAGAAGAAGAAGAAGAGGTGAAAAAAAAAATAGTTTGAATGGAAATTCAAAAAAGAGATGACATTTCAACGAATCTTGAAAACATTTCTTATATTTACCTTTACACATTTTTATTTCATTTTCTTTGCTTTTACCTATATTACGTCCTAATAAAGCCCTTATTTGATCTTGAAGATTGTGTAGTTCAGATATTGATATGATTGAAAAAAAAGTGTGGTATAAATTCTTTTTGGCATCCTGTCATGAGACTACTTGTTCTTTCTTGATTAAGCGTTTTTCATGTGATTTATATGTGAGGTGTTTGATTTTGCTTACATTATTCCATTCACATATATTGTTGAGAGTGTTACACCCCATTTCAGAGTGATTTCATTTGTTGAGTGATAACACTGGAAAGAATTGAGTTGAAGCATACTTTCAAATAGAGATTCGAGTCAAGTTTATTCTAAAACTAAGAGTATGTTTGGGTTGGCTACCACTTTTCACTCACATTGAGTTTTGATGGCATGAGAAATTTCTTTAGCATTTGTAGTGTTTTTGAACTTGAACTAATCTTCTTTGCAAAAGGTAATTGAAAAAAAAAAAAATTTTGATTTTCTTTGTTTTGTTCATTTTAGTATTCATTCTCAGAATTTTGTGGGTATATTCCCTGCAAATCCTCACGAGACTACAACTCGTCCACTAGTATAAGCTAGGGGTTTAAAGGCTTGTTGCATATGCTAAATGCAAAGTGGGGCCAGGCCAATTGAATCAAGCCAACTTAAAGGGCCATGATGAAGTTAAAGAAGGCCAATCCAATTAAATTTAAGTCCAATTGGAGCAAGGAATCAAAGGAAATTTGCACCAAATCCAAGTCCAATTCGGATTAGGATTCCAACCTGCACATCAGTTAGTATTTTCAGCATAACTTTTGGCTCAGATGTCCAATCGAGGTGATTCAAGTTGGGCTGGAAAGTTAACTTAAAGGGCTACAACTTTTTAGTTTACCAAAAGTCCAAATTCTGAAGCTCAGTGGGCCAAAATCGTCGGTCAAGTGAAGCCTAAAAATCTGGGATTTTCTCCAAACGGGAATTCAACTTGTAACAGGATTCCTTTACCTATTTAAAGGCTCTTTAGGGCAAAATTCAAGGAGGTGAGTGCTAGGGCTGGGGGCTGAATGTATAGAGAGCTGCGGCTACCTCTTCTATGACAGTTAGTTTTATTTTATTTGTCTAGTTTAATGTTTAGTATTTTATTTTTATGTTTTCTTTCAATTACTATGAGTAGCTAAATTTATAATTAGGGTTGAGGATGAAACCTTGTTAAGGATTATCAGTAATATTTATGTGATTTTATTTTTCCACAATAGATGTTCTTTAATGATTTAAATTGTTCTTGCTTCATATCAATTGACTAAGATGAGATTCCAGATATGAGTTCAATCATGTTTTTCTTATGATTTAGGATTTGTCTTAATTAATTGAATGCTTAGTTTATTAATTCTTGATTATAAAATTGGATATCGTTTGTGATTTGTCTGTCAATGGATACAATTTATGATTTGATTTTTAGAATTGGATATATCTTGTGATTTGTTTGGCTACGGATACAATTGATGATTTGGTTTTATACTTAAGAAGCGAAGAAGAACATGCTTTAGATTTTTAGACATAAGTTTTAATGATAATATTTTCCATGATAGCAAGATTGATTTCTAGATTATCATGTAGTGAGTTGGGAAAAATTAATGATCATAAATATATGCTGATATGACTTACAAGGCGGATTCCAAAACCTTAATTCCTTTCTCTTAATTGTTTACATCTTTTTATTGCTTTATATCTTTGCTTAGATTAATTATTCTTTTTTTTGTTTATTTAATTTCAAAACAACCAATTTTTATTAAACTAGATTAGGATTAATTTGATTAAGATTTGATTTAATTTTCCTACATTCATTCAAGTCCCTGTGGGTTCGATCTCGTTCTTGTCCAACTATACTTCGGTACTGTTCGTACACTTGCGAGTATTTTAAAATTCACAACAAGTTTTTGGTGCAATTGCCAAGGACTTGGTTAGGAAAATAAATTAGGTCTTAAGTGAATTTTTCCTTCTACTAGTTGTAGTTAAAATTTATTTTATTTTATTATTATTAAAAAAAAAAACAAAAATTTATTTTTATTTCTTTGTGGTGTATGAGAACTTGGATACGTGATAAAGAAAATCGTCTTGTTAGTTTTGATTATTTATCCACAATGGGAGAAACAGGAGATGATTCAAAAACTCTTAGGGAGTTGTTCTCACCCATAACCACCAACCCTTCATCTTGCATGGTATTGCCTGCAACCACTGCTGCACATTTTGAGTTGAAGCCACAGATAATCCACCTTCTTCCTACTTTTTATGGATTGGATAGAGAAGACCCTTATATGCATGTGAAGGATTTTCTTGAGATTTATGCTACTTGTAAGTTCCAGAATTTCACTGATGACTCTGTTCGCTTGCGTTTATTCCCTTTTTCCTTGAAGGATAAGGCAAAAGCATGGCTTAATTCTTTGTCACCTAGATCTATCACATCATGGGAACTGTTGGTCACAAAATTCCTCTCTAAATTTTTCCCAATGGCTAAGACCAATGCTTTAAGGAGAGAAATTGCAGATTTTTATCAAGATGAACAAGAGAAATTTTATGAAAGTTGGGAGAGATTTAAGGACTTGATCTTAAAGTGTCCTCATCATGGTTTTGAAACATGGAGACTAGTACAATATTTTTATAATGGTTTGACTCAAACAAATCGTAACATGATTGAATCCATGAATGGTGGTGGATTTTTAAGTCTTGTAGAGGATGAGGCATACAAATTTCTTGAGAATCTATTTGAAAGCTCACAACAATGGGATTTTCCCAATCGTAGAGAGAGATCTGCCCCTACAATTAAGAAAGGAGGATTGTATGAAGTCAGTGAAGATTTAGATATAAAAGCTAGGTTGGACAATCTCACTCGTAAGGTTGAAGCTTTAGCTTTAGGTAGAGGAATGAATTCTGTCAATCAAGTTCAAAGTGAAACATGCTCTATTTGTGCAAGTCCTATGCATACAACACAAATGTGTCATTCTGCAGCTGGGTACCCTGATTTTTATACTGAGTAAGCAAATGCACTGAATAATTATGAAAAATCATTTGCTAGTCCATTTTCAGAGACATACAATCCAAATTGGAGGAACCATCCTAATTTCTCATGGAGACAAAATCAGCCTCCCATAAATGTAGGTGGACAACAAGTGCATTAACAAAGTCAATTTCGTCCACCTACTCAAGCATTTCCTCCCATTCCTCAATCAACTCCTCAATTTATGGCACCACCAAGACAACAATCATCTTTGGAGGAGTCTCTCAAAACTTTCATGCAATCAACTAGCCAAGCCATTCAAGAGATAAAAAGTTCCACCCATTTGAATACTCAAGCTATTTCAAAGTTGGAAAATCAAGTTGGCCAGTTAGTAACCCAAGTTGGAGAGAGGGAAAAAGGAAAGTTTCCTAGTCAACCTATACCTAACCCAAAAGGGCAGTATGCAATTAATAGTTCTTCTAGTTCTACTCATGCACATGAATCTGTTCAGTCTATTACTACCCTTAGGTCTGGTAAGCAAGTTGATAATCAAGTGAAAATGCCAGAAATGGAGGATAATGAAAATACTGTGTTAGAAGAAAAAGGAGTACACGGTTCACAAGATGATCATAAAGAAAAGAAGGGAAATTCAACCTCAATTCCAATTCAGGATCTTAGTTCTTCCCCTCTTGATAAGAAATATGTTCCTAAAGCTCCATTCCCTCAAAGTTTAATCAGTCCTCAAAAAAGTGCACAATTTGGAGATATTTTAGAGATTTTTAAGCAAGTGCAAATAAATATTCCATTTCTTGATGCAATTCAGCAAGTTCCTACTTATGCTAAGTTTCTAAAAGATCTTGTGACAATGAACAGAAAGACAAATGTCCCTAAAAAGGAATTTTTGACAGAGCAAGTTAGTTCAATCATTCAGAATAAATATCTAGTGAAATGTAAGGACCCTGGATCTCCTACAATTTCATGCAAGATTGGGGATCGTCTCATTGAGCGAGCTTTGTTAGATTTGGGGGCAAGTGTGAACCTAATGCCATATTTAGTTTATTTACAGCTAGGTTTGGGGGAGCTAAAACCTACAACCATGACACTTCAATTAGCTGATAGGTCTGTGAAAATCCCTAGAGGTATTGTTGAGGATGTGCTGATTAAGGTGGATGCATTCTACTTTCTTGTTGATTTTGTTGTGTTAGACACTGAGCCTGCTTTAAATGCTAGTACACAAATCCATGTCATTTTAGGTCGCCCTTTCTTAGCCACATCCAATGCTTTGATCAATTGTCGGAGTGGTGTGATGAAGATTTCTTTTGGGAATATGACTGTCGAGCTTAATATCTTTGACATAAGTAAGCAAGTACTAAACAATGAGGATATATGTGAGGTTAACATGATTGGGAACCTAGTCCATGATACTTTCATACAATCAAGATGTGAGGATCCCCAAAAGGCTTGCTTAACTCGTTTTGATTGCAATTTGGATACTGAAAAATCAATTGAGGAGGTCAATGCATTGTTGGATTCTGTTTCTCTCTTAAGTATTGATAGCTGGCAACCAAAAGTGGTCCATTTTCCACTTTCTTCATCCCCACTCCCATCTATTGTAGAACCACCAAAGTTGGATGACTTTTGGGAACACCAATTGATAAGTATACTTCAAGAGCATAAGAAAGCTATAGGTTGGAAAATTGCTGATATTAAGGGTATTAGTGCTTCTAGGGTTATGCAAAGAATTCACTTAGAAGACACTGTAAAATCTTCTTAACATGTTTTTGACCCAGGTAAGTTACAATCTCATTGGACTAGTCCATTCATAATATGCATTATTTATCTCCATGGTGTTGTTGAGGTTTGGATGGTCTTGTTTATCAGGATTGATCTCTAGTTGTGTTAGATCTTTTTGCCAAAAAAAAAAAAAAAAACCCAAAAAAAAAAAAAAAAATCCTTTTCTTGTTTTATTTTATGATTTTAGATTAATCTTTGTGTTTATTTTCTTGTTTCATTTTATTTTCTTTTCTTCTAGCTGATATTTGACAGAAATTAAAATTTATAACAATTAGCTTGATCAAGGTATGTCTCCTCCTCCTTACCTTACTTGTTTCTACTTGGTTCTCATGTTACATATTAATATTTTTCTTTTTTTTCATTCAAGACATATATTTGAGAGTATCATTTTTAACATTGAGGACAATGTTTGGTTTAGGTTTGGGGGGGATGTATATAGATTTCTATCTTTTTGTTTTGTTGTGTTAAAAAAAAAAAAAAAAAATCTTTTACCTAGCTTGAGGTTTATGTTTTGAGTTTGTTATACTACTCTTTCTTAAAGAATTTGATTGCTTTCATGCTCAATTCATTGCACATGCACGTAGCCACTTAGACACAACTTATTGTTGAAGGATAAAAGTGATTAGAAAATCTTGAAGATAACAATGTGGAGACTATAACCCTTGTGAGTTTTGAGCCAATCATTTTTTTTTTCTAGGGTTATTTATTGTTTCTAATCTTAAAGTTCATTTGGAAGTGCGTAACATATTTCCCTTGTTGTAGTCTCATTGTTCTTTCTTTTGGCCAAGGAAAAAATATGATTTTATGCCACACTTGAATCTTTTGAAGTCATTGATGTTGAATGAACTATACTAGTCTTTGAGAGATGAGATTAGGCAATTTTTGTCTACTTTGAGCCATATATGTGTTTTTCTTTTTCTTTCTTGATACATTATTGCTAGTCACCTCGTTGAGCCTTTTAATTAGCCTTTCTTTCTTAAAGCCCTTATCCATAGTGTTTCAAGATGGAATTTGATCAGTTTGTTTCAATGTGGTGTTTTGTGCGAGAATTCAAAGAAGAAAGAAAAAAAAAAGGAAAAAAGAAAAAAGAATTCAAAGAAGAAAAAAAAAAGAATTTAAAGAATAAAAAGAAAAAGAAAAGGAAAAGTGTCAAAAAGAAGAAAATAAAAAGGGTTCTCATCAAAATTTTGTGAAGTGAAATGGAAGGAAGGAATACTATTTTGAAGAAGAAGAAGAGGTGAAAAAAAAAATAGTTGAATGGAAATTCCAAAAAGAGATGACATTTCGACAAATCTTGAAAACACTTCTTATATTTACCTTTACCCATTTTTATTTCATTCCCTTTGTGTTTACCTACATTACGTCCTAATAAAGTCCTTATTTGATCTTGAAGATTGTGTAGTTCAGATATTGATATGACTGAAAAAAAAGTGTGGTATAAATTCTTTTTGGCATCCTTTCATGAGACTACTTGTTCTTTCTTGATTAAGCGTTTTTCATGTGATTTATATGTGAGGTGTTTGATTTTGCTTACATTATTCCGTTCACATATATTGTTGAGAGTGATACACCCCATTTCAGAGTGATTTCATTTGTTGAGTGATAACACTGGAAAGAATTGAGTTGAAGCATACTTTCAAATAGAGATTCGAGTCAAGTTTATTCTAAAACTAAGAATATGTTTGGGTTGGCTACCACTTTTCAGTCACATTGAGTTTTGATGGCATGAGAAATTTCTTTAGCATTTGTAGTGTTTTTGAACTTGAACTAATCCTCTTTGCAAAAGGTAATTGAAAAAAAAAAAAAATTTTGATTTTCTTTGTTTTGTTCATTTTAGTATTCATTCTCAGAATTTTGTGGGTATATTCCCTGCAAACCCTCACAAGACTACAACTCGTCCACTAGTGTAAGCTAGGGGTTTAAAGGCTTGTTGCATATGCTAAATGCAATCGAAATTCCAGCGAAAGTGGATTAGTTAGGATTTCATTTTCCTTTGTTTTTAATTTCTTTGTTTTGTTTTACTCTTTATCTATTTTGCTCGAGGACTAGCAAAATGTAGGTTTGGAGGTATTTGATGTGTATGAAATATATACAATAAAGTACTCACATATCTACATATTTAGCCTTATTTTTATGTTATTTTGTGACTGATTATATAATATCTTTGTGTTGCAGGTAACAAGGGCTTTACATGCAAAGTGGGGCTAGGCCAATTGAATCAAGCCAACTTTAAAGGGCCATGATGAAGTTAAAGAAGGTCAATCCAATTAAATTTAAGTCCAATTGGAGCAAGGAATCAAAGGAAATTTGCATCAAATCCAAGTCCAATTCGGATTAGGATTCCAGCCTGCACATCAGTTAGTATTTTCGGCATAACTTTTGGCTCAGATGTCCAATCGAGGTCATTCAAGTTGGGTTGGAAAGTTAACTTAAAAGGGCTACAACTTTTTAGTTTACCAAAAGTCCGAATTCTGAAGCTCAATGGGCCAAAATCGTCGGTCAAGTGAAGCCTAAAAATCTGGGATTTTCTCCAAACGGGAATTCAACTTGTAACAGGATTCCTTTACCTATTTAAAGGCTCTTTAGGGCAAAATTCAAGGAGGTGAGTGCTAGGGCTGGGGGCTGAATGTATAGAGAGCTGCGGCTACCTCTTCTATGACAATTAGTTTTATTTTATTTGTCTAGTTTAATGTTTAGTATTTTATTTTTATGTTTTCTTTCAATTACTATGAGTAGCTAAATTTATAATTAGGGTTGAGGATGAAACCTTGTTAAGGATTATCAGTAATATTTATGTGATTTGATTTTTCCACAATAGATGTTCTTTAATGATTTAAATTGTTCTTGCTTCATATCAATTGACTAAGATGAGATTCCAGATATGAGTTCAATCATGTTTTTCTTATGATTTAGGATTTGTCTTAATTAATTGAATGCTTAGTTTATTAATTCTTGATTATAAAATTGGATATCGTTTGTGATTTGTCTGTCAATGGATACAATTTATGATTTGATTTTTAGAATTGGATATATCTTGTGATTTGTTTGGCTACGGATACAATTGATGATTTGGTTTTATACTTAAGAAGCGAAGAAGAACATGCTTTAGATTTTTAAACATAAGTTTTAATGATGATATTTTCCATGATAGCAAGATTGATTTCTAGATTATCATGTAGTGAGTTGGGAAAAATTAATGATCATAAATATATGCTGATATGACTTACAAGGCGGATTCCAAAACCTTAATTCCTTTCTCTTGATTGTTTACATCTTTTTATTGCTTTATATCTTTGCTTAGATTAATTATTCTTTTTTTTTTTTGTTTATTTAATTTCAAAACAACCAATTTTTATTAAACTAGATTAGGATTAATTTGGTTAAGATTTGATTTAATTTTCCTACATTCATTCAAGTCCCTGTGGTTCGACCTCGTTCTTGTCCAACTATACTTCGGTACGGTTCGTACACTTGCGAGTATTTTAAAATTTAACAACAATATGTTATAGTCTTCGCAGATGAAATGCCCAATTTCATCACCGACTACGAACCAAAATTATGAGTTTACAAAAAACTTGTGATCTATATCTTCTGTGACTAAATCACATAAATCACATACTATGCATCTCATCGACTATATGATAATGTCCAAATATTCATGTTACCATTATTTTAGATAATAATAATAAAGAATCTTTATTAATCCACAACATTAAGTCATACATAATGTCATACATAATAACATACATAGCATCATACAATAGGATTTAAGGGCACTAATCCTAACAGTTCGATGCATTTTTATCTATTTAAGAATAGATCATCAATCTTAGGCATCTACATTCCAATGTGGATTTCCCTAGTAGAGGTGTAAGTGATTATGTTGCTTAGTGCTAAGTGTTAGCTATAAAAGATCTCATAGTACTTTTATGTACATCCGAATTCCTTTGTACTATTAGCTATGCTTTCTCTTATCAATTAGTTACTCTATCAGAGTCATTTAGATTCAAACCACCAAATTTAGAGAATTTAAGGTGGTGTTTTTTTTTTTTTTTTTTTTTTTTTTTCCCATAAAGGTTTGATTTTGGTTTTTCCGCATTTAAATTTTGCTTCTTAAAGTGTTTCTACTAATAGAAATTAAAATATTGTTTCTTTGTATCTATATGTTGGAATTTTACCTTATAATATTATTGAATATGCTCTCCTTAGTTTTCGTGATTTTTATAGATCAATAGAAATAGTTTGAATGGATTATGAATATAGGTGCACTTCTACTATTCAAAGAATTTTTTGGAATGTGGGGCTCAAAAGGTTGTATTAGTTTCTATCTTTTAAAGGTTACATTTAAATAGGTCTTCATTATGCTATTTCCTCGAGTAGGACAACAATCACCTTTTACCACACCAATGAATCCAGTTTGTTCTTATTGTGTATACCTTTGTAGTTGGCATGTTCAAGATGGCCTACATTTGTGGGGGTTCATGTGCTATACTTTTTGTAAGTGAATGGTGATGTCTCAATTCATCCAAGTGAAATAGAGCTAGCACTTTAGTGCATCATGGCCAGAATATGGCTAATCTAACTAAATTGTTTTTTGGTTAAAGAGATCGTAGACTTAATTTTCTGCTATTGGGGAATTTTGGACTTTTGGCATTGTTATTGAACCTGAATCTATATTACACAATTGTCATTTTTGTTTTTTTGAAGTGATTGACATTAGCAAGCCTTTATTAAAAATATTAACTGTTGTACATCATGTTGAGTGCCTTAAACATTGTTAGGGGCTTTTGGAACTTCAGAAAAAGATGGGAACATGTTTATAGGCTTTAATACTTTCACCCAATATACGGTCAAGAGTGTAAAAAAGTATACTTACAAGTAGAACAAATGATGGATGTACTGCATTACCCAAATGAATTTCAATGTATTTTATTGTATTGTTATGTTAAATTGATGGTATTTTAAATATGTTAAATGTTCCTGCACATTGTGGTGTGGGTTAAATGCTAGTGAAGATAATTACCAAGGTTTTAAAAACTAGACCGGACCGGCCGGTTCAATCGGGAATTGGACTTTAATCCGGCCTGGTTATTAGTTAAAATCGAAAATGAAGGAAAAACCAAGCACATAGTGTAAATCGCCGGTTCAATTGACATAACCAAAACTCGGTGCGGTTAAACTAGTTTTGGCACTTCTTCATAAATACTTCAGCTGTTGTGTTTTTTAACCTAAAAAAAAAAAATAATAAAAAAGAGATATCTTGTTTCAGATTTAAGAAGAAAAGTTTTGATTTTGAAAATGCTCTCTCAAGTATGAAATGGTGAAGCCTAAGACACCCATAGTGACCCAAAAACATTAGATTTACTTTACTTACCTTTTGCTCTAAAGAAAGAAAAAAAAAAAAAAAATCAGATTTCCTATGTTTGTGTTGAGGAAGAGCCAAAGAAGCCCAAAGATAAGCAGATTTGTAATGATTTGATGCTTCAGTTCGGGTTTTTTTTGTTGCTCTTGCCTCTTGCACATGCTTATTTCAGGAGAGAGAGAGAGAGAGAGAGAGAGAGAGAGAGAGAGAGAGAGAGAGAGAGAGATATATATATATATATATATATATAAATGAAAAACAAAAAGTGAGATGGGAAAATGTAAAAAGTTGGCAAAAACCACATTTTCGTCCCTACATATTCACACGATTTCCACTTTGGTTCCTAACTTTTTTTTACACCGCTTTTAATCCCTATTTTGGAAAATGCGTCTCGTTTTTGTCCCTACTGATACATTAGAGATGGAAATTACACAAGTGGCAAACGACATAAGTTAAAAATCACATAAACCACGTGGCTTTCCATGCCAGCATTTAAATTAAAAACAAAAATGAAAACCAAAAATTACATTAATTGAGATCTAAGTGTGTCTTAAACAAGAACAACAAGAATACAAATCCAGATCTAAGAACACAAAATTAAAATCCAAAAGTCACAAACCCAGCAACAGATCTTCCTTGTCAACCAAACATAAAAGCAACAAACATAAACCTAGCAACTGATTTTTCTTATCAACCAAACACAAAAGCAACAAGCATAAACCCAAACATCAGTTCTTCATACCCAATATATGGATTTGATGAAATACTTTATAGTCAGCTCTTCGTACCCATACAGGTCATATCGATGCTACACCTCTTGATTTGCTTCGGCTCGACCTCGTTCCAATCAAACGAAGTGAGTGGAGTGCAGAACTTGGAGTTCTTGCTGTTGTTCAACACGCAGAGTGGCTCGATCGAGTGGTTGCGGAGGTCCCAGAGGCAGATGAAGTCGTCGGAGGAGGCAAGGAGGTTAGGGTTAGGGTTCGAGTGAGAAGATGACGACGACGTGGCGATCGGGTGGAACATGAGCTTCGTTGGTGGGTACGGGTGGTCAAAGGAGAGAGAAGGGTGGAGAGGCTTGAGAGAGAGAGAGAGTCTCCAGGTCGAAGCTGAGGATGTTGACCCGGTTGTTGTAGGTCTCGATGAAGTTGGTGATAGCAATGTGGTAGTGGTGGGACTGAGTTAGGGACGAAGAGATCACTAGGGAGTAGAGTGGGTGTGGGGCCTCGTGGTTATCAAGTTTTGTTGGTGTTAGTGTTTGGATTCTTGAGTTGAATTCTCCATTACTAGTACTCCTGTTTTTTTGGGATTTTGTTTTCTGGGGATTTTGTTTTCCATGTATGATAACACAATTCATATTGGTGTTGGGTTTATGCTTGTTGCTTTTGAGTTATGTTGACAAGAAAAATCAGTTGCTGGGTTTGTGTTTGTTGCTTCTGTGTTTGGTTGAGAAGGAAGATTTGTTGTTGGGTTTGTGTTTGTGTTTCTGGGTTTGTGACTTTTGGATTTTAATTTTGTGATCTTAGATCTGGGTTTGTGTTCTTGTTCATGACACACTTAGATCTCAATTAATGTAATTTTTTGTTTTTATTTTTGTTTTTAATTTTTTTAATTTAGATACTGATGTGGAAAGCCATGTGGTAATGTGGACATTATTTTAATATTTTTAATTTATGCAATTTGCCTCTTGTGCAATTTTCATCTCTGATGTAATGGTAGGGACAAAAACAAGACGTATTTTCCAGGATAGGGAATAAAAGCGGTGGAAAAAAAAGTTAGGGACTAAAGTGAAATCGCGTGAAAATGTAGAGACAAAAATGTGGTTTTTGCCTAAAAAGTATTGTTGAAACTTGAGATACATAAGGTCAAACTTGTGATCAATGCGTGAGAACACTTCTGCAACACTGGTGGAGTTTGAGATACATAAGGTCAAACTTAGTGTTGTTGAAACTTGAACCAAACGTGTGGCAGTGGTTTGAATAGATTCAAAATGTGTGGTAGTGGAGATATTAAGTATTAACGTGTAGAATGTGTGGAGGGAAAAAAATATCAAGTGGGCAATGATATTACTATCCATTGGTGCACTTACTTTTTGTTATTTGAAAGGTTAAAAAATAACTAAAATAGTTTATAATGGGTTGTGGGTGCTTGTATATCAGTATATGTTTTTTTTTTTTTGTCTTTTTTTTTTTTTTTTGTTTCTGTTTTAGTTGAATTGTGTTAAGTGGTGTCTAAAAGTTGGTAAGCTAAAGTTTAATGTTTACTATTATTTAATTTTTTAGTTAAAATAACCAGGTATAAAATTATTTATTTATTTATTTTTATAATTATTAATTAAATTATTTATGATGTCACTGGTTCAACCATCGGTCAGACCCCGATCCGACTAGAAAAACAAGTAATTAGTCCCTTTTTTGGTTCTTTCACCGTACCGGTTTTTAAAACCATGATAATTACCATTCCCATAAGAACAAATCTAAGTGCTTAGTATGGAATGGTTCTTTATCACATCTGAAACGACTACCAGACGATGATATTTATGGAAATAATTTCTATCTCAAACTCCCCTTGGATTTGCTCACCAATGGTAAGAAATATAAAGGACTTCTCGTTATTAGTACAGTGGATGTTGTTGTTTCTTCTTAATTTATTTATTTAATCTATTTGTGTTAGAAAAACTGTTAAATGCTATCAAATTCACTCTTTTCTTTCAATGGTCTTACACCTCAATTGGTTGACACCTCTTAACAGGGCCAACTACTGAATTATCAAAATATATATGCACTATTTCACAACTGTTTAAGATTTTAGGCAAGTGGCAATTTTGATCATTATGAAACTAAAGGTAAAACTTGGGTGCACTACATTAGCTTTCCCAATTAATTTTAATTTTATTGACCAATAAATCACAAAAACTTAAAAAATGTACTTTTAAAATTTAATTAGGTAACCTAAAGTAAGTAAATACAAATCTTTTGTACCAATTTTTGTGTTCCACTTTATTTTTTACCAATCACAATTTGTCATGTATTTGCTTAACTTTCCTTATAAAATAGCCAAAGTTTAAATGAAAAAAAAAAAAAAAAACACATGACAAATTCTTCTTTAATGTACTATATCGTAAACAAGTGTTAAGATCTTCTTTAATTCGAGGTGGGTCACTACGTTACATTTACACTTGTTGAGTTTCAAAGTTTTTACCGGATAATTCTTGGCTTTGCCATATTATTATTACTAGTCGCAAACCTGCGCAATGAGCGGGATAGTTTTGATGTCATATTATTTTTTGTTAAGTAAAAAATGAGAATAATAGTTGAGATTTATAAGTAATAGTCCCAAATCCATCTCACAATAATGTGATTAAATTGTAATATATATAATAAATTTTATCGTAAGTAAAGAAGTCTTTATCTTGATTTTTTGTGTGTGTGTGTGTGTGTATTGGCAAGGAAACATGTTGCATTTTACTTTCAATTATTATATATGACAAAATATTTTGTAATACATTATAATAGTGTGAGATATGTATCAAAACACAACACAATTAAAAACTGGAAAATGTATAATTTTTATTAGAACATGAAAATGAATCTTGTTGGTTTCTTATGAAAGCTAACGTTATTTTGTATTTTTGGATAAGTTACTGAGCAATTTATCCAAACTTTGATTCTATTTTATCACATAAGAACTATTAAACAAAATTATAATAATTTCTATTTTGATAATCACTAAACTCATGTATGAGAATCAACTATTACAAAAAAATTTCTCCCCAATACATATAGTGATTTCTATTATTCCTTTCCATACAACTTAAAAAATGTGAAAAACTAAGGAAGCTAAATGTGTAGTTGATCGTTTCTCCAGAAAATAAAAATATGTAGTTGATCTTAGTCAATCAATAAATAGCATAAAAGGGGTAGGGGAAAGCAAATGTAATCACGGTATAATTGTTTATATATGTCCATATTTGTTTTTGTATGATAATACTCTTGCTTTCTAAAATATTCATGGTGCAACTATATCTTGTATGATCTCTCCCAGTTTTGCAAGTTTAACCCAACTCACAACATATAAACCAATGATCATGAAAAAGAACCTAGAAAAATGAAGCCAAACACAATTTCTAAATTTTAGTGCTAATTAACATAGAGATTAAAAGATATCACAAATATGTAGTGATAATTAAAAAAATTTCCATCACAAATACTATACTTATTGGTTTTAAGAGAGATTAAACTAATAAGTACTATACTTATTGGTTTATGGATTTCCTTTTTCAATTAGATGGAAGAAATATATAGGAAGGCAAAAAAAATTGATTGTATTTCTAAAAGAGTTAATAGTGAATATTTAAGTACATATTATTTAAGAATTATAATAGTGAAATTTGTAGTACAAAAGAAATGCCAAGTTGATTTCCTATTGTATTTATCTATTATATTTTTGAGTATTTAAGGAGTATGATGGACTGAAGTGCAGCATATTATAGCCAATTTGAACAATAAGATATAAGATATAAGTTTTAAGGTTTTTTTTTTTTTTTTTCCTTGAGAATTAGATAAGCTTAATTAAGCTAATTACTAAGGTAATATGATTTAATTCATGTTGGACTATACAAAATCATTATATATATATATATATATATATATATATTTATATATTGGTTAGCATGATTTGAATTAAGTTGCAGGATTTCCTAAGAATGAGATTACGTCGAGGTATATGCTTCAATTGAGAGAATTTTATGGACATTAGTATTACCATGGAAACATAAAGCAATATTGCATGTGTAGGGAATCTAAACAAAATTCCAACCTGTGAGAAACAAAACAAATAGAGAAAACACACGCCAAAGAAAACAATCACACGCACAAGACAATATTTACGTGGTTTGGCAATTTGCCTACGTCCACGGAGTTGCAAGGATTTCACTATAAAATAAGGAGATACAATAGTGCACAAGAACACTCTCAAGAAACCCAAATCCCAATTATACCCTAGCACTCTCTCACCCACAAAACAAGAAAATACTATATTTCTTCTTATGCAGCTGCAACTAGGTTTTTCAGGACTTCTCTAATTATACACTGCCTTTGCTAGGTTATTAGAAAAATTCTCACTATTGCTGTAACTAATAACATATATATATAGAAATATATGTTAAGTCGGCAATAGTAGAGTCCTAATACAACAAGTATAGATAAAATGGCTTGGGCTTGTGGCAATTCAAGCCACACGGGCCTACTTCAACAAATCTCCATCTTGGCTTGAATTGATCAAGCTACATGAGCAAACTCCTCCATCGCCTCCACCTTAGGCTTTAAGGGCTCATAAGCTGCAAACATCAACCATAATCCTCCATAACATAATCCCTCATCCCTGCAACTCATCCTCCTATCCTCAAGCTAGAAGGCCAACTGAAGCTGCACACAGCTTCAGCTTTTGAATAGTGACATCCTTAGTTAGCATGTCTGCCAGATTTTTAGATCCACAAATCTTCTCAAGTATTACTAGCTTATCTTTAACAAGATAACGGATAAAGTGGTATTTTGTCTGTATGTGCTTTGACTTTGAATGAAAAGCCGAATTTTTGGCAAGAAAGATTGCACTTTGACTGTCACTGTGTAGAATGCCCATTTCCTGCTTCTTTCCTACTTCTTACCCAATTCATCTAAGAAACCATGTAGCCAAATCATCTCCTTTCCAGCTTTAGTTGCAGCAACGTACTCAGCTTTTGTAGTAGACAAAGTAACAATCTTCTGTAGATTTGAAGCCCATGATATAGCTATACCACCCAGAGTAAAAACAAACCCAGTAGTACTCTTTCTACTATCAACATCACCAGCAAAATCAGCATCTACATAACCCTGCAGTTTCAATCTTGCACCACTAAAGCAAAGACTTGTATCTGATGAACCCTTCAGGTATCTCAGAATCCACTTGATTGCCTCCCAATGCTGCTTTCCAGGCCTACTCATGAATTTGCTCACAACTCCCACTGCATGTGCAATATTTGGCCTTGTACACACCATAGCATACATCAAGTTGCCAATAGTTGAGGCATAGGGCACCTTGCTCATATGGTCCCTTTCTTCCTTTGTCTTCGATGACTGTTCCTTGCTGAGATTGAAATGACTACCCAAGGGTGTGTTCACTGGTTTAGCTTCATTCATGTTGAATTTACTAAGGACTTTCTTCACATACTCTGACTGTGAAAGCTTCAATGTACCATTAGCCTTGTTTCTAATGATTCTCATGCCAAGGATTTTCTTTGCAGCTCCCAAATCCTTCATTGCAAACTGTTTGGACAATTGCTTATTCAGATTATTAATCTCCTCAATGCTAGACCCTGCAATAAGCATATCATCCACATACAAAAGTAATATAATGTAAGAATTGTCAAAAGACTTAACATAGCAACAATGATTAGCTACACATCTCTTGAACCCAATTCTATGCATAAAACTGTCAAATTCCTTGTACCACTGTCTAGGAGCTTGTTTTAGGCCATACAAGCTCTTTCTCAGTTTGCAGACTAGATTCTCTTGTCCTTGAACAATGACCCCTTTTGGCTGAATCATGTAAAGGTCTTCATCCAAGTCACCATGAAGGAATGTTGTCTTCACATCTAACTGCTCAAGATGTAAGTTTTCTGCAGCCACCATTCCCAGTACCAGTCTGATTATTGACATCTTCACAATTGGAGAAAATATCTCTGTGTAGTCAATGCCTTCCTTCTGCTGGAACCCTTTAACAACTAATTTGGCCTTGTAACGTTTGCTACCATCATGTTCATTCTTTATTCTATATACCCACTTGTTGTACAAAGCCTTCTTTCCTATTGGCAATTCAGTCAGTTCCCATGTCTGATTCCCCAACAAGGAATCCATCTCATCCTTCATGGCTAACTCCCACTTGCTTGAATTCTCATCTTGCAAGGCTTCATCATAACACTCTGGCTCGCCACCATCAGTCAATAGGAGATAATTTAGAGTGGGTGAATAACGATGTGGAGGTCTAATGTTCCTGGAAGATCTCCGGACTTCAGCTACAGGTGTACTTTGATCTACCTGTGAATTTACATTCTCCTTATCTTCTTCACCTATTTTCTGGACAATACTTTCAGTCAATTCATCTAAGTTGACAAACTCAGATTTCTTTTGATCTATCTCTGCAACATTTGATACTACAGTTGACCTATCCTTATATATAACTTGTTCATTAAATATTACATTTTTACTTCTGATGATTTTCCTGTTTTGTTCATCCCAAACCTATAGCCAAATTTCTCATTACCATAGCCAATGAAAAAACATATTTTTGACTTTGCATCAAGTTTACTACGAGCATCAGAATCAATATGAACATAAGAAACACAACCAAAAACTTTTAAATGTGAAAACTTTACCTCTTTACCACTCCAAACCTCCTCAGGAAGTCTGAACTCCATAGGAACTGATGGTCCTCGGTTTATCAGGTAAGCTGCAGTGCTAATAGCATCAGCCCAGAAAGTTTTTGGTAGTCCAGCATGCAACCTCATACTCCTAGCACGCTCATTGAGAGTTCTGTTCATGCGCTCAGCCACACCATTCTGCTGTGGTGTCCCAGGAATGGTCTTCTCCATCCTAATTCCCTGTGCAGCACAATACTCACTGAACCCTCCATCTATGTACTCTCCTCCATTATCTAATCTCAAACATTTTACTTTCAAACCTATTTCTATCTCAACCATAGCCTTTCACTTCTTAAAAGTTTCAAATACATCATATTTATTTTTCAGAAAATAAACCCATACCTTTTTGCTTGAGTCATCAATGAAAGTGATGTAGTATCTTGAATCTCCAAGGGATGCAACCGGAGAAGGCCCCCACAAATCAGTGTGTACTAACTCCAATTTTTCAGCCTTTGGTGTCCTGCCAGTTTTCAAGAAGCTCACATTTTTCTTCTTTCCTAAGATGCAGCTTTCACACATGTCAAAATCAATGGACTTCAATTGTGGTAGTTTTCCTTTTGATAGCAACATCTTCATCCCTTTCTCACTCATGTGACCAATTCTACGGTGCCATAGGCTTGTATCAGTACTTGCATCAGCAACTGCAATTGTGTCTCTTGGACTTGAGGTCATATACAGAGTACCAGTTTTCTTTCCACGAGCCAATACCCTAGCTCCCTTTGTAACCTTACAAGTACCACCAACAAATAATATTGCATGCCCTTCATCATCAAGTTGTCCAACAGAAATCAAATTCCTCCTCAGTTCAAGAATATGTCGAACCTTCTCCAATAACCAAACAGATCCATTGGGCAACAATATCCGGAAGTTTCCCATACCTACAACATCCAAGGCTGAACCATCAGCCAAATACACCTTACCAAAATCACCTGCAACATAATTCTGTATGATTTCTCGGTGTGGAGTGGTATGAAACGAAGCTCTTGAATCCAAAACCCAATCACCAAGTGGACTGTCTACTGCAAGAAGTAATGCATCCTGAATCTCTTCTGTTACAGCATTAGCAAAATCATCTCCATTCTTCTTCTTAGGATTTTTGCATTGATTCCTAAAGTGACCTATTTTCCCATAATTCCAGCATTGTACTTGTTGGCCTGATCTAGATTTGCTTCTGTTCCGATTAGAATTTCTAGATTTTGATCTACCCTGATTTGAATTTCTATCATTACCTCTGCCTCTTGTCTCAAGGTTTAGGGCAGAACTAGAGCCTGAGGTTTCACCTGCATCTCTTCTGCGAATCTCCTCAGCCAGAATTAAATCTCATATATCATTGTACTTGAGCTTTTCCTTTCCTGTAGAATTACTTACTGCCATCCTCATTGCCTCCCAACTGTTTGGCAAAGAAGCCAAAATGATCAATGCATGGATCTCATCATCAAAATCAATTTCTACAGACGACAATTGATTTATGATAGTGTTAAATTCGTTCAAATGTTGTGCTACTGATGCATTCTCTGCCATCTTCAGATTGAACAGTTTCTTCATTAAGTGCACCTTATTGTTTGCTGACGGTTTTTCATACATACCAGACAAAGCCTTCATCAGATCTGCTGTGGTCTTCTCCTTTACAACATTGTGTGCAACAGACCTAGACAAAGTTAACTTGATAACTCCTAGTACCTGTCTGTCAAGAAGAGCCCATTCCTCAGCCTTTATAGCCTCAGGTTTTATCCCCAAAAGAGGCAGGTGCAATTTCCTCCCATAGAGATAATCTTCAATCTGCATCCTCCAATACGCGAAGTTTGTGCCATCAAACTTTTCTATTCCAGACACCTTTCCTGCTTCCTTAACCATTGCTGTCACTCAAACCTAACCTTAGGCTCTGATACCAGTTGTAGGGAATTTAAACAAAATTCCAACCTGTGAGAAACAAAACAAATAGAGAAAACACACGCCAAAGAAAACAATCACACGCACAAGACAATATTTACGTGGTTCGGCAATTTGCCTACGTCCACGGAGTTGCAGGGATTTCACTATAAAATAAGGAGATACAACAGTGCACAAGAACACTCTCAAGAAACCCAAATCCCAATTACACCCTAGCACTCTCTCACCCACAAAACAAGAAAATACTATATTTCTTCTTATGCGGCTGCAACTAGGTTTTTCAGGACTTCTCTAATTATACACGGCTGCCTTTGCTAGGTTATTAGAAAAATTCTCACTATTGCTGTAACTAATAACATATATATAGAAATATATGTTAAGTCGGCAATAGTAGAGTCCTAATACAACAAGTATAGATAAATGGCTTGGGCTTGTGGGGCCTACTTCAACAGCATGCATGTCCACAGTCATAAAATGGATGCAATAGTTATAAATTGAAAGAATTTTTTTTTTTTTTTTGGAGAAGATAAATGGTACCCAAATACAAAGAAAAAGAGGAACAACATATGGTCAATACCTATCGATCATAATATTTTGTTTCCTCTTCCAAGGTGTCCTAAGAAGTTATAAATTAGCATCGATTTAGATGAGATTAAAAGAAAATTAGCAAGGATTTATGTAGTATTTAATTTAAAAAATTATAAAATTCTATAGAAAACAAAATAAACAAATGAGAGGCAAATGATCATGTACAAAATCAATAAAACGCATTCCAATTCTTTAAACACAAACAATTTTAATGGGTAAAACAAAATTATGTAAAAAAAAATTGTAAATATGAATACAAAGAAATAGAATATCAATTGAAAAAAAAGAAAAAAAAAACATGGTATTTACAACCTTGGAAAAGAAAATCCAATACAAACCTTTACATCATAATTTGTCAAAAACATTAATGAAAATAACCATGTTAAACTAAGTTATAATCCCAAATGCAAAGAAAAAGCGGAACAACATATGGTCCATACCTATCAATCATAATATTTTGTTTCCTATTCCAAGTTATCCTAAGAAGTTAAAAATTAGCGTAGTTTGGATGAGATTAAAAGAAAAGTAGCAAGAATTTATGTAGTATTTAATTTAAAAATTACAAAGCTATTCAGAAAATAAATAAACAAATGGGAGGCAAATGATCATGTACTAAATCAATAAAACACATTCCAATTCTTTAGACACTAACAATTTTAATGGGTAAAACATAATAATGTAAGGAAATATTGTAAACATGAATACAAAGAGATAGACTATCAATTGAAAATTGGAAAAAAGAAAAAAGAAACATGGTATTTACAACCCTAGAAAAGAAAATCCAATACAAATCATAAAAAATTGCTGTAAAAAAGAAAGAAATTCAAGGGAAGAAAAAGAAAAACTGACCTCAAATGGACCTTCCAATTCTAGTTGTAATTTGGTGACTGATGGGGTGGAAAGTAAGTAATTCAAAACCTATATATAAAAAAATTACATCAGTGGGTTTTAAATCCAAAGGGATGCAATTGAATGTTTTGATGGGGGAAAGAAGCCGTTTTTTTGATAAGGAGATGATAAGTCAGAGAGAGAGAGAATGATTGATTGTTGAATTTAAGGGAATTTGGATTCAATAAGAAAGTCATTAATAGTGTAAACATTAGCCATTTGTTTGATGGGAAGATGATGAGTTGAGAGAGAGAATGAGATTGATTAAAGAGAATAGATGAAGTGGAAACCAAAAAAAAAAAAAGAGGAAAATAAAAACTTTGTGACATGGCGATGATATGGCTAAACTGAAGCATAGCAACAATAAATGCTACGCTGCTTTTAGATATATATAAATTTGAGATAGTGGGCACTGCCAATTTGCAATGCAAGTACGATGCATATATTTATTTATTTCTCCGATTTTCTTCGGTAGTCCCAATCTCAAGGAATGAATCTAGCCCAGTAGAAACACCTGGAGCAACTGAAGGAGTAATGCTTGTCCGCGCTAAGCAATTAGTCGCCATACTAGCTATCTCTCTACCTCTTGCAACGCTTATGTCAGGCCTCTTTGTCTATTGTGTACGGAGAAAACTTAGAATGACAAGCAAGGGTAAGAAAAGAATTGCTGATAATGCTATTTAAGTAATCAAAATGTATATCCTCAATTATTGCCATAAATATATGTGTGTTGTAATTGTTCACTGTTCAGGTGAGGATTTGGTACAGTTAGATTTGGGCATGACCATAAAGTCTGAAAATTTGGAGCAGCTAGAAGAAAATAAGCGTGGAGATATCAGGAAGAAGGAAGTCAAAATGCCATTATTTAGTTTTGCAAGTGTTTCCGCTGCAACTGATAATTTCTCAGATACAAATAAGCTTGGAGAGGGTGGTTTTGGACCTATTTACAAGGTATGATTATCCATAAACGAAATGCTAAGGATGAGGGATGTATACACAGTGGCGACGCCACGTACAGGTCAGGTTGTTCCTAGGAACACCCTAACCTAAAAAAAAAACCTGAAAAAAAAAATTTATATATAATAATTAAATTTTTTTATATTTTCTCTGTATTAGGAACACCTTCAATTACAAAATTAGGAACACCCTCAAATTAAAAAAAAAAAATATTATTTGCTCTACTTTCAAGCAAAAAAAAAAAAAAAAAAGCCCAAAAAATATTTTGAACTAAAATCTGAAAAAAGAAAAAAAAAATTTGTAATAGAGCCACGGATTATAGAGGTACCCACGGATTCTCCCAAGAAAAAAAAAAAAAAAAAAACCCAATACAGAGCAAATCACTAAATAAGAAATCACTTCTAAATTAGAAATCACTTAAGGCTTTATAAAAAAACAAGAAATTTCCTAAAGCAAACCTAAAGACAACAATGCCTTAGTCCCTCAGAGCAAGAGCAACACCGCTTGAGCCTTAAGCCAACAGACGGAGATTGGATTGGTCCAGTTTAGATCGTCGTCAGAGATCGGTCCAGTCCATTGTCTAGATTGTCGTCGTCGTCACTCGTCGCTCGCCCTCATCGAAGATTGCTTGTCCCCTCGTCACTGCCTCAGCAGCCTCAGCCTTCAAGCCTCCTTGCTCGATTGGTCTTGTGCTCCCTCCCTCAAGGTATTTCATTTTACAAGCTAACTTCTCTCTCTTTTTTTCTCTCTGACGCTCTCTCAGTCTCGCACTCTCTCTCACTCTATCTGAATGAAATGAAAATTATGAATGAAACTCTCTCTCTCTCTTTATTCTTTAATAAGCCTAACTCTCACTTTTGAACTGTGAGTCTTTGATTGGCCGAACTTTACCTTTATTAATATTTTGTCTGTTTATAACTTTTTGAATTTGGCTTTATCAGTTTATCTTATTTGTTGGTGTTGGTGTGTGTAGTGTGTTGGTGTTGGTGAGATATTAATTATCTTTTAGACTAGTGTAAAGTGTGATTGTGGAATTTTCTGATTGGCAGGGGCATCACTCATCAGGCATTAGGTGTGCTTGTCTATTGAATGGGGTGGGTTGGGATCAACAATATAACAAATTATTAAAGCAATATAGTTTATTGTTAGGCTAAAAAACAATAATTAAAGCAGTATAATAAACCAATACATTATAAAAGACAAACAAATTAAATTATGTTAGGCTAAATAATAATTAATAATTTTATAATTAATGAAACAACAATATAACAAATTATAGTTTATAAAAGACAAACAAATTAATGAAACAACTAAACAACAATAATTAATTAGTAATTTTATTAATATTTCAAATAAACTTATAATTTAGTGGATGAATGATTGCTTGGTTATGTATATTGAAAAATGTGTAGTTTGTAACATTGATAATGAGACTATCATGCAATGATTTCAAAATATGAAAACTCGTAGAAGGCAATTGTAAACTTTATGTATTTGTGTGTTTTTTTATTGTTGTTGTTGTCAATATATAAAATTTTCTTTTTATTAGATTGTGTAATTTATACTTGTTGAGGAACACCCTGGAAAAAATTTCTGGAGTTGCAGTATACAAATGTTTAACTCTTATCAACTTTACACTTACCATGTTAATGAGAACAAACAGGCACTACCAGTTTGTTACTGCATCTGTTATAATCCCTACTCTGTATATTTCTATCAAGTACAATTGGGCTATCCTAATTTCTTCATGGTGGCCATAAAACAAAGCTCGAAGAAAAAAATTTCAGGGAATATTACTGAAAGGGGATTTGGTAGCTGTGAAAAGGCTCTCAAGAAGATCAGCCCAAGGATGGGAGGGGCTAAAAAATGAAGCTATACTCGTAGCCAAGCTCCAACACAACAATCTTGCTAGACTTTTTGGCTGCTGCATTGAATGAGATGAAAAGATACTAATATATGAGTATATGCCAAATAAAAGCTTGGACTTCTTCAATTTTGGTTAGTAATGTCTCTCTCTCTCTCTCTCTCTCTCTCTCTCTCTCTCACACACACACACACACACACACACACACACACATAATTGTGATTGATTTCATGGCCGATCTTTGCATATGATCTTTTAATTGTGTACAACTAATTTCTCATTATTGTAAAATAGATTCAGAAAAATGCAAGATTTTAGATTGGCAAACATGGATTCAAGTGATTGAAGGTGTTGCACAAGGGCTTCTTTACCTTCATCAATATTCTAGGTTGATGATTATTTATAGAGATTTAAAGGCTAGCAACATTTTGCTAGATAGTGAAATGAATCCAAAGATATCAGATTTTGGAATGGTAAGAATATTTGGAGGAAACAAATCACAAGCAAATACAAATAGAATCGTTGGCACTTAGTAAGTACAAACCAAGATGATATGTGCTCAAATAGATTGAGAGACAAAACATGACTACTAATATTTTAACTTGATTATGGTTTTAGTGGTTTCCTGAATATGCTTTGGGAGGCCTCTTTTCCATCAAATCAGATGTTTTCAATTTTGGCATTTTGTTGTTAAAGATTGTGAGTGGTAGAAAGAACACTGGGTTTTATCAAACCAATACTTTCCATCTTCTTGGATACGTGAGTATCCTATTTGCAACTTTTTTTTTTTTTAGAGGAAATATATATAAACTAAGCAGCCAAAATGGCTAAGTTGGCAACATGCCTACAAACGGTTTCCTTGTTTTTATCTGCACTCACTAAGGCAGCAACTACATCAGATGGGGGATAATGAAAAAATACAAGATCTTCCTACAAATTACAACCTATTCTAGCAAGTACATTAGCACTTCTATTTGCTTCCCTAAATACATGCTTCACTGCGATGTGGGGAATCTTTTCCAGCAATAATCTGCAATCAAAAAGTAAGGAAGAATAAGCAGCATTAGGGGAGTTTCCAGAACTAATAACATCTAAAACAACTTTAGCATCAAGTTCCACTCCCAAATATTGAACACCAAGCTGAATGGCCAGTTGCAGACCATCTCTTAGTGCCCAAAATTCTGCTATAATGCTTGTAGTTGATCCAATACTCCTTGCAAACCCCCTGACCCACACACCAGCACTGCCCCTTAAGACTCCACCACCTCCTGCCCTCCCCGGATTGCCCTAGGAAGCCCCATTTATGTTCAATTTGAACCAGTTAGAAGGAGGCATTTCCCAGTGCATTGGAATGACAACCATCATCCTCTATTTCTTTATTTTCCCCACACGGTAATAAAATTCCATTGCCTAGCTTATACATGGTTTGTGCAGATTGATGTTTAGGGGAGTGTTTTCAAAAGAAACCTTATTTCTATGCTTCCACAGTTCCCATATAGCAAAAGGAAATACATATCTCCACGGTACTGAGGATTGGTGCATTGCTTTACTCAAGCAGTTGACTCGAAGCCAGTCATTAACATCATTAGTGGCTTGAAATGAAGGAACAACCATAGAGGGAATATTCACTTTGTACCAAAAATCACGGACATAAATACATTCTCTTAATAGGTGCCCAATCGTTTCAGGCATTCTCTTGCATAATGGACAAGTATCTTCCTCAATGATACCCCTCGAAAGAAGAGTTTTTTTCATCAGAACACTCCTATGCATGCACAGCCAAAGGAAATTGATGATTTTTGGCAAAATATCTAGCTTCCAAATACACACCCTTTGGAAGGGAGTGCTTGGGGTATGAGAGGTGTTAGCTAGAGTGTAAGCTGACCTTGAAGAAAAATCTCCATCCTTGGAGAGTTTCCATAGTATTGAATCTTCCCTTATTCCAATCTAATTCTACGGTTTTGCTCTGATTTTATCTTTAACTTCCTGAGGCAGCTCAGATGATAGAATTTCCCATCTCCACCCCTACCCTTGTCTGCGGAGTAAATCAGAGAGTAACAAATTACTCTCGTGCTCAATATACTTTTTACTTCTTATTAACAGTTTCTGCTTTTTTTATTTATTAATACTTTCAACAATCCCCCCATCTTACTTGCCCCCCCTCCCCCTAACACACACACGTGGACAATATTTCAGATCCCTATGAATATAGTATTTTCATGCAAAAAAAAAAAAAAAAAGACCCACACAATATTTTAGATCCCTATGAATATAGTATTTTTAGATCCCTATGAATATAATTTTTAGTTGCTAAATGGATCCCAAATTATAAAAAATTTAAAATTGTACTCTGAACATTTATGAACCTAAACTCAAAGTTTTAAACTTAAATAATATTAAACTCTAGATTTTATTATGTAATTATTTCAAGATCTATGTTACCCTTGAGGGCTTAGTCGAGGCAATATAGGCTTTTTGCTTGTATAACTTGATCCAAGTGATCCAACTCAAGTTAAGATGAAGATTTGTTGATGTGGCTTGTGGCGTCAATTGTGTCACCTGAAAGTTGGCAAACCTTTAGCTAAATTCGACTTGCGCAATGGGTTCCAGGTTCCCTTGTGTACATCATGTGCTGAACATATATTCAACCTTTTAACTAGTATTCCTGCGTGCGTGTTGTAATAAGGTATCTTATTGTGTGCTAATGTTTAATAGAGAGCGTTCTTTGGATATATTTGGACTTTGAATTTCTTAATAGAGCGTTTATGCCAATATTGTAATCTTCCCATATTCATAGTGAGGTTTTCTCCTTGTTGCCGCTTGTGAACATAAGTATCATGCATGTCTACCATGTTCTTTGTGTGTATACTTACTGAATTATTTGTCCTCTTTGTTATTAGTAGTTTGAAACTTCACTATATTATTGCACAACATTTATTTTTTTTCTTTCCCCAATATTTAAGGCATGGGAGTTATGGATAGGTGATAGGGGATCGGACTTGGTGGATCCATTACTTGATGATGTATCCTCTATCCGTGTGGCATTGAAATGTGTTAACATAGGTCTCCTCTATGTTCAAGAAAATGCAGCGGATAGACCTACAATGTCTGATGTTGTCGCAATGCTTAGCAATGAAAGTATAGCATCCTAAACAACCTGCTTTCTTGATTATGAGAAGTGTGATGAAGGAAAACCTAGATAACAGCAGGCCAGAAATCTGTTTCGTGAATGACGCAACCGTTTCAATTATGGAAGGCTGGTAACACTTTTGAATTAAAGCCATAAGAGCATCCATAGCAGTGGAGCTAAAAATTTAGCTATTTGGCACTACAAAAAGTTACTTTATCTATTTTATCTGCACACATACTACAGCAGTGGATCTATTTTAGCTTTCAACACAATAAAATAATATAAACATCACAATAAAATAAGATATTTACTACAATAAAATAATATATCCATTACACACAACCATCACAGGCACACATATAACCACAACCATAACCACCATAGACCACAAAAAAAAAAAAAAAAATCAACCAAGCCCACACCCACCAGACCTACTAGGCAACACCCACACCCACCACCACAAAACCCACTTGAGCCACCACCACGAACACACTGATCTACCCACAAACCCACCCACACAAACACTGTATTGAACCCAGTGACCCACTCACGAACCACATTGACCCACCACAGCATACCGACACCAATGAACCCAACTGACACCGACTATTCAACCACACCACAGCTTATAGCCCGCTGATGCCGACAAACCCAACCACCTACTGACGCTGATCAGCAGCTTGGGATGATTGGTGGGTCGGTGACGTTGAGGATGAGTCAGGCCACTACTGCCGGTGAAATAGAGAGGCGAGAAAGCATTGTAAACAAAATACCCCAGAAAATTTCATCAACAAAGAAAGAAAATGCGAGATAGCAGAGAGAGGGTGGAGCTTGGAGGTTCGGTCTTTGAGGTGGAGATCTAGAGAGAGAAAATGTGAGATAGAGTGGTTGGTGGCAACAGGTAGAAATGAAGAGGGTGAGGACTGAGTAGAGAGGAGCAATGGGTAGAAATGGAAAAGAGGAGAGAAGAAAAGAAAAGAAAAGAATAATATTAAAATATTATGATCAATGTGAACGCAACATAAAATAGATTTTTTTTTTTTTTTTAACCTTTGAGCTGTAGTATGGCTGTGCACTATAACAATGAAGCTAAAAAAAATAGCTTTAGCTCCACTATTGTATGGTTATTTTTGTGTTTTGGTGGAGCTAAAATAGCTATATAGCTTTTTAGCTCCACTGCTACAAGTGCTCTAAGCATTGTATATCCTAGTAAATCACCCAAAAACTTTCAATTTCTTTGCCTATGGCCTAACAACATTATTTAAAGTAGTAAGTTGCCCATGCAATACATGGATAATTTTGTGATATTTTATGTAAGACGGTTTTGGATAATGTTGTACATATATTATAAAGAAAAAATAAACTAAATTAGATTAACGAAACATATACATTTTAAGATATTAAAAATTAGTTTAGTAACTTCATTGTATATTTCTAGCATTCTTAAGGTAAGATTATTAATTTTTTATTTTTTAAATCATGAAACAAAAAATAAATGTAAAAGAGTAATGGGACCATGAAAATCAACTAATTTGTGTTGTGTTGACATATTTCATACTATGAAATGAAAGTATGTCCAACTCCTTGAATGTCTTCCACTCATTGATAGTGTGACATTAAGACATGATGTGGGCAACTGTGTATACATATGTCTTATAGATAATTTAAAATTAAGCCATGGTAGAATGTAGTTTTACATTGTATACCAAATATTCTCTCTACTTAAATACCCAAAACAAAAACTATCCAACCGAATTACCTAAACTTAAATCATATTTAAGCCCCTAATTTAAAAAGAAAAAAGAAAAAAAAAAAAAGCCGTAGGGGTTTTGGCATCTTGATGGTGGAGGGAGGCCAGTATAACGGAGGTGGTGACCCCTTGAATTCCTCTTTCTCTCTCTTTCAAATGTTTTGTTAGTCTCAGGTTTTTTATATTGATAATATTTTTTATATTAGCAATATATAGTAAAATAATGCGTTTTATTTAATAATCCACAACATTTTTGTGTCTTTCTATCTCTCTCCAGGGCCTTATCTAGTTAGTTATTACTATTAGTCCTTATTTTTTTATTTTATTTAAAAAAAAAAAATACTAAAACAGTGGGTATGCTAAAAGACATGATGAATAGAGAAAGATGTGGTGTAAGTTTAGTCAATTAATGTGATATTAATAAGATAAAAGTAAAATAAATTAATATGAACTTTTGGGTTACACAAAAAAAAAAAAAAGCTGAGTGAAAGAGGCAAACAAATGCAAAATGCAAAAATTAGAGCGCTATTTGGCAGGGTCTCATGCACTCCCTCATGAAGTTTCTGCTTCTATATATATATATATATATATATATATATATTGATGTGTTTTCTTTCTATTTATTTCAAAATCCACACAATAGTCTGTTGTGCAGTAGATCCATCATTTATTTAGCTACGGAGCTAGTATTATGGTTCTGGTATGTAGCATCAAAAGATTCGCTAGTACCTGACATTCGAGAGATTAGCTTCTCGCATTGCTTTGGTGGAGACAAGCATATGTCTGAATTGAAATTCAAGATCTTTCTGTCACTTCAAAGTGGCAATGCTAATATAGGAAGCCATATTATGATGGAGAACATATATTTTAGTTTTTGTTACAACCCTACAACAAACTATTTTAGAGTGATTTTGAGAGACAGGACAATTTTGCATTTTGAGTAATAAATATTGTCTCATAAATGAATGTTGATAATCTAGAAGCTTTGCAATAATATTCAAGAGATATGTTGTGAATAAGAATATTTTAGATTGGCAAGTTTTTATGTAATTCCTTGTTGGAAAGCTCTGTCGAGGGATCGATAATAGTTGGGAGACTCCAAAGGAGGCCTTAACATATGATGCGGGATGCGGAAGCGTCAAGGAGCAGAACATGTTTACTTCTAGAAAATGAGAAACAAAACATGTTTGCTACTGAAAATAACCTTGAATCCATGAGAGTTCCTTGAATCCACAAGGAGAAAGGGTTTGGAATCTACTAGAAAATAGAATTTGACAAAAAGTCTATGTTTCTTGATAATAGTCTGAAAACTGAAAAGCCTTTGGTGGTTACAATGTGTTTAAATAGTAAAAAGAAAACATAGGGCAACTAGAAACCCTAAGGGCTACGAAAGTATATAAAACTCTAATTTGACTAAACAACATTAAAAGCACCAAAAATAAGGAAATAAATCACCTAAACCTAAAATAATAAAAATTACATAAAAATATTGTAATTAAAAAAATTACCAAATTTAAGTAAACCATGTCTTACATCAAACCCCTTCACTTGAAAAAAACTCGTCCTCGAGTTGATGGTCAAAATTTGAAATCTTCTGCTCCAAATAAACAAATAATTTGAATGCTTTAAAAACTTGAATTTTTCATGAAGTGTAGCATAAAATTTCTTCTCATCTACCTTCAATTTATTTGCAACATCAATCAGCAAAGGGTTGATTATAAAATTAATATTTTCTACTCCAAGCAAATCAACATATTGTGTAGTCATCGTCAACAATTCAACCGGAACCTGATGAATGTGGGTGATGGACTCATCCTTATATTTAACCTCAATTGGATCTTCTACAATACTCTCAATAATTACCATCCCCTGATTTCTATCATTATCTACAATCAACTCAACCTTCTTTTCTTTAACATCTTCATCAAACTTTTGACAAGTGGTATCTTCAATCTTCAATTCAATAACTTCTTGCAAGACTTGATACTTTTTAACCACTTCAAAATTTTTTTTAGAAATAGACTGCTTCTTCTCAACCCTTAAATCCTTTGCTTTACTTGACACTAGGACTTGGCTATGATAATTTTGGTTTTGTGGTTGACCTTTCATGATTTGAACATATTGCTTTTTATATGAATATAAAGATATATAATCAACACTCATATAATCTAGTATATCATAATAGTCATTAAGAAACTATAAATCAATTAATACCCTTTTTCATTCTTTGCCAAGAGCGGATTGGATGCTTACCTCGTCACTTTCTATCAATTTGAATGTCTTCCCACCATTTCTCTACTTCATCATTCAATTTATTAGATGCAAGCCACACTTTTTCTTCATCACAAATCTTCCAAAAATTAAAATACTTTTCCAAATCAAGAAGCCAATCAATAAAATCTAACTTACACATATCTCCATCAAAGAATGGAATTGTCTTGTAGTTAGGAGTGCGTCTTTGAATGTATTGATCATTGTTGTTGTGAGATGATTTCCTAGCAAGAAGAGTAGCAATCATTTGCTCGATTTTGCCTATAATTTGTTGACACTTTTCATGAAATTGGTGGAACTCAACCATAGTGAGAACTACTTCTTCAACTTCGTTGTTGCAATTGTGGTGGTTACCATCTCATGTGTTAGCCATCAAACCAGGGTATGTCAAGGCTCTGATACCAACTGATGTGGGATGCGGAAGCATCAAGAAGAAGAACACATATACCTCTAGAAAATAATAAACAAAACACGTTTACTTCTGAAAATAACCTTAAATCCATGAGGGTTTTTTGAATCCACAAGGGTTTTTGAACCCATAAGGAAAAAGGGTCTGGAATCCACTAGAAAATAGAAAGACAAAAGTCTGAATTTTATTAATTGAATAATTGTTCAAAAAACGTGTACAAACTCAGAGGCCTATTTAAGGGCTCTGTAAAACTTAACAAACAAGAAAATATATTATAAAATAACTCCTAATTGATATCTAACCATAACAAGAACCAAATTTGACCTAAAAAGCATTAAAAACACCTAAAAACAAGGAAATAAACGCCCTAAACCTAAAATAATGAAAAATTACATAAAAATTCCAAAAATAACAAATTACATAAATTAATTTGAAGATTCTATTTAATGGTTGAAATCTGAAATCTTCCATGCCAAGAGAACAAATATTTTGAATACTTCATCTTCTTTGTATTCTACTTGAAAGTCATAATTAGGCAACTTGAACTTCTTGTCCCTTGATCTTCATGCATTTAAAAATATTCACCAAATAAGAGTCAATGATCAAATCAAATATTTCCACCCCAATAAAATCAATATACTTTGTTTCAGTGCCTCCCACCAAAATAATAGGAGCTTGAATGTTGCAATCATCTAACTTGAATTCATTGAGATAGTCGACAAGTTCCTCTATAATTTCTTTTTTAATGGTCTCTACTATCTCGACCTCAAGATCTTTCTCTATAATAGGGTCTTCATTAATCTCCTCCACAATCTTGATTTTAGGTTCTTCTTCTATAACAAGGAATTCATTAATTTCCTAAAAAATCTCTATATTTTCTTCTTTGACTTTTGTGTATTCTTCAAGAAAAGTATTTTCTTCAACATGTAATTCTTCCTTTAATGGTGGAACATATGGCTCTTCAAAATAATTTAAATATTTACTTCTTGACCAATAATAATCTTGTATTGTATACGACAAGATTTCTTCACAATCCAAAGGATAAAATTTGATAGCAAGCATCTTTTTCATCCTTGGTCATGAAAGAAATTTGTTTTTACCTTGTCGGGTTCTATCAGATTGTACTTGTTCCCACCAACGTAAGGCATACTTTTCTCTCATAATAAATATTCTCTAAGTTAAATAAATCCTCTAGATCAAGTAACCAATCAAGAAAATCTTCTTTTATAAAAATAACCATTAAAACTTGCAATTTTTCTATAAGATCTATATGAAATTTGCTTACCAATAGGTTGCTTGTGAGTTATATCTTCTTGACAATTATCCCTATTGTTTCCATGCTCCAACGATGACATCTTAGCAAAGATATTTGTGAGTGCTAGTTGTATGTTACGTAATACTTACTAAGTTTTCTGTCATTAGAATTGCTACCCTCTCATATGTTAGCCACCATACCATGATAAGTTAAGGCTTTGATACTAACTGATGCAGAAGTGTCAAGAAGCTGAACACGTCTACTTCTAGAAAACGAGAAACAAAACACGTTTACTTTTGAAAATAACCTTGAATACACGAGGGTTCCTTGAATCCACAAGAAAGAGTCTAGAATCCACTAGAAAATATAATTTGACAAAATGTTTGTGTTTATTGATAATAGTTTGAAAACTGAATTGTTTTTGGAGGCTACAATCTGTTTAAATAGTAAAAAGAAAACCTAGGGCAACTAGAAACTCTAATTTGACTAAACAACATTAAAAGCACCAAAAATAAGGAAATAAATCACCTAAACCTAAAACAACAAAAATTACATAAAAACATTGTAATTAAAAAGAATTAAAAATTACATAAATTAATTTGAAAATTTTGTCCTACATACAGTAACAATTTAACCCAAAAGTTTAAGACTGTGTTATGGTCAAATTATGTTATATTAATTTCTCTAGGTTTTTCTATCTTTCTTTTTTCATGTGGGACTTCCACACACACATTTGTATCTAAAAATCTTCTCCTCACATGTCATTATCTCTTTGTTGTATTCCAGACTTCTTGATGGGTCACACATAAGTTCAAAATAGCACAACTTGGTTTTGGAGTTTTTCCTTCGCCGTGTTTTTTACTTCGCTTGCATAGCCTCTCGTATGAGATCCATGAAAACCACATAAAAATCGAAGTTGAGAATTTTTCATTAATAAATTGCAGTGTGATTTTTCTCCTTTTAGGTGGATTCAATAATAATAATAATAAAATAAATAAATAAATAAATCATTTGCTCCTACGTTTGTGGAGATCCAATAATCACACATATCAATACACGAGGACCAAACATATCTAAATCATCCCAAAAAAGAAAACATAGGTGGACTGTTCACGGGATTTGCAAGTACTTTTTAGTGGGTCTCATGCATTATTTACGGGACCTGCAAGTACTTTTTTTCGGTAAAAACAACTTTAAAACTGGGTCTCACAGTACTATTAACACACTTAACAATTATTTTGTTACAGTATTTTCAGTTTTCAGCAATAAGCGGTATCCAAATAGATTCATATCTAAAGCTTGTTTCATCTTTTCTTTCTTTCTTTCTTCTTTCTTCTTCTTCTTCTTCTTTTTTTTTTTTCATAGTTTTCATTTCTATCTCATAAAGAAGGACAAGAAGTCATTTCACACGTAATACGACTTCTCTCTCTCTCTCTCTCTCTCTCTCTCTGTTTAAAAACCACAGAAATTTCAACCAAAGATATCATCAATTAATGCATCAAAGAATTTGCCAAAGAACACTCTCAAAAAAAAAAAAAAAAAAAAAAAACCATTCACTTCTAACCTCTCTAGACCCAAAATTTCATAAAAAATTTCACAAATAAAAAATCAAAGCTAACTAAAGAGGGAGAAGAAATCTCACGACAACTAACTCAAAAACAAAGAAAAGAGAAACAAAAATCTCTCAAACGAACCACCAAGGAAATTTTTGGTCCCTCAGCCAGAGACATCAGAATCTTCCAAAAACAACCTCCCCTCGATCTCGATGCATACAAATAAGAGTAGCAGAACTTCAGCTCTTATTGCTTCCCTGCTACTGTTTTTCTGGCTGGGTTTTCAGTCCACCAATACTATTATACTAGTATGCTACCACCACCAATGACACTGTCACGGATATCTGAATTCCACGTTCCTGAACCAAATAATGTTAGTCAAACCAAAAATTAAAACCTGATTAGTAAGTTTACGAACTATGTCATGTCATATTATGTTCACTGGGGATAAAACTGATTCCAGTAAAACCTAGAATTGTGCGACACTTTAGTTTAGGTGAAATGTCACCATAATGATTTATGCCTTTTCAGTGACAGGGCGAAAAGCGCTGACGGTTGACCTAGTCTCCTTCCTCAATCGAACAATATGACTTTCGAGTCTCCTTCCTCTAAGTCTCCTTCCGGGTTGCACTGCAAATTGCAAATTGTAAATTGTGCTGCGTTGCATAGCTGCCTGATACAAACATGAGTAGTAGAATTTCCCCTCTTGTTGCTTTCCTGCTTCTTTTTTTCTCTTTGGGTTTTCAATCCACTAATAATACTGTCACGGATACCATCTTACCTGGCCAATCACTGACACACCCGGAGACCATTGTGTCGCCTAATGGAATCTTCGAACTTTGTTTCTTCTCTCCAGGAAATTCGACAAAGTATTACTTGGCAATACGATTCAAGAATGTTTCTGAGCAGAGTGTAGTTTGGGTTGCGAACAGAAAGTACCCATTCCCTGATTCCACTCTTGTTCTCAATATTAATCAGGTTGGAGATCTTGTAATATCTGATGGCACAATGACATACGCCATGACCAACACTTCAGCTGGCAAAGGTACCTATGCCATGCTATTGGATACAGGTAATCTTATACTCACAAACAGGGTCTTAGAGATTTTTTGGCAAAGCTTTGAGTATCCTACTGATACTCTTTTGCCCGGAATGACTCTTGGATATGGTCGGCCATTAACATCGTGGAAAAGTAAAGAAGACCCAGCTCCTGGTAATTTCACCCTACAGCTGGATTACTCACTGACAATAATGGAGGGGCCTGACGTATATTGGTTTGGTTCACTCGCTAGCTTTGATGTTTTGTCTTCTAATTCTTGGCCTACTATTATTTACACTTCTCAAACTCAAATTTCGAGAATCGTGTTGGATGAAACCGGGAAGCTTAAACTGCAGTCATGGTTAGAAGAAGAGAAAACGTGGAATACCTCGTTACAGTCATCCAGGTGTGGGGATTATGCTTTATGTGGAAATTATAGTGTATGCAATGAGACTGCGCAAGAACCATGTGGATGTTTGCCAGGTTTCAAACCCGTTTCTGCTGGTGCTTGGAGCAAAGGAGACGTGTCCAGCGGCTGTGGGAGGAAAACTGCTCTGCAGTGCAGTAATAATAGTGATGTTCAGAAGGATGGGTTTCTTCACGTCTAACGTTGATTGGCTTCATAATAATCCGCTGCCATTGGAGATTAGCAGTGATCAGTGCCAATCATCTTGCTTGTACAGTTGTTCTTGTATTGCTTATGCTTTTGAGCAAAAGTTCGATCACAATAGGAATAAGTCTGGCTGCTTAATATGGAATGGTTCTTTTTCATATCTGGAGCAACTATCAATCGAAGATAAATATGGAAATGATTTCTACCTGAAACTACCCCCCAAGAATTGTTCACCAATGGTAAGAAATATGTATGAACTTTTGTTGGTAAAGTGGATAACTAGCTGTTCAATTTGTAATTGTATATGTTTGCGTTATTAAATTCACTCTTTCCTTCGAACTCATGGGAGTAGAGGCATGCTTTTTGGAGTCTAAATCAAATTTCTTGACAATATTTCTAGCATATTTTTCTTGTGAAATGAATATGCCTTCCTTCTTTTGTTTAACTTGAAGGCCCAAGAAAAATGTAAGCTCCCCCACCATACTCATCTCAAATTCTTTCTTCATCTCCTCAGAGAACTCTATAGCCCGAGCATCAATGGTAGCTCCAAATACTATGTCATCAACATATACTTGAGCTATGAGAAGATAATCTTCATCATTTTTGACAAATAAAGTTTGGTTGGCATATCCCCTTTTGAATCCTCTATCTAGGAGGTAAATGGCAAGCTGATCATACCAAGCTCTAGGAGCTTGTTTCAAGTAATAAAGGGCTTTCTTCAATCTTAGCGCATGATCCGGGAAGTGAGGATCTTCAAAGCCTTTGGGTTGTTCAACAAATACATTTTCATTCAGGTATCCATTTAGAAATGCACATTTCACATCCATTTGGTAGAGTTTGAAGTTCATAGTGCATGCAATTGACATAAGAATTCAAATAGACTCAAGTCTTGCCACATGAGCGAAGGATTCATCAAAATCTACTCCTTCCACTTGAGTATATCCTTGAGTCACTAGCCGAGATTTATTTCGGATAATCTCTCCATCTTCATCGGTCCTGTTTTTGAAGATCCATTTTGTGCCGATGACATGAACCTTTTCAGGCCTAGGAGCAAGTTTCCATACATCATTTCTGACAAATTGATTCAGCTCTTCATGCATTGACTCTACCCAATTTTCATCTTGAAGAGCTTCTTCTACCCTTTTCGGCTCAAATTGGGTAAGGTAGCAATGGTATGTTACATGATTGGTTAGAAGAATGTTTCCCTTTCTAAGGCGAAGACCTTTATCCAAAGATACAATGATGTTGTTGTCCAGATGATTTTTAATCACTCTTAATGATGGCTTCTTTGAAGTGGACACTTCATCATTCTGGGAGATAGGAGGATGAACTTCTGGAGGAGTGAGAGGACTTGATGTTCTAGACATTGATATTGTTTCCATTCTCGAGTTCACAGGAGTTGATTCCCTTTCTGGAGTAGATGTTTCAACTTCAATATCAAGAATTTCGACCTCAGCAGTAGGTACTTTGGTACTTGACCCTTCTCCATCATCAACCATCTCTACCTTTGTTATAGCATCATCAATTTCTACACTAATGGATTCCATTACCATCTTTGTTCTCTTGTTGAAAACTTTATATGCCCGGCTAGTAGTAGAATACCTAAGGAAAATGCCTTCATCACTTTTTGCATCAAATTTTCCAAGATTCTCCCGATCATTTAGAATATAACACTTGCTTCCAAACACTCAGAAGTACTTCACTCTTGGCTTCTTTCCATTCCAAATTTCATAAGTAGTCCCTTTTGTTCCTGCTCGAAAGAATATTCTATTGCCAATGTGACATGAGGTGTTCACGGCTTCTCCCTAAACTTTTGAGGAATTTGCTTGTTGAGTAGCATAACTCTTGCCATTTCTTGAATCACTTGATTCTTCCTCTTAACCACCCCATTTTGTTGTGGAGTTTTGGGGGCCAAAAATTCCTTTTTGATTCTATTCTTCTCACAAGACGACTCAAATCTTGCATTCTCAAAATCCTTGCCATGATCACTCCTTATCTTAACAATAGGAACCACTTTCTCATTTTGTAGTCTCTTGCACAGAATTTCTAATTTCTCACATGCTTCTGATTTTTTTCTAAGAAATTCAACCCAAGTGTATCTTGAGAAATCATCAACAATGACCATAATGTATCTCTTTCCTCCTAGACTTTCAATTTTTGTAGGCCCCATTAGATCAATGTGAAGAAGCTCTAAACAATGTGAGGTAGCAATCACATTCACCTTGTGATGACTTGCCTTTGTTTGCTTTCCCATTTGGCATGTACCACAAATAGTCTTCTCTACCTTTCCAAACTTTGGAAGTCCTTCAACCGCTTCAAGTTTAGATACTTTATCTACTTGTTTGAAATTTGCATGCCCAAATTTGTGGTGCCAAAGTTCCAACATGTCAACACGAGCACTTCTACACGAAATAGGTGCCATAGGAACTACTCTGTAGCAATTGTCGGTAGTCCTATTTCCCTTTAAGACTTGAATCCCTTCTTCATCAATGATTACACACCCCTTCTTTGAGAATTGAACAAGGAAATCCTCATCGTATATTTGAGTGATGCTTAAGAGATTCACCTTCAACCCTTTTATGTATAAAACATCTTTCAATGGAGGTAATCCCAGTATCTCAACAGTCCCTTTGCCAAGAACTTGAGCATGACTTCCATCACCAAATGTCACATAGTCACCAACCTTCTCTTTGAGAGACTTAAACAGTGATTTATCCCCTGTCATGTGACGAGAACAACCGCTATCAAGATACCATAAACATGAATTGAAAACCTTCAAGGAAGTGTGCACAAATAAGCAAGCATGAGACAAACACTCTTGACCTTCAAATAGAAACTTGTCTACATTTTCCATGCTCTTGTTAGAATGAATATTCTTTTTTAGATTCTCAATCTTATCACACAATATTCTATTTCTTCTTTTATACTTCTTAATCAAAGAATTAGACTCACATAGACTATTGTGTAAGATGTGATTCTCATTTTCAAAATATTTTAGCATGTGAATAAATATCCTAGCATGTTTCTTTGTCTTTAATAACTCTATGAGTTCATTGTTAGGACACCCTTCAAACATATACATAGAGTCATTATCACAAAAATTTAAGCCACAATTCAACATAGCCTTTTCCATAGCTTCGTCCATAGCAAAGGGGTCTAGGATCGCACTTAGGTAATTAAACCACAGCAAGTGCACCTGCTCTGATACCAATTGAATGTTCAATTAGTGTATAAAATACCTTAAACGTTTAGACCCCCAATTTACAAATTACAAATTCAAGCTTAATATCAAACAATCTATGTGTGGAACATGAACATAAGCTAAAACAAAATTGATAAAACAATCTAAACCATAAATAATCACAACCATAGCGGTAATTAAATGGCAAAGATAAAGGGAAGAGAAATGCAAACACAGGGTCAACACAGCGATGTGTTATCGAAGAGGAAACCAAAGTCCTCGGCGTAAAATCTCATCGCTGCCCTCCAAGCGGTCAATAATCCACTAATGAATGAAGTTGGGATACATGAACAGCAGAAGACCCTCCAAGCCTAATCTACCTAGTGTACTTAAGCCCTCCAAGCTTCTTGCTCCAACGAGGTTAGGCTGAACTTTTGTCATCTTTAGCTTACCGGATTCCGCTATAACCCATAGTATCAACCAATATCAATTGGTCCTTTCCTAACTGCTTCCCAAGCACCAAATAACCTTCTCATAGATATGGGTATGGTAAGAAAAGGTTTTGGCTAATGTACCTCTCAAGAATGTAACAATGGAGAGGGTGAGAGTTGAGGAATTTGAAGAGTCACTATGTAAAGATTGTGGATGAGTCAATCTTGTTTTTTTCTCTCAAAATTCTCTCTGGAAGCTTTCTACATTTTGTGGGTATGAGGGGTATTTATACTTGTGTGAGAATGGAACGTGAAGAGTCAGTTTTTCAAAACAGAGCTGGTTGGTGACTTGGCCTCGCAACTTGACTGAGTCGCGAGTTCAAGCCGCGAGCTAACTGAATGGCCAGTTTAAACTCTTTGTCCTATAATGCTACAGCTGGCATGACAGTTCAACTTTTCTGTATGCTTCACTCGTGTGCATCCTCTGGCGGCTTGCCAGTCGTGAGCCACCCGCGAGATCCAGTCGTGAGTCCCTACTTCAGTGCATCGTCTTGAGCATTTCTTCACACTCTCTCACATATTACCCTTACATGATTCTCACCTAAATACAGGGTTTCTAAGTGTTGAATTACAAGCAAATTGGCATGGAATAAAGCCAACAAAATGGTTGATTAAATTCAACCTTACATAAAATACTAAAACGGTGAGTATGCTAAACAAGGTTTTCAGACCCGGACCGTTCATTGAACTGTAAAAGGGAGAGGTTCAAGGTTTTTGAGGTCGAACTGAGGTCAAATCGGGGTCAAACCGTGATAACGTCATAATTAATTTAATAATTAATTAAAGCCTAAATATAGATATTAAATTTATAAAACTAGCAAAATTGACTAATATATCTATATATGTAAGGGAAATTTAATAGTTTTCAAGCATATATTTAATAATTAAATAAGAAAGTTAATAAAATAAAAATAGTAACCATGAAAACATTAAAATTTATGATTAATTTTTAAAGTAAAGTTGAATATCTTTGAAGGATTTTAATTATAATTTTTTTTAATTCCTTGTAAGAGATGAATAATTTAATTAAGTAGTATAAAATTGTGTTAAGTTATTTTTATAAATAAAAAATAATAAAAAAATTGCTAAGGGGTTAGACCACACGATTCTTGCCACCGGTTCTGCATGAACTGTGCAGTCCAACCCTGGTTTTAGGGGTTCACGGACTTGCCACATATGCCCGGTTCTCTATGCTTAAAAAACCGAATTTCAATCCAGTTCCTGGTTTTCACGATCCGACCTTCTAGTCCGGTCTGGGTCTGAGAACCTTGTGCTAAAAGACATGATGAATAGAGAAAGATGTAGTGTAAGTTTAGTCAATTAATGAGATATTAATAAGATAAAAGTAAAATAAATTAATATGAACTTTTGGGTTACAGTAAACAAATTAAAAAAAATAAAAAATAAAACCTAATGAAAGAGGTAAAAAAAATGCTAAATGCAAAATTAGAGCGCTACTTGGCAGGGTCTCATGCACTCCCTTATGAGGTCTCTGCTTTTATATATATATATATAGATGTATTTTCTTTCTTTTTATTTCAAAATCCACATAATAGTCTGTTGTGTAGTAGATCCATCATTTATTTAGCTACGGAGCAAGTATTATGGTTCTGGTATGTATCATCAAAAGATTCGCTAGTACCTGACATTTGAGAGATTTGCTTCTCGCATTGCTCTAGTGGAGACAAGCATATGTCTAAATTGAAATTCTAGATCTTTCTGTCACTTCAAAGTGGCAATGCTAATATAGGAAGCCATATTATGATGGAGAACGTATATTTTAGTTTTTGTTACAACCCTACAACAAACTATTTTAGAGTGATTTTGAGAGACAGGACAATTTGCATTTGAGTAATAAATATTGTCTCATAAATGAATGTTGATAATCTAGAAGCTTTGCAATAATATTCAAGAGATATGTTGTCAATAAGAATATTTTAGATTGGCAAGTTTTCATGTAATTCCTTACCGGAAAGCTTTGTCGAGGGATAATAGTTGCAAGACTCCAAAGGAGGTCTTAACATATGATGCGAGATGCGAAACGTCAAGGAGCAGAACATGTCTACTTCTAGAAAATGAGAAACAAAACATGTTTGCTTCTGAAAGTAACATCGAATCCACGAGGGTTCCTTGAATCCACAAGGAGAAAGGGTTTGGAATCCACCAGAAAATAGAATTTGACAAAAGGTCTATGGCTACGAAAGTATATAAAACTCTAATTTGACTAAACAACATTAAAAACACCAAAAACAAGGAAATAAATCACCTAAACCTAAAATAACGAAAATTACATAGAAATATTGTAATTAAAAAAATTACCAAATTTAAATAAACTGTGTCTTACATCAGACCCCTCCACTTGAAAAAATCTCGTCCTCGTGTTGATGGTCAAAATTTGAAATCTTCCGCTCCAAATAAACAAATACTTTGAACGCTTTAAAAACTTGAATTTTTCATGAAGTGTAGCATAAAATTTCTTCTCATCTACCTTCAATTTATTTGCAACATCAATCTGCAAAAAGTTGATAATAAAATTAATATTTTCTACTTCAAGAAAATCAACATATTGTGTAGTCATCGTCAACAATTCAACCGAAACTTGATGAATGTGGGTGATGGACTCATCCTCATATTTAACCTCAATTGGATCTTCCACAATATTCTCAATAATTACCATCTCTTGATTTTTGTCATTATCTACAATCAACTCAACCTTCTTTTCTTTAACATCTTCATCAAACTTTTGACAAGTGGTATCTTCAATCTTCAATTCAATTACTTCTTGCAAGACTTGATCCTTTTTAACCACTTCAAAATTTTCTTTAGAAATAGACTGCTTCTTTTCAACCCTCAAATCCTTTCCTTTACTTGACACTAGGACTTGGCTATGATAATTTTGGTTTTGTGGTTGACCTTTCATGATTTGAACATATTGCTTTTTATATGAACATAAAGATATATAATCAACACTTACATAATCTAGTATATCATAATAGTCATTAAGAAACTATAAATCAATTAATACTCTTTTCATTCTTTGCCAAGAGCAGATTGGATGCTTACCTTGTCACTTTCTATCAATTTGAATGTCTTCCCACCATTCCTCTACTTCATCATTCAATTTATTAGATGCAATCCACACTTTTTCTTCATCACAAATCTTCCAAAAATTAAAATACTCTTCCAAATCAAGAAGCCAATCAATAAAATCCAACTTACACATATCTCCATCAAAGAATGGAATTTTCTTGTAGTTAGGAGTGCGTCTTTGAATGTATTGATCATTGTTGTTGTGAGATGATTTCCTAGCAAGAAGAATAGCAATCATTTGCTCCATTTTGCTTATAATTTGCTGACACTTTTCACAAAATTGGTGTAACTTAGCCTTAGTGAGAACTGCGTCTTCAACTTCGTTGTTGCAGTTGTGGTGGTTACTGTCTTGCGCGTTAGCCATCAGACTAGGGTATGTCAAGGCTCTAATACTAATTGATGTAGGATGCGGAAGCATCAAGAAGATGAACACATATACCTCTAGAAAATAAGAAACAAAACATGTTTACTTCTGAAAATAACCTCAAATCCATGAGGGTTCTTTGAATCTACAGGGGTCTTTGAACCTACAAGGAAAAAGGGTCTGGTATCCACTAGAAAAAAGAAAGATAAAAGTCTAAATTTTATTAATTGAATAATTGTTCAAAAAACGTATACAGGCTCAGAGACCTATTTAAGGGCTCTGTAAAACTTGACAAACAACAAAACATATTCTAAAATAACTCCTAATTGATACCTAACCATAACAGGAACCAAATTTGACCTAAAAAGCATTAAAAACACCTAAAAACAAGGAAACAAATGCCCTAAACCTAAAATAACGAAAAATTACATAAAAATACCAAAAATAGCAAATTGCATAAATTAATTTGAAGATTCTGTCCTACATTAGACCCCTCCACTTGAAACAAACTTGTATTTGATTTAATGGTTGAAATCTGAAATCTTCCATGCCAAGAGAACAAATACTTTGGATACTTCATCTTCTTTGTATTCTACTTGAAAGTCATCAATTGGGCAACTTGATCTTCATGCAGTTAAAAATATTCACCAAATAAGAGTCAATGATCAAATCAAATCTTTCCACCCCAATAAAATCAATATACTTTGTTTCAGTGCCTCCCACCAAAATAATAGGAGCTTGAATGTTGCAATCATCTTAGGGTTTAGGGAGAGATAGAATTAATGGTTGTTGTTGTGGTTGTGGTTGTGGTTTTGGTTGGGACTCGGTGGCGGTGGCAGTGGCGGTGGACATGGGTTGTCGGAGAGTCTGTGTGGATGGGAAAAAGGTTGTTGGGGTGGACGGTATGTGTGATTCTGTGATCTGTTTTGGTATGAGGGACTTTTTGGGGTATTAAGAAAAGCAAAATTGTTTGTTGTACTAATCTGGGCCCGATATTTAATTAATAATTTGTGGATTTAGTCCGAAAATTGAGGCCCAATATTGTCTTCAGCTTGCCATCTTGCTTCTGACTGACTTTTGGGAAACGTTTTTGTGGAGTGGGCTTTTCAATGGAACAGGGTACTGTACTTCTTAGTTTCAACTGTTACTGTACACAATTGGATAATGGTTGTCATTAGTCTTGACACTCAATCAGATGGTAAGATCTATAGGGTTGAAATTTCCTCTACTTGAATCCATCGAGATAGTTGACAAGTTCCTCTATAATTTCTTTTTTAATGGTCTCTACTATCTCGACCTCAATATCTTTCTCTATAATAGGGTCTTCATTAATCTCCTTCATAATCTTGATTTCAGGTTCTTCTTCTATAACAAGGCATTCATTAATTTCCTAAAAAATCTCTATATTTTCTTCTTTGACTTCTACATATTCTTCAAGAAAAGTATTTTCTTCAACTTGAAATTCTTCCTTTAATGGTGGAACATATGGCTCTTCAAAATAATTTAAATATGAACTTCTTGTCCAATAATAATCTTGTATTGTATATGACAAGATTTCTTCACAATCCAAAGGATAAAATTTGATAGCAAGCATCTTTTTGATACCTGGTCATGAATGAATTTTGTTTTTACCTTGTCGGATTCTATTAGATTGTACTTGTTCCCACCAACGTAAGGCATACTTACTAAGTTTATACAAAAGTCCAACTTTTCTCTCATAATAAATATTCTCAAAGTCAAATAAATCCTCTAGATCAAGTAACCAATCAAGTCTTTCTCAAAAAAAAAAAAGTAGCCAATCAAGAAAATCTTCTTTTATAAAAATAACCATTAAAACTTGCAATTTTTCTATAAGATCTATATGAAATTTGCTTACCAATAGGTTGCTCGTGAGTTATTTCTTCTCAACAGTTATCCCTATTGTTTCCATGCTCCAACGACAACATCTTAGCAAAGATATCTGTGAGTGCTAGCTATATGTTACGTAATACTTACTAAGTTTTCTGTAACTGGAATTGCTACCCTCTCATACGTTAGTCACCAGACCGGGATAAGTTAAGGGTCTGATACTAATTGATCGGAAGCGTTAAGAAATAGAACATGTCTACTTCTAGAAAACGAGAAACAAAACACGTTTACTTTTGAAAATAACCTTGAATCCACAAGAAAGAGTCTAGAATCCACCAGAAAATAGAATTTGACAAAAAGTCTGTATTTATTGATAATAGTCTGAAAATTGAATTGCCTTTGGAGGCCACAATTGTTTAAATAGTAAAAAGAAAACCTAGGGCAACTAGAAACCCTAAGGCGGTTACGAAAGCATATAAAATCCTAATTTGATTAAACAACATTAAAAGCACCTAAAATAAGGAAATAAATCACCTAAACCTAAAATAACAAAAATTACATAAAAATATTGTAATTAAAAAGAATTAAAAATAACATAAATTAATTTGAAGATTCTGTCCTACATAGAGTAACAATTTAACCCAAAAGTTTGAGACAGTGTTATGGTCAAATAATGTTATATTAATTTCTCTAGGGTTGTTTTTTTTTTTTTTAATTAATTAATTTATTTATTTTTATGTGGGACTTCCACACACGCATTTGTATCTAAAAATCTTCTCCTCACACGTCATTATCTCTTTGTTGTATTCCAGACTTCTTGATGGGTCACACATAAGTTCAAAATAGCACAACCTGGTTTTGGATTTTTTCCTTTGCCGTGTTTTTTACTTCACTTGCATAGCCTCTCATATGAGATATAATCCATGAAAACCACATAGAAACCGAAGTTAAGAATTTTTCATTAATAAATTTCAGTGTGATTTTTCTCTTTTTAGGTGGGACTTCCACACACGCATTTGTATCTAAAAATCTTCTCCTCACATGTCATTATCTCTTTGTTGTATTCCAGACTTCTTGATGGGTCACACATAAGTTCAAAATAGCACAACCTGGTTTTGGATTTTTTCCTTTGCCGTGTTTTTTACTTCACTTGCATAGCCTCTGATATGAGATATAATCCATGAAAACCACATAAAAACCGAAGTTAAGAATTTTTCATTAATAAATTTCAGTGTGATTTTTCTCTTTTTAGGTGGATTCAATAATAATAATAATAAATAAATAAATAAATCATTTGCTCCTACGTTTATGGAGATCCAATAATCACACATATCAATACACAAGGACCAAACATATCTAAATCATCCCAAAAAAGAAAACATAGGTGGAGTTTGGATAGCGTTTTTGAGCTTGCATTGTGCATTTGCGTTATTTTTTAGTAGGTCTCGTGCACTGTTCACGGCACCCGTAAGTACTTTTTTTCAGCAAAAACAATTTTAAAACTGGATCCCACGGTACTATTTACACAATTATTTTGCTACAGTATTTTCAGTTTTCAACAATAAGCAGTATCCAAACAGACCTATATCTAAGCTTGTTTTATCATCTTCTTCTTCTTCTTCTTTTATTTTTTATTTTTTATTTATATATTTTTTTCATAGTTTCCGTTTCTATCTCACAAAGAAGGAGAAGAAGTCATTTCACACATAATAGTAATAAGGGGTGTGTAGCCAACCCGCCAAAATTGACCTGACCTGATCCGACCTGACTCACCCATATATTTTTTTTGAACTTTTGGGTTACAAAATTTTTTTTGATAGCGGGTTGGGTTGGGTTCGGGTAATAAAATTCCAAACCCGACCCGACCCATCCATATATTTAATATATATTATATAATTAATAAATTTTTTTAAATAACCAGTTCTTCCTCCTATCCTATATAAAAGCCAATATCAATGTATATTAGTTCATATATTAATGTATAACTAAGTTGGAATATTAGTTTACATATTAATGTATATTTTGTTTATCAACTCAAGTGGTAGATGTGATTTTTTTTTTTCTCAATTTAATAATAATAGTAATAAAAAAAAATTATTCAACCCATGGGTTCAACCTGACCTAACCCGACCCATGTGGGTTGGGTTGGACTTACATGATGGGTTGGATTTGGTGGAATTTTTTTTAACCCACCATGGTGGGTTGGGTCAAAAAATCTCCTTAATCTGATCCAACCCAACCCATGCACACCCCTACGTAATACGACTTCACTCGAGCTCTCTCTCTCTCTCTCTCTCTCTCTCTCTCTCTCTCTCTCTCTCTCAACTTTAAGATGTGTTTGTTTGGAGGTGAAATATGGTGGATGAAAAACTTTTAAGAGAAAATAGGAAGGAAATTTTTTTTGGAGTGTGTTTGGTTAGGTGGAGAGGAAGAAAAATAAATTGTGGGGTTCAGGTGTTTTCTCTCCAAACCCACCAAAAAGTTTTCTCCTTAAAATAGAGAGAAAATTGAGTGGAAATGAATTTTTTATTAATTGACAAAAATGCCCATATGCATGTGCACATGGGTTTCTTCAAGTTACCTTTATTATTATTTTTTTCTTCTCTAACGTTGCCTTGATGCTTTTTTTTTTTTTGGGCAAAGTTACATTTGTTTTTTCCTTCTTCTTTTGATTTTCTAGGCCTAGGCATTTTTTTTCCCTCTTGGGCAATAATGTTGCCCTTCTTTATTTTTTTTCTTTTGATTTTCTAGGGTCTGGCGTGATATATATATATATATATATATATTTTTTTTTTAACTAGATGTGATTTTTTTTTTAACGTGATTTTTTTTTTTATAATAAATTTGGGTTTTTTTTTGGTTATTAGTCACTTTTTTGTTTTAATTGGACATTATTCTTTAATAAAGGTATATGAGTAAATTTTTTCAAATTCATTTTTTTTATCTCTATACTTTTCTACTCTCAACCAATTAAATAAAAGAGAAAATAAAATTTTTTCTAATCTTCAACTTTTCTACCTTCTTATCATTTTTTATCCTCCTATTTTTTTCATTATTTTAACCAAATAGACCCTTATACCAGCACGATGATAAGACAATAAGTGAAACTTTGAAGTCTAAAAACCACAGAAATCAGAATCTAAACAAAGAAGAAGAATCAAGTCTTCATCAAAGACACGATTCGGCAAGAAAGCCAAATAATGGAGAGACCCACACTGTCACACATGCCATTTTCGGGGAGTCATGGGTCCGAGTACATAATTTATCAATCCTACAGCCCCACAACAAATTTCAACCAAAGATATCAATTAATGCATCAAAGAATTTGCCAAAGAACGCTCTCAAAAAAAAAAAAAAAAAAATCACTTCTAAACTCTCTAAACCCAAAATTTCATAAAAAATTTCACGAATAAAAAATCAAAGCTAACTAAAGAGGGAGAAGAAAAGCGCTGACGGTTGACCTAGTCTCCGTCCTCAATCTAACAACATGACTTTTGAGTCTCCTTCCGGGTTGCACTACAAATTGCAAATTGTAAATTGTGCTGCGTTGCATAGCTGCCTGATACAGACATGAATAGTAGAATTTCCCCTCTTATTGCTTTCCTGCTTCTTTTTTTCTTTCTGGGTTTTCAATCCACCAATAATACTGTCATGGATACCATCCTACCTGGTCAATCACTGACACACCCGAAGACCATTGAGTCACCTAATGGAATCTTCGAACTTTGTTTCTTCTCTCCAGGAAATTCGACAAAGTATTACTTGGCAATACGATTCAAGAATGTTTCTGAGCTGAGTGTAGTTTGGGTTGCGAACAGAAAGTACCCATTCCCTGATTCCACTCCTGTTCTCAATATTAATCAAGATGGAGATCTTGTAATATCTGATGGCACAATGACATACGCCATGACCAACACTCCAGCTGGCAACGGTACCTATGCCATGCTATTGGATACAGGTAATCTTATACTCACAAACAGGGTCTTAGAGCTTTTTTGGCAAAGCTTTGACTATCCTACTGATACTCTTTTGCCCGGAATGACTCTTGAATATAGTTGGCCATTAACATCGTGGAAAAGTAAAGAAGACCCAGCCCCTGGTAATTTCACCCTACAGCTGGATTACTCACTGACAATAATGGAGGGGCCTGACGTATATTGGACTGGTTCACTCGCTAGCTTTGATGTTTTGTCTTCTAATTCTTGGCCTATTAATTACACTTATGAAACTCAAATTTCGAGAATCGTGTTGGATGAAACCGGGAAGCTTAAACTGAAGTCATGGTTAGAAGAAGAGAAAACATGGAATACCTCGTTACAGTCATCCAGGTGTGGGGATTATGCTTTATGCGGCGCTTTTAGTGTATGCAATGAGAATGCGCAACAACCATGTGGATGTTTTCCAGGTTTCAAACCCGTTTCTGCTGATGCTTGGAGCAAAGGAGACGTGTCCAGCGGCTGTGTGAGGAAAACTGCTCTGCTGTGCAGTAATAATAATGATGTTCTGAAGGATGGGTTTCTTCGCATGTCTAACGTTGATTGGCTTCATAATAATCCGCTGCCATTGGAGATTAGCAGTGATGAGTGCCAATCATCTTGCTTGAACAGTTGTTCTTGTATTGCTTATGCTTTTGAGCAAAAGTTCGATCACAATAGGACCAAGTCTGGCTGCTTAATATGGCATGGTTCTTTTTCATATCTAAAGCAATTATCAATCAAAGATAAATATGGAAATGATTTATACCTGAAACTACCCCCCCAAGAATTGGTCACCAATGGTAAGAAATATGTATGAACTTTTGTTGGTAAAGTGGATAACTAGCTGTTCGATTTGTAATTGTATATGTTTGTGTTATTAAATTCACTATTTCCTTCCAACTGCTTGTAGCTCAGTTTGTACACCAGGGAGACAATCCGGGTTTAAATCTCCTTCCCCTACCAATAGAATTATAAAAATAAATAAGTCAATGTTAAATTCAATTGGGCATCCTATTGTATAACATATAAGGTACTTTATCTAATTCAGCAAAAAAAGAGAGTACTTCATCTATGTTTTACTCTTAAGCTAAATTGTCTTAATTTGGAACTGGGTCACCACTTTACATTTAGACTTATTGAGTTCCAAAGGTTTTTACAGGATAATTCTGGGCGTTGCCATATTATTATTACTTGAGATGGTAGGCATTGCCAATTTTTAGTTTTAGTACGGTATGTTTTTAGACCCTATAAAACACAATTGGATTAACCTAGTTAATTAGCTAAGTGATTACTTAGTCCAAATTTTAGATCTAGGTTAACACACAATCATATAATCATATCAATGTAAAGTGCGGAAAATAAAGAACACAAAAATATGATGACCTAGGAAACCAAACCGGTAAAAACCTGGGGAGGATTTAACCTAACTATTTTCAAGGTAAACTTGAATCCACTATGAAAGAATCAAAGTTTTACAATAGTGACTTAGACCATATATTAACATCCTATTGCTACCCACCAGTAGAAAACTTACTGACATGACCACGTGACAGCTCTAAGACCATGGACTCCTTCTTTCTTGGATTCTCCAACAAGTACAAGCACTCCTACTTGTGTGTCTTTGAGCTTTTATTGCAGCAACTAAATGATCATCAAGTTCTTGAATTGAATTCTTCTTCTTGATAATCCTAAGTATGTGTGAAGGCAAATACCTCTAGATCTCACAAAAGATTCACATACACAGCAAAATGAGCAACCTAAAACATGGTTAGGGTTTTCTCTTTTATACTTAGGGCAAAATATAAAACCCTACACGTTATATGGGTTTAGGGCTGAGTTGGAAAATTCTGCAGAAAAATGCTCTGCCCGAATTTCGATCGGTCGAGTCTAATTCTTGATTGATCGAGCTAGGTAGAATCATACTGTAACTTCTGCATCAACTCGATTCCAACTTTACATAAAACGCATACACTTTGAGCAAGTCTAAACAAGACTATAAAACCTGTTTTGATCATGGTTTGCCAACAATACAAATTAGAGTTCTAATACATTAGTTCCTAAGTACTTAGAACCTAACAAGTACAATGCATGCATTTATTTAATCCTTTGATTTTCTTTGACAGACCCAAGCTCAAAGAATGAATCTAACCCAGCAGCGACACTTGGAGCATCTGATGGAGTAATGCTTGTGCGAGCTAAGCAATTAGTCGCCATACTGGCTATATCTCTGCCTCTTGTAACGCTTATGTTTGGCCTCTTTGTCAATTGTGTATGGAGAAAACTCAGGATGACAAGCAAGGGTGAGAAAAGAATTGCTGATAACGCTATTTAAGCAATCAAAATGTATATCATTAATTATTGCCTTAAATATATATGTGTTGTAATTGTTCACTATTCAGGTGAGGATTTGGTACAGTTAGATTTGGACATGACCATAAAGTCTGAATATTCGGAGCTGGTGGAAGAAAATAAGCGTGGAGATAACAGGAAAAAGGAAATCAAAATGCCATTATTCAGTTTTGCAAGTGTTTCTGCTGCAACTGACAATTTCTCAGATGCAAATAAGCTTGGAGAGGGTGGTTTTGGACCTGTTTACAAGGTATGATTATCCATAAATGCAATGTTTAGGATGAGGAATGAATACAAAGGTTAACTCTTATCAACTTTACACTTGCCATGTAAACAAGAACAAACAGGCACTGCCAGTTTGTTACTGCGTCTGTTATAATCCCTACTCTATATAAACAGGCACTGCCAGTTTGAGCTATCCTAATTTCTTCATGGTGGCCACAAAACTAAGCTTAAGGAAAACATTTCAGGGAATATTACAAAAAGGGGATTTGGTAGCTGTGAAAAGGCTTTCAAGAAGGTCGGGCCAAGGTTGGGAGTAGCTAAAAAATGAAGCTATGCTCATAGCCAAGCTCCAACACAACAATCTTGTTAGACTTTTGGGCTGCTGCATTGAACGAGATGAAAAGATACTAGTATATGAGTATATGCAGAATAAAAGTTTGGACTTCTTCATTTTTGGTTAGTAATGTTTCATTTATATATATATATATAATTGTGATTGATTTCATGGTTGACCTTTGCATATGATCTTTTAATTGTGTACAACTAATTTCTCATGATTGGAATGTAGATCCAGAAAAGCGCAAGATTTTAGATTGGCAAGCACGGATTCGAGTGATTGAAGGCGTTGCACAAGGGCTTCTTTACCTTCATCAATATTCTAGGTTGAAGATTATTCATAGAGACTTAAAGGCTAGCAACATTTTGTTAGATAGTGAAATGAATTCGAAGATATCAGATTTTGGAAAGGCAAGAATATTTGGAGGAAACAAATCATAGGCAAATACAAATAGAATTGTTGGCACTTAGTAAGTACAAACCTACATGATATGTGCTCAAACAGTTCAAGAGACAAAACATGACTACTAATATTTTAACTTGATTATGGTTTCAGTGGTTATATGTCCCCTGAATATGCTTTGAAAGGCCTCTTTTCCATCAAGTCGGATGTTTTCAGTTTTGGTGTCTTTGCTATTAGAGATTGTGAGTGGTAGGAAGAACACTGGGTTTTATCAAACCGATTCTTTCCATCTTCTTGGATATGTGAGTATCCTATTTGCCACTTTTTTTTTTGCAAAAGTTCAATATACTTTTTACTTCTTACTAACAATTGCTGCTTTTATTTATTTATTTATTTATTTTATATATTAATATTTTCAACAATCACCCCATCTCACTCCCCCCCCCCCCCAAACCTTAACACACACACGTGCACAGTATTTCAGATCCTTATGAACATAGTATTTTCATTCCAAAAAACTCAACACAATAGTAATATATTAATTTATTTGTGTTTTTCTATGAAAGGTTTTTCACATGAATCAGTTATTGTTATAATTATTTCATAGTCAAAATTTCATTTAGCATTCATATGAAATAATTTTTAGTTGTTAAATGGACCCCAAATTATAAAATATTTAAAATTATACTCTGAACATTTATTAACCTAAACTCAAAGTTTTAAACTTAAATAATATTAAACTCTAGATTTTATTATGTAATTATTCCAAGATCTATGATACCCTTGAGGGCTTTAGTCGAGGCAATATAGGCATTTTGGTTGTATAACTTGATCCAACTCAAGCTAAGATGGAGATTTGTTGATGTGGTTTGTGGCTTCAATTGTGTCACCTGAAAGTTGGCAAACCATTAGCTAAATTCGACTTGCACAAGGGGTTCCAGGTTCCCTTGTGTCAACCATGTGCTGAACATATATTCAACCTTTTAACTAGTACTCCTACGTGCGTGTTATAATCATGTATCTTTTCGTGTGCTAATTTTTAATAGAGAAGAGTGATCTTTGGGTGTATTTGGACTTTGAATTTCTTAAGAGAGTATTTATGCCAATATTGTAATCTTCCCATATTCATAGTGAAGTTTTCTCCTTGTTGCCGCTTGTGAACATAGGTATCATGCATGCCTACCATGTAACTCCACATGTTCTTTGTGTGTGTGTACTTACTGATTTATTTGTTCTCTTTGTTATTAGTAGTTTGAAACTTCACTATATTATTGCACAACATTTATTTATTTTTTCTCCAATATTTAAGGCATGGGAGTTATGGACAAGTGACAAGGGATCGGACTTGGTGGATCCACTACTTGATGATGTATCCTCTATCCGTGTGGCATTGAAATATGTTAACATAGGTCTCCTCTGTGTTCAAGAAAATGCAGCGGATAGACCTACAATGTCTGATGTTGTCGCAATGCTTAGTAATGAAAGTACAGCTCCACCTTAGTAATAGAAGGCCAGAAATCTGTTCTGTGAATGATGCAACTGTTTCAATTATGGAAGGCCGGTAACATTTTTGAATTAAAGCCATAAGCATTAGTGTATCCTAGTAAATCATCCAAAAACTTTCAATTTCTTTTCCTATGGCCCAACAACATTATTCAAATGTATTATGGTTCTAATATGTATCATCAAAAGATCCGTTGGTACCTGACATTCGAGAGATTAGCTTCTCGCATTGCTCTGGTGGAGACAAGCATGTCTGAAATGAAATTCAAGGTCTTTCTGTCACTTCAAAGTGGCAATGCTAATATAGGAAGCTATATTATGGTGGAGAACGTATATTTTAGTTTTTGTTACAACCCTACAACAAACTATTTTAGATTGATTTTGAGTGACAGGATGATTTTGCATTTTAGTAATAAATTTTGTCTCATAAATGAATGTTGATAATCTAGAAGCTTTGTAATAATTTTGAAAAGAAATGTCTGAATAAGAATATTTTAGATTTGCAAGTTTTTATGTAATTCCTTGCTGGAAAGCTCTCTTGGGGGATAATAGTTGGGAGACTCCAAAGGAGGCCTTAACATAACATACGGTAACAATTTAACCCAAAATTTTGAGACTCTGTTATGGTCAAAAGTTTGAGGACTTCCACACACGCATTTGTATCTAACAATCTTCTCCTCACATGTCATTATCTCTTTGTTGTATTCCAGACTTCTTGATGGGTCATGCATAAGTTCAAATAGCACAACTTGGATTTGGATTTTTTCCTTCGCCGAGCTTTTTACTTCACCTGCGTAGCCTCTCATATGAGATCCATGAGAACCACATAAAAACCGAAGTTGATAATTTCATTAATAAAATTTCAGTGTGATTTTTCTCTTTTGAGGTGGATGCAAGTAATAGCTCCTACTGGACTGAAAGGGTTTCATTAAAGTTAAGATAAGATCTAGCATCTATCATGCTTTCCACTCTACATCACAATCTCTAAGTCTTAACCGAGTAAAAACAATCTTTGATATACTATTTGTAACTTTTGGTCGAAGGAGATAAGGTAAGAAAGGAGTGGCCTAGGCAAGGGTGGCCTAACAAATTTGGAGGCCTAAGGCGATATATTTGAATGGGGCCATTTTGTTATCACTTAAATAATATTTAATTAGTATTTAATATCATAATTTTTTATAACAAAAATCTATTCTTGTTATTTTGTAATATGCTTTTTTTTGGGGGGAAAAATGCTAAAGATATAACAAATTTTACTTAAAAAAACTTTCAAATGATGTCGAAATGAATGCGATTAGTAACACTTTAAGAAGATAATAAACAAGTATTTGAATGAATGATGTTAGAGATATTATAAATTTTACAACATGGGGCTTACAAAGATGTATCATTAATTACAAAAAATAATTCAAAAATGCATTTAATAGGTTATTGACGTCCACATATCATATTAATTGTCACATCAATTTGTAAAATTTTCAAGTAAAATTAATAATATTTCTAGCATTTTCCTATTTGAATTATTTCTTTTGATTAGTAACACATATATTTGTAAGAGAAGATGCTATAGATATAAATTCTTTTACAAAAACTTTTACAAATTGATGATGTGAAGAATGATTATAGATAAATAAGAAAGTGATGTTATTGGTGGGCTCAAATGAGAACTAGTAAGAAGTTGGCTACAATAACAGTTTGTAAAAATGTTGTAAAATAGTTTGTAAAACCATAGCACTACTCTATTTGTAAGACCCATGTATTTAAAGTTGTATTATCTTTAGCATTACTCAATACTTTGGAACTTCTTGAAAGTAGAGGAAAATTATAAAACTAATTTTTTTTTTCTTATATCTCCAATTCTTTTTTTTTTTTAATATATCAATTTTTGCCCCAAAATTTGGGGCCTTCCTCTAATATAGGGGGCCTAGGCGGTGGCCTAAGTGGCCTAGGCCTAGGGCCGGCCCTGGGCCCAAGTAGGTTCATAAATTCTGAAGGGTTTGAAAAAAATGCCCTCATATTTTCCCTTTCTATATTTAAATTTCCTTTTACATTTTATTTTTTGATGATAGATAGGCACCCTTTCGAAATATATATATATATATATATATATAAAGTTAGAGAAAGTTAATGGACACAAGTTTTATGGCCAAAATTGGGAATTAATCCTGTTTACCAAACAATATAATTAGTAGGCACTATTACAAAACTATATTTTTTACTAACATCTCGAGTTTAAAAGACTCGATTTTGGCCTTATAAATCGAGTCTCAAAGACTCGGTTTCAGTGTTTTGATCGCGTCTAATTTGGCATTTTTTTCACGTGGCGTCCATCTAGAAATCGAGTCTCTAAGACTTGATTTATGAGCCGACCCAATTTAATTCCCAATTTTTGCCGAAAATGAAAATACAAAAGAGACCCTGTGGGCATGACCTCTCCATCCAAGCCAACTGGCCATAATAGACTAAGCCTAGAATTATTGAGTCTTGGTCCTACCTACTCCAATAAATATGCTTGACATAAGAAAACCTCAAACGCAGAAAAAGAGAGAAGTTTTGAGCATCTTCAACCCGTGACTCTGCAAACTTAGAAAAAATAAATTATGTACTTTGAAATTTTTTTTCCTACCTACTCCTTTAAATTCTGCAAGACAAACCAATAGCATTCACTCTAATTTTTTTCCCTATCCACTATAGCTTTGCTATTTGCTAGGATGGTACTGTTCAGTGTTAGAGATTCTTTTTGTTTAGTGTCAGAGATTCTTTTTGTTCAGTGTCAAAGATTTTTTTCCCTATTCACACTTTCTTTTCACTGTAAATGTTTTACAAATATAAATTGAGTCTTTAAGACTTGATTTCCAGGTGAACGCCACGTGGAAAAGCACTAGCTCAGATCTGATCAGAACATGAAAACCGAGTCTTTAAGACTCAATTTATAGGCCCTAAATCGAGTTTTTTAGACTTGAGATGTTAGTATAATGTATACTTTCAAAACAGTGCCTTCTAATTATATTGTTTGACAAACAGGGTTAATTCCCAATTTTGACCCAAGTTTTATGCCACAGCCTAATGAGTCTATGTGAAAATAATAGTTTACCAATTACAATTATAATTACATATGTTATCAAGTTATAACAATATACGGAGTCCTAGAAGAACTGGAAAAGCTATCACTAGTAATTATAATATATTAGATATGGATTAGAGTTTGATTACCTTTGTTTTACAAAATAATATCAAATCAATTCATTTAAATTTTCTTATTTAGTTAATAGAGTTTGCAACAGTTGTGGAGAAATCAAATATAGCTTTGTCTCTGTCAGTGTCAAGGTCCCAGGGAAGACAACGGTGAGGAGAAAAATACAATTTTGGTTGTGGAAAGTTTGAGTGTATAATCAGTTAAATAGACATTGTATTGTGATATAGATAATTAAGTTTTTTTATTTTTTATTTTTTGAGAATTGCAAGTCAGGAAAATCAAACGACCAACACACGTTGGCCGAGCCATATATGGTATAGAATTTTCATTAAAATATCAGCTTTTTTATTTATATATATATATATATATATATATATAGGAAAATTAAAATATCAGCCAAATGATGACTAACTATTACCTTTACATAATTTAGCAACTAAAAAAAAAACAACTAAAAAAAAACTATTACCTTTACATAGAGCTCTCCTCGATCGCAATTGGTATATTTAGTATTTATATATTTTAAGTGACACATATATGTTAAATCCCAACTTTATCCGCTTCCTATAGAAAAAGGAAGTGTTATTTATTTATTTATTTTTGTGGTTCAAAATATGTTAAACAGAAAATTTATTTTTTATTAAAAAAAATCAGTTTTGACTGCGAACTATTTTACATTTCAAATTTGATTATCAAAGCACGTACAAGATTATTAAAAACAGTCTAGAGTTCTCAATTGTAAATCAAACACATATATCACCACAATCCATATAACAATAAAACAAATATTAAAAGACAGTATTTGGTGAAAAAATACAAAATCTTTTGAAGAATTTCTTCAGAAGAAAAACTACTCCGAGGTAAACTACACCAAGAGAAAATCCGCCATAAAAAAATTTGTTAAAAGTCTTACTTTCAAAACTTATAGCTCGCTTACATATAATCAAGCAAACAACTTGCATACTTAGAGCACAACTATTTCTGGACTTTTCCACTAAACGAATCATCCGTGACAATCTGGAACTCCAAAAAGAAAATTCAAGCCATTTGGAGTTAGTAAAACTCACAAATTGGTGCAATTAAATTTTCATTTGACTTGTCCCCTTGAGGATTCAACATGTCAACTAAATCTTCGCATGGCTTAAGCTAATAACTTGGCCCAAAACTCCAAAAATAAAAAAAAAATAAAATAAAATAAAACCTTTGTTTTTTTTGCTCAAACCTTCTCAAATATGCATCTATTTATATGTACATCAGTTTGATATATCAATTATATTATTATGTTTGGTCTTGTTGCAAGATGTGTATTATAAGTTCACATGTCTTACTCAAAATTTATGGGAATTATAACTCATTCATTCACATAAATATTATATATATATATATATATATATATCATTCTCATGTGAAAATTATACAATACTTCGGGTATATTAATGTCCTCTCACATGAATAATGGATTACACTAAATTTAATTAGTAAGAAATATTATTATGTGAGAGGAGACTTAAGTCATTATTGTACTCTGAGAATATTATATACATACCCTATTGTTATGACTTATATTTGAATGGTAAATTATGGGAAACCTAGCTATATTGTTTGATATTTTTTAAAAGAAAAATGCAAAGAATTAAAATATATATATATATATATATATATATATATATATATATTATTTTGGGTCTTTTTATTGATAGGCCAAGGGAATTTATTTAGAATGATGACTCTACACTATTATAAATTTGATTACATAAGCATTACAAATTGATGTATCAATTTTAAAACACAACAAATTAGTAATTAAGAAATTTATTTATTATATTTTTGATCTGTTACTGATCACATTCATTGGTAAATCAGTTTGTAAATATTTTGTAATAAAATTGGTATTTTTTATATATTTATTATGCTATTAATGTGACACTAATCACATTCAGTTTATTGTCACATTAGTTTGTAAACTTTTAGTAAAATTAGTTGATATCCTGCGTATAAGAAATTATTTATGACCCATTGATTTTATGAATATTATTATTGTTAGCCACACTTAATCTATGACATTTTCTACTGAAACTAAATTCAAATTAAATACATTGAGGGGAAAATTCCTCTAATTTATGCAACCATGAAAAGTCACTAGATCACATTTCACATTGTCACCTACAATCCTATTGGTTTCCAGGTGTCTTTCTTGTATGATTTATGCTTTATATATCAAGTAGGTATAACAACTTCTAGAATTTCATGATACAACCAAAAAAAGAAGAAGAAGAAGCTATAGTGATTCAATAATATCACAATTTAACCTCCAAATTTTAATTGAACTAAAAGCAACCAAAAACATATCCTTACCAAGCATATGCATCATACAGAAAACCAAAAATATAAATTGGCACATAATATGAAAAAAAAAAAAAAAAGCCTAAATACATTACAATGCTACATAAGTGAAAACGTATATATAAATCTAAACAAAGTATTTAAAATGAGCATAATATTTTGAAAATTAACATACCTCTCAGAAAGAAAAACAAAGATATTGTGAGAAATATTATGGAAGTTTAATTTTTAAGTCCAATGGATATGGAGATTTATATTGGACCAATGTGGAGACAAATAATATTTACTTAATTAATTGAATCTGACTCTTGCAATTCTGCATTGAATTTAGTCTTATGCATAAAATTGAAAAGTTTTCTTAATTCCTACATTTCCCATGACTTTTTCGATTCATCCGCATCTATTCAAAGCATGTAAAGTTATAAATGTATACAAATTTTTTGAATTTTATTAATACATTGAAATAAATGCATTTGCCATTACATAATAGTTTGTCATAAATGCTAAATTTAGATAAGGTGCAAGCCAGAATGAAAAGAATTTCATACAATGTGCCATTTGGTAAAATCTGTGTGCTTTCTCACATGAGATCTCTGCTTTTATATATAACATATATTGATTGATTAGTGGCAATTTTAGCATTTTTGTTGTTGATATTGTGATAATTCTAAATAAATACTTGTTTGCATTAAAAAATAAAAATTGTTTATACTTTGGCCCCCTAATGGTAATATGCTCTCTCTCTCTCTCTCTCTCTCTCTTTCTCTCCCTCTCTCTCCACATTGTCATTTTATTCTTCTAATCTTAGTAGTCCAAGGGTTTAACATGTGATGTAGGGTATAACATGTGATGCATTCTTAGAAAATAAATCTAACATACAATCAAGAATGTAAAGAAAATAATTATGTTGTTAAGTTAAAAAAAGAATTAAATATATTTGTCAATTTACGCAAACAATATTACAACATGTTCATATTCTAAATTACATTAATCTTAAAAATTTACATTTTTTTTTTAATTCTTGAAATATTATAATAGTAATAAAAATAAATTTTTATTAAAAATTTCAAAATAAGTTTATAGCATACATGAGCATCGCATATGACATCGGTTAGTCATGATGTAATAGAAAATTGTACCACCAACGCATAGATAGAATTTAAATGAACCTAGCTAGAAATCATCTAATTGTATTTGCATTTCCAACTCCAGGAAAATACAAAGAATGAAATTTAGGTCTAAGAGGAAGTCTGGAGGAAGCCAGTCATACAGGTCCAGCAAAATATGTGGCTCTATTCCAAGGTTGTCAAAATCAGGATTCTATGTAAGATCGTGGGAGGTAGGTAGGATTGTAGATCATAGGATTAGATCATGGATCGTAAGATCCTACCTATTTTCAGATTTTAAGCAAAAAACCTATTGATAGTGACTTTGTATGTTATATAATCACTTAAAATATGAATCCGTCCATTAAAAAAAAAATTGCATCATAAAATGTAATTTGTTTGCACTACATCATTCTTATGTCATTCTAACGAAACAAAATATATTTAACTTTTGACATAATGTATCTAAAAGTTTAGTACATGTTTAATTAGCAACTAAGTACCAAAATATTATCTACACATATGGAAAATGTTTTCCAAATTCTAAGTTCCAAATCCAAAATAAGTTAAGCTAGTTAGCATATAAAAACTAGCTAACTACAAATTTACAATATGTAATCCAAAAGAGAATTCTCAATCTAAGGTAAACTAGCTAATTACAAATATGAAATCCAAAAGAGAATTCTCATTCTAAGGTTCTTTTAAGCTAATCACTGTAATTGTCATATCCCATTTCATCATCTAAATATTTTAGGTTTTGTTTTTGAAAACGTTACACTTAAGTACTATAGGTTTTTTTTTTGAGATTTTATGTTGACATAGGGATAAATTTGGAACTTCAATTCATTATTGGGCTTCTAATAACCCGTTGGGCTTGTGGGTTTAGGTGGATTATCTTACCTAAATTAATCCCACTTAAAAAAAAAAAAAATCAAACCAAATGGTAGGATCGGTAGGATCCCATACGATCCTACAATCCTATGCGATCCTACACGATCCTACATACGATCCTACCATTTTTGCGATCCTGCTACGATTTTAATCTTTTTGGTGAGGTGAGATCGTAAAATCGTGTTATTTTACAATCCGGATCGCTATTTTAACAATCATGCTCTATTCCTCTATGTACAATTTTACATGAGCCTAATATATAATGCCGCCATGCTTTATGGTAAGTTAGCTGAAAATAACCATTCCGAAGACAAGAAAGAGCCGCCATTATAGACTTTATAGTCAATTCAAATGAATGATTACAATACAAAACAATATACTAGGAGAAATGTTGTTTCCTATATAAAGTCCATAATATCAACCTTGTACATCGTTAGATGTGGATTAAAATAAATCACATTGGACAAATAATGAAATCCGAGGAGAAAATGGGCAAATGCCCCTTTCAAAAAAACAATCTAGCATTTTGCCCCACTTCCCAAACTAATTAGGAAAATGCCCCTCTTTTGAAACTCGATTTTCTCAAAATCGAGTTATAAAAAAAAAAATTTATGGAGCCCTATAGTGACGTTTTAAGGAGCCTATAATGACGTTTTAAGAATCTATAGTGGCGTTTTTTAACTCAATTTCCCTAAAGTCGAGTTACATGCAATTTTTTTTCTTTTTTTTGCCTATAACTCGACTTTATAAAGATCGAGTTAAAAAATGCCACTATAGGTCCTTAAAATGTCACTATAGGCTCCTTAAAAACGTCACTATAGGGCTTAACTTGATTTTGAGAAAATCGAGTTTTAAAAGAGGGGCATTTCCCTAATTAGTTTGGGAAGTGGGGCAAAATGCTGGATTGTTTTTTTGAAAGGGGAAAAAGCCAAATTTTTCCTAAAATCCAAGAAACTTAAGAAAGATGAGGTATATAGGTTTGGAAACTAAGTGCCGTCAAGATAAAATTAGAGCATTAGCATCCGAGAATGCAAAAAAGTTCTTATTTTACATCCTCAAAACCTACGTTATCTATTATACCATCTCATTTTACAACTCACCCAACATCTCAGTTTTTATTTTTACCTACAACTCCTTAAAATAACATAAACCAATCAATTCTCTCTTTCTCTTTTTATCTATTTTTTATTCTCTCTCTCTCTCTCTCTCTCTCTCTCTCTCTCTTTACCACACCACCAAAACACAAAACCAGCCCCAATCGATTCAACCCAACCCCAACCAATTCAAGCCACGCCTTCATCACTCTCCATACCAATTGCCACCAGAACTGAGATGCAAGAACTGAGACCGGGAAAAAACTAAATACCAAAAACCCATTCTCAAACTAATCTCCATTGTGACCTATAACCCAATCTCCACCATGACTTAAACTAAATCTCCATCGTGAAACCTAGCCAACACCAAAATGACCACCTCCGAAACCCACCACCACCAATTCGAACCAAGCAACCACTGAAACAACCCACCACTTTAAACCTAATAACCACTGATTCAAACCATCCAAAAATAGCCAAGAATGAAACAGAGAAGAGAGAAAAAAAAAAAAAAAAAACAGATTGAAGACGGGAGAGACAGAGAAAGCTGAGAAAGAAACAGAAAAGAGAGGAAAAAAATCAAACATAGAGTGAAGAGGGGAGAGACAGAGAAAGAGAGATAGACAGAGAATTTTGATAGAAAAGAGGGAGAGTTAGAGAAGAGAGAAAGGAGGGAGAGAGAATTAAGTAATGGATTTTAAGCATACAACTTGTGAACAATAGGTTGTATAAGTAGAAACTTTTTGCTCACGAGTGACATAATTTTTTACATATGCCAACTTGGATGGAACATGTTTTTTGAGATTTTGGTTGTAAAATAGCAACTAGGGGGTGTTCACACCCCCCAATGCTAGTGCTCTTAGCAAAGCACTAAACATGATTTTGATTTGTTGGAAAAGTAATAGTTCTAAAGCCTAAAGGTTAAGAACAGGGTCTCTCTGTGGACTTTTCTGAACATGGGGTCCTATCTCAAAATACTCTCAATTTAATCATCCAAGTCAAATAATATATATTACTAGTATTATGCCCGTGCGATGCATGGCTTAATAAAAAATATTTTGATAATATAAATAAATTGAATAACAAATAAAATATAAAATGTATATTGTAAGGGCGGGCTTTGGCACTTATGTCCAAAGGATGAATGGATTAAGGCCCAAAGCGCCCAATACAATAAATTTGTAGAGAGTGGGCTAAAAAGCTAGGCTTCAACAAAATGGACAACGACCTTAATGGGCTAAAGAGGATAAGAGAGTAAGGAAAAATAGTGAATAGACAAATATAGTGCATAGAAATTCTTCCTAGGCAATGTTTGAGGAGAATAGCTTTTGAATATATTTCTCTTAGATTTGATTACAGTTGTTGTTCTTAATGCTATGGTGTTTTTCTCCACAGATTTTGTGCCCCTCCTCCTTGGAGGGTCTCTCACATTATATATCTCCCTTCAGGCGATCTTAGCTCTCCATTTGTTGATCGTCTAGTCCACCACTTGAGTGCTTGTCCCATCAGACACCTTCCCAAACCCCTTGTGAGTTGCGGTGGCCATGGTAGCACTGTTCAGGGGTCTTCTACACATAAATGCAGCCAAGAGGTTTGGTAGGATGCATTGAATGTGGGGGCAGCCACCATCCCTCCAGTCATGTCATGGCTAACCCCCTCTCCAAAACTAAGGAATTCTTGTGCCCCACATATATTATGTAAGTTCAAGTTTGTTATTTTTTGTTCAAAAAAAAATATTTTAAAAAACTATGGCAAATTGTTAAAATAATATAACAATTATTAATGAAATCTCTCTCTCTCTCTCTCTCTCTCTCTCTCTCTCTCTCTCTCAATTGTATATAAAGTATTGTTCTTAAAGGACTCAAACAATGACATAACTTAACAAGAGGTTTTTCATTTGCCAAAAAAAAAAACAAAAATATAATTCTCTTCTAACTTATATAGTTACATCTAAATTGTGTTATGCACTTGAAAAGCATAGACTAAATGGTACTTTTTTTTTTCAAACCTTTATTTAGATTTACATTTTGATACGGTAATGATCTCTTTTATCTAAATCAAATCTCGTTCAAGATGAATGGAAAGTTGTGACAATTTAATATGAATCTCCTTCAAGATGAGTGGAAAGTTGTGAAAATTTAATATTAAAGGAGTCCTAAGGAATAAAAAGGATATAGACAATTGTTAAAAAAATTATTAGTTCAAGCAAAGTTGCTTAATCATATTGAGGTGTGGATTCATTTTCATGATGTAGATTTAATATTACTTAGTTATAGCAATCTTGTGAAGGAATGTGTTGTTGATATTCATAACATGCTATGTTTTAGAATTTTTTTTTCATGAATATTGATATTTGTAAAAACCAAAATGAAAATTAATTATAGTGAAATTTAAATAAAAATATTACATGCTCATAATGTTAGATAATCTCTTCCATACACATATAATATTATTAACAAAAATAAATAAAAATAAGAAATAGTAACATAAAAATTTAGTATTTTACTATTCTAAAAATTAATTTAATTTAATAACACACATATAAACACAACACAAATACAATCTAGAAATAAAAAGATGAACCCCTTGTTGTAGGAGGGAATAAAAAAATTGATAATTCATCAATAGTAAATAAAAATATTTATACAGGATTTTATAATATGATGGAAAAAAAAAAAAAGTAGAGTAAACACACAAATTGCATCAAATTTCATTTAATTTGACAAATAAAATTTCTACCATTCTTACCTCTTCTTTCATATTGGAGAGTTGCGGATACTTGATCTTGATTTAACTCTGTTTTATTTTATTTTTTTGTCAAACACTACACAAATTTGCAATTTTTATTGTCTCACCAACTTGCAATTCAAGCTTGTATTTGAAACATTGTTATTCCACTTAAATCGATTAGATTTTTTTTTAATAATATTTAAACATGAGAAATAGTAAATAAATAGAGTTATTTACATAATTAAATCATTATATATAATGAGATACATTCTAAAAGATACCACCAAATCTACCACAGTTGTTTAGTACTTACTGAATTTTTATTATATCATCGTTATATCATCCTTCCAGTTGTATTTGCACTTGCAAGAACTTTGAATGATCAATAATGATGAATTTTTCTCATACAAATATTTACCTTCTTTTCAAGAGCATTTCCAGTTCTAACTTCTAATATGTACATTGCTTTTGCTTTGCATTTACTCCAACCAAATTTTGTTTAGATCTATGAGAGTAAGCTACATGAACTGTATATAGAGCAAGCCATGTGAACCAAAGCCTACATGTAAAAGCAAAGCGTGGATCAGAAAATACCATTAAGAAGCAAGGTTTTAGATTACCAAAAAAAAAAGGTGGATTATGGTGTTGTTGAATCTTGGACTCAAAAAGTTGTACCGTTGGTGAATTTTAAGAGCAGCTTTGGCTGCATGGGCAGTGATGAACTTATGATTTCAAGTATCAGACCATTTTCTTCTAATCGATTCTTTTTATTTGACCTCTAAAGTTTCAATGAGAACAATCTTAGAATTGAAGATCTTGGAATTGAAAATATTTTACTCAAGCACTACACAACTAATCTTATGGAGAGCTTAGTTTTACTCAATGATTAAACCATAAGAAGTTAATCTTTTGAAGTTCTTATTGATGAGTTTGTTCTTTTATGAATGTTGTCGGTATGGTGGTTTAAATAAAATTGATAAAAATCAATGATTGATCAAGATTTTGTGTACATCCTAAAAATTGATTAAGTATTAGAGTTTAAGTTGATAATAACAACTAAACTTCTATTTTATCCAAAATATTGCAATTTTTAAAATCTAAACAAAATTCTTCAAAATTTTTTTTTTGTGTAGTAAAAATTTATGAAAGTGTGAAGCTGAAATTTTTTTTTAAAAAATAGAAATTATAGGAGAAGAAGATAAGAACATATATATATATATATATATATATATATATATATATATATTTAAATCTAAAAAAAAAATGCAATTTAAGAAGATAAGAACAAAAAATATATATATCTATAAAAATTTATGAAAGTGTGAAGCTTAAGAATAAATTTTTTTTTTTCCTTAATGGATGAGAAGAAGTTAAGTTGATATTAAATTATTAAGTTTTTGTGTCTATCAAACTTTATCTAAAGAAGTGATTTCAAATTAAAATTTTTATCAACTTAGAAATTATAGGAAAAAAAGATAAGAACAATATATATATATATATATATATATATATATATATATATTTATTTATATATTTATTTATTTTTCAAAAATCTATTAAAATTTCTACAATTTGGTGAAGACACGTGACGCAACCACAAGGTCTAAGCCCAACTTTTATTATATATGATATGATATGATATGATTTTATACTCAAGTTTTTAGAGATAAATACTAATTAAAATTAAAAGATATATGACTCCTTATTTTCTTGGATTTACCATTTCAAGTCTTTCTTCAAATACCACATTAGTGATAGATAATGACTAATTAAAATTTAAAAGATAATAACTCTATATTTTTTTGGCTTCACCATTTTAGAACTTTCCTCTTTTTCACAAGCACAAAACTTTTCATGTTTCCAGTAACTCTTTTCATCTCTTGCACTTTTGTTACTTTATATATACATATCCATAACCCTTCATCTTTATGCCATCTCATCTCAAATATACCTAGACCAAGAACAATGTCCTTTAGCTTCAATCCTTCAAGTACACCTATCTAGCCCCAACATCCGTCTAATCCTAACCTAAACCCCAAATTCACCCAAAGAGTTCTATCTAACCAGAAACATGTGACAAGCAAGGTAGTTAGGATTGAGATCTCACATAGGATTGACGAGAGGGTTTCATGGATTGGATAAAGAATTGGAAGATTCTACTTTCCATTAAAGAACATAATGAAAAATCATAAGTAATAATAATATATATTAAAGAATCATAAAAAAAGAAGAAGTAAAATTGACACAAATTACTCAGAAAATTCACTAACTACTTAGTACCAAATTACAAATACAAGAATAAATAACAAACTTTAAATTTCAAACTTACAAATTCCAGGTTCTAACACCAAAAATATATATAAAGTTCAAAATTAACAAATCTGTCACTGGCTACAAAAAGAAAATCATCACAGTTCCAAAGTTACAAAGACTTTGCAAATGTTTCAATTGTATTAAGATAATGAGAAATTTCAAACCTTTAAAACCATTACCAAAAAATAATTCACATCAGACACAAGAATAGGTACCTTTTTTTTTTGGTAAAGTAGAGGCATATCAAATATTAGAGTAGGTAAGTTTGTTTCCAAAGTCCTACTATCTAGAACGGTGAAGTATGGGCAAAGAGACAAGGCTTCCCTAGTTTAAATTTAAATTAATTTACAAAAACGTGGGCGGCAAAAAATAATATAAGATAGCATGGCTCCACTCATTAGAGCATCCTCATCAAAGATTTCAAAAAATTTAGCATTTATCATCTCAAAAACCTACTTTATCAATTTTAACACCACACTTTACAACTTCATTACGACTTCAAATATTTTATATTTTTTTACCACTTCATTAAAATATTAACTTTTTTATCATTTTTTATCATTCTCATTTCTTTCACTACCAACAAACCCACTACCACTGCCAACACCCATTGCCACCACCGCCCAAAGCCACAGCCACCACCACCAACCACAACTTCAACCCCCAACCACCAAAATCAAAAAAAAAAAAAAAAAAGAAAAAAGAAAAAAAAAGTTCATCCCCTCTTCAACTTTGTAGCACACACCCACACACACGAAAACTCACCCTGATCTGAACCCACCACAAAACCGCACCCAAGCCACTACAAAATCGAAACCCACTGCCACCAGCCACCACAACCCACACCCATACCCACTACCACAAGCACCACTACCCACAACCTTAAACCCCAACTACCAAAACCACAAACAAGTCACAAACCCAAAATCAAATCACAAACAATTCACAAACTCTAACTGTTGACACCCTATTTTGCAACCTGCATTTAACCTCATGGAGGGTAAAAGGGTAATTTTGCCTTGGAAATATGCATCTTGATTCTGGCCATTAGATCCTTAATCTCATTTCACCAAAATGATCTTGATGTCGTAATGATCAAATTGACTAGTCATAAGCCTTAATCAGACCACTAGATTGAAAGTTATCATCAAATCAAGTTTTAATGGCTGATATGCACTATCACAAATTGAGTCCAACTATATGTGATTATGAACAATTGATTTCAATTGGTTATAAGTGTAATCAATTTGAGATCAATGATGTGTCGTAATTTGATTGGTTAAGACTACATTTTATGGTGAGGTTGCATACACCTAATTAATTAGATAGTTAAACATTAATTATTCAATGAGTAATTTGTGTAATTATCTTTTAATTAGAGTAAATTTAGAACCAATTAAGTCTGAAATGGGAGCGATTGAAGCCATTTAATGTTAATTGGGAGCTAATTTGGGACCTATTAATGTTAATTGTGCTGAAACCATTTTCTAACAAATGACCTCTGCTCACCATTTCATTCATATCTCTCAAAATATTTTTAATTTGTGAATGAGGTTAATTTTTCCATAAACTAGACATCCGGGGATTCAATTGGAGCATAAGAATGAGACATTTCCGATCAGAATTGAGTCAGATATGATTTTTCGAAGTTAGCTCTACAAGCTGTTACAGCAATTGCGGGAAAACCGAACTTGGCTTGCTTCTCACTCCCACCAATCTTTCCATTTAATGCACCAGATTTCCCCCAAGGCTAAAATGAGGACCAGGTTCATGATTCTTTGTCAACCCTCATTAAATGGCCTTCCATTCATATTTTCTCTACCACTACTATATAAACCCCCCCTCTCCTTCATTCCAAAGCACATAAAAATCCCCCATCTTCTCATCTCTTGAGTTCTAAGAAGTTGAGTAGTCTTGTCATATCTTGGTCTTCTTGAGACTCAAGGTATTGAGTGAGACTCACTCTTCCCCTCCTAACTCTTCTTTTCCTCCACCCTTAGGACCTCTACCAAAAGTCTCCTCCTCCACCATATGGATCTTGCATGAAGGTATAATCCCTTTCCCTAACTTGTTTGGTGTTGCCATGATGAGAGTTTAAGATTAAAGTATGATAACAATCATTTAAATTCCTTTGAATATGTTTGAATGTTTTTAGTTGTTCTTCACATGTTCTTGGTTGTTCATCACATGTTCATGCATAAACACTAGTTTTGATCTTAAATCCACATCAAAAATATGAAAAATATGTTTGTTTAATAATTCTTTCAAATTCTTGAATCTAGGTTATCACCATCCACACACATTCACTAGAATTTATTTTTCAATCCAAATGCAATGCTTAATAAATTGAATTAGGTTTTATCACATGCACACACATTAAATTAAACATGTAGTTTGATTGACATATTGGATGATATGATATGAATGTTGGCCACCATAATCTAGAAGACCAATTTCACCGGGCAAGGTGGGTGCCTAACACCTTCTCACCTTGTAACCTAGCCTCCGAGCTTAGATCAAGGGTTAATAGATCAAATGCTTATCCATGTAATTTTTCAATTTCTAGATTGTAACTAGGAAACAAAGCCATGTACTTTATCTTAGATTGTATCTAGGACCAAAGCCATGTAATTTTCCTATGATCAATGTAAATTCAATTTCAAATTAATAAAATGATGAATTTTTTAAATTATGGTTTTCTTGTTTTTCCAATAATTAAATAAGTGGCGACTCCATTGTAAAACTCTAATCTAAGGGGGAAATATAACTAGTCGAACCTCCATTTTGAGAGGCAATAACATGACTCCACCCGTTCACGTGGGTTTGGCCCAACATTATATCAAAACGGGCTAGGGGCGCGATCTCTCACAGTGGTGACTCCACTGGGGATATTGAGGGCTAAGTTTCAATTAGGTTATGGTGGCCAACCATGTCATTGTTTGTTTATTGCTTTTTTGTATATAATTTGTCTAATATGTCATTATTTTGCATGTCATGCACCATTTGCTTGAATGAAATTTATTTTATTTGTGTGCTAGGCCAGAAGCCCGATAGTATTAACCGTGGATTATGGTCTTCCTGAGACTCACATACCCAACGGTGAACCTACCACCCACCGCGACAAGGATCATCATGGTTATGCCATGGTGGTTCATAAGGACAAACTGTACCGTTCGGACCAACGCGGCGCTCCTGGCGTCACAAGTTGGGAGGTACGACGTCCTAGCTTGTGGGGACCTTTAGCCTACCTTCTACCCATGTTGTAATGACCCATAAAACCTACCTTTAGGTTGGTCCATGTAAATTGCATTTCATTATGCATTTGTTTGGCCATTGTTTGAACCATGATGACTCAAGTCCAACGCTTGAGCCCATCATGATTGTTTGAACCTTGTATGTTGTAAATGAACTCAAACCCAAGAGCCTATGATTGAACTTTACTTGAAATGGAAGCCCAAAATTGTTTCTTGAATGAGTCTAAGCCCAACACTTGAGCCCATCGAAAGTGTATACGCATGATCAACATCAAAGGCCAAAAGCTCACAAGATGCATGCCTTCCAAGTGTATGGTCAAGCCATTTCAAGCAAATACCAAAAGATCATAATCAAGGATCAAGCCTTCCAAGTGCAAGCCCAAGCCATTTCAAGCAAAGACCATTTCATCATAATCAAGGTTCAAGCACACCAAGCCTCAAATGGACCAAGAAGAAGCAAGTGGCCCAACTTTGCCTCACTCCACATTTGGTTTGCAACATCATGGTTAAACTTAAAGTTTGTTTGTTTATTCCATATTTCTATATTTCTTTGAATTCTAAAAATCCATGTACCATTTGATGTACTTTGTTCATGTATATATTTAAAAAAAAAAATTAAAAAAAAAATTCAAGATTCTCAAATCTTTCCCAAAAAAAGAGAAAAATTTTCCCAAAAAAAAAAAAAAAAGTCTTTGGACTAGGGGAATTGAGCCCTTAAGTCATTTAAAAATAAAAATAAAAATTCTTTGAACTAGGGGCATTGGACTTCCTAGTGACTTTTTTCAAAAAAGACCCATTTTTTTCTTTCAAATATTTCAAGATTCTTTAAAATCTTCTTTTCAAAATGGTACATGAGGATCCCTTGGACAAAACTTTTTCTAAATTGTGGTGTTTAAAGGCTTGAACAATCAACTTGTACTAAGAAAGGATTAATTTCATTTGATTCGTGTAAACACTTTTGCTAAATTACTTTGAATAAAAGAAGAAATTGTCTTACAAGGAAATCAAAGAAAATTTATCCATCAGAAAATTCAAAAATCTCATGCATTCATTCCAAATTTCTGAAAACTTTTGTCTCCAATAAAGCATTCATACTTTTTCTTTTAAGAGGAATTTATTAAAAGAGCTCAAGTTATTGTGCCTACAAGCAAGCATTGCTAGGGATAGGAGGCTGTCTTTGGTAAAACAAGATTATACCCTAATACCTAGAATGATCATTATCCATTGCTAGCCCATTTGAGTCTTTAAACACTTAGCCTCTTTTTTGCATGAACCCACTAAAATCTAAACCTAGGGTGGGAAAATTCAAAGTATGCATGCTTAAATCTCATGTTGAGGAGGAGTCAACCTTGTAGCTTTGAAGCTAATTGATAAATCTCTCCTAGAAGACATTTAAGACAAGTGGAGAATTCATTAGGCTAAAGACAAGAGATCATTAAAGAAAAATGAGCTTTCACTCAATCAAGGAAAGAGAAATGAAATTCCATCAATGTGAGAGAAAACAAAATGTGCATCAAGTTTGAAGAACCTAAAATTCATCATGCCAAGAGGAATACAAGATTCATCTAAAAGAGATTTCATTAAAAAAGGAAAGATTCATCAAGCACAGAAAGGTGCAAGTGCATTAAGGCAATAAAGAAGTCTAGAGAGTGCATCAAAAGGACCAAAAAACATTAAGTTGAGAAAAAAGAGAGGGAAAAATGTCCCCAAAAGTTCATTCAATCAAGAGAAAAAAAAACGAAAAGAAAAGAAAAGAAAGCCACTAGGCTGAAAACCCAAAAGGGCGGGCTAGACAAAAGTTAGGGCCAAAGAAAAAAAAGAAAAGAAAATAAAAGAAGCCCGCTAGGCTGAAAACCCAAAAGGGCGGTCTAGGCAAAAGTTAGGGCCAAAGAAAAGAAAAGAAAAGGGTAAAATCCTAGCAAATTGAAAACTTGAAGATGTAATCTGAAAAAGAAAAGGATTTTACAAGATGAAAGTCTAGAGTTATGATTCAAGAGGAATGAGCTTACATACAAATGTTGATATAAGTGACTAATGAAGACTCTTCTAATACTTGATTTTTGAGTAATGCATACTTGCGGGAAACATCATAGGGAATTTTGAGCCTTTTATATCTTTCATTTCATCATCCAAACCTGACCTACATTACAACCCATGAGTAAAGACCTCCTTGAAGTCTTGCTAATTGTAGGCGCATCTTAAACTCTAATAATATTTTTCTCTTGAATTAAAAAGGAAAAATGTTTAAAATTGTCAAACCCCACAGGATGATATGTTCAAGGAAAAAATTTCTCAAACTCTCAAATCCTCAAAATGACTCAAAAGAACTTCCAAACTTGGAGCATTCTCCTTGTTTGCACCCAACAATGTGATTCATAAATATTATCACATTTCATTTCTTGATTGCCTTTGGAGACTTAATCTGACGATGTTCAAAAGGATGAAGCAAATTGATTACATGAGTTTAATGATCTTGATCCTTCCTAATCAAAGAGATTTGTTTGATTCTTAAACACTTTGATTTGCCAAAATGGTTGTTCAAAGGATCACCTCTTGTTCATTAAAAAAAAAAAAAAAATCATTCTTTTTCAAAATCCAGTTTTCTTGAACTACGTCTTGACCTGATCCTCTATGAAAGAGGTACGTAGGCAGCCTTTCAAAAGCCCGGTCCCAATCACCCAAATAACCTTGGAGAACAAATTCAAAAAATGTGACAAAATTGTTTGGGTGCATGTTAGGCTAAACTCATTTGTTTTGCATCAAGCGTGCTTAAACTTGGGGCATTGGCCTGTTTATATTGTGTGCAAATATGTTCTTCTCACATGAAAGCATGTTTTCATTTGAGGCACCATTCCATTTTTTTTTGGCAAGCATGTTCACACCAGGAGCATTAGCCAAAAATGTTTTCTTGATAATTAGTTTCTAACAAGCCAGAGAAAGAAAGCTATTTTGCAGGAACCAATGATCGTGGACCATGATCTTCTTTCAGGTTCCCTAATCGTCATAACATCAAATGAATTTAGCTTCAATCTAGCATGGAAAATGCCCCAAACTAGGGGCATTGGGTAAGTACTTCCAATTCATTTCAATGAATAAATCCATTGCTAATTGAAATTATTTTTTTGCAGGAATTGAGCAAGGACTTATCCAGCAATCCGCATCAACTTCCAGCCAAAGTTATTCCCATTCAAAGGATAGGTTTTTCAAAAAAAAAGAAAAGAAAGAAAGAAAAAAAAAATCATCATGAATAAATCTCCATCTCCATCTTCTTCACCTTTTGATAATAAACAAATCTTCATATTTCAAAAAAAAAAAAAAAAAAAGAAGGAAATTTTCAAAAAGGGCCTTGGGAATAGGGGCATTGGGCTCGTACTTCTTAGGTTGCTTTCAAAAAAAAAAAATCAAAATCAAAATTTTCAATTCCATGAAAAAATTCAAGATTTCCAAATTTTTCCAAAAAAAAAAAATCAATCAAAATTTTCAATTCCATGAAAAAAATTCAAGATTTCCAAATTTTAAAAAAAAAAAAATTTCATTAAATTCTTCTTCAGGAACAGAGAGTTATGATCCTTTTTCATATTTTCTAGTGGTGCAACATCAAGTCAGTTGTCCATCCTCAACATTCTTCGAAGCATGGAGTGTGTCCCAAACTAAGGGCATTCGCCATGTATGCTAAATTCTTTTCAATGAACAACTCTGTTACTAATTGAAAATATTTATTTTGTAGGTACTAGGGTAAAAAGCCCAGACACATTGGCGTGAGCCGAAGCCCAAAAAAAAAAAAAAAAAAAAAAACCCTTGGTCTTCTGAAAACATGAGCCAAAATCCAAAAATCCTAGGCCTCTAAAAACATGAGCCAGGATCCAGAACCTTTGGTCCTTTGAAAACATGAGCTAAAGCCCAAAAAACCCTTGGTCCTCTGAAACATGAGCCAAGATCCAAAAATCCTAGGCCTCTGAAAACATGAGCCAGGATCCAGAACCTTTGGTCCTCTGAAAACATGAGCCAAAGCCCAAAAAACCCTTGGTCCTCTGAAAACATGAGCCAAGATCCAAAAATCCTAGGCCTCTGAAAACATGAGCCAGGATCCAGAACCTTTGGTCCTCTGAAAAACATGAGCCAAAGCCCAAAAAACCCTTGGTCCTCTGAAAAACATGAGCCAAGATCCAAAAATCCTAGGCCTCTGAAAACATGAGCCAGGATCTAAAAACTTTGGTCCTCTGAAAACATGAGCCAAAGCCCTAAAAACCCTTGGTCCTATGAAAACATGAGCAAAGATCCAAAAATCCTAGGTCTCTGAAAACATGAGCCAGGATCCAAAACCTTTGGTCCTCTGAAAACATGAGCCAAAGTCCCAAAATCCTAGGCCTCTGAAAACATGAGCCAGGATCCAGAACCTTTGGTCCTCTGAAAACATGAGCCAAAGCTCAAAAAACCCTTGGTCCTCTGAAAACATGAGCCAAGATCCAAAAATCCTAGGCCTCTGAAAACATGATCCAGGATCCAAAACCTTTGGTCCTCTGAAAACATGAGCCAAAGCCCCAAAAACCCTTGGTCCTTTGAAAACATAAGCCAAGATCCAAAAATCCTAGGTCTCTAAAAACATGAGCCAGGATCCAGAACCTTTGGTCCTCTGAAAACATGAGCCAAAGCCCAAAAAACCCTTGATCCTCTGAAAACATGAGCCAAGACCCAAAAATCCTAGGCCTTTGAAAACATGAGCCAGGATCCAGAACCTTTAGTCCTCTAAAAACATGAGCCAAAGCCCAAAAAACCCTTGGTCCTCTGAAAACATAAGCCAGGATCCGTCGTCCTCCAGGTAAGCATATCTTGTACTCATTCCAAAAAAAAAAAAAAAAAATTTGCATGCATGAACTACGTTTGGACCTGATCCCCCCACCAAGAGGTATGTAGGCAATATCCCTCGAGATTCGGTCCACATTTTGATCCACTACATAATCATCTGTATTTTTATCTACATGCATCATACATTCACCACAGTTAAATACTGATTGCAAAGTTAGGTGTCTCTTTCATACATTGACATTCGCTTTTCAAGCTCTGCCAATGAGGGGCATTCTGTTGACACTCTATTTTGCAACCTGCATTTAACCTCATATGGAGGGTAAAAGGGTAATTTTGCCTTGGGAATATGCATCTTAATTCTGGCCATTAGATCCTTAATCTCATTTTACCAAAATGATCTTGATGTCGTAACGATCAAATTGACTAGTCATAATCCCTAATCGGACCACCAGATTGAAAGTTATCATCAAATCAAGTTTTAATGGCTGAGATGCACTATCACAAATTGAGTCCAACTATATGTGATTATGAACAATTGATTTCAATTGGTTATAAGTGTAATCAATTTGAGATCAATGATGTGTCGTAATTTGATTGGTTAGGACTACATTTTATGGTGAGGTTGCATACACCTAATTAATTAAATAGTTAAACATTAATTATTCAATGAGTAATTTGTGCAATTATCTTTTAATTAGAGTAAATGTAGAACCAATTAAGTCTGAAATGGGAGTGATTGAAGCCATTTAATGTTAATTGGGAGCTAATTTGGGACCTATTAATGTTAATTGTGCTGAAACCATTTTCTAACAAATGACCTCTGCTCACAATTTCATTCATATCTCTCAAAATATTTTAAATTTGTAAATGAGGTTAATTTTCCCAGAAATTAGACATCCGGGGCTTCAATTTGAGCACAAGAATGAGACAATTCCGATCAGAATTGAGTCAGATATGATTTTTCGAAATTAGCTCTACAAGCTGTTACAGTAGTTGCGGGAAAACCAAACTTGGATTGCTCCTCACTCCCACCAATCTTTCCATTTAATGTACCAGATTTCCCCCAAGGCTAAAATGAGGACTAGGTTCATGATTCTTTTTCAACCCTCATTAAATGGCCTTCCATTCATATTTTCTCTACCACTACTATATAAACCCCCCATCTCCTTTATTCCAGAGCACATAAAAACCCCCCATCTTCTCCTCTCTTGAGTTCTAAGAAGTTGAGTAGTCTTGTCATATCTTGGTCTTCCTGAGACTCAAGGTATTGAGTGAGATTCACTCTTCCCCTCCTAACTCTTCTTTTCCTCCACCCTTAGGACCTCTACCAAGAGTCTCCTCCTCCACCATATGGATCTTGCATGAAGGTATAATTCCTTTCCCTAACTTGTTTGGTGTTGCCATGATGAAAGTTTAAGATTAAAGCATGATAACAATCATTTAAATTCCTTTGAATATGTTTGAATGTTTTTAGTTGTTCTTCACATGTTCTTGGTTGTTCATCACATGTTCATGCATAAACACTAGTTTTGATCTTAAATCCACATAAAAAATATGAAACATATGTTTGTTTAATAATTCTTTCAAATTCTTGAAACTAGGTTATCACCATCCACACCCATTCACTAGAATTTATTTTTCAATCCAAATGCAAAGCTTAATAAATTGAATTAGGGTTTATCACATGCACACACATTAAATTCAACATGTAGATTGATTGACATATTGGATGATGTGATATGAATGTTGGCCACCATAGTCTAGAAGACCGGTTTCACCGGGTAAGGTGGGTGCCTAACACCTTCCCACCTTGTAACCTAGCCTCCGAGCTTAGATCAAGGGTTAATAGATCAAATGCTTATCCATGTAATTTTTCAATTTCTAGATTGTAACTAGGAAACAAAGCCATGTACTTTATCTTAGATTGTATCTAGGACCAAAGCCATGTAATTTTCCTATAATCAATGTAAATTCAATTTCAAATTAATAAAATGATGAATTTTTTAAATTATGATTTTCTTGTTTTTCCAATAATTAAATAAGTGGCGACTCCATTGTAAAACTCTAATCTAAGGGGGAAATATAATTAGTCGAACCTCCATTTTGAGAGGTAATAACACAACTCCACCCATTCACGTGGGTTTGGCCCAACTTCATATCAAAACGGGCCGGGGGTGCGGTCTCTCACACTAACTCACAATTGCTAAACCACCAAGAACAATTTTCACAAACCTAGACCCACGATGGATGGAAAATTTTCACAAACTTAGACCCACGAAGAACAAACTCAGACCCACCAAGAACATACTCATCAATGACTTCGCCAGATCACCAACGGCACCGCCACCATGTTCCAGGCCATCGGCTCCTCCATCTTCGTCAACATCACCAACCTCAAGGCAGAAAGATCGGATTTTCCCCTGAGGACAACAACAACCAGATCAACACCATCAATCTAGCAGTGGAGAGAGGCATAAAGAAGGAGAAAGACGAAGATGCATAGAGAAGGAGAAAGAAAGAGAGAGAGAGGAAAGCAATGGAAACGCACGACACACGAGAGAGTGAGACAGAGAAAAAGAAAAAGAAAATAAAAAACTCTAGCATCTTGCTACAGTATGGTGTCAAAGATGAGACTCTACTATAGCTGAATGCTAAAATAGTTAGCATTTAGCATCATTATTGTGAGTATGTTTTTATGATTTGAGGTACAAAAAATGCTAAAAAATAGCATTTAGCATTTTTAGCACCTTTGATGAGAATGCTCTAAGTCGTTGACACAAGAAGTGTAAAGGAAAAGAGCCTTTTATTATTATTATTATTATTATTATTATCGTTATTTATTTATTTATTTATTTTTTGATGAAAAGAGCCTAATTATGTTAATGGAAACACTTGCACTTCCCTCACTCTTTTATTGTCTCTTTGCTTTCTCATCAACCTTGTGGCAGTTCTGCATTGCAGCTGACACCATTAGTCCAGGGCAATTAATTAGCAGTATCCCGACTCTAGTTTCTACTGACCATGTTTTTGAACTAGGCTACTTCTCTTCAGGCTACAACAAGAGCAAGTACTTGGGCATATGGTACAAGAAGACCCTAGGGATACTTATGTGAATAGCCAACCAAAACAATCTACTTACAGCTGCATATGGAGTTTTCACCATCACCAACAATGGAACATTTCTTCTTCTCAACCAAAGAAACCACACTATCTGGTATTCAAATTCATCCAAGGCTGCTTAGACTCCAGTTGCTCAACTTTTAGATTCTAGTAACCTTGTTCTTATAGATGTTAATGATACATTGAACAGCTCTGAAAGCTATTTATGGAAGAGCTTTGATTACCCATTTAACACATGGTTACCAGACATGATGATAGGAAAGGACACGAGTAATGGTCTAGACTGATTTTTGACATCTTGCAGTGACTCAGATATTGCATCTCTTGGAGACTTTACATATAGATTTGATTATTGGATGTTAGGACATATGTGATTCACTTGTTAGGAACATATGTTACTATTTTATGTAATTGGCTTATCCTTTGACAAAACCCATTTTATTTGTTTTTGGGTAGATCTAGGATGTGTTTAATACTTTAAGAAACTTTGTTTCAAGATCAAGTGTTGAAGACATGCAAGTCTGTTCAAGATTCAAGCTGAAGACGTGTTGTTCATTAAATCTCGACAGCTAGCTATCCATCGAGCTTAAGAAGCTGTTCCAGCTCCGTGGCTCGACAGCACCTCAATAGACAGCTATCTATCAAGCTCTATGAAAAACATAATTCCAGTTCTGTTTTTGACTCCAATCCTATTTTATGTGTTTGGGCTTTCTTTTCTTCTAATCTTAGACATATAAAAGGATTATTTTAAGGGCCGTAAAAGAGTAGACAAGTTGCACAAGTGTTGAGCAAAGTTTGTTCAAGCAATTTGTAACTGGAGACAAAGTTTTGCCCTACTTCATCATTCTTGTGAAGAAGTTGCTGTGTATGTGCACTGTAGGGTTTTGTGACCAAGCATCTTCTTGATCTTCATTGTTGGGATGAACTGAAGAACTTTGCAGCCAACAACCTTCTCTAGTTGGTGATTGAAGTTGCGTACTGGGATCCGCGAGCCGTGCATCAAAAGGGGAAATTGTCACTATAGAACAAGTCCAATTGGGTATTGGGGTAAGGGTTCAACTGTAGGTTGGTATAAGGTACTGGGATTCCTTTACTTGTAACCGTTTGTTGTGATAATAGTGGAATTTCGAGAGTGACCTGAAAATCACCCGATGGGGTTTTTGCCGTTAGGTTTTCCCCATTCGTAAACAAATCACTGTATTATTTATTTTCCATTGCATAATTAGTTATTGGTGATTTGTTTGTGCTACTACGCGTTTGCATGTTAATTAACTTAATTAATTCACTTGGCTAAATTAATTGGTTAATTTATCATAAGGGGTCAATATGTTTTTGGCCTATCAAGTGGTATCAGAGCAAGCACACTCTGATTATGTTTTAATTTTTGCTGTGTTGATCCATTGACCCTTGTTTGTCATGGATAGAGGACAATCGTTAATTATACCTCCTTTATTTGATGGCACTAACTATGCATATTAGAAGGTATGCATGAGAGCTTTCTTGCAGTTTTTAGATAAGAAAGTGTGGCAAGCTGTGGAGAGAGGCTGGACGAAGCCTACAAAAGCGCCAGTCGATTGGGATGATGCCAAGATCAAGGCGGAAAACTTCAACAGCAAAGCGTTGAATGCCTTACTCAGTGCGGTCACCAATGAGGAGTTTAAGAAGATATCCTCAACTGAAACTGCTAAGGAAGCTTGGACCATTCTCCAGACAACCTACGAGGGAACAAAGGCTGTCAAGGATTCAAGACTTCAGAGGCTCACTACAAGCTTTGAAGAGATTAAGATGGAGGAGGATGAGTCGTTTGATGAGTTCTATGCCAAGCTCAAGGACATAGTGAACTTAGCTTTCAATCTTGGGGAAACCATTCCTGAACCCAAGATTGTGAGAAAAGTGCTCAGATCTCTACCCGAGAGATTCCATGCCAAGATTACGGCGATTGAGGAATCAAAGGACATTGACAAGATTCCTTTAACAGAGTTGGTTGGTAATCTGTAGACTTATGAGCTAGCGCTAACAAGGATTGGTAAGTCGGGCAAGAGCAAGAGCATGGCTTTGAAGGCCAAGAGCAGTGACATAAATGAGTCTTCAGACAATGAAGATTCTAAGATGAAGTCCTACATCACCAGGCAATTCAAGAAGTTCATGAAGAATGCCAATGGGAAGGGCTTCGAAAGGATCGTAGGCAATCAAATTCTTCTCAGTTCAAGAGCCAAGACATAGGGAAGAAGGATGCAAGGGATGGCGATCAGTACACTGTTCCCGCAGGACCTAAGTGATTCAAGTGTCAAGGCTTTGGTCACATGAAACAGGAGTGTCCTACATATCTCAAGAGCATTGGGAAGAGCAAGGCACTTGCTGCTACTTTGAGCGATACCAAGCCTAAGGATGATTCCGACAATGAGGATGACGGAATCTTGAATGCCTTCACTGCCACTGTTAATCCTACTAATGGGATTGTTGAAGATATGGTTAAAGAAGATGAATTGGTGGAGTCTAAGTTTGAGAAAATGGATGATCAAGATGATATCCGTACAACCTATGAGAAATTATACAAGCTTTCTGAGAAACATGAGAAACTTTATAGGCTGACCACCAAGAAGCTCAATGATGTGGAACTTGTTCGTGAAGAGCTTTCCACAAAATTTGATGAGGCTAATCAGATTATTGGAGCACTGAGGTTCGAGAACAATTTCTTGGCTGAGAAGACTAAAAAGCTTGAAGCGGAGCTGTTTCAAGTCAGATCTCAATTGGAGAGGACTTCAAGTGCAATGCTTGATGAGATGCTTAGTCTTTAGAAATTTGCTTCTGATCGAACAAGTTTAGGGTATGGTTTCTCTTTCTCTAATATTGCTTCAACTAGTACTACTATTTTTGTTCCTCCTATTAATAATGTTGAAATTGAGAACAATGATGTTAAAACTGATTTAGCTAGTGAGAACTTAGATAAAGATAAATCTATCTTAGGAGCACCCCATAAGCAAGATAAGAAGGAAACTAAAAACCCTAGGGCTAAGAAGGCTAACTCTCAAAAGCCTAAACAAAAGAAGCAGCATATCTGTCATCATTGTGGAGTTGCCGGTCATACTCGACCAAATTGCTATAAGTGGTTAGCCACTCAACAGAGCAATGGCATGATAGCATCTGGAAGCCAGAATCAGCTTCAATCCTTTCTTACTCCCCTTAGAGATCTTCTCAAAGCTTTCATGTTCCTTTCGAACTTAAACGATTTTAGTTCATCCCCTCACCGTCGGTTCAAGGGTTTAATCATAGGAAAGGTTCTTCTAGGGTGTGGAAGGAAAAGGGCTCCAAGTGATTCTATCACTTTTCTCTTTCTCTCTTCTTGTTTTTGTGTGTGCATTACTTGTGTGTTTTGCTTTCAAGTTTTGAGTCAGTCTAGTTTTTATGCTTTGTTTTGTTTAACATGTTTTTGTTTAAGTTATTTTTTCAGTTTTGCTTTGTTTTGTTTTTGGTATAAAAAAATTTAAAAAAAAATTTGAAAAATCAGAAAAATACAAAAACAGTGTGTGTTTTATGTACATTGGTACTTGTGTACCTTGAATGGTTATTGAAACAAAGTTTTCTAAACTTTGTATCTCTTGTAACTTAGATGAGCATCTCTATGCACAACTAAGCAAGTGAACTTTGTGGCTCTTGTTTGTGATGAATAAGATTAAGTTATCTCTTGTACTTAACACTTGTATCACTCTTTTTGATGGGAAGAACTAGAAAATCCTAAGAGAAAGGCATAAATAACCATCTCACTATTGTTGCCCGCCAATCATAATATGGCACCTGTATGCTTTGGCATAGCAAAAGTGCAGTGTCAATGACATTTGTGTGCTTCGGCATAGCAAAATTGGAATGTTAAGTGCTTACCATCATTGGTTATTTTCTTTTCTCTCTCTTATATGCCCATGCATGATTTACTTAAATAAAAATATGCAAAGAAAATGAAAAGGAAAAAGATCAAAAATGCTTTAAATATGATTGTAAGCGTGTATTCTAGGAGATGTGAGAGTTATAGGATGTACCTCGAAGGTCATAGTCCCCATCAAACAGTTATGATTGTGTGTGAGTTAAAGTGATTTTCTCATATCTTAAATCGTCATAACATGCATACACTTATGCAATCTTGCGATGTTTTTCACACACAACACGCAATATTCTTTGCTACTTTTGATACATGTGCAGGTACAATGTGATTTGGCCATTACAAGGTTTTACATGTGTTAATGTATGCTCACTAAACTATCTTGACTTATTTTTGAAATATAAAATTGGTTAGACTTGTTTAGTGTGTGTGTGTGTGTGTGTGTTTTTGGGATCATTGTGCTTAAAATTGTTGTTGAGAAATGATTTTGAGAGTTTAAAATTGCTGATTGGATCCTTGGTTGAGTTGCGTGCTTGATTGCATTCATGTCTGTGTTTTTCTCTTCTCAAAAAACTGTTTTAAAAGCTAACTCGACACCTCCTTAACACCTGGCTTTCTGTCGAGCTCTTAAGGTATTTTCTTATTGTAATCTTGACAGATCCTTGATAGCTGGTGGATTGAACGAGAAAGTTCCTGGACCCTCGATAGCTTCTCGATAGCTGGTGGATTAATTGAGCTTTTCTTCTAGTGTCTTTGCTTCGTTCCTCGACACCTCCTCGACAGTTGCATCTGTCGACGTTGTTTTTCTCAACACCTTCTTCGACAGATGGCTCAACACCTCTCGACACCTCTGTCTGTCGAGAATTACTGAGGATCTATATATTCTTTCTTCGCGACCCGGTTCTCATTTCTTTGATCTCTCTCGAGCTGTCCGCACTTGTTCCTCTCCAAAACACCATCTCTCTCACTCCAAATCTTTTCCTAAGTGATTTTTCAAGCTATTTCAAGTTTTCCTTCACTTGGTAAGCTTCTAATCTCTTTCATTTACATGCATTCATGTTTTAAAACCTAGGTTTTGGGGTTTTTGAAAAAAATTTGGAGTTTTTCAAAATTGATGAGTTACTGTTGAAATTTTGGGATGGATTTTTACTTAAACAAGTTTCAAATTTCATGCATTGCATCACACTAGCATAATAACTATATTTTCATGCATTTAGATGTGTGTTGTATATGTTAAATTGATGTGTGTTGGTAGGATTGGATTGGGATGAGCCCATGATGCAATTTCTTTTGCATATCACATATTCATGCATTCCTCATGCATACGTACTCCTTTTTCATTATACTTGTTATATTTGAACTACTTTAGAGCTTTTCTAATTATCTTTCTTTCTCTCCATCTCCTTCTATTTACGTTAGTCGTGTCTATGGCACCGAAGAGTAAATCCATTCCGTCCTAGAACCCTCTTCGTTCTGGGGCATCGTCTTCTTCTGATCCTACTTCTTCTCATCTTCAGTTCTGTGATGAGGATGCCCGAAAGGACTTCTTGGAGAACTTTTCTCGATGAGGTGTTCATTCGGAACACCAAGTCATTTTGGCAGACTTGGCCGACACTGACCTTCTCACTGTCATTCACTGTCAGGGATGGGAGTTACTGTGTGACGTCCCGGTCACTTGTCCGATCGTGCTAATCTAGGAGTTTTTACTCCAACATGCATGGTTTCAATTTTTCAGTACCTCTCTTTTCTACTCGCGTTTAAGGTACGTGCATTGTAGTCACACCGCAGCTTGTTGTGGATGTGCATGTTCTAAGGGTATAGCATCCTGACTACCCCAGTTGTGAGCGTCTAAGGATTGTGTCCAAAGACGAGATGATTTTTGCTTTTTGTGAGCGTCCCGTAGATTGGGGTGATCATCAATTTACGCCATGTAAGGCCTTTGCTAAAGGTCCAAGATTCATGAACATGGTGATGACTTTTGTTTTGCACCCACCCTCTCACTATAACTCTATCACAGAGCCTTGTGCTCGATTTTTGCTTTCTTTGTTAGAGCACTTCACTATAGATTTTCCTTCATATTTTATTCTTTCTATCTTAGATGTGTATAGGGATATGGCTACCCGTGATAAGCTCATTTTCCCTTCGGCTATCACATGGATTCTATGCCATTTTTCTGTTCCTTTTTCCTCTTCCGACCATTTTTTTGTCATGTGTGCCATAGACTACGCTACCGTAAAACATAGTAAGGTGCAGTTTCAATCTCGGCAGTCGGATTCAGTAGCTCCTCCTTCTTGTTTTGCTCCATCTCGTTCTGCTCCATCCATATCAGCTCCTTCCTCTTCTACGAACGATGTGTCCCTAGGAGACGTCATGGCACAACTTCAGCGCATGGATGCTCGCCTAGATACACTCTCCATAGAGTTGTATCAGGTGAATGTCCGTGTCAACCGCATTGCTAGATGACAGGCGATCATAGGCCGTTTTTCTTTTGAGGCTTCTCCTCCACCACTTCCTCTAGTGGCTTCTGATTCTGAGGATGAGGATAATGGTGATGATGATGATGCTTCGGATGATGATGATGGAAATGCTAGCTCTACCGATAAGATGTCTACTTGACACTCTTACCTTTTGTCACTCGTGACAAAAAAGGGAAGTAGTTTTGGATAAGAGAGTAGTCATTCTTAGGGGGAGAGTTAGTACAGGACATTTTGTTAAGGGAGTGTTGATATCTGAGGGATGTAGTGAGGATTACATGTATCTTTTTTCTTTTCTCTATTTAAGATACATTTGTTCTTGTACATGGGTCTTGTGACCATTTTTGACATACATTGTACTTATCTTCTTTATATATGTTAATGTATGTTTCTTTCACCTACCCCTTACATGTGTTGTTTCTTTTCTCACTTTATGCACATGCTTCTTATTACTTGTATGCAATCTATTACTTCTATTTCACACAAGATGCCTTGATGAGTTTTGTTTAAAGTGTTTCAGAAATACAGGTTGTCAAAGTCTACTTGTCAAAAACTCTCTTCTTACAAAGTTTTTCAAGGGTTTGCGTTCGGATAGATTTTACTGTATTCAACAAGTGAATATGAGTTGAGTGATTTATGACTTCTTTCATATGCTCATTTGTTTGTTGTGGTTTTGTCTCGGATTGCCAAAGGGGGAGATTATTAGGACATATGTGATTTACTTGTTAGGAACATATGTCACTATTTTATATAATTAGCTTATCCTTTGACAAAACGCATTTTACTTGTATTTGGGTAGATCTAGGATTTGTTTAATACTTCAAGAAACTGTGTTTCAAGATCAAGTGTTGAAGACATGCAAGTTTGTCCAATATTCAAGCTAAAGAAGTGTTGTTCATTAAATTTCGACAACTAGCTATCCATTGAACTTAAGAAGCTGTTCCAACCCCATGGCTCGACAGCTGCTCGATAGGCAGCTATCTGTCGAGCTTTATGAAAAACAGAATTCCAGTTTTGTTTTGACTCTAATCCGGTTTTATGTGTTTGGGTTTTCTTTTCTTATAACCCTAGACATATAAAATGATTATTTTAAGGGCCGTCAAAGAGTAGACAAGTTGCACAAGTGTTGAGCAAAGTTTGTTCAAGCAATTTGTAATCGGAGACAAAGTTTTGCCCTAGTTCATCATTCTTGTGAAGAAGTTGCTGTGTATGTGCATTATAGGGTTTTGTGACCAAGCATCTTCTTGATCTTCATCGTTGGAATGAACTAAAGAATTTTGCAGTCAACAACCTTCTCTAGTTGGTGATTGAAGTCGCGTATTGGGATCCGCGCAATTGGTTAGTCACGTACTTGGGAGCTGTGCATCAAAAGGGGAAATTGTTACTACAAAACAAGTCCAATTGGGTATTAGGGTAGGGGTTCAACTTTAGGTTGGTATAAGGTACTGAAATTTCTTTACTTGTAACCGCTTGTTGTGATAATAGTGGAATTTTGGGAATGGTGATTTGAAAATTACCCGGTGGGGTTTTTGCCGTTAGGTTTTCCCCATTCGTAAACAAATCACCGTGTTATTTATTTTCCATTGCATAATTACTTATTGGTGATTTGTTTGTGCTACCACGCATTTGCATGTTAATTAACTTAATTAATTCACTTGGTTAAATTAATTGGTTAATTTATTACAAAGGGTCAATACGTTTTTGGCCTATCATTGGAGGTTGCCTCAACTAATTCTTAGAAGAGGATCAACAAGAAAATACCACACTGGAGCATGGAATGGAGTTTGATTTGGCGGTCTTCCTCTCCCTGTAAATCAATATTTCGTTTCCGTATTTGGATTGAACAAGGAACTGTTGGGACATATATATAATTCTATAAACAAGTTTCATAATACGAGGATAACACTAAGCCAATCAGGCATTCTTCAAGGCCTTGTATTAAAGAAGGGAAGCAGTGAATGGACTATTATGAATGCAATGCTAAATGACTTGTGTGACAATTATGGACAATGTGGCTCTAATAGTGTTTGCAAAAGTTACAAAGCATCAATCTGCAAGTGTTTAGAAGGTTTCATCCCCAAATCAACAGAAGAATGGAAACAGCTCATTTGGTCCGGCAAATGTGTAAGGAGAACCAAGTTGGACTGCTAGAGGAAAAATGGTTTCATGAAGCTTGCGTAGGTGAATTGCCTGACTTGCTAGAGTTTTGGTTAAACAAGAGTATGAGCACCAAGGAATGTGTAGCAGAGTGCTTGAAGAACTGTTCATGTACAACACATGCAAATTCAAATATTACTAGGAAAGGCAATGGCTGTTTGATCTGGTTTGGAGATTTGATTGATATTAAAGGGTATAGTGTAAGGGAGTTAATACTGTACCGGAGTCTGTACCAGTCTGGCCAGCGATACAATATATTTTGGATATCAATCAATACCGGTGTATCGTTTCGGGTTTACCGTTAGTACAAAAATATTATAATATTGGAAAAGCTTGTGGGTGGTAATGAGATATGAGATACTGCTTGTGGGTGGTAATGGTAAACCCAAAAAATAAAAATTTAAAAAGCTTCCTATTTTGCCATTGGAACTCACAAAAACTAAGGAAAAAAATAAAAGAGCCAACCTGTCATCATGGCTTCCAAAGTTTATCAAGTTTTTCTATGTTCACACATTATTGCTTGTATACTTCCCACTTCACATTTTCAGATCTCAAAACACACACTCTCTTTCTCTTTGTTCAAGTTAAAGCTTTTAGTTTCAGCCTCTCTTTCTCTATTTGTTACTCCATTTCACAACGTCAACGAATCGATGGTGCCACCATTCACTTCCAGTCAGCAATATCGTCCTAGTGTTAAGCCGAAAAAATCAATGGTGTAAAGGGCAAAGAGCTGGAGAGAGCCCATCCGGCATGAAGAGGAGAAAACCAATAGATCAGATGGCGTTTTTGGGTCAAGTTCAGTACCGGCCGGTATCCATTAATCGGCCAGAATCCAATATCTCCCCCGGTACAGCCGAAATGATCCCAGTATGACCAATATTTAATCTAGAATGGAATCACTATGTTTCTATACCGGTCGACCTATCGAAACGGAAAATACCAGCGGTACCGGCCGGTACGGTACAAAATCGTCTTCCTTGATACAGTGAATAAAATGATAATAGCAGGTACTTGGAAGAAAATCCCGGGCAAGACATCTATATATGCCAGCATACTTCGAAACTTAGTAAGTGCACTTATCTCCTTTATAACACTCCATTCTCATTTCCCACGTACTTAGGGGTGACAAAGTATAAACCAAGATACTTTTGGATTTTCACTAAGACAAAAATTTCATAGCAGGGCAACCCAAAGATAAATGGCCCGTTTGGTAATGTTGTTCTAGTAACGTTGTTTGTATTTTTTAGAAATACGTGTGGGTGAAAGTGTATGAAAATACATGTAATATTGTTTAAACATTGAAAACTATTGTTCAAAATGCATTTCCAAACACCCCCAAAATATTTGGAAAATAAAACTCTAAGTTCACTAAAGTGAAAAGTCAGTAGGTAAAAAAGAAAAAAAAAAACGTTTGTGGCAAAGCCCAACTCATCAAATTAAATTTGAAGTTGTCGCCGTACACACTATATTTATTACACTTCAGGTTTATTTAGGAATAACTTATTTTGTTGAAATTGAACAGTTTTTGTTGAAAGTACTATAGAAAAAAAAGCTAAAAACTAGCTAAATAGTACAATAGGACCCATAAATAGTACTAAAAATTGCAATGAAGCCCATAAATAGTAACAAAAAAAGCTAAAAGAAGCTTGCATCACATCCTAAATAGGTTCTTCATATACAAATACCTAGACAGACATCATATCTAGGGACAGACCCAAGGGGGGCCTGACCCCATGGGCCAAAGATTTTTTCAAGAAACAATAACTTCAAAAAATTAAATAAATAAATAATCCTAGCCAACCTAATATTAAAAAACAATATTATCTTCTTTTTTTTTTTTTTTTTTTTGTGTTTGTCTTTGCTAGTAGATAATTGCATTTTAATGTATTGATAAATAATGATTTTGTGTATTTATAGTTTGTTAATACTATATTAGAGTTTTTTTTTTTTTTTTTCATATACTCTGCTCCCTAACCTAAAAAAAAAAAAAGCCTCAAATCTCACTAAGATATTCTCAACTGAAAAAAAAAAAAAAAAAAAAAAAAAAAAAAAAAAAAAAACTTAATTGTTGTCTAATGTAGGATCAATCCGCAGATTAAACACGAGGGAAAGGCTGATGGTTGTCCTAATGGTATCAATCATTTATGGATTGCTTACTTTGGGGTTGCTTTGGCGTTTAACTTGGAAGATAGCAAATAGAAGATGAAAGTATACTCATCAATATTTCTAATATATATTTGTTCTCATCCATCCTTGCCCATATTAAAGCTAGATTTTATTGTGAGCATGATAAATTGTACTAAGACTAAAATTAAAAGTAGTTCCCAAGAAGGTTACATAATGGTTCAATAGGTATGTGTTTGGATGGCACGTTTCTCCCTCAAGTCTACGTTTGCATTTTTTTAGTGGGTCTCATGGGTACTGTTCACAGACCACCAAGAATTGAAAAACATAGCCATGGGTTTTGCTACAGTGTTTTGTCTTTAAAAAAATATTTTGCTACAATGTTTTCAACAAAATAAGCGGTATCCAAACACACCCAGGTGAAAGAAAGAAAGAAGATGTAGACGTACCTTTGATTCCACAGCAGTTGCTACAGTAACAAACAAATTCTCTCCAGAAAATGTGATTGGAGCAGGGGGATTTGTTCCTGTTTATAAGGTGAAAAGGATTCTGATTTAATTACATATCAATAAATTTATGGTGATATTATATATGCAAATTGAGATGGATAGTATTTATCTTTAATTGATGATTTGCAGGGACATCTATGTAACGGACAAGATATTGTAGTGAAGAGGCTGTCAAAGTATTCAAGACAAGGCCATGAAGAGTTCAAGAATGAAGTTGTTCTCATTGCCAAACTTCAACATAGGAATCTTGTTAGGCTTTTAGGCTATTGCATTCAAGGAGATGAAAAGTTGTTATCTATGAGTACATACCCAACAAAAGCATGAATAAATTCATTTTTGGTATGATTTTCTTGACCCTTTATGTATTATAATTACTTTCTATCTTTTAAACGTTGTGTACCTGAGTGTATTGCCTACTATGTATCTTATTAATCCTCCAATTCATTTATTAAAAAAATTTCACAAAAAGAACTAAAAATAGTCATAAATGTAATCATAGTAACAAGGGCAAAAATTGCTTGCAGAACAAATTGAAAGTACTCTTCTGGCATGGCCAAAGCGTTATGACATTGTTGTTGGGATTGTGCAAGGACTTCTCTATCTCCACCAAGACTCTAGAATTCAAGTCATCCACAGGGATTTGAAAGCACGAAATATTTTATTAGATATCAACTTAAACCCAAAAATATCAGACTTTGGCTTAGCTAGAACTTTTGGAAGGGATGAAAGTGAAGTGAAGACAGATAGAGTTGTTGGAACATAGTAAGTAATATAAAAATGGAACTAGATTTTTGTTCTTCAAACTGTAGAAAATATTTCATCAATGTGGTCTAACGCAAATGACCCTCATTCCCTGATAAATATGGTCTAAAGGGTGAGGTGATGCGTTAAAGACTTATTTGATATTTAAGGTATCTATATAAATAACAACAACAATAATAAAGCTTATTTGATGGTTTCATACAGAGGCTACAAGTCTCTTGAGTATGTAGCTGATGGAAGATTTTGGGACATGTAAGTTCAAAATTCACTCTCTCACTCACTCACTCACACACACACACACACACACACACACTCTCTCTCTCTCTGCCCCCCCCCCCCCTCTCTTTTTGGTGAATTATATGAGTATTTGTATTGTAAATGCTCCAGGCATGGTTGTTGTGGAAGGAGGGCAGGGCCTTGGAACTATCATATAGATGTTTGGAGGATTCACATTCAAGATCTCAAATCTTGAGATGCATTCAAGTTGCTTTACTATGTGTTCAAAAGTTGCCTGAAGACAAGCCGATAATGTCTAGTGTGCTTTCTATGTTAACAAACGAGGAAGCAATTCTGCCTCAACCAAAATAGCCTGGTTTCTTCATAGAAAGAAGTCTTAATGATTCAGGTGCAATATCTAGAATTGAAGAATCTAGCACAGAAAATGCAGTAACTATAATTATGCTAGAAGCAAGATAGGAAATTCATAAATAGATTGCCTGAGATGTTATATGTGAAAGTTTTTTAGTATTTAGCAGTGCATTTAGGATTAGATTCTTTGGCATCTTTACACTTTTAGAAGTAAATTCTATCAATTAGGAGGTTCATAGCTGCTACGTGCTTGGGTGTGTAAAATTAATTAGCTTTTTTGTATTTCCTTTAATGGAAAGGATGGACCATCATAGCCAGTTTTTATCTAAAATCAAAATTATTAAGGCATCTACATATGGGATTCTCTGGCATTTTATTGACATATAAACCATGGATCCTATTGAAAGTGTGCAGAGGTTTTGTAAGGTTGAATTTAATCAACCATTTTGTTGGTTTTATTCCGTGCCAGTTTGCTTGTAATTCAGCATCTAGAAACCCTGTATTTAGGTGGGAATCATGTAAGGGTAGTGTGTGAGAGAGTGTGAAGAAAAGCTCAAGAGTGTGCATTCAAGCTGGGCCTCGCGACTAGATCTCGCAACTGGCTCGCGACTGACGAGTTGCCAAAGGAGGCACACGTGTGAAGCATGCAGGGGAGCTGAAGAGTCATGCCAGCTGGAGCACTACATGACAAAAATTCCAATCTAGCCAGACAGTTAGCTCGAACTCAAACTTGCGACTCATTCCAGTCACGAGCCAGAGTCGCCAGACAACTTTGTTTGTTACAAACCTGATCTTTTGCATTCCAAACACACACTAGTATAAATACCCTTATACCCACGCATTGTAGAGAGCTTCTAGAGAGAAACCCTAGAGAAAAACAAGATTGACTTATCCACAATCTTCATCCTTTGATTCTCCAAATTCCTCTACTCTCACCCTCTCCATTGATACATCCTTGAGAGGTACATTAGCCAAAATCCTTATCTCACCATACTCATATTTGTGAGGAGGTTATTTGGTGCTTGGGAAGCATTTTAGAAGGGACCAATTCATTTTGGTTGATGCAATGGGCGATTGTGGGATCCAGTAAGCTAGAGAATACAAGGTTCGACGTAACCCTATTGGAGCAAGAAGCTTGGAGGGCTTAGATGCACTGGGTAGATTAGGCTTGGAGGGTTTTCTGCAATTTATTCTCTAGTGGATTATTAAGCGCTTTGAGGGCAGTGGAGAGGTTTTTCGCTGAGGATTTCAGTTTCCTCTTCGATAACACATCACTGTGTTGTTTTTTTGTTTACATCTCTCTTCCCTTAATCTTTACCTTTTAATTACTGTTGTGGTTGTAATTAATTTCGGTTTAGATTGTTTTGCCAATTTTGTTTTAGCTTATTTTCTTATTCCGCACATACATTGTTTGATTATAAGCTTGTGTTAGTAATTTGTAAATTTGGGGTCTAAACATTCATAGGTGTTTTACACATTATTTGTTCATTTGGTATCAGAGTGGGTACACTTATTTTGGTTTAAATACCTAAGTGTGATCCTTGACCCCTTGTGTTTATTTGCCATGGATAGTGCTTTGTATGCTTCTATGCATTTTTTGGATGTTGATGAATGTAACATGCCACGTGTTTGTGAAAATGCCTCTATGAGTGATAATCCTCATGATTGTGATGCTATGTTACATGAATCTTTGGGTGTTGTTGATATTCCTGACATCAAACTCTTGAAGAAAAATGCTAAGAAGTTTCAAAAGAATTTGAGCAAGTTATTTTAACTCATCAAGAATGCTAAGTTCAATGAATCCAACAAATTGGTTGAAAAGTATAAGAAACTTGCTGAAAATTCTATTGAAAAACTAAAGGAGTTTGAATGTTTGAATGTGGACTTGGATGCTAAACTTGTTTTGTCTAACAAACTTGTTGATGAGCTAAAATGTGAAAATGAATTTCCTAAGATTCATGCCAAGTGTTTGATTACTAAACCTACTACTAAAAAGGATGAAAATATTTGTTGCAATCATGTTGTGGTACCCCATTTTGTGCCTAGTGTGTGTTCTACATCAAAGGGCAAGTTAGTGTACATTCCTCCACAAAAAAGAAATCAAAAGGTGGAGAGAGAGACTCTAAAGTCTAAGCCTCAATTTAGGTCTCAACCTAAGGCTTTAGATGAATCCAACTTGTCACCATTGTGGTGTGATTGGTCATATAAGACCTCAATGTCATAAGTTGAAGAGAGAACAAAATCGTGTTGCTAGATCCCTTCCCAAAAAGCCTAGTGGACCTAAACACATTATGTGTCACCATTGTGGTGCTTCTGGTCATTTAAGACCTTATTGCTCTAAGTTTCATGCTCTTAAAAGAATTAAAAGAAAAGAGAAACTTGAGCTTCATAGAAGTTGTGCTAAAAAGGGTAAACCGGATTTAAGTGAAAATAGCTTGTTGTTAAAGAAAGTGTTTAATGCTTTTAACTCCTTGTCTATGTGTATCTCCGATTCTCATTCCTCCAACCCTCTTCTCACCTCTCATGAGATCCTCATTCCAAACAATTGCTCCGTTTGGATGAGGAAGGGTTCATATGTTGAGTTTTTGCTCTTTTGGTTCTTGATCTAATTCTTTCGATCTTTGTAGGACCCTTCATGCATTGAATGCCATATCTTCATGCATTTTGTGCATCTTGCATTTCTTTTTATGCATTTTTTCTGTTTTAATCTTACTTTTATGTTTTAGTTTTGTGTGAGTAAAAATCCAAAACCACATAAAAAATAAAAAATTCAAAAAGTTTGATCATATATGTTTGAGCACATATCACATGTGAGTTTTTCCTTGTACCTTCGTACAAATGGCTTTATGTATTTACAAGCTTAGCTTGTTCTTTATGCACTTATATCTTTGTGGGAAAAATCTTAACATCTATGTGTGATTGTTGTAAATCGATCTTCAAGCTTGTCATGAATGATTAGCCAATAGTTATGTTGGTTTTAATACATGCGTAGACTTGTGTAATCAAAAATTGATACATGCCTGAAATATCAAAAATTTCAGGCATCGATCTCAAAATGAGATGTATTGATTCAAAAAGATCAAATGATATGATGTATATGAAGCCAAATGAAAAGCTTCAAAATTGTGTAATCAAGTTTATGTGGGAGATCATATATATTCATTTCTATAATTGAGATAGACTACTTGACTTAGTACTAGTTGTGTATGACTTGATTGAATTGATCATTGAAGCTTCACTCTAGACTAAGGACTATTCCACATTTGATACACACACATAACACACATGCCTAATGTTTAATGAATGCCTTATTCATTTGTTCAATTGTACTTGTTTAAATGTGATGTGTGTGTGCACTTATCTTTATATAGATCAAACCAAAAATATTTTTGATCATTTTATATGTATTTAGAAGTGATTTTTATCACTCTTTGTGTTCTTGTCTTATGCTTACTTTGTTTTTCATTGTTTAAGCATGTTTTGTGTTAAAAAACAAGTGTCAGAATTTTTGGCTACTCTCGCAAGTAGCGAGTTTTGGCTACTTGTTTTGGCGACTTGCCCAGTCGCGAGTTTACATAGAATGGTTTTGCGACTCACTCACGACTCATCTCATGACTCGCCAGTCGTGAAACGCCCAAAAACAGCTTTTTAAGGAGCTTTTCGTGGGAAACCTATTTTAAACCTCTCATATCCTCTCTTAAAACCCACTTTCATTATTTTTATATCAAAACCCAATCAATTTGAATGATTTTTCATTCCATTAACATCTCTAAGGTAATTTTAAACTCTTTTCTTGGTTTTTGATCCTTAGATTATGTTTTGGAGAGTTTTGTGCTCCTGGTTGGGATTTTCATCATAGGAGTTGGGGAAACTTAATTTTTGTCAAATTTTTGTATGGGATTGGTTTCCTTTGATGATTTGCTTTGGATGTTGGCCCTTTGTGGCAAAAAGAACATGTATTAAGGGTGGATTTCATGATATTCATGCATTGTTTTACATTATTGTTCATAGTGTGCACGTTAGGTGTTTTATAAAATGCCTCTTAGACATTTTCTCACTTGATTGGACTCCGATGAGTACCAAACTTTGGGGTTTCTCATGTTTCCTCATTAGGAACGTGTTTGGTTCATTGGTTGTGTATTTAACACACCTTACCCCACATGTGCATTTTCCATGCTTTGGTCATGCATTGCACATAGCCACCTTCTGCACACACCTTTGCTACCCTTGTCATGCATTGGTTTATACCTTGTTTCTTCATCCTAGCATGTCATGTTTACCTTATGCTTTGTAGCATTTTGTTGTGTCTTAGGTTTTGAGCTTCATTTTCTCATTCATCTCGCACCCCTCATGCATCGTTATCATTGTTCATACCTTCATCTATTGCCCTCGTTTCTCCTTGAACCTTTGTCTATTCGTGACAAAAAGGGGGAGAGTATACTTTAGAGAGTATACCGGAGATTTTTTGTCATTTTTATATGACTCTTGTGCACATTCTTAGGCGGAGAAATTCTATTTCTCATGCACGTTTGTTGGGGGATAGATATTCTGTTAGGACATATGTGTTTCACATATTAAGAACATATGTCATGGTTTTATGTAATTAGCTCATCCTTTTACAAAATGCACTTGTATTTGGGTAGATTTAGGATGTGTTTAAATACTTCAAGAAACCATGTTTCAAGATCAAGTGTTGAAGCCTTCAAGTTTGTCCAAGAAAACAAGTTGATATTGCAAATTCATTAAAGCTCGACAGTTGGCTCGACAGCTGCATCTATCGAGCTTAAGAAAGCTGTTCAAAGTCCGATGTGCTCGACACCTTCTCGACAGTTGCTCGACACCTACTATCTGTCGAGGTTTAAGAATTTTAGAATTCAAATATGATTTTCTTGGGATTCGTGAATATGTCTTTGAGCCTTCTTTTCTCCTAACCCTAGACATATAAAAGGATTGTTTTAAGGGCCGTCAAATAGTACAGAAGTTGCACAAACTTTGAGCAAACTCTATTCAAGCAAATTGTGACCGGAGACAAAGTTCTTGCCCCGGTTCATCTCTTTCTCTTGAAGAAGTTGTTATGTATGTGCATCGTAGGATTTTGTGACCAAACATCTTCTTGATCTTCATTGTGTGGATGAACTGAAGAACTTTGCAGTTGACAATCTTCTTAGTTGGTGATTGAAGTCGCGTATTGGGATCTGCGTAATTGGTTAATCACGTACTTGGGAGTCATGTATCAAAAAGGGGAACTGTCACTATAGAACAAGTCCAATTGGGTATTGGGGTAAGGGTTCAACTATAGGTTGGTAAGATACTTGGGATTCCTTTACTTGTAACTGCTTGTTGTGATAATAGTGGAGTTTCGGAAGTAGTGACCTGAAAATCACCCGGTGAGGTTTTTGCCTTTAGGTTTTTCCCATTCGTAAACAAATCATTGTGTTATTTATTTTCCGCTGCATAATTAATTTATTGGTGATTTGTTTGTGCTACCACGCGTTTGCATGATAAATTGATTAATTAATAACTTGGCTAATTAATTAATTAATTTCTATCACAAGGGGTTATTCAGTTTGTGGCCTATTAAGTGGTATCAGAGCGGGCACACTCTGATTAGGATTTAATCTTTGCTGCATTGATCCATTGACCCCTATTTGTCATGGATAGAGGACAATAATTAATCATACCTCCTTTATTTGATGGCATTAACTATGCATACTGGAAAGTACGCATGAGAACTTTCTTGTAGTCTTTAGATGAAAAAGTGTGGCAAGCTATCGAGATTGGCTGGACTAAGCCAAAGGAAGTGCCAGCCGATTGGGATGAAGCCAAGATCAAGGCAGCAAATTTCAACAGCAGGGCATTGAATGCTTTATTCAGTGCAGTCACCAATGAGGAGTTTAAGAAGATATCCTCTACTGAAACTGCTAAGGAAGCATGGACCATCCTCTAGACAACCAATGAGGGTACTAAGGCTGTCAAGGACTCAAAGTTTCAGAGGCTCACTCCAAGTTTTGAAGAGATAAAGATGGAGGAGGATGAGTCATTCGATAAGTTCTATGCCAAGTTAAAGGACAGAGTGAACTCAGCCTTCAATCTTGGGGAAACCATTCCTGAACCCAAGATTGTGAGGAAAGTGCTCACATCTCCACCAGAGAGATTCCATGCCAAGATTACGGCAATATAGGAATCAAAGGATATTGACAAGATTCCTCTGACTGAGCTGGTTGTAAACTTGCAGGCCTACGAGCTAGGGCTAACAAGAATTGGCAAGACGGGTAAAGGTAAGAGCATGGCTTTGAAGGCCAAGAGCAGCGACACAGATGAGTCTTCAAATGATGAAGATTCTAAGATGAATCCTACGTCACCATGCAGTTCAAGAAGTTTATGAAGAATGCCAATGGAAAGGGTTTCGACAAGGATCGCAGGCTATCCAGTTCTTCTCAGTTTAAAGGTCAAGACAAAGGGAAGAAGGATGCTAAGGAAGGTGGTCAATACACTGTTCCTGTAGGACCTAAGTGCTTTGGGTGTTAAGGCTTCGGTCACATGAAACATGAGTGTCCTACATATCTCAAGAGCATTGGGAAGAGCAAGGCACTTGCTGCTACCTTGAGCGACACTAAGTCTGAGGATGATTCTGACAATGAGGATGACGGAATCTTGAATGCCTTCACTGCCACTATTGATCCTACTGATGGGATTGTTGAAGATATGATTGAAGAAAAGGAATTGGTGGAATCCAAATTTGAGAAGATGGATGATAAAGATGACATTCATACAGCCTATGAGAAGCTGTACAAGCTTTCTAAGAAGCATGAGAAATTATATAGGCTAACCACCAAGAAGCTCAGTGATGTGGAACTTGATCGTGAGGAGCTTTCCACAAAGTTTGATGAGGCAAATCAAACTATTGAAGCACTGAGGTTCGAGAACAATTTCTTGGCTGAGAAGACCAAGAAGCTTGAAGCAAAGCTGTTTCAAGTCAGAGCTCAATTGGAGAGGACTTCAAGCGCAAAGCTTGATGATATGCTCAACATTTAGAAATCTGCTTCAAATCGAACAGGTTTAGGGTATGGTCTTTCTTCCTCTAATACTGCTTCTTCTAGTACTACTGTTTTTGTTTCTCCTGCTAACAATGTTAAAATTGAGAACAATGAGATTAAAACTGAATTAGCTAGTGAAAACATAGACAATGGTAAATCTATCTTAGGAGCACCCCCTAAACTTGAGAAAAAAGATGTTAAAAACCCTAGGGCTAAGAAGACTAACTCTCAAAAGCCTAAACAAAAGAAGCAGCATCTCTGTCATCATTGTGGAGCTGCCGGTCATACTCGACCAAATTGTTACAAGTGGCTTGCCACTCAATAGAGCAACAGCATGATAGCATCTGGGAACCAAAATTAGCTTCAATCCTCTCTTGCTCCCCTTGAAAATCTTCTTAAAGCTCTTATGTTCCTTTCAAACTTGAACAGTTTTTCCCCTTCATCGTTGGTTCAAGGGTTTAATCAAAGGAAAGGTTCTTATTGGGTGTGGAAGGAAAAGAGCTCTAAGTGATTCTATCACTTTTCTCTCTCTCTCTCTTCTTGTTTTGTGTGTGCATTACTTATGTGGTTTGCTTTCAAGTTTTGAGTAAGTCTAGTTTTTATGCTTTGGTTGTTTAACATGTTTTTTTTTTTTTTTTCATTTTTGCTTTGTTTTGTTTTTCATATAAAAAAATTGAAAAATTAGAAAAATACAAAAACAGTGTGTGTTTTGTGTACATTGGTACTTGTGTACCTTAGATGGCCATTGAAACAAATTTTTCTAAACTTTGTATCATTTGTAGCTTAGATGAGCATCTCTATGCACAACTAAGCAAGTGAGCTTTATGGCTCTTGTTTGTAATGAGTAAGATTAAGTTGTTTCTTGTATTTAACACTCGTATCACTCTTTTTGATGGGAATGACTAAAAAATCCTGAGAGAAAGGCATTAATAACCATCTCACCACTGTTGCCAGCCAATCATAAAATGACACCTGTATGCTTTAGCATAGCAAAAGTGCAATGTCAATGACATTTGTATGCTTAGGCATAGCAAAATTGGAATGTCAAATATCATTGGGTATTTCTTTTCTCTCTCTAATATGCCCATGCATGATATGCTTAAAAGAAAAATATGCAAAGAAAAATCAAAAGCAAAAAGATAAAAAATGCTTTAAAAATGATTGCAAATGTGTATTCTAGGAGATGTGGGAGTTATAGGATGTATTGAAGGTGATAGTCCCCATCAAGCAGTTATGATTGTGTGTGAGTTAAAGTAATTTTCTCATATCTCAAATCATCATAACATATATACACTTACGCAATCTTGCGATGTTTTTCACACACAACATGTAATATTCTTTGCTATTCTTGATACATGTGCAGGTACAATGTGATTTAGCCATCACAAGGTTTACATGTGTTAATGTCTGCTCACTAAACTGTCTTGAATTGTTTTTTGAAATATAAAAATTGGTTACACTTGTTTAGTGTGTGTGTGTGTGTTTTTGAGATCCATGTGCTTAAAATTTTTATTGATAGATGATTTTGAGAGCTTAATATGTTGATTGGATCATTGGTTGAGTTGCATGTTGAATTGCATTCATGTCTGTGTGTTTTCACATCTTGAAAAACTGGTTTTAAAAGCTGGTTCGACACCTCCTTGATACCTCCTCGATACCTTGCTGTCTGTCGAGCTTCTTTAGCTTTTTCTTATCACAATCTCGATAGCTTCTTGATACCTGGTGGATCGATCGAGAATAGGTCGGCATCCTCGATAGCTTCTTAACACCTGGTGGATCGATTGAGCTTCTGTTCTTGGTTCTGATGAGTTGTTCCTCGATACCTCCTCGATACCTCAGCTGTCGACGACCATTTCTCGACACCTTCCTCGACAGGTGTCTCGATACCTCTCGACACCTGCATCTGTCGAGATTTATTGCTAGCATTATTTAAGCTCCCTATGCGATCCGGAACTCATTTCATTCGATATCTCTCTCGATACTTCTCTATTTTCTCTCCCAAACTTTCTCATCTCACTCCAATCTTTGTTCCTCAAGGAATTTTCAAGCTTTTTTAAGATTTTCTTCACTTGGTAAGCTTCTAATCTTTTCACATTCATGCATTTCATGTTTTGAAACCTAGATTTTGGGGTTTTTGAAAAAATTTTGGGTTTTTCAAAATTGATGAGTTATTATTGAAATTTTGGGATGAGTTTTCACTTAAATGAGTTTAAAATCTCATACATTGCATCACATTAGCATTATAATAGTATTGTCATGCATTTAGATGTGTACTATCTGTTTGTGTGCTGATAGGTTTGGATTGGGCTGAGCCCATGATGTAATTTCCTTTGCATGCCATATGTTCATGCATTTCCCATGCATACGTACTCTCTTTTCAATATACTTGTTATATTTGATATTGCTTTGGACTTTTCTGATTGTCTTTTCTTTCTCTCCCTTTCTTTCTGCTTACGTTAGTCATGTCTATAGCACTTAAGCGTAAATCCACTCTAGCCCGGAACTCTCTTCATTCCAGTGCTTCTTCATCTTCTGATCCTACACTTTCTCATATTCGGTTCCATGATGATGATGCCTTTAAGGCATTCTCGGAGAACTTTTCTAGACAAGGCATTCATTCGGAATGCCAAGTTATTTTGTTGGACTTTGCTGACACCAACCTTCCCTCTGTCACTCACAGTAGGGGATAGGGATCACTATATGACGTCTCGGTCACCTATCCTCTCGTGCTTATCTAGGAGTTTTCCTCCAACATGCACGGGATTGATCATTCAGTACCTCTTTTCTTCACTTGCGTTCGAGGTACGCGCATTCCTATCACATCGCAACTTGTTGCGGATGTGCTTCAAGTCCCTAGGATAGAGTTTCCTGACTATCCTAGTTGTAATCGTCTGAGGACTGTGTCCAGGGATGAGCTCATGTCTGCTTGGGGTAAGCGTCTGTTTACACCATGTCGACCTTTTACTAAAGGTCCTAGAATCATGAACATGGTGATGACCATTGTCTTGCATCCACTTTCTCACTATAACTCCATTACAAAGCCTCGTGCTCGATTTTTTTTTATCTCTTCTTGAGCATCTTACTATAGATTTCCCTTCTCATTTTATTCTTTCTATTATAGATGTTCATCTAGATTCTACGTCCCATGATAAGCTCATATTTCCTTCCACTATAACGAGTATCTTACGCCATTTTTCCGTTCATTTTCCCTCTTTCGACCATTTCACCATCATGTGTGCCATAGATTACACTACCGTTAAACGTAGCGAGGCCCAGTTTCGGTCGCGGCAGTCGGATTCAATTGCTCCTCCCTCCCACTCAGCTTCATCCTATTCTGCTCCATCTGCATCCTCTCCTTCCTCTTCTTTGGGCGATGTGACTTTAAGAGATATCATGGCTCAGTTGCAACGCATGAATGCTCACCTAGATACATTCTCTACGGAGTTGTATCAGGTGAACGTTCTTGTCGGTCGTATTGCACGACGACAGGCGTCCATGGGTCGTTTTGCTCTTGAGGCTACTCCTTCACCACCTTATCCCGTGGCTTCTGATTTTGATTTTGAGGATGATGATGATGGTGATGACAATGATGCTTTAGATGATGCTGATGGAGATGCTAGCTCTTCCGATGAGATGTCTACTTGACACTCTTAACCTTTGTCACTCGTGATAAAAAGGGGGAGTAGTTTTGGGATATGAGAGTAGTCATTCTTAAAGGGAGAGTTAGTATTGGACTATTTTTATTAGGGGGAGTGTTCATATGTTCATTTGAGGGATGTAATGTGGATAGTATGTATCTTTTCTTCTCTTTCTTTTTTTAGATATATTATTCTTGTACATGAGGTCTTGTGACCATTTATTGACATACATTGTACTTATCTCCTTATTTATATTGATGTATGTTTTTCTTTCACCTACCCCTTCATATGTTGTTTCTTTTTCCCCTTAATACACATGTTTCTTATATTTGTATACAATCTATTATTTCTGTTTCACACAAAGATACTTTAATGAGTTTTGTTTAAAGTGTTTTAGAAATACAAGTTGTTAAAGTCTACTTGCCATAAACTCTCTTTTTGCAAAGTTTTTCAAGAGTTTGTGTTAGGATAGATTTTATTGTATTCAACAAGTGAATATAAGTTTAGTGATTTATGACTTCTCTCATATGTTCATTTGTTTGTTTTGGTTTTGTCACGGATTGTCAAAAGGGGAGATTGTTAGGACATATGTGTTTCACATATTAAGAACATTTGTCATGATTTTATGTAATTGGCTTATCCTTTGACAAAACGCACTTTACTTGTATTTGGGTAGATTTAGGATGTATTTAAATACTTTAAGAAACTATGTTTCAAGATCAAGTGTTGAATCCTTCAAGTCTGTCCAAGAAAACAAGCTGATAGTGCAAATTCATTAAAGCTTGACAGTTGCATCTATCGAGCTTAAGAAAGCTGTTCAAAATCCAGTGTGCTCGACACCTTCTTGACAGCTACTCGACACCTCCTATTTGTCGAGGTTTAAGAATTTCATAATTCAAATTTGATTTTCTTGAGATCCGTGAATATGTCTTTGGGTCTTCTTTTCTCCTAACCCTAGACATATAAAATTATTATTTTAAGGGCCGTTAAACAGTACACAAGTTGCACAAATTTTAAGCAAATTCTGTTTAAGCAAATTGTGACCAGAGTCGAAGTTCTTGCCCTAGTTCATCTCTTTCTCTTGAAGAAGTTGCGTGTATGTTCACCGTAAGGTTTTGTGACCAAGCATCTTCTTGATCTTCATCGTGTGATGAATTGAAAAGCTTTGCAGCCTACAATCTTCTTAGTTGATGATTGAAGTCGCGTACTGGGATCTGCGCAATTGGTTAGTCACGTACTTGAGAGTTGTGCATCAGAAAGGGGAACTGTCACTACAGAACAAGTCTAATTGGGTATTGGGGTAAGGGTTCAACTGTAGGTTGGTAAGGTACTTGGGATTCTTTTACTTGTAACCGCTTGTTGTGATAATAGTAGAGTTTCGGAAGTGGTGACTTGAAAATCACCCAGTGGGGTTTTTGCCATTAGGTTTTCCTCATTCGTAAACAAATCACTGTATTATTTATTTTCTGTTGCATAATTAGTTTATTGGTGATTTGTTTGTGCTACCACACATTTGCATGATAAATTGATTAATTAATAACTTGGCTAATTAATTAATTAATTTCTATCACAAGGGGTCATTCAGTTTATGGTCTATCATATTCCATAGGGGAGATGCATATACCAAGGGGGAGAAGACATTGAGTTAATAAGAAAACTTTATTTTGTCTGTTTTTCTTTATGTTTGTTTTCTTATTTACTTTATGGTGCTTTGAGTTATGTTTAGTATTTATGCTTTGTTGTTCTCATTGCATTGTGTTTGTGTGTTGAACGTGCTTACTTCCTTATGCTATTGTGCTTCATGGAATGCATGTTCGGATGATTATTTGCTTTGCTTTGTGATCATTGTAGTAATTTCTGTATGACTGTTTTGGTGTATGATCAAGTTGCTCATATATTTTACAACATTTTTACTTGATCGCTTTTTACTTGTTACATTATACTTTTCATTTTATTACTTGTTTTACCTTGAGCGTCTAATGTGTTTTGTGCAAGTGTTTCAGGTTACAAGTATATATATTCCAAGTGCATCATAGTTTCTCATTATTTTGAAGGGGAGCAAAACCTTAAGCATTTTACTTTATGTTGTCTATGGTTTTTGCTGTTATGTTTGGATAATTTTATTATGGGTTTGCACTGCACTGTGTTAAATACTTTGGTTTATATATTTCAGTTAATATTCAGTGTTTCTCATTTTGTACCCATGCTTTGTAGTTTAGTACTTGTTGTTAATGTTATGCATTTATTTAAGTACATCACACTTGTGCTCTTGTTGGATTTTATATCCTTGATGCAATTACCTTGTATTGTTGTATCGGTTGAGTGTTGGACATGCAAATGATACTTTACATTAAGCTTATTGGCTTGCATGTTTGGATGTTCATTCCTTGTGTGAATGATGATTGTGGTCACTATTTATAGTGATTGTTCATTTTTGGTTAAGCCATGCTTTATTGCTTTAATCTATATTGCTTGATCGCATTGTGCTTGCTTCATATGCATTTCAAGTTTTCTGCTTACAATGATCATATTGTGTTGTTGTTTTCAAGATATACTTGTCCGTATGATTCAAGAGCTTCACAGATTTTAGAATTAGGTGTGAGTGAGTTTTGTTCAATTGTTCTCAACTCACATGTTAAGTCTAGAGTTTGTTTTAGGGTTTTGTCACAAAATAGCCAAAGGGGGAGATTGTAAGGTTGAATTTAATCAACCATTTTGTTGGCTTTATTCCATGCCAATTTGCTTGTAATTCAGCATTTAGAAACCCTGTATTTAGGTGGGAATCATGTAAGGGTAGTGTGTGAGAGTATGAAGAAAAGTTCAAGAGTGTGCACTCAAGCTGGACTTCGTGACTGGATCTTGCGATTGACGAGTCGCCAAAGGAGGCACACGTGTGAAGCATGCAGGGGAGCTGAAGAGTCATGCCAACTGGAGCACTATAGGAAAAACTTCTAGTCTGGCTAGGCATTTAGCTCGCGACTTAAACTCGCAACTTAAACTCGCGACTCATTCCAGTCACGAGCCCGAGTTGCCAGACAGCTCTGTTTGTTACAAACCTAACCTTTTGCAGTCCAAACACACACCAGTATAAATACCCTTATACCCACACATTGTAAAGAGCTTCCAGAGAGAATTTTGAGAGAGAAACCCTAAAGAAAAACAAGATTGACTCATCCACAATCTTCATCCTTTGATTCTCCAAATTCCTCTACTCTCACCCTATCCATTGATACATCCTTGAGAGGTACATTAGCCAAAATCCTTATCTCACCATACCCATATCTGTGTGGAGGCTATTTGGTTCTTAGGAAGCAGTTCAGAAGGGACTAATTCATTTTGGTTGATGCAATGGGCAATTGTGGAATCTGGTAAGCTAGAGAAGACAAGGTTCGGTGTAACCCTATTGGAGCAAGAAGCTTGGAGGGTTTAGGTGCACTGGGTAGATTAGGCTTGGAGGGTTTTCTGCTATTCATGTATCCTAACTTTATTCTTTTGTGGATTATTAACTGCTTGGAGGGCGGCGGAGAGGTTTTTCGCCGAGGACTTCGGTTTCCTCTTCGATAACACATCGCTATGTTGTCTTTGTATTTGCATCTCTCTTCCCTTAATCTTTGTCTTTTAATTACTGTTGTGGTTGTGATTAATTTCAGTTTAGATTGTTTTACCAATTCTGTTTTAGCTTATTTTCATATTCCGCACATGCATTGTTTGATTATAACCTTGTGTTGGTAATTTGTAAATTGGGGGTCTAAACGTTCATAGGTGTTTTACACACTATTTGAACATTTAGGTTTAAATCACAAAAACAGAAAGTGCAGTACCCGAAGAAGCAGAAAACAAAGATAAAAATGAAGAGAGGATTTAAGTGAAGAAGAATGATTCTATTCACTGATAATATAGAATATGATCTTTACACTGTTGGTACATAAACACATTTTAATATAATACATAGGAGAAAAAGCCATAACTAGTTACAGAACTGTTTTTAAACAGTTACATCTTAACTGACCAATGCAACTAATAACAGCCTACTGTAACCCCTGATATCTTAACCCTGCAATTGCTACAATCTTGACTAAGTGGTGAGTGTCAACTGGCTGAGTGGTGCGAGTGTCATCAGTAATGTTGACATCTCCCCTCAAACTAATGAGCATATAAGTAAGCATCAGTTGGTTCTTTAACTGAATAAAAGGTTGAGAAGATAAGCCCTTGGTAAAAGTATCAGACAGTTAATCAGTGCTAGAATAAATTTAAACTTCCAAATTATTTAGAACAACTTTTTTCACTGACAAAATGAAAGTCAACATCAATGTGTTTAGTACAAGACTGCAAGCATGAAAACCATGATCAGGGGAGAAATCACACGGAAGGTTTGGGGTGATGCTCCTCCAAACTTCTCAAAGTTTTAGTACATTGTACGCATAATTGCCACTATTGCTTTTGTAGTTAAGAAGATCCTACTTGCAAATTGACTTATTTATTTATATTTAGTAATTCCTATCATCTGCCAAATTTACAGTCCAGTTCATCATTTTTATATCATCCCACAGAATTTCACTAGGGTCTAAATTCCTTGTTTTGAACCTTAGTTATATTGGATTAAAATATAGAACTGTGACACTGTCTGAGCTTTCTTACATTTCCTCTTTGACTGTTTATTTGGACCTAACTTTGAAATTTGTCCTACTAGAAAGGAAATTATCCTCTCTCCTGAAATAACATCCTAGATTTTCTCTTGGATAAAAATTTCCAGGATTTCAGCAAAACAATCAAAAGCTTTTGAAATTAAACGCATAAAAATTCCTCTGCTACCATATGACAGAAATCGGTTATCCACTGAGCTATGGCAGCAGGGGCGGAGCCAGGAATTTTTGTTTGGGGGGGTCAAGTGCGATGCTAATACATTTATTAAGACAACTTCCACACACACATATATATATATATACACATACGTGCGCTTTTTTATTATATATACACACTTTTTATTTGATAAGTTATATATATACAAAAAAAAAAAAAAAGTTTAGTATTTTCAATCAAAATTATTTGTGATGGCGATCTTTCATAAAATAAAATTCATTTTTTCCACTTTCATAGTCAAATTCGTAAAAAGTTTCATTTTAAATACAAATTATCAAATTTTATGCTAAAGTAAGTAAAAAATCTTTCCATTGAATTAATGAAATTTTCAAAAACATGAATGATCCAAAACTTGGAGAAATAAGTTAGGCTCTAACATATTTAAAGTTACATTGCTTTAACTCATATTATATGACAACTAAAGACACATTTCATGTGTAGTTTTAGTAACAAAATTATTTTAATGAGTCAATGACTTGTTAATCGTCACATAACGGGTTGAAAAAGATAGATTCAAATATATTTGATGCCAAACTTTATCAAATATTTAACAGATATAACAATAAAAAATAGAATTGCAAAAAATAAAGTTATATCTCTATAACTATTAGACCAATTATTTTTTTTAAGAGCATTATTGAACTAATTCAAATATTTGGGGGGGCAACTCTTATTTTTGTAAACTAAATTTTAAAAATATTAAAATAATTGTATATATATTTAAAAAAATTTCAGAATTTTGGGGGGGCCATGGCCCCCTCACCCTTATACATGCCTCCGCCCCTGTATGGCAGCTTTTTATTAATCCTATCAGTATAAGATCAGAGGAAGCTATGATGTCTAGAACTAGAAATAAATTAGCACACTTTTCTTATATGCTTATTGTTGATCAAGGTCTCCACCAGTACTACACAATATTGGCGCTTTACACTCCGTTTGTTTCGATGTAAAATATTTTCAAATGTAAAATATTTTACACCAAAAATATTTTATAGTGTTTGGTTAGGTATCTGAAAATACTTAGGAAATCATTTGCAAGTATTTGTTTCCTAGTGAAATGAAGAAAAAAAAAAAATCTTCAATTAGAAACAACCCAAACTAAAAATTCTCTCCAACCTATGCTGAAATTCTCAAATTTTAAATGCAACCATGAATCAAAACACCCAAAATCAAATTAGCAATATAATAAAATAAAATAAAAAATAAAATAAAAAGACACAGATTTTACCATGTGATAGAGAGGAGTGTGTTTAAGTGAAGGAAAAAAAATAAAAAAATAAAAAAAAAAGAGGAAGAGATATGGCCGGCCAAGTGATGAAGTGATAGTGTGAGATGAGTAGAGGGTAGTGAATGGGTAGGTGGGGCATGTGTGGTCCCAAAAATATCTAACCTTACCCTTAAAAAAAAAAAAAAAAAAAAAAAAAAAAAAAAGATCGAACCCCTTTCCCTCTCCCTTATGTGTGTGTGTGTGTGTGTGTGTTTGTTTCTCAAAAAAAGAATGGGTAATTGTCCCACATTACTTAAGAGAGTGTATTGTGTGTAGTATAACTTGCCCCACCCTCCCTTAAAAGTAACCATGGCTTCTGAGTGGAGTTATAGTGTGCCTTTGTGTTAGAACCCTTCTCCATCTCCCTTGTGTTTGTGTGTTTGTTTGTTTCTCCAAAAAAAAAAAAAAAAAAAACAACAACAACAATTTAAAAAACAAAACTAAATCGCACTATCCCAAAGTAGAGTTTTAAAGAATATAAAAAATTATCAATCTAAAACAGAGATGCAAGAAAAAAAAATCCACCAAAAAATTGAGAGAGGGAGAGAGAGAGCCTTTTTATTGTGAGGGAAAACTACGTATAAAATGGAAGAGATAATGACAAATTTATAGTAAGAGAGTGTGAATAAGAAAAAACAAAAATAGAGGAAGATGAAGAGAAAGATGAAGAATGATATTAACATAGAGAGTAGTGGGGAGATGAAAATGTAAGGGAGGGAGAAAAGTTGGAGAAGTAGTGGGAAGATAAAAATGTAAGAAATGGAGAAAGGTTAGAGAAGTGTAAATATTAAAAAAAATAAATGTTAAAAGCAATTATAGGAAAATTGGAAAGAAAAAAATAATAATCTGGAGCGTAGCAACAATAAATGCTATGCTTCAACTTTAAGATATACTAGTATTATGCCCGTGCAATGCACGGCCTAATAAAAGAAGTATATGTAAATTTAAAATATATATATATATATATATATATTGATAATATAAATAAATTTAATAATAAAATTTAGTGACACTATTTTAAAGGTAATGGCAAGTTTTAAATTTAGCTTTTAGTAGTAAATGGGCCGAGCTTTGCACAGTTTGGTCATAAACTTATAACATCAATAATTTTATTGATAAACACTAATTAATGATTGAAGAAAAATTCTATACCCGGTCAGACTAAAACATAACTTTGACTTATTCAAATAACAATTAAGGTGAAGTAGGGTGAGGAACAACAAATAATAATAATAACATACCGACATAATAACATTTATATTTAATTATAATGAAGTGCTTGCATCTCAAATTGTCAAATTAATATCAACATCTAACAACCCACTATTGCATGAATTATGATTAAAATTGACCTAATATTTTTACTTTAACTCCAAGCAATCATCCTGAATTTACAAATTAAAACTACCGAAATTTATAAAATTAAAAAAAAAAATTGAAAGCAAAATTCACAATAACACACACATAAATATATAGACACAAAGAAACTCTGAATTCAATAATTACAAACAATATTAATTTCTAAACATTAAAAAAAAAAAGAAAAAAGAAAAAAGAAGAAGAAGACAAAAGAGGAAGAGATATGGCGGGCCAAGTGATGAAGTGATAGTGTGAGATGAGTAGTGAGTAGCGAATGGGTAGGTGGGGCATGTGTGGTCCCAAAAATATCTAACCTTTCCCTTTAAAAAAAAAGCTTGGGCCATTACAATAGGATAACATTTAACAATCAAAGAGATAGAACCCCTTTCCCTCACCCTTGTGTGTGTGTATTTTTGTTTCTCAAAAAAAAAGAATGGGTAATTGTCCCACATTGCTTAAAAGAGTGTGTTGTGTGTATTATAATTTTCTCCACCCTCCCTTAAAAGTTATCATGGATTTTGAGTGGAGTTGTGGACTGCTTTTGTGTTAGAACTCTTTCCTCTCTCCCTTGTGTTTGTGTGTTTGTTTGTTTCTCAAAAAAAAAAAAAAAAACTACTACTACAATTTAAAAAAAAAAAAAAAAACTAAATTGCACCAACCCAAAGTAGAGTTTTAAAGAATATAAAAAATTATCAATCTAAAGCAGAGATGCAAGAAAAATAAAAAATAAAAATCCGCCAAAAAATTGAGAGAGAGAGAGAGAGAACCTTTTTATTGTGAGGGAAAACTATGTATAAAATGGAAGAGATAGTAACAAATTTATAGTAAGAGAGTGTGAATAAGAAAAGACAAAAATAGAGGAAGATGAAGAGACAGAGGAAGAATGATATTAACATAGAGAGTAGTGGGGAGATGAAAAGGAAAGGGAGGGAGAAAAGTTGGAGAAGTAGTGGGAAGATGAAAAGGTAAGAAATGGAGAAATGTTAGAGAAGTGTAAATATTAAAAAAAATAAACGTTAAAAACAATTATAGGAAAATTGGAAAGAAAAATAATAATAAACTAGAGCGTAATAACAATAAATACTATGCTTCAACTTTAAGATATACTAATATTATGCCCGTGCAATGCACGACTTAATAAATAAGTATATATAAATGTTAAAATATATATATATTGATAATATAAATAAATCTAATAACAATTTAGTAAAACTATTTTAAAGGTAATGGCAATTTTTAAATTTAGCTTTTAGTAGTAAACAAGCCGGGCTTTGCACGGTTTGGTCATAAACTTATAACATGAATAATTTTATTGGGAAACACTAATTATTGACTGAAGAAAAATTCTATACCTGGTTAGATTAAAACATAACTTTTACTTATTCAAATAACAATTAAGGTGAAGTATGGTGAGGAACAACAAATAATAATTATAACATACCGACATAATAACATTTATATTTAATTATAATGAAGTGCTTGCATCTCAAATTGTCAAATTAATATCAACATCTAACACCCCACTATTGCATGAATTATGATTAAAATTGACCTAATATTTTTACTTTAACTCCAAGCAATCATCCTGAATTTACAAATTAAAACTACTGAAATTTATAAAATTAAAAAAAAAAAAATTGAAAGCAAAATTCACAATAACACACACATAAATATGTAGACATAAAGAAACTCTGAATTCAATAATTACAAACAATATTAATTTCTAAACATTGAAAAAAAAAAAAAAAAAAAAGAAGAAGAAGAAGAAGAAGACAAAAGAGGAAGAGATATGGCGGGCCAAGTGATGAAGTGATAGTGTGAGATGAGTAGTGAGTAGCGAATGGGTAGGTGGGGCATGTGTGGTCCCAAAAATATCTAACCTTACCCTTTAAAAAAAACTTGGGCCGTTACAATAGCATAACATTTAACAATCAAAGAGATAGAACCCCTTTTCCTCTCCCTTGTATGTATGTATGTTTGTTTCTCAAAAAAAAAAGAATGGGTAATTGTCCCACATTGCTTAAGAGAGTGTGTTGTGTGTAGTATAACTTGTCCTACCTTCCCTGAAAGTTATCATAGATTTTGAGTGGAGTTGTGGAGTGCTTTTGTGTTAGAACCCTTTTCTCTCTCCCTTGTGTTTGTGTGTTTGTTGTTTCTCAAAAAAAAAAAAAAAAAAAAAAAAAAAAAACAACAACTACTACTACAATTTAAAAAACAAAACTAAATCGCACCAACCCAAAGTAAGTTTTAAAGAATATAAAAAATTATCAACCTAAAGTAGAAATGCAAGAAAAATAAAAAATAAAAATCCACCAAAAAATTGAGAGAGGGAGAGAGAGAGAGAGAGAGAGAGAGAGCCTTTTTATTGTGAGGGAAAACTATGTTTAAAATGGAAGAGATAGTGACAAATTTATAGTAAGAGAGTATGAATAAGAAAAGACAAAAATAGAGGGAGATGAAGAGAAAGAGGAAGAATGTTATTAACGTAAAGAGTAGTGGGGAGATGAAAAGGTAAGGGAGGGAGAAAAGTTGGAGAAGTAGTGGGAAGATGAAAAGGTAAGAAATGGTGAAAGGTTAGAGAAGTGTAAATATTAAAAAAAATAAATGTTAAAAACAATTATAGGAAAATTGGAAAGAAAAAAAATAATAAACTGGAACATAGCAACAATAAATGTTATGCTTCAACTTTAAGATATACTAGTATTATGCTCGTGCAATGTACGGCTTAATAAAAGAATTATATATAATTTAAAAAAAAAAATATATATATATATATATATATATATATATATATATATATTGATAATATAATTAAATTTAATAACAAATTTAGTAAAAATATTTTAAGGCAATGGCAAGTTTTAAATTTAGCTTTTAGTACTAAACGGGCTAGGTGTTGCACGGTTTGGTCATAAACTTGTAACATGAATAATTTTATTGAGAAAAATTCTATACCCGGTCTGATTAAACCATAACTTTTACTTATTCAAATAACAATTAAGGTGAAGTTGGGTGAGGAACAACAAATAATAATTATAACATACCGATATAATAACATTTATATTTAATTATAATGAAGTGCTTGCATCTCAAAGTGTCAAATTAATATCAACATCTAACGCCCCACTTTTGCATGAATTGTGATTAAAATTGACCTAATATTTTTACTTTAACTCCAAGCAATCATCCTGAATTTACAAATTAAAACTACCAAAATTTATAAAATTTTTAAAAAAATTGAAAGCAAAATTCACAATAACACACACATAAATATATAGACACAAAGAAACTCTAAATTCAATAATTACAAAAAATATTAATTTCTAAATGTAAATAAATAAATAAATAAATAAAAATGAAATTAGAATTAAAGTAAAGATACTCACATGAAAATTGAATTAACTTTGACAGCAAGGGGGAGGCAACAAAGTCATGGAGATTTCACATCACCTTAAATATCCATTGTTTTTACATCACTTTTTTTATATTTAATCAATTTTCTTTCTCCATTCTTTGTGGAATGATATTCCTTATCATAGTTTTGGATGCTTAAATCTTGGTCTCTTGGTTCCTGTGGGATCTACACATATTGAAAACAGATCTTTCAAAAAGTGAATAAGATTTTTGTTAAAATTAATATGTTAGTTTTCATGGAAGATATACAAATTGATTCTAAAGAGTATAATAAGCATATAAATTAGATGAAAGTTAACAAAAATAACTTAAACAAAAGGCAACCCGCACACGAAACATATTCAATTTGATAAAAAAATAATAATAATAAAGAAGGGAATTTTATGAAAAAAACAAAAAGAAGAAGGCAAATACATACATGCAAGTTTCATAGATAAGGTAAGTATGAGAAGGAAAGAATACATCAAGAAACCATACGGTAGTAAAAGGGAAAAATATACCAGACCGTATATATATCCCCACTTTTATATTAGATAATTTTAAGTTGTGAAGAAGTTGATAATTTGATATGAACAAAAAGAAAAAGGAGTTTACGTAATTAAGAAGTTTATGTTAATTAAATATTATTATTATTTTTTTTTTTTTTAACTTTATCCCAAAAAAAAGTTAATGTTATTAGATTGTTATTAGATTTTTTATTTTAGTTTACGATAAATTTAATAAATATTAGCAATTTTTTTTTGTTATTTATTACAAAAGAAAAAATTTTTGAGAAGAAAAAATAATACTTTTAAACTTGTTACCTTATTATTAGGAAATAGATGATGTAGGATAAAAGTTTATCCCCCCACCCCCCCCCCCCCCCAAAATAAAAAATATAGCATAAGCTAGTAAAATTGTTACTTTATAAAATTAAAAATAAATAAATAAAGAAGAATTTCTTTAGAACACTTATTGTTACTTTATCCAAAGAAGTTGATAAAGATCAAAATCTTTTTGTTTTTATCTAAAAACTTAAGTAAATGAATTTATTGAAAAATCTAAAAGTTTTTTTAAAAAAAATCAGCAATTTGGTCAAATCAATTTGGTATATCTATATATTATATGATATGATATGATATAGACATAGATATAGATATAGATTATACGTGGAAAATTCGGTGGTAATTAAATTAAGTGAATGAATTTATTGAAAAATCTAAAAATTAAAAAAAATAAAAATTCTGCAATTTGGTCAAATCAATTTGGTATATCTATAGAGTATATGATATGATATAGATATAGATATAGATTATACGCAAAGAGTATTCTACACCAATGAGAAGAGGCTTGGAACAAATTCCATCATAGAGACGCTAGGATGGATATAAGATTTTTTCCACAATTAATGTATTCTGTCTATTGGCCTGGATCAATTTGCACACTGAATTGAAGTTCCTACTAGTCTAGCTCCCATTTAAATATGTGACAATGCACATTTTTTTTAACCATTTTAATAAAATAAAATGTTAATTTTTTAATAATTCTATAGTTGGGGGTGTATTAAAATCGTGTATCCCTCTCTTGAAAATACTATAATATGCAAGTTGAGCTAAAAATCTCTTGGTAAAAAAAATTTAAAAAATAAAGTCATTTTTTTTTTTAAGAAATCAAGAACTGTGAGTAATCCTACGACATAATTCCAAATCCTGGAGCTCACGTTTCCATTCCCTTATCGGCCTTTCACATCCTTGTGCATAAATAGTCGGGACCACGGCGAACTACAAAAAAATGCGACATCTGCAAAAGGGAACATGCAGGAAATTCTTGTTCACAAAAAAAATGAAAAATTTTCTAACGAGTCCGTTATTTTTAAGTGACTGAGTCAATGCATGACCTTGCTTGAGTCAATGATAGACGGAACCACCACTTGGTTGAGGCAATGTATGACCTTCTATGTTGTAATGGGTCTAACTTTTACATATTGGCTAATTAAGAGCTCCAAGAACAGAAAGCAATGGACATCTTTGCTTCTGTGCTTTTGAGTTCCAGTTTGCTTCTTTTCTACTTTGTATTATCGGATGCTGCTGATAGCATTACTCCATCCCAATTCATCAGAGACAGTGAGGGCACAAGCTTGGTCTCTAAAGATGGAGGCTTTGCCCTGGGGTTCTTCAGTCCAGGTAATTCCATTAACCATTACTTGGGAATTTGGTACAACAATATCCCAGTACAAACGGTTGTTTGGGTAGCAAACCGGGGCAATCCAATCACAGACTCGTCTGGCGTGTTGATGTTAAACAGTTCAGGTAGCCTTGTTCTTCTCGGCCAGAATTCGACACTTGCTTGGTCGGCAAATCAAACAGAAGAGGCCATGAATCCAATAGTACAGCTTTTAGATTCAGGAAATCTAGTATTAAGAGAAGAGTATGAAGATAACTATTTGTGGCAAAGCTTTGACTATCCCTCTGATACGTGGCTACCAGGGATGAAGCTTGGATGGGACTTTAGGACTGGTCTGGAAAGGCGTCTAACTGAATGGAAGAGTCTAGATGACCCCTCTCCTGGAGAAACGAGTTGGGGGATTGAACTTCACAATTACTCTGAAATAGTCATGAAGAAAGGCTCCAAGAAGATCTTCCGGTCCGGCCCATGGAATGGCAATTTTTTCAGTGGTATGCCAGAGTTACAGGCCATCCCGCTTTACAACTTCACTTTTGTCTCCAACAAATATGAGGTTTACTTCACGTTCAATATGATTCAAAATTCTGTAATCACAAGAGCAGTTTTGAACCAATCACAGTATGAGCGCTACATGTGGGCTAAAGAACAAAACGAATGGAGCATGTTCTTGTTTTTGCCAAAAGACAAATGTGACAATTATAATTTATGTGGTCCTTATGGAAATTGTATCATGGGTGAGGCACCTATCTGTCAATGTGTAGAAGGATTCAAGCCTAAATCACTAGAAACATGGAACGCAGAAGAGTGGTATAAGGGATGTGTACGCAGTACGCAATTGAGCTGCCAGGATAAAGATAAAATTGGGTTTGTTAAATTTTCTGGACTCAAAATGCCAGACACCACGCATTCTCTGTCGAACGAAAGTATGAGTATTAACGAATGCAGGGTCAAATGTTTGAACAACTGTAACTGTACGGCTTATTCAAACTCTGATACTAGAAATGGAGGTAGGGGATGCACCATCTGGTTTGGAGATCTAACTGATATTAGACAGATGGCAGTTAACAGGAAGGATGCTAATAGTCAGTTTGTATATATTCGAATGCCTGCTTCAGAGCAAGGTATGGGCCTAGAGTCTTCATTGCTCTCTTATTCGTATTTTGATGTACCATCAAAGCTAAAATATTTTTTCCCATCTGTTTTATTGCATTACTAAAATATTTTTTCTTTTCTATTGCAGATTCAATAAAAAAAGAGGTGAAAAACAAGCAAAAGACGAAGGTGGTAGTGATAGTTGTGGTTGCCATTGCCGTAGTATTTGGGGTGGTCATGATTCCCTACTGCATTTGGAAAAGGTCAAACTTCAGAGGTAATATTACGCAAGTCATTTTACCAACTTACTTTGATATAACTTCTATAAACGTATGGAGTAGCTAATAAGATAGTTGAACAGGAAAAGCTATGATGTATAGCCAGTTAATTTTTTATTGGGAGAGTCAAACTGTCACTAGACCAGGATTTTGTGCAAAATTGAATCACTTGTAGTACTTGCAGCAAGTGTGTTTATTTGATGAAAATTTTGCACTTCGAGGCTACGTTTCATTCAATCCTCGAGGGCTAAGTTATTTTCAATACGATAACTATGATTAAGTGAAGAACTTAAAACGAGCATTTTCAAGGCAAAGTCAGTATGCTCTATTCTACTTTGAAGTATTCATAGTTGCGAAGAAAATAAACTCAAGACTACAATTAACTAATTGTATGAGAAGTAAAACATTGGAAGGAAACTTACTTTCATTAATGTAATGAGGCATATACAATGGAGTCTAATTCCAATCTAAAAGATAAATTTAAAGCATAACAAACAAATATGAGTGTTGGTAAATCTCTTGATAAATTAATGTACTAGTGGTTGTTCAAAGTATTGCTGACTAAAGAGGCTCACTCAAGCAAGTAAATACATGCGATCTCAAGCAGCTCATTAAAGCCCGCTAATTGACCGCCCTAACAGCTTGAGTAAGAATTGTAGAAACGGAATCTAAATCCTATTTTGATTAGAATTCTAACCCTAAATGTAACACCCACATATGCACAATTTTTAGTGAGGTTAGAGAGGAACAAACTCAAAGCTTTTAGAGAGAAACCCCATCTTTTCTTCTCATGAGCTTTCATGAGAAAATCCCTTTAGTTCTATAAAATGCTTGCAATCCAAATTGTCCCTAAAACTTAAAAAATAATTAAAAATAAAATAAAACTAAGGTTGATTTCCCGCTGCCTGCATAAGAACTCTTTAAGAATTTCAACAAAACAATTAAACGCTTTTGAAATTAGATGCATATATTCCTCTACAACCATGTGACAGAACCCAGTTATTAGTTGAGCCATGACGGCTTTTATGAATCATTTAAGAATTAGAATAGAGGAACCATCTTTATGATCAAGTAGGGGAGCACTTGTTATAATTTGATTTGAGAAACAGGACCACACAGGTTGGACTAATTGGGACTATCTTCTTGATCAAGCAGGGGAGGACTTGATATCATTTGATTTCAACAACAAGGCTACACAACGAGGACTAATCAACAAGAAGAGGATTGGGAAAGGTAGAAATAAGGAAATGGAGCTTCCACTCTTTAGTTTTTCTAGTGTATCTATTGCTACTAATTACTTCAGTGCCTCAAATAAGCTTGGAGAGGGTGGTTTTGGACCTGTTTACAAAGTAAGTTTCAATAACTAACCACATTGATCTTAGAAGAGAAATTCTGAAGTAATATATAATATTCCACAATCTAACCTTTAACACAAATGTTGAAGTCCTAATACTTGCATGAAACTAATGCTAGGTGTTAGAGGTATTAGTTATACAAGGGCGAGAGGCCTATTTATATTGTAAGCCTAATACCTCTAACACTAGGATCCAACCTATAATAATTGTTTGATGTGGATTCTTCCCAAGGTTTAATCAAAAACTAAGTTAAAATAATTATTTTCAGGGATCCTTGCTGAATGGACAATTAGTAGCAGCAAAAAGACTTTCGAGGAAATCTGGACAAGGATGGGAAGAGCTAAAAAATGAGGCAATGCTTATAGCCAAACTTCAACACAAGAATCTTGTGAAACTGCTAGGCTGTTGCATTGAAAGAGATGAAAAGATTTTGATCTATGAACATTTGCCCAATAAAAGCTTAGATAATTTCCTTTTCGGTATGTAGTTTTACACAATCTTAATTACTTTCAAAGTCATCTGCTTACATTATGCTTGTTCATAGTTCAAAATCTGGTTGTAAGTAAGGTATCATACACATAATGTCCACCAATTTTTTCCTATCTTCTATCTAACTATCTATATGTGGTATTGAGACAGATCCAATTAGAAATGGGATAATAGATTGGGCAACCCGAACTCACATCATTGAAGGGATTGTTCAAGGGCTTCTATACCTCCATCAGTATTCCAGGTTACAAATCATTCATAGAGATTTGAAGGCCAGCAACATCTTGCTGGATAAAGACATGAATCCTAAAATATCAGATTTTGGATTGGCAAGAATTTTTTGTGGGAATGGGCCACAAGCAACCAATCGAATAGTGGGAACTTAGTAAGTATAATCTATAAGTATGTATGCTCTATAGCAAATATCAGTAATAAATACAAAGTTTTCACAATGAAGCTACTAACTAGTTTGTTTAACAATAAAATACAGTGGCTATATGTCCCCGGAATATGCCATGGAAGGCCTCTTCTCAATTAAATCTGACGTCTTTAGTTTTGGAGTATTATTGTTTGAGATCTTGAGTGGCAAGAAGAATACTGGTTTATATCAAAGTGACTCTGTCAATCTTATTGGATATGTGAGTAATGGACCCTCTTACTTTTAAGTTAACAAAAGCTTAGAAAATGTGTTTGCGTTTGGCCATTTGAGTCCGTGTGTGTGAATTATACCATCTCTTGGCCTTTCAAAGGATTATATTATGAGTCAGTAATGTTGATTTAAAAGTTATATGATAGTGTCAAATTAAGTTCCCTCTAAACTTATGTAGCTACTTTTCGGTATTTTTCCCAAGATCATTTCTGATGCTCCTTTAATTCTATTTGCAATTCTTCTTATTTGTGATGTATACTATGCTAAGAGCATCATGAATGGCACTTTTAATTTTGGTGCTAAATTTTCTTCAGGTGTGGGATTTGTGGAAAAGCAATAGGTCGTTGGAGTTGATGGATCCAATCCTTGGAGATACTCCTCCTGCAAATGTCCTTTTGAGTTACATAAACATAGCACTCCTTTGCGTCCAAGAAAATGCAGCTGATAGGCCTACCATATCAGATGTGATCTCAATGTTCAACAAGGAATCTGCACTTCTACCTTCACCAAAAAAGCCAGCGTTTTCATTTGGCAGAGATATGGAGGATTTGGGTTCATCTAAGAGAAAGCCAGAAATTTGTTCTCCAAATGACATGACAGTCTCAATTTTGGAAGCTCGGTGACAATTTAGACTTTGGTGATCATACCTCAATTGTTTATCTTGTTACCTAAGCATGTTTTAAATAAACAATAATATTATTGAACTTGAGAAACCAAAATTTACCATTAGTCATTTACTCATTGCCATGTTGATGTCTATCAAGTCCTACATTAAAAGCGCTTCTTCTTCTTGTTTCTACTGCTTTCATTATATACCTCCTCTTCTTCTTCTTCTGTTTTTAGCATTACTACATAAAGATATTCATGGACTGATATCAAGGAGGGGCTTAGGGCCACTTCTTAAAGCCTACACTCAAAAAAAGGTCAAGGCCCAAGCAAATTCCATTTTTTGGAATAAATATAATAGTATAATAATTTAGCCTGAAAAACTTTGAAATCATGATTAAGGTTTAAATAATTATATTGACTATTGTAACAAACAATGTTATCCTTTTTAAAAGAGAATAAATTCAACCAAGTAGTTCATTGGTTAATGCAACTATGTGGTTAAATCTGATTGAGAAACTAAGTTATAGTAGCATTTAAGAAATTGTATCTAAGTTTTTCCCAAAATAAATATATTTGGGAGGAATTTAAACTATTAGTTTTACTCCACACCTTGGAAGAGAAGAACAAACAGAAGCTGTTATCATCCACCTTGAGTGGTTTTGTTACTGAAAAATATATCCAAGTACTTAATTGAAACAGGCTATCATCCATAAATAGGCCTTGAAAGCAAGAAAGAAGACAAAATTAGCTTTAATTAGTTTGGCTACAATTGCTACTGCTTACAACTTTTTATCACACGATTAGTATGATTAGAGTGAGACAGCAAAAGGCTTTGCTCCTGTAAAGAAATATCAAGTTCTTTATTGAGTTTATCAAAAAAAAAAAAAAAAAGTTCTTTATTGAGCACTAAAAGAAAAGGCTAGAGAAAATAAACAAATTTAAATGTTACTTCTTTTAGATTTATGAAAAAAAAAATTCTGAAGGGATGTTATTAGAGACAAACAGATAAGATTGATGATAGTTCGTAAGGGCAAACCAACTTTTTTATAATTAAAAAAAAAAAGATCTGACATAGCAATAAATAAATAAATAATTCATAATTTTTAACCTGATCACAAAAAAATTTCATGTTAGCGTTCAGAACCTGAGTTTGAGTGTGTGGGAATGTGATTGTGAAACTTGAAAGTGGCTGGTTCAAGGTAGCCAGGATAGGTATAAAAAAAAAAAAAAAAAAAAAAAGAGTCACTACTTTGGGCTCTGTGCCTTCGGCCATCAACTTTTGATGTGGGTTGCTCGGTTCCACTACTTTGGGCTTGTGGGATTCGTACCAGCAAGATCATTTTGGGCCCACAAGGTTTTTTCCTCCCCTCTTTGATAATAATAAAAAAAAGGTGTTTTCCTCTCAGAGATCAAAGATTAAAGATTAACCGCATTGCACCTAATAAGAAAACCCACATTTTATTTTAATGGTCTTTTCCTCTTTTTTTCTAGGATAATATTTTATGGTCCATTTTTATATATGCGGGATTGTAACCCTGAGCCAGTGAGGTACCAAATGAAGATGATTAAAATTAAATAATGTGATTTTCGTTTGGTACATGGTATCATAATTTTTTGTTTTGTTTTTTTGTTTTTTGTTTTTTGGTTTTTTGTTTTGTTTTCTTTAAAATGTATTCTTAATGGATTAGGAGTCCACATTGGTGATTAGTGAAATATACGATGCAATCCTATGAGCTTTTTTTCCCCCTCTCTTTTAAGTAAAGATTAATTATCAACACAAGCTGACACTATATAATAATTATTCAATTAGTGATGGATTTATAGTTAAACTATAAAAAAAATGTAGTTTGTATGAATTTATTCTTATACCTCAATTATATAGTATATAAGAAATAATTGGACACATTATGAAATTGAAACAATATAATTATTGTAGGGATAAGGGCCCAAAATCATATATTGGGCTTTAGGCCTTGGTCGAGGACGTTAATTGGTCCGAGAACAATTAAACAGTAGTGAGGGTGTCAAGCTCAGATTCCCATAAATAACATGCAGAAAGAAAGATTGGGAAAGGTGGTCTGAGGAGGAGTGTCCCCTCTAATAAACGAAGCACAGATCGAATGCATATCCTATCATTCAAGGTGAGTTTTTAAGGAGTTTCGGTGATAGGGACGTTCATCATGAACGTACAAGAGGGATAAGAACTTAGAAATATCTAAGGGAAAGCTGATACCACCGCATTGAATATACTGCAGCTAACTTTCTAGTTACATTAATGTGGAGAAGACCCTTGAAACAGTGCTGCCTTGACTACCTTAACTCACAGAAGGCTTGAGGGGGTGTCCGATGGGACAAGCACTCAAGTAGTGGCTTAACTAATCAACAAGTGTAGAGTCAAGATCATCAAAGGGAACTATATAATGTAAGAGACCCTCCATGGGGAGGGGAGGGAGAGATCAAGAGAGAAACACTGTAGCAATCAGGAACCAACTGTGTAATTAGACTTATAAGAAATATTTAAGAACTGACTTCTTCGGACTTTGCCGAGGAGGATTTTCTTTGGATTAATTCAATCTACTTCTTTGTTCTTGTCAATTGAGTTCACTTTATTTGTTGTCCAACTCATTTTAACCCAGGTTTCCAACCCACTTTCTAAAAATTCATTGTTTTGGGCTTTTTGGGCCTAGGTCCATCCACTGTCTGGGCTAAGGACTCAAATCTGATCCTTACAATTGGCGTCGTCTGTAGAAAATTCTGGTGTTGTGGTGAGTCTGACGTGCAACTATGGTAGGGTCAGGCCCAGACTAGGCAGAATCTAGGGGGTCCCAACGTAAAGATCACTTTGTCAATATGGAGCGAAAAAGGGACCGTGATGTTAGTATACATACCACCCGCACCAGCAAGAGCCAATCACGGAATGCAAGCCACCTTTCTCACGAGGAGGATACCAAGGCCCTGCAACCAGAAATCGACCATCTGAAAAGAAAACTACGTCACCAATGGCGAAAAAGAACTCCATCCATTTTTTACTCTACTGTTGATGATGAAGAGGATTGCAGTTACAGACGAAGGTCAATGACTCCTCCTAGTGAGTCTTTCTCATACGATGAAACGTCCATCACTAGCGTAGAAACAGAAGTTCATTTTCCAAAGGCCTGGGAAATGACGCAATGAGTAGAGCACTCAACCAAATCTCCAAATCACCCTTCACACGCAAAATTGAGCGAGGGAGACTTCCTCGACAATTCACTTAGCCAACGTTCACCATGTACAATGGTTGAACGGACCCTATGGAGCATGTGAGCCACTTTAACTAGAGAATGGTTGTGCACTCCAAGAATAAGGCCTTGATGTGCAAGGTGTTCCCCTCCAGTTTAGGGCTCGTGGCCATAAGGTGGTTCGACGGCTTGGGAGCAGGCTCTATTGATTCCTTTAAGGAGCTTACTCAAGCGATTGGATCCCGCTCTATCAGATGTAGTAGGGTCCCTCGGCCTTTAGATTCCTTGTTGTCTCTGTCCATGAGAGAAGGGGAGACCTTGAAAACATATTTGAATAGGTAATAGGAGATGTTCAACGAGATAGATGGTAGCTTTGACAACGTGGCCATCAGGACTTTCAAAGTCGACTTACTAGCTGAGCATGGCTTGAGGAAGTTTTTGACTGGGAAATCTGCCATTAGTGTACGCCAACTTATGGATAAGATAAATAAGTATAAATGGGTTAAGGAAGACCAACAGCAAGGTAAAGGGAAGAGTGAGGTTATCCCTCAAGAGAGGAGGGATTTCAATTCGGACCATTACAACAATAATAGGCCCCGAAGGGATTTTGCCGGGCAATCCAGGCTTATGACTCCTTAGATGGTTAACACTGTGTTCCGAGAACTAGTGCATCAAGTCTTGGAAAAGATCAAGAAAGAACCATACTTCAAATGGCCAAACAAGATGGGAGGAGACCCCTTAAGGCGTAACTAGAGCCTTCATTGCAAGTATCACTAGGAGCGGGGGCATACCACTGAGGACTACAGAACTCTATGGAATCATCTAGAGCAGCTAGACAGAGAGGGAAGGTTGCAGTAGTTTTTGCATCGGCCCAACGGGCAAGGAGACCAGTCAAGGTCAGGGGCGCAGGGGAACGCTTCTTCAAGGCCCACTTTAGGCACCATTAACGTCATCTTTGCCACTCCTAGGAGAACCGGTTCGCAACCTTTCAGGTTGATGTTTATGGCTCGGCTGCTTATCGAGGACATTAATCCTGTGCCAAAGAGGGCCAGAGTAGAGGTTCGACCAGCGTTGAGTTTTTTGGATAAGGATAAGGTTAGAACCATACAACCACATAATGATGCTTTGGTGTTCACGCTTAGGATAGAAGGATATATCATGAAGAGAGTGATGGTAGACCAAGGCAGTAGCACAGAGGTGATGTATCCTGATTATACAAGGGGCTGAACTTGAAACCTGAGGACTTCACAACATACGATTCGCCCTTGATAAGTTTTGATGGGAAAATTTTCGTCCCAAATGTTCAGATTAGGTTAACCATACAAGCAGGATCAGAGGTTGTAGAGATTAACTTTATTGTGGTGGACGCCTATTCTCCCTACACGGCCATCGTGGGAAAACCCTAGCTTCATGCCCTGGGAGCTGTTTCCTCCACTCTACATTTGAAAGTGAAATATTCATCTGGGGATCGATCGCCATTTTGTAGTGCCTGGTGGCCGCCATTTTGCATCGGCTTGGGGTTGAGCCCTCGGCCTTTGCCGAGGAGGGTTCATAGCAATCAAAGACCTCGGCGTCACCTGCTAGTGGGCCGGCCAAAGAGGTGAAATGCAAGGATTTGGAGAAGATTGTTGTGGGGGATGATCAGGAGAAGTTTTTTCAGGTCGGAGCTCAGCTACCTCCTCAGGAGAAAGAAGAGCTGATAGATTTTCTCAAGGGGAATGTCGATGTGTTCGCATGGAGTGCTTACAAAGCTCCAAGGGGGGATTCGAGCTTCATCTGCCATCATTTGAATGTCAACCAATATGTCACCCCCAAAAAGAAACTTTCTCGACACTCGTCCAAGGATCATTCTGATGCTATCAGGGACGAGGTAACGAAGCTCAGATAAGTTGGAGTTATTAAGGAGGTTTTTTACACCGAGTGGTTGGCCAATACCGTAGTAGTAAAAAAAAAAAGAGTGGGAGGTGGCGAGTGTGCGTAGACTTCACAAATTTGAACAAGGCCAGCCCAAAAAATCCTTTCCCCTTGCCTTAGATAGACCAACTAGTGGATGCTACTGTAGGCCATCCTCGGATGAGCTTTTTGGACGCTTTTCAAGGCTACCTGCAGATACCTTTAGCTTTGGACGATCAAGAGAAAACAACCTTTGTTACTCCTACTGGAAATTACCATTACAAGATGATGTCCTTTCGTTTAAAGAAAGTAGGGGCTACCTACTAGAGGATGATAACCAAGATGTTTGAACCACAGTTAGGAAAAAACATTGAAATTTATATAGATGATATGTTAGTGAAGAGTAAGATAGAATCCAAGCATGTTAATGACCTCGGGGATATCTTTGGGATATTGAGGAGACATAAGCTGCGCCTTAATGCTTCTAAATGTTCTTTTGGTATCGGGTCAGGAAAGTTCTTAGGATACATGGTTACACACCATGGAATTGAAGTTAGCCCTGACCAAATTAAGGCGATCAACGATTTACAACCACCTCGGAATCCCAATGAGGTCCAGAAGCTAACAGGGATGACTGCTGATTTAAACGAATTCATTTCTTGGTTAGCAGACAGGTGTAGACCTTTCTTCCAATTGTTGAACAAGTGGAAGGGATTTGAATGGACCGAGGAGTGTGTTCTGCCTTCCAGCAGTTGAAGGAATATCTATCTCGTCCCCTCATTATGTCCAGGCGAGAGGTGGATAAGGTCTTATTTGCCTACATTGCGGTGGCTCCCCATGTGGTAAACTTAGTGCTGATAGAGGTCAATGGTGGTGTGCAGAGGCCAGTTTATTATGTAAGCAAGTCACTACATGAGGTCGAGGTCTGTTACTTACCACTGGAGAAAGCCATTTTGGCAGTGGTGCATGGCACTCATAAGATCCCCCATTACTTCCAATCGCACACCGTTGTTGTCCTTACCCAGCTCCCACTTAGATCTCTACTTCGGAGCGTTAATTACATTGGGAGAAATGCCAAATAGGTTATGATCCTAGGAGCCTTTGAAATCAAGTACATGCCTCACACCTTTGTCAAGGGTTAAGTTCTCGCCGATCTGGTGGTTGAGTTTACTGAAACTCCGTTAAAAGAGGGAATGGAAAAGCAAAACATGGTTGAAAAATCGGTTGGTGCAATCTTCTTACAAGAACCTTTGTCCTAGAAGGTATATGTTGATGGTGTGGCGAACTACAAAGGATCTGGAGTGGGACTAGTTCTGATATCTCCTAAGAGGATTAAAATTGAGAAATCCTTGAAATTGGGCTTCTCGGCCACAAAAAATGAGGCTGAGTATGAAGCTCTGTTGGCCGGGATGACCATGGTTTAGAAGATGGATGGAAAAGCTATGGAAATGTTCTCGGATTTAAGATTGGTTGTAGGCCAAGTTCAAGGAGAGTTAGAAGCCAGAGTTCTTAGAATGTAGGAGTACTTGAGCCAGGTTAGACATTTACAGTCAAAATTTGAATCTTTTAACTTATCACATATCCCTAGAAGTAGGAATATATATTCTAACTCTCTTGCGACACTAGCAACCTCCTCAGCACAAAGTTTACCTCGGGTGATTTTTGTGGAAGACTTGTATAAGCCTACTGAGGTAGGGAGCAATGTGGTTCACATTCATCAAATTAGGGTAGGACCTAGCTGGATGGATTACATAGTATTGTTCCTTAAAGAGGATGTCCTACCCGAGGATAAGTCCGAGGCTGAAAAGGTACGGAGGTAGGCTCCTCGGTTTTGGTTGTCTGAGGACCAAAAGTTGTACAAGAGATCCTTTTCTGGCCCATACCTATTATGCATACACCCTGAAGTAGTTGAGCTACTCCTAGAAGAGTTACATGAAGGGATTTGTGGAAACCACATAGGGGACAGGTCTTTGTCACAGGGATCTCACACGAGGCTATTGGTGGCCAAATATGTGGAAGGACGCACAAGAATATGTGAAGAAGTGTGACTAGTGCCAAACATTTACACCAAACATTCATCAACTAGGAAGAGTCTTTAACCCACTGTCTAGCCCTTGGCCTTTTGCCTAATGGGGATTGGACATTGTAGGTCCTTTCCTTAAAGCGGCAGGGAATAAAAGATACTTGATGGTCGGACGAATTACTTTACCAAATGGATTGAAGCTAAACCTTTGGCAAATATCAGAGATGCGAATGCTAAGAAATTTATTTTGAAGAATATTGTCACTCGGTTTGGAATCCCTCATACACTCATCTTGGACAATGGATTGCAATTTGATAGCAAGGTCTTCAGAAGGTATTACTGTGATCTGGGCAAAACAAATATATATTCCACCTTGGCATATTCACAGGGGAATGGGCAGGCCGAAACTGTTAACAAGGTCATAGTTAATGGGCTTAAAAAGAGGCTGGACGATGCAAAGGGAAAGTGGGTGGAAGAACTGCCACACACCCTTTGGACATACCAAACTACGCCCCGTAGATCCACAAGAGAGACCCTTTTTTCAATGACTTATGGGGCCGAGACTGTTATTCCTCTAGAAACTAGATTCCTTACACTGAGAACAAGTTCTTTCACGCCAAGCAGTAATAATGGGCTATTAGAGAAGAGCTTGGACTTAATTGAAGAACGAAGAGAAAATGCTATGGTCTAATTGGCCTACTATCAACACAAGTTCAAGTAAGGGTATGATGCCAACGTAAAGCTAAGGCCACTAATAGTTAGAGACTTGGTCTTAAGAAAGGTTTTAGGAACTGCAAAGAACCTAGTGTGGGGAAAATTGGGACCCAACTGGGAAGGGTCATATCGTATCACATCAGTGGCTGGAATATGTGCATACTATCTTGAGGATCTAGAGGAAAAGGCTGTACCACGCCCCTAGACTGTAAATAACCTCAAAAGATATTATTATTAATGAAAGTCTCCTTTGTCACTTTCTCGTGTATTACATTAGCTGTTGAGCTTCATATTATTGTCTTCTTGAGTGTTAAACAAAACCTTAATTATGTCTGGTTCCTCGGACCACCATCTTTGGGTAAATTAATACTTTCAATTATTTTCCTAAGTGTTCAACAGAACCTTAGCTATGTCTGGTTCCTCGGACCACCTTCGTTGTGTAAGTTAATACTTTCAATTATTTTCCTAAGTGTTATATAGAACCTTAGCTATGTCTGCTTCCTTGGACCACCTGCTTTGGGTAAATTAATACTTCCAATTATTTTCCTAAGTGTTAAACAGAACCTTGACTATGTTTGGTTCCTCGGACCACCTGTTTTGGATAAATTAATGCTTCCAATTATTTTCCTAAGTGTTAAAAAAAACCTTAGCTATGTCTGGTTCCTCGAACCACCTACTTTGGATAAATTAATACTTCAAATTATTTTCTTAAGTGTTAAATAGAACCTTAGCTATGTCTAGTTCCTCAAACCACCTACTTTGGGTAAATTAACACTTAAGGACATCTATTCATTCTATCTAAGTATTAAACAGAACCTTAGTCATGCCTAACTCCTCAGACCATATGCTTTGGGTAAATTAATACTTAGTGACATCTATTCATTTTTCCTAAGTATCAAAGCATATCCCATGTTACACTCAGCTCCTTGGTTCACTGGTCTTAGGTAATTTAATGTTTTTGGATATTTATCTAAGTCTTGAATAGAGTGAAAGTTGTCTGCCCCTAATAGAAGTAAATGATAATGCTCTTTATTTTTAGTACTTGTTCAAATTATTTAAATTGTTAGTGATGTATTACTGTTAGCTTTTGCTAAAAGAATAACAACATTGTCAAAGCTAAGAACACATAAAGAAAAGATACATAAAGTAAAAAGAAAAATCTTTTCATTGACCAAAAGGATAATCTATTACAAATAGTGGTGAAACACTACAACAAAAAAATATACATGCAGGAAGACCACAACAAAATAAAATTTTCTATAGCTAGGTCTTTGCTTATGGAGGGTCCTTCTTGGGATCAGCTGTCTCGGATTGGGAATCCCTAACCTTGGACTGAAGTTCTGCATCCTTAGCTTGGGAGACCACATCCCTGATTGTGAGTGCATTCTTAGAGTGTTTGGCCTTCATCGGTGGCTAAGCCTCTTTATCCTTCCCAGCCCCTTTGGAGACTTCAACATCGAGATGAGGGGCTTGGGTGGTGGGGAGCTGCTCAAGAGGAGGGAGCATAGCTGGATTTTCTCTGATGTCCTCTGGGAAAAAGATATTCTCAGCGTTCCTTAGTTTAGAAGTCGTAGGAACCCTAGCTCAATTGAGTGCTTCTGCCCACGTCTTGGCGCAGTAGTCCCTACACACCCCAGCCACCTCTTCGATCAGCCTCGTCTCCATGTCCAGCACCCCACATTCATAGGATGCTGTCTTCTCGGCCTCAGCATCTTCACTAGCCACCCAAGCTGTCTTCTTAACTTTTTGCAGCTCAACCTTGAGATCCAAGACCAGTTGTCTCTGAGTGGCCAGTTTAATCTCAGTTATTTGAAGCTGCTTGCGCTAGTCCTTAGCCTAGGCCTCCGTGCTCTTCAAAAAGCTTCGGCACTCAGACGTGCCCTCTCCAAAGTGGTCAGCTTGTTGGCTAGCTCAGCCTACTCCTGCTTGAAAGCCCTTAGGGACTTCTCAGCCTTAGCGCGGGAGTAGGCCTCAACCCTAACCTAATTACAGCCGTCCTTGACCCACTCCTTAGCCACGAAAACTGGTTAGGTAATCTGCATAAAAATGACAGAGGAATCTTATGTAAAAAAGGGAAAGAATGAAAGAGCGACTAAGTATTTAATTCAAAGATATGTCAGATTATTTACCATGGCAAGGTCCTTCTTTAGGGATAGGAAAAGGTCAGGTTGCTTAAAGCGTCTGAGGGCATCCATATCTCTAAGGAGGAGAAGAGGCTGCTCTAGGGCTTCAGCAAAATAGCCTAAATGCCCCCCTGGAAGTTTCGAACTGAAGCGTCCCAGGGGATGGCAGTGCCGTCCAGCTTCAGCCGGGGAGCCCAAATGTGCTGCATTTGGTGCACCTCGACCTCAAGGGAGTCCTCCTTGCTTTCTATAGAGGATCCCCTTTTATCTCTGGCAGTTTTTTGCTGCTTCTATCCTTTGGAAGGATGATTTCCCCCTCTTTAATATCCTTCCCTTTCCTTGTTTTCCTTTGCAAGTTAGGATCGGGGGTGCAAGCTAAGAGGAGAGGGAAGAGGGGGAAGGGGAGGATTGGGAGGAAGCTGAGTTTGTGGGGTATCCTTGGATGAAGACCTCTTCCTCCCAGCCATTACATCTCTAAGGCCTCTCCTAGGGTTCAAGGCCATCTTTTCCTCTTCCTCGAAGTTGGTGTCAACTCGAGCAACTGCAAGCCTTGGAGAATGGGCTGCAGAAAGTCTGTCAAATTCAGCTTCGAAATCCGAGAGCTCCATAGGCCTTTTTGGTGCTCCTTCTTCTTCAAGTTGGAATTGATTGATCTCGAACTTGAGAGAGAGGCGCGAGGAGGCTGTTTCCTCCCTCGGAACAGCTACTTCTTGTGGGGAACGTTAAAAAGGAAGTTCAACTAGAGGGAGGTCTTCCCGGGCCAAGAAACCGGGCTGTGAGACATTTATCTGGTGGATTCTAAGGTCGCCTGCCCTTATTGCTTGGCTCGCATCCTGGAATGTGTTTGACAAAGGCTCGAAGTCCAATATTAAATGGATAGCTCGCAATTGCCCGTCTTCACTCACAAAAATTTTGGACCGCAGTACCTTGTTGAGAGCCGTGACGTTGACAAGACTGAGTTTGGGAGCAATGTGCGTTTTATCTGCAAAAAAAAATTCAAGGAGTAAACCATGGTTAGATTAACGAAATCCATCGTCAAAGTAAAACAAAGTGTTAGAAAGAAACGGTGGCAAAGCTAAAGGAGCTAAATCCTATGTTGAGGGACCTAAACCTAGGGTACCCCACCTTGATCTCCCTTCCGAGTTAGGCAATGAAGACCATCATGCCATTCCTCGGAGGCGATCAGGTAGTCATCCTTCATGTATTTGTTGGACTTAAGAAGACACGATATCAGTCTAACAATGTTGGACCGAGTCTTAAGGTAATATCCCACACCGGAAAGCTTGTGGCACTCATACATATGAATGACATCATGCCATGTGAGTCTCAAGCCCATTTGCTTGTTGAGAGCGTCTGTGCTACCCAAGACCCTAAATAGGTTGGGGCGCATTGATGGGGAGTGAACCTATGGTTGATCAGATAGTCTTAGGTCACCCTACCCATGGGAAGTGTCATTCCTCCCTCTATGAAAGCGATCATAGGAATGATGACCTCCCCTTCCTTTCTATCGTGACTATTTGGTCTAGAGCACAATACCGTAGCGCTACTCCCTACGGAATGTGATACTTAGCTCTAAAACCCTCTATAGCGGCTAGAGATTCTACGAGGTGCTTAAACCTACCCATTTGGTCAGACTAAAAGGAAATGAATGAAGTTTTTAAGAAAAGAAAGTAAAGAATAGAAACCCGAGGAGATCGGCCGAGAATAAAAGATTGTAGGAAGGAAGAAACTTATGAGAATAGGTACGAGTATTGCTTCTGGTACTTCTTGAAAGTTTAAATTTCTTAAAGAAAAGGACTTGGAGACTTTAGAAATTTAGGAAGTCTTGAAGGTTTAAGAGCTAGGAATCTCTGTTACTAGCTATTAGTACTGTTCAAAAATATTTAACAAAATTTTGAAGTCTAGACATTGAACTACGTACGTTATGCTAGTAATGCTAAAGTTCCATCACCAACAGTTGTTTTTTTTATTTTTATTTTGGGTGATTTTTGAAATATTTTGCAAACAAAAGTTGTTTATACCAAAAAACACATATCATAAATTCTAAAAAGATTCATGTGTCTCTCAAGTATTGCGATAAAAAAAAGGCTTACTAAAAATGAACTCTAAACTGAGTAGAAAGGTCAAATGTCCTTGGCTTCATCGGTCAAGGATTTGCAAGAAGTAAATAATCTAACGACTATGCCAAAGAGCAATCATAATTACTAAGGTGTTTTCCTCGGCCGAATAGAGGGATGACCCATGTTCAATTGCATTTGATAGGCGATGCTTTTTATTTGGGGGAGGAAAGCCATCGACTTTTGATGTGGGTTTCTCTCAGCCCATAGCTTGGCCACTACGAAGTGAAGCTCAGTTTGATAACTTCGGGCTCGATAAAGTGTTAAAAAGTTACTTGGGTCAATCAGGCCGAGATAGGCTTTGGGCTTCTGGGAGTAGTAGTGGGCACAATTATTTTGGGCCCATAAGGTTTTTCCCCCTTGGAGATTGAAGATTAACCGAATACAGCATGATAAGAAAATACACATTTTATTTGATGGTCTTTTACTCTTTTTGATATGTGGGATTGTAACTCTGTGCCTATGGCCATATTTTTATTTGAGCTGCCAACTAACCAGGGGCGTAGCCAGAAATTTTTATATGGGGGGCTGATTCGAAGTATTGATATAAAAAACATAAATCATAATTCTATTAAATATGAAATTTCAATTTTGATATATCTTAAACATTAATGAGCATACAAAAATTGTCTAGTTCACTATAGACATATACAAAAATATCCACACAAAAAAACATTTCACATCAAAATCATGTTTGACGACGATTTTTTAGGGAATAGAATTCATGCATAATCATTTCCATAGTGAAATTCCCAGCAATTTTCTTTTCTATATAAACTATCATATTATCTGCCAAAAGTTCATCCTCCATTCTATAGCGAAGTCTTGTTTTTAACAGTTTCATAGCTGAAAAAGCTCGTTCTATAGTTGTTGTAGAAACTAAAAGAGTCAACACAAGATGAATCGGTCTATCAATTAAATGATAGAATTTAGACTTCCCTGAAATTTCTAATCCCCTACATAGCTCAGATATTGTACCCATATTCTGAAAATCTAGATGCTTTGTCACATCAAGCTCATAATGTTGCAATTGATGCTTCAAAAGACAAATTTCCTGCTTAGTGAAATCTTGAGGATAATAATTTTCAGCCAAATTGCAAATATCACCAATTTTGAATGATCTAAAAGCATCTTTAGGATTTAATGCTGAACTGAGAGTGAGAAGATCTGCTGTTAGCTCACAAAATCTACTATTCAATTCTTGCAATTGAAAATCTATTGTAATTGTAACTATGTCAATTCTTAAATGATGTTCTATTGTTGTCAAAACTTCATCTTGATGACGGTATTTACCTCGAGCTTTAGTGTAACGAGTAATTAAATCAGGAATATCAATTTCATGTTGTCCACAAAACGATGTAACACTAGCAAGTAAAGGCTCCCATCCATCATCTCTCAACTTTTGAATAAGTGATTTTGTAGTTGAAACTAAATGCACGGCATTTAAAAGATCCTGAGAATGTTGTTGCAAAGCTTGATAAAGAATATTAGTAATTCCCATAATCTCTTTCATCATATGCAAAATTAAAACAAATTCAAATGATGTTAATACTTGATAAGCTCCCTTGGCATCACCATGTTGTTTATAATTAGCCACTTCCTCAGAGATAGTATTAATAACTTTGCAAGTTGCATTAAACATTTTTATCAAACTACAAATAGATAGAAAATGAGATCCCCAACATGTATCTCCAACTCGTTGCAAAGTACCAATTTGGTTTGCTCCTCTTCTAGTCTCAATTTGTTCCCCTTGAGCATATTGCAATTCATCATTACGCTTACTAGAACCAACGACAATATTGATAATATTAGTCAAATGATCAAAGAATTGATAAACAACTTTTACTTCTCTAGATGCTGTAACTAAAGCCTATTGCAACCTATGAGCCATGCAATGTACATAATAAACATATGGACATTCTTTTAGAAATGGAGTTTGTAATCCATTCCATACACCACGCATATTACTAGCTCCATCATACCCTTGACCTTGAATATTCTCAATGTGAAAGTGGTAACGAGAAAGGATAGCACATATCTCCTTCTTTAGGGTCAACGCAGTAGTATCTCTAACATGCACAACATTAAAGAAACGTTTTTTAATGAAACCATTTTTATCAACAAACCTCAAAATAATGGTCATTTGCTCTCTCTTCGACTCATCCTGGGCTTCATTAACGAGAATGCAAAATTTTGCATTCCTAATTTCTTCACGAATAGCATTTCGCACATTACTAGCAAGAATATGCAAAATCTCCTTTTGAATTGTGGGTGATGTATATTTGGCATTTCGAGGAGTATTTTTCAAGACAATACTAGCTACTTTGTCATTGAAAATTGATCTGAATTTTATCAATTCAATAAAATTACCTCTATTTTTTGAATCAAGGCTTTCATCATGACCTTTAAAAGCACAAGCTTGGAATGCTAGCCATCGAGCACACTCTATTGAGGTTTTGAACCTCAACCGATTATTCTCTAATTCTTTTGATGTTTGTTTCTCAATTAGCTTGTCAATATGTCGTGAATAATTCTTTAAATCCTCGCAACATTTCACAACAATTTTATGTGGGGAGTTTGGATCTTTCCCTACATGACGAATTAAAGGATAATTCATTCCATCATTCACATTTTCCAATTATTAAAATCTGTTGAAATGAATGCATCTGATCTGGGACGATCTATTGGTTCCTTACCAAAAAGGTAGCAAGGTAGACAATATATCGCATCCATTGAAGGTGAGTATTCCAACCAATCCCTATGTGATTCAAACCATGAAGGTTGAAATTGACGAAGATGAGTATCATTGTTGTATGAATAGTCTATATTTTTAGGTTGATATGGACCTTCTTTTAGATAAGCTCGTCGGATTTCATCTTGTTTGTTGATAGGCAATTCACATATTTGTTTACATGATCCCGGATCACGATCTATCTCTTTAGATTGAATTCTTGAACATTTGAAGGGGTGTTCATCAGGCATTGAAGTATCAACATTTGTTTCTACAGCCACAGGTGTCCTAATTTCTGAATTGCTAACATCTTTTTTCTTAAAGAATGCATCAATTGTTTTTCGTTTGCTCATAATTCTTTTAACTTTAAGAATATGACTCAAAAATTAACCTAAAAAGAACTATAAAAAATAAAATTTTAATTAGAAATTTTTACTTAGTTATATGGATGTTATTCATACTCAAGAAATAAAAAAAATTACTACTATAATTTAAACAGTCAAACAATTTTTAATACGACTTTAATTAATAATAACCCCTCAAATAAAAACAAAAATTAAACACACAAATATTGGTACACAACATAAACCAAACAATTTAACAACACCCACAGCCACATGATATCTAACTAATCAAAAATAGGTAATAAAAAAAAAAAAATTACCTTAGAAACTTTGTCTTCACAAAGTGCCAAGATGGATGTGGGCCATGTGGCAATGCCTATTGCCTCTGCCTACAACTTTAGATCTTCCCTTCAAGACTCTTCACAAACAATCTCCCCATGCCTTCAATCATGTATTTCTCTAAAAATCTATGAAAATATAAAGAGCATGTGAATATTTAGGTGTAGATAGTTGAGAAAAAAAAAAAAAAGAGACTCTAAAAAGAGATGAATGTCTAATGCTTAAGAAAGAGAAGAAAACTCACCAGGCAGTCACCAAGTTCCAAATCTTGAAATTTGACAATGAAATATGCTGGGTGATTTGTTTTAGAAAGCAAGAAGAAAGAAAAAATTGGTTAGGAATTTTTTTTTTTTTTGGACTGTGAGGACAGAGGACTAATGCTGAGTTTTGGGGGTTGGTAGGCAATGGTACCAGTGGGAAGTGAAAGTGATAACTCAAAAATGTGTTGAAAACACAAGAGCTTGTTTAGACCCCCAATTTTAAAGTTACGGCTTGATTGATTTTACACTAACTTAATACTAAGTGCAGAATAGTGTAAACACAAGCATATAAGCAAGAGAGCTACTCTAATCCATATTTAAAGCAACACAGTAGTAAAATGAAATGAACAAGAGTAGGGAAGAGAGATGCGAACACAAATAACACGCCGATGTGTTATCGAAGAGGAAACCGAAGAATTTGGTGAAAAACCTCTCCATCGCCTTTCAAGCAGAAATCGATCCACTAGACAATCAGTTGGGATACATGGATTAGCAAAAGACCCTCCAAGCCTAATCTACCCAATGTACCTAAGCCCTCCAAGCTTCTACTCCAACAAGGCTTCTTGGAACCATGTCTTGTCTAGTTTTCCGGATCCCGCAACAAGCTTCATGTTGCATCTGCCATCCTTGGCTTCTTCCAATGCTTCCTAGTAGCATCAAATGATCACTTGACACTCTAAAAGAGTGTGGTAAGTGTTTGGGCTATCAACCTCTCAATGGTATGGAAATGGAGAGGTAGGAAATGAGGAAATTCTACAAACAAATGTGTAGAGAATTGTTGGTATAACAATCTCAAGTGTTTTTGCTAGGGATTTCTCTCAGAGGTTCTCCTCATCATTTGTGGGTAATGTGGGTATATATAATGTAAGTGTAGAAAGTGTGTATCAGATAGTACAATCTGGCAGAACAGAATGTCTCGCGTGTGTCTTGCAGGAAGGCCTTACCTGCGAGATACTCGCGAGACACAGCTGTCTCCATCTGTACTGGCTCTTCGCATTCTAGTCATGTGCAGGGCACATGCATCTTTTCGCGGGATGCTTAGTTGCGAGATACCTGCAAAAACCCTTCTTGCTTCAATTGTTTGAGTCTTCACACTCTCTCTCACAATCGCACAACCCTTACAATAAGTTCCCACAACAAATACAGGGAACATAAGATTGAATAAGATTACAATCAAATTTGGTACGGAATAGAGGCCAACAAAATACATATTTGAAAATCATAACTTTACAGAAAGTGTATCAAAGAAGACAAAAAACAAAAGAATAAGAAGTAAAGGGAATATGGGATTTCATGGGGTGGGTTTTTTGAGATTGGGAGAAAGTAAAATTTTGTTGTTAGTGTTTGGACTTGAGTATTTAAATGTAAGTGGGCCAGCTATTTGTTTTATTTGGAGTATATAAGGCCTAAAACTAAAGCTATGGCCTGGGAGAATAGTGGAGATATGGGTATTTGGGGGGGATGGGGGGGGCAATTATTTTTTCTACATACTCTAATGGATTTTTTGTTTTGGCAGGGCCAGGGCCCCCCAAGCCACTACATGGCTCCACCCCTGCAACTAACAGATTATTAAAATTAGATAATGTGATTTTGGTTTGGTTAAAAATGAAACAAAACCCAATAAAAGGTAAAAGCAAATTTTAGTAAAACAAAATCAAGAATATTGAAAATAATAATAATTGCATGCTTAAGCTATTGAAAATAATTAAATATTCGTCAATTCACTTTTTTTAAAAAAAATTTATATAAAAATTAATTTTAATAGTTAAAAACATAAATAACGTTGTGTAAAGCTAATGCGACAATCTTGGTGAAACTTGTTTAACTACCTACTATGAAGACAAGGGGCGTTGAAAGAGGCAACCTTGAAGCGGTTACTTCAAAGTTGGTGAACTGCACCATGCCACCATTGCTTAGAAGGAACAATGGATTATCAATGAATTGTATTGTTGTACCCTAGAGCATTCCAAAATTGTATTTTTCAACCACTTTTTCTCCTAATTGATTTGTCTACCCTGGCGCCTAGCCAACTTATTTTATGCTGAAAAGTTGTGCAAAAGTATGATTTATAAAGGTGCTCAAGTAGGTTAAAAGAAGCAAGCACGAATCCTTCTCTAAACACAATTAGATTTCTGTTTTGCACGATCTAGCTTGAGTGAGTCCTGATTGAGTGACATGCCAAGCCTCAGATTCCTTAATGTTACACTCTATTTAAATTGATTTCGCTTGATCAAAATCTACACTGCTTCAATTCTTTGATCAGCCTTAATAGTATTTGAATAAAAATGTGTCATGGAATTAATGAACACTTAAAAATGTAACAGATAAAAATATAAAACTTGTTGAGAAAAACTGTAATGAGAGAGAACTTTTTCATACAAAATATTATCAGATAATGTTGGGTGTTCTTTATTCAGTTAGGGGTTGCTTTCTTTATGAAAAAAATCATTGCTCCATCACGGTCAAGGTCAAGGAAGATGGAAATCTTGTGAGTAGTCGTACTTGTAGATATAATTGTTGGGTCTTGAATAATATTATTAACAATAATAGCAACCCAAAATAACAATTATACACAAGAACACAAATTTTACGTGGAAAACCTTTTCTCTCTTGGTTGTCCTCTTTTGCTCTAAGTAGCTCCCTCTTGGCTGCTCTCTCTTCTTTTTCTTTCTTGTGCGGCTTCCTCTTTCTTTGCTCTTGCACATACTCTCTTTATGTCTTCTCAAAGGCTGCAATACCTTGCTTTCTCCTTCCTTTTGCGTTCCTCCCAAGCAAAAATCTCTTTTCTCTTTCTTGGTTTCACACTCTATTTTCCCTCTCCCCATAGGGAGGACCCTTGGGTCAAAGTCATCAAATTTTTTGTAGCATTGTTTATTTATAAGACTTTTTTGCTATTCTCTCTTGGACTAAGAATATATTAACTCTTTAACAAGGAATTTATTCCCTCTTGAACTAGAAATACATTATCTCTTTAATAAGAAATAGACTTCTTTCCACACCAAAGAATTGTCTTTTCTTCTACAACAAGAAAACCCAAATTAATTTTTCATTTTTCAACCAGGAAGCCTAATTGACTTTCCAAATCATAATTAGAATTTGAGGCAATTTCCCAACAATAATACCATGGTACGAGACATTGACTATTGTGGAATGGTTGTTGCTATCCTCGCGGTAGCCAATAAAAAAACAAACAAAGAAGCTTGATGACAGCCTCGGGTTACCACCTTCCTCTAAGTTATAAACCATTATTAGATTACAAAAGAAAATTTCTTCCTGAACCAAACAATGTTAGGCAAACCAAAATTAATTGAGTAAATTAAAACCTGATTGGTAAGTTTACAAACAATGTCATGTCATATTATGTTCACTGGGGATATAAATCATATAACATTAAAAATGATTGTTTTCTGCAAAATTTAAAAATGTATCACCATGGTGATGCCCAGTGTAATTAGATATTGGACTCAAGCCTTACCTTGTTTTAGGCGCTAAAGTTATTATACAAAGATAATTTATGTCTTTTCAATCACAAATTTCATTCATAAATGGGCGAAAAGCACTGCTGACTAGTTGCATCCTGGTGGACCTCTAAGTCTCCTCCCTCAATCCAACTTGACTTCAGAGTCTCCTTCCCTTCCTGGTTGCAAATTGCAGAGCTGCCTGATACAAACATGATTAGTATAATCTCCCCTCTTATTGCTTTCCAGCTTCTTTTTTTATGCCTGGGTTTTCAATCCACCAATACTACCACCAATGTTACGGTCACGAATACTATCCAACCTGGCCAATCCCTGACTACCTCGGACACCATTGTATCGCCTAATGGAAACTTCCAACTTTGTTTCTACTCTCCAAAAAATTCGACAAGTATTACTTGGTAGTACGATACAAGAAAGTTTCTGTGCAGAATGTAGTTTGGGTTGCAAACAGAGAGTACGGATTCATAGATTCCTCTGTTGTTCTTAAAATTAATCAGGATGGAGATCTTGTTATATCTGATAGCAGAATATATTCCCCGTTGACCAACACTCAGCTGGCAACGGTACCTATGCCATGCTATTGAATACAGGTAATTTTGTACTCACGGACAGGGGTTTTGAGGTTTTGTGGCAGAGCTTTGACCATCCTACTGATACTCTTTTGCCCGGAATGACTCTTGGAAGATACGATTGGTCATTAAAATCATGGAAAATTAAAGAAGACCCTGCTCCAGGTAATTTCTCCCTAAAGCTGGAATATTCGTATCGGCTGACATTAATGGAAGGATCTAAAGTATATTGGTCTATTCCAATCGATAGTTTTGATTTTTTATCTTATGATTTGGAGTACGTTACTTGGCCTGTTAATAACACTTCTCAGGCTCAATTTTCGAGAATCGTGTTGGATGAATACGGGGAAGCTTAAACTGCAGTCATGGTCAGAAGATGAGCAAGAGTGGAATTCCTCGTTACAGTCATCTGGGTGTGTGGATTATGTTGCATGCGGTACTTTCAGCATATGCAATGAGACAGCCCAGGATCCATGTGGCTGTTTGCCAGGCTTCAAACCCGTTTCTGCCGATGTTTGGAGCAAAGGAAACGTGTCCAGGGACTGCGAGGAAAACTGCTCTGCACTGCAGTAATAATAGTGATGTTCAGAACGATGGGTTTCTTCCCATGTCTAGTATTGATTGGCTTGATAGTCCGCTGTCTTTTGATATTGGGAGTGGTAAGGAGTGCGAATCAGCTTGCTTGAACAATTGTTCTTGTATTGCTTATGCCTATGAAGATAATTACCGTTCCCATAAGAACAAACTGGTTCTTTGTCATATCTGAAACAACTACCGGACGATGATATATATGGACATGATTTCTATCTCAAGCTATACCCCTTGGATTTGCTCACCAATGGTAAGAAATATGTAGGACTTCTCCTTATTAGTACTGTGGATGTTGTTTCTTCTTAATTTATTTGTGTTAGAAAAATTGTTAAATGCTATCAAATTCACTCTTTCCTTTCAAGAGTCTTACAACTCAATTGGTTGACACCTCTTAATAGAGATATTCATGGTTTAAATCACACATTCTCCCAACTATTGAATTATCAAAATATACATGTCACTCTTTCCTAACTATTTAGGATTTTAGGCAAGTGGCAATTGATCATGTTACGCAACTAAAGGTAAAACTCGGTTACACTATCTTGGGTGCACTACATTAGCTTTCCCAATTAATTTTAATTTTATTGACCAATAAATCACAAAAACTTAGAAAATGTACTCTTAAAATTTAATAAGGTAACCTAAGGTAAGGACAATTAAATTCATTGCAAACAAGTGTTAAAATCTTCTTTAATTTGAGGTCGGTCACTACTTTACATTTACACTTGTTGAGTTTCAAAGTTTTTACCGGATAATTCTTGGCTTTGCCATATTATTATTATCTGAGATAGTGGGCATTGCCAATTTGTATTGCAAGTACAATGCATATATTTATTTATTTCTCTGATTTTCTTTGACAGTCCCAATCTCAAGGAATGAATCTAGCCCAGCAGTATCGCCTGGAGCAACTGAAGAAGTAATGCTTGTACGAGCTAAGCAATTAGTCGCCATTCTGGCTATATCTCTGCCTCTTGCAACGCTTATGTTGGGCCTCTTTGTCTATTGTGTATGGAGAAAACTCAGGATGACAAGCAAGGGTGAGAAAAGAATCGCTGAATGTAAATCCTTAATTATTGCCATAAATATATGTGTTGTAATTGTTCACTGTTCAGGTGAGGATTTGGTACAGTTAGATTTGGGCATGACCATAAAGTCTGAAAATTCGGAGCAGCTGGAAGAAAATAAGCGTGGAGATCTCAGGAAAAGGGAAGTCAAAATGCCATTATTCAGTTTTGCAAGTGTTTCTGCTGCAACTGATAATTTCTCAGATGCAAATAAACTTGGAGAGGGTGGTTTTGGACCTGTTTACAAGGTATGATTATCCATAAACGCAATGCTTAGGATGAGGAATGTATACAAAGGTTTAACTCTTATCAACTTTACACTTGCCATGTTAACGAGAACAAACAGGCACTGCCAGTTTGTTACTGCGTCCGTTATAATTCCTGCTCTGTCTATTTCTGTCAAGTATAATTGGGCTATCCTAATTTCTTCATGGTGGCCACAAAACTAAGCTTAAGGAAAACAATTTTAGGGAATATTACTGAAAGGGGATTTGGTAGCTGTGAAAAGGCTTTCAAGAAGATCAGGACAAGGATGGGAGGAGCTAAAAAATGAAGCTATGCTCATAGCCAAGCTCCAACACAATAATCTTGTTAGACTTTTGGGCTGCTGCATTGAACGAGATGAAAAGATACTAATATATGAGTATATGCCAAATAAAAGTTTGGACTTCTTCATTTTTGGTTAGTAATGTTTCATATACATATATATATATATATATATATATATAAAATTGTGATTGATTTCATGGTCGATCTTTGCATATGATCTTTTAATTGTGTACAACTAATTTCTCATGATTGTAAAATAGATCCAGAAAAACGCAAGATTTTAGATTGGCAAACACGGATTCGAGTGATTGAAGGTGTTGCACAAGGGCTTCTTTACCTTCATCAATATTCTAGGTTGAGGATTATTCATAGAGATTTAAAGGCTAGCAACATTTTGCTAGATAGCGAAATGAATCCGAAGATATCAGATTTTGGAATGGCAAGAATATTTGGAGGAAACAAATCACAAGCAAACACAAATAGAATCGTTGGCACTTAGTAAGTACAAACCAACATGGTATGTGCTCAAACTGATTGAGAGACAAAACATGACAACTAATATTTTAACTTGATTATGGTTTTAGTGGTTATATGTTCCTTGAATATGCTTTGGAAGGCCTCTTTTTTATCAAGTCGGATGTTTTCAGTTTTGGTGTCTTGCTGTTAGAGATTGTGAGTGGTAGGAAGAACACTGGGTTTTATCAAACCGATTCTTTCCATCTTCTTGGATATGTGAGTATCCTATTTGCCACTTTATTTTTTTTTATTTTTCATTTTTTATTTGCAAAAGTTCAATATACTTTTTACTTCTTGTTAACAATTGCTGCTTTTTGTTTTTTTTTTTTTGTTTTTTTTTTTTATATTAATATTTTCAACAATCCCCCCATCTCACTTCCCCAACCCCTCCCCCCTAACACACACACGTGCACAATATTTCAAATCCTTATGAATTTACTATTTTCATTCCAAAGAAACCCCACAGTAATAATATATTAATTTATTTGTGTTTTTTTATGAATGGTTTTTCACTTGAATCAGTTATTGTTATAATTAATTCATAGTCAGAATTTCATTTAGCATTCATATGAAATAATTTTTAGTTGTTAAATGGACCCCAACTTATAAAAAATTTAACATTATACTCGGAACATTTATGAACCTAAACTCAAAGTTTTAAACATAAACAATATTATAGTCTCTATTTTATTATGTAATTAGTCCAAGATCTATGATACCCTTGAGGGGTTTAGTCGAGGCAATATAGGCTTTTTGCTTGTATAACTTGATCCAACTCAAGCTAAGATGGAGATTTGTTGATGTGGCTTGTGGCTTCAATTGTGTCGCCTGAAAGTCGGCAAACCTTTAGCTAAATTTGACTTGCGCAAGGGGTTCCAGGTTCCCTTGTGTCCACCATGTGCTGAAAATATATTCAACCTTTTAACTAGCACTCCTACGTGCGTGTTATAATCAGGTACCTTATCGTGTGCTAATGTTTAATAGAGAGTGTTCTTTGGGTGTGTTTGGACTTTGAATTTCTTAAGAGAGCATTGATGCCAATATTGTAATCTTCCCATCTTCATAGAGAAGTTTTCTCCTTGTTGCTGCCTGTGAACGTAGATATCATGCATGCCTACCATGAACTCCAAATGTTCTTTTTGTGTACTTACTGATTTATTTGTTCTCTTACTAATTAGTAGTTTGAAACTTGACTATATTATTACACAACATTTATTTTTTTCTTTCCCCAATATTTAAGGCATGGGAGTTATGGACAAGTGATAGGGGATCGGACTTGGTGGATCCACTACTTGATGATGTATCATCTATCCGTGTGGCATTGAAATATGTTAACATAGGTCTCCTGTGTGTTCAAGAAAGTGCAGCGGATAGACCTACAATGTCTGATGTTGTCGCAATGCTTAGCAATGAACGTACAACTCTACCTTATCCCAAACAACTTGCTTTCTTGAATATGAAAAGTGTGATGAAGGCCAACCCAGATAATAGCAGGGCAGAAATCTGTTCTGTGAGTGATGCAACTGTTTCAATTATGGAAGGCCGGTAACATTTTTGAATTAAAGCCATAAGCATAAGTATATCCTTGTAAATCATCCAAAAACTTTCAATTTCTTTGCCTATGGCCTAACAACATTATTCAAATGTATTATGGTTCTGATATGTATCATCAAAAGATCCGTTGGTACCTGACATTCGAGAGATTAGCTTCTTCCATTGCTCTGGTGACAAGCATCTCTGAATTGAAATTCAAGGTCTTTCTGTCACTTCAAAGTGGCAATGCTAATATAGGAAGCCATATTATGATGGAGAACGTATATTTTAGTTTTTGTTACAACCCTACAACAAATATTTTAGAGTGATTTTGAGAGACAGGACAATTTAATTTGCATTTGCGTAAAAAATATTGTCTCATAAATGAAGGTTGATAATCTAGCGGCTTTGCAATAATATTCAAGAGAAATGTTGTGAATAAGAATATTTTAGATTGGCAAGTTTTTATGTAATTCCTTGCTGGAAAGTTCTGTTGGGGGATAATAGTTGGGAGACTCCAAAGGAGGCCTTAACATAACTTACGGTAACAATTTAACCCAAAAGTTTGAGACTGTTATGGTCAAATTATTTTATATTAATTTCTCTAGGTTTTTTTTCTTTCTTTTTTCATGTGGAATTTCCACACACGAATTTGTATCTAACAATCTTCTCCTCACATGTCATTATCTCTGTGTTGTATTCCAGACTTCTTGATGGGTCACACATAAGTTCAAAGCTTACTAAAAATGAACTCAAAACCGAGTAGAAAGGTCAAATGTCGTAGGCTTCATCGGTCAAGGATTTGCAAGAAGTAAATAATCTAACGACTATGCCAAAGAGCAATCAGTAGTGTCTGTCGGAGGCACTTGGAAGAAAATGTAGGAAAAAAATGGGTCAGCATTCCGCCATTCCCCAAAGAGTCAGTAAGAAATCATAATAACACTACTAAGGTATTTTCCTCGGCTTGATAGAGGGATGGCCCATGTTCCATTGCTTTTGATAGGCGTTACTTTTAATTTGGGGAAGGAGAGCCATCGACTTTTGATATGGGTTGCTCTCAGCCCGTTGCTTGGCTACTACGAGTGAAGTTCAATTCGACAACTTCAGGCTCGATAATATGTTAAAAAGTTACTTGGGTCAATCAGGCTGAGATGGGCTTTGAACTTGTGGGATTAGTAGTGGCCCACAAAGTTTTTCCCCCTTGGAGGAAAAAAATTGGCAAATGCCATTTTTGGGCAAAAAAACCAACACCCTGCCTTCTTTATCACAATTTCAAGAATTGAAAATAGTATATTCCATTGATTGATTCAAGTATACAGAGAATACATATATATACTCATCTATACAGGTGTGAATACGGATGTAACTACCTAACAGAAACTAACAAACTCATACACGTGCAAGCAACTCCTTAACAGGCTTCCTCACGTGCCAGTGCTTAAGTAAAGATTATAACAAGCTAAACTACAAGTCGTTTGCACTTCAACCCTCACTTATGCAGCCCTGTCGTTTATGCTCTGTTGTAGGATCATCAATTCTGTGAGTGAGCCTTTGATCTTCTGCTCCTCTGCTCTTGCTACTGTCCTTGGTATCTTCATTCTTACTTGTATTCTGATACTCCCCCTCAAGAGCAGCAGGGGCATGTATGTTAATCATTCCCATTTTACAACTAAGAGTGGAGAATTGATTATAACTCAGAGCTTTAGTGAGTAAATCTGCCAACTGACAATTTGTTCTAACATGATTTAACTTGATTACCTTCTCCAACACTTTATTCCTAACCATATGACAGTCTATCTCTATATGTTTTGTCCTCTCATGGAAGACTGGATTGGAACCAATGTGTAATGCAGCTTGGCTGTCACAGAACAGTAAGGCCTCCTTATCATGATTCACACCAATGTCCTTGAAAAAGTACAAAATCCACACCATCTCACATGTTGCCACTGCCATGGACCTGTATTCAGCCTCAGCTGATGATCTTGACACTGTGGACTGCTTCTTGGACTTCCAAGATACTAAGGAATCTCCAATGAAGATGCTGTAGCCAGTCACAGACCTCCTGGTGTCAGGGCATGCAGCCCAATTTGCATCTGCAAAGCCTTTCAAATGCAAGTCTGTGTTGGAAGGAAACATAAGTCCTTTGCCCGGTTCACTCTTCAAATACTGCAATACTCTATGTGCTGCATCCAGATGAGGTCTCCTTGGCTTGGACATAAACTGACTGAGTTTATGGACAGCAAATGTAATGTCAGGTCTTGTGATTGTCAAGTACAAGAGCCTGCCCACAAGCCTTCTATAGTGACTTGGATCTTTAAGTTCTTCTCCTTCAAACTTGCTAAGTTTTAAGTTGTGTTCCATAGGAGTCTTTGCACACTTATAGCCCAGTAGTCCAGCATCATTGAGCACCTCAAGAGTGTATTTCCTTTGACAAAGAGCAATTCCTTTGTCTGATCTTGCAACCTCCAATCCAAGGAAATATTTCAAATTACCCAAATCCTTAAGCTTGAACTTATCATCCAGCATGACTTTAAACTTGTCCACTGCAGCCTTGTCATTACAAGCTATCAAAACATCATATACATAGACTAAAAGGATCATGAAAATGTTGTCATGCCTTCTAGTAAACAAGGAGTAATCAGCCTTGGATTGAATGAAACCAAGCTGAATTAGAGTGCTTGAAAACTTGGTAAACCATTGCCTAGAAGCTTGCTTGAGACCATAAATGGATTTTTTGAGCTTACAAACAACCTCCCCCTGGCTGTGAAACCCTTATGGAAGAGCCATATACACCTCCTCATCCAAATCCCCATGAAGAAAGGCATTATTAACATCTAATTGACTAAGAGACCAACCCTTAATGGCAGCAACAGCAAGAAGAACTTTGACAGAAACCATTTTAGCCACTGGAGAGAAGGTTTCAAAGTAGTCAATACCTTCCTTTTGGGTGAAGCCCTTAGCTACCAACCTAGCTTTGAACCTTTCAATGGACCCATCAGCCTTATACTTAATCTTGTACACCCACTTGCAGCCAATGGACTTCTTATTAGGAGGTAAGGGTGTCAAGGTCCAAGTGTTGTTAGCCTCAAGTGCAGCTATCTCAGCAGCCATGGCAGCTTGCCATTGGGGATCAGAAACAGCTTGATAGTAAAACTGAGGTTCAACAATGGAGGAAATGGCACAACAGAAAGTCTTATAGGAGGGAGAGAGGTGATGATATGACACATGAGAAGAAAGGGGATGAGATGTACCTGACTGGGAAGAAGGCAAAGGCTGGACAGAAGTGACATTGTTGCAGTGAAACTCCTGTAAGTAGGATGGCCTTTTAATGGATCTAGCAGACTTTCTAAGGGGAATAGGATCTGCTATGGGATCAAGGGGAGCTTCTGGGATATCATCAAGTAGATCATTATCAATGTTATGATGAACTTGAGTGATGGAATGAGAAGAAAAGGCAGAATTGGAAGGTGAAGACATAAGGGCCTCATCATGCAAGGCAGGAACAAGTGAGACACATGGCAATGGCAAGGAATTGAGAGGAATGGAGCTATGGGAAGAAGACACAAAGGGGAAAACAGATTCATGAAAAACAACATCCCTTGATATAAAGACCACATGAGTGTCAAGGTCATAAAGTTTATACCCTTTGACAGTACAAGGATAGCCAAGAAAAATACATTTTCTTGCTCTTGGAGAGAATTTGGTCCTGGTTTGAACAATGGTGGAGGCAAAACACAAGCAGCCAAAAACTTTAAGATGATTATAGTCAGGGGGCTTATGAAATAAGAGTTCAAAAGGAGTTTTGTCATGCAGCAAGGGAGAAGGAAGTCTATTGATGAGGTATGCAGCAGTCAAGACACAGTCACCCCAAAAGGACAATGGTACTTAAGATTGAATTTGTAAGGCCCTAGCAATGGAGAGTAAGTGCTGATGCTTTCTTTCTACAACAGAGTTCTGTTGTGGGGTATAAACACAGCTGGTTTGATGGATAATGCCATGTAAACTAAGGAAGTCAGGCATGGCAAACTCTTTGGCATTGTCAGTCCTAATGGCTTTAATGTGCTGACTAAATTGTGTAGCAATCATAGCATAAAAGGACTGAAATAAAGGTCTAACATCAGTTTTGGATTTCATAAGAAAGAGCCAAGTGGCTCGGGTTGCATCATCCACAATGGTTAGGAAATATTTGTAACCATCCAAAGTAGGAACTGAATAAGGGCCCCAAACATCCATGTGAACTAAATCAAAAGCACATGCAGAGATTTTATTATTGAAAGGGAAAGGTAAACGTTTAAGCTTGGCCATGGGACAAATATGGCAAGTCTTATTACAAATGAATTGTAAGGAAGGAAGATGAGAACCTAAAACTTTAAGCTTCATATCTGAAGGATGTCCTAATCTGGCATGCCACAGAGAGGAAGATGCAGAACTTGTAGAAGTTGAAGCAGAAAAAGGAGGAAAAGAAGCTTTGGACTTATGACTGCCTAAGTAATCAGCAAGGGAAGAAGGAGAGATGTGTTGTAGGCTGTCACACTGCAACAAATACAAGCCATCAACAGCCTTGCCCATCCCAATCGTTTTCCAAGGTAAAAGGTCCTGAAGAAAACAATAATTGGAGAGGAAAACAAGGCAATAAGGTTGAGATAGTGTGAGTGTACTAACAGATAGTAAATTGAAGCTGAAAGAGGGAACACAGAGAACATTAGTAAGTGTAAGAGAAGGAGAGAGAATAACAGTGCCAATGTGAGTGACTTGAGCTGATTCCCCATTAGGCAAGTGAACTAAAGACTGTACAGTAGCAGTGATTGAAGTTAACAGATCAACTGAGCAAACAAAATGGTCAGTAGCCCCAGTATCCAACACCCATGTCCATTGATCATAGACTCTTCTATTCACTACTTGTGCAGAGAAAACACTATGAGACAGATCAATACCTGACATTGGAGCACTGATGGATGCAGAAAAGGATGCTACATTTGCCATTGAAGCATCTCTGATTTGAGCAGAAGGTAAGATGGATGAATTGGAAGCTCCAAATAAGGCATGAAGTTGCTGATATTGTTTAGGAGTGAAAACAAATGGATGATTCATTGGTGAGGCAAGTGGAATATGAGCAACCTGATGATCTGAAGACACTTGATGAGCCATAAATGGCTTGTTCTTGAACTTGAAACCTGGTGGAAAACCATGCTTTTTGTAGCATTTATCCACTGTGTGACCAAGCTTGCCACAATGTGTGCAAGTTGGTCTTTCTTTCCCTTTTCCAACAGCACCACCAAGAAATGAACCAAGATGCTCATTGGTCAATTTAGCAGCTAAAGCAGTGGAATCAACCTTGGGAAAAACTGAATTAGGCACTGATCTTTGTGTCTCTTCTTGGATTAACAAGGAATACACCTTACTAAGAGATGGAATTGGATCCATAAGCAAAACTTGAGATTGTACTTGGGAGAAAGAATCATTCAATCCCATTAGAAATTTCATAACAGATTCTCTTGTTTGTAAATCAGTGAGTTTCTTGTTAATATTGCAAATGCATTTACCACATGAGCAAGTAGGAAAGGGACTAAGATTCTGTAATTGATCCCAAAACACCTTCAATTGAGTAAAGAAATCAGTGATGGATGATTCACCTTGATGAAGCTCGGCTATGTCCTTCTGAAGATTGAAGACTCTAGGTCCATTTGTTTGAGCAAAACGATTCTTCAAGTCATTCCAAATTTCTAGAGCAGTATCTTCATAAATGATGCTGGATTGAAGCTTTGGTGAAACTGAATTGGTTAGCCATGTCCCAACCATATTATCACATTGTATCCATGCTTGCTCATTTGAAGGAGTTGAAACTAGTGGTGATGAAAGAGTTAAGGTTTCATCAATAAACCCTAGTTTATTCTTGGTGAGTAAAGCTTTTCTAACTGCACGAGCCCAAGCTGCATAATTTTCACCACCTAACAATGGCTGCGTGACAAGGACAAGACTTGGATTCTCTGCGTGATGTAAAAACAGAGGGTTATCCATTGGAGATTCTTGAGAAGAAGATGGATTCACAGACGTGGAAGCTTCTGTAGAACCATTTGTATTTGTAATAGAAGTCATATATGACAATTGATGTTTGAAGAATCAACTTCAACTTCCAGAAAATAAAATTTTCTCAAGAACAGAGAGGAATTTTCTCGGAAAATTGAGGAAGATGAAAGAAAATGCAAAACCTACAGGAATTTAGGAATTTTGCTCTGATACCATATCACAATTTCAAGAATTGAAAATAGTATATTCCATTGATTGATTCAAGTATACAGAGAATACATATATATACTCATCTATACAGGTGTGAACACGGATGTAACTACCTAACAGAAACTAACAAACTCATACACGGGCAAGCAACTCCTTAACAGACTTCCTCACGTGCCAGTGCTTAAGTAAAGATTATAACAAGCTAAACTACAAGTCGTTTGCACTTCAACCCTCACTTATGCAGCCCTGTCGTTTATACTCTGTTGTAGGATCATCAATTCTATGAGTGAGCCTTGGATCTTCTGCTCCTCTGCTCTTGCTACTGTCCTTGGTATCTTCATTCTTACTTGTATTCTGATATTCTTTCCCAAACTAATTAGGGAAATGCCTCTCTTTTGTAACTCGATAATATAGAAGTCGAGATTTATGAAAAACTTGATTATATTATTGTCGAGTTATATCCAGCCTTTTGCCACACTAGCGTAGCAGATGTGGACTTTTCCAATTAAAAAATGGTCATTAATAATCACATAACTCGGTAATTGGAAAATCGAGTTTGCTTTACATTTTTCAAACCCAACGTCTCACAACGCCTGTTCACTCTCCCTCGCTCTCTGCCATCACTCTCCCGCTACACTCTCCCTCGCTCTCTATGATCACGCTTCCCCAGTCTCCCCCACCCTTTTCCATCAGTCTCCCTTACCCTTTTCGATCAGACGCAGTTGCCGGTACTCTGGTCTCTACCGTACCCTTTTCAATCCCTCACCGTACTCGCCGCTGTTGATTACAAGTACGTTGCTCTGCCGTTTTACTGTTTTGTGCTGCATTTGTTTTGTGGGAAATGGATGATTATCAGAGGGGGATCTTGCATTACCAAAATCTTCAATTTTTTTCCATTTGTTTTATGGGTATGACGCAGGTTCAGGTTTTGTGTAGGGAAGAAAATATGATAATAAGTGCCAGTTACATTTTTTACTATTTGAAAATGTGTTGTTGAAAAAGTTCTATTTGATATTGCCAAAACAAATGGCTACGGTGGAAGGAATTAATAAATAGCTGTATTTTTGAAGATACAAACTGATTAAAGACTCAGTTGGAATCATTGTTGATTAGAACTTTGGTTGATTGCTCTCGTGCCTGGGGTGCTTAGAAATAGCAACCCCCTTCTAGATTTCACATAATCACTTAGTTTTGTAGATAATTCTTTTAGGTTATGGTGTGCTTATCATCATGACCATGAAGTAACCTGTTTTATTAATAAATTATCATTATTTATCATAAGACAAATGAACATGAAGTAACCTGTTCTATTAATAAAATTTATTTATTAATATATGAAAGTATAGTTTATATAAATATTTTCCATTTTTGCAATAGGTGTGGACATTGAACTTCATGTTGATATTGTTTCCTGATTTCATTTATTGTAGAATTTGTATTTGCTACAAACAGTATGAGTGTATGCACTGACATTGAAAAATAGAGACTATATTGCTACTTTCATTAGAGTTCAAGCCATGACATGAATTTCATGATTTCCATTTTGTGAAGTTTCTTATATTAATCTCTATGCACTGACATTGAAAATAGAGTCTAAATACACATCAAAGTTTGTAACTTTTGTTTTATGATTATTAATCTTCAATTGTTTATATTAATCTTCAATGTTTTTCATTTGTTTTATGATTATCAGAGGGGGATTAGTCTATCTTTGTGTTTCATTCTCTCTAAGAATGTGTGACTTATAATATGTTGACTGTTACTTCAATTTATTTTTTGTTTTTTCATTTGTTTTATGTCGATTGTGAATCATATACTTTTTTATCTTTTTGTTAAAGGCTGGTTCTCAAATCTTGCATCATTCATTTGAATGTTGAACCAAATGAGAAAATCTCTTTTAAAATAGTAAGACAATTTGGTGATAAGATGTCTCAATGACTTCATTTTTGTTTGGTACCCTTTTGTTTGGTACCTTTTGTTAGTTTCTATTAATGTTAATTGAATTACTTTTGGATTAATTCATTAGTGTGCTCTACCACAAATTAAGTTTAATCTTTCAAGTATGCTTTTTTTATTGTTAAAACCAAACAATTTTCACGCTTTCGTTAATGTTTTGGAATTCTGTACCATCTTGTTTTATGTTCCTTTTATGGAGAGATAGAGAGGAATAGAAGGATATTTTGAATGCCAAGAGTTGTCCACGTGGAGTCTTAAATTTCAATTAATAGGGTTGGGTTGTTGTATTATTGGATGTTATTGAATGCACCTAGACCTTTAAAGCTTTATGTTCCCATAGTATTTGCAATATGTAGTTTCTACTAGAAACTTAGGGTATACATCTTGTATACTTCATTGGATTTTGTTGTACTTGGTTTTTATTTGATGAAATTTAAGCCTTATGGTCTAATGTAGAATCCTGACTATTGCTTATAAGTAATATCGGACTTGGGTATAGTTTCGAGTCTGATAGAGTTATACTCATATAAATGGATCTAGAACTAACTCCTAAAAGTTGAAAACGACCCACCAAGCAGGAAATCGAGTACAATTAACTCCTAAAATGTTGAAAATAGACCTAACAAGCAGGGAAGTTGGCTGACTGAGTCATGGTATGCTTACATATCTAGTGAGTAGAAACGTAGAAGAATTAGTATAGGTTTCTAGATATTAAGTTGAGAACTTGACACAATATAGGGATCTTAGTGGTCCATTGTAAATGGCAATTTCATAGGACATAAAATGGGGAGCTGTCAAGGATGACCTTATAGAGAGTGTTACTTTGTTGAAAAGACGAAGGTTGATTGAACAGTTCTGAGAACAGAATACCTAAACATTGAGTTGTTGTAGTTGATATTTACCATGTCATTGCATTGGTCATAAGCTATAGAGTTGAATTTAAATGTTTTTGGGGGGAAGATCACATATTGTGTGTTGCATGGTTAAATTTAATTCGAAACCTAATATGCAGTTCCTAATAATTGTAATTGATATTTTCCCTGTTAAAATCACTCTCAAAGACATCATAAACCAAAAAGAACTATCACAATTAAATATTGCTCAGATGTTGAACATCTAGGTGTCAATCAAGTTTCTAGCACATTAATTAGGCATTTGTTTGTTTTTTTACTTCAATTACAGATAATAGAAAAAGAAAAAGTGTTTTTATGTAAAATTATGGCAAGTTCTTATTTTATTTATTTAAGCTTTAATTTGATTGCTTTTGGATTGCATGTTAAGTGAGGGCAAGAACTGATGTTGACAATCTTGTTGGGATCATAATATGTCTTACTGTGTCCATGCTTTTATTTTATATTAATTGTGGTTTACTTGTCAAATATTTGCTAACAATTTATTTGCTACCACGTCAGATATGCAGGCACTAGATAGAGTGAAGCTTGGACCTGACAATCAGACCCAGTTGACCCGACAGTCGGATCATTGGTCAATTGCGCTTTGGAGACCTGCTGCCAACCAGGTATGTAGTTGTATTATTAATACATGTCCGTTTTATAATTACCTTATGTGCACTACCTAACACAATGCTCGTCCGTGTGTAGGAGGTGCCTGGCATCATAAAGGTTTGACACTGTCATGTATTGCTGCAACGTGGGCAAGACCCACATATCATGCAATACATAGAGGCAATTGGTTTGATTGGGTTATTCAAGGTTCCTGATATGGAGGTCGACCACGCCCTGATCATGGCCTTGGTCGAGCGGTGGCGTCCGGAGATGCACATGTTCCACTTACCCCATGGAGAAATGGGTATCACCTTGCAAGATATAGAGGTGATGCTGGGGATTCCGGTGGATAGGTTGCCTGTCACTGGGAGGACAGACTTGAAATGGAACGAGGTGAGGCTTGTTGGGCCATGAACCTCCGCCCATGATACCAAACTTGAACAAGTCTACTCTCACTAGGGCGAGGATAAAATACAAGTGGCTTGATGCACAGTTTATCGCTCCCCTAGCTGTGGACGCTGATGACGAAGTCGTGCAGCAAAATGCTCGCTACCACCTACTTGTATGGATAGGGGCCTTGTTGTTCATGGACAAGTCGGCAGACTGGGTCTCACTATTGACTCTGCCGCTCTTCAACCCAATCAGCAATGCGAGACAGTACAACTGGGGTAGTGCAGCATTGGCTTGGCTCTACAGGCAACTTTGTAGTGCATCGAAGAAGGATACAATGCAAATTGGAGGAGCACTCTTGTTGGTGCAGCTATGGGCCTATTCAAGGTTCCCACAAATATGCCTTATTACGAGGCCGCCTCTACCGCCAGTGCACTTAGGGCCCCTTGCCATCAGGTACATTCATTGAGTTCTTGTTATTCAAGCTAAGTGTCTCTTAGGAATAGCCTTATTTATGTGTAATAGTGTATTAGATTTTATTTGTATCTTTGATATAATTAAAAATATGTCAAACTAACAAACAAAAGAACGAGCATTTGTCGAATGTAAAGTAAAGTTTGTTAAATGTAAAGTTCAGTAACGAGCATTTGTCGAAACCCCATATTTGCTAGGTGGAGTGGGCCAAAGATCACCGGAGAGCATGCCACACATGTCCTTGCTGCGTACCGGACGTCGCTAGTTGCATTACGGGCAAAGTAGGTATCCGGTTAATTTACATCCTCAATTTGAGTTTTTTATTTTCGTTTCCCTCAATTGCATGACCACGTTTTTTATTTTTATTTTCGTTTGAATTCTTGGATTCTTGTAGGAATGAGTTGATTTAAGAATATTGGTTCCTTTCTAGTTTGGTTACACTTTTATTGATCATAACCTCTGGTTTATTTAGGATCTACGCTTGGTATTGATGCTTTGATAGATTAATTTGAATCAATGTTCAATGATTGTCATCAAGTTTTGTATTGGTGAATGCTACCTTTAAATTATACTCCTGCCTATTAATAGTAATGGCAACAGAGTTGTATTGATGCAGAATACTGTTGTAGTGTTATGTTAAGAAGCTTAATACTTAAGATTATTATTAACTAGTCGCTAACCTATGCATAGCACGGGAAAGCTATGAATAGTCCGTTTTGATACAGCTGAAAGCTGAAAACTAAAAACACTGTAGCAAAATAATTTTTAAAAGTGTGAATAGTTCCATGGGACCCATTTTTATGAAAAAGTTGCTGAACAGTGAAGTTTGTGGGTCCTACTAAACCTACTTGTGTTGATTGATCATTGTAGTTTGGTTTCTTAATGTTTTTGCTTTTTTTGTACATTCCCTATGTACTGGGTGGAGTGTTAATGAAGTTTTTATGTTACTTATCGAGGAGAAAAAAAAACAAATAAGTTTATAAAGAACCCGAAATAAAATAGGGAGCACAAAAAAAGTTTCATGTACCTAGCATATGTTCATGTTGTCTTTACCACATTGCCTCCTGCGTTTGCACATCCTTGAACTCTCTCTAAATTGAAACCCGTAAGCATTCCTAACCAAAAATAATTTATTTTTTTAGAAAATATTTAGTAAAATTGGAGTACAACCACCAATCCAAAAGAAGGTTCAAGTTTTGTACTCTTCTTGGTAGTAAAATACATAATTACATGGTTAGTTTCAATATAAGAGTTGTTGTCACAACAAATTTCATACCAAAAGCTCATTCTCGCATCATGTTTCAACTCATTCAAATTTCAGTGCTAACCTAAACCAATTACAACAAAACTTAAATCTCACCATAAAACCATAATAGAACCAACCAAAAAAAAAAAAAAAAAAACTGAAAACTCTAGTCTTTGACGGTGTCGCATAGCTTTGAATGTTATGCATATGAACATGAGGTTGAAATTGGAATGTGGATCTCGGTCAACCTAGATCTTTTGCTGTACATTGTTTATTGTACAGTGGCATTAACATGACCAACACCATGATGCACATGGGGCTGAATCCTAGTCATTGTTGTAATTGCTTGTTGACTGAATTTTGTTAATATTTTGAAGACAATGTTGCTGTTATTTTACTTTCTGCCCAATAATCCTTGAAGATTTTGTCTACGAATAGAAGCAAGAAATTCCATGCTTTCCATATTACATATCACAAACATAATCTTCAATTAGTATGATGTCTCACTATCACAAACATAATCCACTTGTGCAAATTATATGGGAGCCGTACACACATACGTTGGGCTCCCTTCCTGCGTATTGCACCGCCGAGCAGCATATTTGGAGGGCCGAGGTGCCATTGATCTACTTTTGGATAGTGGAGGGGTATCATCCCGAGTGGGTCTTCTGTCAATTTGGGATGAAGCAACCAGTTCCACTTGTGGTGAATACGTCAACTGACCTTCACAAAATATCCCTCCAAGGTAAATGGGAGAAGGACTGGGAGGCAGAACATGATGTCTATATTCAGCAATGGGCCAACCAAGAGCATGAAGTTCGCGTTGCCCCTCTCCTGGACGGTGATGATACGTACCTCGTTGAGTACATGAAGTGGTATGATCGCAGCACAAGGCGGTACATAACAATAGAGTTTGCGTACTGGGAACACATGGTGAGGCAACAATTCCTTCCCCTTTGTTAATTCCTTCCCCTTTGTTGACACCATTGTTCGATAAAATATCTTTTGTAGGTTTATCATGCATGCAAAACTCCACAATAATTATTGTCGTTACATCTCTATGAGTTTATCTTTCATTATATTTTAAAGTCAAAACATATTGTGATTTAAGTTCTTTATAAATAAGTGAATTTGTCTTTGAGGGAGATTTGTTTGTGTGAAGAATGGTTAATTGGCAATGACAATAAAGACCACACCTTTATCCATATAATTACATTCAAATTTTTAAAAGGGTGGGTTGGGTTTTATTCTTTTATTTTTAATTTTTAATTTTTTTGGTTGGCTTGTAATTTCAAATGGAAGGTGCAACGCTTTTTAGTAGTGATAATTAGACATTTCATGATAGTTTACAGTCACAGTAGATAGCCTTACCTCCAGGACTGAAACCTAATTACATATTTTATGATAGATATTACCTGCATAATGCATTAATGTATTATGGCTGTTCTCAATTTAAGGACTAAATTGATCAAGAAACACTGTAAAGTCCCACATGCACGGTTTGGAGGTTTTTGTTTTGGTATTTTCATAATTTTTTGGTGCTGTAGAATTTTTCGAAAATAAATATAGTTTTCAATGTTCTTTTTTATGTTTTTTTGGTATAAAAGCATAGCAAACTTTTCACTGCTAGGCTTAATTGTTTTATTATGCACATTTGAGTGAAAGTTGTCATTTATACTCTTTTTTTTTGTAAAATAATGAAAACTCTTATTAAGATCATATGCTTTTGTTAATATGGTTTACAAAGCGTTACCTTAGGTGGATAGGTAGGTTGTTCTGTATGTTGATATCACCCCATCCTTGGACCTAGTACAATAGTTCAATTGTTTTTAGTTTGCCTTAGATTAAACCTACTGCAATAGTATATTTTCCATGAACCTGTTAATTGCAACAAAAGGAGTAACTGAAAAATATTTTTTTAAGACTTGATAATTTGTGCAAATGCTTTGGAAAACATGAGAGAAAGTTGGTTGAATGACCACTCTAGTGCACTATTACCTTATATATTCTAGAATAAAGACTTGCCAAGCATGACCCAATATTTTTAATTAATTGCCATGTGTAAGTTTCTTCATAGGGTACTCTTCATTTGCAGCATTGCCTCATGCCTTAAATTAATGACATAGTATCAAAAATTACCATTTCTGACACCCTTGTTTTGCAAGTTCAGATGATGCTTAGGTCTATACAGAAGTGCAACGAAGGTTCTGACATGCAAAATGACCTTAAGATGACACTAGAAAATGTTGATGAGTTGGGCTGACTTAAATTGGCAAATGTGCTCGCAGAAGCAGCCAACATTGGTCCACAGGCCCCGGTTCACAGCGGGCAAAGTGGTGGGTCTCGAGGGGGTGGACGTCGTGGAGGTGTTCAAGCTAGTCGTGGCCATATGACTGAGCTGGATCCCATCTATGAGGAAGGGGATGACTTGGGTGCAGAAGAGTCATGGCTTGACACTGATTGGGTACTGTCTGACGACGACAGCAGGACACTGCAATGCATGTTTGATGTTGGTGCTGGGCCATCCCACACTGCCAATCATGAGGACACTGTTCTAGCCCAGACTACGGCCCGTGGTGCTAGCATGAACTATGAGGACCTTCCTCGTATGTCGCCCCCAGTTTTTAGTGGATCTGCCCATGATGGTGGATGCATATTTGTCCCCACACTAGGCATGCCCATCCCACCTCTAGTGCACGTGGAGCCCACCATGCCAACTTCATCTCCAACCCCCCTCGAAGAGGCTGTACAAATTGAGCAGATACCGGCTGAGGACATTGAGCTGATGGTGGGTTTGTGGAGATTGCGACGCCCTCCTGCGCATGCTCCCAATTGCGGGACCGGTGATGGTATGCACTTCGTCTACACTTCCCATCTTCTTAAGGTACTTATACTGTGCATTTGATTGAATATGTTAATTTAATTATGCTATTGTGTTTTTGATGAAACAAGTAAGATTAGACCTGTGAGGGCATATGGGCAGAAATGAAAAGATCATTAAATGTGTTACTATGTGCTTATACTTCCTGTCGATGGATGACTGGATATTTCCGTTTCACTTTTCTTTTAAAGTTGTATCTTTTTTTTAGTGCTAATATATGGTGGAAAAAATGGTATTACCCAAAAAGAATATTTTCAATTTTAAAAACGATTTATTAGAGTGAGCAACTATAATTGGTACAATATCAGTTTCTTTTGATTCCATACTTTGTATATCAGATGTTGAAGTTAGAGAGACCAAAATGATGGGAAATTATCCTACTATTATCTTTGCAGTATGCATGATGTTTTTATTTTAACTTGATAGCAAGCATGTTTGAAATGGTTCTTGTGGAAACAAACTTTGATACTCATTATCGTCTTCTTGATGCAGGACATAATTGAGGAATTTACATACGTTTGCTTGTGGTGGGCTAAGGGTTAGGAGAATTTGTAGGTTTTGATTTATCATTCTTGAGGAGAAGGTTGTGGGGTTTTGTTAGGAATTAAAGGATAGTTTGATGATTTCTTTTATGGCTATTTGATAGAAGAAAGTTAGGGTTTTCATAGGTAATAAGAAGGACTTAATTTGGGGTTTGTAAGAAAGAAGACAAAAGAGGCAATATGGATATGTTTAGGGGCTATATAAACAGTACCCTTGAAGAACTTATTAAAAATTATAATGTAATGTACTTATTAAAAATAATATGCACTTATGAAAAAATATATTGTACCCATGAACAGTACCACAATATTTGTAGCATTGGAGGGACAAGAATGGACTAAAGAAGAAAGGGAGGAGAACAGAGAAGAACAATAAGGTGAATGTGCCCTATACTCTATCATTCTTTTTTTTTTTACTTCCAGTTCCTTTCAGTATTTGTGCTATATGCATAAACTCTTTTTTGTACTAATGATAGGAATTCTATTTGGGTGTGAACTAAAAACCTAATAAAAGACTAAAATTTATTCTACTCTGAGAAATAAGCTTCATGGTTAAGTGCACACAGTTAGTATGTCAGTATGTTGTGACTTATAGGATCTTTTGTGCATTGCTCCTGCTTTGAGAATTAACTTCCATGGTTGCAGTATGCAAGTTGTTAGTATAGATAAGGCGTGTATTGCATTCTGAAAATTTCTAGAATATAAGGGCTTTAGAATGTGGCAATTTCTCTACCAGCCTTCACATCACCTTTCTTTCTTTCTTCTTTAATTCCTTTTAACGTTTTATTATTATATTAGAATTTATCAATTTAGAACCCCAATACAACTATACAACTCCCTCTTCAGCCTTCATGTCAAAGTCAAAGTGCTAAACCCTAAACCTCTATGTTTTCTAATATACACTGGCACCCCCAAACCCAGATCCTCCTGCTGCCGCTACCACCATGGATCACTGCCACTGCATCGATTTCTCTTTGCCTCTCCATCCTCGCTCAATCCAACCCATCATATTCTATGTTGGCAAACTATTTTGAGGTAATTAAAACATGTTTTTTACTCTCCTTAATTTCTATATATTGCTCTCTCTCTATCCACTTCAATTGTTTATGGAATTTTGTTAGTTTGTAGCTGTGGGTCGCTCTAGATTTAAGTTTTTTAGTTTTTGTTTTCATGGAATTTTGTTGGTTTGTGGTTGTGGGTTGCTCTGGATTTAAGTTTTTTTGTTTTTATTGATTTTTTCTTTGAAGATTTCCACGTTTTCTTCTTCTTCCTTTGTTGTCAAATCTGTGGCAAAGAAGAATCATGAAATTTTTTTTTATTAGATTTTCTTTTTCCCTTTTTTTTCGTATGCAATTTTTATTGGATTTTTGGTTTCCTGGGATTCTTCTATTTGATTTCAATTCTTCCTGGGATTCTTCTATTTGATTTACAATAACCATAAACATCTTATCAATTTTAATATATTATATTATGAACTATAACATCACGGTATAATATTATTCTAAACCATTCTCAATCAATTTAAATTTATTGGATAATTTACAAAATTGCCGAATGATAAGATATACTTTTATATATTGCTAAAAGTATAATCAAACTTAGCTAATCAGAGTTGTTAGATTGCTGAATAAATTATATTACTTGAAATTCATACAAATTGTCAGATTGCTTACTGCTCATTTTTTCTTTGTTGTGTGCCATCATCTACTCCTTCAATCGTTGATGTTTATCAATGCCACCACCAAGGTTTGATACTTTCCTCTACATTTTTATTTTTATTTTGTTCATCTCTGCCCATTCATTGGGGTTTCTCATTTTTGTACTACTGTTTGTCTTTAAGTTATGGACTTCTTTCATTGTAATTTTGGATGGTTCTTGCTTCATTTTGAATGAAATTTCTTGAATTTGCTGCAAACCTTGATAGGTATTGCTTAATGAAAAGCTATATGTCTCATATATGTCTCCATGGCCATTACTCTTGCACATGGAGGGGTAAGTCCATATGACAACATAATTCATTTTTTTCCTTTTTTATCTATGATATCTAGTTATTTATTTATTTATTTTGCTCTGATGAGTTATTGTGCTTTCAGGTTTCTCAGAAATCACTCACAATGCAATAGAATTCATCCTTCGGCTCTAGGGATTCCATTTCCTACACACTCTTAGATGCCACAGTTAGCATTCTTAAATCCAATTGGCAAAGAAGGATTTAAATCAGTAGATAAGCTCTTAGTGGCTTACAAACCTTGAAAGAGGAAGTTTGCATTGTTTGGCAGCAACGCTTTGGGAGACGAATGAGAAAAAAAAAAGGTTTGTTTATGGTTTTTGATTGTTTAAAGTTTAGACCCATTAAAACTCATTGCTTGGTGTGTTCATGTATTTTGATTGTATATATGAAAGGAAGGTAATGTCCTTATATAAAGCTAATGATCTATAAAGTCCAAATGTCTTACATATATCTAAATAAGCAATTCATAGATTTTCAAATCTGGATGGGTTTATATTTTATTTTTGTCCTGCTGCAGGACTTTGACTTGGTGGTTCAATTTTGCAAAGATGTGGAGAGTAGATCACAAAAGGTAGTCTTCTAAAATACTCTATTCTTATGTTTCCATTTTGTAAATTTTATATTTTATGTTATAATATAATTTTTATTCACTTAATGCAAATACTTATGATCTATTTTTATTAAATATTTTCATTAATAGATTTAAATCATTAAATTTCTCTGTAGAGATGAAGTGAAATTATGGGATTTTGAATATTTGCTCAAGGATTTTCTATTTTTGTTTTGTTTGCCCAACGCTAAACTTTATGACTCAATGAAAGACATTGTTTCACATATGTCTTATTAGAAATAAAAAGAAACCGAATCAGTTAGTCACAAAATAGGCAAATGAGTGTAGGTAACTATAAAGAAACAGACAAAAGAGATTAAGAGCAGAATCATGGAGTGTTAGACCATCATCCATTGGCAAGTCAGTCGCTCACCAACATAAGACTGCCTAAATTGCTATTGGTAATTTTTTTTTTTTTTTTTTTTTTTTAATTTGGTAATAAAAACTGAATCTGGGTTAGATTTTGTTTGAACTAAGGTCTTTGGGTTAGAATTGATTTTGTTTTGGGTATTTGGGTTGGATTTTATTTTGTTTAGGATTATTGTTTTTCGGTAGAAGAGATTGAAACGGTGTCGCCTCACAGTAAACTGTTCATCTTCTACTACATAGAAATCTCCCTCCGAATATACTCACAGCCAATCACAGGTTCTTTACAAATACAATTTCCTTGTTTTTAGTCAACTAAAATATTTGAATGGCTAAAATAGATAGGATTAGGTACAGTGGCTAAGGGTGGAGTAGTATCCGTTGATCCAGTCTTTGGGAGGGAATTCATGAGAGGCTAGCATTAAAAAGGGATTCAATTAGAGGTTATTCTGAAAGGAATTTTCTATCCGGTTTGGACTGGGTATTAATTCAAGGTTTAAGTATTTTTTTAATAAATACTATGTAAATGGCAAGTGTAGCAATTTAAAAATGAATGTTTGATGTGAGATCCAATTTTGATGTATAGTTGTGTTGTTAGTTAATTGCTCTCTTATTGCATTTAGTATTAGCATCTTTTTACGATTTCACTTCTACTTGAGGCGATTGTCAAAATTCATTAGTTGCTATCACATACGTTTTTTGTAGCTTATAGTTGTGTGACATATGAAGCTTTATTTTTTAATGATCATCTCTGATTGCATATTCCTAACTTTAGGGTGAGAATTTCTTAAAAGTTTTAGATTGTAACTGTGAAATGTAATTTGCACTTAGAAAGGGGTCATTATGCGTGTTTAATTTAAGTTTTTTGGTTGTGTAATGGACTATGTGTTGAGATTTACCTTTGTTATTGTTTGCTCTGTCATGGTTTGTAGTAAGATTTAATTTCGTTGATTTTGGTTCTATACATTAAACTCAAAAGACTTTGGTTTTGTGCCTCTTGATTTGCAAGCATTGATAGAGTTTTGATCTCATGGTAGGTTGAAATTATATGAAAAACTTATTGGATTAGCCAGTGTTCTTAAAAAGTTCTAGGATATTAAAAAAAACACTACAATTGGATTAAACAAAGTAAAGCTGCCCATAGGGGGAACCGAAGTTACTCTTTTGGCATATGGTTAAATCCTCTTGGGCTGTTAGATTTTTGACCAATTACAATCATTAATCATAATGATTGATTTGTAGGTGTAGAGAAAAGTTCTAAACACCCAAAGATGGATAAAGAAGGCAAGATCAGCATCACGCAATTTGCTTCCTTTTATTTTATTGCTTCTATTTGATTTGTAAAAAAGAGTTGGGATTGTCAAATGAGCTTCATCATCATATTTTAGTTTTTGATTTACTCTCCTACCATATTTTTAGACATCTATGCATATATTACATGATATAAATAAATAAAAAACTATAAAGTCAGTAATATTATTCAAATGATAATTGTTGGTGATTTCAAATGTATTATGTCTACATTGTTCTACAACATATTCCAGATACTTTATATTTTTTTGACAAAGATTGATACGAATGCATCTATTAGTCCAATATTTATACAATTATTAGATACCAAATGATTATGTGATATCTTGACTCTTGAGACACAACATGCTAATTTGACTATCCTTCAATTCAATTGTGGTTGTATGATAACACTTTGTCCTATTGGTTGTGTTTTTTTTTTTTTTTTGTATTAGTGAAATTGTTACATATCTGCATGGAAGTACAATATCCAATTGTTTATGTATAATTTTATGATTTTTAAATTTAACATAAAAAAAAAAAAATCATTTCCAAGTGATTCTGAATTGTAAAAGATCAAAATGATTTGTCTCTGTAATATACCTTAAGAATGTTTATTTTTTTGGCAACATGTAAAACCCAAAAAATCTAGGGCCTTGTATGTCCATGAAGAAGGCTATCAATTTTCCTAAATTTCGTTTAATGGAATTAAACAAAATTTAGGACTCTCTTTTAACTTTGAGAATTATAGGCTTTGTGATGGTTTAATTATTTTTTAGTGTTATTCTCTATTTGGATACAACAAAAATGCTAAAATAGAAAAGAAGATGTTTGATCACTGTGAAAATGTTGCAACTTTATTTCAATAATTTCATTGGGAAGAAATTAGTAAAACAATACATTCAAAATTTTCCCGTGCATCTCACGGGTTAGTGACTAGTTTGTGTTAATGTCACTTCTGCTTCTTCATATCTGTTAATATGACAGTTAGTCTTTGATCCTAGATTTTGGAGTGGAGAGTCTTTGCTTGTCTTTTCTTCTTTAGCTAAGGTTAATTGAGTAAAGGGGTTTCATAGGCCCTTCCAGCCATCTTGAGAAGTTCTTTAATATCTGCAGTGAAAAAAGCCAATGCCAAATGATAACAGTTTGTGTCTATTGTTCTACTGAACATGTCTTGAAATCTTTAGGAAAAGCACGACGTAAGAGCCTTGAAACACACACTGAAAACCCACAAGAGCACTGCCTAGAATATAAGGGCTTGATTTTTATGACAATTTCTGTAGAATATAAAATTGCAGCTTTCTAATTTTGAAGTTTTTCGTCATGTTAGTTTTCCCTCCTATGGTGCCTCTTGTTCCTTCTGTAGCAAATACCTTGCAGCCACCCGTAGCAGGACCATGGTAGATCATTTTGAAATTCGTAGGAGCAAGATGTGGTGACATAATTTTGAGAAAGCTCTTCTTGGTTTCTTTTTGTATATGCTTTTATTTGTAAAAATTTGGCTATACATAGCTGGTAAATTTGTAAAAAATTTTTGTTGCACATAGAGAAACAGGAATACAATAGATTAGACCAACACTATTGTAATTGTAATTTTAAAAATTGGACAAATTATGAATTTGGCCAATGATTCCATACTAGTGAAAATTACTTATGAGCTCACTTAATTGATTTGTTGCGTACAAGGGTACGATCATTCATTTGTTGCGTACTTATGAGCTCACCCAAAATCTCCAAGGATACGATAATTCATTTGTTGCGTACAAAGTGAGGCTGATTATTTTTCCACTTACGCATCTCAATGTTCAATGATTATAATTATAATAATTAAATCAAACAACTCGATCTAATTATTATAATCAAATTATAATTTTCAGATGGCATAATCATGAGAAATGTTATAGTCCAAGCCACAGGTTTGACTGCATCAGTACTGGCCTACTGGGTGACTGGGTTGCTCACACCTGAGCATGGGTTGATCTTTTATGATATTTGCACTACCATAAAGCTTTCAGGGCCTCGTATTGTGCAAACATGCATTATATCTTTTTTTATTTAATTTTTTATTTTTATTATTTTTTTGTAATTATTTTTTCCCTTTAATGATAAAAGAAAACCTCCATCATTTAAATTCCTTTCAGTTACTGCTTAAATTGACATCGAAGTAGTGCAGAAACAAAAATTACAAGGTTAACTAGAAAATGTGATAAATGAAACAATTACCAGGTTTGTTATCAAGCATTGCAAGATAGCCACACTGCTAGTCAAACAGCTGGAAAATGATAACATTTCTACTTAAATAACACTAATTATTATTCATCATTACTTGGCATTTATACACATCATGGGCAAAATACCACAACAGAAAGTCATACTTTTACATTTATTTACTTGTACGCTGTCTTGTTGGTTCGTCAACTTCATTATCCCCCACAACATGGGCCACCACCTCATTCAACATGTTCGCACTCAAGGTTGCAATCCTTCTTGCATGGTCACGCTCCTCAATGGCAACTTCCAACCGATACCTCAACAAGGTGTTCCTAATGTCTTCACTTGGATAGTTGGTTCCTTCGCTTCGAGATGTGCTTGATGGACTTTAGGTGGACATGTTCTAACTTCCCCCCAATGCAAACGCACCACCCTGCACGTCCATACCATTATGATGCAAATACTCCATGTATGCAGCTTCTGCTTCCCTTCGATCTTTATATGATTTGTGATTGGCATTTGGGAACTTATGAACTTGCTTGCTCGCATCTAGCCAACTGTTGTATATGCCTGGAATATGACCGTTAAACACAACATAAGTACGTCCCATCCTGCTCTAAAATGTTTTTATGTTGGGAAGTGCTTGCACTAAAATGGTGATGCATCTTTCCAGTGGAGTAGGCCTGGGTTTTTATGCCTTCTTGGTATGAGTAACTCAACTTTTAGGAAATCGAGTTTTTGAAAAACTCGACTCTTAATTTGCCGAGTTTCTAAACCGCTATCACATCAACAGATTTCTGAAGATATAACTCGGTCATTTGTAAATCGAGTTTTTAATTTAACTCGCCTCTTGAATATCGAGTTATTATTAACTACCTAAATATGAGAGCCCATGCACATGTCTGCCTCTTTCAGCTTCACTGTCCAGGTTTTGAAAAGGGAAATCTTTGACTGCTTGAGAGTGAACAAGTTCGTCTGCAAAGTTGGCGTTTTCCTCCTGACAATTTCATCCTTATCATTGACTAGTAGCTGTGGTCCCCTTATTATTTGTTATGGCACATCTCTCCTGACATGTATATCTCAACTATGATTACACTTAGTTTGGCTCTTTGGTATAGTTGGACATTACCTTCTTGGTATGATTCTGACACTATATGTGTGTCAATATATATATATATATATATATGTATGTGGTTGTGTTCATCCAAGCACATACACATATATGTAGATACACACACATATAACGCATATATATATGATTAATTATTATATGCTCTTAGGGGGCACATTAGCAAAATCCTATATGTGTGTGTGTGTGTGTGATAATGAACATTTGAACATAGGAACATATATATATATATATATATGAAGTATGAACATATATAAATGTGTGTGTGTGAATGTGTGTGTGTGTGTATATAAACACACACACACACACATTCACACACACACCAATGATGATGATATATGCATTCATCCATAACTCGATCACAAATTCATTTATAAAAGCAATCATGGGTCTAAATTGTCTAGCTCTTTCGATTCTGAATAGCTTCAGTGTGTGGGTTCTGAAAATGAAAGCTTGAGAGGTGAACAAGTTCATCTGTTAAGAATACTTAGGATGATTTTATTGTGCATCCGTACAAGTTTTATTGTACATAACTGTGGGTACAACACTAATTAATTACCTATGGCTTAACATAACCTTGGATTCCTTTTGATAACATATCATTAATTGTCCTTATCTAGGTCTACCATGGGTCGTCATTGCTTCTACGTTTACTACGATGGGGAGCAATATTTCCATGAGTTGCATGGACTGTCCTATAGAGGCGAGTCAATGAAGCAGAAGTTCATTGACTTGAAATCCGAAACACACTTGAGAAAATTGCACCGAAAGATAATGGAAGCTCTAGGGTTGGACAGGGAGTCACATAAGATATCCATTGTGTACCATGCCCCTTAGCTACTTGTGAATACTCAAGTTGTCTACAACTCAAATCCATTGGGTTGTGATGCTGACGTGGACAAGATATGGACAGTGATTAAGTGAACCCCCCAATTCATAGCGTCTGACTTATATGTAACTGTTGAGGCTGTTGGGTTCCATGCTAATGCAAGTTCGCAGCATGGCAGTAGGATGGAAGAACCACACTCATTGCCGTTTGACGTGTAGCCTTCCTTTGCCGATGCCATGCCTTTGCCCTACAATACTCAACCATGCAGTGCGGTTGATGATTTGGACAACACCGAAGTGTTGGGTGCCACCCAGACACATGATGTGGAAGGGTCTAGTCACGCATATGAACATGTCCAAGCCTATATGGACGGGGGAATTAATATTGATGCCAGCCAAGATTAGTACGAAGAGTTCATTGATACTGATGGATCGGTGGACGAAGCAGAGGTCTTAGATGGAACACAAATCAAAAACAACGAGGAAGATTGCCCTTCTATAGTTTCTATCTCAGAATGGTTCACACCAAACACATGGGACAATATTAATGACCCATCACCTACATTGGGTACAGGACAGCTTACAAGTTGGCATAAAGATGACCAGCTGACGAAGGGGATGCTATTCCAGAATAAAGCCTCCATTCATTATGTGTTGACCCTTTACTCTATGGAGCATAATAAGCAATACAAGGTCATTAAGTTTGACACCAAGAGGCTGGTAGTGCGGTGCATACATGAGGCATGTTTGTGGTCAATTCGGGCTACTTATAGCAAGAAGCACAGGATGTGGGTGATCAGTAAATGTAATGGTCCCCATAGCTGCACATCCCTCCAGGTAACGACCGATGGCCGGATGATGGATTCAAAGTTCATATCCATTGCACTTGAGAAGTATGTACGGGAGGACCTAACCCGATCTATAAAGGACCTGCGTAGTATTCTGCATGTGAAGCACAGGCATGATGTAACTCTGTACAAGGTTTGGGAAGCTAAATAGAAGGCAGTTGTGCGTATTTACGGGGATTTTGACGAGTCGTATGCGGAATTGCCACAGTTTCTAGCAGCATTGTTCGATGCAGATCCGAACACTGTAACCATGTTAAAGTGCGACCGTGTCCCGGGGACTTGTTTATTCAACTCTGCATTTTGGGCTTTCAGTCCATGAATTAGAGGGTTCAGGCATTGCAGGCCAGTTTTAAGCATAGATGCAACACACCTCTATGGCAAGTACAAAGAAAGTTGTTGATAGCAATGGCAACAGATGGTAACATCAAGATTTATCCACTTGCGTCTGCCGTTGTTGAAAGTGAGAGCACGGAGTCTTGGGGATGGTTCTTGGCATGCTTGCTGACCTATGTTACGGATCAGACCAATTTGTGTATAATCTCCAATAGGCATCGTGGGATACAATCATGCTTCGATGACACTGAACATAGGGGCTACTTGCAACTGCCCTCAGTCCATCACCGGTATTGCCTCCGTCATTTAGTAAGCAATGTTAACACTAACTTCAATAGTGTGGCGTTGAAAAACTTGGTATGTAAGGCAGCAACTGCGAATCAAGTTATGAAGTTTGAAAACACCATGGATTGCATCAAGAATGTCAACTAGGATGCGTATGACTATCTTCAAGAGGTAGCCAACCAAAAGTGGACACTTGTACATGACCATGGGCACCGATATGGGGCAATGACAACCAACTTGTCGGAGTGCTTCAATGGGGTACTTAAAGGCGCACGTAGCTTGCCCATAACTACAATGGTTTAGTACACATTTTACAAGGTGAACTCGTACTTTGACGATCGTCGAAACAAAACACTAGAGTAGTTGGAAGAGGGGCAAGAGTGGTGCAAATATGCCTATGACAAGTTTGAGGCAAATCAAGAGAAGGTGAAGTTCCATATGGTTAGAAGGATGAGCGCGCAACAATGCTTATATGCAGTGGAGACACAGTCTTCATTGTTGAACATTGGTGGGGGAGCTCACACCCATAGGGTTTCCCTCGTGGACAGGACATGCACGTGTGGGAAATGGGAAGCAAACAAGATCCCTTGTTCACACTTGATAGCAGTTTGTGCCAAGTACAACCATGATGCCATAGAGTTTATGGATTGTTTCTACTGCGTGGAAGAACGGTATCATAGCTACGAGCCGATATTCCAACCACCTAAAGATAGGTTAGAATGGTCGGAGCCGCAAGAAAGGAGAATAGTGATGCTAAACCCAAGGTTGATCCTTGAGAAAGGTCGGCCTTAGTCCACAAGAATCCGCAATGAGATGGATGATGACGATAGGGAGTTACCAACCTCGTTGTGGATTGAGAATGGACCAAAGTCGAAGTATGGGTTGTGTTGCCAAGAGGGTCATAACCAACATAGATGTCCGACTCGAAATGTGGAATCAACAAGCTGCGGTGGTACATAATAGGTAACAATTACAAGTCCTAGTAACGAGGGGGGATATATCATAAGTTATTCTTATTTATTGTTTTTAAAATAATGGCCCAAGTCATAATTGACATCTTACAAGTCTTGTAGTAATGTGTCGATTGTAACTATGATAGTAAAACATGGTTTTAAAAGATGAGTAAAAGATGCGGTTATGATTAATTATTTATCGTTGTACTTGTGCAGATATAGGCTACATGGCAAAGAGGCAGTTGGTGTGGCGCTAGTTGAACTCAAATATCTTCTTGTAAATATGAGAAATCAGAATATATGTTTTGGACTTGTACCATTGTGAACAACTTGGTTCAATGGTTTTAAATGTATAATGGCTCCTTATCCCCTAGTTCATAGATTGTATGGATGATTTTCTTATTCACATGGTTGTTTAATGAATTGATTTGGTTATGGATGTGGTTGGAATTGTATGGATGATTTGATTATGGATATAGTTGGACACTATATGGATGTGTAGATTGATGGAATTGGTTATGAACAGGTCCACTTTCATGATGATTAAACAAGCCAAATTCTTGTGAACAGTGCTACATGACTTCTTAATTGATGTAGGAGGGGTATTCCCAAATAACTCGATATTTTTATTATCGGGTTATGTAGAACTCAAGCTGGGCACTTGGATTCCTCTTGGACTGCATCTGGATCAATCCAAGAAGAAGGGCGGGCCGGTGAAGCCCAGTGCATATAACTTGATCAATATATTATCGAGTTATGTTGCAAATAACTCGATGTGTGTAGTATTGAGTTACGAGCAAGCCCTTCTAACATTGAGGGTACTCGAATACGGAGTACAAGACCCACTTGGATTCCTCTTGGACTACATATGGATCAATCTAACTATATGGGCAGAACGATGAAGCCTAGTGCACATAATTCGATTAACGTATTATCGAGGTAATTTGCAAATAACCCAATATATTTACTATTGAGTTATGCGCAACCCCTTCTAACATTGACTGTAGTTACACTACATATAACTCGATAAGGAAGTAATCGGGTTATGTTGAAGACAAGTTGGGCACTTGGATTCCTCTTGGATTGCATCTAGATCAGTCCAACTGTATAGGCTGGGTGTTGAAGCCCAGTGCACATAACTCGATTAATGTATTATCGAGTAAGTTTACGCATAACTCGATATCTATAGCATCGAGTTACATGTGAGCCGACTAACTCATCATGGATTCCTTTCAGTTACAGTGCACACAACATGGATTGGTTACAGTTGCACTACACATAACTCGATTTACGAATAATCGGGTTATGTGGAAGACCAACCACCATTGTGGACACTCTATTTTAGTACTCAGACCTATGCCATAAACAGTTTCGATTGCTCAGCAATTATCAGTTTGGAGAACTAGAAGTATGGCTTCCTACCAACAGAGAGACAACGGGGATGGTCTTGCTGATCTGACCACAAAGGCCACGCATTTCTTCAAGATTATCATGCCTGGAACTCTTGAAGAAGGAAAGCTTGTAAGTATACTGTATTTCTTGATTTTTTTTGTCTCTAAAAATCATATGTTAACATTGACTGTCGTCCACTTCTTTTGTATTTGTGATTCTTCAAAAAATTTACATTTGTTGATGACCTATTTAATCTAAACCTGTGAACTTCGTTCCATGTTACATGTAGTCATTTTGTAATGCGTAGGTTACCACATTGCACATATTGTTATAGTTTTTATTTGATTCTCTGAATTGCAACGAACTTCACATTGTTATATGGTGTTTGCCTTGGTTTTTTTCATCCCTTTGAGAGTGAACAAGTATTATTATAAATAAAGACAAAATAAGATTGCCCTTTAATGGTACTGATTGCACAACGAGAATAGAGCTTGATTGATTGCATGTGTTTATTTACAAAGCTTAGTTTATGTTAAAGTTTATCTTTTTTACAGCAGATTCCAAAGAAGTTTATTAAAAAATATGGAGTTGAGCTGGGTTCCATGGCCTTTCTTACGATTCCAAATGGTACAAAATGGACAATGAAGTTGACAAAACGTGATGGGGAGGTTTGGTTTCAAAATGGTTGGCGCGAATTTGCAAACTGTCATGCTCTAACCGTAGGGTCCTAGCTAGTTTTCAAATATGAAGGAAATTTAGGGTTTTCTGTACTAATATTTGATGCTACTACAACAGAAATAGAGTACCCTTTAGATGACCAACCCTAACTTTATAGGATGGAAGACAATGAGAGTGATGATAACTCCATTGAAATCATGGCTGTCTTTACGCCAAGCCGAAAAACAGGGGAGAAACCACCATTACCATGCACTCTACCTCATAAGAGGGCAAAAACCAAGCCAACAAGTTCTGATTTGCAAGCAAGGGATACAGTTTTAGACATGAAGGACTGAAATCTAAAGGGTCAATGTTAGAGAAATGCAGGCCGGTGTTTTGTACTTTTACTAGGGGAGAGGGTTTAGGTTTGAATCTTACACTTTTTCATTGCTGATGGTTGATTTTGTAAGCCTGTTTACTGTTAATTTCATGTGCATGACTTCATATTTTCATGTCATTTTAGGATTAGCTTATGGGGTTAGAGGAAATCGAGTAGGATGCAGAAGTAGCCTGTTAGTTAAAGTTCAATCTGATTCCAAAGAAGATGATATGTCTTTCTCACATGACCAATGTCCTAAGAAAGATGGTGGTGTAGCTAAAATTGTGGTGAGAGCCAATGCTCTGAAATCAGAAAATCCCCTTTTCAAGGTTGTCATTCATCCATCATACGTTAATGGCAAGGATCGTGCGGTAAGCTTTCAGTTTTCTAATATTGTTGGGTTTTAGAAATGTAACTCCCATTAACTTTGATTTTCCATAGATCAATTAGAAAGCATGTAGCAGAGAGCAATGGGTTGTACATAACTTGGTAATGATTTGCTTCATTGTGTTGTTAGGTCAAATAGTATCATCTTAGGTAGTAGAAGGAAATCACATAAGAATGTAAAGTCCAACTCAAAGAACAACATCATCAAATCAAATTGGCATCCAACCATCAACATAACAAACAATAGTATTGCCTCAAAACTGATTTTCATTCAACTGGGTTCAAGAGTTTTTTAAATATGTCTTGTTATTTGTTGTACAGAGCTTACCCCACGGCATTATCAACTACTTACCGAGAAAAGGCTTTACCAAGGACTACACCAAAGGAAGTATGCTCGTTGTAAAGCTCCAAGTTGTGGACCGATTATGGCCTGTGAAGTTATACATATATTCCAGAAAACATAGATCATGTGTCGTATCTGCTGGTTGGTCTGTATTTGCGAGGGAAAACAGTTTGCGACTAGGAGATGTTTGCATATTTGAGCTGACTATGACGGACAATGTTGTGTTCAAAGTCCACATTTTCAGATTTGTTGATTAAGTGGTTACTAACTTTCCATTGTAAATCAAATGTTGGATATGTACTGTTGTGGGAGCTTATTATTTTGTGAATTCTATGTTCAATCATTTAGATCTGTTTTGTGAAGATTTGACCGTGGGGTCCTTGTTAGTATTTACCAATATTTATGTATAGACAATGTTGCTGTTATTTGTGTTTTGGTATTTTTCAGTTATGGTGTATATTAACTTAATTTTTAAAGGTAGCAAGTTGTTGGTAATGCAAATAATCATTTAGCTTTCAGAGCTAGAAACCACAAAAAGGTTTCTCAATGTTGAACTAGAGCAATTGCACAAAGTATATAGAAGCATTGGCAGTCATTAGTTTTGTTTGCTTTGTTATATTTCCATATGATTTCGGTTGTTATAGATCATGATTTTTTATATAATCAAAACCAATCCGGTTAAAAATATCATTATGCAATTTTTAGATGTTTAATTTCTCTTTTGATATTCCATATGATTGCAAAGTAATCACAAAAAGTTTCTCAAAACCAATCCGGTTGGGATTAAAGTGATAGGGCTGATCTTATTTTTGCTAGAGATGCTATAGAGAATACTCTTTTGTGAGTTCATAGGTCTTCTTACTGATAATCTTATTTTATCATGAAAAGATAATCTTATTTTATCATGAAAAGATAAGGTTATCCATGTGATAAGCAAATCTCTTTAATAGAAGGTTTGTTTGAAAAAAATTCAAAGATAACCTTATTTTATCATGAATTTGGGAATTAGAGATATACATACTACGTTTATATTATTTTCCTTTCAGGAAAAAAAAAATATTATTGTAGATTTCGTGGTTAAGAGTTAAAGATTCTTATTGCATTTGTCATTTATGAAAAATAAAGTTTTTCTTTAGTTTATATTGTTGATATATTTTTCTTATATTGACTTGTATGTGTTTAGTCATGTAAAAATATTTTATTATTTATGTTAGTTAAAATTGATTAACTATAAAAGAAAAAATTCATTAAATTTTTATATGTTTCATTAATTTATGCAAACTATAAGTATACAATACTATGTAATCTCTAATTTATTTAATAAAATATCATGATCAAGAATGTTTAAAAAAATATTATTAATTGTGACAAATATGATTTATAAGATAGTTCATAGTTATGTTCGAAAAAAAATATAGTTTATAATTTACAAACTATTTTTTTTTGAATAATACAATTTATTGAGAAACAAGGACTACAAAAGGCTTTTCTGGCCTAATCTATCTCCACCTTGTAATGAGAATACCCAACCAAGGATAAAGGAGATGGATTAAGGCTTGAAAGATAAGTCCGAGACCACCTAAGCAGGTAGATGAGCAAGTAAATTAAGGGACTTCAGAAGAATATATGGCTTCCCAGTTTACAAAATAAGGGAGAGGGCCCTAATATTTGAAATAATTTTTTTGATTTTCCAACCGAGATTGCCATTACTAGGAAGGAAAGCCGATCAAAATCACTTTTGTAAGGTTGTAATTTTCGGACGATATTTTCTTGGTTTTTATTTTGTGTCAAATTTGATTGTATTTTTTCAATCATTTCCCTATATGTTTGTAAGATTCAATGTAAGGATTGAATGTAAGAAATTGGTGAAAAACTATGAAGAAAAAACAATTCGCGATTGGCTCACGAGTGGACAACCTGCAAAAAGCCACATGAGAAGCGTATATCAGATGTTGAAGAGTCAAGTGCCAGAAGGTATCTCGCGACTTGGCCAACCTGTGAGATGCACTACTAGCCTATTTTACTGTGCTTTATTCATTCCTTTACCCACACTATAAAAGCTCATATTACCCACTATTGATGCCCATTTTTTACGAAAGGCCCAATGGTAGAAGAAGCCCAATAATAAGAAAAATGGGATGAAAAAGGAGCATAATTGGTAAAACCGTAAAAGCAAGATAATAAATTCAATGGGCCAACGTGGCAGGAATGACAGCCAACAAGCCCATGAACACAATAAAAGGTAAATACAACGAGCTGATCATGTATTGTTTTTACTTCCCTTATAAAATAACTGACTTTTAAAATTTAAAAAAAAAAAAAATTAAACACATGACATACCACAATTGATAGAGTATAAATTAAAACATAAAAAATGGCAAGGTAAATTTGTATTCAGTCCCACATACACGGTTTCATTGTACGTATTTTTAATTACACCTTCGCACTTTGTTTCCTAGCTTTCACCATGCTATGCCCAGACTCTTTTGCATTTCGATACGTTTATCTTTTTATTAAAACTCTATCAAAAAAAGGGAAAAACATTAAGAAAAAAAGATACATATATTTTCACATATAAAATGGCAGAGAAAAAGGGCCCTTTGGTCTTTTAAAAAATATCCCCCCTCCTCCTATATTTGTTAATAAAAAATTTAAAATTTTGTTTAAATTTTACTCAATTAACACACACTAATTTACTTTGTCAAATATAATTTGTTTGGAATTTATTCAAAACATTACACATTCTAACTTTCTATATATTTCTAGATAATTTTTATCTGAAGTGTCAGAATTATTTTTAACAATTAATAAAGAATCTAACATCCATTATTTTAATTTAGTTGAGTTATGAAGTTCATTAACTACAATTTTAAGATTTCAATAATAGTTTGAACATGACTATCAGGTTGCTTCAATATTTACAGATGAAATTGGATATGTTATGCACCTTTTTTTTTTATTATTAATAAGGATGAGACAACACAAAATTCAGTTCATTTACTAATTCAATAAAATTGTTCTAGACTCAACTTAACTCATGCATGCTTAAAACAGCTAAGTGTCTATTTGGAAACAATAGACTGAAGTGGACAAAATGGACTAAATTAGACCAAAAGGACCGAGTTCTCTAGCAAATGGTCTGAATTGGATCGAAGTGGACCGGATTCAACATAGTGGAGCTAATAGAATAAAGTGGACCAAAAGGACCGAATGGACTGGACCTACAAGACCAAAGTGGACCTAATGGAGCAAAAGGACCGAATGGACTAAATTGTACTTAAGGGACGAAAGTGGAGTAGTGGACCAAAATGGACCAGAGAAAGAGCGATTGACCAAAGTGGACTGAATGGACCAAATGGACTAAAGTAGACCGAAGGGACTGAAGTGGACTGAAATGGCCCAAAAAGAGTAAATGACCAAAGTAGGCGTAAGGGACTTTTTTATGTTACACTGCACATAACTCGATTTATTAATAATCGGGTTATGTGGAATACCCTTCTGGGCACTTGGATTACTTTTGGACTGCATCTGGATCAGTCCAAATATCTGGGCTGGGGCTAAGGCTACACTGAACATAACTCGATTTTGTTATTATCGAGTATCTTTATAACTCGATTATTAAGAAATTGAGATACGTGATTACCCACCATTATAAACTCTCCCCCAGTTATGCAGAATTTGCAGCAGTCCAAATTTTTTTCTTCGATTGCTCTCAGGTGCATCCGGCAAGAACGAGCATTTCCCGTGCAATTCTTCAGAGATTTTACATAGTAAGACTCTTTTAACTGTTATTGTCTTTAAAATTACACATTGGTGGTTGGGTATTCTCTATTCATTTTTGGATGATGCTTCAAAATTCATTGTCTATGTAGATTGTGATGAAATTGGGTGTTTGGCTAGTCAAATGCTTTGTTGTTAGTAAGGCTACTTGCTTATCTCATAGGTTGTCTTCGACTAGTCTCCTTCCTTGGGGGTGAACTTGCCAGTGGCTCCATGATGTAACTGTGTGGTAGTCCTTATGCTATTTGTAGGTCTGAACTGTACATTGTGCAATTTAAGGTTTTTTGGTACAAGTTGGTGAAACTTACTACATGTAGCTAGGAATTTCGAAAACGTGTCAGGTCCTACATCCTAGTGCTAAACATGTTTCTTGTATAATATTATTGCTGTTAAAATGCTTGCTATCGGTGCTTGACAATATTGATCATTTTGACAAAATTCAATATGTTCACAAATTGCATGTTGGCTCTTTGAGTTCAACTAAAGTTTATATATTCTAGGTCGCTATCTTCAAATTATTGACTCGGACCAAAATGCATTACAAATATTTCACCAACTAAACAAACTATGAATAAGAATATTGTTTTTTCATTGTATTGTTGTAAACTGCTCCAGACGGGGACTTGTATGGATGATTTTCTACACATGGTAGTGCGTTATTCTCCGATTGTTGTTCTCTCCTTCAAACTTCATTGTCTATGTAGATTATGATGAAATGATCTATTTGGCTATGAAAATATGAATGGATTAGGTAGTATGAATGTTGTGTTCATCTCTTCATAATGTGGTTTTTGGTTCTATTCTTTTTATCCCTGATCGTGTTTCCACTGCTGACCATCAATTAGTTATGGCTCCGAAGAGGGCTAAGAGGGGAAAATCCAAAGCTGCATCTGAGCCTGAAGTGGTGTTTGATCAATTAAGGTTCCTCACGCCTGAAAATGAGCAAACCTTTGAAACCTTGATTAAGCATAGGCGTATTTGGGGAGAAAGGCAAATCAATCTACATGAATTGCATCCTTCTATCCATGAGAATCTACAGTCTAGGCATTAGTTGTACCTGTGTACAAACATACAACCTCCTCCAGCTGACTTAATTAGAGAATTCTATTCAAATCTCTCAGTGCATGAGGATCTCCCTGGTCACACAGTGGCATCGTGCATACGTGGTGTACCTTTTAGGTTAACTAGGGAGCACGTATCTAAAGCTCTCAGTATACCTATAATTCGTACACCTACTTATCCATACTCTAGGTCTCCTCGTATTAATGATGTTATGGATGTCCTTTGTCGACGATCTGTCACTCAGGGTTTTGACCGAAGTATTAGCTCAAGTGAGTTGACTGAGCTTAATTATATCTTCTTCAGGATAGCTTGTCACAACATTTTCCCTATCTCTCATATCCATACAATCCCTATGGATAGGTGTTTCTTTCTTTACGCCCTCATTACCACTAGTTCCATTTGTTTTCCATCCCTTTTCATTAAAACCGTTATGGAGGTGCGTAGGAGCAAGTATAAGAGACATGGGTTGTTTTTTCTAGTTCTCATCCATAGGGTCCTCAAATATTTAGGATTAAAGAACTTTCCTTCCCAAGAATTGGTTCACATCTAAGCCCCCATAGGAGCCAAATTTCTGAAACAGCGAAGTGCCCAAAAGAAGTTTGTCGACCCTAGTGTTGGTTCATCCTAGAGAACACGAGTACAATCTACTACTGGAGATGTTCCTCATGAGGACATGCATGAGGATCCCACAGCTGCTATTGCCAAGGATGGTGATGATGAGGTAGATGTTGACACTGCTACTGTAGCGCATACAGGCCCTCCTCCTCCCTCTCTTCGTACTATGATGGAAACCATTATGACGACTCAAGCAACCCATGGGCAGCTTCTATATGGTTTTTTTGCCAAGGTTGCAACTTTGCGAGTAGACTTAGCTGACTATAGACGTGCTGTTCCACCTTCTCCACCATCTAACTCTTGATGATTGATATTGGCCATTGTACCCAAGGGGGGGGGGGACGAATTTTTAGTAGTTGCTGTAGCATATTTAGAGAATTGTATGACAGTTCTATGAAGTGGCTTATAGCCAGTTGTGTATTTTGTTATTTTAGTGGCAATTTGAAGAATATGGTATCTGTGGGAAATAATTTGATATATTAATATGATGGTTAGTTTCATGCCCATCGACGTGTATTATTAGTATTATTGAAATGGTTCTAACTGTAAGAATTTTTTATGTTCTTATGTGATTCTATATAATATCAAGTAAATCCAACAATGTAAATAACATTTATTTTACAAGAATGTAAGGCGCTCATGTGTTATTAGATTATAGTAATTATTAATACAAATTGAAAGCACAATGGCTTAAGCTATATCTTGACTTCAAGCAACTATTTTTATTGTCCCATTTACATTTAATGTTGCAACTACTACCCACCTTTGATGTGACATTGGGAACATTTTGGATGAGTTTGTTGATATACTTTTTTTCTAGCCTGTATTGACATGACAAGCCCCAATAACTTAAATTGTAATGCTTGAACCATGAAATTAGGTTATAAATGCACCACAATAATGATCTTCTTTCTACCCCGCTAACTTCGTAGATTGATTAAGTTATGAGTCGCAACGCCTCAACATCAAACCGTACAATGCAAAACAAGTTTGGATCTACTTCAACAACTACAGACATACACAGACCATTATGGAGGGAAATGGGTTGGAAAGAAGAGAGATTTCGTTAATATGCCAATATACACGTATGAGAGTCTTGGAAGCGTCGAGCACATCATGGTCGGCAAACCTACAAAACTAAGTACAAATACCACCACAATAGAGTTCACCGTAGCAGAACCACCATGGTCAACCCTATACGAGAAGAGGCGTGAGTTAGAGGTGTATTGTCGATGACACGGGTTACGAGTTCCTAAGGCACACTCAGCTGAGTTACTTAGAGATGTACTTGCCAACATACTTGCTTGTCTTGAACAAGAGAACAATCAAATGCAAAGGTGATTAGACCATTTTCACGCAATCCAAAAAGTTAGGAAGCATCTAAAGGGGAAGGCACAAGAGAGAGCCATCTAGTCTATTAATGAAATTACTTTGTTAGATGATGAAAGAGATATTTCAGACTTCTCAGATTCAAGCAATGATGATTTTTAAAAATTCCTACCTACGAACATTAGACGTTGTTGTTAATGTCTACACATTCTGTGCAATACAGAATTTTGTTGTTAATGTTTGACAAATGATGATTATGTACGTTTAGATTTTGCAACTCTAAATATTAACTGTTCATTAGTTTTGGCTAAGTTTATATGAAATCAGTTCCTTTAGTTTTCCCTGTTGTTCTTTGTTGCTACGTATGATTCTTGTGCTTTGGTTGGACAATGTCATTGCCTTTCTAATGTAGGAAAAACCTTAGGAAGTGAAATGCCTCCGATAAGATATGTTGATGTTTCCAATATTCTGTCTATGTAACTTGAAATGTTACACACATAACACTCATCACCCAAATTATATTTATTGCACATTACTTGTAGGAAAATTTAATAGATTCAATACATATAGACTCATCCAAACCACATAGACCAACCACGCATATGATTCAATAATACGAATAATTCATTTATATGAGTTGTTTGAGACGCTGTATCATATACACGTATCCGTGTATCTTAGTTATGCTAGTGTATTACTTTATATAGATACATTACATATAGACTCATCCAAACTAGACTAACCACTCACTCATTGAAAATTCATAGTGAACACAAGGTCATCATTACAACAATATTTGGTTTACTTAGAAATCGGGCAAATGCCTAAAAACCTAATTAGCCTCTAAAATGTTTCATTCAACTTATTGGTTTGTTGTAGCATTGCTCCACAGCTCCGTAATGTTGCAATTGTAATGATCAGAAGCCATTAATGTAAACATTGGAAGCATAGTTGAACTCATGTAATTTTACATTGATGTTGATAAAATGTAACTACATCTTGTACCCGCAAACACTAGCTAAAATGTTTGTAAGGGAATATGGGGATAAAACTCTCCAGTGTTGCTACATTCACTGCTCGTAACACTAACTACAATGGGCAAGTGAGGTTGGAGAAGGCTGACATAGCTCGGCATTGTTCAACTAAGTCATATTCGCAGTTCTGCATGTGCTGCTCAACAGCTCAGCACTGTTGAACCTTGTTCAGTCATATCATCCATGCTCGCATGAATACACAGATATGCAACCTTTTGCAATGCATTGTTTTCAATGATGTGGAGGATCCTTCAAAAGTGTAAGAAAAATTTTGGGGGTGATCTATCCACCATTGCAGTGCTACATGTGCTGCTCAATAGCTCCTCACGTGAATACACAGAGCATCCCTGAAAAGTTTATGCATCAATTTTGGGAGTGAGTTGTCCACCATTGCTAGGCTGATGTTCGCAGTGCTACAGTCATATCACCTACATGCACGTCAATACACAATATGCATCATTTTGCAATGCACCGCTTTCAAGGATGCAAAGCACATCTTTACGAAGTATATGATACATTTAACACAACTTGGCACTGTCTCATCAAGTCATGTTAGATGAATCACAAGAATGCTGAATAGTCTTCACGTGAACCCTGTCCAGTCATATCACCTACATGCATGTCAATACACAGATATGCATCCTTTTGTAATGCACTGTTTTCAAGGATTCAGAGCATCCCTGAAAAGTTTATGATACATTTAACGGAGCTCGGCACTGTCTCCTCAAGTCATGTTACATGAAGCATAAGCAGGGGTAGATCCATGTTGCTCCTTGGGGTGGCCATGCCCCCCCCCCCCCCTGCCCCCCAAATTTTAAATTTTCTCAACAGCATATATAGCAAAAATATATAGGCCCCCTCAAAAAATTATAACCGGCCCCCTCATTTGTTCAGAAGACTTAAACTTTGTCTAATAGGTAAAACTTTTCCTCAAATAAAAGAATAGTTGAGCTCCCCAATTATCCAAAGACTTGTAATTAATCTAGTGGACAATGAACTACTCTCTACAAATAGAATAGATGTTAGCCCATTTCAAAACAAAACTTTTACATTTTCCTCTTCATTCTCATTTTCAAGCTACATGCCTTTTGCCTTTTTCTCCTCAATATTGCTGCCAGCCTCATTGTTTAGTTAATATTAACAAAACAAAACTCATCTCAACACAGTCACACAAAACTGAAAACCCTCACAGCTAGTAAAAGCAAATCTATCCCTTTTTTTTTCCATCTCATTGCTGCTATAGTAGAGTAGTGAACTCGGAAGTGTGTGAGGATGTGGGTTTGTGCTGGGGGATAATTCATTAAAATATTTTAAAAATAAATAATATAAATGATAAAGTGGATGTTGCTTAAAATAATAGTGAAATTTGTTTTTCTTTAATGTGAGTAACATCTATATAATTGAGAAAAAAAATTAAGGTTCTTTTTAGGTTAATTCTTGAGCCATATTTAAGATATTAGTAATTTAGGACATTTGTAGCAACAAATGTTTTTATTTTTTAATGCAAAATGTTCTTCTTTAATGATTTGATAATGGTGGCTGAATTTAAGATGTCTGTAGCAACATTTAGAATTCATAATTTGATGATAATAGATTAATTTTATTCTATGAAAGATTATTGTCATGCAAAAATTTATTTATTTTTTTTCGATATTATGTATGTCTATAGTGAATTAGACAATTTATGGATATATTAGAATTGATAACTTTGTATTCAATATATTTATGAATTATGATTATTGTATAAATACTATAACTTGGACCCCCAAGTTAAATATCCTAGCTACACTCCTGAGCATAAGAATGCTGAATAGTCTTCACGTGAATAAATACACAATCTCTTTTGCAGTACACATCACCAACCCGTCGCTGTAGCACAAGCTATAGCCATATCAAACAGTTGCCTCAGCGAACCACATGCGCCAACAAGTGCCACTGTATAACCAAGTCATGTTCGCAGTTTTGCATGTGCTCCTCAACACCTCACTGAACAATACATTGTCGAGTCATTGTGTATTTATTCACATGAATACTTACCCTTACATATAGTCACATCCACGTGAATACTTGCCCTTACAAAACTCCTATATAAAGACCCATTTACATCTACCCTTGCAAAACATCTACACATACCGTTCAGAAGTCACATTTTCCAATGTCAATGCGCAATTGGATGCTACCTCATTTTCCAGATAACCATAGGACAAAGAGAGATTTCGACGAGAGGAAATACTATGCCGGACTGCGGCGGGAGTGGGACTTTCGCGTGAACGAGTCCAATGCTTTGCACGATGATCTCATGTAACTCGAAACGCCTCTTGTCGATCGTGTCTCGCTCACACTGTCACGGCGAAACATGCACCAATATGAGTGTGCAGTGACAAAAATAAAAAAAGAGAACAATCTGATGATACTTTGTAGGTCCAGGTTTCACATGCTACAGTCGGTGGAAGAGTTGGCCACCGCAACGAACAGGCAACGAACTCTAGCGGAACATAACAATGTCCTCAACTACGAGGACTACCTGTCAGAGTGAATGCCTATATGGTATATGTTGTCTAGGGTTAAATTAATAATGTTAGTAGCGTTACTGTTCAATATGCAATGCATGCATATTGGTGATATCGTGTAAGTTAAAAGATAGTTTTCTATCTTTTGTTGTAGGTGCTTATTAAAAAATGAATATTTAACTTTTAAGCGTTATGTGAGAATAAACTAGATTACGAATAACATGCATGCTCCTCACAATCAATAATAAGGTTTACATAGTACAAATCCAACGACAGTGACACACATACATGTAAAACATAGTTAAGCAAAATAGTTCAACAACAAAATCTAATTACACCACGACACGATTACTCTTCATCTGACATCTCCATGTCTAACTAATAAATGGGATCAACAAGAAGTGATTGCATGAATTGTGCATGCTTGTACCACCCTCCCTTCACTGACTCTCGAATCTCGACTTGGGTCCGATATCAATTAAGACGTATCTTCATTGGGTTATTTCTTCTCTTATGCGATTCAATGCTTTACGAAGTTCGTCAATCGTATCTCTGGGCATCTACGTGTGAGTTGCCGAGGCACTGGCAACTTAAATCCAACCAACTCATCGTAAAACATTTGTTGTTCATGAAATAACCAAGCCCACTCCTGTCTCATGGTATTGTGAACGTAAGCACTATTTCACAAATTCGGATTGATTGGATAGCTGAACTCATCTTCTAATACCCAGCAACGACCTATAGCAATGAACACATCGTGAGGCCTATAGAGTTGTGGGTTGCTAGAACCAGACACTGACCTGAATACAATAACAGCAACTAATCAAGTTAACAGTGTGCATCAATTGTTGGTAAATAATGTAATGCTGCATAAAATCATATACAACAAAGACATTCATAAATTTCTGTATTATTATATGCTAAAAATGAAATACTAACACTAACATTTGACCATATACATTAGACGTTGTTGTTAATGTCTGACCAATGATGATTATGTACACGCCCCTATATGATTATGACCAATGATGAATATATGCGATACAAAATGTTGCTATAGTAAAGATTTCATTCTCTTCTGACCAATGTTTACTACAACAAACAACCAAAATCACACCAATGTACTTACTTCACACTCATTCAACCAAAAAAATAAAAATTCAGTACAATATCAAATGCAAATACCATTGCCATAAAATTCTGGTGGGAGTTTTTTACCTGAGGTGATGCAAATTTTAGTCTAGAAGCAGCTGTGGTTCTGTGGGGCAGAGTGGAATTCAATTCAGACAAAAAGCAAAACCTTGTGAATGGGAGAAGAAGTGCAGGAAATATACGAGAATAACTTGATTTTACGAAGTTCAAGTATACTTTATAACTCGATTAATTTAATATCGAGTTATTTTAAAAGACTTGTACCCTTACGCCTGACGTCAAGACAGTGTGAAAACAGTTTTTAACAAGAATAAAACTCGAGACTTTTATAGTTGGTTACATAACTCGTTTTCCATATAATCGAGTTATTTAGGGATTAAAGAAAGCAAATGCCACGCTAGCTGTCCAGCGTGGCACAAAGCTGCACCTAACTCAACTATAAGATAATCGAGTTCTTCAGATAACTCGATTTTGGTAATATCGAGTTACAAAAGAGGGGCATTTTCCTAATTAGTTTGAGAAAGAGGGCAGAACGCTGCTTATTTTGTCCAAAATGGGCATTTGCCCATCTCCCCCCTTCCCCCCCCCCCCCCCTGGAGATTAAAGATTAATCGAATACAGCCTGATAAGAAAATCCACATTTTATTTGATGGTTTTTTAATCCTTTTTATATGTGTGGGATTGTAACTCTGTGCCTATGGCCATATTGTTATTTGAGGTGCCAACTGACAGATTATTAAAATTAGATAATGTGATTTTGGTTTGGTAAAAAATGAAACAAAACCCAATAAAAGGTTAAAGCAAATTTCAATAAAACATCAAGAATATAGAAAATAATAATAATAATTACATGCCTAAGCTATTGAAAATGATTAAATATTCGTTAATTCACCTTTTAATGTTTTTTTTTATATAAAAATTAATTTTAATAGTAAAAAACCTAAATAAGGTTGTGTAATGCTGATGCCATAATCTTGGTGAAACTTGTTTAAGCACCTACGATGAAGACAAATGGTGCTGAAAGAGGCAACCTTGAAGCAGTTACTTGAAAGCTGTTATAGGAAATTATTGACATTATGGGTAGTTAATTGCTGGAAGTAACCACCCACTCTCTTGCTTGGTGGGTAGTTATGGGCTATAAATAACTACATTTCTTGTGTATAAAGGAAGGCATTGTCATGGGGAGCATAGTTTGAATTTACCAGAAAGTTTCTTGAGATTATTTCTAAATTCTTACGAATCAGTTAATTCATAGGAATTTGCAAAGACTTTATGCACATAAGTCCTTCCCTTGTAATTGTGATCTTAATTAATCAAGTTTATTTTAGTTTGATGCAATATTTAGGTGTTTTTTCGTGTTTGATATGAATTTGTGCTTACTATGAATTAATTTGATGTTAGAATAATAACTCAGACTTTAATTTGTTGCAATTACTTCGATCTGATTCACTTTAATCTAGTTTACTTTGACGAGATGAACTTCGAATCAAAGCACTTTGATTTAGTTTGATTACGTATAATTCACTTCAAATTGATTTACTTCTAATCAAGTCATTTGAATCAATGGCAATAGGAATAGCTTAGACTTTGCAATTAGACTTAATCAATCAAGTCACTTCAGTTTTTTAATCTTTTATTTACAACTTTCTCAAAAAGTCTTCTTAATTGAGGCATTTTCAAACATCAAACATCCCGTTTGATAAGAGATTTCTAGTAACGTTGTTTAAGTGTTATGAAAATACGTGTGAGTTAAAAAGTGTTGTGAATTTGTACCAAACGGGCCATAATCTAGTGATTTCTAGTAATGTGTTATGGTGTTTAAACACCAGTACCAAATGGGCCCTAATCTTTGGAATCAAAATCATCTTGAATTGGGTTTTATACCTTATGTTTCACTTATATATATATATATACTAGTTGCTAATCTGTACTATGCACGGGATTAGTAAATAAAAATTAAATATAATTATTTTATTTAAAAGTACATTTATTTGAAAATGAATAAAATTAAGTAAAAATATAACCATATGCAAACTGCTGAAGGAAGATAACAATATTTTGAATTTGTACCACTTCTTGAATCAAAACCATACAAAAATCTTTGCCTAGAAAGCAGTAACAATTTCAAATAAAAATGTGCAATATATGCACACTATAGCAAGTGGGAAAGAAATATAACTATGCAATAATACATTTTTTGCATTTAGATCCAACGGGAAAAAAAAAATCCCTTTAAGATGTAAAGCCTTCGCATATGATAGAGATAATTTGCAAGCTAGCATAATGAGGAGAAATAATATCATAAGTTAACATACGTTTGAAAGAATTTTGCAAACTAGCATCTCAAGTTTTATAGACTCGATTTTAGTCTAAAACTCGAGGGTTAAAGACTTAATTCCCACTTGGTGAGCTGGAAGTATGATGCCGCATAGATCTCGAGTCTTATAGACTCGAGTTCTAAAAAGCAAAACCAAGTCTCTCAGACTCGATTTTTGTCTAAAGACTCGGTTTATAAGACTTGAAGAAGAACATAGGAAGAATGATCTAAAGAAGAATAGATCTAAAGAGGAACGATCTGGAGCTCCGAAGAACAGAGGAAGAACGAAGAGACGGTCTGGTCGATTAGACGATTGAATGCTAGGTGAGCCGATCTAGTTGATTGGACAATTGAACACTAGGTGGGCAATTGGATGATTTGGTCTTCAGATCTACAGCATCAAAGAACGAAGAAGAACGCTGGGTGGACGAAGAAGAATGAAGAGACGCGATGAAGAACAGGGAAAATAAAATGGTAAAACTTGAGTCTTAAAAACTCGAGTTCCACGTGAATATTTTTCCACATCAGATGCCACCACTTACAAATTGAGACTTAGAAACTCGAGTTTTATCTTGGAACTTGAGTTTTAGACACTCAAGATGCTAGTTTCCCAAATTGTTTTGAAACATGACAACTAACGAAATTGTTTGATATTTAAGGTTATGTGGAAAAAAAAAATTTGCATATGATATGATATCTATAAAATGAACTTGCTTGTAGCTTCATGCAAAGCTGAAACACCAACATAGAGATCTAATATAGCCCTAATCTTCTATGGGTCAAATAATTTGGTGAAACATTAGACACAATCACTTATTTAAAAAATTAGTACAAAAGATCATATCAGGTTGGACCATTTTATTAGTTGAAAATTTTTTTAGCAAAGCCAAAGCTTATCTACAAAAAATCGGTGAATTCTAGATGGAATCAAAGGCCACAAGTAATGGTAATGTTTATTACAACGGTAAATATCTCTATTGCACTTACAGTTCATAAAGGTAATGTTTATTTCCATACCTACTATTTGTTTAGTATGTATGTAAAGTTGACTTAATATGTATCCTTTTCAATTGCATTACACACGGTATGTACAATTTTGAAGCAAGTCAAATGGTTTAGTGAACCAAACAAAATCTAACACAAATAAATATCTAAAACATAACCAAATCTAACCTTTATAACTTTATCTAATCCAAATGCCTAAATCATAATCTATCCCAAGAAAATACCCAAGCCTAGATCATATTTGTTAAAGAAAATATATACTATATTTAACAATATTTGATGCACAAAATTTTAAATTAAAAAAAAAAAAACCAAAAAGGATATATGACCTTTAGTTTGGTTTCAATAATGACATAATGAAAGCCAATCAATAGATTAACTAACCCCTATGACAAAGAAAGACAACTCAAATCAGTAATTTTATTCGGTAGAACAAAATAGTATATAACTGATGTTAAGATATAGTTTTTACTTAATGTCACCAATCACAACAATATAAAGAGAAGTATATAGGTTGCTAATCCAGGTATACTCTGTTATCCATTAGAAACTGTTAGTAGAGATAGACAGATCTATCATCAAAAGCTTAGATGACACACTAATGACATAAAACTAACCGTCAAGCATTAGTTTTAAAACCAACACAGGGTATGTAATAAACTAATATTTTTTTTAAAAAAAAATGGTGTTCAAAGTGGGATATAAGCAAATAAAAGCAGCATTAAATAGAGACATAACTACTAAAATGGCTTTCACATCAATATCTAGAAATTCTTAAGAAAATAATATTCTCAAAAGTAACTGCACACCACTTTGACTCCAAGCAAAATTATGAAAAGACCAGGGTAAAAGTTCTAAAATTTTAAACCTCCTATTCATATCAAACAAATGCTCAGATCAATAATCACTACAATTTTAAATCTTATCCATCATAAATAACCTAAAATTTACACATGCTAAACTGCAAAAATGCTACTATATTATTAGGGGGAAAAAATTAGAGTAAAAGATTATCTGCATAGATATGACTGTGTCTCAAATCGAAGATTAAACTTCAACCTTAATTATTTCAACAGCATACCAATTATATTTTAAGTTTGCATCGGGCAGAATTCAAGTAGCTAAATACATGCTGACCAAAATGAGCAATGTCCATTGAAGCAAAATTACTTAAAAAGGGAAACTGAAAAAGGTCAGTCATGTTGCATACCAGATCTACATTATCAATGATAGCAACCTCTGCTTGTTTTAGTGCAGTCAACTCAAAGGCTCCCTTAAAGGTCCAAGTGGGAGTATTGGCAGTTACCCCACAACCTTAACCCATTGACCATTACTATCTCTAGATCGTGCTGCAAGCTCCAGTGCTTTATCAATAACATATGCTATTAGACTATTAATATAACACCTCATTGAGTAAAAATATGTGTGTTGCCAAACTTCATCAATTAAATCAAGATAGTAATCAGCATCAACCGGGAAAAAAAAAATCAATTACAATAACAAAAAAAAAAATCTAAAGATTTTCTAATGCAAAACCTAATAACTATTTAGCATCAAATCAACTGTGCCTAAAATTTTTATTGAACCCCATAAACAAAACTATCTGCAACAAACAACCCATATATATCACTGAAAATTAATCACAATCTACGTCAATATAAATTAATTTTTCAGCCAAATAAATTAATCACCATGCCCACTCTTAGGCCTTTCAAAAACACACAAACTAAAAAAAACCATTAAATTGATACTATCTCCACTACAAAACCCATCCATATCCACAATATTTTCTTACAAAACCTATAGAACTGGATTTTCTATGAGTGTTTCCTTGACTTAAAAAAAAAAAAACTAGAGAGGAAAAAGAGTTAGGAATTGAAATCCATAAATTGATAGAAAATCTAATTGAAGACATATAATTAAAACTTAGCTTCAAGGCTCTGTTCTATGCCCAGATCAATGACCGCTACAATTTTAAATCTTATCCATCATAAATAACCTAAAATTTATATTACACAAACTGATTTACAGATGAATTGTATTTTTGTATGATATAATGTAATTTTTTACATCAAGGCAAAGTTAAATGATGATTCCAAAGAGCAACAACAAAAAGCATAGCGATGCGAAGGTCTATTGGCATATTAGAGACTTGTAGTAGAATTTAACTTGCCTTTTCATTTATACCTAACATTATAAAGAAAAAATGTGACTTAATATGAAAAGAAAACAGTAACTTGGAAAGAGAACAACTTTTTTATAAAATAGTATTAAAATGACTACAACATGAATCCACCCAAAAATTACGCCCAGGAAAAACTAAACACGTTACAATTGAACAAATACAGCATAACCTCCTCTTATAATAATTTGCCACTAAACACCCTTGCATTTTTCTAAATCCAAATATGTTGCAATGAAGTGCTATATTAATAAAACTGAACTACCTCAGGTGAAATCCTAACTCCATTGTCCCATGCTTATATGTAAATTGGGTCATGATCTATCAATTGCAGAAAAGCCATGTAAACCAACTGACTTGCCACCTCCTCATTACAGTTAAGCTGCAACCAACTGAGGTTTGATGACTAATTTGCACATGAGTTTTGACATTTGACATGATTTATATCTATTTACAAAGAAAATTTCAACACTAGAATATGGCATAAAACCAAAAATGCACAAGCCTAACATAAATCAAAAGGAGTGGGAATAAGCACATCAAATAGTCCAAACAATTAAATTTCCAGTATTCAAACCCAAGTCAGCACATCCCCAATTTGCATAAAGCAGAATGTAACAACGTCTAAGATATAAAACATAAATACAAAACTTAGTGGGTAATCATCAGATAGTTTATGACAGTTCATCTATACTATTAGCCCAACACATGTACAGGCTTTAAACTTACGTAGATGCAAGAATGTCGTGTAATACCAACTGCTCTTAGAGGCATTTTGTTGAACACCTAGCAAATATAACCAAGAAATAGAACATGGTTAATCTACAAGTGTTGAAAATAGAGGGAACCATAATTTCTAGTATCTAAGACATATTTAGAATAATGAAATTCACAAATCAAAAACATATTGATACATCAAGTAAAATTTAAGGAACCAACATTAGATCACCAAAACTGCTACCATAATTTTTTTTTAAACAAATCTGGTAATAAAAAAGATAACAAAAAAACTATACTTGGGTTAGATATTGGAGTGTAGTAGATTAGGGCAGAGAGTAGACCAAACATTTTCTTACGACCACACCCACATTTTCTTACTACATCACCTTTGCCTTGTTTTGCCTCATTAATTGGTAGTTTTTTCCTGTATCAATATTCATAAGCCAAAAAAAAATATTGAAGTTTATATGATATCCCAATTAATAGGGAAACTAAAACAATTCCTTAACTCAACACAAATCAAACAAAACAAAGAATCACACAAAACAAAACAAAAAATCAGTTTGGATTTCTCAGAAATGATCATAGAAACCAATGCTTATGACTAATCTTCAACCAACAAGAATTCCTACAATCGATATTCAAATAAGAAATACATACCCACTTGAAAAAGACAGCCCTTGGCTTCTGCTTAGGGGATTTTGTGGGAAGTTTTTTGGGACTATGTGAAATCAATCAAGAAGGGAAAAAATAGAAGCAAGAGATCCTTAAACTTAATACCTGATCTTGAAATCAGTGGTAAAAAAAAAACTAAATAAATAAATAAATTCAGAGAAAAGAGAAGGAAGAGAAGAAACGTACCTAATCAATCTGGTAGAGAAGGAAGTAATTGAATCATGAGATTTTCCTGTGTATTGTGGGCCTTTATTAAGTTTTCAGTTTAGGGGTAACAGAGACCACTTTTTTAAGGTAAGAAAGAAAACATTATTAAAAAAGGAATAACAGGAAAAATACACAGGGTTCACAATAATGAACAAAGAGTAACAGAGACAACTTGCAGTTGGATACTTGTGTTATACTTTGTAACCCTATGATTGATTGGCACCCTCTAGCCTAGACGAAAATCAATTTTCTTAGAAAAATTTCATTATAACCAATCAATGTGGCAAATTATGCAGAGGAAAATCATTAAGAATTATTACCTTCACTTGTTTAAAATAGAATCAACCAAAGATGTCTTTCTAGGATCAACATGAGCCATAATCTCTATATTCCTTACATCTCCTCATAACTAGTTCTTCTCTAATAGGCCACAACACATAAACCTTTATCAAAATGAAATCTAGGCTAGATACCTATATCAAAACTTAACAGTCCATAATAACTAAACCTAAATCATATTTAATGCCAAAATATTTGTTTATAAGAAAATACCTTTACTATTGTTGTACGTGGTATTACGGAGGTGGGATGCCGCCTAAAGGTCCAGCCCTTAGACTTATCCCTCTTTCTTTTCAATGTGCCTTATAGATGTTTTTCTTGCTTTCTAGCTTTGCTTGCAAATAGGGTAAAACTTGTATGTAAAAATTGTTGTTGCAAGAAATAAAGTACAGAGAGCGAGCGAGAGAGGGGGAATGTGGAGAAGAAAGAAGTTTAAGCAATCAAAATCAAGCAAGCCGAATTGAAAATTACAATTTCAAACACAACCTCACTATGAAATTCTACCAGAATTCAAATATCACTTACTTTAAATAAAAGTAATAAAACTAACCCCAAAAAGTATCATTGTGGAAAATTATTTTTAACAAATAAATTCAAGCAATCAAAATCAAGTAAATTCATCTTAAAATTACAATTTCAAACACAATTACACAAACCTACTAGGAAGACATACACTTTTATCAAACCATTTGATTAACAAAATTGCATACAAAAGTAAAGCCAATAAAAAACACCAATAAAGGAAAACCTGAGAAAAACTAAGAGAGAATGGTCTGATATGGAGGCCGTGTTGGATATTGAAAACGTTGGTACCCCATGGTCATGCCCTTGCAAGCTTTCTACGAAATAACTTGGGTATGTGTTTGAGAGAGGGGTAGAGGGTAGAGGGTAGAGGTTCTATGCTTGACATTGGACCGAAAGGAAAAAACAAAAGAAGACAATTTCACTGGTAGTGGTTCTGCTAACGGCGACAGGTTGGTGGAGACAATCCTATATCCTATCTATCTTCACGGAGTTTCTTCTAGCAGAGGAAAAATGGGCAGAGGCAAAATTGAGGTGAATTTGAGAATATATAAAGAGACGGTTAAGGAAAAAAAAAAAAAGTTACAACTTAGGTGTAATTCCTTAAATTTTCCCCTTCAAGATTCAATAATGTGTTGTGATAAAAATTAAAAATTAATAATGTGTTTACTTAATTAAAAAATATACTTTCATCTTATGAGGAAAAAATTCACGTGACAAAATTTTAAAAAGAGAACCTAAAGAACAATATCTAAGTCTTGCTCTTTTTTTTAATAGGGAGTAAAATTTTGGGGAATGTGTGTGTGGGTGAGGCTAAAAATATAAAATACTAGTTTTATGTCATGGGATGCACGACCTAATCAAAATTCATATGTAAATAGTTTTTATTTTTATTAATTTACTTAAAATTAGATAATAGAATAAATAATAAAAATAAATGACTATTTCACTTTTAAGTTATATAATGAATGTTTATTGTGTGAAACTAAGGTATTATAAAATGCATATATATATATATATATATTGAGTTTTAAGGCTCAATTAATCACCAACATATATTTAAATAGAAAAACCTTGAATTTAATAATTAAAAACTATCCAAAATAATAATTGAAATCATATTTAAGTGACAACTCCAATTCAATAATTAAGAACAATCTAATTTACTAAACATTTAAAATAATGACAAATTTTGCTTCAAATCCACATAAGTTTGAAGCAAAGCTTACAAATTTTCCTTCATAATATTGGCAAAAAATAATATACAAAAAGACAAAAGAATAAATCATCTTATGCACTCTAAAAACAAACATATTTATTGCACTCTTTTAATAAGTTATTACTTATATATATATATATATATAATGTTTATATCATGAATAAGTTTTTTTTTTTCTTACATATAATGTTAAAATTATTTTTTAAAAATAATGATAATGTTTAATTATCTTAACCCAACAAAAAAGTTACTTTTACTTCTTCAAGGTGGGCTTCAAATAGTCAACCAGCTTTGGTTCTTCAATTTTACTATTTCTTTTTTCCTCAAAAATTTCTCTTTAATTTATATTCATGGAAGAATATATGTTACCGATTAAAACTCTTAAAATACATATTGATAATCACAGTGAAATACCATATCAAACCCTCAAAAAAGTAAAATAGCTATCATAAACTTTATCAAAAAACACATGCAATAAAATTAATGCCTTATAAAGAATAAGAAAAAAAATACAAAAATAAATAAATAAATAAATAAAAAACTTGAATGACCAAATAAAAGGTATCTTGAATGGAACATCGAAAATAAAGAAATATAAATAAAAAAAGTAACTTAAATGAAGTATCGAAAAGAAAGAAATATTAATCAACACATAAACTCAAAGTTACAAAGAATTTCCTATTCAAAAAAAAGTTACAAAGAAGAAATTGAAATAACAATTATGGAGAAAGAAATTGAGAGAATGAAGTCTAATATATGTGCAAGTTTAGCAAAAACAATGAAGGAAAGATAACAACAACTAAGTTTTTGTATTTTTCTTAAAAAAATTGATAGAGATGTATAGAAAAATGTTGATAAGAATAATTACAATTTTGTGTCAATCCATGAGGTGTTTAAAAAAAAAAAACGATTATTTTTATAAGTAAGTAATAATAATAATTTCTTATAAAAACAAAAACAAAATAATAACTAATGAATGCAAAGAAATCAGTAGGTTGGAATGCTTCAAACTATGGTAATGGCTTTAGGACTTGAAAAGAAAGAAAGGAATGTCAAGGGTGACCAATGTTACCCGGCCAAGGACCCTCCAATGGTTAAGTCAATTTTCTCTCTAGAACACATGTGATAGGCCAAGAATGTATTGACCCCGTAGGTAAATTAACCAATTAATTAGCCAAGTGAATTAATTAAGTAAATTAACATGCAATAAGCGTGGTAGCACAAACAAATCACCAACTAAGTTAAATGCAACAGAAATTAAATTTGACACAGGTGATTTGTTTACGAATGGGAAACAAATCGATCCAAGTATGTGACTAACCAATCGATACATGAATCCCAGTACATGACTAACACACCAACTTGAGAAGGATGTTCGCTGCAAAGTTCTTCAGTTCATCCACACGATGAAGATCAAGAAGCTCATTGGTTACAAAACCCTACGGCGTACGAACACAGCAGCTTCTTCAAGAGAAATATGAACTAGGACAGATTGTCTTCAGTCACAATATGCATGTAACAACAAGTGTGACAACCTTTGTATCAAGTGAGGCGGCCTTTAAAATAATCCTTATATATGTCTAGGGTTGTGAGAAAAGAAACCCTACACAAATAGCTTGTATATACGTGAAAAACAGATTTGGAAATTTGAATTTCGTAATTCTCGATAGATACAGCTGTCGAGTTTTAATGAACAACACTTCTTCACTTGATTCTTGACTTGAACTCTTGTTACTTAAAGAATTAAACACGTCCTAGATCTACTCAATTACAAGTAAAGTGTGTTTTGTTAAAGGATTAGCCAATTCTAAATGACATATGTTCATAACATGTTCCACATATGTCCTAACAACATGAATGTGAAAATCTTAATTGCTAAAAACTTACATTGGGTGTACAGGACTTGCCCATTTTATAAAGAGTTAGTAATGGGTTTACTTGTTAGGATCTACCACCATCGTGGGTGATGTGGAAGGTTAATGGAGAAAATGGGATTTGTGGAGTGGAATCTGGAGAGTTCCCACCACATTCTAGGAGAAATGTGTCGTGGTCTGATTATGTGGCTAGGCCATGGATGGGTGACCTTAAAATTTGAAAGCTCGAATTTGTGTGAAAACACAAGAGCTTGTTTAGACCCCCAATTAAAAATTACGGCTAGATTGCTTTTATTCTAACTTATCTAAGTGCGGAACAAGAGTAAATGAAGCACAATACACCGATAACTACTGTAGTGCATAAACATGAATAACAAACAATAAAAGTAAAGCATAAGAGTAAGGGAAGAGAGATGCAACCACAAGATAACACCAAGACGTGTTATTGAAGAGGAAACCGAAGAACTTAACAAAAAACCTCTCCACTGCCCTCTAAGTGGTAAATTGATCCACTAGAGAATAAAGTTGGAGTACACAAATAAAAAAATAAAAAATAAAAAACCCTCTAAGCCTAGTCTACCCAATGTACTTGAGCCCTCCAAGCTCCTGCTACCAATGGACTTAACGAAACCTTTTCTTATCTAGCTTTTCGGATCCTGTAATACACCCGATTGCATCCGCCAAGCCTTACCAACTTCTTTTGGCAAATTCCCAAAACTTCTCAAGCTCCAAAACACTCTCTACACTCTGACAAGGTGTGGGTTGTATTTTGGTACAAATCTCCTCTTAAGGTATGATAATGGGAGAGGGAAGGAGAAGAGGCTAGAATGATTTCTCTCTAAGGACGAGTAGCTCTCTCTAAAAGATGGGTGTGTGTGTTGTAGAAAACCTATATTAGGGTTTTTCTCTTTGAATGACCTCTTTATACTTTTGTAGGTAATGAGGGTATATATAGTATGAGTAAAAGGTAAGAAAGTCACACTTAAAAATCCTCCAGGCAGAGAGTTTCATGGGTATCTCGCAAGAAGGCCTTACCCACGAGATACTCGTGAAATCCTCCAGGCTGGCATGACTCTTCAACTTCCGGCATCTGCTTTTCACATGGCCTTTACGCGGGAACCCTTTTAGCAAACTTCTCACAAACTAGTCGTGAAATACGCTAATCTTCATTTCATGCTCGATTCTTCACCAACTTAATACTAAACTCAATACAATAAAATCCCACAAAATACAAGGAAAAAAATTAAAGCAATTACAACACTTTTTGTCATGGAATAAAGCCAACATACAACATAGTTGTAAATCACAAGTTTACAAAATTAATTTTGATTCTCATCAGTTGCCCCCTCGTCCTTGTGTCATCCATGTCACTGTTGGCATGACACGCGGTGGTATTTTATTGGTAGAAGAGCTTTCTAGGTGGCATACTAGGGTGACTTGAATATGAACATCCCAAATGTTGACACGTGGCGTGATCCTGGAAGTTTGCTTATTGCATCGTTTCATTCTCCAAGAAAGATGCCACGTGGCACATTCTAGCCGGTTCATGTCACTTCAGTCTCCCCACCTTGTTGGCTATAAATAATGCAATACCTCTTTTACCCTTTCACTTTTCTCATAATTTTTTCTCTGACCTCGATGTGCATTGATAATAGCTTGATTTTGCATATTTATATCATTATTAGAAAGCATTATCGTACTTATTTTGAGTTAATTCATGCATTTTATATTTGGTTTTGGAATAATGTTGAATAATCAATTTTGTGCTTAATTGAATTTTATTATGTGAATTGTCTTTTGTAGGAAAATGGAATTAAATAAGTGGATTTGTGCAAAGAAGAAAGCTAATGGGCTTTACTTTTACCAGGGCCATGATAAAGTTAAAGAAGGCCAACCCAATTAAATTTAAATCCAATTGGAGTAAGGACTCAAAGGAAATTTGCACCAAATCCAAGTCCAATTTGGATTAGGATTCTAGCCTGCACATTAGTTAGTATTTTTGGTAAAACTTTCGGCTCAGACGTTCAATCGAGATGATTCAAGTTGGGCTGGAAATTTAACTTAAAGGGCTACAATATTGTAGTTTACCAAAAGTCCGAATTCTGACGTTAAATAGGCCAAAATCTTCAGTTAGGTGAAGCCTAAAAAGTTGGGATTTTCTCCAAATAGGAATTCAACTTGTAATAAGATTCCTTGACCTATTTAAAGGCTTGTTCGGGCAAAATTCAGGGGAAGCTAGTGCTAGGGCTGGGATGCAAAATAGAAAATTGGAGTAAGAGGTAGTGCCACATATGGCTTCTCTATAACTTTTCTCCATGATAGCATTATGACTATTTCTTTCTCTATTTTATTTGTCTAGTTTAATGTTTAGTATTTTATTCTTGTGTTTTATTTCAATTACTATGAGTAGCTAAATTTATAATTAGGGTTGAGGATGAAATCTTGTTAAAGATTATCAGTAATATTTATGTCATTTGATTTTTCCCACAATAGTTATTCTTTAATGATTTAAATTGTTCTTGCTTCATATCAGTTGACTAAGATGGGATTCTAGATATGAGTTCAATCATTTTTTTTTCTCATGATTTAGGATTTGTCTTAATTAATTGAATGCTTAGTTTATTATTTCTTGATTTTAAAATTGGATATCTCTTGTGATTTGTTTGGCTACGGATACAATTGATGATTTGATTTTATAATTAAGAAGCGAAGAAGAACATGCTTTTGATTTTTAAACAAGGATTTGAATGAGAATTTTTTCCATGATAGCAAGATTGATTTATAGATTATCATGCAGTAGTTGGAAAAAATTAATGATCATAAATATATGCTGATATGACTTACAAGATGGATTCCAAAACCTTAATTCCTTTCTCTAGATTGTTCACATCTCTTTACTGCTTTATATTTTATATTTGCTTAGTTTAATTATTTGCTTACTATATTTAATTGCAAACAACCAATTTTTATTAAACTAGATTAGGATTAATTTGATTAAGATTTGATTAATTTTCCTACGTTCATACAAGTCCTTGTGGGTTTGACCTCTTTCTTGTCAAACTATACTTCGGTACGGTTCATATACCAGTGAGTACTTTAAAATTTCACAATAGACCTTAATCATCCAGCACTTCGTCTAGGAGTTTCCTTCTGTCCTTAGTTATCCTTGTTTAGAGCCAGTTATCCTCTTCTCTTCGTCTGTAGGTTTTTCTTTATACTTCTTTTCAAATGTTTGAGATAATATTTTCTTTGTCTAGTGATAAGGACGAGAGAGAAATAGACAAGTATCATGATGAGAGTAACTCTAGTGATGGTGGGAGTGAAAGTGCCAGTAGTCAAAGTAGTAGTAATAGTAGTAGTAGTAGTGGGAGTACCACAATTGAGAAATACTCGTCTAAAGTCCTTAGGGTTCCTTTAGAAGTACTCTAGGAAGAGTTGAAGACGAGGGCCATGTCTGGGTCGTTTGCTGGTACGTCCACTAATGCCCTATCGTTCGTTCCTTCCCCAAAAGAGTAAATCTTGTATTGCTACACAGTAGGTATCCCTTCTAGGACAGACAAGAAAAGACTTACTTCTCTTAAGGACTGGTATCAAATTCCACACGGCCTTAACCCTCGTCTAGCTGCACCTGGGGAGTGGTGTTGTGCTCTCAATTTTGGAGTAGGTATATACGAGGCCTATTTGTTAGGCGATCTTAGGTTACCTTTAAATGTCTTTGCTAGGGAAATTCTCCATAGATTAGGTATAGGTATAAACCAACTCAACCCTAATGCATGGAGGCTCATTATATCCATGCAAGTGTTGTGAAGAGAAATTTTTTATGGGAACCGTCCTCTCACTATGGACGAGTTCCTATATTGTTATAAGCCCTCAAAAATTAGTTAATCCCTTAGTTTTTATTAGTTTTCTACCAGGGGCTTTAGCTGTAGGTTGGTTAAGTCCCTCCCCACGTCTAATAGAAGGTGGAAAATGGAGTTCTTCTTTGTCTCAGGGTTTTAGGCTAAAAACCCTGTTGAGGTAAGCAGGGACCCATTTCCTCCATACACTAGTGAGATGGGTAATATTTGTCTAGAGGGTATGTTACTTTTCATTGCTCATCTTACTTTCCTTGTTATATTTATCTAACTCTTTTTTGTTTTCTTTGCAATTGTAAGATTACCTCCTTAAGTAAATTCTACCTTGATCTTATTCAACAAGCTCGTTCCTTTACTGATAGGACCTTTCATTCATTAGTCACCATTCGTCATATAGCAATTTGGGGACTTGGTCCTGAGCCAACTGAAGAAGCACTTGCCCATGAACAACCACTTGTAGACGTAAGTTATCCACTTCATTGCGTCTTGAGTTGTAGTCTCATCCAGGATCTAGTTTTTTTTTTTTTTTTTAAGGGGGGTGGGGGTATAGGAATGGCAACTATGAAGGAGAATGAGGGTAAAGGTTTGGTGAATGAAGAAGTCATCTAAAAGGAAGAGAACATCCAAACCCAGGCTCGTCTAGCTGCCTCTAAGAAGAGAAAAACTCTCTCCTCAAATATCGATTTAGTGAGTCTTCCTAGTCATCGAGGCAATAAAAAGCAAGACTGGTCCTCGTATCCCTTCCGCTGTCAAGCAATCATCCACAGTGCAAATCCTTGACGTGGACCAGCTTAAACATCCTGAAGTCACCCCGTCCAAACCTCTTTTTGGTCCTCCTAATAATGGCCCCAAAACCCTCTTGAGGTGTGAAGGCCTTGCTTGGGAGAGGTTTTAGCAGGCCGTCTCTGACAAGGACATTGCCCATATGTTATGACATGTCCGTGAAGGAATTTGAGCGGTCTACAGTACATGACCTTTTCAAGGTATCATAATGACGTCCTTAATCTCTTAAATATTTGTGTTTTTTCATATATATACTTTTTTTAATCATCCAAGTTCTTGATGTAAGTCATGTCTGAATTCATGATGGTGTCTAGGCAAGCGTATGAGCTAGATCAGACAAGGGTAAATCTCAAGGCAAAGATTCGTAGTATGGAAAAAGAATCTAGCCATCGAACTGGGGAGAGGATTAAGCTGGAGGACAAAATTAAGTAGTTGAAGAACCTCATTGAAGAGCTAAAGGCAGATGCCGTTGAGAAGGATACTCGTCTTGACCATCTCCAAAAGAGAAGTGACGAGCTCTATGCCCTTATTGGTGTGACTAGAGAAACAACTATCAGGGAGTTCAAGGCGTTTAGTGAATTCACCAACCTTCTGGACAAAAACTATGCTACTGGTTTCGAAGACTTTTGCATGGATGCCCATAGTCATTTTCCTAGGATGGACTTCAGCCCAATCAAGCTTCGCATTGGTGTCGAGAGTTCTCTACTCCAAATGAGCTCTGAGGACATGAATATTGAGGATGATGCCTCTACACCTCAGCCAGCGAATGACGGTACAAAGTTTGGGGGCATTGCCCCCAGTGGTTTATCCAAGTGAAAGTTTGTTTCCAACTTCCTATGCTTTTTCTTCCTCTCTCCCTTTTTTTTAAGAGGGGGGGGGGGGTTCATTGTTTTGGACCATTTAAATTTATATAAGTACATTTCCTCATCCATGTTTAAGGATGGGGCAATCATACAATTGCTTTTTTAGACTTGTTACTTCTAAGGGTTTTTGGACAGTGGTCGTCTACCCTTAGTTTTATTTAATATATTATCCATGCTTGATTGCTTTACCAATTTCAATTTCCAAGTATTTTCTCGTCCATGGTTTGAACTATCTTAGAATGGTTAAATATTTCCTTATCCTTATATTGGACCTTTTTGGAATTTTAAATTGGCAAAGTTATTCCTTTTTGTCCAAAATTTGGAGTACTCAGTGGGTTGGACTTGTCGTCCATCTAAGTTATGTACTATATGCATACTTTTTTCTTCGTCCTTTATTTTTGAACGAGCATTATAGGAAGTTTGTTCCTTCGCTTTGCATTTATATTGCTACCTTAAGGATTTTATAATAATTTGCCTTTTCCTCATCTAAGGATGACTTATGATGATACATCTCTGCGTCTAGAGATTTTAGATGTCTTTATATTTCTATGGACGTTAATTTCACAGAATCATTAACACTTAGAAAATTCATACTGCTTTATATACAATAGAAAGCTTTGTACATAATATCATCCATAGACAATAGAGAGCATAGTACATGACATCTTCCATAGACAGTAGAGAACATCTTCCATAAACATAATGTTAGCACCTAGTTCATTTTTTAGGAATTGAAATTACTTTTTGTACAAACGGACTTTGTTCATAACATCATCCATAAACATAGCACATGTTGATAGCTAGTACTTTTTAGGGAATTCAAATGCTAGAAAACATAAGATACTAGAAAACATAAATACTGAAAGATAAGTAGATCACTAGACCATTAGCAATCTTTAATCTCATCCATGTTGACCTTCCTGACGAGTCCTTCTCACTGGTAGTACTTCCTCAAATGCTCCACATTCCACGGGTGTTCCAACTTTCATCCATCTAGGGCCTCCAAGTAATATGAACCTCACCTTTTGATAACTTTGTACGGTCCTTCCCAATTAGGTCCCAACTTTCCATGAGTGGGGTCCCTAGTGGCTATGGATACCCTTTTTAGGATGAGATCCCTAATATTGAATTGTCTCAGTTTTACCAATGTGTCATGGTACTTAGTCATCAGTTTCTTATAACGTGCCACCCTTTGTTCTGCGTCCATCCTCACTTCGTTGATGATATCAAGGCTTAGACAAAGTTATTCCTCATTTTCCTCCTCCTTATAATGGGCCACCCTGTAGTTGGTTAGTCCAACCTTTCCTGGTATCACTGCATCACTTCCATACGCTAGCTTAAAGGGAGTTTCTCCAGTAGGAGTCCTTACTATCATTTTGTATGCCTAAAGGACGCTGGGTAATTCATCGGCCCATATCCCTTTTTCCCCCTTCAAGCCGAGTTTTGATGATCTTCAGCAAGGATTGGTTTGTAACTTCATCTTTTCCATTGGCTTATGGGTGGGCAAGTAAGGAGTAGTGATTCTTGATTCCTAACTACTTATAAATTCTCTAAAAGGTGTATTGTTAAATTGTCGTCCATTGTCCGAGACAAGTACCCTAAAGATTCCAAAACGGTAGATAATGTTCTTCCAAATGAAGTTTCTGACATTCTACTCAGTGATTTTTGCCAAGGGTTCTACTTCCACCCATTTGGTGAAATAATCAATCCCTAGTACTCTTGTCTCCATGGGAAAGGAACCAAGGATGTCAAGTCCCCACTAGGCAAAAGGCCAAGGAGCCACCATTGGGTGAGGTATTCTAAAAGTTGTCTAGGGATGTTGCTATAGCTTTGACATTTGTCACATGCTTTGACATAAGCTTTGGCATCTGCTTGCATGGACTGCCAATAATACCTTACTCGGACTATCTTGTGGACGAAGGATCTAGCCCCTGAGTGGTTTCCGCAGGCTCTTTCATGGATGTCCCTCAAGATCTAAAGGGACTCATCTAGATTCAAACACCTCAAGTAGGGCTAAGAAAAACCCCTTTTATATAATGCCTCTTCCATGAGGATAAACTTTGCAGCTTTTACCCTTATCTTCCTTGCTTTTTCTACATCTTCAGGAAGTACTCCGTCCTTGAGATAAGACACAATTGGGGTCGTTTTGTTGGCAACTTCATCTATCTAATTTACTTCTAGAATGTCTATGCTTGGGATGTATTGGACTTTAATTTGATCACCTACTATCTCGTCCATAGATGCCATCTTGGCTAAGACGTCAGCTTCTTTGTTCTCTTCCCTTGGTATTTGCTAAAACTGGGCTATTGTAAGGCCTTTGATGCATTGCTTAACCTTTTCCAAGTATCTCCTTATTCATTCTTCTTTGGCTTCACATGTCCCATTTACTTGGCTTATCACCAACTGCGAATCCCCCTAGACGAGTATCGAATCTACTCCTAGTGATTTAGCTAACTCCGAACCCTGAAGTAAGGCTTCATACTCGGCTTTATTATTGGTTGTCTAGAACTGTAGACGGAAGGTGTATTCCAGATGATCCCCTTTTGGTGATTGTAAGACTATCCCAATTCCTCCTACATGTTGTGTGGATGAGCCATCAACATAGATGACCCACTGCTTTGCCCCTTGGTCTTCATCTTGATGATCAATGGCAGGAGTAAATTCAGCAATGAAGTCTGCAAGGACTTGAGCTTTTATTACTTCTCTTGGCCTATATCACACGTCAAATTCACTAAGTTCCACTACCCATTGGATTAATCGTCCAGCGGCCTCTAGCTTATTCATAGCTTTCTTCAAAGGGTGATCTGTCAGGACATTGATTACATGAGATTGGAAATAAGGTTCGAGCTTTCTCACTACTGTCGCCAATGAAATTGATAATTTTTCCATTGGTGGATACTGTCCTTTAGCTCCTCTCAAGGCTTTGCTAGTGTAATAGACGGGCTTCTGTATTTTTCCTTCTTCTCTGATCAAGGCTGAACTCACTGCATGGGGAGACACCGCTAAGTAGAGATACAACTAATTTCTTGGCTTGGACGGGCTCAGCAATGGGGTTGAAGTGAGATAAGTCTTCAAGTCTTCAAATGCTCGTTAACACTCGTTCGTCCATTCAAATGCTTTCCTTAATACTCTAAAAAACGGTAAACACTTGTTAGTGGCTTTTGAAACAAACTTGTTAAGGGCCGCCACTCGTCTAGTAAGGCTCTGGACGTCCTTGATATTCTTTGGAGATTACATGTTCAAGATTGCCTGCATCTTATCAAGGTTAGCTTCAATCCCCCTTTATGAAACCATAAAACCAAGGAACTTCCCTGATGCAACTCCAAAAGCACATTTGCTCTGGTTCAGCTTCATCTTATATTGCTTGAGTGTATCAAAGGTTTCTTGATGATTGTCCAAATGCTACGTCTCCCTCGCACTCTTAACCAACATATTGTCCACATATACTTCTACATTCCGCCCAATCTGTGGACGAAACATGTGGTTGACCAACTTCTGGTAGGTAGCCTCTACATTCTTCAACCCGAACAATATTACTTTGTAACAAAACAAGCCTTGGCTAGTTATAAAGGATTTTTTCTCCTAATCTACTTCGTCTATTTTAATTTGGTTGTACTCTGAGAATGCATCCATGAAGCTCAGCAACTAGTGTCCAACTGTTGAGTCTACGAGCTGATCTATACGTGGAAGAGGATAGCTGTCCTTGGGGCATGCCTTGTTTAGATCTGTGAAATCCATGCTTATCCTCCACTTACCATTGGATTTTTTTACTATCACTACATTAGCTAACCAATCAAGATAATAGACTTCGTGGACGAACTTTGTGGTGATTAGCTTCTGATCTTCCATTTTGATGGTATTATCTCATTTTGGAGCAAACACTATCTTCTTCTAAGGGACGGGCTTGTAAGATGGGGACATATTTAAACGATACGTAATCACACTTGGGTCAATACCTGGTATGTCTTTATGGCTCCAAGCAAAAACATATGTACTTTTCTTTAGGAATCCGACGAGATCTTGCTTCGTCTCTTTTTCCATACTTGTCCCAATCCTAGTAAACTTCTTAGGGTTGGAATTGTCCAATGGTACATCTTCCAATACTTCAATCGATTCAGCTAGTGTTCTTCTTTCTTTAATGCTCATAGTCTGCATCTACTCGTCCATGGCAAGCATTGCTAAGTAACATTCTCTAGCAGTTAGCTGGTCTCCTTGTACTTTCCTGATGTCATACTCTATTGGGAACTTGACAGATAAGTGGTAAATGGACGTTGCGGCCCTTCAACTGTTCAGAGTTGGTCGTCCAATAATGGCATTGTATGAGGACGAATAGTCCACAACAAGGAAATTCACTTCCTTATTGATTTGTTATGGGTAGAAGCAAACGACAACTGGCAAGGAGATAGTGCCTATTGGTAGAACCTTCATTCCTCCAAGCCCAATCAATGGCACGTTCACTAGACGAAGCAACTCCTTTTTAATCCTCATTTGTTGAAAGGTTGGATAGTAAAGGATGTCTGCTGAACTCCCATTGTCTATTAACACTCTTCTAGTCGTATAATTTGCAATTGCCAAAGTGATGACAATCACATCATCATGTGGATGGTGCAATTGTCTTGCATCTTCGCTTGTGAAAACAATGGTAGGCTCGTCTTCTCTGATCATCTTGGTGATCGTCTAGATAGTTGAACATTTTGGACTACTCACAAGTAAGTCTTTTTAGCTTTGGATGAGCTTCCTGTTGATGTGCCCCTTACAATGATCCTTATCTCCCCAAGCGACTGATGTGCTGGCTCTTTTGCTTTGCCTTTCATTGGTTGCCTCTCGTCCTTATGGTCTGGTCCAAGAAATCTTTTTTAGCTTCCCTTGCTTAATGAGAACTTCAATCTATTGCTTCAAGTCATAACACTCATTCATATCTTATCCATGGTCTCGGTGGAAATGGCAATACTTACTTTTATTCCGCTTGTTAGGATCTTCTTTCATCCTCTCAGGCCGCTTCAAGGATGGATCGTCTTTAATCTGCATCAACACTTGGTTAAGCGAAGTGTTCAAGGGAGTGTAGTTGGAGTATCGTCCTGAGGGCGACCTTGCCTTCTTACTATCTTGATCTCTTTTCTCCCCTACTTTGGCTTTCTTTAGATGAGGACTCTGCTTTAGATGGTGCACGTATCCATTTTTGAGTCGTTCATCTTTCTTTTTCCTCTAGGTGATAATTGCATCTTCTGTGTTCATGAAACTTTGGATTGAATGAATCAACTCAGCCATCATCTATGGCTCCTGGTCATGAGCACTTCTGCCTTTTTCCCCCTACAAAGTTGTTGAAGAACAACTTACTTAAATCCTGGACTGAAGTTATGGTATTTGGTGGTAGCTTGCCAAACCATACTCTAGCTGGGCCTTTCAATGTAGTGGGAAAGGCTCTGCACATGATTTCATTTGGAACACCTTGAAGATGCATAGTCATCTTGAATGTGGCAATGTGGTCGCAAGGATCCCTTGTTCCATCATAGGAATCCAAAGTAGGCATCCTGAATTTGGAAGGAAGGGGGTGATTGGTGATGGATGCAATGAAAGGAGAATCCATCCTGTGGACAAGGTCATCTACGTGATTTGCCCTCCTTAAGAAGCCTTCATCTCCTCCATGGTTCTTTTCATTTGATCCATCTCTCTCTCCAAGTGTGGTACTCTACCAGTGGCAATTCCTCTAGAATGATCTCCTCCTTCAGCGCCATTTTCAACCCCTTCGTTTTCAGAATTCTACCCATGCTCCTCTCCACGACGCTGTCTATGATACCTGTTAACTTCTTTAGTTAACTCTTGGTTTTGCTGCATCAAGTTTGCCATTGTAGCAGCCATGGATTGCAACTATTGCTGGACGATCATTGGTGGTGCTGGTATGCAGTTTAGGTGACTAGAGGCGTTCCCACTCTCCTGGTGTTCTGGACTAGTAGCCATTGACCTAGTTCGAACCATGCAACCTTTTTGTCTTGGAAAGCTGAGAAATTAACACTTAGAAACTTCACTAACTTCCCATAGATGGTGCTAACTAATGAATGCAAAGAAATCAGTAGGTTGGAATGCTTCAAACTATGGTAATGGCTTTAGGACCTGAAAAGAAAGAAAGGAATGTTAAAGGTGACCTGTGTTACCTGGCTAGGGACCCTCCGATGGTTAAGTCAGTTTTCTCTCTAGAACACATGAATGGGAAACTCTTAATTGCCAAAAACTTACCTTAGGTGGATGGGACTTACCCCTTTTATAGAGAGTTAGAAGTGGATCTACTTGTTAGGATCCACTACCATCATGGGTGATGTGGGCGGTTAATGGAGAAAATGGGATTCATGGAGTGGAATCTGGGGAGTTCCCTCCATGTTCTAGGAGTAATGTGTCATGGTCTGATTATGCAAAACACTTAGGAGAATTTATCATAGAATCTCCTAAGTGTGGAATGGTCGTCCATCCACCTTCTCATCCATGGAGGACTTTCCTCCGACTGGACCATCTAGGTATTGTTCATGTTTAGTCATTCTTTGTCTTCTCTCTCGATGGAGCTATTTGGACGTGGCCAGGCCATGGACGACTACCATGGACGGGTTGACCTTAAAATTAATTTTGATTCCCATCAATAACAATAATAACATCTATTAACATTAGACTACTAAATGACGTCTAACCTCTATATCATCGAACTTAAAACCACAGAATTCATCAAAAACTCCTATCTAAATCCAGATTCATCAATGTTAATCTCTTCAAGACAAATCATACATGGATATGGTTGCTAATCTCTTCAAATGAAATCGCACATAATACTCTAACCCTACCTAATAACCTTAAACACAAACTCTTTTAGAGTTCTCAATCCAACTCTTGATTTCAAAAAAAAAGGGAAAATCAATCAAAAGCACATGTGAGTTTCTTTGCTCTTTCAATAAACATCCATGGACGATTTGATTTTACTCTTGATTCAGGTAGAAACGTAGCTATGTGGTTTCTTTGCTCTTTCAACAAACATTCGTAGATGATTTGATTTTACTCTTGATTCAAGTTGAAATGTATAAGAACTTTTGTGTTGATGGTTTAAAAAACAAAAAGAAGAAGAACATCCGGTTAGAAGATGTCATTTAGTAATTTAACGTTGAATGGAGTACTTTTCTTTTTCAATTTTTGTATTTTGAAAGATTGATTTAAGGATGTAATAATGGATCGATGATGTGGTAGAATTTTAACAATTTATTTTTAAAAGAAGGCTAGGGATTCAAAGTATTCTACCCTATAGAGTACCTAAGAACTCTAGAGCATCTGGATCCAATAATAGAAGGATTAGACGAAGAATTTGGAATGTAATCAAATTAAAATTAACGTTGAAAGATTTGGATTGTAATAAAGATTTATAGTAACTTATAGATAAATCAATAATAAAAGGATTAGATGAAGAATTTGGATTGTAATCAAATTAAAATTTTTATTAATTTAGAAATTATAGGAGAAGAAGATAAGAGCAATATATATATATATATATATATATATTAAATTTCTGCAATTTGGTGAAGCCACTTGGCACAATTCATATGTAAATATATTTTTTTATTAATTTACTTAAAAATAAGTAATAAAAATAAATGAATATTTTACTTCTAAGTTATATAATGAATGTATCTTGTGTGAGACTAAGGTATCATAAAATACACACACACACACACATAATTGAATGGAAGATGGTAGAGATACCTAAAATATATATAAAATGATTTTCAATAATACATTGAACTTTAAGGCTCAATTAATCACATGTATTTCAATGGAAAAACCTTGAATTTAATAATTAAAAACTATCCAAAGCAATAATTGAAATCATATTTAAGTGGAACCCTCAATTCAATAATTAAAAATAATCTAAATTACTAAACATTTAAATTTTTGAAGTAAAGAGACTCACATGAGAATTTAATTTTTGTTCTTGAAAGCATGGGAGAAGACATTGAAACTTGAAGTTTATGTCCTGTGAGTATAAACTCATAAAACAAATAATTTTATTAAAAAAATAATAGCTAAATGATTTATAATTATATAATTGAAAGTAAAAATCAAGCTACATGTTTGTGTATATGCATGAAAAAAGAATGAACTCAACATTGATTGTGGAAAAAGAGGTCTAGCTAATTCTTGTTATAATCCCTTTGTTTTGTGGAGAGAGAGAGAGAGAGAGAGAGAGAGAGAGAGAGAGAGAGAGAGAGAGAGAGAGAGAGTCTTCTTTTAACCTCCCCCCCCCCCCAAAAAAAGGACAATGTATACTATATAATAGCTAAGGTATTAACATTTGGAAGTGGTATCTTATACGGATTAGTATTTCAATTGTGGGTTTTGGTAGTTAGAAGTTAGCATATAGTAGTTAATAATTAACAAATTACTTTGAAATTTTTTAAAACCAGAAACGTTTCTTACGCTTATCTATTTAGCTTTGTTGCCAAATTGATATCAACTCTTTTATTTTATTTTTATTTTTTAATAAATTAACTCTCAATCCAATATTTTTTAATCACGTTAAGATATTGATAAAACTATTATTAGTAAACGTTTCTTAGGCTTATCTATTTAGCTTTGTTGCCAAATTTATATCAACTCTTTTATTTTATTTTATTTTTTTGAAGATTATAAGACAACTAAAAACTTGTAAACAACAATTTAAATTTAATATTAAGAATATAATCAAACTTATTCATAATTTAAAATTAAGATATAAATGTAGAAAAAGAACAAAGAATATACCTGTTTGTTTCCTTTATCACTTTGAGAGATGAAAGTGTGAGTATGTAACAAAAATCTGAATCAATTATTGTAGAAGAGAACAAATGAGTACAAAAGTTTAATATTATGAATTGGGTTAATCTATCTATAAATTTCTAATGTGGAATTCACGAATTTAAGTATGTAAGTGAGAAGTTTTTATGAATTTTTTTGTAGTTAAAGAAAAATAGCTTAAACAAAATGAAAAAATAATAATGAAGAAAGAATGCATACTTGCGTTGTCATAGGATTTAAACATTCACATATTGGAGTAAACTTCACTCCAAAAATGATATATATATATATATATATATATATAATATAGGTAGAGTTTCATTTGATATAGAATTTAAATCCTATTGGAATTAAGATTTCTAATCAATGTGTTTGTTGCTATCTCATAAATCCCATAAAAAGTAGAATAAAAAAAGGTCGTAGGAATTGAAAGAAAAAATAAAACCTTTTTTTAAGGGAAAAAAGGAAACATTTTTTTATAACCAAAAAAAAAAAAAAAAACTTTTTTTTTTATCATTAAAAAAAAAAAAAACTTTTATATAAGTATATGTTTGCTCTATCATTATATATAGATTTTTTTTTTATTTATTTATAAAGAATGAAGAGAAGGTGTTTACTTTAAACTCAAATACATGTTACATTATTTACAATTTTTTATTTTTACTTTATCCAAAAACATTTTTGGTAAATCAGTATAAACAAATAACTTGCTATCTTTTGTTTTTTATGGAATATAAATCAAGACTAGATGGATTAGATGAAGAATGTGAGGAAGATTAGATTACATTACGTTGCTACCTTTTTTTTTTTTAATACTCTTTTTTAATTCAAGTTGATGCTTTATTTTTTATTTTTTATAATACACGTTGCTATATATATATATATATATATATTTTTTTTTTTTTTTCAAAAGCAAGAGAAGGGGTTTACTTTAAACTCAAATACTTATTATGTTATTTACATTTTTTTTTTTACTTTATCCAAAAACACTTTTTGTAAATTGGCATGAACAAATAACTTGCTATCTTTTGTTTTTTATGAATATGAATCAGGATTAGATGGATTAGATGAAGAATTTGAGAAGGATTAGATTACACTATGTTGCTACTTTATCTTTTTATTTTTTATAATACACGTTGCTACTTTTTTTTTTTTTATAATATATCAGGATAAGATGGATCAGATGAAGAATTTGAATTGTAATCAAATTAAGATTTTTATCAACTTAGAAATTATAGGAGAAGAAAAATTATATATTTTTTTAAAAATCAAAATTTTTTTTTACAATATGGTGAAGCCACTTGGCGCAACCACGACGTTTAAGCCCAAATTTTATTATATAGTATATGATTTGATCTAGATTATTAGTTGGTTATTACCAGTCACTAACCCGTGTGATGTACGAGAATAGCTACTGAATGAGTTTCAAGAAAAGAAAAAACCATTATTTTTTAGTTTGAGTAGTAAGCAAAAATGCATTAAAAAAAATGATATTGAAAAAAATAGCACATAGTTTTATTAGTTAGGCAGAAGAAAGCAATGTTGTTTTATTTATTAGTTTTTTGTGAGACTGAATAAGAGATAGAATCTTGTGTCTCTAGTTTAGTTTGTGTCGTATATATAGAAATATACAAGGTAAGTTGTAGTGTATATAGAAATAGATGCCTATTGAAAGGTCATAACCTTTCAAATTAGACATACCAAAAGGTGCCCATTGAAATGTCATAACCCTTCATATTGGATACACCAAAAGGTGTCTATTGAAACGTCATAACCCTTTATATTGGATATATATGAAAGGTGCCTATTGAACGAAAATGTGTCTATTGACCAAAAAGGTGCCTATTGAATGAAATGTCTATTGAATCAAAATGTATCTATTGACCGAAAATGTGCCTGTTGAATGAAAATGTGTCTAGGGAAAATGTGGGAAAATGTGAAAACACAGAACACAAGTGAACAAACTTTTTAGAGATTTTTCAATTTTTATGGGTTTTTGAATTTTTCAACACAGTCCAAAACAGAAAATGTAAAGTAAGATCAACAAAAACAACAAGTACAAAACAAACTTGTGAAGAAACATGCTAGAACATAAAACATAAGCAAACAACCAATTCAAAATCAAAACATATAGGAAGAATTGATGCATGGACATGGTCAAAAGCTTATGCATATGTACCTTTCTTCACCCACATGGCATGTGCATTTGGAATGATATCCCTAGAGGATTGGGTACTAGAGCCGTGATTCTCAAACCTTTGACTGAAGCTTGCCAAGCAAGAAGTGATGGTATCTATTATTTTTATCACATTGCCAAAACTGGAATCAGCTTCTCACCCTTTTGATTGCTTGGCATTCCAATTCCCCTTTCCTTGTCCTTTTAGCCTTTGAGAATCTGCTTTCTTCAATGCGTGAAGTTTATAGCAGTTAGGTCTTGTGTGTCCTCTAACTCCACAATGGTGGCAGAAGTGTTGAACTTAAGGACCTCTTTGAGACTTTGGAAGAGACTTCCCTTTAACCTTGGGTTTGGACACAAATGGATTTTGAGGTTTTTCCAAAACCTTTTAAGTAGTTCCATTTGGCTTCTTTTCCACTTTTACATTCTCAACACTAGGTGCTGCTACCATTGGTTCCTTAGCTTTAACAATTTTCATCTCCATGGACACATTGGCACTTGAACTACTCTCTCCGAAATATCCTAAGCCACTTTTGTCAAAAAAAGGCTTTTGATGTGCAAGCACCTCGTCAAGTTTCTTGGAGGCAATGCGCTCCACTTTGGCATTAGCTTGAATCACCTCAAGCTCAAGAAACTTGATCTTGGAGTAGGCCTCGGTTAGTTCTCCATTCAACGCCTTCACTTCACACTTCGTTTCCGTGTACCTCACAAGTATGCTCTTGTAGTCTTGTTCAGTTTTTTTCATTTTTCTGATGGCTGCCTTAGCCACTCTAGCATACTCTCCAGTTTTCTCAAGAAGAGAATTATAAGATTTTTGTAGTTCCTTGGTTCAATCATCTTCATCATTGGATTCTTCCCCAATTCCCATAGACTCTACTTCGGTGTGCTCAACAAGTTCTTGCACTAGAAGGCTCAAATCTTCCGATGAGTCCACGGGTGCAATGGTCATAAATGCGGAGTAATTTCCTTCTCCGTCACAGCCTTCTTCCGAATCAGAATTTGAACCATCTGAGTCACTAAGGGTAGTTGCAAAGACTTTACACTTCGCTTTCAAATACGTGGGGCATACTTTCTTCACATGCCCATGCCCTTTGCACTCAAAGCACGTGACCATTTCAGACGGTGAGGAGTCTCTTGAATCCTTCTTCTTGAAGTCTTTCTTGTCCTTCTTGAACTTTGAGAATTTGCCCTTCTCAAAAGACTTTCCATTTCTCTTGAACTTTAGGAACTTACGGAAGTTCTTAGCAAGATACGCCACATCCTTTTCAACCTCATCCTCATCCAAGAAGTCTTGAGCTTCTAATATCTCATTGACTGTTTTGAGAATAAGTGATTTGCTCTTCCTTTGAGATAGTAGAGATAGCTCATAGCTTTGAAGAGAACCGATGTGGTCTTGAATTTTAATCTCATCAAGGTCTTTGCTCTCTACGATGGCAGTGACCTTTGCACGGAAACTCTCCGACAATGTTTGTAGAATCTTCCTCACAATCTTGGAGTCCTCTGTCTTTTCTCCCAAGTTGAATTTCCCAATCACCACTTCATTTAGGTTCTCATAAAATGAGTCGAATGACTTGTCTTCTCTCATCTTCAACTCCTCGAAGCGTGTGGTAAGCATTTGCAACTTGGTGTCCTTCACCTTTTTGGTGCCTTCATAGGTCGTCTCCAAGATTTTCCACGCCTCCTTGGCAATTGTGACATAAGAGATCCTGTGAAATTTGTCAGGAAAAACACCACAAAAACTAGCATTTAAAGCCTTGCTATTAGCATTAGCCGCCGCAAGACCTGCCTTATCCCATGTGGATTTGGCGGCCTCTGGCCTAGTCCATCCTCTCTCGACAGCGTCCCAAACACTATCATCAATAGAACATAGAAATGGCCTCATACGGACTTTCCAAAAAACGTAATTGCTCTCATCAAAGTATGGAGGAGCATTATGCGATTGAGATCGATCCATCTCAAAAAGGGTCTAGGATCACACTAAGGTAATGAAACCACAACAAGTGTATCCGCTTTGATACCAATTGAAAGCTCAAAAATGTGTAAAAACACAAGAGCTGTTTAGACCCCCAAATTAAAATTACGGCTTGGTTGATTTTACTCTAACTTAAACTAAGTGCGGAATAGAGTAAATGCAAGCGGATAAACAATATAACTACTCGAAGCCATATTTATCAAATCACAGTAGTAAAATGAAAGCTAAAAGAGTAGGAAAGAAGAATGCAAACACAAGATAACATGCCGATGTGTTATCGAAGAGGAAACCAAAGAACTTGGCAAAAAACCTCGCTGCCACCCTCCAAGCGGTAAATCGATCAACTAGAGAATAAGTTTGAGTACATGAATAACAAAAGACCCTCCAAGCCTAGTCTACCCCATGTAGTCGAGCCCTCCAAGCTCTTGCTACCAACTGACTTCGCCAAGCCTTGTCTTCTCTAGCTCTTTGGATCACGCAATTCAACCTGATAGCATCCATCAAACAAAAGGCTTCTCCCAATGCTTCCTAGCAGCACCAAAACCTCACTTTACACTTAGGATGGGTGTGGTAAGTGTTTGGGCTACCAACCTCTCAAGGATTTGGAAATGGAGAGGTAGGAGTTGAGGAAAACCACAATGGATTGTGTAGAGGAATGTGGATATAACAATCTCTAACTCTCAAAGGTTGTGACTAGGGTTTTCTCTCTAAAAAGCACTCCTCAACATATGTGGGTAATGTGAGTATATATAGTGTGGATAGAGACAGGGTGTATCAGATACGACAAATTGGCAAAACATAATGTTTCATGGGTATCTCATGGGAAGGCCTTACCCGCGAGACACTCGCGAACACCAACCGTCACCATCTGTCATGACTCTTTGCATTCCAATCATGTGTTTAGCACATGCTTCTCTTTGCGGGAAGGCTTCTCACGAGTTACCCACGAAAACTTCTTTGGTCTTCAATTGCCTTGAGTCATTACACTCTCTCTCACACACAACCCTTACAATAGAATCCCAGATAAAATACATGGTACAAAAGATTGAACATAATTACAATCAAATTTGGCACATAATTAAAGCCAACACAAAATAGTTGTAAATCACAACTTTACAGTTTTCTTTCCACTCATTGTTTTTCATTTCATTCATCTTCTTAATTTGGGCAGTTTTTTTTTTTTTTTTTTTTTTGGTTGGTTATTTTTTTTGTTAAATAGTGAAAAGGTCTAAGAATCAAACCACACAACTGTTCGGTGTTTTTAAATATTTACGTGGCAGTAATTTAAGTAGCTACGTGGCGCAATAAAAAAAGGTCAACAGAAAGTCAAACATTACGACTATTAGTTATTACATATATATATATATATCTATACTACTATTTAAGGGGCTTCCCCTGTTTGGATTGGAATTTTTTTTTAATATATTCTAAAATACCCCTACAACATATGTTTAAGTAGGGACAAAACTTGGTAAAAATGCTTTTTTAACTCCCACTAAAACATTGCCTACAAAATAGGACCATTCTTCTAATGGTTTTCAAAATAAAAAATTAAAACCACAAGTTTCTTTGTAAAAACACACATGCCGTATTGATAAAATAAAATAAAATAAAATAACACATATGCCGTTAATGCAAAAAAAAAAAAAAAAAAAACAAAATAGTCATACACCCATTTTAGTCACACATAACTCCATACTTCTACCCAGCAATTTTAAATTTCCCCCTTATCATTAAGCAATTTTCTTTTTTTTTTAGATGCATTATCATTAAGCAGTAAAGATAAAGTTTCTTTTTTTTTTGGTTAAACATATATTTCAAGTTTCTTAGTTATTATCCAAATTAAAAACTCCTCAATTTTAGCTACAAATTTTACCATTCCACTAATTTCTCCCCATAATCAGCCATTACCTGATCCATTATTCAATCAACCCACAACAAAGCAGTTAACCAAAATCACAATACTTACCCTTACCTCTAGATTACATATAAAATTTATTTTTCATTTTATTTTTATGATTGTGGAAAGTACCTTCAATGTTGAAGAGAGGTACTGCACCTCTAGATTACAAATAAAATTGATTTTTACGATTGTAGAAAGCACCTTGAAAGTGTGAAGAGGGGTAGTGCGTAGGAGGTATGTATTTTTCAATGAATATAACTAATATTTGAATTTTACATAAATATTTACACGTGATATGTATTCTTTCATTCTTTGTGATAATTTTTATTTTTTTTTATAACAGGGTCACTAAAGTTTTACTATAAAAATAGATGCAGGAAAAAGAAACTCTACTTACAAAAACAAAAGATTTTTTCTAATTGTTCCTGCTTAAACAAAAAAAAAAAAAGCTTTTCTATCTCAATAGTATCTTAATGTACATAGCTCATTTCGTTTTTCTTTTTTAATAAAGAAATAAACATTCTTCTAACACATTTTTTTTTAATCACCGTCACCGACCATTTGTAAAATTTGCTGAGGATTACGCAGTTTGTAAAATTTGATGAGGATTATGCAATATGTAGTTGGTTTTTGTTGAATTTGGGTAGGTTACTTTGTTAATCCTTATTCTAAGGCTACTTTTGTTAATCCTATTTCTAATTATATGGACTTTAATGTGCTTTTTCTTTATTTTCATTTTTCCTTATCATTATTTTTCTTTTTCTTTTTTTTTTCTTTTTTTTCTTTTTCTTTTTTGTGTATGAGATGCGTTTGTGGGTTAAAGCTTACTCATGACTTAAAAAAATGGAATACTTATTGCTTTTCTTTGATTACAATATTGCAGTACGTAGAACTTTGTTTAAAAATAAATTAAAAAAAAATCTTTGATTACAATATTATAGTATGTAAAACTTTATTAAAAAAAAAAATAAATAACTGTGCAATTTGAATAAGTATCAAACTATGTTACTCTACTATTAACCAAAAAAGATGAACATATTAATTATATTGCAATCTTAATCAATGAAAAAAAATAGTATTAAAACTTGACAAATTGTTCAATTAGGATAAGATTGCAATATAATTAATACGTTTATAGATTACTTAGAGAAAGTAGATATATTTAATCCTTACTCTATTTTTTTTTTTTTGGGGGCTTTTTTTAGGGTGACATATCAACAATTTTGTTGAATTGCATAGTCGGCACATTGGATGAGTTTGGGTGAGACAATTTACAAAAATTATTATATGATTCCAAGCTCACATAAAGTGGTGGTCATCTATCAAGTGGTTGTTAATGACCCTTTTTTGTATATAAGAAAAAATATTTATCCTACCTACGCCTATATTTATCAATTTGTGTAATTATATGTTAGATTCAATTTATTGCTTTTTGGAATATTAATGTACATAGCATTCATTGAAACTCCTGCAGTTTAGCTTTATTTTTCTCAATCACAATCTTATTAAATTATTTAAATTAAAGCTATTTATTTTTTTTAGGCATTTGAAACTTTTGTTATGGATGTGTACTTAATGGCTACATTTTATGTCTAAGTGGCTACCTTTTAGGTTTTTATTAAAAAAAAAAAAATATATATATATATATATATATATTGATAAATCTCATTAAAAAAATCAATTGACAATCATGAACCTTTCCCATACTTTCTTTTGGTAGGCATTTGAAATTTTTTTTTTTTTTTTTTTAACTTAGATAAGTGAGAAATGTTGGTGGATAACTGAATATTCTTTTAACTATATTGTATTATCTCATTAAAATAAAAAATAAAAATTACATGAGATGATGGGATAAGGATAATAATTCAAAAAATAAAAAATAAAAAAGAGGGATAAGGATAAGGTTTTTTCCCATAAAAAAAGTAAGTTTTATTTTTAAAGGACAAATTACAATTTACTCACCTGTGGTTTGACTGAAATTTAAGTTTTCTTTTTGTAATTTAAAATTTGACACTTTACCCACTTGAGGTTAGCTCAGTTAGATTTCTATGACCCACATATCTTAAAAATAAAGCTAATTATGTAATTTTGCTCCACTTTTATATCTCTTTCCTCCAAAAACACAAAAAGATAAAAATAAAAATACAAGATCAAATAAGATAAAAAAAAAATCTGATAGACCAAGAATGTATTGACCCATTGTGATAAATTAACCAATTAATTAGCCAAGTGAATTAATTAAATTAATTAACATGCAATACGCATGGTAGTACAAACACAAACAAACCACCAACTAAGTTAATATGCAGCGGAAAATAAATTGACACGGTGATTTATTTACGAATGAGGAAAACCTACACGGCAAAAACCCTACAAAGGTGATTTTAAGGTCACCACTCCCGAGAATTCACTATTATCACAACAAGCGGTTACAAGTAAATGAATCCCAGTACCTTATACCAACCTGCAGTCGAACCCTTACCCCAAAACCCAATTAGACTTGTTTTGTAGTAACAATCTCTCCTTTCAATGCACGGCTCCCAGTACGTGACTAACCAATTTGTTGTGCAGATCCCAGTACACAGCTTACACACCAACTTGTGAAGGATGTTGGCTGTAAAATTCTTTAGTTCATCAATACGATGAAGATCACAAAGCTCCTTGGTTACAAAACCCTATGGTGTACAAACATAGCAACTTCTTGAATAGAAAGATGAACTAGGGCATATGTATCTGGTTCACAGTATGCTTGTGAAAAACTTTTTCATTAAGGTGCATCCACTCGCATCATTTGTGACGGCCCTTAAAGCAATCCTTATATATGTTTAGGGTTATGAGAAAAGAAAGCCTAAACATCTATACACTGATTGGATGAAAATCAGAACTGAAAATCTGATTTTTTTTAATCTCGATAGATACCTTAATCTATTTTGTAGTTGTCGAGCATCGGGCTTAAACAAACTTTTAAACCTCGATAGATTCTAGCTATCGAGTTTTAAAATCCAACGCTTCTTCAATTGATTCTTGCACAGACTTGCATGGCTTTAACACTTGAACTTGAAACCTTATTCCTTGAAGCATTAAACACATCCTAGATCTACCAAATTACAAGTAAAGTGCATTTTGTCAAAGGATTAGCTAATTCTACATTGACATATATTCCTAACATGATTCACATATATTCTAACAATCTTGCCCTTTGGCAATCCGTGACAAAAGCACAACAAACAAATGAACATATAAGAGAAGTCATAAATCACTCAACTCATATTCACTTGTTAAATACAATAAAATCTATCCTAACACAAACTCTTGAAAACTTTGTAAGAAAAGAGTTTATGGCAAGAAGACTTTGATAACCTGTATTTTTGAAACACTTTAAAAAAACTCATCAAGGCATCTTAGTGTGAAGCAAAAATCAAAGATTGTATACAATAAATAAGAAGCATGTGCATAAATGAAAAGAAACAACACATGTAGAGATAGATGAAAGAACTGTAATAACAACCTCATCATATATATAACATCATAAGTATGAGGTTTGCTATCACAAAGTAAAAACAATGTATCTAAAAGGAAGAAAAGAAAAAATACGTAAGTCCTCACTACATCCCTCAAAAAGGAAAAACACTCCCCCTAACAAAAATCTCCTATGCTAACTCTCCCCCTATGTACATGACTACTTTCATACCTAAAACTACTCTCCCTTTTTGTCATGAATGACAAAGGGTAAGTAACTCAAGCAGTCATCTCATCGTCACTGGGCGAGCTATCATCCTCATCCTCATCCTCATCATCATCGTCGTCGTCGGAGTCACCATCATCATCCTCGTCCCCAAATGCCTCTGGAGAAGGAGAGGGAGACTTTACGAAGCTACCAAGGCGAGCCTACCGTCGAGCAATACGGCCGACATGGGTGTTCACCTGACACAACTCATCTCTGAGTGTGTCAAGGCGAGCATCCATGCACTGTAGCTACGCTATGACTACCTCAAGGGTCATACCACCCGCCGATGAAGAAGGTGCGAATGTGGAAGAAGCGGAAGAAGTTGGAAGAGGCATTGTCTCTGTCTATGGCTGCTTCGGTCGAAGTTGGGCCTCACTCCGTCTGATGGTAGCAGTGTCTATGGCACACATAATCGAAAAATGAGGAGACTTAGGATAGGAGACAGAAAAATGGTGAAGAATCCGCGTGATAGCCGAAGGAAAAATGAGCTTATCACGGGTCGTCGTATCCCTATAAACATCTATAAGGGATAAAATGAAGTGAGAGGGAAAATCAATGGTAAGCCTCTTAAGGAGGGATAACAAAAATAGAGCGCGAGGCTCTATGATAGAGTTATAGTGAGACAATGGATGGAGAACAAATGTCATCACTATGTTAAGGAATCTCGGACCTTTTGCAAAGCCTGAGCAAGGGGTGTTTTGACGGTCACCCTAAGAAGGTGCCTCACAGAAAAGAGATAAGAGTTCATTTTTGGACACAGTCCTCAGACGATCGCAGCTAGGGTAGTTAGGATGCACTATCCTAGGAACATGTAGCACCCCGGATACAATATCCAGAATGACTACGATGTGCATACCTCGAACGCGAGTGACAAAATGAGGTATTGAATTGTCAAATCTGTGCATATTGGACTAAAACTCTTGTATGATTACAGAGGGACAAGTGACCGGGATGCCACACAGTGACTTCTAACCCTTACTGCAGATGACAGTGAGAAGGTCAATGTCAGAAAAATCTGATAGAACGACTTGGCATTCCGAATGAATGCCTCGTCGTAAGAAGTTCTTCGAAAAGTCCTTACGGGCTTTATCATCATGGAATCGGATGTGAGAAGGAGTAGAATTAGAGGGGGAAGAAGAAGAAGATGCCCCAGAATGAAGAGGGTTCCAGGATAGAGTAGATTTTCGATTAGGTGCCATAAAGCAACTAACGAAAGAAAGAGAGAGAGACACGTAGAAAAGCACCAAACAATTTAGTATCAATTGATAGAAACAAAAATTGGTACGTATGCATGAAAAATGCATGAACATGTGACATGCAACATTAAAAGCATCATAGGCTTAGCCTAATCCAAACCTACCAGCACACAACATTTTAACATAGCAATCACACATCTAAAATGCATGAACATTGTTAAAAATGCACATGTGATGCAATGCATGATGATTTAAAATCATTTACACAAAAACCAACCCAAAAATTTGTGAAGAACTCATCAATTTTGAAAAACCTTAAATTTTTCAAAAAAAATCCCAAAAGTTAGGTCAAAATTCATAAAATGCATGATAAGAAAAGAGAGAATAAGATCATACCAGATGAAGAAATGATCTTGAGGTTGAAAAACTTCTGGGTTTGAGGTTTGGAGTGAGAGAGAAAAGTTTGAGGAGGTGAAGAGACAAAAACTATCGAGAGAGATAGGGGAGAAATGAAGAAAAATTGCACTGTCACTATATATAGACATATTCACAGCTCGATGGATCAGCAGGTGTCGAGAATTAAAATTTTCCAGAAGAAGCTATCGAGAAGCTATTGAGAGGTGTCCACAGCAAAAGGGGCTCGATGGATCGAGAAGCTATTGAGCATCTATCGAGCATACGGAAACTTCCACGATGGATCAAGAAGCTGTCAAGAAGCTATCGAGATTGAATCTCAAGAATCTCGATGGATCGAGATTACGATAACAACTATTAAGAAAAGAAGCTCAAGAGGCTCGATAGATAGCCTAGCTGCCGAGAGGATTCGAGAAGCTGTCAAGATTGCTTAAAAACAGTTTTTTCAAGGAAGAGAAAAACATAGACATGAATGCAATCAAACATGCTACTCAACCAAAGATCCAAACAACATTTTGAGCTCTCAAAATCATCTCTTAACAAAAATGTCAAGCATTTAGATCCAAAACACACACACACACACACACACACACAACAAGTCTAACTGATTTTATATTTTAAAAACAAGTTAAGATAGTTTAGTGAGCATACATTAACACATGTATTCCTTGTGATGGCCAAATCACATTGTACATGCACATGTATCAAGAGTAGTAAAGAATATTGCGTGTTGTGTGTGAAAAACATCACAAGATTGCATAAATGTCTACATGTTATGACGATTTGAGATATGAGAAAATCACTTTAACTCACACACAATCATAACTGCTTGATGGGGACTATCACCTTCAAGGTACGTCCTATAACTCCCACATCTCCTAAAAGACACGCTTGCAATCATATATAAAGCATTTTGATTCTTTTTGCTTTTATTTTTCTTTGCATATTTTCTTTTAAGCAAACCATGCATGGGCATATAAGAAAGAGAAAATAAATACCCAATGATGTTAAGCTTTTGACATTGCACTTTTGCTATACCTTTGTCATTTCATGTTTGGCGGGCAACAGTGATGAGATAGTTATTTATGCCTTTCTCTTAGGATTTTCTAGTACTTCCTGTTAAAAAGAGTGATACAAGTGTTAAGTACAAGAGATTACTTAATCTTACTTATCACAAACACGAGCCACAAAGCTCATTTTCTTAGTTGTGCGTAGAGATACTCATCTAAATTACAAAAGATACAAAGTTTAGAAAATTTTGTTTCAATGACCATCTAGGGTACACAAATACCAATGTACACAAACACACATTATTTTTGTATTTTTTTGATTTTTCAATTTTGATTTTTTTATTTTTATGAAAAATAAAATAAAGCAAAACTGAAAAAATAAACAAACAAAAACATGGTAAACAAAGCAATGCATAAAACTAGACTAACTCAAAACAAGAGAGCAAAACACACAAGTAATGTAAAATCAAAAACAAAAAGAGGAGAGATAGAGAAAAAGTTACTAAATCACTTGAAGCCTTTTTTCCTTCCACACCTTGGAAGAACCTTTCCATTTAGCAAACCCTTGATCCGGTGGTGAAGGGGAAGAATTGAAACTGTTCAAGTTCAAAAGGAACATGAGGGCTCTGAGAAGATCTCTAAGAGGAGCAAAGGAGGATGGAAACTGATTCTGGTTTCCTGATGAGCTCATACTGTTGCTCTATTGAGTGGCTAACCACTTATAGCAATTAGGTCGAGTATGTCTAGCTGCTCTTAGGATTTTCTAGTACTTCCTGTCAAAAAGAGTAATACAAGTGTTAAGCACAAGAGATTACTTAATCTTACTTATCACAAACACAAGCCACAAAGCTCACTTTCTTAGTTGTGCGTAGAGATACTCATCTAAATTACAAAAGATACAAATTTTAGAAAACTTTGTTTCAATGGCCATCTAGGGTACACAAATACCAATGTACACAAACACACATTATTTTTGTATTTTTCTGATTTTTCAATTTTTATTTTTTTTTAATTTTTATGAAAAACAAAATAAAGCAAAACTAAAAAAATAAACAAACAAAAACATGGTAAACAAAGCAATGCATAAAACTAGACTAACTCAAAACAAGAAAGCAAAACACACAAGTAATGCAAAATCAAAAACAAGAAGAGGAGAGATAGAGAAAAAGTTACTAAATCACTTGAAGCCTTTTTTCCTTCCACACCTTGGAAGAACCATTTTGTTTAGCAAACCCTTGATCCAGTGGTGAGGGGGAAGAATTGAAATTGTTCAAGTTCGAAAGGAACATGAGAGCTTTGAGAAGATCTCTAAGAGGAGCAAAGGAGGATGGAAATTGATTCTGGTTTCCTGATGAGATCATACTGTTGCTCTGTTGAGTGGCTAACCACTTATAGCAATTAGGTCGAGTATGTCCAGCTGCTCCATAGTGATGATAGGGATGCTGCTTCTTCTGTTTAAGCTTTTAAGTGTTTCCCTTCTTAGCCCTAGGGTTTATAGTCTCTTTCTTATCCAGCTTAGGGGGTGCTCCTCAGATAGATTTATCCCTATCTATGTTCTCACTAGCTAACACATTTTTCACATCATCGTTTTTAGATTCAACATTATTAGTAAGTGAAACAAAAACAATAGTACTAGAGAAGCAATACTAGAATAAGAGAAATCATACCCTAAACCGGTTCGTTCAGAAGCAAATTTCTGAATGCTGAGCATCTCGTTAAGCTTTGCACTTGACTTCCTTTCCAACTCAGCTCTAACTTGGAACAACTCTACCTCAAGCTTCTTAGTCTTTTCCGTCAAGAAATTGTTCTCAAACCACAGTGCTCTATTGGTCTGATTGGCTTCATCAAACTTTGTGGAAAGCTCTTTTCGATCAACTTCCAAATCACACAGCTTCTTGGTGGCCAGCCTATATAGTTTTTCATGCTTCTCAAACACCTTATACAATTTTTCATAGGCTGTATAGATTTCATATTGATCATCCATTTTCTTGAACTTAGAATCCACCAAGTCCTCTTCATCATCCACATCTTCAACAATCCCCTCAATAGAATTTACAGTGGTAGTGAAGGCATTTAGGATTTCATCATCCTTATTATCAGAATCATCCTCAGGTTCGGTGTTGCTCAAAGTAGCAGCAAGTGCCTTTCTCTTCCCAATGGTCTTGAGATACATATCAGTAATCTCTCTAGACTTCGGTGATCTAGACCTAGTCTACAACACCTTGATAGGTTCCACACACACTTGTCCATCAGCATCCACAGAAGGCAAAGTAGGAATAGGATGAACCTTCTAGCCAAGCTTAAACTTCAGGCATGATTCATGAAAAATAGGATGGATCTTGGCTTTAGGAGGTAAATCAAACCTGTAAGAGACTGCCCCTACCTTTTGTAGCACTTGGAAAGGACCAAAGAACCTAGGTGACAGCTTCCACTTACCCTTATAAGCCAAAGTTCTCTGTCTATAGGGCTACAACCTTAAATAAACCCAATCCCCAACCTCAAAGGATCTGTCCTGTCTATGCTTATCAGCTTGGATCTTCATTCTCTCTTGTTCAGCAGCTAAATTAGCTTTAAGAGTAACTAGGATAGCTTCCCTTTGACACAAAAAGTCATCCAAAGCGGCCACTTTAGTAGTACCTGGCACATAGGATTGCAAGGTAAAGGGAGAAAAACCATATAGAGCTTCAAAAGGGGTTAGCTTCAAGCTGGTATGGAAGTTGGAATTAAACCAAAATTTAGCTAAGGGCAACCTTTCAGCCCATCTATGTGGACTGTCATTAGTGAAGGCCCTTAGGTATTGCTCTAAACTCCTATTCACAATTTCTGTTTAACCGTCACTTTGAGGATGGTAAGCAGTGGACATGTCCAAATTAGTCCCTTGCAACCTAAAGAGTTCAAACCAAAACAGTGAAGTGAATGTGGCTAGTAGACCATGCAATTTGAAGACATAATGCATATACAGGGAAGCAACCTTGGCCGTAGAATAAGGATGAGAAATAGGTATAAAATGGGAATACTTGGTCAGTCTATCAACCATAACTAGAATTACCTTATATAGAGCTTCAAAAGGGGTTAGCTTCAAGTTGGTATGAAAGTTGGAATTAAACCAAAATTTAGCTAAGGGCAACCATTCAGCCCATCTGTGTGGACTGTCACTAGTGAAGGCCCTTACGTATTGCTCTAAACTCCTATTCATAACTTCTGTTTAACCGTCACTTTAAGGATGGTAAGCAATGGACATGTCCAAATTAGTCCCTTGCAACCTAAAGAGTTCAGACCAAAACAGTGAAGCGAATGTGGCTGGTAGACCATGCAATTTGAAGACATAATGCATATATAGGGAAGCAACTTTGGCTATAGAATAGGGATGAGAAATAGGTATAAAATGGGAATACTTGGTCAGTCTATCAACCATAACTAGAATTACCTCATACCCTTGGGACTTAGGAAGACCCTCAATAAAATCCAAGTTCACATCTGTCCAAGGAATGGTAGGAATTTCCAAAGGTTGAAGCAAACCTTCTAGAGTAGAAGTCTCATACTTGATTCTTTGGTACACATCACACTCCTTTACAAAAGCTTTAATATCTGCCTTCTTGCCATGCCAAAAAAACTCCATTTTAGCCCTTTGATAAAACTTAAGGAACCTTGAGTGACCAGCCATAAGGCTGCTATGAACCAGCTACAACACTTGAGACTTCAAAGGGCATTGAGAACCTAAGAAAAATCTGCCCTTATAGAAACAAGATTATTCTACAAAGTGAATCCATTAGGAGCTAAACCAGCTTGAATGGGTGGGATGAGTTACTGCATAAACTGATCTTGAGAATAACTATCTGTAAGAATATGCAAGCAAGTAGGATCAGGAACTGAAAGACGCAGTAGATAGCTAGCTTTAGGAAACTCCTCATGCTGACCAAACATAGGGATGTGGTTAGACCTCCTTGAAAGGGCAACAACCACTTTGTTTTTAGCTCCTTTTTTTTATTCAACTTTGAAAGCATACCCAAGCAATTTAGTCAAGCAATTTATCCAACCACTTCTGCTGAGCTGGTGTGGCAATTCTCTACTCCAATAAGATTTTCAAACTCTAATGATTAGTTCTCATAATGAAGGGTCTGCCCAACAGGTAAGGCCTCCATTTCTTGACTGCAGTGGCCAAGGCAAGCAATTCAGACTCATAAGCGAACAGATGAAGATGTTTTCCCTTCAAGGCCTGGCTGCGATAAGCAATGGGCCTATGATCTTGCATCAAAACAGCCCCTAACCCATACCCTAGGGCATCACACTCAATGATAAAGGGCTTTGAAAAATATGGAAGAGCCAACACTAGAGGCTGAGCTACTGCAACCTTGAGCTCATTGAAAGCAAGAAGAGCTTTGTCTGTCAACACTTGAGAAGATTAGTTAAAGGCTGGGCAATACCTCTATAATTTTTGATAAATTTTCTGTATTAACTTGTAAGACCAAGAAACCCTATCAAAGCCTTAGCATTTTGAGGAATTGACCACTGTTGCATAGCTAAAGTCTTCTTAGGATTAGCTTTCACCCATTCCCAGAAATGATATGGCCCAAATACTCATCCTCAGCACACCCAAACACACATTTAGATGGCTTAACATATAACTGATGAGATTGCGAGACCTCTAACACAATCTTCAAGTGAGAAAGATGATTAGAAAAATTGGAACTAAAAACCAAAATATCATAAAAAAAAAAAAAAAACCAGTACAAATTTCCTTAAATAAGGCTTAAAAATAGCATTCATGAGAGCCTGAAATGTTAAAGGAGCATTTGTTAGCCCAAAAGGCATTATAAGGAACTCATAATGACCCTTATGAGTCCTAAAGGCTATTTTAGGAACATCCTCAGGTTTCATAGGGATTTGGTGATACCCTGACCTTAAATCCAACTTAGAAAAGATGGTAGAACCTGCAAGTTCATCTAGCAACTCATTCACCATAGGAATTGGAAATTTATCCTTAAATGGTGGCCTTATTAAGTGCTCGACAATCAATGCACATCCTTCAACTACCATCAGCCTTTCTAACAAGTAAAACAGGTGAGGAAAAAGGACTTTGGCTAGGTTGTATTGACCCAAGTTTTAACAATTCATTTACAATTTTCTCAATTTCAGACTTTTGGAAATAGAGGTACTTGTAGGGTCTTTCATAGATTGGTAGGCTGCCATCTTTTAACACAATCTGATGCTCATGCCTATGGATTGGAGGTAGTCCTATAGGAACTTCAAACACCTTGGAAATTGAGCCAAAAGATCTGACAAGGCAATAGGCAGCAAGGGCTTATCCTTAGGACTAGAACTGGTGACAGCAGCAATATGAAGAACTAAGCCCTTCTTTTCTCCATGAGAAAACAAGTTGTCTGCCTCTAAAAAGCTTGAAGGTGACAGAAGCAGACCTTGCAAGAACACCTCTTTACCCAAATAGCAAAACCTCATGGTCAAAAGCTTAAAATCCCATACAATAGAACCCAATGTGCTCAGCCATTGAGTACTAAGGACCATTGCACACCCCTAAATGCAACACATTGAAATCCACAACAAATGTAAACCCTTGGATAATAATGGTCACTCCATGACAAACCCCTAATGAGAGACACAACCTCATGATTCTTGATTCTACCCTTCACCCTCATAGTCTGAGTAGATGGATTACCTATCAAAGCATACAAAGTAATCTCAACAGGTACATTGTTAGCTACTTGCACATGCTCTTAAGGTCCCAACACCACCCCATCTTCCTCTAACTCCACTAATTGAGCACCAGAACAATGCTCAACATGCATATCCCAGCCCTCCAACAAAAACAACTATTTCCCTTTACACTTATGTCCTAAATGCCATTTCTCATCACAATTATAACACAAACCCTGTTTCCTTGTCTCCTCCATTTAGGCATTAGTTAACTTTTGCAATGGAAGCTTAACCTTAGAATCATTCCTGGCCTCCAACCTAGGTAACCTTAAGATAGAAGGTCTACTAACATCTGTTATAGGTTTAAAAGACTTCCTATTACTGATTAAGAACTCTTCTTGAATCTTAGCTAGCCCAAATGCATCATTAAGGGACTTAGGAACTAACATCCTTACAGGAAATCTAATCTCATCTTTTAGACCACTCAAAATACAACTAAGTTTGTGAGATTCAGATAGCCCTTTAATTATGTTAAAAAGAATTTCAAAGTTACCTTTATAGGAAACCATAGAGGTAGTTTGCTTCAGCCTAGTGAGTGCTTCCATTGGATCATCATAGTCTGAGGTACCATAACGGGTTTGCAAGGCTTTGATAAAGACCTCCCAACTAGCAAAGCCACCTGCTTGTTCCGAATCTTGAAACTAGATGAGAGTTTCTCCATCAAGATGATAAGAAGCCATGAGTACTTTTTGATGTTCTGGAGTACCATGGAATGAAAAGAATTGATTGGTTTAGAAATCCAACAAGTTGGGTCTTCACCATGAAATCGAGGGAAGTCCAGCTTTAAGTTCTTGATGGTACACACTAAAGAAGATTCTAGGTTGGTGGTATTCCCAATTTGAAGAGCTCGTGATCCATTGTTGGGAGAATTAAGACACCTTTCTTCATTCTCAACTATTCTCTGCATAAATGAATTGAGGGTTTGCAATTGCTTTTGAATCTCTTGTAAGGTTTGTTCATGGCAGTCTAAAACCTTGGACATTGTGGTGATTTTCTCAGTGTTTTTGGGAATTGGATTGTGTTTCAGTCATGGTGGTGAATTGGGATCAACAAAGCTCTGATACCAATGTTAAGAATTAGAATGGGAAATTGAATGGTAGATCTCTTCGAGGGGATCTAGGCCTCCAAGAACAGGGCATAAGAAGAATGTTAAAGAACTAGAGAGAGAAAGAAAGAGAAATAACCAAATCTGAAATATTATTCAATACCTAATCTGTAACCCATCCTCTTCATCTTATACAATAAGTCCCTAACTAACTAACTATAACCAACAGCCCTTAACTAACTAACGACACTCAGGTATACAATGCACACTCACACACACTGCCCTGTAAATGCAGATGTACACCACATCATCAACACATGCAGCCCCTTGCATTTGTACATGCATTCCCCTATTCTGGCACACTCATACACTTGTACCCAATCACACATATACAAGAGAGATGCCTAACAGTAGCGCACTCTTGTTTCATGTGATTGAAGCCTTGACACCCAAAGCATTTTGGTCTTGAAGGAACAATGTATTAACCGCCATCCTTAGCATCCTTCTTTCCTTTATCTTGGTTTTTGAACTGAGACGAGGACTACTTATGGTCTTTGTCAAATCCTTTAGCATTGACATTCTTCATAATTTTTTTGAATTGCCAGGTGATATAGGATTTCATCTCAGAATCTTCATCATCTGAAGTCTCATCAGTGTCACTGCTCTTAGCCTTTAATGCCATGCTCTTGCCTTTACTAGATTTTCCAATCCTTGACAAACCAACTCATAGGTCTGCAGATTGCCAACTAGCTCTGTCAAAGGAATTCGGTCAATATCCTTCAATTCCTCAATCGTGGTGATCTTGGCATGAAATCTCTCGGGTATAGATCTAAGCACCTTTCTAACAATCTTGGGTTCGAGAATGATTTCCCCAAAATTAAAGGCTTAGTTCACTATGTCCTTGAGCTTGGCATAGAACTCATCAAATGACTCATCCTCCTCCATCATAATCTCTTCAAAGCTCGTGGTAAGCCTTTGAAGCTTTGAATCCTTGACAGCCTTGGTTCCTTCATAGGTTGTTTGAAGGATGGTCCATGCTTCCTTCGTAGTTTCAGTAGAGGATATCTTCTTGAACTCCTTATTCGTGACCGCACTGAATAAAGCATTCAATGCCCTGTTGTTGAAGTTTGTTGCCTTGATCTTAGCATCATCCCAATCGGCCGGCGCTTCCTTTGGCTTGGTCTAGCCTATCTCTATAGCTTGCCATACTTTCTCATCTAAAAACTGTAAGAAAGCTCTCATGCGTATTTTCCAGTAAGCATAGTTAGTGTCATCAAATACAGGAGGTATAATAAGAGACTGTCATCTATCCATGACAAACAAGGGTCAATGGATCACACAGCAAAGATTAACCCTAATCAGAGTGTGCCTGCTCTAATATCACTTAATAGGCCAAGAATGTATTGACCTCTTGTGATAAATTAACCAATTAATTAGCCAAGTGAATTAATTAAGTTAATTAACATGCAACACGCGTGGTAGCACAAACAATTCACCACCTAAGTTAATATGCAGTGGAAAATAAATTGACACGATGATTTGTTTATGAATGGGGAAAACTTATACGGCAAAAACCCCACCGGGTAATTTTAAGGTCATCACTCTCAAGAATTCACTATTATCACAATAAGTGGTTACAAGTAAAGGAATCCTAATATCTTATACCAACCTACAATTCAGGGATGGACCTAGGATTTCAAGTCAGGGGGGGTCGGAGATAAGTGAAAAAAAAAATTTCAAATATGCATCCATATAGTATTAATAAACTATCGACCAAGACAAATACTCAAAAATCATTGTTTCTTAATAGATTAAGATACAATCATCTACCAATAAAAACAAAAGACACGAAAAACTATTGTTTCTTAATACAACCATCTATGAAAAGGGAACTCGACGCACTTTCAAATCTTCAAAATCATCTATGATTGAATCCAAACTAAATGTTGAAGCTATATCATTTTCAATGTATAACATCAAAGAGTCCGCCAAAAAATCATTTTTCATTTTGTTTCGAAGGACACTATCGACACTATGATTTTATTAAGCACTAACAAACACTTTACCATTTTAATTCCTTGAAAGTTGAATCACTTTTCCTATTGCTGTGACTTGTCCCTATTTTGTTGCCCAACTACCACACAACAAACAATCAAACTTTGATATTTTCTCAAATCTCTAGAGACTCTACACTCTCTCTCTTTTCTATATAATATAAGAGAGATAGTCATAAACAAACACAGAGTCATAATTCACAAAGACACAAAGACAGTCACAAAGCCAAAAAGCCAAAAAAATAAAAATAAAAATAATAACACAAGCACAGATTCACTAAAACACAAACACCACAAGCACAAATTCTGAGATTTTGAAGGATAGATTAAATACTTGAGTCAGTTGAGTGCAAAGTGTGAAGGCTAGAGCAGATCAAAGCCAGCAACAGCGTCACAGTGAGATGGGTGTCGCGTGGGTTTGGGAGATAGGTCTCGCATGGTGGCATGTCACGGCGTGGGCAGTAGCAACAAGCTCTCACCTCGCATTTTGGCGGCTTCACTCACAACCTGGGCAACAGCAAAGTCTCTCTCAGTCTCTCGCCTCTCACTCTCTCTGTCTTGCCAGTAGCCTCTTAGCACTTAGGGTTTTTTTTTTTTTTTTTGGAGACCACACTCTTCGGACTACTGGTGCTGGGTAAGGTAGCTTTTACATTTTTGAACTTACCCTTTTTCCTTTTTTTTTATTTTTTTATTTTTTTATTATTATTTTTTTTTTAACATGTGGGCTTGCCAGTGAGTTTTGAATTGCTGAGTTTTACATGTGGGCAGCAGGTTGGCTAGCTGGGTTTTACAAATTTGGAAGAGACCCAAGTCTTTTTATTTTTATTTTTTGGGATAGAGATGGTTGAGGTGAAGGGGGCCTGAGCTTAAAACTAAGGGGGGCCCAAGCCCTTTTCTTTCTTTCTTTTTGAAAATTTTACATACTAAAATTTTTTTTATTGGGCCTGGGCCCCTTTAGGCCCCCACCTGGGTCCGTCCCTGCTACAGTTGAACCATTACTCCAATACCCAATTAGACTTGTTCTGTAGTGACAATCTCTCCTTTCAATGCACGACTTTCAGTATGTGACTAACCAATTCGATGCGCAGATCCTAGTACGTGGCTTACACACCAACATAAGAAGGATGTTGGCTGCAAAGTTCTTCAATTTATCAACACGATGAAGATCATGAAGCTTCTTGGTTACAAAACCCTACGGTGTACAAACACAGTAGCTTCTTGAATAGAAAGATGAACTAGGGCATATGTCTCCAGTTCACAATATGCTTGTGAAAAACTTTTACATTAAGGTGCATCCACTCAAATCATCTGTGATGGCTATTAAAACAATCCTTATATATGTTTAGGGTTGTGAGAAAAGAAAGCCCAAACATCTATACACGGATGGAATGAAAATTAGAACTGAAAATCTTATTTTCTTAAATCTCAATAGATACCTTATCTATCGAGCAGTTGTCGAGCATCGGGCTTAAACAGCCTTTTAAACCTCGCAGATACTAGCTGTCGAGATTTAAAATCCAGCACTTCTTCACTTGATTCTTAGACAGACTTGCATGGCTTTAACACTTGAACTTGAAACCTTATTCCTTGAAGCATTAAACACATCCTAAATCTACCAAATTATAAGTAAAGTGCATTTTGTTAAAGGATTAGCCAATTCTACATTGCCATATGTTCCTAACATGATTCACATATGTCCTAATACTATCTATCAGAACACTTACATCACGGAATTTCAAATCACAGTTAGGAAACTTAAATTTTGGTCAAACTCTAGGTGGGTAAAGTGTCAAATTTTAAACCACAGGTAGGCAACTTAAATTTTAGACAAACCATAGGTGGGTAAGTTGTAATTTGTTTAAAAAAAAAAAAAAGCTTATGAGCACGTGCTCACGCGTGTGCTCAGAGGCTCTTTAATTTTTTTAGTAAAGGTTAATAATTTGAGGCTCTTTAATTTTTTTAGTAAAGGTTAATAATTTGCATCTATTATAAATTGGGATTACTACATTTTTCAGTCACAAAAATACCTAGAGGTGTAATGAGTGTTATGCATTTGTATCAAATATTAAAATTATTAACCTTTCTCCACTAATAACATGTGCGTGCTCACAGGCTCTTCAATTTTTTTAGTAAAGGTTAATAATTTTAGGCTCTTCAATTTTTTTTAGTAAAGGTTAATAATTTGCATCTATTATAAATTGAGATTACTACATTTTTTAGTCACAAAAATATGTAGAGGTGTAATGAGTGTTATGCATTTGTATCAAATATTAAAATTATTAACCCTTCTCCACGCATAACATGCACGTGCTCAGAGGCACTTCAATTTTTTTAGTAAAGGTTAATAATTTGCATCTATTATAAATTAAGATTACTACATTTTTCAGTCACAAGAATACTTAGGGGTGTAATAAGTGTTATGTATTTGTACCAAATATTAAAATTATTAACGTTTCTCCATGCATAACATTCATCACATCCTTAAGTATTTTTGTAATTGAAAAATGTAGTAATCTCAATTTATGATGGATGCAAATTATTAATCTTTACTAAACAATTGAAAATAGCACCTACTCATAGACTAGTACGTGCTATATATATATATATACACTTTTTTTGGGCTATCATGAGGGTTAGCACCAAGCATTTCACTGTATTTTTCTACCCTCATATATCCCAACTAAAATGGTCTTCTTTCTATCTTTACAATGTATTAGCAATGTAAATCTTACATAATAAACATTTGTTTAGTCTATGATATAATCAAGGATGAACTCGGGATTTCAAGCTAGAGGGGATCATCGTATAAAAAAAAAATGTAAATAGGCATCCATATAGTATTAATAAATTATAAATACACAAAATCGTTGTTTTATAATACATTAAGATGCAATCATCTACTAAAAAAGACAAAAAAAAAAAAAAAAAAGTTTTTTTGAATACTAGGCTTGTTAGGATTTTTTTTTTTTTTTTTTTTTTTTGAAATTAGAACATTCACAATAGTTGTACTAAAAAATTTAGCTTTTAGCATCTCAAAAAACTATTTTATTTATTTTACCATCTCACTTTACAATACACGTAACATCAAATGTTCTTTTTTTTTTTACTACTTCATTTAAAATAATATAAACAACTCATAAATATAATAAAAAAAGAGAGAGAATTTGAGTTTTTTAATTGAAGGTAGAGAGATAATCTTAATAAAATATTGTATTTTATTTTTACGAACTTGCTATAGTCAACTGTTATTTATATTAGTTTACTATAGTTGTAAAAAATTTAGTTTTAACTTCTCTAATAACACTTTTTTTTTTTTTTGTTCTTTGGTGGTAATAGTTTTTTTGCTAAAATACAATTACCACTATGAATGTTTTTATTTATTTTTGTTAAGTTTTTGGGTTGAATGATTGCTAGTTGGATTAGGCTGACTAGATTAATTGGGAAGGAGAGGAGCTAAGGTTTTGAAAGGGGGTCCCAACTAAAAACTGAAATATACGATTAAAAAAAAAAAAAAAAAAAAAGTAGGGCAGCCGGAGCCCTCACCTTGGTCCATCCCTAGATATAATATTTACATTATAGAACAATTCAAAACAATAATTGCCATTTATAAAAATAAATTCTTCTTTTTTTATGAAAAATTTGTCAAAAAAGTTAATCATTTTTTCATAAAAGGTTTCATGATTTACTAATGTAGGTACTACCTTAAACCTAAAGTTTAAATTAGAAAAATAATTTAATGTTTTTTTAGTCACAAATTCCATTGTTTTTCAAAGACTTCTCAGCTAAAAAAAAAAAAAAAAAAGTTTTTAAAAGACTGGACATGTGTACTTTGAAATAAATGGGCGAAAAACACTGCTGACTAGTTGCATCCAGGTTGACCTCTAAGTGCTAGTTTGGATACACGTCTGCGTTTTGAACCCGTCTGCGTTTTGCGTTTTTGTTCTTTTTTTTTTTTTTTTTTTCACGCGTTTTGGCAAATCGCGGTTACTGTTCATGTACTGTTCAATGAACAGTAACCACAAATGTTGACTTTTCTGCAGCAAACAGTGCATCATGTACTGTTCATGGACTCACAAATTCCACTTTTTAGCAACTTTTTCATTAAAAATGGGTCCCACGGTACTATTTACACATTTAAAAATTATTTTGCTACAATGATTTCAGTAATAAGTTTTCAGTTTCAGCAAAATAAATTCTATCCAAACAGACCCTAAGTCTCCTACCTCAATACAAAAAAACAGTATACATCTGCAAATTGCAAATTTTGTGCTGCATAGCTTGCTGATAGAAACTGACATGATTAGTAGAATTTCCCCTCTTATTGCTTTCCTACTTTTTTTCTGCCTGGGTTTACAGTCCGCCCATACTACCACCAATGATACTGTTACGAATACTATCCAACCTGGACAATCACTGACTACCTCGGAGACCATTTTATCCGCCAATGGAATCTTCGAACTTAGTTTCTTCTCTCCAGTAAATTCAACAAAGTATTATTTGGGAATACGGTACAGCAAGAAAGTTTCTGAGCAGAATGTAGTTTGGGTTGCAAACAGAGAGTACCCATTTCCAAATTCCTCTGTAACTGTTACTCTTAATTCAGATGGAAATCTTGTATTATCCGATGGCAGAATGATATTCATGATGGCCAACGCTTCAGCTGGAAACGGTACCTATGCCATGCTATTGAATACAGGTAATCTGATACTCAAAAACAGGGGATTTGAAGTTTTTTGGCAAAGCTTTGACAATCCTACTGATACTCTTTTGCCCGGAATGAAACTTGAAAAAGATTTTCAAACTGGAGCTGTGTGTTCATTAACGTCATGGAAAAGTTCAGAAGACCCTGCTCCTGGTCTTTTCACCCTTCAGAAGGAATATAAGACGGACCAACTAATAATGATGGAGGGGTCAAAAGTATATTGGGTTAGTTCACTCTTTAGCTTTGATGTTTTAAATTACGATGCGGGGTTTGTTTCAGAGTATGCTTCGTGGCCTTACACTACTCAAAATATTTCGAGAATGGTGTTGGATGTATCCGGGCAGCTTAAACTGCAGTCCTGGTTAGAAGATGACCGAAGGTGGCACTCGATACAGTCATCCAGGTGTAGGAACTACGCTTTCTGTGGTGCCTTTAGCATATGCAATGAGACTGTCCATGAACCCAATCAACCGTGTGAGTGTTTGCCAGGTTTCAAACCCTTTTCTGCTGATCCTTGGGAAAAAGGAAACCTGTCCAGCAGTACGGGCTGTGTGAGGGAAACTGATCTGCAGTGCACTAAGAATATGGATGTTGGGAAAGATGGGTTTCTTCTCATGTCCAAAGTTGATTGGCCTGAAAATCCACTTCAGCAGTGGCACATTGGCAACCGTTTAGCCTGCGAGTCCGCTTGCTTGAACAACTGTTCTTGTATTGCTTATGCTTATGATCAAAAGGTCGATCACAATGTCTACAAGTTTCGTTGCTATGTATGGAATGGTCCTCTGTTAAATTTGAAAAAACTATCAGGAGATGATAAATATGGAAATGAATTCTATCTGAAACTTGCTCCCTCGGAGTTAGCCACCAATGGTAAGAAATGTACGAGTAATTTTTTGTTATTGGTGGAGAGAATAACTAATTGCGGATGTTGTTATTAGTTTCTTCTTAATTAATTTATTTTATTTGGTTGTGTTAGCGTAACAGATAATTTTTTTTTTTAATTAAAAAAAATGTTAAATGCCATTAAATTTACTATTTGCCAACTGCTTGAACTTTCAAGACAAGTGATAAATTATCATGGTATGAAAGCATATGATATTAAATTTCAATCCCATTTTAACTCTACGTTTATATTACCAATTTCAAAAGGTTTTCAGGGGATAATTCTAGGCATCCCCAATTTGTAATGCATATGTTTATTAATTTCTCTGATTTTCTTTGACATAAAACTGCAACAGCATCTAGCCCAACAGGAATGCCTGGAGCAACTGACAGAACAATTCTTGTAAGAGCTAATCAACTAATTGCCATACTAGCAATATCTCTGACACTTGCAACCCTTACATTGGCCCTTTTTGTCTATTGTGTAAGGAGAAAACTCAGAAGGAAGGGTGAGAAAACAATTTCTCATAACGCTATTTGGGGAATCAAAATTTATATCCTTAACTATTGTCACAAATGTGTTGTTCACTATTCAGGTGAGGATTTGGTAAAGTTTGATTTCGGAATGACCATAAAGTCTGAAAATTCTGAGCTGGATGAAGTAAATAAGCGGGGAGATAATAGGAAAAAGGAAGTCAAAATGCCATTATTCAGTTTTGCAAGTGTTTCTGCTGCAACTGAAAATTTCTCAGATGCAAATAAGCTTGGACAGGGTGGTTTTGGACCTGTTTACAAGGTATATTATTGTCCTTAAACACAATACTTAGGTTAAAGAATATGTATATACAAGGTTAACACTTCTCAGTTTTACACCTTAACGACCTTAACGAGCACTAACAGGCACTGCCACTTTCGTTACTGCGTCTGATATAAGTTATACTTTATAATCCCTACTCTGGAGATCTCTCTAGAGTACAATTGGGCTATCTTTTTTTCATGGAAGCCACGAAACTCAGTTTGAGGAAAACATTTCAGGGAATATTACTGAAAGGGGACATGGTAGCTGTCAAAAGGCTTTCAGGAAAATCGGTCCAAGGTTGGGAGGAGCTAAAAAATGAAGCTATGCTCATAGCCAAGCTCCAACACAACAATCTTGTTAGACTTTTGGGCTGCTGCATTGAACGAGATGAAAAGATACTAGTATATGAGTACATGCCAAATAAAAGCTTGGACTACTTCATTTTTGGTTTGTTTCCATATATATATATATATATATATAGATTGTGATTGTGATTGTTTATTATGGTCCTTTGCATGTGGTTAGCTAATTGTGTACATAAATGTTAAATAGATCCAGAAAAGCGCAGGATTTTAGATTTACAGATGCAGATTCGAGTGGTTGAAGGGATTGCACAAGGACTTCTTTATCTTCATCAATATTCTAGGTTAAGAATTATTCATAGAGACCTAAAGGCGAGCAATATTTTGTTAGATAGCGAAATGAATCCAAAGATATCAGATTTCGGAATGGCAAGAATATTTGGAGGAAACGAGTCACAAGCAAATACCAATAGAATTGTTGGCACTTAGTAAGTATAAACCAATATTGTATGTGTCCAGAGAAACAAAACATAGTAAGTATAAACCAATATTGTATGTGTCCAGAGAAACAAAACATAGTTACTAATATTTTGAACTTGATGTTGGAATTTCAGTGGTTATATGTCCCCTGAATATGCTCTGGAAGGACTCTTTTCAATCAAATCAGATGTCTTCAGTTTTGGCGTCTTGTTGTTAGAAATTGTGAGTGGTAGAAAGAATACTGGCTTTTATCAAACCTGTTAGGGAGATAAACACCTTGGAAAGCTTCCTTGAGTAATTAATATAACATATAGAGACACACTTTAACCCAAAAGGCCTAAGCCCAATGGGTATGTGCTCAATTATGTTATATTAACCACTCATTTTTCTCATCTTTATTCAATGTGGGACTTCACTCACACGTGTAACCCAACAAAACCGATTCTTTCCATCTTCTTGGATATGTGAGTATCCTATGTCACACATTCTATTGCAAAAATTCAATGTATTATTTTACTTGTTATTTGATAATTGGGATTTGTTCACACACACTATTTCAAATCCTTAAGAGAATAACCATTTATTTTCAAATCCTTTTGAGAATAACCATTTATGAAGATACCAAACAACATTCTCACGCAAACAAACAAAAAAACCCACAAAAAGATAATATATTCGTTTATTTGTGTTTATCAACGAAAAGTTTATTACATGAATAATTTGCTACAATTGTGCTTTCCAAAAATTAGTATTATTTTATTTTTTTTAATTTGCATTATGGTGGGCTTATGTGTAAGTTGGTTAGCTATTTTAAGAACATTCTTAAATTTTATTGTGCCCCTAACTTTATTGCATTAGATATTATACATCCCATCATCAAGTAGTGAACCCAACCATGTAACTGGGCGTGTTCTTGACATCTTGTGTGTGTACTTGTTCATTTATTTGTTGTATTTGTTATTAGTTTGAAACCTGACTATGTTATTGCTTAACATTTATAACTGTGTTTCTTTTCTTTTCTTTTTCCTGGGTATATATTAAAGGCATGGGAATTATGGACAAGTGATAGGGGATCGGACTTGGTGGATCCACTACTCGATGATGTATCCTCTATCCATGTGGGACTGAAATATGTTAACATTGGTCTCCTCTGTGTTCAAGAAAGTGCAGCGGATAGACCTACCATGTCTGATGTTGTCGCAATGCTTAGCAATGAAAGTGCAGCTCTACCTTATCCCAAACAACCTGCTTTCATGAATATGAGAAATGTGATGAAGGCAAACCCAGATAATAGCAGGACAGAAATCTGTTCTGTGAATGATGCAACTGTTTCAATTATCGAAGGCCGGTAACATTTTTTAATTAAAGTCATAGGTTGATAAGCATTAGTATGTCCCAGTAAATCATCCAAAAACATTCAATTTCTTTGCTTGTGGCCCAACAACATTATTCAAATGTATTTTCTTTCTGTTTACTTCAAAATCCACTCAATAGTCTGTTGTGTACGGAATGGATCGATCATTGATTTAGCTAGAGAGTTGGTATTATTGTTCTGCTATGTATCCTTAAAAGATCCGTTGGTACTTGATATTCGAGACTTGAGAGATTAATTTCTTACGTTGCTCTGGTGGAAACAAGCGTGTCTGAAATGAAATTCAAGGTCTTTCTATCACTTCAAAGTGGCAATGCTAACATTAGAATCTATATTATGTTGGAGAACTTATATTGGGGGAGGGGGGGAGATAACACTCCAAATTAAGTAGTTAATACAACATATAGAGACACCATTTAATTTAAAAAGACTTAAGCCTATGAGTTTAGGCCTAACTATGTTATATTAATTATTCACTATTCACATTCTTATTTAATGTGAGACCTCATTTAAACATGTATACTCAATAATCTCCTCCTCACATGTCAGTTTCTCTATGGATTTTGACCAAATCCTACTACCTTCCCATTGCCTATGGGCTTTTTCCATCACCAACATGTTATCTATGAGCCTCTCATACAATGGTGGCTTCAAGAATTTGTTTCAAAGGGTTTTTTTTTTTTTTTTTTTATAAACTTAAACTAAATGAAAATTAATAAAAAGAGAACTTGGATATATCGATTTATCGACAAAAGAAAAAGCACGCGCACTCACTCACACACACAAAAATATATGAAATTTTACAATTTCATTTTACTAGTTTTCTTATTTTGAGAATGTTACATTATAGTTCATTATTGGTGTCATTATCTATTACCAATATGGGTAGATGTGACTATTTTATTTTGTTAAATTTATATATGTTGACACCCCATTTTGCAACCTACATTTAACCTCACATGGAGGGTAAAAGGGTAATTTCACCATGAAAATAGACATCCTAATTGTTGCCATTAAATCCTTATTTCATTTCTTCAAAATGATCTTGATATTGTAACGATTAAATCGACTAGTCATAAGCCCTAATCAGACCATCAGATTGAAAGTTATCATCAAATCAGGTTTTAATAACTGAGATACATTATCACAAATTGAATCCGACCATATGTGATTATAAAAAATTAATTCCAATCAATATATATATATATAAAAGGAGAGACCTCATTTGAGAAAGCATGAGGTTTTGCCAAGTAGCACTCTCCTTGAGGATTCTCTTGCAATAAAATATATGAACTTTTTGATTTCTTTGATTCATTGTTTCAAGACTATTCCGCTATCTCTCACCAAGACAAGTACTCTATGTTTACTAAATAAATACCAATTAAAAGATAATGATGGGTGAATGTAAAAACATGTCAAGTGTTAGAGTGTATGCAGCAAAAGTGCATCTAGTGTGCATGTGAGATGCATAACCAATGCATGAATAAGCACTCACGGGGAAAAGTGTATAAATCATTCCACCAATGATCAAAACATGATAAAGATGAGTAATTATGGTGATCCCCAAAAATTGGTACTCATTGGAGTCCAAAACAGTGAGAAAATGTCATTTGGGTATTTTATCAAATGCTTAGAGTGCACACACTACACATGTATGTTAAACAATGTATGAACATATGAAAATCATGCCTAAATACATGTTATTTTTGCCACAAGGGACCAACATCCAAAACAAATTGTCATTTAAAACAAAACTCAATCAAAAAGATTAACAAAAATTTAGTTTTCCAACTCTCATTTGAAAAAAATCCCAACTATGAATATAAAACCTCCAAAAACATAATCTAAAAATCAAAATCAATGAAAAATGTTAAAGATTACCTTAGAGATGTTAATGGAATGAAAAACACTTGAATTTAGTTGGGTTTTGATGTAGAAACATTAAAATAGGGGTTTGGGAGAAGATGGGAGACGTTTAAAACAAATGTCCCATGAAATGCCCTTTAAAAGCTGATTTGAAAATTTTCTCTGGTAATTTCGCTGGTATTTCGTTGGTAAGCCTTACTCATGAAATAGCTATGAAACAATCGCAAAACTCTCTGTCCAAAGTTGAAAAACTTGAGAATTTGACCATTTAACTCCCAACTGAGTTTACACATGAAATATGTCACAAAAAAACCCAAAAAACATTTTTTTCCCACAAAAAAAAAATTAAAAAACTTTGAAAAACATGAGTGATACAAATCACTTCCAAAAGCAAACAAAAAGAATAAAAATCTTTTTGGTTTGATCCACATATGGTTAAGCACACACATCACATTTGATCATGTACAATCATACAAATGAAATAAGTATTCATTAAACAAAAGTCTTGTGTGTTGTGTGTGAGTATTAAATATGAAATAATCCTTAGTCTAGAGTGAAGCTTCAATGATTAATTCAATCAAGTCATACACAACTGGTGCTAAGTCAAGTGGTTTATCTCAATTATAGAAATGAACATATATGACCTCCCACAAGAAAATAATTACAAAGCTTAGAAGCTTTTCATTTCACTTCTATACAAATCATAACATTTGATCATTTTTTGAACAATACATCTCATTTTAGAGATCAGTGCTTGAAATTTTTGATATTTCAACATATAGAGTGAGCCTTTGGCTTTTTGAGCACCATACATTTTAATAAAAAGTCGCTTTCTCTTTTTCCTAGTCAAATACTAGTATGTGCGATGGCTTTTGCAGCTCATTATTTCTTTTCATTTTGAGATTTACATTTGTTGAGCTCTTTAAGCAAAAACATAAAAATAAAGGTGGGAAAAGATATAGGCACAAGTCTGTACAAGTATCAAGACCATCAAGACTATTGACCAATCATTTATGATAAACTTGAAGATCTATTTACAACAATTACACATAGTTTTCAAGATTTATCCCACAAAGATATATATGCATACAAAACAAGTTAAGCTCGTAAATGCACTACGCCATTAGTACGAAGGTACTAGGCTAAACTCAGATATGATATGTGCTCAAACATATACAATCAAACTTTTTCAAATTTTCACTTTTTATGTGGTTTTGGATTTTTTACTCACACAAAACAAAAACAATAAAGTAAGATCAGAAACAAAAACAAAAAAAATGCATATAGAGAGATGCAAGATGCACAAAATGCAAGATATGACATTTAATGCATGAAGGGTCTTACAAAGATCGAAAGAATTAGATCAAGGACCAAAAGAGCAAAAGCTCAACCATAAGAACCATTCCTCATTCAAATGGAATGATTGTTTGAAATGAGTGTCTCATGAAAAGTGACGAGGGTTGGAAGAATGAGAACCGGAGATGCACATAGACAAGGAGTTAAGAGCATTAAACACTTTCTTTAATAACATGTTATTTTCACTTAAATCCAGTTTACCATTTTTAGCACAACTTCCATGAATTTCAAGTTTCTTAAGAACTTGAAACTTAGAGCAATGAGGTCTAAGATGACCAAAGGCACCACAATGGTGATAAACAATGTGTTTAGGTCCACTAGGCCTTTTGGGAAGGAATCTAGCAACATAAGTTTGTTCTCTCTTTAACTTATGACATTAAGGTCTTATATGACCAATCACACCACAATGGTGACAAATAGGAACAAACTTAAATCCACTCAATTCCCTAGGATAAGACCTAAACAACGGCTTGGGCTTAAGAGCATTTCTCTCCACTTTTTGATTTCTTTTATGTGGAGGAATGTACACCGATTTGTCTTTAGAAGTAGAACTCACATTAGGCATAAAATCGAGCACCACAACATGATTGCAACATATATTATCTTCATTTTTAGCAATAGGTTCAGCAAAAACACTTGGCATGTATCTTAAGAGATTCATTTTCACATTTAAGATCATCAACAAGTTTGTTAGACATTTGTTGGATTTATTGAGCTTAGCAATCAAATCATCATCTTCACAAAATAACTTGCTCAAATTCTTTTGAAACTTCTTAGCATCTTTCTTCAAGAGTTTGATGTTAGGAATATCAACACCCAAAAATTCATATAACAAGGGATCACAATCATGATTATCACTCATAGAGGCATTTTCACAAACATGTGACATGTTACATTCATCAACATCCAAAACATGCATAGAGACATACAAAGCACTACCCATGGCAAATAAACACAAGGGGTCAAGAATCACACTTAGGTATTTAAACCATAACAAATGTACCCGCTCTGATATCAATTGAATGCTCTAAAATGTGTTAAAAACATAAGAGCTGTTTAGACCCCCAATTAAAAATTACGGCTAGATTGCTTTTACTCTAACTTATCTAAGTGCGGAAACAAGAGTAAATGAAGCGCAATTAACCAATACTACTATAGTGCATAAACATGAACAAAAAATATTAAAAGTAAAGCACAAGATTAAGGGAAGAGAGAATGTAAACATAAGATAACACACCGATGTGTTATCTAAGAGGAAACCGAAAAACTCGAAGAAAAACCTCTCCGCCGCCCTCCAAGCGGTAATTGATTTAGTAGACAATCAGTTGGGATACATGGGTTAGCAAGAGACCCTCCAAGCCTAATCTACCTGATGTACAGAAGCCCTCTAAGCTCCTACTCCAACAAGGTTTCTTGGAACCGTGTCTTATGTTTACATTCTCTCTTCCTTCTCACATTGTCATACCTTGAGAGGAGATTTGTACCCAAATACAACCCACATCTTTTTAGAGTATAAAAAGTATTTTGGAGCTTGGGAAGCTTTGGTGAATTGCCAAAAGAAGCCGATGAGGTTTGGCGGATGCAATCAGGTGTCTTCATTAGCTTCTTTTGGCAATTTCCCAAAACTTCCCAAGTCCAAAATACTTTCTACACTCTGAAAAGGTGTGGGTTGTGTTTGGATAAAAATCTCCTCTCAAGTTTTGACAATGTGAGAGGGAAGGAGAAGAGGCTACAAGGATTTCTCACTAAAGATAAGTAGCTCTCTCTCTAAAAGATGGATGTGTGTGTTGTAGAAAACCTATGTAGGGTTTTTCTCTCTGAATGACCTCGTTTACATTTGTGAGTAATGAGGGTATATATAGTATGGGTGAAGGGTAAGAAAGTCACACTTAAAAATTCTCCAAGCAGAATGTTTCGCGATTACCTCGTGGGAAGGCCTTATCCGCAAGACACTTGTGAAAACGATAGCCTGGCACAACTCTTCAGCTTCCAGTCATGTGCTCCTTACATGCCCTTTTCGCGGGAACCCTTCTAGCGAGCTAGTCGTGAAATGCACTGATCTTCAATTAAGCTTAAGTCTTCACTAACTTAATACTAAACCCAATACAATAAATACCTACAAAATACAAGGAACAAAATTAATGCAATTACAACACTTTTTGTCTTGGAATAAAGCCAACATAAAACATAGTTGTAAATCACAACTTTATAATAACAAACATTTATAACTAAGGCATTGAAATATTTTGTGCACACCATGTGTTTGAGAAAATTTTGCGCAGAGTAAATCAATTGCTGATAAAGTGTTTTGCCTTTGTCATATTTGCTGTGTTTGCTATGTGTCTGTGATATTTTCCAACCATTGTATAAAGTTGTTTTGATGCTTAACAGTAGTGGTGGGATTAATTAAATTATATTATATTAAGATATTTGTCTTCTTGAATCTTTGTTTGACTGAGCATTGGTCTATATATTTGCTGGTCTGTGCGTATTGTGCCTGCGCTACATTGTTTGGTTTTGAAATATAGTTGGCTTATAATATATTATATGATATTAAGCCTTTTTGTCTCTTATGGTTTATTGCTTGGCTGGGCATTATTTAGATTCTGTAGTGTATTCGTGCTCTGCTGCTTTTTTTCTACAATTCGGTGATGAAGTCAAAGCAAATGTTTTATTTGCATCTCTTGGTAAGTGGTGATTGATCATTGTAGTACATACACGACAGTATATGGTAAGGCAATGAATAACTGCCTTAAGATTTTATGTTTAATCTTTCATACATTTTATGGATAGTTAAGGATATTTAAGATTTAATTCTTCATTTTATTTTAAACTTAAGTTTGATTTCTATTTTTCATTAAGTAATTTAATGTTTCATCTTTATACAAAATAGTTTTCCCATGTATCGCACGGGTTAGTGACTAGTGTTATTTAAAAACTGAAAACATGTGTTTGAGTATAGTTACAAAACACCCCCTTATTTTCTGTTTCCTAACCTTTCCTATTAATCAAATATATTTAAATTAATTTGCTCCCATATTTCTGTAGTAGATCCAATAATCACACAAATTTTTACAAAACAATGATCATGCAAATCAACACACGAGGACCAAACCAAATAGATCTAAATTATCCACCAAAAAAAAGAAGGAAAAAAAAAAAAAAAAACAACATATAAGTTGCGATGAGATACTTGAATTTGAATTTGAATTTGGATTTGGATTTGAATTTAAATTTTAAAATGATGGATTAAAATGACCTAATTTCAAATTTATAAATATTGAAGTATGTTTTATGAATTTCTAAAAATTCTATAGATTTAGAAGTTATTTCAAATTACTACTTCAAGTCTCTAGGAGGGAACTTCACACACTGTTGATTTATCAAATCCAAATTTTTAACTCTTTTTTAAATATCCAAACAAGATATTTAAATTTTAATCACTCAAATCCAAATTCATGTACCTAAATTTTGTCATTCAAACACTCCAATAAAGTAATAAACTTGTTTCATTAAAAAGAAGAAGTTATGTAAAGTTGTGATTTTCAATTATGTTATATTAGCTTTAATTTCATGCCAAATTTGATTGTATTTCTTCAATCATTTCCCTATATGTTTGTGGGATTCAATGTAAGGGGTTAGTGTGTGAGATTTGTGAAGCACTGTGAAGAACAAAGTATCGTAACATGCTCGCAACTGACTCGCGAGTGGACAACCCACGAAATGTCACATGAGAAGTACATGCTAGTAGCTGAAGAGTCAAGTGCTAGAAGGCATCTCGCAACTTGGCCAACTCGCAAGATGGCCCGTGAAATGTATCGCTAGCTTGTTTTATGTGCTTTCCTCGTTTCTTTACCCACACTATAAAAGCCCAAATTACCCACGAAATTTTAAGTAGAATTTCATAGAGAAAACCCTAGAAATCCATTTAAGAGTTAAAGATTGCACACCCATAATCCTCTACACATTTCTCTTATTTTTCCTCTACTCCTATCTCTCTAATTTTGTATCCTTTGAGAGGTTTTTAGCCCAATCACATATCACACCCAATCTGAGTGTTGTGAGTTGTTTTGGTGCCTATTGGAAGCATTGGACGAAGCCATTCTTTGGTTGATGCAATTGAAGCTAATTGCAGGATCTAGATAACTAGTGAAGACATGACTCGATGAAGTCCATTGGGAGTTAGGACTTGGATAGTTCAAGTACTTTGAGTAGATTAGGCTTGAAGGGTCTTTTTAATATCCTTGTACTTCAACTTTATTAACTAATGGATCATTTTGGCTTGGAGGGCCGCGAAGAGGTTTTTACACCAAGCACTTCGGTTTCCTCTTCAATAACACATTGACGTGTTATTTGTGTTAATTTTCTTCTCTCTTCCCTAACTCCTCATACTTTATATTTAATTGTTAATTATGTATCTCCATGCACTAGGTAGTAATCCTGATTAATTGTGTTAGGTTTTAAATATTTAGGAATAATGTTTAGTTTTCAAATTTATGTATGTTGGCAAACTGAGATTAAACATGTTTAGATTAGGTTCTAGACATTGTTCATGATGATTCAAGTTAAGATTCAAGAACATGCAAGCTGCAGAAAGAAGAGTTCAGTTTTCGTGAAGCTCGACTGATCGAAAATTAGGCTCGACCAATCGAAAATCGTATTCTGTAGATTTTAAATCATGCCTAAGGTCTGCGAAAACATTTAGGATTTGAGTGAAACACTACTAGGTATAAGAGGAAAAATCTAACTATGTTTTACAAGTTCTTGGAAATCTTGTGAGTTACTCTTGTGAGATTTGTGAGGTTTGTATACCTTCTCCTCAACAAGCCTTTATTGGAATAAGAGATCTACAATCAAGAACTGGTAGAAACAAGTTGCTGCATAAAGATCTACTACTGATTGTGATCTGAAACCTTTGAGTGGGATCTCAAAGTCATAAACAGAGAGTTTGTGTTAAGCAAATCCAAGATAGAAGAGTTCGTAGAGTCAGAGTTACACGTGGTCGTGTTAGTAAGTTCTACAAGAAGTAGCTTTAGATTTAGGATTTAAATTTATTTTAATCTTCAATTTTATTATAGTGGATTTTTTTAACTTGGGGATAGTTAGGTTAAATCCTCCCTAGATTTTTACCTTGAAACGGTTTGTTTCATTTGTTTTCCTAAGTCATCATATTATCGTCTTCTTTACTTTTCTCCACCAAGTAATTTGTTTGCATGTGTTTAACATAGATCTCATAATTAATCTGAATAAACACTTGGCTAATTCATTAGATTAAACCAATTAGTTGTTAAGGGGTCTAAACTAACAAACAAGTTGCATTTTGTTTACTCTTGTTCCGTACTTAGTTGAGTGGATTAAAAGCAATTAAGCCGTATTTTAAAATTGGGAGGTCTAAACAAGTTTTAGTAGTTTTACTATTGAGCTTTCAAGTTATAAACTCACTTTTTTCTCATATTTTTCGTTTCTCTCTCTCTCTCAGAAAGGAGAAGAGAAGAAAGAATTTATCTCTCTCTCTCTCTCTCATTATGGCCATATATAATGAAACTTGAAGCATAAAAACCACATGATTTAGAATCTAAACAAAGAAGAAGAATCAGAAGTCTTCAACAAAGACATAATTCAGCAATAAAGTCAAATAATGGAGAGACCCACACATGCCATCTTTGGTGAGGCATGGGTCCGAGTACATAATTTATCGATCCTACAGCCCCACAACAAATTTCAATCAAATATATCAACTAATGTATCAAAGAATTTGCCAAAGAACAATACCCATTCACTTCTAACCTTTCTAGACCAAAAATTTCATAAACAACTTCACAAATAAACCATAATCAGCTATTTAATTGTAAACCAAATTTCTCTGTCGCCAAGAAGGTTTTCTCTGGGACTCTAGAAAAACCTCCCTTAGGGTGTAGAATCTGTCGGTCCTTGTGTGAGGATTCTTTGTAACTCAAGCAAAATTCCTTTTTTCTTGGAGGATGGTTAAAGATAGCTTATTTTCATTTTTCTTGGGGCCTAGGAAACACGAGTGTTGAGGGTGTTAGCAAAAATGGAAAACCTGACAGAGCATTGGCAAAGAATGTCGTTGAGTGCTAGGGAGGGTGAAGAGTTGGGTTTGGACGATGAACTTTGAACCAAAGACTTTACCATGGCAGCGAAGTTCCTTACCAAGAGGACCTTAAACGTCGAAGTGGTAACGATAACTTTCAGTCCTCTTGGGAGATCCGTGAAGGGTTTCGAGGTTTGGAGAATCACTGACCACATTTTGTTGTTTACCTTTGAAAAGAAAGAAGAGGTGGAGAGGATAATGAGCAATTCCCCTTGGAGCTTTGACAAACACCTTGTCATACTACAGTGGTACGACAAGGAAGTTCCTCTTCAGGCACTTGAGTTCAATAAAATTCTGATATGGGTTTAGATTCATGATGTCCCGATAAGATTCATGAATAAAAGCGGCAAAACTCTGTGAAGTAGTAGGGACGGTTTGTAAAAATACTAATGAGGAAGAGATGGACGGTGGAAATTTTTTGCGGATGAAGGTGGTCATTGATATAAACATACCACTGTGCAGGGGGCGGCGAATCTCATTGTCCCACGGAGAGCAGAATTAGGTGTCCTTCAAATATGAAAGACTGCCAAACATCTGCTACTGGTGTGGATGCCTGAACCATGTGGATAGAGATTATGATTTATGGATTGAGAGTGAAGGGAACCTGCCAAAGGAGAGTCAAGCATACGGGGCATGGATTCATGCTGCACCATTCGTGAAGGGGAAAAGTCCAGTTCTCAAAGTCTCGGGCTTCTATTCTGCTACAAAATCTCTTCAAAAACAGATAGTTGACGGTGGGCGTGAGGTGGTTCAGCCGGTGGACCTGGCCGGTGACCAACCTATCTCGGTAGAGGTTGTGCAAATCAAAAATGCAGCGAAACCTCAGAAAGAATTAAATGGGGCTTTGGCTGTGTCAGACGCAGAGAATATGATTGCAGATTTTGTGGAGGTAGTAGGCCGAGATTCAGGGGAGACATTTGAGAAAAGGCTAGAAGAGATTGACAAGGCACTATCAAGATTTGATAATGTGAGTGGCGTGACCTTAGAGCATCCACAGTAGTGGAGCTAAAAATATAGCTTTTTAGCTCCACCAAAAGTTACTTTATCTATTTTACCTATACACATGCTGCAGCAGTGGATTTATTTTAACTTTCAACACAATAAAATAATATAAACATCACAATAAAATAATATAACCACTACAATAAAATAATATATTTCACTAAAAAAAAAACATTCATAACACTAACCACAACCACTCTACCATCACAATCACAGCCACAGCCACAGCCACAGCCACCACCACCACCACCACCAGTCCACAGCAGAAAAAAAAAAAAAAAACCCACAGCACCACAAAACACGGCACAACCACCGCCAACACAACATCACAAAACAAACCTGATACCAATGCACACCGGAGCAAACTCGATCTCAACCCGATACCATAAAACACGACACAACCAACGCACACCGGAGCAAACCCGATCTCAACCCGATACCAACGCAAACCCGATACCATAAAACACGACACAACCACTGCCAACGCACACCGATCTCGACCCCGATACCAACGCACACCGGAGGACAACCACGACCCATGCCCGATACCCTGTCCGTTTTGGTTCCGACTGACGAGACCTGCGCCAAGGGGCACGATTTCATGGTCTTCACCGACGAATCGAGCCCTAACTGATACTGACCGCCCGATTTCGAAGTCAACGGCGTGGCTTGGTCCTTCTCGATCGAAACAGAATGAGCGCAAAGCGAAACGGAAGGGTCTGTGGTGGCTGGGCTTGTGAGATCGGCGATGGAGAGAAGGGTCTGTGGCGGCTGAGCTTGTGAAATCGGCGACGGAGAAAAGGGTCGGCAGCTGGGCTTGTGAGATCGGTGATGGAGAGAAGGTCTGGAGGAAGAAAGAAGAGATGGAGAGGCAGTGAAGAGAGAGATACGGAGAATGAAATGAAGAAAGAATAAAAAATAAAAAAGGTAATGTGAACGCAAAATAAAAAATTAATATTATTTTTAGATGTTATGAACAGTGCACATCTATAGATAGATGTGCACTGTAGCAATGGAGCTAAAATTTTTAGATTTAGCTCCACTGCTGCAGCAAGCTTTTGGTGTTTAAGGAGCTAAAATATAGCAATATAGCATTATAGCACCACTGCTGTGAATGCTCTTAGGGGGTAACGCAGAAGGAATAGGTGAAGGAATCAAGGTACAAAGGACACCTAGGTTGGCTGAGTCTACACCGAAGTCAGTAGAAAGGCATGTAGAAAATTGAGCTGAGGCTAAGGAGAATACCCAATCACGTGTGCATGAGGAAAACTTGGTAAGTGTCCCCATTTCCCACTCAGCACTTTGTGATATTTCCAATATTATTGGCTCCAGAAAGAATAGTGCCAGGTTGGGAAAAACTAAGTAAGTTAGGAAGAAAAACCATGCAAGCCCAGTGGAGTACGTTGGGCCTAAGGGTGTAAAAAACTCAAAAAGGTTAGCTTCAGTGATAGACAGTAGTGAGTTACCAAGCAAAAAGAGGTAGGTTTCCCATTCTAGTTTTGAACCTAACATTCTAATGGTGCAGGCTGTGGTGCAGCCCCACCAACAACAATGAATCTCCTATGTTGGAACTGTCGGGGGCTTGGGAACCCTCAGACAGAGTAGGAGCTTGGTGACTTAATTCAAGCTCATTCTCCCTCAATCGTGTTCTTAGTCGAAACATGGCTGAAAAAAGCTAGGCTAATTTATTTAAGGGATAAGTTGAAGTTTGATGGGATGATAGAATTTTCTAGAGAAGGGTTGGGTGGAGGGGTGGCGGTTTTTTGGAAGAAAGATGTGGATTTCTCGGTGGATACTTATTCCCCGAATCATATTGATGTAGTCATAAATAAAGGGAAGGAGGGGGAATGGAGATTTACCGTTTTCTATAAGGAATCCAATACAAGTAACCATCACATCTCCTGGGCAACCTTGAGAAGATTAAACTCCAAATTCTCCTTGCCTTAGCTATGTGTGGGAGACTTCAATGAAATTACTAGAGCTCACGAGAAATTAGGAGGGAAGCATAGGCCAAGCAGGCAAATGGAGGATTTTAGGGACGTGTTGGATGGGTGCAGGTTTCAAGATTTGGGTTTTAGTGGCAATAAGTTCACTTGGTGTAATGGACATGGAGAGGGGCATACGGTGTGGGAGAGACTTGATAGAGTAGTTAGTTCGGCTGAGTGGCTCTCGATGTTCCTGGCTTCAAAAGTGGTCCATATGGAGAGTGGTACATCGGGCCATAAACTGATCATAATTTATTTGGCGGGTATTCCCAAAAGAGTGAACAAGCCTTGGAGGTTCGAACAAATGTGGATAAGGGATGAGGGTTGTAGAGGAGTGATTGAGGAGGCATGGTCTTATGATTACCTTGGTAGCCCGATGAGAAGAGTGAAAAAATGGGTAGATCCCGTAGGAATTTGAAGTGGTGGAGCAAAGTAGCATTTGGCAATGTAACCCAAGGGCTTAGAGAGAAAAAAGAACAATTGAGAATTGTTGAGGAAGTTGCTATAAGGGGTGGAAGTTTTTCTCGGGTTCAAAGGTTAAAGAGGGAGATTTCAAAGCTCTTAGTGTGCGAAGAGCAAATGTGGAAACAGCGGTCTCGTGCTCTTTGGCTGCAAGAGGGTGATAACAACACTAGGTACTTCCATAGTAGAGCTTCTCACCAATTTAGAAGGAACCGAATTGATGTTCTTGAGGATCCGGATGGGTTGTTATGTACGGACGAATATGGGATTTTAAACATATTGGTTAATTACTACCAAAGCCTTTTCCATTCCTCAAACCTGAGTATGATGGAGGAAGTTGTGGATGGTATTCTTTGCTCTGTTTTGGCTGAAATGAATCAAATGCTTATCGGTGAGTTCACTAAGGAGGAGGTGGTCACGACTCTGAAGCAAATGAATCCGTTGAAGGCCCCGGGTCTTGATGGACTCCCACCTCTTTTTTTTCTAGCATTATTGGTCGTCAGTAGGTGATGATGTGACCGATGTAGTGCTGAGTTGTCTCACCTTGGGTGTCATTCCCCCCTCCATAAATCGAACCTACATCACCCTTAACCCTAAGGTAAAATGTTCTTCAAAAGTCATTGATTTTTGTCCTATATCTTTATGTAATATAATTTATAAGCTTGTCTCCAAGGTGATTGTAAATAGGCTTAAGGGGGTGTTACCCTTGATCATTTCAGAATCCCAAAGTGCCTTCCAATCGGACAAGGCAATATCTGATAATATTCTCGTTGCTTTCGAGACTCTCCATCACATGAAGAACCAAAAATCAAAGAAAACGGGTTTCATGGCCTTAAAGCTTGATATAAGCAAGGCTTTTGATAGGGTGGAATGGGGTTTCTTAGAGGTCACAATGTTGAAGATGGGCTTTAATGAGAGTTGGGTGGCCTTGGTTATGAGTTGTATCATTCAGCCTCCTACTTAATTATGGTAAATGGTGTTCCAAAAGGTGACATTCAGCCCATAAGGGGCATTAGGCAAGGGGACCCTCTTTCCCCGTACCTATTTTCAATTTGCTCGGAGGCCTTAAACCATCAATTACAGAGGGCAGCCAGGTCTGATGCCATTAGGCGCTTTTCTCTTTGTAGGAATGGCCTAAAAATCACTCATTTATTCTTCGCTGATGACACTCTCCTTTTTTGCCGTGCCACAATGAGTGAATTGGATGTTATCCAACGTATATTGCTCTTGTATGAGCAAGCCTTGGGTCAAAAGTTAAATAGAGAAAAAACCACTGTGTTTTTTAGTAAGGCCACTCCGGTCAAAAGGAACATTGAGATAATAGATTTCTTAGGAGTAAGTGAAGTTCGGGAATATGAGAAGTACCTTGGCCTTCCGGCGATGGTTGGGAGAAACAAAAAGGCGAGTCTCAATTTCATTAAGGAGAGAGTGTGGAACAAGCTCCAAGGTTGGAAGGAAAAGCTCCTCTCACAAGCGGGAAGGGAGGTGCTCCTAAAAGTGGTTGTTCAAGCTATACCTACTTTTGCGATGAGTTGCTTCAAACTTCCTTTCAGATTATTGAATGATATTGAGATGATGGTTAGGAAATTTTGGTGGGGCCAATGGGGGAACAACGTAAGATCCATTGGAAAAATTGGAAATCACTGTGCAAGCCAAAGGCATTGGGCGGTATGGGTTTTAAGGATTTGGAAAAATTTAATAAGGCTACGCTCGCCAAGCAAGTGTGGAGATTATTGGTGGATCACTCATCACTCTTCTATCGGGTTTTTAAAGCAAAATACTTTCCAAGTGGTTCTGTTTTTGATGCTCAGGTTTCTTCGGGATCGTATGCTTAGCGTAGTATTATGAAGGCTGGAACTCTTGTCTAATCGGGTTTTCTTTGGAGAATTGGGAACGGTATGAAAATAAACATTTACGATGATAGATGGCTACCTGGGCGGGACTCGGCTTGCATTATATCCCTGAAGAAGGAGGAGGCCTCAAATTGGGTTGTTGCAAATTTGTTGTCTCCTAGGGAGAATGGTTGGGATGAGCAAGTTGTTGATGCACTCTTCCTACCATTTAAAGCATACAGGATCAAGGGCATCCCTCTTTGTGTCACAGACCAAGAGGACTGCATTACATGGCCAAGGTGTAGGTCAGGCTCCTATTCTCTAAAAAGGGGCTACCAACTGCTATGTGAGACAGAGCTGACTGCCGTGCCATCGTGCTTTAGTTCTGACAAGGTAAAAAGTTTTTGGAAGTGCATTTGGCACTTGAAAGTCCCGAGCAAGGTTAAGGTATTCTTCTGGTGTGCTTGTTTTGATGCATTCCCAACTAAGGTAAACCTGAAACGAAGGAAAGTGTTGGACAATTCTGTGTGTAAGCTATGTGGTTGCAGGGAGGAAAGCACGCTTCACATTATTTGGGATTGTGAGCAGGTTCATATGGTGTGGCTTTCGTCCTTTACAGATGTGAGGACTAAATCCCAGAGTATTGATTCTTTGTGCGACCTGGTTGGTATTATCATGGCCGAAAGGAAAAATCTAGAAGAGTTTGCAATGACCGCTTGGCTAATCTGGATTCGGAGAAACAAAATGATAACAAATGAACCAGGCCTGCCATCCTCAAAGCTGGCTCAGTCAGCTTCGGCCTTGTTGGCTAAATTCCAACATGGAAAGCAGCATCAGCTACCAAAGGTTAGGTCTGGTCCGGTGCGGTGGAAGCCAACCCCAGTGGGCATAATGAAAGCTAACTTCAACGGGGCGGTGTTTAAGGCTGACTAGGAGGCCGGTATTGGGGTGGTCCTTCGCAACAATGATGGCCGAGTCTTGGCTGCCCTGTCTGAGAGGGTAATGATGCAAATTTCAGTGGAGGTTCTTGAGATGCTTGCAGCCCAGAGAGCTGCTCTCTTTGCTCGAGATCTTGGCTTTCGTCAAGTGTGCTTTGAAGGCGACGCAGAACTTGTTGTGAAGAGCTTGCAATCTAGGGTTGTGTCAAATGCGCTGACTGGTCATCTTGTAAAAGATTTTATGTCTATAAGGGGTTATTTTCAATCCTACTCTATCATCATTTAAGGTGGCAGGGCAACCATGTTGTCCATGCTCTAGCTAGGGATGTTAGGTCCTCTTTTCCTTTAAGAGTTTGGTCGATGGTTGTTCCACCAAACATTTTTAGCTTAGTTGTAAAAGCCATGCCTCTTTAATGCATTTTCTTCCCCATTTTGAGGTTGTTCCTCAAAAAAAAAAAAAAAAACCTTCACAAATAAGAAAAGTCAAAGCTAAATAAAGAGGAAGAAGAAATCTTATGACAAAGAAATCAAAAACAAAGAAAAGAGAAAGAAAAATCTCTTAAACGAACCTCCCAAGGAAATTTTTGGTCCTCAAGAGATATCAGAATCTTCCAAAAATAACCTTCCCTCTATCTCGATACATACAAATATAAGTAGTAGAACCTTAGCTCTTATTGTTTCCCTGGTACTGTTTTTCTGGCCGGGTTTTCAGGTCATCAATACCATTATACTAGTATTCTACCACCACCAATACCTTTTTTTTTTTTATTAACACTGCCAATACTATTATACTAATATACTACCACCACCAATGATATTTGAATTCAACATTCCTGAACCAAATAATGTTAGTCAAACCAAAAATTAAAACCTGTTTAGAGCATTAGCATTGGGGAATGTTAATGCCAAATGTAAGGGTCATTTGGCATTTGCAGCCCCAAAAACTCTTACATCAGAGAATTGTAAACAGTAGTATTGCAAATTTTTTTGCAATACTGCTACAGTATAATTCTAAACATAGAATTGCACTGTAGCATGTATTGTAAAAAAAAAAATATATTTTATTGTGTTTTCCCCCGAAACTTCTCTCTCATCAACACATTCTGTGCGGTCTCTTCTCCTTCTTCCTTTTCTGTTTCTGATTTTCTTCATCTGCTCTCTCATCTCTGAAGCTTCATCGCCATCTCCGAAATTTCTCACCCATCTCCATCTCCGAAATTTCTCACCCGATTCACCCTCACCCATCTCAATCGATTCACCCTCACCCATCTCCATCGCTGAAGCTTCACCCTCACCCATTCACCCTAACCGATTCACCCTTACCCATTCACCCTCACCCTCACCCTCACCCATTCTCAAGGGTTTTTGGGTTTAGGTTAAAATTTTGCAAAAACGAAGCTCTGTTGGTGTTGGGGGATTCAGCTCCATTGGTGTTGGTGCTGACTGTAAGGTGGGTTTTGATCAATGTATTAGAGTTTTTGTGTTTGTGTTTCTTTTCTCTCTCTACAAGAAAAAGAGGGATTCAACTTGTGTTTGTGTTTGGGTTTTGATCAAAGAATTGTTGTTGATGTTTGCAAAGGTGATGATTTTTTTTGAATCGGTTTGCTCCGGTGATGATTTTTTTTATTAGTGGCCTAGATTTCAAATCGGCAGCATGGGTTTCTGATTGGTGGCTCGGGTGGTGGGTGTGGTGGCTGTTGTTGGCTCCAATTGGTTTGATGATTTGTGTGTGTGTGGCTCTGTTGATGGTTTGTGTTTATGTGTGTGTGTGGCTTTGTTGATGGTTTGATGGTTTGTGTTTGTGTGTGTGTGTGGCTCTATGTGTGTGGTGATGGGTTAGGATAGGTTGATCGGTGTATCATGGGTCTATGTGTGTGCATGGGGCTCTGTGTGTTGAACCGGTACTAGAGGTTGAGGGAGAAAGAGTGGGAAAAAAAAAACTGTTGAAAAGCCAGGAAAATGTGACTGAAAAACGGTTGGAAAGTAATAATAAAGAAAGATTAAAAAATAATATTTTAATAAAAATAGAGTTTTGGGATGTTGATAGTATTGTCAAATGGTATAGTATAATGATAAAGTGACTTTTTAAAATGATAAAATAGAGTAGAATTGAAATTTTTCAATGTTAATGCTCTTAGTAAGTTTACGAACTATGTCATGTGAAATTATGTTCACCGGGGATAAGATTGATTCCAGTAATATCTAGAATTGTACGATATTGTAGTTTGGGTGAGATGCCACATCATGATTTATGTCTTTTCAGTCACACAGGGCAAAAAGCGCTGCTGGTTGACAGTCTCCTTCCTCAATCTAACAACATGAATTTTGAGTCTCGTAAGTCTCCTTCCGGGTTGAACTGCAAATTGCAAATTGTGCTGCATTGCATTGCTGCCTGATACAAACATGTATAGTAGAATTTCCCCTCTTATTGCTTTCCTGCTTCTGTTTTTCTTTATGGGTTTTCAGTCCACCAATACTACCACCAATGATACTGTCTCGAATACTATCCAACCTGGCCAATCACTGACTACCTCGGAGACCATTGAATCCGCGAATGGAATCTTCGAACTTGGTTTCTTCTCTCCAGGAAATTCAACGAAGTATTACTTGCGAATATGGTACAAGAAAGTTTCTAATCAGACTGTAGTTTGGGTTGCAAACAGAGAGTATGGATTCATAGATTCCTCTGCTGTTCTTGAAATAAATCAGGTTGGAGATCTTGTAATATCCGATGGCAGAGTTAATTACCCGATGACCAACACTTCAGCTGGCAACGGTACCTATGCCATGCTATTGAATACAGGTAATCTTATACTCACAAACAGGGTCTTGGAGATCTTGTGGCAGAGCTTTGCCTATCCTACGGACACTCTTTTGTCCAGAATGACTCTTGGAAGATACGGTTGGTCATTAAATTCATGGAAAAGTAAAGAAGACCCCGCTCCAGGTAATTTCTCCCAAGAGCTGGAATATTGGAATCCGCTGACATTAATGGAGGGTTCTAGAGTATATTGGGCTAGTTCAATCGATAGTTTTGTTGTTTTATCTTATGATTCTTCTTTGGGGTATGTTACTTGGCCTATTAATAACATTTCTCAGACTCAAATTTCGAGAATTGTGTTGGATGAATAAGGAAAGCTTAAACTGCAGTCATGGTCAGAAGATGAGCAAAAATGGAATTCCTCTGGGTGTGGGGATTATGTTGCATGCGGTAAATTTCAGCATATGCAATGAGACAGCCCTGTAACCAGGCTTCAAATCCGTGTCTGCCGATGTTTCGAGCAGAGGAAACGTGCCCAGGGGCTGTGTGAGGAAAACTGCTCTGCACTGAAGTAATGATAGTGATGTTCAGAACGATGGGTTTCTTCCCATCTCTAAAATTGATTGGCTTGATAGTCCGCTGTCTTTCGACATTGGGAGTGATAAGGAGTGCGAATCAGCTTGCTTGAACAAGTGTTCTTGTATTGCTTATGCTTATGAAGATAATTACCGTTCCCGTAAGAACAAATCTAAGTGCTTGGTATGGAATGGTTCTTTGTCACATCTGAAACAACTACCAGACGATGATATTTATGGAAATAATTTCTATCTCAAACTCCCCTTGGATTTGCTCACCAATGGTAAGAAATATAAAGTAATAAAGGACTTCTCGTTATTAGTACAGTGGATGTTGTTGTTTCTTCTTAATTTATATATTTAATTTATTTGTGTTAGAAAAACTGTTAAATGCTATCAAATTCACTCTTTCCTTTCAATGGTTTTACACCTCAATTGGTTGACACCTCTTAACTGGGCCAACTACTGAATTATCAAAACATATATGTCACTCTTTCTTAACTGTTTAAGATTTTAGGCAAGTGGCAATTTTGATAATGTTATGAAACTAAAGGTAAAATTTGGGTGCACTAACTTGGGTGCACTACATTAGCTTTCCCAATTAATTTTAATTTTATTGACCAATAAATCACAAAAACTTAGAAAATGTACTTTTAAAATTTAACTAGTCGCTAACCCGTGCTATGCATGGAAAGTTTGGTAATTTTATTTTAATATATTATACATATTTGTTTTCTTTATTAAGTACTAATAAATCAAAAGATGTCAATTAATTTCATATTAACATGATATAATATTATATATGTTATCTCTAGAGTATATATGAACAAATAAATCAAGGTTAATTGTAACTTGAGGGTTATTTCATAGGTTCATATAACAATTTCAACATTAAAATTGCAATAATATAACAACAAAATCTCACATACAAATAAATACGAAAATAATTTGTTTATGCTTGGATGCTTCCACCTCTCATGGATGGAAATATATCTTCATTACTGTATATGGTCGTATCTCTATGAGTCTATATTGATGTACATTCTGCAAAGGTATTGTATTTTTGTATGATGTAGTCTCATTTTTCACCTCAAGGCAAAGTTAAACATGGCCCCAAAGAGCAACAAAAAGTTGTTTTCAGGCCTTTAGCAGTGTTCTTTCCTTTCCATGGTAGCCTAGATACTCCCAAAAGTGCAAATTATATGCCTTGAAAAAGGAAATAAATTATTAACTTCCTTGACAATAACAAACAATAACAACGACCTCCCTATGAAAATGTCCACTTAACAAAATAATAATCTATTCTTTAGTTTCAGTAATTCGTAGTTGAAGAAAAGTGAGGTTTCAATATTAGAGAAAATACATTTTCCACCAATTTCTTCCTTCACCCTTTTAACAAAATCCTCCATCATGTAATTGATGCAAACATTAGCTCCACGATCCTTGCAAACAGCTAATTTTTCATCATTCCCTGCCAAACACAATCTAAAATATATTATACATGGAAACTAAACTTATGCATGCATTAGAAGAAAAGTGATATTGGATTGTTAGCAACAATATTGAATTGCAAAAGTACCAATACTCCATGAAAATGAAGTTTTAATATTCATCCGTTATGCATTGGAGGTACCATATATCATGCATAGTTGTTAATACTATCATCAATCACATATATTGTCTAACTTCTCTTATCACAAATATTTCAGATTTTGTGGGGGAAAAATTAAAAGAGAAAATGTGTTTTTATTTATTTATTTAAAAAGAGCTGGACCATTTTGTCCTTTATTTTATGGTTGTAGTCAAAAACATGGCTTAACATACAAAGAAAACAGAAACTTGGAAAGAGAACAACTTTTTGATAAAATAGTATTAAAATTACTACAACTTGAATCCACCCAAAAATTACACCCATGACAAACTAAAAACTTTACAATTGAACAGATACAGCATAGCCTCCTCTAATAATACTTTGCCACTAAACACCCTTGCATTTTTCTAAATCCAAATATATATAGAGGCAGCCCAAGCCAACTTGAATAATGAGGACTAATTTGTACATGAGTTTTGACACTTGACATGATTTATAAACCAATAACCCACAAATTTGAAAAAAAAATCTTAATTATTATTAATTTCAAGAAAATTTCTAAAATTAGAATGTAGCATAAAACTAAGAATTCACAATCCAAACTTAAATCAAAAGGTGTGGGAATGAACACATTAGATAGTCCAAATAATTATATTTCCAGTATTCAAAACCAAGACAACATATCCCCAATCTAATCTAATACAATATATAAAAGCAGAAGCTTTTAATGAGGTGCTGCCACATTAGGAAAAATGCCCCCTTAAAAAAATGACACGTATACATCTTTAAGTTAAAAGACCCGCACGACACATCGTTTCAGTAATCCTAACATTTTTACTTTTACTTCTTGAACGCCGTTTGAAAGCCTCTCGCCATAAATAAATAAAAAATAAAAAACTCAAAACCAAACGTTAGTTTAGAGTCAAACTTGCCGTCTTAGAAAAACTCTTAGATTTCTCTGCAACCCTTAAACACAAACGGCCAAAAGAAAATCTCCTCCTTGCCGATCTTCTCTGCAACAAAGTGCAAACTTGCCCACTTAGATTTCTGCCACCAGTTTAGAGTCGCAAGAGAACGATTGTTACAGTAAAAATAGAGGCATGCAATGAAGAAATAATCGTTTGGAATAAGCCGATATAGGAGAGAGGACGACAGAGAGACGGTAAGTCTGAATAACCAGTAGATGTGAGAGACAGAAAGATAAATCTGAGGGTTGCCATTACAAGTTCTGTCATCACCGTTAGGGCTGCCGCCCATAAGTTCTGTTTATAATTTTAGAAATTGGGGGTTTTTTTTGGGAGTATCATTTGGGCATTATCAGGTATTTTGGCTTGATTGATTATGATTTAGGTTTTTGGGTTAGGAGTAGTTTTGTTTAATTTATGTAAATATACGGGTTAGGTTTGGTTTTGATTAAGAGATTTTGGTTAGAAAAAAAAGTCTTTTACCAGGAACTCTCGATATTAGACCATTCTTTCTTGATAGTTTTCAACTAATCTCTTACCCTATTGTCTTCTTTAGGTTTGCTGTCAATTTAGGGATCTGAAATTAGGGAAACAACCTAAAAGATCAAATTATAAATGAATTGTTATTAGGAATTTTTAGTTTCTGGGTTTTGTATCAAATTCTAACTGAATTGTTATTACGAATTTCCAGTTTCTGGGTTTTGTTCCTTTGCTTTCATGAATTTCAGTTTCATATTTTGTTTTTTCCTATTTGGGTTGCATTCGTTTTGGGTATCGGTTTAAAATCAACATGCATGACTTTTTATTTATGTTGTTTTTTTTTTTTTTTTTTACAATTGGTATTTATTTCATTCCTTCTTCCTATGTTTTTGTTTCTTATGTTCTCTTTGTTCGTTTTTGTCAAGTTATTTGAGTGCTTTTTATTAAAAAATTAAAATAAAATTTAATTTTTTTCCCTGCAGTTGTGATTGAGGCATTGCATTAGAACCAGTACCAAAAATTTTGTAAGGTAAGTTTTTACGAATGTTAACTTTAAAAAGCCCACACCAGTTCAGTATATAACCACTTTATCTGCCTTCTTATATACTGTTTCTTCTCTTCAATTTTTCCCTTTTTCTGTTATGCTCTTTTTCCTCTGCGAGAAGAAACCCAGTGACGCATGAAGAGAAAGAACAGAGGCCTGCCTTCACTAGCCTGCCACCACCGGTCAGCCCGCAAAACCACTACCGGTAAAACTGATTTCTTTCTTTTTTCCCTTTCAGTTGTACTACTTTGGATTTTATTTCTTAACCTTCTTCTCCTTTTGAGTGAAAATTTGTTTGTGTAATTTGGGTTGCTTAATTTCTTTTTCCTTCCCCCCTCCATGTTCACACAGTCACACTACCATATTGCATTGTTTAAAAAAAATGTAAAAACCCAATATTGCAACATTTGTTGTGTTTTTATTTACTTCCACTAATTTGATAGAGATATAATTTTACCATTGTCTGTTTTGATTTAGACAATTTTCCGAATTACACCATGTTTGCTTTGGTGATATAAAAACTTTCCCATGCTTTTAAGAGGTGTTGAATCAAACAAATGTTAGACATGTTGCGTTGCAGGAACTGTTCAATGTGCCAATAAGTTGTGTACTTCTGTTTTAATTCTTTTTATATATAATAACAATCAATAATATCTTAGACATTGAAATTTTGTGCACAACCGTGCGCTTGGCAAAATGTCTTACTTACTCTTGCATTAGCTGATATCCACTCCATGGTTTGTGCCTCTTGGTTTTAGTTGCCATTGGTCATTGCATTTTTTCCTAATGTGCATTTAGGCATTCTATGTCATCAACATAAGTGGCAATTTAGTACACTATACACTAGAATTTTCCATCATCAAAACCCAAGTTCCACAGTTGGATTTCAAATTTCCCTATACTAGAATAATTTGAAGTTTATTAGTTTTTGATGGTTTGTTTTTCACTTAAATCTATCTTTATACTTTTATTTCTTTCATTTCAATTATACAAACTGCACACACACACACACACATATATATATATATATATATATATATATCTTAATAATGCATAATTTTTAATTATACCTGTTTGAACTTTTCATTATAATACCTCTTTCTTGTCATAGTAACAATACTATGTAGTTGTGTGGGGTAGAAATTAGTAACAAATCTATCTGAAAGGTCTCCTGTTTGTCCGATTTCCAATTCCAAAAGAAAACACCATTGCTTTTATTTCCCATGTGCCACACCACTTGAGGCAATTTACAATATTTTGCTTATCAATTTGTCTCTTTATATATGTCTTTTAAATGAAGCAAGTTCAACAATTGTTAGTTTTGTCTGTAAATATAAGTTCTATTTCAAGTTTTATTTATTATTTATTATTTATTTTATTTATTAATTTATTATTATTATTATTATTATTATTTTTAAATTGGTAGGACATTGAGAAATATAAGTTCTTTATGAATGTTCAATCAGATTTCTCATCATTATATAATTCTTTTCAGGAGGCAAGATTTAGGAGGACAATTTATGCTATCTGTTTAAAATACTGCAAGAATTGGTTTTTGAGATTAATTTATGATTATTTTTAGTGTTATTTTACAAAAGAAACACAGTTGGCTGTAATCTGTATAAACAATTAATGAAATAGAATTAAAAAAATAAGATTTTTTCTGTAGTTACACTCAAAACTATATATATTGAACAATTATTGAATTCTGATGTTAGGGGGTATATTCTACTGCATTTAGAGTCTGTGATTCAGTGTTATTATGTTTTAGTTTTGCTTGAATTATTTGAACAATTTCCTCAAAAAAACTCTTTAGTTTTGCCTCTTCCTCATTTAAAAAAAAAAAAAAAAAAATTACGTTGTAGACTTGGAGTTGATAATGGAAGGAAACTCATTTCTAACTCTCTCTCTCTCTCTCTCTCTCTCTCTCTCTCTCTCTGTGATTCCTCAATATTCAGTATCTAGACTCAGTATTTAGTTTGGCATTTCTTTCCTTCTTCTTCTTCTTCTTTACACCTTTGTCCCTTTTATTTATGAATCTCTAAGTCTATGATAATATTTAGATTAAATTACATTTTACTTAAGGAGAATAGGGAGGGGGAAGCTTCTGCTGCAGTGCTTTTTGCAACGTTTGGCTAGGATCCCGTTTGCCTACGAAAGTTGATCTTATTAGAATTTATGGTAAGTTTGGTGAGCTAAATAAAGGGAAAACAGAGATGTTCACTGACAATTTCTGTGCTTAAATTGGCTTTAGAAGTCTTGGTGATGCCTTAGAAGCCTTCAAGTAGTCACCATGAAAGAACAATTTTAGAAATCCCTGTTTCTATAAAAACGAATGAATCCCCCATGTCGCTTTCTGCCTTCTTTATCCTGCACCTGAGCATGTGAATCTGTTTCCAACTACTAATTGCTGTTGCTTTTCTCCTGCTGAATTGTCAACGGTTGTTCTTTGACCCCTTTCTTCTGCCATTCTTTTTCCTACCGTTTGGCATGGAATGCAAAAAACATATGCATAAGGGGAGATAGGGAGACATCTCAGGCCAGCACCACCATTGGACTTTAACCACCAAAAAATTGGCTTCCCTCAACAGGGTGAGTTTTTATTTATTTATTTATTTTTCCTTTCTTTGTTTTCTTAGCCTTTTGTTTGTTTCGGATATTTGAAAGAATTTGGTTTTGCTTATTTTGCAATTAGCATAGAGAGGAGATGGAATATTTTTGGGTGTTCGCTTTCTGTTTTGCTTCTTCTTTGCAACACCATATAACTAAGTTTAAGCATAACATTGTTAATTATCCTCTTCAAATACTTTTTCTTCTCCAAATACGGTTTCTATTGTGTGTAATTTACTACAATTGCTTTTCCTTAGCACCTGAATTTTTCAATATCTACACTCCTAATCATTAAAACCCACTGATCCACACTTTATTAATAAAATAAAATAAAATAACTTAGAAAGAGAGCCCATAACCGTTAATAAAATTTAAACATAGAATAAAATGAGATAAATGAAGAGAGAGGGAGATAGAAATCTGAAGGTCAGCCCCTCTGTCAAGCCAGCTTCCTGCCAACGTGTACCTTCCCATCGACTTGCCAGGACTGCTAACAGTAAGTTTTCCTCTTTATTTTTAAATTTGTGCATTTAATATCATCTTTTTTCCCTTATAATAGTTGGATAGATCTTTGGGTTATATGTGGCTTTGATAAGGTATTTGCATTATAATGGTGGTATATTGGCTAAAACACATAGGAACAGAATTGAAGTCGGTGTTGTGACTAGCAAAAGAAACAGGATACGCTCTACACCCCTTAGCGGTAGCGCATCCCAAGTGGCAACTACATCAGGTCTCTTTGACTCACAAAATCCACCCCTCATCAAAGCCCTGCTGACTGCAATGCTGCATAGAGAATGTTTTTGGCTGAAGTCCTGTATGTCTTCTTTCCTTGGTTTGGATGAAATCAATTTTTTTTTACAGTAAGTGTAGATAACCTGGCTGTTTTTATTTTATTTTTTATTTTATTTTTTAATTTGATAGAAATTACAAACTCCTTTAGACAAAGATACATATATTTATTGAAGTTAGTACAATCTCTGGTTATGGTTATAACTCCTATTTTGGTTGTTAACTTGGGACTGTTTTCAATTGACAAGTAGAACCTTAACAAATATGTTATTTGTTCTTTATGAGATGTATATGTGTTGATTGTGATTTTTATGTTGTAGAAGCCACTGAGGGTAGGAAATAATCCTTAAAATTGCTTCTAATATTGCTGAATTTGGATTATTTAAAAGTCATATAGGCATGGCTATATGCATAACTTTGTGATGTTTCTTTTGCTGCTTTTACATGTTTGAACTTTTGACATCTTATTTTTAGATTAAATGATCTATAAGATTTTTCTCCTTTGTGTGTGTGTGTGTTTTAATGTGCTATATGTGTTCTATATACTTTCAGCCTCAACAATTTCATTCGAAGTACTGGCAGTTGCAATTTCAGATTGCCTCAATATCTCCGAATCATTACTTATGAGGCCATAATTCTTTCTAAGGGTGCTTATCGCATGGTACAGTTCAAGGGTTACGGGCCTTTGACAAGGTAAGGGCTTAATGCAGGCACCAAAAATTCTGAGCAACTGAAAGACTTCATTATCAAAACCTAACCCAATAAGAGATTTATCAATGAAATTGCACATTAAAGAAGAGCAAGTCAGAAGACAATTAATCCAATCAATGTAACTCCCATCCAAATGGTTTGAATAATTATTTATTTGAATGGGTGCCTTTCCTGTAATTAGCTCAAGAAGCAGAATGCCAAAATCATAGACATCCTTTCTGAAAAAATCCAACTCCGTAACTCCACTGCCATCAAGAACTCTATTGCTCAAGTCATTGTCACTTGAGTTCACAAACATTAGTCCTCTTGGTTTCAATATTATTGCCTCTCCAAAATTTGATATCTAGGCATCAAAATTCTGATCAAGTAAGATAGCATTCAAACTCAAGCTGAGATGGACTACTGAGAAATGACAGTTATGGAGAAGGCATGCTATGCCTCTTGCTATCCCGATGGCAATTTTAATCCTCAAAGGCCAATCCAAGATCTTATCCTTATCTTTCACTGCATAACCAGTCATAAAGGTTACCGTTCAATATATATTTGTAGAAGCATTTCCTTCCTCTCTCTACTGTTGTCTTTTCCTAAGTGAGTTATTTTCTTAAGATAATGCTTTTCCTAAATCAGTTTATGATTTGATATGCAGATTATTTACGAATAGAATGTGCTATTTATGATATAATCCTTGCTGAACATTCTTGCAGATTACTTGCTGAAAATTGAATTTACCTTTTAAATCAATTAAGTCTTAGTCCTATGAGCATTCAACGTTACAAGCTTTATATATATATATATATATTTTTACTTATACCCAAAATTTTGTACATGCATGTGTTTGCTACACCCATACCCAGTCAGTGACAAACATATTGGATAATTTATGATATAATCCTTTGAAGTTTATAGAGTGAAAAATTGTCAATATCCTTACGCTCAAGAAATTTGTGGAAAAGGATTGTTCTAAAAAGCATCAACCAAATGTACATGGCTTAGGAAAGGAGTAGGTAGTTGTAGATTTCTCTGTGAGATTTCACAAATGTAACTTTGATTTAGTGCCACCATCTTTTAGTTTTTTATGGGGCAGTATAGTGATTGGTATTGATAAAACTCTACAATTTAACTTTTTCAAGAGTTTTGGTTTTTTCTTTTTCCCCTACCCCAACAACTATCTTTTGTGCGGTTTTTGTATGTATTCTTGAAATTAGTTTTCCTCTTTGTAGTTTAATTTGGATAGCTATAATAAGAATCCTATAATTGTGACAACATAGTTTGTATAATTGAGGTTTTTTCGTATTTTCTTTATTCATTATGTCTTCATTTGACCATATCTAATACATAAACACACCTTCAAGGAGTTTCTCATCATTTTAAAAAATAATAATATAATCAAGAAAAATAAATATAAATGGGAAGTATTTTTCCTTTTTTTTTCATTTTCTTTTAAAAAAATTTGTTTATTTAATTTTAATTATCTATGGAGTTGTCATATTATTTTTATGATTTTACATATTTTTCCATGAGTAATAAATAAAAGTAGTCTGCGCATTGCGCGGGTCATATGCTAGTCTCTATATATATAAAAGCAGAAGCCTCAACCAGGTGCTGCCACGTTAGGAAAAAAGGCTATCTAAAAAAATGACACGTATAAAATTTAAAATTAAAAAACCGTACGTTGTGTTTAGAGGCATACCCCTTCAGACAACACACGCTTATCATTAAAAAAAAAAAAAAAAAAAAAAAGAAAGAAGAAGAAAAGAAAGAAACGCAGTACTATATAAAAATAAGCAGCCATTTATTCAGGGAATAATAGAAACCCAAAAAAAAAAAAAAAAAAAAAAGCAAAAACTCTAAAACCCAAAACGTCTTCTCCGATCAAAATTCATTCTCGCTCAGACTATAGACTCTTCTTTGTTCCTTCAAACACACAGATCAGCCTTGAGTTGTAACAAAAATCCTAAAACCCAAATCGGTTTCACCGATCAAAATTGAGACCCACTCAGACCACCGATTCTCCGTTGTTCCTTCAAACACACAGATCGGAGATCAAACAGATTACTGATTCTTCCCTGTTCCTTCAAACACACCGATCGGCCTTGAGTTGCAACAAAAACCCTAAAACCCAAATCTGTTTTGCCGATCAAACTTCAGACCCACTCAGGCCACCGGTTCTTCGCTGTTCCTTCAAACACACAGATCGGACTTGCGTGTTCCGAAAGAACAATTGGGAGAGCGAGATTCGGTCTGAACTGCTATCAGAACTACTACCGGTTAGTTTTTCTCTTTGCTTTTCTGTTTTCTGCAGAACAATTTCAAGATTTTCTGCATAACCTATTCTTATTGTTTTTTCCTGTGATGTATGTCCATGGCTGTAATATCTGTTTCCTTTTCTGTGTGTGTAATATCTGTTCCTCTAATTTCCCATTCATTCTTATAATTTTTTGAATCCTATTTTGTCTGATTGTAGTGTAAACAAAGATAGATGGGCATCATTCTTATTCATTCTCCTGTTTTTTCATTTATTCTCATTCATTTTTTTTTGTACTGACTATGGCTGAGCTATGTTCGAAATAAAAATTTTATTTTATTTTTTGCCGAAGATATATAATAGCAGAAGGTGGGCATTTTTTTTCCCCATTCAATTAGTATTTCAAGCTGGTAGATAGATTAAGCCCTGTTTCCTCACTTATTTTTACAATTTATTGAGCCCTGTTTTGTTCCATTGTAGTATTGATTAAGTTTATTTTAATCTTAGTAGATTTTTGCTTAGATTGTGTATTTGTGTATTTTTTAAATGAAATCCATGGAGGGTTGTATCAACTGTAGGTTACACATTAGTAACTTTATGTAATACAGCTTCTACAATATTGGAACCTACTTAAATTTTAATGGTTGGTTATCTTTTAAACTTAATAATTAAATAATAATTTTTGAGTTTTTTGTTTTCTGTTTTACCTGTTATGATTTTTGTAAGGGGGAGTGAGATTGTGGAGTTTTGAATATTTGTTCAATTTTTTATTTATTTATTTGTTTTTAATGTAGAGTTTGTTAATGACCATATTTATGAGACAGATTTTTTAAGTGACATGCATGGTTAATGTGAAAAGAGCATTTTCCTGCAATTGCATTTTTCATATCTATTTGGTTCTTGAATCTGTTTCTTCAATTGTTTTTTTTATTTATTTTAATTATTATTATATTTAGGGACTCTAATCATAGTATACTTTTGACAAAGATTTTTGTTATAAATTTTATTTCTAATTTTTTTTTTTGTATAATTGATACCTGTATTTGCAATTAGTGTTTTCCAAAAAATAGTCTTACACTTCTTTTGTAATAAAGGCGTTCTCTTTCTTGGTGTAAAAGCAAAGCCTCAACGATGTGCTGCTACGTTAGGTAAAAAGCTTATTTAAAAAAATGACACGTATAGAGTTTAAATTAAAAAAAAGCGTACGGTGCATCGTTTGGAGAGGTTCGATCACAGCGTTAAAATAGTCTAATGGTCAGTGAGTATAAATACAACACTAACTGCCCGTATACGGAGAAAGAGAGAGAACAGAGTTGTTCGTCAGACCCCAAGAGACAGAGAGAAATATCCAAGGCCGGCGATTGTTCGTTCCCTGGCCAGATTTAGACCATCGGAACAGCCATATATCAACCACCTGAATCGTCGGAACCGGCACCGGTAATTTTTTTTTTCCATTTTTTAGATCCGAGTATGAAATTTTACTTTTAATTGGTTTTTTTGTTGGATAGGTTTAGATTTGATTCATTTTTGTTTTGGGTTTTAGGGAAAAAAAAACAGTTATTGCATAAAACCATTCCTTGTATGCCCAGGGTCAAAACAGATCGTCAAACTAAATCCACGATTGCATCCCCAAACCCTAAGTCGTAAGTTGTTCTCCCTCTCCGCCTCTCTCTCAAAACCCCAAAACCCAATAAGAAAAAAAAGCTTGCGATGCGGAGATGAGAAGGAAGCAGAGTTCGTATGGTCGGCTGGCTGTCACCATCATTTTCCCACCACCGTTCGTCTCTTGCCGGACTTAGACTACCAGAACTGGCACTGGTAACCTAAAGGTGGACGCAGGATTTGAGATACGGACATAGAGAGAGAGAGAGAACTACCACTAGTAATTTTTTTTTTTTTTTTTTCATTCTTTCTTAGATCTGGGTATGAAATGAGAATTGGTTTTGAGAAATTTGGTTGGATTGATTTGTATGTAGGTATTTGGGTTACATTAGGTTTTGATTTGATTTTTTTTATTCAATTTAGTTTCTCAGTATACTTATCAAAAAAAAAAAAAATTAGTTTCTCAGTATACTAAAAACTTTTGGGAGTATTTGGATTCAATTAATTTAGGTTTGATTTTAGGGTATTTATAATTGGCTTTGGAAAATCAAGGTTTAGAGGCCAAAAGTCCGAGAATGGTAGAGAGAGTCGGTTAGACACAGGGTGCAGAGAGATCGATATATTAGAGATTTTTTTGGAAGAAGAGGAAGAATAATCTTTAGACTATTAAGTTAATGCACCATGGATTGAGAGAGGGGCGCCACCACAAGTTTTGTCATCACCGTAAGCCTCCACCCACTATCAGACTACTGGAATCGCTACCAGTAAAGTTCTGTTTTAAACTAAAAAATTAAGGGTTTTTGGTTTTTATTTGGAGAATCAATTGGGGGTTAATTATGATTTAGATTAGTACTTTGGGTAAGGTTTGGTTTTGATTAAGGGATTTTGGTTAGAAGAAGTTTTGTTTTTAGGGTATTTGGCTTGGCTCAATGTTTTGGGTATTTAGAATTGATTTTGAATAATTGGGTGCTTTGATTTTGAGTTCACATAAAATGCAGATTTGCTTTGTTACTCAAAGCGCAAACCTTGGAGTAATCAATACTACCCTAAAGTTTTATTTTAAATTTTAAAGTTTTTGTGTTTGTTGTTTCTGAATGGTCCCTTTTTTAAAGCCATTGGAACTATGTAGATTAATTTTGAACCATTGTGAGTGTTGTTAAGAATGTACCTTCATTTGAAATTGAAATTGAAAAGAGAGAAATAAATTAGAGAAGAAGATAACTATTTGAAGTGGTAATTCTGGATCTAACTCTATCCAAGTTGCATTGGCAAGTGTATCTGCTGTATAGAGATAGTTGTATTCCTAACTTATTGTAGAGAAACTTAGTACAAATTATATTTGCTATGATTGATTGTACCAGTTTCATTTAACAGCTCCTTATGGTGATTGTTAGGAAACATGATCTAGGACATTAGGTGAACTGCCCTGTTTCTTAAATTCTTCTCCTACTGCTTTCTTTCTCCGCCACATATCTCTGCTTTGTTCATTATATGCACGTACATTTTAAAAGTGAAAGGCTACACCAGTTTTGGGAATCTTAATACACCGTTAAGACCAATGTAAAATAAAGCAAAAGGGCTGCCTTGACTGTTAGTTTTCATGCCAACGCCAGCCTTAGACAGCCAGAACCATAGGCAAACACACCATTAGATCATCAAAACCTCCACCAGGAAAGGTTTTTTTTTTTTTTTTTTTTTTTTAACCCTTTTTAGATTTGGGTTAAAATACGGCTTAGTTTGGACATTTTGATGGATTTGTATAGGTTTAGGTATATGTGTTAGATTCAGTTTAGTTCTGGATTTTGGTCTTCTTGGTTGCTACTGTTATGGTTCTATGGTTCCATGGTTGGTACTGCTTTGTTCATTATATGGCAGCCCTTGAAATCTTTTTTTTTTTTTCTAATTTTCTAGGCTGTTGTTGTTCTTTTATCTTCTCCTTTTTTTTCCCCTTATATCTGCATATGAGATTTGATTGATGATCTGTGTATGGAATTACATTTTTTTGAATTTTATAGGTCTTGATGTTTGAATGAAAGTGAAGCACCTTGCAGTCTGCATTGCTCTATACCAGGAAAGGGATTTCAATTGGATTAATATGCATGTTGCAGGAAGTGCAAGGATAAAAAGAGGAAAGCTTTAAGACAAATAGCTCAAACTCAACAACAAAAGTAGGATGGAATATTGTATGCAATTATTATGTTGTACATTGAGGATATTTTCATTGAATTATGAAGTAACTATTCAATTTATTTGTTTTTATTTTCTGCAAAAAAAATTGTCCAACAGTATATGGAGTTATAGTATTTTTTGTGGTGTTAAAGTGATAGAATGACTTTGTATATAGAAAGTAGACACTTCTCTCTACATGGTCTAAAATTTTGCAAGTTGGTGCAATCATTGCAATATTCTTTTGTTTTTAATTAATTTTTTAAAGTTTCTGTGAGATTACTTACTACTGTAGTCTGATGTAATTCATTACTACTATAGGACTTGAATTTCATGATATTTTAATTATTAATTATTATTAGTTGAAAACACCGATTCTTGCTTCTAGCAAAAACAAATACACCTATTGCATGCTTGAGCGCATGTGTGATGAAGAAAGAAGATTTTTTTTTTTTTTGGTCTATTTCAAATTTTGTTGAAAGAACAAGAAATTTCAAGATTAGATTTCATAGTTTTCTTTCTTGCAAGTTTTTTTTTTTTTTTTCTCAACACTTTTTTTCAAGATTAGATTTTATACTAGCTTATAAAATGTTTATATTTTCACCTACAATTTGTCTTTTGTAATAAATAAGTGTCCCGCACACTGTGCGGGTTATAAGCTAGTATATATAAAAGCAGAAGCCTCAACCAGGTGCTGCCACGTTAGGAAAAAAGCCTATCTAAAAAACTGACACGTATAAAATTTAAATTTTAAAAACCGCACGGTGCGTTTAGAGACATACCCCTTCCCCTTCAGACAACGCGCTTATCATTAAAAAAAGAAAGAAAAAAAGAAAAGAAAGAAACAGGCGCTTAGTGAGGCTCCTTTTCAGACAAACAGGCACTTATCAATTAAAAAATAATAATAATAAAAGAAAGAAACGCAGCACTATATCAAAATAAGCAGCCATTTATTCAGGGAACAAAAGAAACCCAAAAAAAAAAAAAAAAAAAAGCAAAAACCCTAAAACCCACAACGTCTTCTCCGATCAAAATTCATAACTACAGACTCTTCTCTGTTCCTTCAAACACACAGATCGGTCTTGTGTTGTAACAAAAAACATAAAACCCAAATCGGTTTCACCGATCAAAATTCAGGCCACCGATTCTCCGCTGTTCCTTCAAACACAGAGATCGAAGATCAAACAAATTACTGATCCTTCTCTGTTCCTTCAAACACACCGATCAGCCTTGAGCTGCAACAAAAACCCTAAAACCAAAATGGGTTTTGCCGATCAAAATTTAGACCCATTGAGGCCACCGATTCTTCGGTGTTCGAGAGAGCGAGATTCGGCCTGAACTGCTATCAGAAGTACTACCGGTTAGTTTTTTTCTTTGCTTTTCTGTTTTCTGCAGAACAATCTCAGGATTTTCTGCATAACCTGTTCTTATTGTTTCTTCCTGTGATGTATGTCCATGGCTGTAATATCTGTTGCGTTTTCTGTGTGTGTAATATCTATTCCTGAAATTTGCCATTCATTCTTATAATTTTTTGAATCCTATTTTGTCCGATTGTAGTGTAAACAAAGATAGATGGGCATCATTCTCATTCATTCTCCTGTTTTTTCATTTATTCTCATTCATTTTTTTTTTGTACTGCCTATGGCTGAGCTATGTCCGAAATAAAAATTTTTTTTTTTTCACCGGAGATATATAATAGTAGAAGGTGGGCATTTTTTTTCCCTATTTAATTAGTATTTCAAGTTGGTAGATATATTAAGCCCAGTTTCCTCACTTATTTTTACAATTTATTGAGCCCTGTTTTGTTCCATTGTAGTATTGATTAAGTTTATTTTAATCTTAGTAGATTTTTGCTTAGATTGTGTATTAGTATATTTTTTAAATAAAATCAATGGAGGGTTGTATCAACTGTAGGTTACACATTAGTAACTTTATGTAATACAACTTCTAGAATATTGGAACTTATCTAAATTTTAAATAATAATTTTTGAGTTTTTTGATTTCTGTTTTACCTGTTATGATTTTTGTAAGAGGGAGTGAGATTGTGGAGTTTTGAATATTTGTTCAATTTTTTATTTATTTATTTGTTTTTCATGAAGAGTTTGTTAATGACCATATTTATGAGACAGATTTTTTAAGTGACATGCATGGTTAATGTGAAAAGAGCATTTTTCTGCAATTGCGTTTTTCATATCTATTTGGTTCTTGAATCTGTTTCTTCAATTGTTTTTTTTTTTATTTTAATAATTATTATATTTAGGGATTCTAATCATAGTATACTTTTGAGAAAGATTTTTGTAATAAATTTTATTTCTAATTTTTTTTTTTTTGTATAATTGATACCTGTATTTGCAATTAGTGTTTTCCAAAAAAAATTGTAAAAGCAAAGCCTTTTATAGGTGTGACGAAAAATATTAAAAAAAAGCATGTTCTATTATAGGTGTGACGAAAAATTCAATCTCCACATGAAATTGAAGCTGGTATTGTCATTGTAATTCTATCATGTTCTATTATGACTGATACTTTGCACCTGTTGGATGAACATTTAGTGGGTTTAGATGGTGTACATTTCACTTTCAGATTTCAAATTTTTTACAGTTTTAATTGCTCTTCAAAGTTCTGTTTTTCCCGATTATTGTATAAGTTAGATTTGTTTTTAATTTGATAAATTTTTGTTAGATTTGCAATTTTTTCCCCCGATTGTATTTATGTCTTACCGAATGTTGGATAGTGTATATTTGTTGATGATTTTTCATGAACTGAAATTATGGTTTCCCTAGAAATATTTACTTTATATTAAATATTGTTTTGGTGCATTACTCAATAAGATTTAAGGCTTAGCATTCTTTTTCTCAATTTTTTTTCCCTCAATTTCTTGAGTTCTTTTTGTTTGATTATTGTATTGATTAATTATTGTTTTCACTTTACAGATTTATATTACAAAATGTTCCACATACATATGTACATAGATTAATTTAGAATAAAAATTCTATTTAAAAAAAAAAAAAAAGATGCGTGCTGTTAAACCAAATGTATTGTTCGATTTTTGCATTTGATGTTGGTTGATCTATCTTCAACTGAATAATATTCATTTCAACAAATTTTCAGAACTTATTCATAAAAAAATAAAATAAAATAAAATAACAAATGGGAAAAGTACACTAACTTCTGTCTTTAGGTAGAAGAAAACCATAGTAAGTCCCAAAAGTTTTGCTGAAATGGTAGTTTGTTCTTTGATGTTTATGATAAGCATAACAAATACAATGATGTCCTTATTTTGCACATGAGTTATCTTATTTTTGTGGACTAAGCCGCCCTTGGTTAAGTTCTGTGTTTTTGGGCTATGAAAGGATTTTGTTCATGTAGTAAGCAGCAATAAAAACTTACCAATAATGCACACAATGTATTATGACCATATCAATTTAGAAAACATTTAAGAGTAAGCCTTATCCCAAAAAAAAAAAAATTGAAGAGTAAGACTTATAAAAAAAAAAAAAAAAACTGGTAGAGTAACAACATATTCTACTTCACATTAGAAGATTTTCCCTCCATAATAATAAAACATGCTTAAGCTAACTAACAGAAGCATGATGAAAACATAAATAAACAAGTACCCTAGCACTTGGTAAACATGGCATCAATCAGTCTCTCTATTGAGGAAGGTTTCAGAATTTACTCTAATAGTTAACAGATAATGTCTATCCTGCAAGCAGTCAAGTTCTATCAAATACTCGACCAATCCTCTAACCAGCTGTTTACACTAGGTGATAACATGTCATTAAAATCCTAAACTGAAAAAGTTAATGGTTTCTATAGGACTAGGTCCTTAACAAAAAATATAACCTAATGTGCTTGGTATGTTCACCTCACTGCAGTTTGAAATTATACAAAAATATATCGTCACTATACATTCATGCTAAGAGATAGTACTTCTTTAAACCAGCAAGTAATTCAATTAATACACAATTTCATTCTTTTAAAAACCTTTTTTGTGTTCACTTTCAAAATGCATTGTTGGTTGGCAAACCCATAAAAGATTTGAGTCTCTTAGCATTTTATATTTTTCAATGTTTGTAGGTTTGCTGTTGTGGGCTGTTCTGAATAATTATATGATTCATAATGAAAGTGTTATCACTATTCAAAATGAAGTAGTAGCTAGCACGCTAAGATCAGAAAGAATTCTGCTGTTTTTGAAGAGTGATTAAACCTGTAAAACTTTGAAATCTGAAAGTGAAATGTACATTGTGTGTGTAGCAACTATAGACACTTTTTTTTATTGAGAAAGTCATTTATAAATAGATACTTTATTATTCATTATGAGATTGAAATAATGCTTAAAAATTTGCTAATATAATATGTTGTGTATGTATATAAATGACTTGCAGGAAATAGTGTTAATGCTTTTACTTGCACTTCAACTTTGTAGTTTCCCACATAGATTGTAAAAATTAAAATAGTAGTGTGTTGAATAAATGGTCCAACCACTATATTTTGGGAAAAAATCCAGGTTGAAGAAGGGACATAAACATGGAGTTACATGTTAGAAGACTTCATTGTTGCTTGAAGCTGGTTGTCTTTGCTTAAACATTATAAAAACGAAATAATTAATAAGATGAAGTTGAGATGTAAATTTACTTCAATTATTTTAAGATATTTTTTTTCAATGATAAACCTTTTAAGTAGAATGCAACTTATTGCTTACTTTGAGGCCATTGATGCCTTTTGCATTCTTGAATTTGCCTCATTCATAGTTCTCATTGCATCAATTACATAGGTAAATATGATCAGAAAGAATTCATGCATCACCCAGAATTTCAATATTGAGGCAATATGATAGACTTAATGCTTACCCATAAGAAGAACCAGAAGTAATGAAGTATTGAACCTGATGAAAAGTATATTATTCCAAAACTCATCTTGCTCCCATTCTATTAGGAAATTGCTTGCAAGTATTGTGTCATTTACATCCATTACACATTGTGGCCCATGTTCTTTCTGCCAATGCTTTTAGGCTATCATACAATTACATGCTTAAGAAAAAAAAATACAAAATAGCATCTCCTATGATGTAGTTTAAAATCTTTTAAGTAAATTTTCATGTAAAAAAATGCAATGCCATAGAATGTGAAGAAACAATTTTATTATTTAGAAGGCCAGAGAGCCCCAGGAGGTGATAGAAAATTGAACCTGAGTCCTAACAACAGCCCAACAGCCTCTCTAGGTTTTCCCATTGCATGAGAATGGCACTTAGATTAGACCTTAATGTTGACTACTGACTACACAACTTACAACACTTTAATCTCCTTTTTTGGTTCTTGGTAGAATCAAATTTCAGCTCCTCTCTCATTAAATAAATAAAAGATTTGAGTCTGTTAGCATTTTATATTTTTCAATGTTTGTAGGTTTGGCTGTTTTGGGCTGTTTTGAATAATTATATGATTCATAAAGTAATTAATGTTCACATAATTTTTCATATGTGCATGCATTCACCTTTTGGTTTTAGTTCTTGAGTTTTTATTGAAAATTTACTTCACAACCCAATGAAGAGATAAAAAAAGAGTAGGGGGGTGAATTTGTATTGATTTTTTATTCACATTATAGGTTTTACTTTCTCTGCTAACAGAAGTTATATTTATTATATATGTCCATTAAAGCTCTTTTAAATTCTGTTTTGCTTCATTACTCAATCAAGGTTTAAAATTTGGCTGCCTTTCATAACATAATAAAGCATTGTATTAAAGTTTCCTAATATATGTGTTAGATTAAGATGACATTGCCAGTTTTATTTTTGTGCAGCAATTGGTTATATGATTATTTACTAAATTCAACTTTTGAATGGTGAAACTAGAGAAAGAGATTATTTAATTTATTAAGAGGAAATTTTCTTTTCTATTTCTTTGAGGAAATTAATAAGATTTGTTTTTCCCCGAAGGCGTGTGAGCTCTACACTTTTGGGAGCATATAAGTCACCATGGGAAAGGAAGAACTCTGCCAAGAGCTTGGAAACCACTTTTTATTGTACTTTGAGACCACGATTTAACTTTGCCCTGTGTTGTGGTGAAAAAAAGAGACTACAACATACGGCGATACAATGTATACAGTAAATGATCATTGTCATTCATGACAAGTGGAAGCCATGTATAATCACTAATCAGATTAATTTTATATTTATTGGGATGTGATGTGAGTTTTCGTTATTAAAATTATTTCCTCATCTAGAAGGATTATATGGTATGGTGTAGCCAATGTTTCATATCAAAAAAGTTTATTGGGAATAACATAAACTTGATGTTATGCACAAACATAAATTGATGTACCAATTCAAAACTACAATGTCATTAATATAATTGTCTTAAAGGATGAATGTCAGATATGTCATGTAACCAATAGTTTTTCTGAGTTTTGACGCCCTTAATCTTTCTTATACAAGCTTTGATATTTTTACATGGTGGTAATGCATGCTTAATATGTATAATTATTAGTGTAATAATTTGTATAAAATGAAAATTATGGCATGTTGGCTCTTACTTATATCAAACTTCATTACTTCAATATCTCTTTCTTTTTTTTCTTTTTCTTTTTTTACATATATCAAACTTTCATTACTTCAATAATCTCTTTCTTTTCTTTTTCTTTTTTTCTATTTTTTTAAGGCACATGCCTCATTTTGAATAAATTAGAGAAAATACAATTATGTGTATCATTTCAATAGCTTTCCCGTGCATCGCACGGGTTTGAGGCTAGTTTGCATAATGCAAAAATGCACACCTCAAGTACAATGTCTAAGATATTTATGATTATTGTGATAAATAAAAGTAAATAAACATAAATACAGAACATAGTGGATCATCATCAAGTAGTTTATGACAGTTCATCTATACTATAATCTCAACACTTGTATAGGCTTGTAAACTAACATAAGTGCAAAAATGTTAAGTAAAACCAGTTGCTCTTAGAGGCCTTTTGTCGTACACATAGCAGATATAACCAAGAAATAGAACTTGTTTAATCTAGAGGTGTTGTAATAGAGGGAAGCAGTATTTCTAGTACTTAAAGAATATTTAGAATAATGGAATCTATAAATTAGAAACATAATGATACCTCCTATTAGAAGCAATAAGATGTTGGTCTTCACTATTGACATCAACAGAAGAATTGCTGAGCATGAAAAGCCATAAAATGTTGGCTTCAAGAAGATTTATATGCTTACATAACAGTGATGGTGAACAACAGAAAAGACTAACCGTTATAATAGTGCTTTTTTCTGCTTTGCTTCTGCTTCTCTATTTCATCAATAGACATGATCTCTATTTCAAGTAATTCAGCCTCAACATTGCAAGTGAAGGTTGTGGCCAACCCTAGGAGTATATTTTTGCAGGGAGTAAGTGAATCAATTAAGATAGCCCATTCAGTTGCGCACTCTATTGTCTATGCATCTTTGTACTACATCAACCCCTCTAGTTCAGAAAGCCTGAAATTGTCTTTCAAAATTATATACCAAATGGCTAGGACCAAGTCCAAGTTCAATGTCAATCCCACAACCAATACTCAAGCAAATCAGTAAAAATCTCCAAGGTAGGACCTTACATTCACATACCCATAGTTCATTTCCAAATTTACGCTCAAGAACACCAAGCCACCTCTAAATTAAACCCAAATTCATTCTAAATAATTTTTTTTAAATTTGCAGAGAAATTCCCAAACTCTAATGTCAATGCACAAATCCACCATAAATGAATCATAAAAGAATCATACCTATTTCTTTGTTTTCCCTAAACTTTCAAATACACTTGAAATCCCTAATGGAACCCAATAAAAATTATTATCTAAAACTTCCTTTCGAATTTTGAATTTATCTATAAATCAAAGGCTCACAAATCAGTGCCTACACAGAAACCTTGATAAAAAAATCCAAATTTACAAAGGGAAGGAAACCACATTAAAATTGCAATAATATAACAGCAAAAACCACTATCAGAAATTGAATTGGGAAGTTTTAAGGCAACACTCACTTGGATGTGCGGAAACTGGAGAGGGACTTTCCCATTGATCCAGGATGGTTTGTTCTTGAAGAGGCATCGTGAGGCAGCCTAGAGAGAAAAAGGCTTTTAGAAGAGAGTGAGAGAGAGAATTGGAGAGAGGAACGTATAGAGAGAAAAAGATATATGTAAACTTTTAGATTTTACTTTATTTTATTTATATATATATAGTTTTTTTTATGGTTAGGAATATGAAACGGGTTTGTAACTACTACCCAAGATTCAGAACGTTCTAATGAATCAGAGCATTGTTTCTTTAAATTTAGATAGACTACTAAACACCAAAGTTACTAAATCAAACGTTTAATACACTAACGAAAAGTCACTTGCTTTCAGGTGTTTTAAATGTAAACGTGGCTGGTGCAATAAGGAGTGGTGTTTTATATTATATATGGATAGATATAGATTTTCAGTATTAATATAGTGTGAGGAGAGGAAGAGATGAAGAAGTTAGAAAACCAAAGTCTGGCGTTAGGAAGCTAAAGGGTTGTTGTTTATTGTAACCGTGGAACACAAAGGGTTGCTGCTTCAGTTTTTTTTATGGTTAGGAATATGAAACGGGTTTGTAACTACTACCCAAGATTCAGAACGTTCTAATGAATTAGAACATTGTTTCTTTAAATTAACATAGGCTACTAAACACCAAAGTTACTAAATCAAATGTTTAATACACTAACAAAAAGTCACTTGCTTTCAGGTGTTTTAAATGTAAACATGTTTGGTGCAATAAGGAGTGGTGTTTTATATTATACATGGATAGATATAGATTTTCAGTATTAATATAGTGTGAGGAGAGGAAGAGATGAAGGAGTTAGAAAACCAAAGTTTGGCGTTAGGAAGCTAAAGGGTTGTTGTTTATTGTAACCGTGGAACACAAAGGGTTGCTGTTTCAAATTGTAACTGTAGAACACAAACGGTTGCCATCTAAAATTGTAACTATGAAAGAGATAGAGTTGATAATTATTTTCTTTTTATTAGGATTTTTAAATTTATAAAAACTATTTTTAAATTGTAGGACAAATTCAGGAAAAAAAATGGTAATGACATGGCAGCTGATATGGCTCAACCTGAGCGTAGCAACATTGAATGCTACGCTTCAGCTTTTAGTAATATATAGATTTGAGATAGTGGGTATTGCCAATTTATATTGCAAGTACAATGCATATATTTATTTATTTCTCTGATTTTCTTCAACAGTCTCAATCTCATGGAATGAATCTAGCCCAGCAGTAACGCCTGAAGCAATTGAAGGAGTAATGCTTGTACGAGCTAAGCAATTAGTCGCCATACTGGCTATATCTCTGCCTCTTTCAACGCTTATATTGGGCCTTTTGTCTATTGTGTATGGAGAAAACTCAGGATGATAAGCAATGGTGAGAAAAGAATTGCTGATAACGCTATTTAAGCAATCAAAATGTATATCCTTAATTATTGCCATAAATATATATGTGTTGTAATTGTTCACTGTTCAGGTGAGGATTTGGTACAGTTAGATTTGGGCATGACCATAAAGTCTGAAAATTCGGAGCAGCTGGAAGAAAATAAGCGTGGAGATATCAGGAAAAAGGAAGTCAAAATGCCATTATTCAGTTTTGCAAGTGTTTCTGCTGCAACTGATAATTTCTCAGATGCAAATAAGCTTGGAGAGGGTGGTTTTGGACCTGTTTACAAGGTATGATTGTCCATAAACGCAATGCTTAGGATGAGGAATACAAATGTTTAACTCTTATCAACTTTACACTTGCCATGTTAACGAGAACAAACAGGCACTGCCAGTTTGTTACTGCGTCTATTATAATCCCTACTTTGTATATTTCTGTCGAGTATAATTGGGCTATCCAAACTTCTTCATGGTGGCCACAAAACTAAGCTTAAGGAAAACAATTTCAGGGAATATTACTGAAAGGGGATTTGGTAGCTGTGAAAAGGCTTTCAAGAAGATCAGGCCAAGGATGGGAGGAGCTAAAAAATGAAGCTATGCTCATAGCCAAGCTCCAACACAACAATCTTGTTAGACTTTTGGGCTGCTACATTGAACGAGATGAAATGATACTAATATATGAGTATATGCCAAATAAAAGTTTGGACTTTTTCATTTTTGGTTAGTAATGTTTCATATATATATATATATATATATAATTGTGATTGATTTCATGGTTGATCTTTGCATATGATCTTTTAATTGTGTACAACTAATTTCTCATTATTGTAAAATAGATCCAGAAAAAATGCAAGATTTTAGATTGGCAAACATGGATTCAAGTGATTGAAGGTGTTGCACAAGAGCTTCTTTACCTTCATCAATATTCTAGGTTGAGGATTATTCATAGAGATTTAAAGGCTAGCAACATTTTGCTAGGTAGCGAAATGAATCCGAAGATATCAGATTTTGGAATGGCAAGAATATTTGGAGGAAATGAATCACAAGCAAATACAAATAGAATCGTTGGCACTTTGTAAGTACAGACCAAGATGGTATGTGCTCAAACAGATTGAGAGAAAAAACATGACTACTAATATTTTAACTTGATTATGGTTTCAGCGGTTATATGTCTCTTGAATATGCTTTGGAATGCCTCTTTTCCATCAAGTCAGATGTTTTCAGTTTTGGTGTTTTGTTGTTAGAGATTGTGAGTGGTAGAAAGAACACTGGGTTTTATCAAACCAATTTTTTCCATCTTCTTGGATATGTGAGTATCCTATTTGCCACTTTTTTTTTGGTGCAAAATTTCAATATACTTTTTACTTCTTATTAACAATTGCTGCTTTTTACATTAATATTTTCAACAATCCCCCCATCTCACCCCCCCCCCCCCCCCCTAACACACACACGTGCACAATATTTCAGATCCTTATGAATATAGTATTTTCATGCAAAAAAGAAAAACCCACACAATAATAATATATTAATTTATTTGTGTTTTTCTATGAAGGGTTTTTCACATGAATCAATTATTGTTATAATTATTTCATAGTCAGAATTTCATTTAGCATTCATATGAAATAATTTTTAGTTGTTAAATGGACCCCAAATTATAAAAAATTTAAAATTATACCCTACATATTTATGAACCTAAACTCAAAGTTTTAAACTTAAATAATATTAAACTCTAGATTTTATTATGTAATTATTCCAAGATCTATGTTATACTTGAGGGCTTTAGTTGAGGCAATACAGGCTTTTTGCTTGTATAACTTGATCCAAGTGATCCAACTCAAGTTAAGATGGAGATTTGTTGATGTGGTTTGTGGCTTCAATTGTGTCACCTAAAAGTTGGCAAACCTTTAGCTAAATTCGACTTGCACAAGGGGTTCCAGGTTCCCTTGTGTCCACCATGTGCTGAACATATATTCAACCTTTTAACTAGTACTCCTACATGCGTGTTGTAATCAGGTATCTTATTGTATGCTAATGTTTAATAGAGAGTGTTCTTTGGGTATACTTGGACTTTGCATTTCTTAAGAGAGCGTTTATGCCAATATTGTAATCTTCCCATATTCATAGTGAAGTTTTCTCCTTGTTGCCGCTTCTGAACATAGGTATCATGCATGCCTACCATGTAACTCCACATGTTCTTTGTGTGTGTACTTACTGATTTATTTGTTCTGTTTGTTATTAGTAGTTTGAAACTTCAATATATTATTGCACAACAATTTTTTTTTCTTTCCCCAAATATTTAAGGCATGGGAGTTATGGACAAGTGACAGGGGATCGGACTTGGTGGATCCACTACTTGATGATGTATCCTCTATCCGTGTGGCATTGAAATATGCTAACATAGGTCTCCTCTGTGTTCAAGAAAATGCAGCGGATAGACCTACAATGTCTGATGTTGTCGCAATGCTTAGCAATGAAAGTACAGCTCCACCTTATCCCAAACAACCTGCTTTCTTGATTATGAGAAGTGTGATGAAGGAAAACCCAGATAATAGCAAGCCAGAAATCTGTTCTGTGAATGATGCAACTGTTTCAATTATGGAAGGCCGGTAATATTTTTGAATTAAAGCCATAAGCATTAGTATATCCTAGTAAATCATCCAAAAACTTTCAATTTTTTTTGCCTATGGCCTAACAACATTATTCAAATGTATTTTCGTTCTATTTATTTCAAAATCCACATAATAGTCTGTTGTGTAGTAGATCCATCATTTATTTAGCTACGGAGCTAGTATTATGGTTCTGGTATGTATCATCAAAAGATCCGCTGGTACCTGACATTCGAGTGATTAGCTTCTTGCATTGCTCTGGTGGAGACAAGCATATGTCTGAATTGAAATTCAAGGTCTTTCTGTCACTTCAAAGTGGCAATGCTACTATAGGAAGCCATATTATGATGGAGAACGTATATTTTAGTTTTTGTTACAACTCTACAACAAACTATAAAGAGTGATTTTGAGAGACAGGACAATTTTGCATTGGAGTAATAAATTTTGTCTCATAAATGAATGTTGATAATCTAGAAGCTTTGTAATAATATTTGAGAGAAATGTTATGAATAAGAATATTTTAGATTTGCAAGTTTTTATGTAATTCCCTGCTGGAAAGCTCTCAGGATAATAGTTGGGAGACTCCAAAGGAGGCCTTAACATAACATATAGTAACAATTTAACCCAAAAGTTTAACAGTGTTATGGTCAAATTATGTTATATTAATTTCTCTAGGTTTTTTATCTTTCTTTTTTCATGTGGGACTTCCACACATGCATTTGTATATAACAATCTTCTCCTCACATGTCATTATTTCTTTGTTGTAATATTATAGACTTCTTGATGGGCCACACATAAGTTCAAATAGCACAGCTTGTTTTTGCATTTTTTCCTTCGCCGTGTTTTTTACTTCACCTGCATAGCCTTTCATATGAGATTCATAAGAACCACATAAGAACCGAAGTTTAGAATTTCATTAATAAAATTTCAGTGTGATTTTTCAGGTGGATTCAAGTAACAGCTCCTAAGTTTCATTAAAGTTAAAATAAGATCTTGCATCTATCATGCTTTCCATTCTACATCACGATCTCCTAAATCTTAATCAAGTAAAAACAATCTTTGATATACTATTTGTAACTTTTGGTCGAAGGAGATAAGGTAAGAAAGGAGTGAAGGTTCATAAATTCCGAAGGGTTTGAAAAGCAATTCAACTAAAATATGCCATCATATTTTCCATTTTTTTTTTTTGAAACTGAAAACAAACTTTCATTTAAATCAAGGAAGCATAAGAGTTTACAAAATCAAAAGCAACTGATGGAACCTCTTCCATCCAAAATAAATCAGAATTAACATGTTGTGCATATCTAGCAAGCGCATGGGCCACCCTATTACCATTCCTCTTAATGCAACTCACAGAACTCCACTCCATAGCTCCCATCAAATGCCTAATATCCCCAAAGACGTGCCCAAGAGCTGACTGGTTGTCCTTTCTTGAAACAATACACCTCATAGCGTTGACACTATCCCCTTCTATTATAAGCACCGTGAAGCCAGCATCAATTGCAAATTCCATCGCCTTACGACATGCGAGCAGTTCCGCCTCATCACTGTCCTGAACTGCCGGACCCTTGACTGTAATTGCTGCCATGACTTCACCACTTGAGTTTCTGATCATAGCACCAAACCCAAAGCTGGCAGAATCCGCAAACACAGCTGCGTCGTAATTCAGCTTATACACGGATTCTGGTGGAGGTTGCCAACCCACCTCAGCATTCTGCATCCCCTGCCAAGTCGCATTTGCCTCAGCTTGTAAACTGTTCTGTGACTGCTGGAATTCCTCAAGCAACTCAGCAGCACACTTATTCAACCAGCCCGGTTCCAGAAATTTGCCTCCATGCACCACTTTGTTCCGTTGATTCCAAATCAACCATGCTTGTACTAACATTAGCCCCACCTCTATTTTGTCCATCCAATCCAGCAGATACTCCAACAGAGCTACAAAGTCAGGTTGCCCCGTTCCACACTTTTGCAAGGCCCTAACACTACCATGCCAAATATCCTGGGCTGCTGTACATTCCCATAACACATGAATGGTTGGTTCCTGGAATAGGCCACAGAATGGACACGACTCATCCACCAAGACTCTTTTCTTCTTGAGATTCCTTCTAGTTGGGAGAATATCATGACAGGCCCTCCACCCAAACACCTTTATCTTATTGGGGATTCGTAGCTTCCATAAAGCGTCCCACACCCTACTAACTCCACTTCCTGATGATGGTTCAGCCCAATCATCCTTCTTCAAGAGAGCCCGTGCAACCTTATAAGCCGACTTTACTGTGAAGATGCCATCCTTACTGTGCTTCCAAAAAACAGAATCAGGGACTTGCCTTCGACTTAGAGGAATATCACAGATAGCTTCCCCCTCTTCCCGAGTGAAGCTAGCCATAATAACATCTCTACACCACACATGGAGGTTTTGGTTAATCAAACTTGACACCCATACTTCCTCTTCATCATCCCTTACCGATAGGAAAGGCCTATTTGTAGGCTACTTTGGAATCCACCTATCCCAATAGACATTAATAGAAAGTCCATCACCCACCCACCAACAATGTCCAAACCTCAAAATAGATAAGGCCGCCATTAAACTCCTCCACACAAACGAACAATTGGGTGATTCTAAAGCCTCAAGTATTGAAGTTCTAGGGAAATACCGTGCTTCAAAGCACTTATAGACTGGGATGCACGGACGCGGCTCCCAGGCCAGCGCACCCGCGTCTGACGCGGCGGGACGCGGCGATGCGGGAGGGACGCCGCAGACCACGCGTCCGTGCCGCGTCATGCCGCATCGTGCCACGTGGCGATTCCCGAATCGGGTCGACGCGGCTGAAATCGGAGTCGACGCGGCCCAAATCGGGCCGACTCAGTCTGTATCGGCCGAAACGGCCAAGTCAGGCCGAAATTCAAAAAAAAAAAAAAGGTGCAAAACGCACCGTTTGACTTAACCTAAATACCCAGACCCCCTCAGACCCTCACACTTCGTCCAAAACTCCCAAACACCCTCTCTCACTCCGTCCCTCATCTCCCTTCTCTGTGTGCTCCATCCCTTATCTCTCTTCTCTGTGTTCTGAGCTCTCTGTGAGTGCTGTGTGCACACTGCACTGCTTCAGCCTTCAGGTGTGCTCTCTCTGCTCTTTTCTTGAATTTTTTTTCTTTGTTCTTTACGATTTCTCTCTTTCAAATTGCTTAGAAATGAATTTGTGAATCTGAAAATTTATGTGCTTGACTGCTTGCTATTTTTTTTTGCTTGTTTTTTCAATTCTTGTGGGAGTTAAAGGGTTTTGTTAACCTATGATTTGTGATTTGTGATTTGTGGGAGTTAAAGGGTTCTGTGTTTTTTTGCTGTGAACCTGGTTGCTGTGGTTTTTTTACTGTGAACTTGGTTTGATTTATCATTAATTTATTTAGTTAATAGTTATTATTTGTAGGTTATTTGTGGGAGTTAAAGGGTTTTTTTGGTTCTGTGGTTTTGTGTTTTTTTGCTGTGAACCTGGCTGCCGTGTTTTGTTGTTGTGAACTTGATTTGATTTATCATTAATTTATTTAGTTAATAGTTATTATTTGTAGGTTAAATTGAATATATTGAATTTACAATGGACGAAGTTAATAGCACAGAAAGTTCACAAGAAGTGTCAAATGCTGAATCTCCTCTTTGGCAGTATGTGACTAAAGTAGAAAAACCAGCTGGTGCATCTGTTAAATCTGGTGGAAACACATATTTTAAGTGCAACTATTGTGATATAGTTTTTATGGGATCCTATTCTAGGGTTAAGGCTCATTTATTACAAATTTCTGGCAAAGGTATCAGAGCATGCCGTAATGTGTCAAAGAGCCATAGGTTGGAAATGCAGCGAATGCATGATCAAGTTGAGACTAATAAGTTAGAGCAAGAACAGAGAAGTCAAATTCCCTTACCCCCACCTCCCCCAGGCCGTGGGATACCTATTTCCCCATTTCGGAGACAAGAAGGGAGTGATAGTAGTCATAGTACAAATCTAGTTGATGCTAAGAGGAGGAAGGTGTACTACTTTGGAGAAAGCATTTCAGAATAATGCTAGACATGATTTGGATAGTAGAATTGCTAGGATGTTTTACACCGGTGGGCTTCCGTTTAACTTTGCAAGGAACCCACATTATCGTAGTTCCTATGCATTTGCTGCTACTCATAGCATTCCTGGTTATCTTCCTCCTGGATACAATGCTTTGAGAACAACACTTTTGCAAAAGGAAAGAGCTCATGTTGAAAGACTTTTGAAACCAATTAAGGACTTTTGACTTGAAAATGGTGTAAGTATAGTTTCTGATGGATGGTCAGATCCACAAAGGAGGCCTCTTATTAATATTATGGCTATATCAGATGGGGGTCCAGTGTTTATAAAGGCAATTGATGGGTCAGGTGAGTTCAAAGACAAGCATTACATTGCTGGGGTGTTGAAGGATGCTATAAAAGAGATTGGACATGAAAAAGTTGTCCAAGTCATCACTGATAATGCTAATGTGATGAAGGCTGTTGGAGCTCTTATTGAGGGTGGGGATCCTAAAATATTTTGGACACCTTGTGTTGTCCACACTCTCAATCTAGCTTTGAAGAATATTTGTGCAGCAAAAAACACTGAAAAGAATGAAGTTACATATGAGGAATGTAGTTGGATTACACGTGTTGTTGATGATGCATCTTTCATACGTGTTTTTATCATGAACCATTCTATGAGGTTGGCAATGTTTAATGAATTTTGTCCTTTAAAATTGCTCCAAGTTGCTGATACTAGATTTGCTTCGGTGGTTGTAACGTTGAAAAGGTTGAAGTTGATAAAAAGATGCCTTCAAGCCATGGCTATTAGTGACCAATGGGCTTCTTATAGGGAGGATGACGTTGGAAAAGCTCAAAAGGTGAAAGATATGATTCTAAGTGATCTTTGGTGGGATAATATTGATTATATCCTTGAATTCACAGCACCTATTTATAATATGCTACGAATAGCCGACACAGATAAGCCTTGTCTTCATCTTGTGTATGAGATGTGGGATTCCATGATAGAGAAGGTGAAAGCAGTGATATATCGGCATGAAGACTTGGAAGATGATCAATATAGCTCATTTTGGGGTGTGGTGTATGATATACTCATTGATCGGTGGACTAAAAATTCTACACCACTACATTGCTTGACTCATTCCTTAAATCCTAAGTAAGTACATTTATTATCTATTTTCCTTAGTTCACCCTTTTAGTAAAACACACGTTTGATCTATATTTGTTTTTTAATCTTTAACTAGGTATTACTCCATTGAATGGCTTTCGGAGAATCCAAAACGCATCCCTCCACATCGGGATCATGAAATTTCTATGGAAAGAAGCAAGTGTTTGGAGCGATACTTTGAAGATGAGAATGACTTAACGGTGGTGAAGTATGAGTTTGCTAAATTTTCAGGAGGGAGGTTTCCTTCACCAAGTGCCTTGACGGATAGGTGGACCTTACTACCTTTGGTTTGGTGGCAATACCATGGCTCCGTATTTCCAACTCTTCAAACCCTTGCCCTTAAACTTCTTGGACAACCTTGCTCATCCTCATGTGCTGAAAGAAATTAGAGAATGTACAAATTCATTCATTCCTTAAAAAGAAACAAAATGGCTCCTGCACGCACTGAGGATTTGGTATATGTGCATTCTAATCTTCGACTCTTGTCAAGGCACAATGAAGAGTACATACATACCGCAACAGAGATGTGGGATATTGCAGGAGACTCTTGGAATGAGAGCGACATGCATGGAGGAGCTGGAATTCTTGAGAATGCAACTCTTACACTTGATGAGCCAGAGTTGGAGGCCATAGTTATTGGGAATGTTAACACTAGTGCTACTACTAATGAAAGTGAAGTTCGAAGTGAAGCTATTGATCTTGAGGATGATGATATTTGTGTTTGATTGTCTTGTTGATTATCTTTTATTTTGTTTTAGTTTCAAACTTATGAGTTGTATTCTAATTTCCAAACATCATGGAATGTTTTAGTTTCAATCTTGTGGATTATATTTAATTTATGAACATCATGTTTTAGTTATTATCTACTATTGCTCTTAAATTTGGTATTTGTTTATATAATGTGAAAAAGTAACAGTATGCTTAGCAATATATTAAACATATATTGTAAAAATATTTTTAATAATTTTTTAATTGCCGAGTCCTGCCGCACCTGCACCCGCACCCACCTTTTTCAAAAATTGCCGAGTCCCGCACCCGCCCGCACCCGCACCCGAGTCCCGAAACGCACCCGTGCTTCATAGCTTATAGAGAAGGGAATTTTCATCCTTTAACAACCTCCACCCTTGCTTGGCCAACATGGCTAAATTAAATGATCTAAGGTCCCGAAATCCCATTCCACCATCCTTCTTTGACAAAGTCAGTTTATCCCAACTTTTCCAATGAATTTTCCGTTCATTCCCAACTTGACCCCACCAAAACCTAGCACATAACCCTTCCAACTCCTCACATAATTTCGATGGGAGTTGAAAAACACTCATTGTATACATTGGTATAGCCTGAGCAACCGCCTTGATGAGAACTTCTTTCCCAGCTCTAGAGTTGAAAAACACTCATTGTATACATTGGTATAGCCTAAGCAACCGCCTTGATGAGAACTTCTTTCCCAGCTCTAGAGAGCAACATCCCCTTCCACCCCTGTAATTTTTTCCACACCCTATTTTTAATGAAAGAAAAAGTATGATACTTTGCCCTTCCAATCAAAGTGGGCAAACCCAAATATGATTCAAACCGAGACACTTCCTTCACTCCAATAGTCCCCAAAATCTCCTGCTTCTGGCGGTCAGTGGTGTTATTACTGAAATACAATGAAGACTCTTCCAAATTTATGCACTGCCCAGAGGCTGTGGCATAAACTTGAAGGATCTCAACAATAGCATGAATTTCAGCTGATGAAGCCCTGCTAAAAATCAATGAATCATCGGCAAAGAGAAGATTAGTAATCTTTGGTGCATTTCTACAAATAGACACCCCATGCAAAGTCCCACTGTCTCTGCCCTGTCCTAAAGAAGTAAACCCCTATGTGCATAACAGAAATAAATATGGTGAGAGAGGATCTCCCTGACGAATTCCCCTAGAAGGCAAAACATTACCATACGGTCTCCCATTCACAAGAATAGAGAAAGAAGTCGTAGTAACACAACTCATCACCCTTTCTATCCATGTTTCCGGAAAACCCAACCGCTGCATAACCCCCTGAAGGAAAGCCCACTCCACCCTATCATAAGCTTTACTAACATCAAGTTTCAAAGCCATATACCCTTTTCTTCCCTTTCTTCCTACAATGCATAGTGTGCAATGTTTCATATGCTAGCAATACATTATTAGTAATAAGACGCCCAAGGACAAAAGCACTCTGAGTGGGAGATATGATACTAGGTAACACCTGCTTCAGTTTATTGGCTAACACTTTAGAAATTATTTTGTAAATCACATTACACAGGCTTATGGGCCTAAAATCAGACATTTTCTTCGAGTTCTTCACTTTAGGGATCAACACAATGTAAGTATGATTAATATCAGACAACATATGACCATTATTCTAAAATTCCAACACAGCATCAACTACAGTATCACCCACAACATGCCAAAATCTTTGGAAAAATAGAGCATTCATACCATCAGGTCCAGGTACCTTTGTTGGTCCCATTTGGATCAATGCCACTTTAACTTCTTCAGCACTAAACTCATTGGACAGGGTATCATGCATCTCAGGTGTCACCTTCCTTGGGACTGCATTAAGACATTCCTCCATTTTTATTTTCAAATTTCCTTTTACATTTTATTTTTTGATGATACATAGGCGGCCCTTTAAAAAAAAATATATAAAAAGTTAGAGAAAGTTAATGGACACAGGTTTTATACCACAAGTCTAAAAGATGTGTAAACTTAAATAGAGAGGAAAAAAAAAGTAATGAGTTTATGTGAAAATAATAATTCACCATTCACAATTACATATGTCATCAAGCTGTGACAATATACGTAGTCCTAGAAAAGAACTGAAAAAGCTATCACGAATAATCAATATCATATCATATCATATTATATACTATATAATAAAAGTTGGGTTTAGATGCCGTGATTGCGCCAAGTGACTTCACCCTATTGCAAATTTCTTTTATAATTTAAGAAAAAATAGATATAATTTTCATCTCCTATAATTTCTAAATTGATAAAAATCTTACTTTGATTACAACCCAAATTCTATCTTAATTTGATTACAACCCAAATTCTTCATCTAATCATTTATTAAAATTCTTAATTAAAAAAAAAAAAACAGTAACATGCTACACATTTATTAAAAAATCTTAATTAAAAAAAAAAAAAAAAAAGCAACATACTACACATGCAAAAATTTATAGATATAATTTTGTTATTATCAACTTTTCATCTATGACTTTATTACTTTTTTTGATAAAGTTATGTTGAGTTTAATTTCTTCTTTTTTGGATAACTTTAAACTTCTAAGCTGATTATAACTTTTTTTTTTTTTTAAATGTCTATTCTATTTCCTTATTGTCATTCAGGTTTACTTACTTACTTTCTTTCTTTCTTTCTTTTTTTTTTTTCTTTTTTTTTTTTTTTTTGGTTTACTTACATTACGTTCAATGATTATATGACATTTTTTTTTTGTGTGTGGATAAGCATACATCCTAAGTTAATTCTTCTTCTTTTATAATTTCTAGAATGATTAGAAATCTAAGTTCCTCACAATTGAAAATTCTCTCTCTCTCTCTCTCTCTCTCTCTCTCTCTCTCTCTCTCTCTATATATATATATATATATATAATGTTTTTTAGTATATTTTTATATATTCTTAGGCACAACTTCTTCTTCTTCTTCTTCTTCTTCTTCTTCTTCTTCTTTTCTCTCCCCCATTATCAATAATTCTCATTCTCTTACAATTTCTATGTTGTTTAGAAATCTAACTCTCCTTTATTTGTTTTTTTCTTTCTTATTACTTAGGCAATTTGATGTTTGTGAAATCCATAGTAAAAGTATTTATCAAACCTACCATCCAAACTATTACAGGTATATAGTATTTCTCTTTTTTTTTTCTTTTTTTTTTTCTTTTTTTTTTAAGTTTTGCTTATGAGTCATAAATGCAATTTTAAATCCATGAAATCTATTATATAAACCTCTATAAATATTATTTAAGAATGATCAAATTTTGTATTCTCTCCTACAATAAGGGTTCTATTTGTATTTGTGTTATGTTTATATGTGTGTCATTAGATTAAATTAATTTTCTTGAGAAGTAAAATTTTTATGTTACTATTTCTCATTTTTATTTTTTTTGTTAATGATATTATATGTGTGTGAAATAAATTGTTTAACATTATGAGCAATTAACTTTTTTTATTATTTTAAATTTCACTGTAATTAATTTTTATTTTGGTTTTTACAAATATCAATATCCATACCTATATTTATCACCCACAACACATTTGAATAGTATTCATGATTTTTTTTTTTTTTTTTTTTTGGGTGGACATAGCATGTTATAAATATCAACAACATATTCCTTCACAAGATTGTTATTAGCAAGTAATATTAAATCTACATCATGAAAAGGAATTCATATCTTAATATGATCATGCAACTATTTGCTTGAACTAATAATTTTTTTTCTAACAATTGTCTTTATTCTTTTTATCCATTAAGACTCCTCTAATATTAAATCTTCATGATTCTCCACTCATTTTGAAGGAGATCCTGTTTAGATAAAAGAGGCCATTATCAATTACGAATGAAGTAGATTCGTTAATTTTCCATTATATATGTTTGTATGCAATACAAACATGTATTTTTCCAATAATTGGTATTAGAGCAGTCTTCAACTTCAAATCTATATAACATGTTTTGTGAGTTTTGGAATTAGAGAAAGTAATTTCATGTTGTTAGAAGATTACACATTTAATTTTCTGCATAGTTGTTGAAATTATTGTTTGATGAAAACTGATATTGATCTTATGATGTTGTTTAAGTTTGATATTAATTATGTTAAAACGAACTTTAAGGCTATAGCATCAATGGAATTCAGTTTTGATATCAATATTTGTCTATTATGTTCATATGATGGTTGTTTGTTCATGAAAAACCATTGAAAACTACTTCAAAAAAATTCTGGAAATTTTGAGTTTCACGAGTTTCGATCGATTAAAAATTGCTTTTGATTGATTGAGTGAAACAATGACCAATCTATTTGATTCAATTTATATTCAATTGCTAGTCGATTAATCGAATGTTCCTTTTCGATCGATCAAGAAGCAATCGAGTACCAATTGAGCTAGTTGGATTGTTAAGTTTGATTTGATTGATATTCAATTGCTAGTTGATCAATCGAATGTTCTTTTTCGATCGATCGAATACCAATCGAGCTAGGCAGATTGTTAAGTACGAATTTTTTTAATTTTTTCGACCGATCGACATACACATTCGATCGATTGAAAACTGTGAATTCTGAATTTTTCTAAGTGTTTTCACATAGATGAAGAGCAAGGCTATGTGTAATGAGATTATGCATGTTTTCTAATTAAAAAACTTTTATTTTAAAACATCTAGTGGGAGAGAGATATAAGGGTTGGACCTCACGGCCTCCATTTTCGGTTTATGGTAGTGTGATTAAGCACCTCGCCTTAGCATATATGCCTTGCTACCAACGGAGGGTGTTTAATTCATGGTACTATAGATTAAACTTCTTAATGATGGATGATATGTGTTTTTACATTAAGAACGACTACGCTACCGTGGAGTTACTTATTGACTCACATAGATTTTAGGCAATGTCGTACACTAGACTAAGTTTAATGTTAACCTCCCTACGGAGCTATGTCATTATTACTTAGAAGCTAAAGGAAATACGGCATATTATTAGTGTTTGATAAGAGTTATCATGATAACACTAATAATGAGAATAATTCTCAATCAGTCATAGTTTTTATAATTTACTTGCTACCAAGGAATTTTAAACATGGGATTGGGTTGTCGTTGCATATTTTATATTATGGTTTTATAAAGGTTCCATACTATATATTTATATGCTAAATTGATAATGTCCAGTTTACTTATTATATTCATTTTTATTGTTTTCATATTTAATCATGGCATCAATTAGCCCACCTGTTGCTATCCTTAATCAAAATAAACTGATTGGATCCAACTATGTTGACTGGAAAAGAAATTTGGACATTGTTCTTACTGCTAAAGAGCACAAATATGTGCTTACTCAACCATGTCCTAACTTTCCATCATTAGATGCTTCACCTGAGGAAAAATAGCGATATGATCGTTGGCAGAAATATAACGAGATGGCCAGGTGCTATATCCTAGCATCTATCTCAAATGTTTTATAGCATCAAATGCAGGATATAGAACTAGTTTCGGACATAATGCTAAGTTTGAAGGAGATGTTTGGTGAGCAAGTCCGTTCTGCAAGGCAAGAAACTATGAGGTAGATTTATAATACCAAATGGTTGAAGGTACTTCAGTGAGGGAGCATTGTCTTAAGATGATCTCTAATTTGAATACACTGGAAGCTTTAGGTGTCGATATTGATGGAGAATCCCAAGTGGATATGATACTCTAGTCACTACCAGAATCATTCAAAGAATTCAGACTTAATTATAATATGAACAAAAAGATTTATTCATTGTTTGAATTAATGAATGAATTGGTAGTAGTAGAAGGCATTCTTGGTACATCCAGTGTTGATGCTAATATGGCTGAAGCTTCTATTTCTCAACCTAAGTTGAAAGGTAAGGGTAAAAAGAAGAAGAAGAAGGACTTCACCAAGAAAGATGGTAAACAAATTGCCTTAGGAGTTGCCAACAAGGGAAAGAAAAAGAAGTACACCAAAGGAAAGTGTTTCCATTGTGGTGAGAAAGGTCGTTTGAAAAGGAATTGTACAAAATTCAGAGCTACCAAGAATAATGGTATGAAAAGTTCATTTCTTCTTGAAATATGTTTGGTACAAAATCCCATGGATTCCTAGTGTGTGAATTCAGGTTGTACTAACCATATCTAGAATACTTTGCAAGGGTTCCAGGAGACCAAAAAGTTGAGTGAAGGGGAATTGTTTCTTACTTTGGTTAATGGGAGCAAGATTCCAATTATAGTTGTTGGAGTGTTTAATTTATGCTTTGATTCTAAAGTTTTAATATTGGAAGACTGTTTATATGTACCTAATGTTCGAAAGAATTTAATTTCTGCAACTTAGTTAGGTAAACATGGATAATGTGTTATTCAAAAAGACAATGTTGTAATAAAGAAGGATAAAATGTTTTGTTCTGGCAATATTGTGGATGGACTTTATATTTTAACTCCTGATAAGCATGAATTATAGATTTCCGAATTAGATAATGTCTCTCATGTAAAATCATTAAAGAGAAAGTTTCATTATACTAATGATGCATGTCTTTGGCACTTGCGTTTGGGTCATATTAATCCAAACAAAATTCAAAGACAGATCAAAGATGGACTCTTAGAGCCATTGGACTTTGATGAATTTCCAGTTTGTGAATCTTGTTTGGAGGGTAAAATGACCAAACGACCTTTTAATGCAAAAGGTAGAAGAGCCCAAGAGTTGCTTGAATTAGTTCATACGGATGTATGTGGTCGTATGTCAACCCAAGCAAAAGGAGGTTATGAGTACTTCATCACTTTTACGGATGATTACTCAAGATATGGTTATGCGTACCTAATGACACGGAAGTTCGAGGCTTTTGAAAAATTCAAAGAGTTTAGGGCTAAAGTTGAGAATCAATTGGGTAAATGCATAAAGGCCATTCGATCTGATCGAGGTGGCAAATATCTTCTTAGGGATTTCAAGGATTACTTAACTGAAAATTTGATTGTATCCCAATTGACTAAACCTGGAACTGCCTAACAAAATGGTGTAGCAGAAAGAAGTAATAGGACACTTTTAGAAATGGTTAGGTCCATGATGAGTTACTCAACTTTACCAATTTATTTTTAGGGCCATGCCTTAAATGCAGCAATACATATTATGAATAAACCTTGTTAAAACAAACTAAAATCAATATCATGTCAATATCACGCATAGTGGAAATGTAAACAAGACAAGATATGATGACCTAAGAAAACCAATGAAACAAACTAATTTCACAGTAAAAAACCTGGGGGGAAACCTTCTCGAAAAGAAATTCACTATAGTAAAGAGAAGTTTTATATCTAGTACAAAACCTTTGTCCCTAGACTCTACAATTCCTATAGATGAATTTACAGTAGAAACCTTCTACCGTTTCAAAACCTCTAAACTCTTTAATATAAGAATGCCACCCTTTTGCACAGATCCCAGTACATGACTAACCAATGATGCATGGCTCCCAGTACATGACTAACTCACCAACCTAAAGAAGATGTAGGCTGCAAAATTCTTCATTTCATCAACAATAAAGATCAAGAAGCTCTTGGTTACAAAACCCTTTGACACAAAAAAGCAGTAGGTTCTTTTAGAGAGAATAAGACACTTGGTCACTTTTTGCATGTGTTCTCCTTGTATTCTCTTATGTGATGGCCTTTAAAATAAGCCTTATATATGTCTAAGGTTGTGAGAAAAGAAACCATACATAAATACATTAGCATGGGCCAAAAATCAGCCTTATATATTCTCGATAGATACAGTTGTCGAGCCTCAATAGATAGTATCTATCGAGCAGCTGTTGGGAAATTGTCTAGCTTTAATGAACAACCCTCTTTCACTTGTTTCTTGGATAGATTTGCATGGCTTCAATACTAGACTTGAACTATTGTTCTTTGAAGTATTAAACACATCTTAGGTCTACCCAATTACAATTAAAGTGCGTTTTGTCAAAGGATTAGCCAATAATAAATGGCATATGTTCCTAACACGATTTACATATGTCTTAACAATCTTCCCTGTTAGGTTCTAAGATTTTAGGAACTAATGTATTAGAACTTCAATTTGTATTATGTTGGCAAACCATGATCAAAACATTGAGTCTAGATATAGGCTTGCTCAAAGTATATTTATTTGTAAAATTGGAATCGAGTGATTGTAGAATTTATTTGACTAAATCTGCAAAACTCGATCGATCAAAAATTAGACTTGATCGATCGAACCACATGTAGATTTATTTTTCTACAGAATTCCAATTCAGCCTAAACTCTACTTAAACGTATTGGGTTTCAAGTAAAACACTCCTATATACAAAGGAAACCCTAAAACGTTTTTATAAGTTTTTTAGAGAGAGAAGAATGTGCCTCTTTTGAAGATATAGGGTTTTGTACCCAAAAGCTCTCTAAGGACTTTGTTGCTCCTTATACTGTGTGGGTGAATCTTCTGTGAGATCAAGAGGTGGCTGCCTTCACACATACTTAGGGTTTCCAAGATTTAAGATTATGTCAAGAATTTGGTGATCAATTCAGTTGCTGCATTAAGAGCTTAAAGATACACAAGCGAGTGTGCTTGTACTTGCTAGGAATCCAAAAAAGAAGTAGTCCGTGGACTCAGAGCTATCATGGGGTCGTGATAATAAGTTTCTTACTTGAGGTAGCAATAGGGTGTTAGTGGTCTAAGTCGCTATTGTGTAAACATCAATTCTTTCATAGTGGATTCAGTTTTACCTTGAGGATAGTTAGGTTAAATCCTCCCTAAGTTTTTTATCGGTTAGGTTTTCCTGGGTTATCATATTGTTGTGTTCTTTATTTTCCACATTTTACAATAATATGATATATGTGTGTTAACCTAGATTTGATAATTTACCTAAGTTAATCACTTGGTTAAAGAACTAGGTTAATCTGGTTGTGTTTAAGGGGTCTAAAAACAAACATTCCCCTTTGGCAATCCATGACAAAACCATAACAAACAAATGAACATATGAGAGAAGTCATAAATCACTCAACTCATACTCACTTGTTGAATACAATAAAATCTACCCTAACACAAATTCTTGAAAAAATTTGCAAGAAAAGAGTTCATGTCATGGAAGACTTTGACAACTTGTATTTTTGAAACACTTTAAACAAAATTCATCAAGACATCTTAGTGTGAAATAGAAATAAAAGATTGCATATAATAAATAAGAAGCATATGCATAAAAAGAGAAAAGAAACAACACATGAAGAGATAGGTGAAAAAAGACATATATCATCATATATATATATATATATATATATATATATATATCTCAAAAATAAGCACAATGTATGTAAACATGGTCATAAGACCAGTGTATAAGAAGCTAAAATAAGCTCCTAAAAAAAACAAGGAGGTAAACACTCCCCCTAACAAGATGAAACACATCTACCCCTTACAAAGGCATGTATTTCTCCCTCTAACATGTAGAATCTTAAAAAGAAACCTCATTTTCTTCCATTTTTTGTCATGATTGACAAAGGGTACAAGAAGCTATAAAGCTTCACCCGAGAAACAAAGATGATCAAAAATGATTAAGGGGGCAAAAGGAAACCATATAAATGCATGAATGTAATGAAACAAGATGCTATGGATGACAAGATAATAGAAGGATGTAAAACATGTGAAAAACAATGCATGCAAGAGGATCTTGACAAATTGAGAAGCTGTTAAGCAGCTATCGAGTAGAAGCTAACCTCGATGGATCGAGAATCTGTCGAGGATCTATCTGCCAGAGAGAAAGTTTCTCGATGGATCAAGAATTGTCAAGAAGTTATCAAGATAAAGTCCAAAAAGCTTAATAGATCGAGATTGCGTTAACTTCTATCTAGATAAGAAGAAAGAGGGGCTCGATAGATAGCAATCTGTCGAGAGGTATCTAGAAGCTGTCGAGATGCTTAAAAACAGTTTTTCAAAGAAGAGAAAAACACAGATATGAATACAATCAAGCATGCTACTCAACCAAAAATCCAAACGACATTTTAAGCTCTCAAAATCATCTATCAACAACAACAAAAATGTCAAGCATTTAGATCCAAAACACACACACACACACACTAAACAAGTCTAACCAATTTTATATTTCAAAAACAAGTCAAGACAGTTTAGTGAGCATACATTAACACGTGTATTCCTTGTGATAGCCAAATCACATTGTACCTGCACATTGTGTGTGAAAAACATAGCAAGATTACATAAGTGTCTACATATTATGATAATTTGAGATATGAGAAAATCAATTTAACTCACACACAATCATAACTACTTGATGGGGACTATCACCTTCGAGGTACATCTTATAACTCCCACATCTCCTAGAAAATACGCTTGCAATCATATATAAAGCATTTTGATTCTTTTTGCTTTTATTTTTCTTTGCATATTTTCTTTTGAAAAGCATATCATGCATGTGCATATTAGAGAGAGAAAAGAAATACCCAATGATGTTAAGCTTTTGACATTGCACTTTTACTATGCCAAAACATACAAATGTTATTCATAATTGGCGGGCTTTAGTGGTGAGATGGTTATTTATGCCTTTCTCTTAGGATTTTTTAGTCATTCCCGTCAAAAAAAGTGATACGAGTGTTAAGTACAAGAGATTGCTTAATCATACTCATCACAAATACGAGCCACAAAGCTCACTTTCTTAGTTGTGCATTAAGATGCTCATCTAAGCTATAAAAATACAAAGTTTAGAAAACTTTGTTTCAATGGCCATCCAAGGTACACAAGTACCAATGTACACAAAACACACACTATTTTTGTATTTTTCTGATTTTTCAATTTTTTTTATTTAAAAAAATAAAAAAATAAATAAAAAAACAAAATAACTAAACAAAAATAGACAAACAATCATGAAAGCATGGAAGAAAGATGCTGATGCATGAAAGCATGATTCTAAAGCAGATAAAAAATTAAGCAAAGAGATTTCTATTTAAGATAGAAAGAATTAAGTAGAGGACAAACAAAAAAGACAATTAACTCTTAGGCTCCTTTCTCACTCACACAACATGAGTCTTTGGCATTAAAGATGAAAAGGCACATGTCCTAGTATGTCTAGTAAAGGACATAAAAGAATTAAAATTCTCCTGAAATTGAGTTAAAAAGCTCAAAACTTTTAATAACTCTCCAAAAAAAGGTGTAGGTCCTTAAGAGGAAACTTGTGACCGTTTGTACACTTGCTTTTGAGGATACAACTTAAAGCAATTAGGACGAATGTGTCCAGAAACACCACAACGGTGACAAACATGAGATCTAACAAAGGATTTAGAATTAACCAAATCAGTTTTGAATTTATAAACATCAATATCATGTCAATACCATGCATAGCGGAAAAGTAAATAAGACAAGATATGATGACTCAGGAAAACCAATGAAACAAACTAGTTTCGCAGTAAAAAACCTAGGGGGAAACCTTCCCGAAAAGTAATTCACTATTGTAAAAAGAAGTTTCAGATCTAGTACAAAACATTTGTCCCTAAACTCTACAATCCCCATAGATGAACTTACAGTAGAAACCTTTTACCGTTTCAGAACATCTAAACTCTTCAATATATGAATGCCACCCTTTTGCATGGATCCCAATACGTGACTAACTAATGATGCACGGCTCCCAGTATGTGACTAACTCACCAACTTGAAGAAGATGTTGGTTGCAAAATTCTTCACTTCATGACAAATGAAGATCAAGAAGCACTTGGTTACAAAACCCTAAGGTGCAAAGATGAAGTAGCTTTTTTTAGAGAGAATAAGGCACTCGGTTACTTTTTGCATGTGTTCTCCTTGTATTCTCTTATGTGATGGCCTTTAAAATAAGCTTTATATATGTCTAGGGTTGTGAGAAAAGAAACCCTATATAAATACATGAGCATAGGCCGAAAATCAGATCTGCAAATCTGAATTTCGTAATTCTCGATAGATATAGCTGTCGAGCAGTTGTCAAGCCTCGATAGATAGTATCTGTGGAGTAGCCATCAGGAATCTATTCAGCTTTAATAAACATCTTTTCTTCACTTGTTTTTTGGACAGATTTGTGTGGCTTCAATACTAGACTTGAACTTTTGTTCTGTGAAGTATTAAACACATTCTAGATCTACCCAATTACAAGTAAAGTGTGTTTTGTCAAAGGATTAGCCAATTCTAAATGACATATGTTCCTAACATGATTTACATATGTCCTAACAAAAATCTGTTCCCAAAACATCCATGGAATTGCGTAGTGGGCATAAGCCTAATATGAGATACCTCCACATTTGAGATTGTCCAACACGTGCTAAAAGTGAAGCCTGATAAGTTGGAACAAAAATTAGAAGTATGTTTGCTTATGGGTTATCCAAAAGAAACTAGGGGTTATTTATTCTATAGTTGTAATGATAACAAAGTTTTTGTTAGTACAAATGATAAATTTTTGGAAAATGACTATATGAATAATTTTACTCCTAGAAGTAGAGTTGTTTTGGCTGAAATGAATGAACTTGTAATTGAACAACCAATTGATGAAACTAGGGATGATGTGGCTGTATTAGATACACCATGAGATTCTACTCATGAGATGACTAGTACACAGGTGCCTCGTCATAGTGGGAGGAATGTAAGGCCACCTATAAAATTTATAGGTCTGAGAGAAACTTATGAAGCTATCTCAGAAGAGGCCGAAATTGATCCTTACACTTATGAAGAGGCAATGAATAATATAGATGCACATCATTGGGTCTAAGCTATGAAATCTGAATTGGATTTTATGTATTCCAATCAAGTTTGGGATATTGTAAAGGCGTTTAACGACATTAAACCTGTTGGTTGCAAATGGGTTTACGACAGGAAGAGAGGGATAGATGGAAAGGTTGAAACCTTTAAAGCAAGGCTAGTAGCGAAAGGGTATACACAAAAAGAAGGTATTAATTATGAAGAAACCTTTTCACTAGTAGCAATGCTTAAACCTATCAGAATTCTCTTATCCATTGCTACTCATTATGATTATGAGATTTGGCAAATGGATGTCAAGACTTCATTTCTAAATGATAATCTTGAAGAAGAAATCTATATGATGCAACCGAAATGTTTCATAGCAAAGAACCAAGAGCATATGGTATGCAAGTTGAAAAGGTCCATTTATGGACTTAAGCAAGCATCTAGGTCATGTAACATCAGATTTGATCAATCAATCAAGTCATTTGGTTTTGAACAAAATCTTGATGTACCATATGTGTACAAAAGAAATCGAAATAAAGTAGTAATGTTCCTAGTGCTTTATGTTGATGATATTCTACTCATTGGAAATGATGTAGGTGTAATGTCATTAGTAAAGGTTTGGTTGTCAGGCCAATTTGATATGAAGGACTTAGGTGAAGCTAACTTTGTTCTAAGGATGAAGCTTTGGCGAGATCACAAAAATAAGATGTTAGGTTTGTCATAAGCTGGGTATATAGATAAGGTTCTAGAATGGTTTAGCATGCAAAACTCCAAGAAAGGATTGCTTCCTTTCAGACATGGAGTTCCTCTGTCTGATGACCAAAGGCCTAAGACTCTTGAGGAAGAAAATATGATGAGACAAGTTTCTTATGCTTTTGCAGTGGGAAGTCTCATGTATGTCATGCTTTGTACTAGACCAGATATTTGTTATTCACTTGGCATGGTCAGCCGATATCAATAAAATCTAGGACCAAAACATTGGCAAGCTATAAAGCATATTTTCAAGTATCTACGGAGAACGAGAGATTATATGCTTGTTTATAGGTGTGAGGATTTGATACCTATTGGCTATACAGATTCAGATTTTCAATCAGATCTTGATTTCAGAAAGTTCACTTTAGGTTATGTATTCACCTTGGGAGGTAGAGCCAAAAGTCGGAGGAGTGTTAAGCAATCTTGTATTGCTGACTCCACCACAGAAGCTAAATATTTTGCTGCTCGTGAAGCGGCAAAGGAAGCTATTGGGCTCAAGAAATTCCTTTCTGATCTTGGTGTTGTGAGAATGGAGCAAGTTCCTATCACATTGTTTTGCAACAATAGTGGAGTGGTTGCACAATCCAAAAATTCAAGGAATCACAAGAAAGGAAAGCACATTGAAAGATACTACCACATCATTCGAGACATTGTTGCTTAAGGAGATGTAGTAGTAGCAAAAATTGATAGTGCAAATGATCTAGCAGATTTCTTTACCAAAACCTTGCCCCAAAGGACCTTTGAGTCACATTTGGAGATAATGAGAGTTAGATTAGTACATAATAGTCTTTAGGGCAAGTGGGAGATTGTTAGGATTAGTACCTTTAAATCCTATTGTATTATGCTATTTAAGACATTATGTGTGACTTAATGTTGTAATTAATAAAGTTGTTTTATTATTATCTAAAATAATGGTAACATGAATATTTGGAAATTATCATATAGTCTATAAGATGCATAGTATGTGATTTATGTGATTTAGTCACAAGATATAAATCACAAGTTCTTTGTAAATTCAAAATTTTAGTTCGTAGTCAGTGATGAAATTAGGCATTTCATCTGTGAAGACTATAATATATCAACTAAGATGATTTTTCTTGATCATGGAAATGGAGACTTTTAGTTGATATGTTTTAATAATCAATACATATTGAACTAGACCATTATAAGATTTATTATTCTCCTAACAACTGTCAAATGAATAATAAATCTCACGACTTCTATTCACATCAACTCTTAATCCTAAAAGAATAATGGACCTAATCATGAGGTGTTAGTTGCTTTGATATATTAGGAGTGAAATCTAAAGTCATGATCAAAATCTCAGTATGTTGGGCAACCACATATTTAGTGTTGATGGAACATATATTCTGAAGATGGAATTCATAATCTCTTAATGGAGATATAAAATATTCCCTTGAGATAAGTTTAATGGGTTCAGTTATTCAGAGTGTTAGGCATAACCACTTTAGTAAGGAGTTACTAAAGTATATATTTATGAAATTGGATTTTATAAATATATGATGAATAACTTAAAGGATTAAACTGGGTACTTAAGGATTAAGATGTAGTAATTTTCAAAGTGGCAGTCTACATTCATGATTTTGTATTACTACGAATATTTTATGAAGGGGTTGCATGTACAATAAAGTCTTGGGATATAATTTATTAATAAAGCCTATAGTGCAATTATATTTATATAGTGGTATTAAATATAATTAATGGTAACTTTGGACTTGTCAAGAGTGGACAGAAAAGCCCAAGGCCCATTGGAGCTAGTGCCTTATTTGTTCTCTTTTGGTCCCACTCCAAGCCATATACTAAAGCCCAATTGGAATGGCCTAAAAAGTTAGCCAAATTAGATAATCAGTTAAATACAAAGGGAGAAACATATAGAATTTTATTATGACACTAAGAGTGGAATGAAATGGTTTTATGTAAGTGTAGGACACTCTCATTCTCCCTTGAACACATACATATAAACTGATTAAGAGACCACACTTCTTAGGCATCAAATGGAATTGAAGTGAAAATTAAAAGTGTTCCCAAGTACTTCTAATTTTTGGTTTTGAATTTCACCACACCAAGGTACACTATCTTATTCTTATATTCTAAAATTTACATAGTACATGTTATCAATTGCGAATGAAGTAGATCCGTTAATTTTCCGCTGCGTATGTTTGTATGCAATACGAACATGTATTTTTCCAACAGTTTCTTAGATCAATCTTTATGTCTTTAATACAACTACTTGATATGTATCAAACCCAACTAAAATCAACCTAATTTACAAGTAAAGTGTGTTTTGTCAAAGGATTAGCCAAATACATAGAAAATATGAACCTAACACTGGGAATAAAATTGATTCCAGTGAAATCTAGAATTGTACTACATTGTAGTTTAGGTATCACATCATGATTTATGTCTTTTTAGTCAAATAGGGCGAAAAGCGCTATTGGTTGACCTCTCAGTCTCCTTCCTCATTCTAACAACTTGACTTTTAAGTCTCCTTCCTCTAAAATAAGTCTCCAAAAGGGCTGCATTGCAAGTTGCAAATTGTGGTGCATTGCATAGCTGCTTGATACAAACTTGTATAGTAGAGTTTCGCCTCTTTTGTGGTTTAACAAGAATGCAGTTCGACAAGGCAAGGATCGACAATTAGCTGCTGCAATTTTGCAAAAGGCCAGGTACATAATAGAGGAGTTTCAAACAATGAATTTCAAGTTAGCTCGGCCTGAAATTTTTGACATATTGTAGTGCACACCTCCGGTAAGGCCTTGGTACAAAATTAATATTGAGCTATCTTTGTTGATTTAATTTCAGCGAGTATTAGGGTTGTTGTTCGGGACTATAAAGGGCTGGTGGAGGCAACTCTAAGTAAGAAGCTATACCTTCCATTGGGACCTTTGGGGACCGAAGCTAAGGCAATGGAAGAAGGGGTTCATTTTGCTTGGGATGTAGGGGTACTAGACATCATGTTTGAGAGTGATTCCAAGAAATTTGTTGATACGTTAAATGGAGTAAGTGAAGCTCTAGTAGCTATCGACAACATTATTGGAGGGATTTGAGTTAAAATGCAAGATGTCAGATGTGCGAGTATTTCCCATGTTAAGCGAAAAGCTAATTGCTCAGCTCATCTTTTGGCTCAATATGCTAAAAATATTGATGGTTGTGTAACTTAGATAGAGAAAAATCCTAATATGGTGAGTCTGCATTGGCTCATGATGTATTATGTTTATCTTCTTTTTAATAAGGTTATTGTTATCTTATCCCCCCTCCCCCCCCCCCCCCCAAAAAAAAAGATTGAGAGGTTAAGTTCGAATTTTTTTCCTAAATAACAATAAATATTAAAAAATTTAGTTAGTTGTCACGTTTCAAAACAATGTTGAAAACTAGCATCTCGAGTGTCTAAAACTCGAGTTCTAAGATAAAACTCGAGTTTTTAAGTCTTGATTTGTAAGAGGATTGGTTTAAAGTGAGACAAAAATCGACGTGAAAATCGAGTTTTAAAGACTCGATTTCCATAAATTGTAGAAAAACGTCGCTATAGGGCTTAAAAACGTCACTATAGGGCTTAAAAACGCCACTATAGGGTTCCCTAAACCTGGTACTTATAAAAAAAAATTTGCAGGAAAACGCCGCTATAGGGCTTTAAAAAGTCACTGTAAGGCTTAAAAACGCCACTATAGGTGAAATTTTTTTTTCATAAAACTCGAGTCTTAAAGACTCGAGATCTATGTGGCATTTTCACACTTGCAAAGCGAGTCTTTCGGACTAGAGTTCTAATTTGGATCTCGAGTTTCTAAAACTCGAGATGTTACTTTTCTTAAATCTTTCAAACTGCTCCTAACTTACTATTTTGAATCACTATTCACATTTGTTCTGCACAAAACCTCGGTTAAGTTCTTGACTTGAGTTTTAGAGGATTCCTAGGCCGACACCACACCAGTGCCATCGAGGTTTTCTAATCTTTCTTTGTCTCATAGTATAACACAAGATTGAGCTCATCTAGATCTTCTCGGTCATGCAAAAAGTGATCCATCATGGGTAATGCAAGAAAAAACAAGCTCATATCATTTTTCTCGGCTGTAAAAGCAATGTATGTTATGGCTCTCTCTAGCATTTGTTCATTTTTCCCAATTGAGGCATACTTTTGAAGCGTTGGAGATATATTAGTTATATTAGCTTATTAGTATGGGCCTAAGCTCATCTTACCTTGTGTGTAAGATAAGTCTCATACTTATACTAAAAGTCTAAGATTTAACCTTCTATATATATACTCATGTTTTGTTTATTGTAAAATAAGGTTTATACTACACTCTCATATACTAAAGATGTAGTCTCATATACTAAAGCTATATTAGTTATGTTTTGTTTATTGTAACATAAGCCCAGTGCTTTAGAACTTTTGATTTTTTACACATTAAAAGGCAGGGGAATGTCCCTGCCCACTTGTTAGCTCAGCATGCCCAATATGTTGAGAACGTGGTTGTCTGGCTGGAGGAATGTCCCAGTCTAGTGGCACATGCGTGTGCACATGATGTATCTGTTTTTCAACATTCTGAATGAAGTTAAGTATTTCCCATAAAAAAAAAAAAAAAAAAGATGTATTCTCTTGTTCTTCTGTTCACTATTTTATGTTTCTGCAAGTATTCTAAAATATTCAATATAATATATTAACAATAATATTTAACAAATACTTAATGGGCTCTCAATTTCAAATTAATACTACGGATCCACATTCCTTCGAAATCCTTAGTTCCGTCACTTTTCCTCCTAGGCATTTCTATTCAACATTTCAGCGCAGCTGTCCTATCAAGTATCAATGCATAATCGATCTGTGGGTTCCACTTATTTCTTTTTCAGTTTGATTTTTCCCTTTTGATTTTTCAAATCGAAGAGAGATGTAATTGGTTTTTTAAGAGAGAAGGCAATGTTAGGTTGCTATCTAGTAAAAAAATCAAACCACACACATTGCATAATTTTCATAAAAATATCAGCCAAATTATGACTAAACTATTACAGTCTTCTTTTTTGTTATGTTTAAAAATGTGTGCATTAAAAACACCGATCTTATAATATATATAAAGTTACACATAATACAACTAAGGTGTTTTCCTCGGCAAAAAAGAGGGATGACCATGACCCTTGACTCATATTCCATTGCATTTGAATAGGCGTTGCTTTTTATTTCGGGGAGGTTAGCCATTGACTTTTGATATTAGTTGCTCCCGACCTGCAAGCTTGGACAGTATGTAAAGAGAAAGAGAGAGTCAGGACAGGTGAGTGTGGGTGTGAAATGAGGACTTATTGGAGGGAGGGATAAAAAGAATAAAATTAAATAGTGTCGGTGCTAGGGTAGACAAATCAATCAGAAGAAAAAGCAGTTTGGTTAATTGGTTCTGGTACGCATGATAGAAAAACTGGTAAAAAAAGACAAATTTTGGTAGAAAAAAGTGTAGGAAAATATATAATTTTGGAAGGCTTTGAGGCACAAGCGGCACAAGTCATTGATAAGTCCTTCAAAAGGGCACATTCAATTTTTGTTACAACTTACGAGGTTTTTTTTTGAGAAAATACTTGTGAGTTATGACAGGTGAATTTGTGAAATCACGTGAATATGTTATTTTCTTTTCATTACTCACAACTTTTTATAGGTACAAACGATTTATAATCCCTTTGTAGCTCATGTGCTAGATTTATGATCCCTTTGTAGTTCTTGTGCTAGATTTATAATCCCTAGTCACAACTCTGATAGGCAGGCTTATTGTCCACAACTTGAGGTTATATGATGGAAAAATTACTATTATAGTCCTTATATTTTGGAATTATTTTCAATCTAATCCTTATTATTTTTTTAACTAAATTTAGTTTATGTTATTTTTAATTTGTTGTGAAGTTAATCCCTATGGTAACTCACTAGTCACTAAAGCTTACATGACTACAAAAATAAATAATAATAAATTTCATGTCAGCATTTAAAATTAACTAAAAAAATCAAGATCTTATTATTATTATTATTTTAATATTTCCTCCCCTTTCTTACTAACCAAACATATCTAAATTCATTTGCTCCTTCTTTTTCAATAATAATAATAATAATAAATAACTACATAAATAAATCATTTGCTCCTACGTTTATGGAGATCCAATAACCACAAATATCAACACATGAGGACCAAACATATCTATATCATCCCAAAAAAGAAAACATATCTAAGCTTACATCATAAATTTGTGATTGAAATGAATAATCTGTTATTAATGGAATGATCTGTGCACTTATATACCCAAACCGAGCATGTAACTGCCTAAATAAACTGCTATGCACGTGTGAACACATTCTAACAATTTATCTAACTACCACACGTGAGTCATTAGCCTACCTTTAGTTAGGTACAAAACTACAAGAAGCTTACAACACAAAACCAACTATGCTACACCCCTATTCTGTAGTTTAGGCATATCTATACAACTTTTAAATCTCTTCAATTGTGCTACATCAAATTCACTAGTTAAACAATCAATTAGCTCTTCAATCTTCACATTTGTTACTTTGGCACTTGCTGCTACATCATCAAAGGCTCTTGCTTGATCTGATGTACACTGATGCTCTGTTGATGCATTGTCCGTTGCACTATGATGCAGCTTGGGCTGCATCAGTGTGGCACCTGAGGCACCTGATGCACATGTAACAGAACTTGCTGATACTTTAGAACTGTGACATGCCCCCTCAAGATGGACTGAGAGAGAGTAAATGTTTATCAGTCCCATCTTGGACATTAACTCAGAAAATTGCTTATACCCCAAAGCTTTGGTCAACAAATCTGCTAGCTGGCAATGGGTCCTTACATGATTTAGCTTGATCACTCTAGCCAACACCTTATCCCTCACAATATGACAATCAATTTCTATATGTTTTGTTCTTTCATGGAAAACTGGATTTGATCCTATGTGTAAAGCAGACTGACTATCACAGAATAGAAGTGCTTCTTTATCATGCTTGACATGTAAATCCTTTAGTAAGTAGAGAATCCATACAATCTCACAAGTGCTCACAGCCATTCCTCTATACTCTGCCTCAGCTGAAGATCTTGATATAGTAGCTTGCTTCTTTGATTTCCAGGAAATTAAAGAATCTCCAAGGAAGATACAATACCCTGTTACAGACCTCCTTGTGTCTGGACAAGAAGCCCAATCAGCATCACAGAAGCCCTTTACATGAAGCTCTGAGCTAGCAGAAAAGAATACCCCTTTACCCGGTTCATTCTTGAGGTAATGTGGGACTTTAAGAGCAGCTGCATAATGGGGTTTTCGTGGCGTTGCCATGAATTGGCTTAGCTTGTGGACTGCAAAGGTAATATCAGGTCTGGTTATGGTTAAATACAAGAGCCTCCCAACCAGTCTCCTATATTGGCTCAGATCATCAAGTAACTCACCATCAAACTTACTAAGCTTCAAGGTTTGATCCATAGGAACCTTAGAAGGCTTACATCCTAGCAAACCAGCATCTTCCAATATCTCTAATGCATACTTTCTTTGGCATAAGGAGATTCCTTTATCTATTCTAGCAACCTCTAATCGAAGAAAATACCTCAATTCTCCCAAGTCCTTTAACTTGAACTTTTGATCTAACAACACCTTGAAATCTTCAACCCCTTTCTGATCATTACTTGCAATTAAAACATCATCCACATACACTAACAACACAATGAATGACTCACCTTGCTGTCTAGTGAATAAAGAATAGTCTACCTTAGATTGAACAAAGCCAAACTCAACTAAAGCAGTGGAAAACTTGGAAAACCACATTCTAGATGCCTGTTTTAGTCCATATAGAGATTTGTTGAGTTTACATATCAGCTGTGATTGCTCCCCCTTACTGCATTGCTCCCCCTTGCTATGAAATCCTGGTGGAAGGGACATGTACACTTCCTCATGCAAATCTCCATGGAGAAATGCATTGTTAACATCAAGTTGGCTGAGAAACCAGCCTTTTATAGCAGCAACAGCAAGCACACACTTCACAGATACCATCTTAGCAACAGGTGAGAATGTGTCAATGTAGTCAAGGCCTTCCTTTTGGGTGAAACCCTTAGCAACAAGTCTTGCTTTATACCTCTCAATGGAACCATTTGACTTGTATTTGACCCTATAGACCCACTTACATCCAATAGGTTTCTTTCCTGGTGGCAATGAAGTAATAGTCCAAGTATCATTAGCTTCTAATGCCTTAATTTCAGCATCCATAGCATCTTGCCATTTGGGATTACCTACTGCTTGGTGGTAAAAAGCAGGTTCTGTGATTGAAGAAATGGCACAGCAAAAGGACTTGTATGAAAGGGAAAGGTTAGTGTAAGAAATACAAGAGTGAAGGGGGTGTGAGGTACCTGAAATGGAGGAAATTGGAAGGGCTGCAAATGAAACCTGATTACAATGGTAAGCTGCTAGATAGGAAGGAGTCTTAATAGGTCTATTAGACCTTCTAAGGGCAATAGGCGGCTGACCAACATATGGTTGTTCAACAGGTGGCTGATTGGACAAATCATGGGCATGAGATGAATCAGATACATCAGGAAACTCTTTGAATGTCCTCATCAAAATCATGATGAATTTGGACAATAGTATCATTAGATATGGGCAAGGAAGAATAGAAAGGATTAGAAGAAGGAAAATCAGTGAAAACAGAAGATTTGGTAGAATTAGAAGAGAAAATGGGCAAAGGAATGAGATTAAGAGACTAAGAATTAGTATTAGAAGAGAAAGGAAAATCTAATTCATGAAAAATAACATCCCTGGAAAGGAAAGTGGTATGAGAATCAAGATCAAGAAGTTTATAACCTTTGACATTAAAAGGGTATCCTAGAAAAACACATCTTCTAGCTCTAGGAGTGAATTTATGCTTATGAGGAGTGAGATTAGTAGCAAAACATAAGCATCCAAAAGTCCTAAGGTGAGAATAAGAAGGTGGTTTGTTGAATAAGATCTCAAAAGGTGTTTTATGATCAAGGATTGGAGAGGGAAGCCTATTAATTAAGTAGGCTGCAGTAAGAACACAATCTCCCCAAAAGGATAAAGGAACATTAGATTGAATTTGCAATGCCCTAGCAGTAACAAGGATGTGTTGATGTTTTCTCTCCACAACTGAATTCTGTTGTGGAGTATAAACACAACTCATTTGATGAATGATTCCGTTGGAATTATAGAAGTCTAGAATGCTAAACTCTAAGGTATTGTCAGATCTAATGGCCTTAATTTTGGTTCCAAATTATGTGAGAATCATGTTGTAAAAGGAAACAATTAATGGTCTAACATCAGATTTTGCTTTGAGTAAGAAAATCCAAGTAGCTCTAGATGCATCATCAACAATAGTGAGGAAGTATTTATGACCATTAGAAGTTAAAACAGAAAAAAGGCCCCAAACATCCATATGGACAAGATCAAAAGGATGAGAACATTTATTATTATTGAAGGGAAAATGAATTCTTTTCTGTTTTGCTAAAGGGCAAACAGTATAAGTTTTATTACAACAGTTCTTAAGAAAAGGAAAAACATGGCTTAGGGATTGAACCTTCACATCAGAGGGATGTCCAAGCCTTGAATGCCAAAGGGAAAACAAATTGGTAGAAAGAGTAGATGAACAAGCAGCAGAAAAAGATTTAAAAGACTACTTTGACAGAAAATCAGCAAGACAAGTGGTGGCTTGATCCAAGCTGGAATCTTGCAACATATAGAGGCCATCATGCATTTGGCCCATTCCAATCGTGCTCCAACAGGTAAGGTCCTGTATAAAACAAAATTTGGACAGAAAAACAAGGCATATGGGTTGAGTTTTAGTTAAGGCACTGACAGATAGTAGGTTAAATGTGAAAGAAGGTACACGCACATTGGTAAGGGTAATGTGAGAGGAAAGGTGTATGGTTCCAATGTGTGTGACAACAGCAGCCTCCCCATTAGGCAATTCAACCATGGAATGTGAAATTTCAGTATAAAAAGTCAACAATTTTATAGAGCAGACTATGTGATCACTAGCACCAGTGTCTATAACCCATGTGTTGAAGTTATAAGCACTCCTATTTACTGTCTTAGCAGAGAAGATTGAGTGCTTAAAGTTAGTGAGGTTACCTGCAACAGCATTGGATGTGTAAGTTACGACATTGGCTACATGAAGGGCCTGACCTGTTGTGGGTTGTGAAGTAGAACAAGAACCAATCAAGGTTAGGAGCTGATGATACTGATCTTGAGTGAATGAAGGAGTTTGATAAACAGGCATGTTTGAAGTAAATTCATGAACTCCATTGCACTGATTGCCTTGAATCAACTCAAGATTAGATGAGACTTGATGAGCAGTGGCATTCTTGTTGTTCTTGAACTTAAACCCCGGCGGGAAACCATGCAACTTGTAACACTTGTCCACGGTATGACCCATTTTCCCACAATGAGTACATACAGGTCTCTCTTTCCCTTTGAAATTGTTGCCTGAGCTTTTGGTAGCCAAAACAGTTGATTCAACTCTAACAGGATTGGTCACAGATCTTTGCATTTCTTCTTGAATGAACAAGGAGTGTGCCTTATTGACAGAAGGCAAAGGATCCATTAACAATATCTGAGTTCTGACTTGAGAGAAAGCATCATTTACCCCCATAAGAAACTTCATGGTGGATTCCTTAGCTTGAAGACTCTTCAGCCTTTGATTAATGCCACACACACATTGACCACAGGTACATTGAGGAAATGGACTCAAATTCTGCAATTGATCCCATAAAACCTTGAGTTGAGTGAAATAATCAGTGAGTGATTGCTCTCCCTGATGAATCTCAGCAATATGTTTTTGGATGTTGAAGACTTTGGTCCCATTTCCTTGACAGAAAGTATCTCAAAGATCAGTCCAAATCTCCAAAGTAGTGTCTCTGTAGATGATGCTACCTTGGAGCTTTGGTGATACGGAGTTGATGATCCAAGTTCCTACCATGTTGTCTGCACGTATCCAAGCTTGAGCAGCTACTGGTGTATTCACCAATGGTGAAGAAATGGTTAAAGATCCATCAATAAACCCAAGCTTGTTCTTGGCAATCAGAGATTTCCTCACTGATCTCGCCCAAGTAGGATAGTTTTCTCCTCCAATTAATGGTTGAGAAGTGAGAATTGCTCCTGGATTTTCTCCAGGATGCAAGAATAGAGGATCACTAAAATTGTATGAATCTTGTGAAGAAGATGAAGCCTCTGTAGTGGAAGTATTGGCCGCTGCTGTTTCTTCCATTGAAAGAGCTTATAGAACACAACAATGGTGAATGAAGAAAGCTTCAAGGAAGATGACAATGGCGGATGAAAAAAAAAAATCCCCAAAATTGAATTGAGAAACCCTAGAAAAGAGAAGAGAAAATATAGAGGTTTTGCTCTGATACCATATGAGAAACTAAATTTGTGATTGAAATGAATAATCTGTTATTAATGGAATGATCTATACACTTATATACCCAAACCGAGCATGTAACTGCCTAAATAAACTGCTATGCACGTGTGAACACATTCTAACAATTTATCTAACTACCACACATGAGTCATTAGCCTACCTTTAGTTAGGTACAAAACTACAAGAAGCTTACAACACAAAACCAACTATGTTACATCCCTATTCTGTAGTTTAGGCATATCTATACAACTTTTAATTCTCTTCAACTGTGCTACATCAGATTCATTAGTTAAACAATCAGTTAGCTCTTCAATCTTCACATTTGTTACTTTGGCACTTGCTGCTACATCATCAAAGGCTCTTGCTTGATTTGATGTACACTGATGCTCTGTTGATGCATTGTTCGCTGCACTGTGATGCAGCTTGGGCTGCATCAGTGTGGCACCTGAGACACCTAATGCACATGTAACAAAACTTGCTGATACTTTAGAACTTTGACAATCATTTTTTTTTTTAATTATCTCATAAAGAAGGAAAAGAAGTCATTTCACATGTAATACAACCTCTCTCGCTCTGTCTCATACTCTCAACTTTATACTCTCATTATGATATGACAATAAATGAAACTTGAAGTTAAAAAACCACAGAATTCAACCACCGGGCCTCCTGGCCTAAGTGGTATCCAGTTATCACAACAACAACAACCAAAAAAAAAAAAAAACCCACAGAATTCAGAATCTAAACAAAGAAGAAGAATCAAAAGTCTTAAAGCAAAAACACGATTCGACAACAAAGCCAAAATAATGGAGAGACCCACTCTGTCACACGTGCCATTTTCGGGAAGGCATGGGTCCGAGTACATAATTTATCAATCCTATAGCCCCACAACAAATTTCAACCAAAGATATCAATTAATGCATCAAAAATTTGCCAAAGAACACTCTCAAAAAAAAAAAAAAAAAAAAAACCATTCACTTCTAACCTCTCTAGACCCAAAATTTCATAAACAAAGAACTCAAAAACGAACCTCAAAAACAAAGAAAAGAGAAACAGAAACCTCACAAACGAATCTCCAAGGAAATTTTTGGTTCCTCACTCAGAGACATCAAAATCTTCCAAAAACAACCTTCATTGGATCTCGATACCTACAAATATGAGTAGCAGAACTTCAGCTCTTATTGCTTCCCTGCTACTGTTTTTCTGGCTGGGTTTTTAGTCCACCAATACTATTATACGAGTATGCTACCACCACCAATGATACCAAATAATGTTAGTCAAACCAAAAATTAAAACCTGATTATTAAGTTTACGAACTATGTCATGTCATATTATGTTCACTGGGGATAAAATTGATTCCAGTAAAACCTAGAATTGTACGACGATGTAGTTGAGGTGAATGTCGCCATCATGATTTATGCCTTTTCAGTGACAGGGCGAAAAGCGCTGATGGTTGACCTAGTCTCTTTCTTCAATCTAAGAACACGACTTTTGAGTCTTCTTCCTCTAAGTCTCCTTCCGGGTTGCACTGAAAATTGCAAATTGTAAATTGTGCTGCGTTGCACAGCTGCCTGATACACATACAGACATGAATAGTAGAATTTCCCCTCTTATTGCTTTCCTGCTTCTTTTTTTCTTTCTGGGTTTTCAATCCACCAATAATACTGTCATGGATACCATCCTACCTGGTCAATCACTGACATACCCGAAGACCATTGAGTCGCACGATGGAATCTTCGAACTTTGTTTCTTCTCTCCAGGAAATTCGACAAAGTATTACTTGGTAATACGATTCAAGAATGTTTCTGAGCAGAGTGTAGTTTGGGTTGCGAACAGAAAGTACCCATTCCCTGATTCCACTCCTGTTCTCAATATTAATCAGGATGGAGATCTTGTAATATCTGATGGCACAATGACATACGCCATGACCAACACTTCAGCTGGCAACGGTACCTATGCCATGCTATTGGATACAGGTAATCTTATACTCACAAACAGGGTCTTAGAGCTTTTTTGGCAAAGCTTTGACTATCCTACTGATACTCTTTTGCCCGGAATGACTCTTGGATATGGTCGGCCATTAACATCGTGGAAAAGTAAAGAAGACCCAGCTCCTGGTAATTTCACCCTACAGCTGGATTACTCACTGACAATAATGGAAGGGCCTGACGTATATTGGACTGGTTCACTCGCTAGCTTTGATGTTTTGTCTTCTAATTCTTGGCCTTCTATTAATTACACTTCTCAAACTCAAATTTTGAGAATCGTGTTGGATGAAACCGGGAAGCTTAAACTGCAGTCATGGTTAGAAGAAAAGAAAACGTGGAATACCTTGTTACAGTCATCCAGGTGTGGGGATTATGCTTTATGTGGAAATTATAGTGTATGCAATGAGACTGCGCAAGAACCATGTGGATGTTTGCCAGGTTTCAAACCCGTTTCTGCTGGTGCTTGGAGCAAAGGAGACGTATCCAGCGGCTGTGTGAGGAAAACTGCTCTGCAGTGCAGTAATAATAGTGATGTTCAGAAGGATGGGTTTCTTCGCATGTCTAAAGTTGATTGGCTTGATAATAATCCGCTGAGATCGGAGATTAGCAGTGATAAGGAGTGCCAATCATCTTGCTTGAACAGTTGTTCTTGTATTGCTTATGCTTTTGAGCAAAAGTTGGATCCCAGTAGTAGGAACAAGTACGGCACTGGCTGCTTAATATGGAATGGTTCTTTTTCATATCTGAAGCAACTATCAATCGAAGATAAATATGGAAATGATTTCTACCTGAAACTACCCCCCCAAGAATTGGTCACCAATGGTAAGAAATATGTATTAACTTTTGTTGGTAAAGTGGATAACTAGCTGTTCGATTTGTAATTGTATATGTTTGTGTTATTAAATTCACTCTTTCCTTCCAACAGCTTGTAGCTCAGTTTGTACACCAGGAAGACAATCTGGGTTTAAATCTCCTTCCCCTACCAATAGAATTATGAAAATAAATAAGTCAATGTTAAATTCAATTGGGCATCCTCTTGTATAACATATAAGGTACTTTATCTAATTCAGCAAAAAAAAAAAAAAAGAGTACCTCATCTATGTTTTACTCTTAAGCTAAATTGTCTTAATTTGGAACTGGGTCACCACTTTACATTTAGATTTATTGAGTTCCAAAGGTTTTTACGGGATAATTCTAGGCGTTGCCATATTATTATTACTTGAGATGGTACGCAGTGCCAATTTTTAGTTTTAAGTACAATGAATACATTTATTTATTCCTCTGATTTTCTTTGACAGACCCAAGCTCAAGGAATGAATCTAACACAGCAGCGACACCTGGAGCAACTGAAGGAGTAATGCTTGTACGAGCTAAGCAATTAGTAGCCATACTGGCTATATCTCTGCCTCTTGCAACGCTTATGTTGGGCCTCTTTGTCTATTGTGTATGGAGAAAACTCAGGATGACAAGCAAGGGTGAGAAAGAATTGCTGATAACGCTATTTAAGCAATCGAAATGTATATCCTTAATTATTGCCCTAAATATATATGTGTTGTAATTGTTCACTGTTCAGGTGAGGATTTGGTACAGTTAGATTTGGGCATGACCATAAAGTCTGAAAATTCGGAGCTGCTGGAAGAAAATAAGCGTGGAGATATCAGGAAAAAGGAAGTCAAAATGCCATTATTCAGTTTTGCAAGTGTTTCTGCTGCAACTGATAATTTCTCAGATGCAAATAAGCTTGGAGAGGGTGGTTTTGGACCTGTTTACAAGGTATGATTATCCATAAATGCAATGCTTAGGATGAGGAATGAATACAAAGGTTAACTCCTATCAACTTTACACTTGCCATGTTAACAAGAACAAACAGGCACTGCCAGTTTATTACTGCGTCTGTTATAATCACTGCTCTGCATATTTCTGTCGATTATAATTGGGCTATCCTAATTTCTTCATGGTGGCCACAAAACTAAGCTCAAGGAAAACAATTTCAGGGAATATTACTGAAAGGGGATTTGGTAGCTGTGAAAAGGCTTTCAAGAAGATCGGGCCAAGGTTGGGAGGAGCTAAAAAATGAAGCCATGCTCATAGCCAAGCTCCAACACAACAATCTTGTTAGACTTTTTGGCTGCTGCATTGAACGAGATGAAAAGATACTAGTATATGAGTATATGCCGAACAAAAGTTTGGACTTCTTCATTTTTGGTTAGTAATGTTTCATATATATATATAATTGTGATTGATTTCATGGTTGACCTTTGCATATGATCTTTTAATTGTGCACAACTAATTTCTCATAATTGTAATATAGATCCAGAAAAGCGCAAGATTTTAGATTGGCAAGCACGGGTTCGAGTGATTGAAGGCGTTGCACAAGGGCTTCTTTACCTTCATCAATATTCTAGGTTGAGGATTATTCATAGAGACTTAAAGGCTAGCAACATTTTGTTATATAGTGAAATGAATCCGAAGATATCAGATTTTGGAATGGCAAGAATATTTGGAGGAAACGAATCACAGGCAAATACAAATAGAATCGTTGGCACTTAGTAAGTACAAACCAACATGATATGTTCTCAAACAGTTTGAGAGCCAAAACATGACTACTAATATTTTAACTTGATTATGGTTTCAGTGGTTATATGTCCCCTGAATATGCTTTGGAAGGCCTCTTTTCTATCAAGTCAGATGTTTTCAGTTTTGGTGTCTTGCTATTAGAGATTGTGAGTGGAAGGAAGAACACTGGGTTTTATCAAACCGATTCTTTCCATCTTCTTGGATATGTGAGTATCCTATTTGCCACTTTTTTTTTTTTTGCAAAAGTTCAATATACTTTTTACTTCTTATTAACAATTGCTGCTTTTTTTTTTTTCTTCTTTTTTTAATATTCATATTTTCAACAATCCCCCCCATCTCACTTCCCCCCCACCCCTTAACACACATACATGCACAATATTTCAGATCCTTATGATTATAGTATTTTCATTCCAAAAAAATCCACACAATTGTAATATATTAATTTATTTGTGTTTTTCTATGTAAGGTTTTTGACATGAATAACTTATTGTTATAATTATTTCAAAGTCAGAATTTCATTTAGCATATATATGAAATAATTTTCAGTTGTTAAATGTACCCCAAATCATAAAAATTTTAAAATTATACTTTGAACATTTATGAACCATAACTCAAAGTTTTAAACTTAAATAAAATTAAACTCTAGATTTTATTATGTAATTATTCCAAGATCTATGATACCCTTGAGGGCTTTAGTCAAGGCAATATAGGCATTTTGCTTGTATAACTTGATCCAGCTCAAGCTAAGATGGAGATTTGTTGATGTGGTTTGTGGCTTCAATTGTGTCACCTGAAAGTTGGCAAACCTTTAGCTAAATTCGACTTGCACAAGGGGTTCCAGGTTCCCTTGTGTCCACCATGTGCTGAACATATATTCAACCTTTTAACTAGTACTCCTACGTGCGTGTTATAATCAGGTATCTTATCATGTGATAATGTTTAAAAGAGAGAGTGTTCTTTGGGTGTATTTGGACTTTGAATTTCTTAAGAGAGCGCTTATGCCAATATTGTAATCTGCCCATATTCATAGTGAAGTTTCTCCTTGTTGCCACTTGTGAACATAGGCATCATGCATGCCTACCATGTAACTCCACATGTTCTTTGTTTGTGTACTTCCTGATTTATTTGTTCTCTTTGTTATTAGTAGTTTGAAACTTCACTATATTATTGCACAGCATTTTTATTTTTTTCTTTCTCCAATATTTAAGGCATGGGAGTTGTGGACAAGTGACAGGGGATCGGACTTGGTGGATCCACTACTTGATGATGTATCCTGTATCCGTGTGGCATTGAAATATGTTAACATAGGTCTCCTCTGTGTTCAAGAAAATGCAGTGGATAGACCTACAATGTCTGATGTTGTCGCAATGCTTAGCAATGAAAGCACAGCTCTACCTTATCCTAAACAACCTGCTTTCTTGAATATGAAAAGTGTGATGAAGGCAAAAACAGATAATAGCAGGGTAGAAATCTGTTCTGTGAGTGATGCAACTGTTTCAATTATGGAAGGCCGGTAACATTTTTTGAATTAAAGCCATAAGCATTAGTATATCCTAGTAAATCATCCAAAAACTTTCAATTTCTATTTCTATGGCCTAACAACATTATTCAAATGTATTATGGTTCTTATATGTATCATCAAAAGATCCGTTGGTACCTGACATTCAAGAGATCAACTTCATGCATTGCTCTGGTGGAGACAAGCATGTCTGAATTGAAATTCAAGGTCTTTCTGTCACTTCAAAGTGGCAATGCTAATATAGGAAGCCATATTATGATGGAGAACGTATATTTTAGTTTTTGTTACAACCCTACAACATCTATTTTAGAGTGATTTTGAGGGACAGGACAATTTTGCATTTGAGTAAAAATTATTTTCTCATAAATGAATGTTGATAATCTAGAAGCTTTGCAATAATATTCAAGAGAAATGTTGTAAATAAGAATATTTTAGATTTTGCAAGTTTTTATGTAATTCCTTGCTGGAAAGTTCTGTTGGGGGATAGTAGTTGGGAGACTCCAAAGGAGGCCTTAACATAACATATTGTAACAATTTAATCCAAAAGTTTGAGACTGTGTTATGGTCAAATTATTTTATATTAATTTCTTCAGGTATTTGGAAAAAATTGACTTCTGCCATTTTTGGGCAAAATAAACACTTGGATATATTATTTTTTATTTTTTATGATTGTCTTGTTAAACACTTGGATATATTATTCAATTTTTTCTAAAAATTGATTTGATTTGATGGTATAAATTTAGTTGTAATTTCAAGTATATTTTTATTAATGAAATAGGTTTCATTAAAAAAAATTGTACTAGTTGTAGGGTAAATTAACAAAAAGTAGAATTTTACAGGGTGGGACGGAGTTTCGTGGGGCCCCAAGGGGGCGGAGATGGGGTGAGAGTTTTCCTTATCATACGGGGCAGGGCGACGACGAAGACCCCATACTTTGGCCCCGCCCCGCCCCATTACCATCCCTAATTAGTAGTGTCTGTCGGAGGCACTTTGAAGAAAATGTAGGAAAAAAATGGGTCAGCATTCCCCCAAAGAGTCAGGAAGAAATCATAATAACACTACTAAGGTGTTTTCCTCGGCCTGATAGAGGGATGGCCCATATTCCATTGCATTTGATAGGCGTTGCTTTAATTTGGGGGAGGAGAGCCATCGACTTTTAATATGGGTTGCTCTCAGCCCGTTGCTTGGCTACTACGAGTGAAGCTCAATTCGATAACTTCGGGCTCGATAATATGTTAAAACGTTACTTGGGTCAATGAGGCTGAGATGGACTTTGAGCTTGTGGGATTAGTAGTGGCCCACAAAGTTTTTTCCCCTTGGAGATTAAAGGTTAACCGAATACAGCCTGATAAGAAAATCCACATTTTATTTGATGGTTTTTTAATCTTTTTCATGTGTGGGATTGTAACTCTGTGCCTATGGCCATATTGTTATTTGAGGTGCCAACTGACAGATTATTAAAATTAGATAATGTGATTTTGGTTTGGTAAAAAACCAAAATCTTGGTGAAACTAGTTTAAGCACCTACGATGAAGACAAATGGTGCTGAAAGAGGCAACCTTGAAGCAGTTACTTGAAAGCTGTTACAGGAAATTATTGACATTATGGGTAGTTAATTGCTGGAAGTAACCACCCACTCTCTTGCTTGGTGGGTAGTTATGGGCTATAAATAACTACATTTCTTGTGTATAAAGGAACGCATTTTCATGGGGAGCATAGTTTGAATTTACCAGAAAGTTTCTTGAGATTATTTCTAAATTCTTACGAATAAGTTAATTCATAGGAATTTGCAATGACTTTATGCATATAGGTCCTTCCGTTGTAATTGTGATCTTATTTAATCAAGTTTATTTTAGTTTGATGCAATATTTAGGTGTTTGTTCGTGTTTGATATGAATTTGTGCTTACTATAAATTAATTTGATGTTAGAATAATAACTTAGACTTTATGTTGTTGCAATTACTTCGATCTGATTCACTTTAATCTAGTTTACTTTGACGAGGTGAACTTCGAAGCAGAGCACTTTGATTTAGTCTGATTACGTATAATTCACTTCAAATTGATTTACTTCTAATCAAGTCATTCGAATCAATGGCAATGGGAATAGCTTAGACTTTGCAATTAGACTTAATCAATCAAGTCACTTCCGTTTTTTAATCTTTTATTTACAACTTTCTCAAAAAGTCTTCTTAATTGAGGCATTTTCAAACGTCAAACATCCCATTTGGTAAGAGATTTTTAGTAATGTTGTTTAAGTATTGTAGAAATACGTGTGAGTTAAAAAGTGTTGTGAAAATATGTGTTATGGTGTTTAAACACTGAAAACTGTTATTTAAACAACAGTACCAAACGGGCCCTAATCTTTGGAATCAAAATCATCTTGAATTGGGTTTTATACCTTAAGTTTCACTTATAGATATATATATATACACACACACTAGTTGCTAATCCGTACTATGCAGGGGATTAGTAAATAAAAATTAAACATAATTATTTTATTTGAAAGTACATTTATTTGAAAATGAATAAAATTAAGTAAAAATATAATTGTATGCAAACTACTGAAGGAAGATAACAATATTTTGAATTTGTACCACTTCTTGAATCAAAACCATACAAAAATCTTTGCCTAGAATGTAGCAACAATTTCAAATAAAAATGTGCAACATATGCACATTACAGCAAGTTAAGAAATATAACTATGCAATAATACATTTTTGCATTTAGATCCAACAGGAAAAAAAATTCCCTTAAAGATGCAAAGCCTTGGCATATAATAGAGGTAATTTGCATGCTAGCATAGTGGGGAGAAAAAATATCATAAGTTAACATGCATTTGAAAGAATTTTGCAAACTAGCATCTCTAGTTTTATAGACTCGATTTCAGTCTAAAACTCAAGGGTTAAAGACTCGATTCCCACTTAGTCAGTTGGAAGTATGATGCCACATAATTCTCGAGTCTTATAAACTCAAGTTCTAAAAAGCAAAACCAAGTCTCTAAGACTCGATTTTTGTCTAAAGACTTGGTTTATAAGACTTGAAGAAGAACAGATCTGAAGACGAATAGATCTGAAGAAGAACATAAGAAGAACGATTTGAAGAAGAATAGATCTGAAGAGGAACAATCTAGAGCTCCGAAAATCAGAGGAAGAATGAAGAGACAATCAGGTCGATTGGACGATTGAATGCTAGGTGAGCCGATCTGGTCGATTAGACGATTGGACGCTGGGTGGGCGATTGGAGGAGCTGGTCTTCAAATTTGCAGCATCAAAGAACGAAGAAGAACACTGGGTGGACGAAGAAGAACGAAGAGACACGACGAAGAACAAGAAAAATAAAATGGTGAAACTCAAGTCTTAAAAACTCGAGTTCCACGTGGATATTCTTCCACATCAGATGCCACATCTTACAAATCGAGACTTAGAAACTTGAGATTTATCTTGGAACTCGAGTTTTAGACACTCGAGATGCTAGTTTTCCAAATTGTTTTGAAACGTGACAACTAACGAAATTGTTTGATATTTAAGGTTATTTGGGAAAAAAAAAATCGCATATGATATGATATCTATAAAATGAACTTGCTTTTAGCTTCATGCAAAGCTGAAACACCAACATAGAGATCTAATATAGCCCCAATCTTCTATGGGTCAAATAATTTGGTGAAACATTAGACACAATCACTTATTTAAAAAATTAGTACAAAAGACCATATTAGGTTTGACCATTTTATTAGTTGAAAAAATTTTCAACAAAGCCAAAGCTTATCTACAAAAATCGGTGAATTCCAGATGGAATCAAAGGCAACACAAATATTGGTAATGTTTATTGCAATGGTAAATATCTCTATTGCACTTACAATTCATAAAGGTAATGTTTATTTCCATACCTACTATTTGTTTAGTATGTATGTAAAGTTGACTTAATATGTATCCTTCGCAATTGCATTACACACGGTATGTACAATTTTGAAGCAAGTCAAATGGTTTAGTGAACCAAACAAAATCTAACACAAATAAATATCTAAAACATAACCAAATCCAACCTTTATACCTTTATCTAATCCAAATGCCTAATCTATCCCAAGAAAATACCCAAACCTAGATCATATTTGTTAAAGAAGATATATACTATATTTAACAATATTTGATGCACAAAATTTTAAATTAAAAAAAAAAAAAAAAAAAAAAACTAGAAAGGACATATGACCTTTAGTTTGGTTTCAATAGTGACATAATGAAAGCCAATCAATAGATTAACTAACCCCTATGACAAAGAAAGACAACTCAAATCAGTAATTTTATTCGGTAGAACAAAATAGTATATAATTGATGTTAAGATATGGTTGTTACTTAATGTCATTAATCACAACAATATAAAGAGAAGTATATAGGTTGGTAATCCAAGTATACTCTGTTATCCATTAGAAACTGTTAGTAGAGATAGACAGATCTATCATCAAAAGCTTAGGTGACACACTAATGACATAAAACTAACCGTCAAGCAATAGTTTTAAAACCAACACAAGGTATGTAATAAACTAATAATTAAAAAAAAAAAAAAAATGGTGTTCAAAGTGGGATAGAAGCAAATAAAAGCAGCATTAAATAGATACATAACTACTAAAATGGCTTTCACATCAATATCTAGAAATTCTTAAGGAAATAATATTCTCAAAAGTAACCGCACGCCACTTTGACTCCAAGCAAAATTATGAAAAGACCAGGGTAAAAGTTCTAAAATTTTAAACCTCCTATTCATATCAAACAAATGCTCAGATCAATGACCACTACAATTTTAAATCTTATCCATCATAAATAACCTAAAATTTACACATGCAAAACTGCAAAAATGCTGCTTTATTATTAGGGGGAAAAAATTAAGAGCAAAATATTATCTGCATAGATATGACTATCTCAAACTGAAGATTAAACTTCAACATTAATCATTTCAACAGCATACCAATTATGTTTTAAATGTAAGTTTGCATCTGACAGAATTCAAGTAGCTAAATACATGCTGACCAAAATGAGCAATGTCCATTGAAGCAAAATTACTTAAAAAGGGAAATTGAAAAAGGTCAATCATGTTGCATACCAGATCTGCATTATCGATGACAGCAACATCTGCTTGTTTCACTGCAGTCAACTCAAAGGCTCCCTTAAAGGTCCAAGTGGGAGTATTGGCAGTTTCCCCACAGCCTTGACCCATTGACCATTACTATCTCTAGATCATGCTGCAAGCTCCAGTGCTTTATTACAAAAAAAAAAAAAAACAAAAAAAAATCTAAAGATTTTCTAAGGCAAAACCTAATAACTATTTAGCATCAAATCAACTATTCCTAAAATTTTTATTGAACCCCATAAACAAAACTATCTGCAACAAACAACCCATATATATCACTAAAAATTCTGAAACCACAATCTACATCAATATAAATTAATTTTTCAGCCAAATAAATTAATCACCAGGCCCACTCTTAGGCCTTTCAAAAACACACAAACTAAAAAAAACCATTAAATTGATACTATATCCACTACGAAACCCATCCCTATCCATAATATTTTCTTACAAAACCTATAGAAGTGGATTTTCTATGAGTGTTTCCTTGACTTCAACAACAAAAAAAAAAAAAAAAAAAAGTAGAGAGGAAAAAGGGTTAGGAATTGAAATCCATAAATTGATAGAAAACCTAGTTGAAGACATATAATTAAAACTTAGCTTCAAGGCTCTGTTCTATGCCCAGATTAATGACCGCTACAATTTTAAATCTTATCCATCATAAATAACCTAAAATTTATATTACACAAACTGATTTACAGATGAATTGTATTTTTGTATAATATAATGTAATTTTTTACGTCAAGGCAAAGTTAAATGATGATTCCAAAGAGCAACAATAAAAAGCATAGCAATGCGAAGGTCTATTGGCATATTAGAGACTTGTAGTAGAATTTAACTTGCCTTTTTATTTATACCTAACATTATAAAGAGAAAACGTGACTTAATATGAAAAGAAAACAGTAACTTGGAAAGAGAACAACTTTTTGATAAAATAGTATTAAAATGACTATTTCATGAATCCACCCAAAAATTATGCCCATGACAAACTAAACACGTTACAATTGAACAAATACAGCATAACCTCCTCTTATAATACTTTGCCACTAAACACCGTTGCATTTTTCTGAATCCAAATATGTTGCAATGAAGTGCTATATTAATAAAATCGAACTACCTCAGGTGAAATCCTAACTCCATTGTCACATGCTTATATGCAAATTGGGTCGTGATCTATTAATTGAAGAAAAACCATGTAAACCAACTGACTTGCCACCTCCTCATTATAGTTAAGCTACAACCAACTGAGGTTTGATGACTAATTTGCACATGAGTTTTCACATTTGACATGATTTATATCTATTTATAAAGAAAATTTCAACATTAGAATATGGCATAAAACCAAAAATGCACAATCCTAACATAAATCAAAAGGAGTGGGAATAAGCACATCAAATAGTCCAAACAATTAAATTTCCAGTATTCAAACCCAAGTCAGCACATCCCCCAATATGCATAAAGCAGAATGTAACAACGTCTAAGATATAGAACATAAATACAAAACTTAATGGGTAATCATCAGATAGTTTATGACAGTTCATCTATACTATTATCCCAACACATGTACAAGCTTTAAACTTACGTAGATGCAAAAATGCCAAGTAATACCAGCTGCTCTTAAAGGCATTTTGTTGAACACCTAGTAGATATAACCAAGAAATAGAACTTGGTTAATCTACAAGTGTTGAAAATAGAGGGAACCATAATTTCCAGTATCTAAGACATATATAGAATAGTGGAATTCACAAATCAAAAACATATTGATACATCAAGTAAAATTTAAGGAACCAACATCAAATCACCTAAACTGCTATCGGAAATTTTATTAAAAACAAATCAGGTAATAAAAAAGATAATAAAAAAACTATACTTGGGTTAGATATTGGAGTGTAGTAGAAGAGGGCAGAGAGTAGAGCAAACATATTCTTATGACCACACCCACATTTTCTTACTACATCACCTTTGCCTTGTTTTTCCTCATTAATTGGCAGTTTTTTCTTGTATCAATATTCATAAGCCAAAAAAAAAATTTGAAGTTTATATGATATCCCAATGCATTAATAGGGAAACTAAAACAATTCCTTAACTCAACACAAATCAAACAAAACAAAGAATCAAACAAAACACAACAAAAAATCTATTTGGAATTCTCATAAATGATCATAGAAACCAATGCTTATGACCAATCTTCAACCAACAAGAATTCCCACAATTGATATTCGAATAAGAAATACATACCCACTTGAAAAAGACAGCCCTTGGCTTCTACTTAGGGGATTTTGTGGGAAGTTTTTTGGGACTATGTGAAATCAATCAAAAAGGGAAAAAATAGAAGCAAGAGATCCTTAAACTTAATACCTGATCTTGATATCAGTGGTAAAACAAAACCAAATAAATAAATAAATTCAAAGAAAAGAGAAGGAAGAGAAGAAATGTACCTAATAGCAAGCGATCTGGTAGAGAAGGAAGCAACTGAATCATGAGATTTTCCTGTGTATTTTTGGTCTTTATTAGGTTTTCAATTTGGGGGTAACAGAGACCACCTTTTTTAAGGTAAGAAAGAAAATATTATTAAAAAAGGAACAGCAGGGTTCAAAATAATGAACAAAGAGTAACAGAGACAACTTGTAGTTGGATACTTGTGTTATACTTTGTAACCCTATGATTGATTGCCACCCTCTAGCCTAGACGAAAATCAATTTTCTTATAAAAATTTCATTATAACCAATCAATGTGGCAAATTATGCAGAGGAAAATCATTAAGAATTATTACCTTTGCTTGTTTAAAATAGAATCAACCAAAGATGTCTTTCTAGGATCAACATGAGCCATAATCTCTATATTCCTTACGTCTCCTCATAACTGGTTCCTCTCTAATAGGCCACAACACATAAACCTTTATCAAAACGAAATCTAGGCTAGATACCTAAATTAGAACTAAGCAATCCATAACAAACAAACCTAAATCATATTTAATGCCAAAATATTTGTTTATAAGAAAATACCTTTACTATTATGGTATGTGGTATTATGGTGGTGGGATGCTGCCTAAAGGTGGTTGCTAGCCTAACGATGCTGGTAGCCCTCAGACTTATCTCTCTTTCTTTTCAATGTTTTTCTTGCTTTGGGGCTTTGCTTGCAAATAGGGTAAAACTTGTATGTAAAAATTGTTGTTGCAAGAAATAAAGTATAGAAAGCAGAGGAGAGAGGGGGAATGTGGAGAAGAAAGAAGTTTGAGCAATCAAAATCAAGCAAGCTGAATTGAAAATTACAATTTCAAACACAACCTCACTATGAAATTCTACCATAATTCAAATATCACTTAGTTTAAATAAAAGTAATAAAACTAACCCCAAAAAGTATCATTGTGGAAAAAAATTTTAACAAATAAATTCAAGCAATCAAAATCAAGCAAATCCATCTTAAAATTACAATTTCAAACACAATTACACAAACCCACTATGAAGACATATGCTTTTATCAAACCATTTGATTAACAAAATTGCATACAAAAGTAAAGCCAATAAAAAACACCAATAAAGGAAAACCTAAGAAAAACCAAGAGAGAATGGTCTGCTATGGAGGCCGGGTCGGAGATTGAAAACATTGGTACCCATGGTCATGCCCTTGCAAGCTTTCTACGAAATAACTTGGGTCTGTGTTTGAGAGAGGGGTAGAGGATAGAGGTTCTATGCTTGACGTTGGACCGAAAGGGAAAAACAAAAGAAGATAATTTCACCGACAGCGGTTCTACTGTGTGACGGCAGCAAGCTAGTGGAGACAATCCTATATCCTATCTCTATTCACAGAGTTTCTTCTCGCAAAGGAAAATGGGTAGAGGCAAAATTGAGGTGAAGTTGAGAATATATAAAGAGACGAGGGAATTTGGAAAGTAGCTGTGTAAGGGTCTACAATGTAATAAGTTAACACGCATTTGAAATGTTTAAGCAAACTAGCACCTCGAGTTTTAGAAACTCAAGATCTATATTAAAACTCGAGTCTCAAAGACTCGCTTTGTGCTGGATGAGTTGGATAGAAAATGCCACATAGATCTTGAGTCTTAAAGACTCGTTTTCTACAAAATAAAAATCGAGTCTTAAAGACTCAATTTTCTTACGGAAATTTTTTTTTATACTCATAGATATCGAGTATTAGAAACTCAATATTTAATCAAAATTTGCATAGAACACGAGTCTTATAGACTCGAGTTTCGTTGGGAAAAATTTTATAAACACAGATACACGCATCAGTCACTAACTTAGCCCTCACTCTCTCACCCATAACACTCAGCCTCACTAACTCACTGCTCACTCACCCATAACTCTCACACTTCTCACACCACATTACCTCTCACTCTCACTCACCACATTGCCTCTCTCACTACTCTTCCCTCTCAACAAATTCATATCTTAGGTAAGGGATTTTTTATTTGATTGTCATTGTAGTTGGGTATTAGTTGTTGTTGGGTGTGAGTTAAAGAGTTTGACTATTTATTTTGTAGAAAGCTAACATAACTTAGTTAAGATACCAATATCGTGAATTATAGAACTTTGTTTTGTTAGTGTTAATTTTTTGAGTATTTATTTGCATGGTTTTTGTTATCAAAATGTTATTCATCATTTCTAGGCTCTTATTTTTTCATGATCTTACAAGGTTTTTGACTTTATTCATCATTGTTTTGGGTACGAAATGGGTAGTGAATGAATTGTAATGAATGGGTATGAAATGGGTATGTAATGAAATGAGTGACTTACTCCTTTCGAATGAATTGTAATGAAATGGGTATGTAATTCATGCCCTTTGAATGTGTAATGAAATGGCTTTTTTGTATTGGTTATGAAATGGGTATGTAAATGTTATGGGTATGTAATCAAATAAAATGTTGTATACTTTTACAAGGATTTTGGTTTTGTGTGTGTGTGTGTGTGTGTGTGTGTGTGTGTATGTGTGTATTGGGTATGAAATGGGTAGTCTTAGCATGACGAAAAAAGGATTTGGGTATGAAATGTGTAACAAATGTGTAATGAAATTCATACCCTTTGAATGACCTTTAACACAAATGTTGAAGCCCTAATATTTGCATGAAACTGATTATGGGTGTTAAGAGGTATTAGGTATACACAGGCAAGGCCTAATTATGTTGTAAGCCTAATACCTCCAACACTAGGATCCAACGTATAATAATTGTTTGATGTGGATTCTTCCCAATGTTTAATAAAAAACTAAGTTAAAAGAATTATTTTTGGGGATCCTTGCTGAATGGACAATTAGCAGCAGTAAAAAGACTTTTAAGAAAATCTGGACAAGGATAGGAAGAGCTAAAAAATGAGGCAATGCTTATAACCAAACTCCAAAACAAGAATCTTGTGAAACTGCTTGGCTGCTGCATTGAAAGAGATGAAAAGATTTTGATCTATGAATATTTGCCCAATAAAAGCTTAGATTATTTCCTTTTTGGTATGTAGTTTTACACAATCCTAATTACTTTCAAAGTCATCTGCTTACATTATGCTTGTTCAAAGTTCAAAATCTGGTTGTAACTAGGGTATCATACACATAATGCCTGCCAATTCTTTCCTGTCTTCAATCTGACTATCTGTATGTAATATTGAGACAAATCCAATTAGACACAGGATAATAGATTGGGCAACCCGAACTCACATCATTGAAGGGATTGTTCAAGAGCTTCTTTACCTCCATCAGTATTCCAGGTTACAAATCATTCACAGAGATTTGAAGGCCAGCAACATCTTGCTGGATAAAGATATGAATCCTAAAATATCAATTGTTGGATTGGCAAGAATTTTTTGTGGGATTAGGTCATAAGCAACCAACCGAACTGTGGGGACTCAGTAAGTATAATCCATAAGTATGTATGCTCTATAGCAAATATCAGTAATAAATACAGTGTTCACAATGAAGTTACTAATTAGTTTGTTTAACAATGGAATACAGTAGCTATATGTCCCCGAAATATGCCATGGAATGCCTCTTCTCAATTAAATCTGATGTCTTTAGTTTTGGAGTATTATTGTTAGAGATCTTGAGTGGCAAGAAGAATACTAGTTTCTACTGGATTGACTCTATCAATCTTATTGGATATGTGAGTAATGGACCCTCTTACTTTTAAGTTAACAAAAGCTTAGAAAATGTGTTTGCGTTTGACCATTTGAGTCCGTGTGTGTGAATTATACCATCTCTTGACCTTTCAAAGGATTATATTTTGAGTCAGTAATGTTGATTTAAAAGTTATATACCAGTGTCAAATTAAGTTTCCTCTAAACTTATGTAGCTACTTTTCGGTATTTTACCCAAGATCATTTCTAATGCTCCTTTAATTCAATTTGCAATTCTTCTTATTTGTGATGTATACTATGCTAAGGGCATCATGAATGGCACTTACTTTAGTTTTGGTGCTAAATTTTCTTCAGGTGTGGGATTTGTGGAAAAGTAATAGGTCGTTGGAGTTGATGGATCCAATCCTTGGAGATACTCCTCTTGTGAATGTCCTTTTGAGTTACATAAACATAGCACTCCTTTGCATCCAAGAAAATGCAGCTGATAGGTCTACCATATCAAATGTGATCTCAATGTTTAACAAGGAACCTGCACTTCTACCTTCACCAAAATAACCGGCGTTTTCATTTGCCAGAGGTGTGGTGGATTTGGGTTCATCTAAGAGAAATCCAGAAATTTGTTCTTTAAATGACGTGACAAGCTCTATTTTGGAAGCTCGGTGACAATTTAGACTTTGGGGATCATACCTCAATTGTTTATCTTGTTACCTAAGCATGTTTTAAATAAACAATAATATTATTGAACTTGAGAAACCAAAATTTACCATTAGTCATTAGCTCATTGCCATGTTGATGTCTATCAAGTACTACATTTAAAGCTTCTTCTTCCTGTTTCTCCTACTTTCATTATATACCTCCTCCTCTTCTTCTTCTTCTTCTTCTTCTTCTATTTTCAGGGCCACTTCTAAAAGCCTACACTCAAAAAAGGCCAAGGCCCAAGCAAATGCCATTTTTTGGAATAAAAATAATAGTAATATTATTTTAGCTTGAAAAACTTGGAAGTCATGATTAAGGTTTTCAAATTAAATTCAAGCGCATACTTATATTGACTAATGCAATATAAACAATGTTATCCTCCTATAAAGAGAATAAATTCAACCGAGTAGTTCATTGGTCAATGCAACTACGTGATTGAATCTGTTAAGAAATTAAGCTATAGTAGCATTTAAGAAAATGTATCTACATTTTTCCCAAAAGAAATATATTTAGGAAGTACAATACTAGGAATTTAGACTATCTCCACTCCTTGAAAGAGAAGAACGAACAGAAGCTATTACCATCCACCTTAAGTGGTTTTGTTACCATCCAAGTACTTAATTGAAACAAGCTATCATCCATAAATAGGACTTGAAAGCAAGAAAGAAGACAGAATTAGCTTTAATTAGTTTGGCTACTACAATCGCTATCTTACAAATTTTTATCACAGGATTAGTATGATTAAAGTGGGACTGCAAAAGGCTTTGCTCTTGTAAAGAAATATCAAGTTCTTTATCGAGCACTAAGGCCTCATTTGGGAGTAGCGAATGGAATGGAATGAAAAGAATAATTTTAGAATATTCTTCCCTTCCCTTGTTTGAGAGTTTTAATGAAGGGAATGGAAAGCTCATTCCATTGTTAGGAGGGAATGGAATAAGTAGAAGGGAATACTCATTCCCCTCTATTCCCTTAAAACCTCAAATTTTCATTCCCCCCAAAATTGGGAGGAATGGGTGGGAATTGAATTAAATTTAATGATTTTTTTACTAAAACTCCCAAAATACCCCTATATATTCAACCCTTTATTTTAAAATATGGGTCAAATAATAATATTGTTATAAAATGATTCCATTCTGTTCCTTAATGTTGCTCTTAAACAAGTTTACTTACATTCCATTCATTTTCATTTCTTTATTTTAAAACATCCAATCAAGGTTACTTAAATCCATTTCATTTCATTCTTTTCCATTCATTTCCCTTAATTAAATGCATTCCATTCCTTTCCATTCCTTTATGATCATTCCATTTCATTCCCTTATGAACTTCCAAACAAAGCCTAAAAGAAAAAACTAGATTAATTAAACCAATTTAAATGTTAATTCTTTTAGATTTATATGAAAAGAAAAATCTGAATGGATCCTCTCCATTAGAGACAAACAGATAAGATTGATGTTAGCAATAAATAAATTAATATTTTTTTTAACTGACCACAAAAAATTTCATGTTAGTGTTCAGAACCTGAGTCTGAATGTGTGGGAATGGGATTGTGAAAGTGGCTGATTTAAGGTAGGCAGGATAGGTAGAAAAAAGAGGTTAAGACTTAAGAGAGTCACTAAGACCAAGTAACTCTGTGCCTGTGGCCATGTTTGAGGTTTGGCCATCGACTTTTGACGTGGGTTGCTCGGCTTGACTACTTTGGGCTTGTGGTATTCGTACCAGCACAATCATTTTGGGCCCACAAGGTTTTTTCCTCTCCGAGATCAAAGATTTGAGATAAACCGCATTGCACCTGATAAGAAAATCCACATTTCATTTTGATGGTCTGGTTTTTTTTTTTTTTTTTTTTTTTTTTGGGGACAAGAGTTGATGGTCTTTTTTTTATATGTGTGGGATTGAAACTCTGTGCCAGTGGCCCTATTTGAGGTGCCAAATGAAGATGATTAAAATTAGAAATGTGATTTTCGTTTGGTATATGCTATCATAATTTTTTGTTTTGTTTTTGTTCTTTAAATTGTATCCCTACTGGATTAGGAGTCCAAATTAGTGGGATATACGATGCAATCCTATGAGCCTCTTTTCTCTCTCTCTCTCTTTTAAGTAAAGATTAATTATCGACACAAGCTGACATGATAAAATAATTATTCAATTGGTGATGGGTTTATGGATAAATTGAGAGAATGAAAAAGTGAAGAAATGAAAAACTTATTTGTTTGGTTAAATTGTGGGGATTTTAGGCAAGTGACAATTGATCATGTTATGAAACTAAATGTAAAACTTAAGTACACTATCTTGGGCACACTACATTAGCTTTCCCAATTAATTTTAATTTTATTGACCAATAAATCACAAAAACTTAGAAAATGTACTCTTAAAATTTAATTAGGTAACCTAAGGTAAGGACAATTAAATTCATTGCAAACAAGTGTTAAATTTTAATTGGATAATCTAATGTGTTATATCTAAGGTACTATATCGCAAACAAGTGTTAAAATCTTCTTTAATTTGAGGTCGGTAACTACTTTACATTTACACTTGTTGAGTTTCAAAGTTTTTAGCGGATAATTCTTGGCTTTGCCATATTATTATTATTTGAGATAGTGGGCACTGCCAGTTTGTAATGCAAGCACAATGCATATATTTATTTATTTCTCTGATTTTCTTTGACAGTCCCAATCTCAAGGAATGAATCTAGCCCAGCAGAAACGCCTGGAGCAACTGAAGGAGTAATGCTTGTACGAGCTAAGCAATTAGTCGCCATACTGGCTATATCTCTGCCTCTTGCAACGCTTATGTTGGGCCTCTTTGTCTATTGTGTATGGAGAGAACTCAGAATGACAAGCGAGGGTGAGAAAAGAATTGCTGATAAGGCTATTTAAGCAATCAAAATGTAAATCCTTAATTATTGCCATAAATATATGTGTTGTAATTGTTCACTGTTCAGGTGAGGATTTGGTACAGTTAGATTTGGGCATGACCATAAAGTCTGAAAATTCGTAGCAGCTGGAAGAAAATAAGCGTGGAAATATCAGGAAAAAGGAAGTCAAAATGCCGTCATTCAGTTTTGCAAGTGTTTCTGCTGCAACTGATAATTTCTCAGATGCAAATAAACTTGGAGAGGGTGGTTTTGGACCTGTTTACAAGGAATGATTATCCATAAACGCAATGCTTAGGATGAGGAATGTATACAAAGGTTTAACTCTTATCAACTTTACACTTGCCATGTTAATGAGAACAAATAGGCACTGCCAGTTTGTCACTGCATCTGTTATTATCCCTACTCTGTATATTTCTTCATGGTGGCCAGGGGTGGAGCCACATAGTGGCTTGGGGGGGCCGTGGCCCCTGCAAAAAAAAAAATTTTCCCATTAGACTATGAAGAAAAAATAATTAGGCCCCCCCAACCTTAGACTGCCGGCCCCCCCTACCAATTTCTCACCCATTCTCCCAGGCCTCAATCAAAAATTAGGAACATCCTTAAATCAAAAAAAAAAAAAAAAAAAATTATCTGTTCTACTTTCAAGCAAAAAAAAAAAAAAAAAAAAGCCCAAAAAAAATTGAACTAAAATCTGAAAAAAAAAAAAAAAAAAAAAAAAAAAAAAAATTTACAGAGAAGCCCACGGTGAGCCCAGTAGCTCGCTCATGGCAAGCCCACGCATTCTCAACCAAAAAAAAAATAAATAAATAAATAAAAAAATAAAAAAAAAATAAAAAAATACAGAGAATTAGAAAATCCAACCATCACATCGCTGGCAGAGAAATCAAATCGCTGGCAGAGAAAGCATACCCCAATGCCCGATACTGCCTATAGAGAAAATCAAACTCAACAGCAAACCAAACACAGAGCACACAGAGAGAAACACAGAGAACACAGAGAGACAGAGGTTTTTATCTATAAAAAAATAAAAATAAAAATCTCCAATACACAAATAAAAACCAAACCCCAGCAAACCCACGGTCACGTCGCCGCGACGCCGCAGCTCGCTCGTCGTCGCCGTCGTCGCTCGCCCCTCATCGCAGATCGGAGATCGGCCTCTGTCTGGTGCTCCCTCCGGCCTTCCCTCAAGGTATTTCTCTCTTTTTCTCTCTCTCTTTATCTCACTGTCACTAAAATGAAAAATGAAATGAAATTTTTGTAGATCGTAGACGCCAAACGGTAGATCGGTCATCACTCATCGGAGATCTGCCGTTGACTCGTTGCTTCCTCCACTCCGGCTCCGGCAGTCTGGCCCTCCCTCAAGGTTTTTCTCTCTGACTCTCTCTCTCTCTCTCTCTCTCTCTCTCTCTCTCTCTCTCTGAATGACCGAATGGTTTTAATGGAAATGAAATCTGCCTGAGTCTTTTTATTCTTTAAACTTTAATAGCATCTCACTCATTCATTGGTTGATTTTTACCTTTTTTTTCTGTTTGTCTTTATCTTATCCGGTTATTCCTTTTTGTTGGTCCATGGTCAGTGTGTTGGTTTTTAGTGTAAACCAACATTATTAAATAATAATTAATATTTATTCAAAAGCTAATAATTAAATTATTAGCTATCATTTATTGCAATTTTTTAAGAATTGTTTAATTGTTTATTGTTATATTTTAGGAATTGTAACAAAGGATATGTGTTTACTCTTTTAAGGCTATTTCTTAGGAATTGTTTAATAATTTATTACTGTAGTTGACTTCAACTTTATCTCTTTAGTATTTTATAGCCCGTATGTTTCCGCAGTTTATAACTTTTGTGTGTTATAAACGGGAATGAAACTCTCATTCCAAAATAATGCGTAATTTACTGTACAATTGGAAACAAATTGGCAAACGAGAGTTTTATTAATTGTTACGTATGTACGCATATTTTACGTGTAACATACTCGTAATTACCAACTAGGATTAAAGCATTATAATTAATGACAAATAAATTAAAGCAATATAGTTTATTGTTATGCTAAACAACAATAATTAAAACTAAACAACAATAATTAAAAACAAGACTTCGCAACAGAATGGAGGATGAGCTTTTGGCAGATAATATGATAGTTTATATAGAGAAGGAAATTGCAGGGAATTTCACTATAGAGATGATAATGGATGAATTTTATTCCATGAAAAATTGTCGTCAGGCATGATTTGATTCGGTTGATGACCTGACCTGACCCGAATAATGGGAGATTTACTGAGGCTTAGTCCATGGAGCGGAGGTTTGGGCCGACAAAAAATTTTTGGCCCGTTTTGTAACCCATTGTGAATCCTGTGCGCAGGATATAAAAGGTGTTTTTTTTTGTGATTAGGGATTTGTCTTGTTGTTGTTTTTGAGAAAGAAAAACACTATAGCCACACATTGTAATTTTCTTTGATAATAGTGAAATCCCTGCAACTCTGTGGACATAGGCAAATTGCCGAACCATGTAAATACTGTCTTGTGCGTGTGATTGTTTTACTTTTGGCGTTTTGTTTTCTCTATTTTTTTGTTTCTCATAGGTTTGAAATTTCGGTTGAATTCCCAACATGTTCAAGTATATAATAATATATGAAAGTTGATAATTTTGTATCCAATAGACTTAAAAATTATATTTGGTATATCTTTGTTACAACCCAGCCCCCCCAAGTATGTATTCCTGGCTACGCCCCTGATGGTGGCCACAAAACTAAGTGTAAGGAAAACAATTTTAGGGAATATTACTGAAAGGGGATTTGGTAGCTGTGAAAAGGCTTTCAAGAAGATAGGGCCAAGGATGGGAGGAGCAAAAAAATTTAAGTACGAGTATATGGCCAAATAAAAGTTTGGGCTGCTGCATTGAACGAGATGAAAAGATACTAATATATGAGTATATGCCAAATAAAAGTTTGGACTTCTTCATTTTTGGTTAGTAATTTTATATATATATATATATATATAATTGTGATTGATTTCATGGTCAATCTTTGCATATGATCTTTTTATTGTGTACAACTAATTTCTCATGATTGTAAAATAGATCCAGAAAAACGTAAGATTTTAGATTGGCAAACACAGATTTGAGTTATTGAAGGTGTTGCACAAGGGCTTCTTTACCTTCATCAATATTCTAGGTTACGGATTATTCATAGAGATTTAAAGGCTAGCAAAATTTTGCTAGATAGTGAAATGAATCCGAAGATATCAGATTTTGGAATGACAAGAATATTTGGAGGAAATGAATCACAAGCAAATACAAATAAAATCGTTGGCACTTAGTAAGTACAAACCAACATGATATGTGCTCAAACAGATTGAGAGACAAAACATGACTACTAATATTTTAACTTGATTATGGTTTCAGTGGTTATATGTCTCCTGAATATGCTTTGGAAGGCCTATTTTCCATCAAGTTGGATGTTTTCAGTTTTGGTGTTTTAATGTTAGAGATTGCGAGTGGTAGAAAGAACACTAGGTTTTATCAAACCAATTATTTCCATCTTCTTGGATATGTGAGTATCCTATTTACCACTTTTTTTTTTCTTTTTTTCTTTTTTTTGTGAGCAAAAGTTCAATTTACCCTTGAGGGCTTTAGTCGAGGCAATATAGGCTTTTTGCTTGTATAACTTGATCCAAGTGATCCAACTCAAGCTAAGATGGAGATTTGTTGACGTGGCTTGTGGCTTCAATTGTGTCACTTGAAAGTTGGCAAACCTTTAGCTAAATTCGACTTACGCAAGGGCTTCCAGGTTCCCTTGTGTAAACCATGTGCTAAACATATATTCAACCTTTTAACTAGTACTTCTACGTGCGTGTTGTAATCAGGTATCTTATTGTGTGCTAATGCTTAATAGAGAGTGTTCTTTGTGTATATTTGGACTTTGAATTTCTTAAGAGAGCGTTTATGCCAATATTGGAATCTTCCCATATTCATATTGAAGTTTTCTCCTTGTTGCCGCTTGTGAACATAGGTATCGTGCATGCCTTTCATGTAACTCCACATGTTCTTTGTGAATGTACTTACTGATTTATTTGTTCTCTTTGTTATTAGTAGTTTGAAACTTCACTATATTATTGCACAACATTTATTTTTTTTCTTTCTCCAATATTTAAGGCATAGGAGTAATGGACAAGTGACAGGGGATTGTACTTGGTGGATCCACTACTTGATGATGTATCCTCTATCCGTGTGGCATTGAAATATGTTAACATAGGTCTCCTCTGTCTTCATGAAAATGCAGCGGATAGACCTACAATGTCTGATGTTGTCGCAATGCTTAGCAATGAAAGCACAGAGCTCTACCTTATCCTAAACAACCTGCATTCTTGAATATGAAAAGTGCGATGAAGGCAAAAACAGATAATAGCAGGGCAGAAATTTGTCCTGTGAGTGATGCAACTGTTTCAATTATGGAAGGCCGGTAACATTTTTGAATTAAAGCCATAAGCATTAGTACACCCTAGTAAATCATCCAAAAACTTTCAATTTCTTTGCCTATGGCCTAACAACATCATTCAAATGTATTATGGTTCTGATATGTATCATCAAATGATCCGTTGGTACCTGACATTCAAGAGATTAGCTTCTTGCATTGCTCTAGTGGAGACAAGCATGTCTGAAATGAAATTCAAGGTCTTTCTGTCACTTCAAAGTGGCAATGCCAATATAGGAAGCTATATTATGCTGGAGAACGTATATTTTAGTTTTTGTTACAGCCCTACAACAAACTATTTTAGAGTGATTTTGAGTGACAGGACAATTTTGCATTTGAGTAATAAACTTTGTCTCATAAATGAATGTTGATAATCTAGAAGCTTTGCAATAATATTCAAGAGAAATGTTGTGATTAAGAATATTTTAGGTTTTGCAAGTTTTTTATGTAATTCCTTGCTGGAAAGCTCTCTTGGGGGATAATAGTTGGGAGACTCTAAAGAAGGCCTTAACTTGACATACAGTAACAATTTAACCCAAAAATTTGAGACTGTGTTATGGTCAAATAATGCTATATCAATTTCTTTAGGTTTTTTTTTTCTTTCTTTTTTCATGTGGGACTTCCACACACATTTGTATCTAACAATCTTCTCCTTACATGTCATTATCTCTTAATTTGTTGTATTCCACACTTCTTGATGGGTCAAACATAAGTTCAAATAGCACAACTTGGTTTTGGATTTTTTCCTTCGCTGTGTTTTTTACTTCACCTGCATAGACTCTCATATGAGATCCATGAGAACCACATAAAAACCGAAGTTGAGAATTTCATTAATAAAATTTCAGTGGATTTTTCTCATTTCAGGTGGATTCAAGTAACAGCTCCTACTAGACTTAAAAGGTTTCATTAAAGTTAAAATAAGATCTAGCATCTATCACGCTTTCCATTCTACATCACGATCTCTAAGTCTTAAACAAGTAAAAACAATCTTTGATATACTATATGTGACATTTGGTCGAAGGAGTTAAGGTAAGAAAGGAGTGACACAGGTAGGTCCATAAATTCCGAAGGGTTTGAAAAAAATGCCCTCATATTTTCCCTGTCTATATTTAAATTTCCTTTTACATTTTATTTTTTGAAGATATATAGGCGACCCTTCAAATATATATATAAAAATTTAGAGAAAGTTAATGGACACAAGTTTTATGCCATTGCTCTAAAAGATGTGTAAGCTTAAATATAGGGAAAAAAAGGTAATGAGTCTGGAAAAATAATAATTCACCAATCACAATTACATATGTTATCAAGTTATAACAATATACGTAGTCCTAGAAGTAGAAGAACTGGAAAAGCTATCACTAATAATTATAATAAGATAAGGATTAGAGTTTGATTACCTTTGTTTTACAAAACAATATCAAATCAATTCATTTAAATTTTCTTATTTAATTAATAGAGTTTGCAACAGATGTGGAGAAATCAAATATAGCTGTGTCTCTGTCAGTGTCAGGGTCCCAGGGAAGACAATGGTGAGGAGAAAAATACAATTTTGATTGTGGAAAGTTTGAGTGTATAATCAATTAAATAGGCATTGTAGTGTGATATAGATAAGCTCGCCAGAGCTTAGCATTTTCTTGGTAGTTTCTGAGACAAAAACTCGTGATTTGGTTTATGATAGAAAAAGCAGGTTCATGTCATTTTCACTTCACTGGAAAAGCTCTCAATGACTTGGAAGTTGGAATTATGATTACTTATAAGTAATTATAATTAATACTGTCATTAGTTCAATTGGAATTAGTTCAGTTGACTCTCATTTTCCTGTCAAATTAATACTACAGATAAGTCATTCGTATAAATCCGCGGTTTCGTCGCTTTCCCCCACTTTCTTCTTTTTCAATTTGATTTTTTCAAATAAAAAAGAGACGTAATAGGTTTTTCAAATTTCAAGTGAGAAGGCAATGACAGCATACTAGGTTTTTTTTTTTGTTTTTTTTTGAGAATTTCAAGTCGGAAAATCAAACGACCGACACACGTTGGCCGAGCCATATATGGTATATAATTTTCATTGAAATATCAGCTTTTTTTTTTATATTTAAAATTAAAATATCAGCCAAATGATGACTAACTATTACCTTTACATAATTTAGCAAAAAAAAAAGAAGAGAAAAACTACTACCTTTACATAGAGCTCTCCTCGCAGTTGGTATTATATTTAGTACTTATATATTTTAAGTTACACATATGTTAATCCCAACTTTATCCGCTTCTTATAGAAAAAAGAAGTGTTATTTTTTTTCTTCTCAAAAAAGAAAGAAGTGTTTTTTTTTTTTTTTTTTTTTGGTGGTTCAAAATATGTTAAACAGAAAATTTATTTTTATTAAAAAAAAAAAAATCAGTTTTGACTGTGAACTATTTTACAATTCAAATTTGATTATCAAAGCACGTACAAGATCTTTAAAAACAGTCTAGAGTTCTCAATTGTAAACCAAACATACATATCACCACAATCCATATAACAATAAAAGCAAATATTAAAAGACGCAGTATTTGGTGAAAAAATATAAAATCTTTTGAAGAATTTATTCAGAAGAAAAAGTACTCCGAGGTAAACAACACTAAGGGTCCGTTTGGTTCGGAGGATGGAAAAATTGGAGGATAGAAAATGGAAAGAGGATGGAAAAGTGGGAGGATAGAAAAGATTTTAGTTTTCTTCATTTGTGTTGGGTTGGGAGGGTGGAAAAGTTGAGGGATGGAAAACTTTTTTTGTTTGGTTAGAAAGAGAAATGAGATGATAGAGAATGGAGTTTGTATAAATTTACTCATATGTCCTTATTAAAAATAATGCTCAATTAAGAAAAAAAAAAAAAAAGGCAAACAATCAACCAAAAAAAAATGCAATCATCCAAAGTATATTAAAAAGGAAAATTCATGTCCAATAAAAAAAAAGAAATAAATTTAAAAAATTAAAAAGAAAAAACGTCCAAAAAAAAAAAGCACTGTATGGTACTATGGTGAATCACGGATTCATGCACATCATCATATTTAAATAAAATAAAAAATAAAAAAACCCAGCGTCCAGTGAAACCCAAAAAAAAAAAAGCAGCAAATGGTAGGCAAGCCACATTTATTTCGGCCAGATTGAAGTTGCCAAAAAAAAAAAAAAAAAAAAAAAAGTAAAAAGAAAATGTGGGCAATTTTGTCCAAATATTTTTGTCAACTTTTCACTTCTATTTTCTCTCCAATTTGGAGAGATTGTGTTTTGGAGGGGAATGAGAGAAAACTTGTAGATCCCACCAAAATCTCTCCTCTTTTCCACCCTCAACCAAACAACCAAAAACATCATTTTCTCTCCTTCATTTTCCATCCTCCCTAAAATCACTCCAACCAAACATAGGCTAAGAGAAAATCCACCATAAAAAAATTTGTTAAAAGTCTTACTTTCAAAACTTATAGCTCGATTACATATAACCAAGCAAACAACTTGCATACTTAGAGCACAACTATTTCTGGACTTTTCCACCAAACGACTCATCCGTGACAATCTGGAACTCTAAAAAGAAAATTCAAGCGATTTGGAGTTAGTAAAAGTCACAAATTGGTGCAATTAAATAATTGGTGCAATTATTGTACTATGAGAATATTATATACATACCCTATTGTTATGACTTATATTTGAATGGTTAATTATGGAAAACCTAGCTACATTGTTTGATATTTTTTAAAAGAAAAATGCAAAGAATTCAAAAAAAAAAATTTTATTTTGGGTCGTTTTATTATTAGGCCAATGGAATTTACTTAGAATGATGACTCAACACTATTATAAATTTGATTACATGAGCATTACAAATTGATGTATCAATGTTAAAACACAACAAATTAGTAATTAAGAAATTTATTTATTATATTGTTAATGTGTTACTGATCACATTCATTGGTAAATTAGTTTGTAAATAATTTGTAATATAATTGGTATTTTTTTTGGGTATTTTTATTTATTTATTATGCTATTGATGTGACTAATCACATTCAGTTTATTGTCACATTAGTTTGTAAAGTTTTAGTAAAACTAGCCAATATCCCGCGTGTAAGAAATTATTTATGACCCATTGATTTTATGAATACTATTATTGTTAGCCATACTTAATCTATGAAGTTTTCTACTAAAACTAAATTCAAAGTAAATACATTTGGGGGGGGGGGGGGGGGGGGAGAATTCCTCTAATTTATGCAACCAAGAAATGTTACTAGATCACATTTTACATTGTTACCTACAAACCTGTTGGTTCCTAGGTGTTTTTCTTGTATGATTTATGATTTATATATCAATTAGCTATAAAAATTTCTAGAATTTCATGATACAACCAAAAAAGAAAAAAGAAAAAAAGCTATGGTGATGCAATAATATCACAATTTAACCTCTAAATTTTAATTGAACTAAAAGCAACCAAAAACATATCCTTACCAAGTAGATGCATCATATGGAAAACCAAAAATATAAATTGGCACATAATATGAAAAAATAAGCCTAAATACATTACAATGCTACATAAGTAAAAACGTATATATAAAATCTAAACAAAATATTTTAGATGAACATAATATTTTGAAAATTAACATACCTCTTAGAAAGGAAAAAAAAAAAAAATATATATATATATATATATATATATATATATTGTGAGAAAAATTATGGAAGTTTAATTTTTAAGTCCAATGGAAATGGGGATTTACATTGGACCAATGTGGAAACAAATAATATTTACTCAATTCATTAAATCTGAATCTTGCAATTCTGCATTGAATTTAGTCTTATATAGAAAATTAAAAAGTTTTCTTAATTCCCATATTTCCGATAACTTATTCAAAGTATGTAAAGTTATAAATGTATACAAATTCTTTGAATTTTATTAATACATTGAATAAATGCATTTGTCATTACTTAATAGTTTGACATAAATGCTAAATTTAGATGAGGTGGAAGCCTAAATGAAAAGAATATCATACAATGTGCCACTTGGCAGAACCTTATACTTTCTCACTTAAAATCTCTGCTTTTATATATAATATATATTGATTCATTAGTGGCAATTTTAGCATTTTTGTTGTTGATATTGTGATAATACTAAATAAATACTTGTTTGCATTAAAAAATAAAAATTGTTTATACTTTGGCCCTCTCTCTCTCTCTCTCTCTCTCTCTCTCTCTCTCTCTCTCTCTCTCTCTCTCTCTCTCTCTCTCTCTCTCTCTCTCTCAAGTTTTGTGAATTGTCATTTTAGTCTTCTAATCTCAGTAGTCCCCGGTTATAACATGTAATGCATTCTTAGAAAATAAATCTAACATACAATCAAGAGTCAAGAATGTAAAGAAAATAATTATGTTGTTAAGTTAAAAAAAGAATTAAATATTTGTCAATTTACGCAAACAATATTACAACATGTTCATATTCTAAATTATTGGCTATTGTCTCTTGAGTTGGGGTGGGCCATGGCATTGGATTGGGGTAGTGATCGTGGTCCACTTAAAAGCAACACCCAGAACAAGACATTATAAAAGACAAAGAAAAAATTAAACTATGTTAGTTCTGATTGGCATGTAAATAGAAAATGGTTGGTTTATAGTATAGACAAAGATGTGTTTTGTTTGTATTGCTACCTATTTTGGTTTATAGTATAGGAGCGACTTTTATAACAAAAGGATTCAAACTTTCAAAAAAATTCCTGGAGCTGCCCATTGCTATATCACGTTAATAAAATAAAATTTTAAAATCTATATATTACTAAAAGCTGAAACGTAGCGTTTAATGCTGCTGCGCTCACGTTAAGCCACGTCATTATCTTTTTTCTTTCCATTTTCTTATAATTATTTTTAATAGTTTTTTTTTTAATTTCACATTTACACTTCTCCAACATTTCTCCCTCTCATACATTTTCATCTCCCCACTACTTCTCCAACATTTCTCCTTCCCTCATCTTCTCATCTCCCTACTACCCTTTACATTAATATCATTCTTCATCTTTCCCTCCATCTTCTTCTATTTTTGTCTCTTCTTATTCACACCCTCTTTATATTATATATATATTACTAAAAGCTGAAACGTAGCGTTTAATGCTGCTGCGCTCACGTTAAGCCACGTCATTATCTTTTTTCTTTCCATTTTCTTATAATTATTTTTAATAGGTTTTTTTTAATTTCACATTTACACTTCTCCAACCTTTCTCCCTCCCATACCTTTTCATCTCCCCACTACTTCTCCAACCTTTCTCCTTCCCTCATCTTCTCATCTCCCCACTACCCTTTACATTAATATCATTCTTCATCTTTCCCTCCATCTTCTTCTATTTTTGTCTCTTCTTATTCACACCCTCTTTATATTATATATATATTACTAAAAGCTGAAACGTAGCGTTTAATGCTGCTGCGCTCACGTTAAGCCACGTCATTATCTTTTTTCTTTCCATTTTCTTATAATTATTTTTAATAGTTTTTTTTAATTTCACATTTACACTTCTCCAACCTTTCTCCCTCCCATACCTTTTCATCTCCCCACTACTTCTCCAACCTTTCTCCTTCCCTCATCTTCTCATCTCCCCACTACCCTTTACATTAATATCATTCTTCATCTTTTCCTTCATCTTCTTCTATTTTTGTCTTTTCTTATTCACACCCTCTTACTATAAATTTGTCACCATCTCTTTCATTCTATGTATAGTTTTTCCTTACAAAAAAAAGGTTCTCTCTCTATCTCTCTCTCTCTCTCTCTCTCTCACAATTTTTGGGTGGATTTTTATTTTTTATTTTTCTTGAATCTTCGCTTTAGGTTGATAATTTTTTATATTCTTTAATCTACTTTAGGTTAATGCGATTCATTTTTTTTTTTAATTGTTTTTTTTTCCTCTCTTTGATTGTTAAATGTTATCCTATTGCGTTATAAAGGATTATATCTACTACATGATTTTTATAGTGCTCAATTTAGATGTTACACTATGAGACTTTAATCATTTTTGTTTATTTTTAATCCTTTGTGGTGGACAAAATACTCTTAATAATTGTATTAGAAGTACTCTATAATGCTATTCATTTAGAGAAAAGCAAAGGTTGGCTAAACAAAAATTATTGGATGAAAGAAAAATTTTATCTTTCGCAATTTTACTTTAATTATTATTATTATTATTATTATTTTATAACAACGCATATATAGAAATTTAATTCTTAGATTTTGCTAATAATTGTTTATTTGATAATATATTTTGGGTGGACGAAATTACAATTTCTGCAAAGAAAATAACCTTAATAGATTATAAACAACAAATTGTTTTCCTAATTGGTCCAATTAATCATAGTTAATTTTTGTTAATTTTTTTAGCTACTTTTTTCAGTGTTTTGGATTGTAGGCGGAAAAAATAAGTTTGAGCAAGTTTGTTTAAAACTAAAAGAATAATTTCCAAATTTTATATTATTTTTAATGATTCACAAGATGCTCTAAATAACTTTTATTAAAAAATAAATATTTTCGTTAACTTGCCTTTTGAATTTCTGAGAAAATTTGTATTTTTTTCATTTTAGTATGACAAAAATTATTAAATTTATGATTTATGATTGTTCCTCTATTACATTTATGATTATTCTTATAATAAATAAAAATATAATTACAAAATACATTACTTTTTATTAAATTAGTTTAAATTGTATAAAAATAGTTAATAAAACTACCATAAAAATAATTATCATGCGCAACGCGCAGGTTTGCAGCTAGTTATAAATAAAAACTATATCATGTTAGCTAGGATATTCAAGACTAGCAAGCAATGGACATCTTCGTTTTTGTGGTGTTGATTTCCAATTTGCTTCTTTTCTTCTTTGCATTCTCGGATGCTGCTGATAGCATCACTAAATCCCAATTCCTCAGTGACATTGATAACACAACCTTGGTCTCTAAAGATGGAGGCTTTGTCCTGGGGTTCTTCAGTCCCGGTAATTCCTCTAACCGTTACTTGGGAATTTGGTACAACAATATCCCAGTTAAGACGGTTGTTTGGGTAGCAAACCGGCTCAACCCAATCAGTGACTCGTCTGGCATGTTGATGTTAAACAGTTCAGGTAGTCTTGTTCTTCTCAGCCAGAATACGTCTGTTACTTGCTTGGCGAATTCAACAAAAGAGGCAGGGAGTTTAGTTGTTGAGCTTTTAGATTCTGGAAATCTAGTGTTAAGAGAAGAGAATGAAGGAAACCCAGAACGCTATTTGTGGCAAAGCTTTGACTATCCTTCTGATACGTGGCTACCTGGGATGAAGCTTGGATGGGACTTAAGGATTGGTCTGAATCGGCATCTATCTTCATGGAAGAGTTCAGATGACCCCTCACCTGGAGAACTAAGCTGGGGGATTGAACTTCATAATTACCCTCAATTTGTCATGAAGAACGGCTCCCAGAAGTGCTTCCGATCCGGCCCATGGAATGGCCTTTTTTTCAGTGGTATGCCAGAGTTACAGACCACCCGGGATTACAGCTTCAATTTTGTCTACAACGAGGACGAGATACAATTCACATTCAACATGGCTCAAAGTTCTGCAATAATCACAAGAATAGTTATGAACCAATCACAGTATGAGGTCTACACGTGGGTTGAAGAAAAAAAAGAATGGAGCATGTTAGTATATTTGCCAAAAGACAAATGTGACAGCTATAATTTATGTGGTGCTTATGGAAATTGTATCATGGGTGAGTCACCTGTCTGTCAATGTGTAGAAGGATTCAAGCCTAAATCACTACAAACATGGAACCCAGAAGAGTGGTATAAGGGATGTGAACGCAGTAAGAAATTGAGCTGCCACGATAAAGATAAAATTGCGTTTGTTAAATTTGTTGGGCTCAAATCGCCAGATACTAAGGATTCTTGGGTGGAAGAAAGCATGGATTTTGAGGAATGCAGAGCCAGATGTTTGAACAACTGTAGCTGTACGGCTTATACATACTCAAATATCAGATACGGAATAAGTGGCTGCGCCATGTGGTTTGGGGATCTATTTGATATTAGACAGATTGCAAATAATGACAGTATGGATGTTGATAGTCAGAATGTATATATTCGAATGTCTGCTTCAGAGAAAGGTAATGTGCCTATAGTCTTCATTGCTCTTTAATTCATATTTTGACATGCCATTAAAGCTAAAATCCTTGTTTCCGTCAATTTTATTGCACTACTAATCTATTTTTTCTTTTCTATTGCAAATTCAATCAAAAAGAGGTGAAAAACAAGCAAAAAATGATTGTGATAATGATAGTTGTGGTTGCCATTGCCGTAGTTTTTGGGGTACTCTTGATTCCCTACTGCATTTGCAAAAGGTCAAACTTCAAAGGTAATATTACAAAGTCATTTTACGAAGGTTCTTTGATACAACTTCTATAAACGTACAAAGCAGCTAATAAGATAGTTGAACAAGAAAAGCTGTGATGTATAGCCATTTTTTTTTTTCATTTTTAGGGAGAGTAAAACTGCATCACTAGACCAGTTTTTTTGAAACAATTATGCAAGCCAAACTATGCCACTAGACCAGGATTTTGTGCAACCTTGAATCACTTGTAGTACTTGCAGCAAGTGTGTTTATTTGATAGAAAATTTTACACTTCGAGGCTGCGTCTGATTCTATCCTCGAGGGCTAAGTTACATTGATACGATAAGTAGGACTAAGTGAAGAACTTAAAACAAGCATTTTCAAGGCTAAATTAGTATGCTCTATTCTAATTCGAAGTATTCATAGTTGCAAAAAAAAATAAAACTTGAGACTACAATTAACTAATTGCATGAAAAGTAAAACATTGGAAGGGAAATTACTTTCATTAACGTAATGAGGCATATACAATTGAGTCTAATTCTAATCAAAAAGATAAATTTAAAAGATAACAAGCAAATATGAGTGTTGGTAAATCTCTTGATATATTTTATTTGATGTAAAAAGGGATTAAATTATGCACTTGTGGTTGTTCAAAGTATTGCTGACTGAAGAGGCTCACTCGTACAAAGACCAAAGCCCACTCAAGCAAGTAAATATATGTGGGCTCAAGCAGCTATTTATTTCCTGCTGCCGGCATAAGAACTCATCAAGGATTTCAACAAAACAATTAAATGCTTTTGAAATTATATGTATATATATTCCTCTGCAACCATGTGACAGAACTCAGTTATTATTTGAGCCATGACAGCTTTTATGAATCATTTTAGGATTAGGTTAGAGGAACCATCTTCACGATTAAGTAGGGGAGGACTTGTTATAATTTGATTTGAGAAACAAGACCACACAGCTAAGACTAATTGGAACTATCTTCTTGATCAAGCAGGGGAGGACTTGATATCATTTGATTTCAGTGACAGGGCTATACAACGAGGACTAATCAACAAGAAGAGGGCTGGAAAAGGTAGAAATAAGGAAATGGAGCTTCCACTCTTCAGTTTTTCTAGTGTATCTACCGCTACTAATTACTTTAGTGCCACAAATAAACTTGGAGAGGGTGGTTTTGGACCTGTTTACAAAGTAAGTTTCAATAACTACCCACATTGATCTTAGAAGAGAAATTCTGAAGTAATATATAACATTCAACAATCCAACCTTTAATACAAATATTGATGTCCTAATACTTGAATGAAACTGATGCTAGGTGTTAGAGGTATTAGGTATACATGGGCGAGGCCTAATTATATTGTAAGCCTAATACCTCTAACACTAGTATCCAACCTATAATAATTGTTTGATGTGGATTCTTCCCAAGGTTTAATCAAATACTAAGTTAAAAGAATTATTTTCAGGGATCCTTGCTAAATGAACAATCAATAGCAGTAAAAAGACTTTCGAGAAAATCTGGACAAGGATGGGAAGAGTTGAAAAATGAGGCAATGCTTATAGCAAAACTCCAACACAAAAATCTTGTGAAACTGCTTGGCTGCTGCATTGAAAGAAATGAAAAGATTTTGATCTATGAATATTTGCCCAATAAAAGCTTAGATTATTTCCTTTTTGGTATGTAGTTTAACACAATCTTAATTACTTTCGAAGTCATCTGCTTACGTTATGCCCACCAATTATTTCCTATCTCTATCTTATTATCTGTATGTGGTATTGAGACAGATCCAATTAGATATGGGATAATAGATTGGGCAACCCGAACTCACATCATTGAAGGGATTGTTCAAGGGCTTCTTTACCTCCATCAGTATTCTAGGTTACAAATCATTCACAGAGATTTGAAGGCTAGCAACATCTTGCTGGATAAAGACATGAATCCTAAGATATCAGATTTTGGATTGGCAAAAATTTTTTGTGGGAATGGGTCACAAGCAACCAACCGAATAGTGGGGACTTAGTAAGTATAATCCATAAGTATGTATGTTCTATAGCAAATATCAGTAATAAATACAAAGTATTCACAATGAAGCTACTAACTAATTTGTTTTACAATGAAATACAGTGGCTATATGTCCCCAGAATATGCAATGGAAGGCCTCTTCTCAATTAAATCTGACATCTTTAGTTTTGGAGTATTATTGTTAGAGATCTTGAGTGGCAAGAAGAATACTAGTTTCTATCAGAGTGGCTCTATCAATCTTATTGGATATGTGAGTAATGGACCCTCTTATTTTTAAGTTAACAAAAGCTTAGAAAATGTGTTTGACCATTTGAGTCCGTGTGTGTATTATACCATCTCTTGACTTTTCAAAGGATTATCTTCTGATTCAGTAATGTTGATTTAAAAGTTATATATCCAGTGTCAAATTGAGTTTCCTCTAAACTTAAGTAGCTACTTTTTGGTGTTTTACCCAAGATCATTTCTAATGCTCCTTTAATTCAGTTTGCAATTCTTCTTATTTGTGATGTATAATATGCTAAGCATCATGAATGGCACTTACTTTTAATTTTGATGATAAATTTTCTTCAGGCATGGGATTTGTGGAAAAGCAATAAGTCGTTGGAGTTGATGGATCCAATCCTTGGAGATACTCCTCCTGCGAATGTCTTTTTGAGTTATATAAACATAGCATTCCTTTGCGTCCAAGAAAATGCAACTGATAGGCCTACCATATCAGATGTGATCTCGATGTTCAATAAGGAACCTGTACTTCTACCTTCACCAAAAAAACCAGCATTTTCATTTGCCAAAGGTATCAAGGATTTGGGTTCATCTAAGAAAAAACCAGAAATTTGTTCTGTAAATGACGTGACAACCTCAATTTTGGAAGCTCGGTAACAATTTAAAGTCTTAGACTTTGGTGATCATACCTCAATTGTTCATCTTGTTACCTAAGTATGTTTTAAATAAAAAATAATATTATAATATCATTGGCTCATTGCCATGTTGTTGTCTGTCAAGTCCTACATTAAAAGCTTCTTCTTCCTGTTTCTCCTGCTTTCATTATATACCTCCTCTTCTTCTCCTTCTATTTTTAGCATAACTGCATAAGGATATTCATGGACTGAAATGGAGGGCCTTAGGGCCACTGCTGAAAGTCTACACCCAAAAAAGGCCAAGGCCCAAGCTGATGCCATTTTTTTTTTTTTTAATAAAAATAATAGTAATAATAATTTAGCCTGAATAACTTGGAAATCATGATTAAGGTTTTCAAATTAAATTCAAGTACATAATTATATTGACTAATGCAATATAAACAATGTTATCTTCCTATAAAGAGAATAAATTCAACCAAGTAGTTCATTGGTCAATGCAACTACGTGATTGAATCTAATTAAGAAACTAAGCTATAGTAGCATTTAAGAAATTGTATCTAAGTTTTTCCCCAAAAGAAATATATTTAGGAAGTACAATACTAGGAATTCAAACTATCTACACTCCTTGAAAGAGAAGAACAAACAGAAGCTGTTACCATCCACCTTAAGTGGTTTTGTTACCGAAAAATATATCCAAGTACTTAATTGAAACAGGCTATCATCAAAAATTGGACTTGACAGCAAGAAAGAAGACAGAATTAGCTTTAATTAATTTGGCTACAATCAATTATCAAGAAAAAAAGTTTGGCTACAATCGCTACTGCTTACAACTTTTATCACACAATTAGTATGATTAGAGTGGGACTACAAAAGGATTTGCTCCAGTAAAGAAATGTCAAGTTCTTTATTGAGCTCTAAAAGAAAAAGCTAGAGAAAATAAACAAATTTAAATGTTAATTCTTTTAGATTTATGAAAAAAAAAAAGTTCTGAATGGATCCTCTCCATTAGAGACAAACAGATTGATGTTAGTTTGTAAGGGCAAACCAACTTTAATATATATGTATTAAACTTATCACAAAAAATTTCATGTTAGCGTTCAGAATCTGAGTCTGAATGTGGGAATGGGATTGTGAAAGTGGCTGATTCAAAGAAATAATAGTCACCAAGATCAACTAACTCTGTGCCTGTGGCCATGTTTGAGGTTTGTCCATTGACTTTTGAAGTGGGTTGCTCGGTTCCACTATTTTGGGCTTGCGGGATTCGTACCAGCACAATCATTTTAGGCCCACAAGGTTTTTTTCCTCTCTGAGATCAAAGATTTAGAGATTAATAAGAAAATCCACATTTTATTTGATGGTTTTTTTCTTTTCTTTTCTTTTGGGGGGAGGGGAGGGGGGAGATAAGATTTCATGGTCTTTTTTTTTTATATGTGTGGGATTGTAACTCTGTGCCAGCGTCAGTATTTGAGCACCAAATGAAGATGATTAAAATTAGGTAATGTGATTTTCGTTTGGTACATGCTATCATAATTTTTATTATTATTATTATTTTTTTTTTTTTTTTTTTTTTGTCCTTTCAATTGTATTCCTACTGGATTAGGAGTCCACATTAGTGGGATATAAGATGCGATCGTACGAGCATTTTTTTCCCCTCTCTTTTAAGTGAAGATTAATTATCAACACAAGCTTAATTTATTTTTAACATTATGAAAGTAACACAATCTAATTATTAATTTATTTTTAACACACACACATTATGTGTGTGTTTGTTTCTCCAAAAAAAGGTAATAATTATTACTTTATTTTAACTTATTTCTCTCTATTTATTTTTATATATAAAAAAATACGATTAATTAAATTAGTTAAAATAAAATATTAAAACATAAAGAAAAAAAATCCCAAATGAATTGTGGAGAACGCTAAAATGTTGGTAAATTGCTCATTTAGATTTTGGATAAAGACAAGAAAAAAAAAGTAGTTAAATTTAGGAGTAATTACAATAAACCCACATGTGATTTGACCCGAATTCACATTATTATTCGTGATTTGAAAAGTGTCATTTTATCCACCTGATCCACCTAAGATTCACTCCGTTTGTCTCTCATAACCCGCCTCTGTTAAAAATGAGGGTAAATATGTATTTTTACTCCCATTTTATGTCTCTCTCCTCCCAAAACAAAAAACTACAAGAGAAAAAAAGATCAAGAAGTTATGTTTTGGTAAAAATTAAAAACAAACATTTGACTCTCCCTCTCCTCTTCCGCTGTGTCTTTCTCTCTCCTCTTCATCTCTCTCTTCTAGCACAATGGTAACAACAAAGAATTACTATTAATGCAAATCATAATCATCCACCAACTATCAACGATTCAAATGGAAGCTTCACCTACGATGGACCAGCAGGGCTCATGAGACAACAAAGGACCTTCGTTTTTCTAATAAGCCAACAAGATTGATGCTCTCACTGTGAAAAGTAAGTGGGAAGCCCCCAATCTAATACACACCTTCAACATCGCACCCCTGGTGTGACAAGCCCATAATGCCACAACACCCCGTAGATCTATTGGCCAAAAAAGAGGAAGCTCTAGAGCCTAGTCCTTCCAAAACCAATATTATATCTCTAACCACCAAATACCAATCATATATGGCTTAAGAATAGTGGCAAAAAAACTTAATTAATTTTTCTTTTAGTCAATGATTAGTTTTTGCAATTATCTTGACTAGTGACTAAGGTTATTTAGGTTATGTTTGGTAACAGTTTTTGTTTTCTATTTTCAAAAACTTGTTTTTGGGAATATAAAGAAAAAACAATTTTCTTGTATTTTTTAAATCAAAAACATGTTTGGTTAGTTGAAATTAAAAAGATAGTTTTTTGAAGAAAAAAAAATAGAAAATACTAAAATATGTTGTAACTAAGATTTAAAATTTAATGTTAACTCATTAAATAAGAAAGATTCATTAAATTAAATGCACGTTTTCATTGACTTTTGAAAATTAGAAACTGAAAACAGCCTTTTGCATGTTTTCAGTTTTCTTCACAAATTGAATTTTGAAAACAGTTTTTGTTTTCTGCTCATTTTGAGTTGCCAAATAAGTTTTTTAATCTTAAAAATAGAAAATTGTTTTTGAAAACAGAAAATAAGGGGAAAAAACAGTTACCAAACATACTCTTAGATTTCATGTATACAGTTCTGGGTTCGAAATGATAAACCTATTCTGAATCAACTTAAGCTAGATTGAACACATATAGCTTAACTTCAAACTCCAGGTAAGGTAAGCAGCAAATAATCAGAGAGAGAGGGAGAGACACGGTGAAAAGGAGAGAAAGAGTTAGATTTAATTAATTTTTACAAACCCTAACTTTTTTATCTTGTTTTCTCTTGTTTTTGTATGTGTTTTTTGTTTTTGAGGAGAGAGATATAAAATGGGGGTAAAAATACATATTTACCCTCATTTTTAACGAAGGTGGGTTACAAGAGAAAAACGGAGCAAACCTTAAGTGGATAAAGTGACACTTTTCAAACCACTGGTAGACAATTTGAATTTAAGTCAAACCACAGGTGGGTTTACTGTAATTACCCCTTAAATTTAATTGTAATAGGATAGGAGCAACTGCGGGACCAAAAAAAGAGAAAATTTTAAAATGAAAAAAGAAAGGTTGTGGCTAAAGTCTACTAACGAGGCAAAAATGTCCTTTGGAATAAAGCTCTCTTTTCTCTCCAATTTTCTCTTTAAATAGGAGAGGTTTAAATCACAAAAGTAGAAACTGCAAAATCAAAAGAAGCAAAGAACAAAGATAAAAATGAAGAGAGGATTAAGTGAAGAAGAGTGATTCTATTCTCATTGAGTATATAATTAGTACACTGTTATGGTATGTTTGGTAAATTGTAATAGATACTGTAATATAATAGTTATTCATATAGTTTAGCTATTCAGTAGTTTGGTTATGCCTTTATTACAGAGAATAGTCATTCCTTATGAATAGCTATTCTTTAAAATGAGGAATAACTATTCATCTCTAAAAGGATTGTAATAGTTATTCTTTAGTAGGCGTACTAATTTCTAAAATTAATATATTTCCAAATAAACAAATTTCCATATACACATAACAATTATAAAAATAAAAAATCATAAAAAAATAACTAATCTCTCTTTCAAATTTAAAAAATATTATTTTTTTAGGAAATATAATTATACAAATAAGATATTTCCTAAAATATACCTTAAGTTTGATTTAAAATGCTTTCATTCCATTTTCTTCAGAGTTCTATTATTGTGTTGTCACCAAACAAATAAATAGTAATAAGTATTACATTATCACATCTCGTATTCCTTATAATACTTATTTCTATTCCAATATAATTACTGTTACAGTCTACCAAACATACTTAGTATGTAAACACATTTTAATATAATACATGGCAGAAAAAGCCATAACTAATAGTTAGTTACAAAATTGTTTTTAAATAGTTATATCTTAACTGACCAATGCTTCTAATTGCAGCCCACTGTAACCCTTGATATCTTAACCCTGGGAAAAATTTGCTAAATAGCATAATTTTAGGAATTTGCTAAATAGCACCTAACCAAACTTATTTAGTTATATGGCATTTTTTTTGGAACTCAAGTTTGTCAAACTGGACTTTCAAACTCAAATTCCAAGCATTATGTTTGATTGGATTGCCATAATGCTTGGAACTCAAGTTTGATAAGCTCGATTTCCAAAAAAATTGCTACATAACTAAATAAGTTTGTCCCAATACTTTTTTCCAAAATATTTCCTAAAATTATGCTATTTGGCAAAATATGCCTTTAACCTTGCAACTTCTACAATCTTGACTTAAAGCATTAGCATTCGCTTTTTGCAAAATATCTCATTTTACCATCTTAAAAGTTATTTTTATCTATTATACTATACCATTTTACAATACACCCAACCTTCCAAACCTTTTTTTTTTTTTCTTTTTTTTGCAACTTTATTTAAATATTCCATTTTTACTATTTCTCTCTCTCTTCCTCTTCCTCTCTTCCTCTTAAGCAACCAACAACCACTACTGATTAACTGCACCAGAAAAAACCCAACCACACCCACACTCATCAAACCCACCACCACCATGGCAACCCCCCGCTACCACCACCACCACATTGATCACAAACCTAACCACACCCATACTCATCAAACCCACCACCACTAGAAAAAATAATAATAAAAGGAGTAAACCCAACACCACCCACAGCCAAAACATCACCAAAACCCATTAGCAAGCAAACCCAACTCCACCCATTCCCACGCCCAAAATCCATAACTGAGAAAGCCACAACCCAAGAACCATAACTAGACTTGAGAGACCCATGAGCCAGAGGAGAGAGTTGGACTTGAGAGACAAACAATGGATTCATTACCTATGGAGAGAAGATGAAGAAGTGTGGCTTGGTCAGGTGGGTTGCGGTGGCCTATAATGGTGGTGGGTTGCGGTGGCCTGCGACAGTGGACCGGCCATGGTGCCTTGGTGATGGTGTTCCACTATGGGTTTCGGGTTTGAAGAGGAGGGAGTAGAACAAAAGAGAGAGAAGGAAGAGAGAGAAAGTGAAATGAAATAATGAGAGAGAGAAGAAGAATCAAACAATAAAACCCAATTTTTTATTATAACATTATGCTATAGTACCATCTTACATAGAGGATGGTACTGTAGCAATATTGTAAAATTTTTTATAATTGGCACAATTTGGTAGTTTGAATAATGCATCTTTTTAGAGGTTTGATGCTAAAATTTAGCATATTTGGAGATTTACAACTCCAGATATTGATGCTCTTAATGGTGAGTGTCGACTGGCTGAATGGTGCTAGTGTCATTAATGATGTTGACATCTCCCCTCAAACTAATGTGCATATAAGTATCAATTTGTTCTTTAATGGAATAAAAGGTTGACAAGACAAGCCCTTGGTAAAAGTATCAGACAATTGATTATTGCTAGAATGAATTTAACTGCCAAATTATTTAGAACAACTTTTTCACCAAAAAATGAAAATTCTGTATATCTTCCCTGGAAACATTATAAGATGTAAGTTAAGCTACAAGATTTTTGGCATAAAATAAAATAACATAAAATAAAAATGCTAAAATAAAAAACTAACTCTCCAATTTTCACGACAAATCATTTTAGTCATCTAACTTTATATTCGTTAATTTCAGGTCTTTAAGTTTCTAAGTTATGCAACCAAGGCTTTATGTTTTCCTATTAAAAAAAAAAAAGGCTTTATGTTCAGCTCCGTTAGTTTTGGTTACTTTTAGTATTTTTTTTTTAATACTAGTTGGGGCAGCACGTGCAAGGCATGTGCTTGCCATTATACTTAATAGTCACATAAGTCAAATATAGAACCTATTATCAGCTTATGTCTATAACAATTTAGATAAAAAACCCACTTCTACAATCGAATCCTAATTAAAGAAGACACATATATTCCATGTCATGAAACAATGTACTTTTCAATGCCATCAAAACATTGAACATTATCAAAATTCAAAACATCATAAAGAATTTATAAATAATGATCTTTCTCTCAATTTTTTATACTCTTAATCTCATTTGCTGATCCACACTTTCTACTCTATCAAAAGTTTAGGCTCTTAAGTATCTGTAGTGTTAAGCCATAAAACCTTCATCAATTGGCACTTCCACTGTAGCACATTAGGTGACCACCTGTTAAAGGAATGAATGTTGTTTACTACACTCTACATACAATACAAACAAAACAAAATAAAAAAATATATTAAAACATTTCTCCGTACATATTTGGAAAGAATGCCTAATATGCGTATACAAACAAAACAAAACCGATAAATATATTATAAACATTTATCCTCACATATTTGGAAAGGATGCCTAATATGCATTGTAATGGTATAACCAAACTAAACTAAAACTATATTCAATTAGCCAAGAGCCCTATAACTCAATTGGTTGGCACCTCCTAGTGTTTTCATCCGAGACATCAAGGGTTCAAACTTCAAATTGCCTCTCCCACAACTATCGAATTATATATATATTTTTTAAAAAGGTTATATTCAATCAACCAGTTTCAATTTCATAATTCTATAACCATTTGTAATAATAAACTAAAGTAAACTGAACTGAACAACACGTAAAAGACAAAATCAAAACATCCAAAAAGGAATAGAGCTAATTGATTCACAAAACTCTCTCTCTCTCTCTCTCTCTCTCTCTCTCTAGAGAGAACGAAGATATCAAAGGGCACACATTAACAAATCCATTTTTAGAAAAGTTTTATTGGGAATTGAAAAAGTTGTCAAAACTTTTTCAATTCTCAATAAACTTTTTCCAAAATTGGTTTACTTAATGTGTGCCCTTAGGGCACACATTAGTAAAATCCTTTTTTTAATTCTCAAAGTTAAATTCCATCATAGAGTTGAAAAATATCACCAAATGACAAGGCTAATTTCTCCAAGTGCATTTGTTTCAATCTTCTTAGAGCTTCTTAACTTAAATGAGGCTAAAAACTGTCTGAATTTCAGCATTGAGAGATTTAACATAAACAATATAATACTTTTGGTTCAATTCAAATACAACTTCTGATTTCCAACCGAATTTACCAATTACTCTAAAAGCTCAAGCTAAGAGAAAAGAGCATAAGCTACTTATTCACAAGTTCTAATAATCTCATTGCCTAATTATGCACCAAGTTTGATCCATATTGACAAATTTAAAAAAAAAAAAAAAATTCACTTAATTTTATTGCTTAAAATTCGAACAAACTCTCATAAGAGAGGCAAAATTTTTAAGTTCTCCATTTGTTTACTTAAGAATAGGAAAGAAAGCAAAATTTTGAGCAATTCATTCTTTTTTCTTCTATTGGGATTTTCATATTTTAACTCTGACCTCAGCTTCCTAAATTCATAGCTTTGACAAGACAAGTAATAAGCTCAGCTTCTTTTTCATTTTTTCTCTTACTCAAAGATCCAAAATCCAAAATGGCACAATCTAGACTATTATTTTTTTCGTTTCTTTTTTCACCCCTCTTAAGTTTCTCATAATTGAACTCACATAAGCTCAACTAAGCTTATAGCTTCAACAAGAGAAGTAATAAGCTCACTTTCTTTTCCATTTTTCTCTTACCAAAAGACATCCTTAAATAACAAAACTTGTACCATTTCATTAATTTATACTTTTGTCAGCTTCTGGATTATTATTATTTAATTCTTACATAAGCTAATAGATTCAACATGACAAGTAAAAAGCTCACTTTCTTTTCTATTTTTTATTTTCTAAAAAGCCAAAATTACAGTAAAACACACACACATATAGATGTGATATATAAAAGACCATGAAACAAACATTAGTAAAAAATTATATTCGGCCAAAGGAAACAAACACAACCTTAGATATCATTACGTGATGTGCCATAAATCATAATTGTCCATTCTTTTGGCTTCCTAATTACTATTTACAATTCTTGTGGCTTGACAAGCAAGAAATGAGCTTTAACTCCAAGAAGCACATTTTTCTAAATAAGTCACATTCACATAATTTCTTGCTTTAACAAAGAAGGCATAATTTCAACAGACCATGTAAGTTAAATTTTCGTTTCTCTATTTATCTTGGTGGCAAGAAATAATAAGAGAGTCAAAATTATGGTTGAACTGAGTTTAAATTGCGAAGAGAAATCTTATTTAAACATCTACTATATCATTTGTCTTAATGACAATTGTGAACCATGAAATTACAATATTACAAAGCCAAAATAGGCTTAAACCACAAGCAAGTATTATGTAGTTTCCTATAAAATGTAACGAATGAGGAAAATCCACAAATTTGCACAACTATTAACAGAAACATATTTATACAATATTCTTATACTAAACAAAAATTTAATTACAAATTACAAAACGTATAAAAATAAATAAATAAGGGAAAAATGATAAGGCAAATAGAAACAAAAAGGGGGAAAGATAATATTTGAATTCCAAAAAAAAAAAAAAAACTTATAACCCAAAATATCTAAGAATTGTAAAATTCAAATCGCTAATACTTTTCTTCTTATCCTTTTTGAGTTACCAAATAGACTTCCAATTCATTTTACAAACTTCATTTGCTTACATAAGAAAATGTTAGAAAACAAAAGAAATGAAATCCAAATTTTAATACTCACCCTTCACTATCCCCATATTTGAACACACACACACACACACACACACACAACCCAAAAGATCTAAGAATTTCAAAATTTAGATCTCTATACTTTTCTTCTTATCCATTTTCAATAACCAACAGCCTTCCAATTGATTACACAAACTTCAATAGGCTAAATTAGACAATGCCAGAATATTAAAAGAAACAAATCCAAATCTTGCTCTTAACCATTCTCATCTCAAGAGACACACATGCAACATTTTCAAAGCAAAGAAAAGAAACATGGATATAGCTATATTTGAATGAAAATGTGAAATCTTACATAAGGAAAACTTTGGGCAGAATCAAGAACACCTTCTCCATCTGCAATGTACATAAATGATGATTTTAGAAGCATAACCACAAAAAATAGCCTTGGAATCAGAATATACATTAGGGGGAAAGAGAGAGGAGATATGATTGAACCTATTCTGCCATGGTTAGGATTTGCCTGGATTAATAGAATATGATCCTTGATAATTTGGATAAATTGGCACTTTGGTTTGGTCAAGCTCTTTTTAGTTATGCTAACTTGATTTAATGCAAATAATTTTCCAATCCAAAATTCTAAAAAGACCTAGGATAAGAATTGGGATTAGCAACTCAAAAATCTCACAAACAAAAAGGCAAAGAAATTAGGGATGAAACATCTTAACATAATTCTGGTGATGTTGTTCAAAATTAATATTCATAGATGGGGTAAAAAATTTAGTCATACACACCGATTTAACATACAAATATGCTTCAGAAGTTCAAATCACAATGTAAGATTTCCCATTTAAAATATAAGATATATATATATACACACACACACACATATAAAGATTAGATCAACAGTCAAACTAAGCTTAAAATAAATAATAAAAGAACAAAATTGATCATCCTCCCAAAATTCCAAGAACTATGAAACTAACATTCCAGAATAACAGAAATATAGAGTTAAATAAGAGAGTGACAGAAGCGCATTTTTAGAAAGAAGAAAGATGAGATGAAATCCAAAACCCATGATGAAAATGAATTAAACAAGAAGAAAAGAGATTAATTTGAGTGAAAATTGACTTGATTACAGATCACTGATCACGTTATGCCTAGAATCAATATATCAAATATTTACAAATATATATATTCAAAGACCTAACATTTTTACCAAAAACACAAAGCATACCTTACCTTTGTGGGGATGATATCCAAAAGATTAATCAATACTTTTGAATCAAATAGCTCAGCTTGGTGGCTGCAAATCAAATATAACAAATTAGCACTTCCAAAAAATTTGTTTAAACCAAAAAAAATAAAAAAGAGGAAGATTACAAACCCCATGACCACCCACATCACCACCACCATTACCGGAAACAAAAACAACAATTTATGTGTATAGAGAGAAACATAAAGCACAAAGTTTGCTATGAAATTGATGGAAAAACAACAACTTTACAATCGAAAGGAGTAGGCAGCTTTTCTTTTTGGTAAAATTGGTTTTGTCTCTAGTGTATAGGTCTATATCATCAATCCATTTTTTCCCGTTGTTAAAAAATAGAGAGAATGACATGGGATTAGGCAAAAATAGAACCAAATTATGATTAGTGAAACTTCAATGTGGAAATATTAGAGAGAGAGAGAGCACTTACCTATAGCGTGTTAGCCGAAAATACCAAAAATGGAACCAAATCCCCTTTCTTTATGATCTGTTTCTCTCTCCCTCTTTCAATATCTTCTCACCTTAGAAAGGAGAAACCTACACACACACAACTCCATACCCAGCAGCTAAAAGTTTAGAAGAAAAGAAACCCAAAATACCCATATTAGCAAATGAAAAGAAGAAATCAAGAATGGTTAATACCCATATTAGCTAATACGGGTCTTTTAGGTTTTGATAAAGAAAGGAGATTTGGTTCCATTGAAAAGAAGAAACTCAGAGTTCTTTAGTGCCAAAATGAGGTCTCTCGTCTTTCACCCCTCTTTGTTTGTCACTCTCACCCACTCCTATCTCTGTTTCTTATGTAAGCCGAAAATACTCAAAATGGAACCAAATATCCTTTCTTTATAAAACCTAAAAGACCCGTATTAGCAAACAATCAAAGATTGAAACCCACAAGGAAATAAATACAAACACAGATCTTAAGAACAAAAACAAAAACAAAAACAAAAAATAAAATTAAAAAAAAAAAGAGGAAATTTTGAAGAAACGGAGAAAAAAAAAATAAAAAAGAGATACTGTAAAATTTAGTTGGTCTTTCTTCCAATGTTTTTTTTTTTTTTTTTTTCTTCCTAAGCCGATCTGGTCCTGTTGTCCTGAAATGATAGAGAGAAAAGAGAGAAAGAAGATATACACAAAGTTACAGAGAGAAAAGAGAGTTCCAGACCCTTTAGGCCTCTCTCCCTTTTATTGTTTTATTCAGCCAAATGCATCGTTTAGCCCTCCACACACGACAGACAAAGGACTCACTAAACCAAAAGTGGCACTGTAGAGGCATTGCCTCTTTTTATATAGTTAGTAGATTGTATTATTATTTGAAAACGAAATGATAATAATAATAATAATTATTATTATTATTACTATCATTTAAAAAAAAAAAAAAAAGACCTTCTTTTAATTTTGGGGTCAATCTACAAACGCAAGCTTTGAATCATTACTGGCCTAATGCGTTCGATCTCAGCTCTAATGTGACCCCTAATCCAATCCTCCTTTATATATTCTAAACCAACAATATAGCCGGACCTATAGACAGTTTCTTTTTGTTGTTGTTTTTGGGTTACTAGAGCGATTGTAGATCTATGTCAAGCCAATTTTCGACCTCTGTTGTTGGGTGTTTGGGTATTTTGGGTGATTTCTTTAGTTTTGTGAGACAGCTTTGGCACCGAAAGAGAGGGAGTTCCACATTCTTCTTCTTCTTTTTTTATTAATCATCTTTTCTTAAATTCAAATAATAATAAAATATTCAAGAAATCACTAAAAAACCAAACTAACAAAGTATACTATTAGAGTTAAATAAAGGACTTGATTGAATAATTTTGAAATTTAAAAGATTGGAATGAACAAAAGTTCAAAGGCCTTAAATAATTTTTAATAAAATTTAAAGGGCGTGTTTTTTATTTTTGCCTAAAAAAATGTCACTTAAAAAAAAAACTCAAGAAATGTAAGTAATACTACCGTATAATTCCAAATCCTGGTGCTCATCAATCCATTCCACTATTGACCTTTCGTATCTTTGTGCATAAATGGTCGGAGGGGACCTCGGTGCACTACAAAAAATGCGCGACATCAGCAAAAGGGAACCATACAAGAAATTCTTATTCAACAAAAAAAAAAAAATGAAGAACTTTCTAACAAGCCAGTTCTTTTTGAAGTGATTCAGTCAATGCCAGACAGAACCACCATTTGAAGTGTCTTAACTTTTACGTTTTGGCTAGAGATCTAAGAATAGTAAGCAATGGACATCTTTGCTTTTTTTGCTTTTGAGTTCCAGACTTCCAGTTTGCTTCTTTTGTACTTTTTATTGTCCGATGCTACTGATAGCATTACTCAATCTCAATTCATTAGTGACAGTAACGGCCTATGAAGCACAGACGTGATTGGGGCCGGTGGATTTGGTCCTGTTTATGAGGTAAAAAGGATTATGAATTTGTTATATAGGTTACAAATTGTATGGTGATATTATGCAAATTCAAAAGGAAAGATGCATCTTTATGTGATGATTTGCAGGGACATCTATCTAATGGACAAAATATTGCTGTGAAGAGGCTGTCAAAGGATTCAAGACAAGGCCTCAAAGAGTTCAAGAATGAAGTTGTTCTCCTTGCCAAACTTCAACATAGGAATCTTGTCAGGCTTTTAGGCTACTGTGTTCAAGGAGACGAAAAGATGTTAATCTATGAATACATGCCCAACAAAAGCTTGAATTATTTCATTTTTGGTACAATTCTAATGAGCTTTTATGTGTTATTATTGCTTTCCTTCTTTTATAGGTTGTGTACCTGAGTGTATTACCTATCATGTCTTTGAATAGAGTCCTCCAAATGATTTTCAAAACAAGTTCACAAAAGAACTGAAAATAATCATTGATCATGGTAATAAGGGCAAAAGTTATATGCAGAACAAAATGGGAGTGCACTGCTGACATGGCCAAAGCGTCTTGACATTGTTTTGGGGATTGTGCGAGGACTTCTCTATCTGCACCAAGATTCTCGACTTCAAGTTATCCACAAGGATCTGAAAGCGAGTAATATTTTATTAGATATCAATTTAAACCCAAAAATATCAGATTTTGGCTTAGCAAGAACTTTTGGAGGAGATGAATCTAAAATGAAAACAGAAAGAGTTGTTGGAACACAGTAAGTATTATAAAATGGAACCATATTTTTGTTTGTCAAATAGTAGCAACATTTCATCAATGTGCTTTGAGTCTCTAACCCAAATGACCTTCCTTCCCTCATAAACATGGTATGAAGGGTGATATCATGGGTTAAAGTTAGAGATGTACCCGTTCATGTAACCTACCAATAATGACAACAACAACAATAAGAATATTAAAACTAATATTTTATCATTTCATGCAGTGGTTACATGTCTCCTGAGTATGCAGTTGACGGAATATTTTTAGTGAAATCTGATGTCTTTAGCTTAGGTGTGCTCATGTTAGAGATAGTGAGTGGCATGAAAAATCAAAACTTTTTTCATGCTGATCACCATAACCTACTAGGACATGTAAGTTCAAAATTTTGTGTGTGTGTGTGTTACCCCCTTTGGAAAATTATGTAAGCATCTATAATTTAATTGTTTTTTTAGGCATGGTTGCTGTGGAAGGAGGGCAGGGCCTTGGAACTATTGTATACATGTTTGGAGGATTCACATTTAAGATCTCAAGTACTAAGATGTATTCATGTTGGTTTACTATGTGTTCAAAAGTTCGCTGAAGACAGGCCGATAATGTCTTGTGTGCTTTCTATGTTAACAAATGAGGAATCAATTCTGCCTCAGCCTAAACAGCCTGGTTTTTTCATAGAAAGAAGTTTCGGCAATGCAGGTGCATTATCAAGAAATGAAGAATCCAGCACAGAAAATGCAGTAACTATAACTATGCCAGAAGCTAAATAGGGAATTCATAAATAGCTTGCATGAGATGTTATATGTGAAAGTTTTGAAGTATTTAGAAGTGCATTTGGGACTAGATTCTTTGGCATCTTTTTTGTTTTCAGATTTAAGTTCTATCATTTGGGGGTTCATAGTTGCTACTTGCTTGGGTGTGTAAAACTAGCGAACTTTTCTTTATTTTCTTTAATGGAATGGATGGACTATTATAGCCAGTTCTTATCTAAAATCTAAATAATTAAAACGTTTACTTATGAGCTTCTCTGGCGTTTTATTGATATATAAACCATGGATCCTATTTAAAGTGCACAGAGATTTTGAATCACAAAAGCAGTAAGTGCAGAACCAGAAGAAGCAGAAAACAAAGATAAAAATGAAGGGAGGATTAACTGCAGAAGAATGATTCTATTCACATGAGCATGTGATCTGCACACTATTGGTGTATAAACACATTATAAAAAACACATGGGAGTAAAAGCCATAACTAATTGTTAGTTCCATGCAACTAATTTAACTCAGCACCTGCTACAATCTTGACTGAGTTGTGAGTGTCAACTGGCTGAGGGGTGCAAGAATCATCAGTAATATTAACATCTCCCATCAAACTAATGGGCATATAAGTAAGCATTAGTTTGTTCTTTAATTGAATAAAACGTGGAGAAGATAAGCCCTTGGTAAAAATATCAGACATGATTAGTATTAGAATGTTATTAACTTTTCATATTTCTTGTATGACACTTTTAAATTGGTTCGAATTTTTATACATGTTCCACCCCTGGACATGATTGTAGCAATGGCAAGTGCCGAAACATTGTCACACCAAATCCGAGGAATCTGATGAATGAAACAACCAAAGCCCTATAAAACCGTATGAAGCCAGCCAACATAACTAAAGTAGCAGTGTAAGCAATGATTGGTGTTTAACTTCAGTGGAGGCGTGAAATACAATGGATTTTTTCTTGACAGACCAAGAAGTGGGATTAATGCCAAGACAAGACAAACAATTTAAGCTAATGTTAAGTGTCTTTAGAATTTATCAACACTCAACAGCCCCATCAACATCTATGTAAGCTGACAGAGACAAAATTTCTTGACAGACCAAGAAGTGGGATTAATGCCAAGAAAAGACAAACAATTTAAGCTAATGTTAAGTGTCTTTAGAATTTATCAACACTCAACAGCCCCATCAACATCTATGTAAGCTGACAGAGACAAAATACTACTCTAAAAGAGAATACCATGATCAAGTGTGCTCCAATGATAGCAGAAGCTAAGTTTGACAGCAGCATATTGACGGTCACTGGAGGTGGAGATAAAAAAAAAATAACCAATTCAAATGAAGCTTTTCAATATCGCCATTTAATTCTTCATTCCGAGAAAACTAGCACGACCCAGTCCTCCAAACCAGCCAAACTAAAAGAACCACCTCAAAATGCCACACTGCCGGCACAAACTCAGCCCTCAATTATTCAAAAATTAAAACCCACCAAATCCAACAATATATAAAATTGAACCATTGTGGTTGTCAAATGCAGAATGTAAGAGAGAGAATCCAAGATGCTGTTCACAGGGGAGAGGGGAAAGAGGGAATGCGAAGAGGCCAAATAAGGAGAAAGGTAAAGAAGAGAACCCATGAATACAATCTGCTGCTGTCGTCCCTTGGAAGTTTGGATGTTCTCTCCCAATTTATTATAGTATTTTACTATTTTTATTTCATTTTAAGAACAAATGTTTAGTGGGAAACTATAAACTATAAAGTCTGTAATGGGGAGAATATAATGTGATGCAAAAAAGTTTTGTTCTTGTCCCTAAAAAAAAAAACAAAAAAAACTTTATTTTTTGCTCAAATTTTTTTTATTTTACTTTATATTTTATCAATTATAATTTAATATGATTTTTTTTAAAAAAATTCTTAAAAAATAACAAAAATTCAAAAAAAAAAATGTATTACAATTAGCTTAATCTAATATGTATTTTTAAAATTTTTCTCAAAAAAAATAAAATAATATCGATTGTTTGTTTACTAAATTACTCATAACGAATTACAAGTTTCTTGTGATTTTTTTTTTTAGTATGACAATTAGCTTTTTTTTTTTTTTTTTAATATATTGATCTTTAGGTATAGGGTTTAGAAGAGAATGGTCATAGGTGGTTGATTTGAAGGGCTAAGTTGATAGAAATCATTGGGTTTAGAGAGGGGCAACCATCAACCATTCACAATCTGAACCTTGACAATTAGCTTAATTGATAGTTGGCAATGTGCGACGACAATTTTTTAAGTGACCTTTGAATAAAAAAGTTACTGACTTTTTTTCTCACAAGTAGTTGTCTATTGTGATTGCAACATTAAATGTATTATATTTGATGATGATTGCTATAAGGTTCCTGTTATACTTTGTTATAACTTAATATAGAACTCATTAATCTTTATTGAGAGTGATGCCAAAAATTGTATTGATCCACTGTTATCTGATTGTTTCACGGCGGACTGGTCTATCAGTACCCAAGTTTTCAATATAAAGAGTCTTTTTTGAGTTGTAGTTTTCACTAGGTTAAGAGAATTTGTATTTCTGCTGCACGCTCAGCAGCAAAAATTGGCAATTAAGTCCAATGATTGTCCTTCAGTTTAGTTTTATAAATAAAATCATTCAAGCTTAAATAATCCATATAGTAATTGTAAATGTAATAAATTCGAATACAAAGGTGCTTAGTTTTATCAATAAAATCATTCAAGTTTAAATAATCCGTATAGTAATTGTAAATGTAATAAATTCGAATACAAAGGTGCTTAGTTTTATCAATAAAATCATTCAAGCTTAAATAATCCGTATAGTAATTGTAAATGTAATAAATTCGAATACAAAGGTGCCTTTTTTGAGGTTTGCTTTTCCTCACGTGGAATAAAATAGACCAAAGTGGCTACATATGCTGGAAGTGATTTTAACTTGGGGAGTGGCCCCCCAATTTTTTTTTTAAAAAATTGTTATATATATAATATATTATTTTTAGCTATTTGTTTCAATAAAATTGCATTTTGCTCCCTCAACAATATTACTGATATTTTTAAAATCTATAAATAAATAAATATATATATATATATATATATATATATATATATATATATATATTAGCCCAATGCACAAACAACACCCCAAAACACACACAAGCAAAAATAAGAAAATAAAACCTAAGTTAAGGCAAAACGCAAAAGACCTCAAACTGAGGAGTTGGGTAGCCACAAGGAGAATAGTAGAAGCAGAGGTGACTAGCACACCATGCCTGACGCTACCGGCCACCACCAGTCCACCACAGCACTACCCAAACTTGGTAATTTTTTTGGATGAGAATATTGTATCCCTCTCATATCTGAATCTCTAATGCTTGTTTGATTAACTTAGATTGTGATTTGTGAAGAAAATTTAAAGAGAGGCAAAGATGAGAGACAGAAGAGAGTCAAGAGACTAGAAGACACTAGAGAGAGAGAGAGAGAGAGTGAAAGAGAAACATAACAAAATTTAATAAAAACGTTGTCCAGTGACTCTAGTCCTTTCTTTTGATAATCAAACCCACCTATCTCTTCTCAACCCAACAAACCCACACAGCCACCATCAGAATATAAATAAAAAATAAAAAATCAGCCACTCCACCCAAAACCCAAACTACCATACCCAAAATCATTTACCACCACCACAACATCACCACCACATCCACCAAACCCATGACCCAAAATCAACATCCACCACCATCACAACTACCAAGCCAACCATCCCATGCCACCAATGATCTATATATATATATATATATATATGAGAGAGTTTGAGCTAGAGGAGGAGAAGAGAGAGAAAATAAAGAAAGAAGTGAGAAAGAAAGTCGTAGATACGAAAATGGGTGGAGGAGAAGAAGAAAGAGCATAGAGAAAAAAGAGACAAAAAGAGAAATAATTTCTTTTTTTTTCTTTTTTTCTTTTTTTTAAGAAAAGAAGAGAGAGAATGGAATAAAAAATTAATATTTTTTATAAGATTGCGGCTTCAGTAAGCTGTTATCTTTGACAGCTTAATGTAGCTTAGATGCTAAGGCCTCGTTTGGTAGAGTATCTTAAACATATGTTTTCAGTTTTTAAACAACATTACATGTATTTCTACACACTTTTTCACCCACACGTATTTCAAAAAAATACAAACAACATTACTCAAACTCATCTACCAAACAGGTCCTAGAATTTTTAAGTTCTCTTTGATGTATCATGCTTTTGTTGTTTGTGTTGCTAAATATAACTTTTTAGCATTTTAATAACTTTGCTGTGAATGCTCTAATACTAGCGGTGCAACATTGCATTGTATGTTTCATTTGTTTCAATGTAAAATATTTAAAGTTTCAATGTAAAATATTTTTTTTACATGTAAACATTTTTAGGAAAAAATTTTCAAATGTTTGGATTGACCTCAATGCTAAAAAATGCAAATATAAACCAAAAACCACCGACCACTACAAACCCAATCACCACAATCACCACCAGCCACCTAAATCACAAATTGGAGAGAAAATTTCAACAAAAGCCAGCTAGCCACCGCAGCCCACCTAGCCACCACTACCCACAAACCCACCCAACCACCCACTGTAACTCCCAAGCCATCCCAGAAACCCAGATCGTGAAGGAACGAAAAAAGGGGCCAAGATCTGATAGTGGTGCCACCAAAATGGACGTTTGATGGCTTCTCATAGCTCTTGCTCTCATATTCTTGAAATTAACCATGTAAAGTGGACACCATCATTTTTAAAATGAATCTTACTAATAATGTAAAATAGCCAAAAATTAAGACCTTACCGATGCTAATAAGGTCTCAACTGATTCCATGGCAACTTCTATCACAATTCTAAAACCAGTCTCAATGAATGCACAAACAGATACAATGTCCATAAATTCCAATCTCCATTATCTGTGCATCCAAAGAGACAAACATTTGTGCACTAATAGAGCTAATTTGACAAAAACTAATCAAACTTTAAAACATTTATACATTAAAAACACCAAAGCTAAATCCTAACTTTTCAAACATTAAACAATGCAGACCATTCCAAAAACAGTTTCCCCAATTTTTCTTGCATTTTCCATCAATTTTTTAATGGTTATTGAGGCACCAATATGCCAAAGACTGCATTTTTGCTCCTTACTTTCCATCTGATGACCCCACAATTTTGCCATTGTTCACAAGGTCTTTGGTGCTAGCAATGTTAGCAAAATGTCCACTCTTAGCGATTCCAGATCAGAGATCTTAGCAGCGGCATTTCTAGATTTGAAACTAGATCTGAGCAACAAGCAACAGAGCGGCGGTGATAAGGCTCACCTCGAGCCTTTCACAGCGACTTCTCTAACAATAAAACAGGCTAAGATTTGATGGTGGTGCCACCAGAATAAAGGCAAAGAGCAGCGAATGGGTGCTGGCGAAGTGGAGGTGAAGACTGGCATGCCGATGGGTGTTGTCGCTGGTTTGGGCAAGTGTAAGAAAGGATGAGTAAAGTATGAGAAAAGGGGAAAGAGTCGGGTGGGAGGCTGTGAGATTTTTGTAAAATGTTTTACACTTGTTTTTTTGGTAAAATATTTTACAAGTTTTTATGCACAAAGTTTTAGTCAAAGGAAAATATTTTACAACTTTAGCTATATTTTACATGCAATCAAACACTTGAAAATGAGAAAATATTTTATATTGAAACAAACGGAACAGTAATATCTTAAAAACAAGAATTTTATGTATTTTTCTTTGTTGAAAGTTTATTAAATAAATGTTTATTTGGAGTTAAAAAAAAAAAAATTGTTTATATTATGTCCCTCTCTTTCCTTCTCCGGTACAAGTATCAAAAAATAAAAATCAATGGTTCATTGGTCACATCATAAAACATCACAAACATGTGCTTCTTAATACAGAAAAGCACAACTTGCTGACACCTCTATAGCTTTGAAAAATTCTATCCACTTTCTTAAGTAACTCTCAAAAGTCATTGCTTCCAAATTACATGGGTCTATCAATTATCAACATTTTAATTACATTATCTTTTGGCAGATAAAGAACTTAAAATTGAATTTCGTCAAACTTTTCATTTTTTAATATTTGACAACCCACAGTTTGTGGTGGTTTCCTTGTTGACTTTTGATAAAACCGAACTATTTTGTAATAGATTGACTTCTTGTTAACTTTTAATATAACTCGGTGATCATACCTCAATCATTCATCTTGTTATCTAAAAAGCTTGTGGATTGATATGAAAGAAGTGTTGGGGAGATAAACGTCTTGGGAAGACTTTTTAAGTACTTGATATAACATATAGAGACAAACTTAACCCAAAAAGCCAAAGCCTAATGAGTATGAATTTAACTATATTATATTAATAATTCATTCTTTTCATCTTTGATAACCTTGCCACCTTTAGCACACACCATTATGAACTCTGATACCACTTGTTGGAGAGACTCTTTAAGTAATTAATTTAACTTATAAAGATATATTCAATCCAAAAGGTTTAAGCCCAATGAGTATGAACTCAACTATATTATATTAACTACTCATTCTTCTCATCATTATTCAATATGGAATTTCAGTCACGTGTATATATCCAACAAGAAGTATGTAGGGCCACAACTGACAATCTACACCCAAAGGAGGTCCAAGGCCTAGGCAAATGCCATTTTTATGAACTAGCCGATATCCTACACGATGCGCAGTGCAATTTGATAAGTTTTGTAAGAAATTATTTATGACCCATTGATTTCATGAATACCATTATTATTAGTCACACTTAGTCTTTGAGTTTTTCTACTAAAACTAAATTCAAACTAAATTCATTGGGGGGAGGGGGGGGGGAATTCCTCTAATTCATGCAACCAATAAATGTCACCATATCATAGTGAAATTGCCACCTACAAACCTGTTGGTTCCTAGGTGTCTTTCTTGTATTATTTATGTTTTATATATCAATTAGCTATAAAAACTTCTAGAATTTCATTATACAACAATAGAAAAAATAATGCCATAGTGATGCAATAATATCACAATTTAACCTCCAAATTTTAATTGAACTAAAATTAGCCAAAAATAGATCCTTACCAAGTATACACATCATATAGAAAACCAAAAATATAAATTGGCACATAATATGAAAAAATAAGTCTAAATAAATTACAATGCTACATAAGTAAAACTGTATACATAAAATCTAAACAAAATATCTAAGACGAACGTAATATTTTGAAAATTAACATATCTCTCAGAAAGAAAAACAAAGATATTGTGAGAAAATTATGGAAAGTTTAATTTTTAAGTCCAATGGAAATGGTAGTGGTGTCAATGTTCGACCTAACCCACGAATACGACACGAACCCAACACAGGTTTTTGCAGGTTTTGGTTAGGCCTTAGCAGGTTAGAGTCATAAACGGGTCAACCCAAAAGCAACACGATAAGAAACGTGTCATAAGTGAGTTAACCCACATAACCCGCAATAAACACATTTGACAAACCAATTTATTTGTATCAACCCGAAATGACTCATTTAACACAACTTATTTAACTCGTATAACAAATAAATATTCATTTTATTTTAGATTTGTCAAATATCTTTTATATCCAACCTATATTTTAAATTTAAAAAGAAAAGTGAGTAATTACAAAAACTTACAAAGGATATAACTGGAAATTGAAACTTTACAAATTCTAGATCTCTAAACCCTACAAACCCTAAATCTCTAAACCTTCTTATAAATATCCAATACCCTAGTTATATAAATATTTTTTTGGCATAGAACTTGCACAAATGAAATTGGATGAGCTTTTGGGAGATGTTATGAATTTAGACATCAACAAAGAATTTATGGATGATAATTGTAGTCATGGTTAGAATTAGTCTACTATTTGCTCCAACTCTTTCATTATTGATACTTAGCATTTGACGAGTTCTAAGGATATTATATTTTTGTTGAACTATGTTATTTTATTTTTGTTGAACTATGTTATTTTGAATTTAGGTTGAAGTGTATACACTTCTTTTGGAGTGTAAAGAACTCATTTCTATATGGATGCTATATTTTTGTTGAACTATATTTTTTTTAATGTGAGTTGAAGACTTGAAGTGTATGCATTACTTTTGGGATGTAAAAAAAAATTATTTAATGGATGTTATATTTAATATTATGCAGGTTAAAATGGGTTGTGTTACATTCATGTCAATCCAACACGACCCGTTTATTAAGTGTGTCAAGTGGGTTGGGTCAGGTCAACTCACCTTATTAACCAGGTCGGGTTAGGGTTGAAGGATCACGACACAATTATTAAATGAGTTGGGTTCAGGTTGAGTTATTAATCGAATACCCCTACCTTAACACGACATGAACTTGACATGCTAACCCGAATTGACACCCCTAGGAAATTGGGATTTATATTGGACAAATGTGGAGACAAATAATATTGGCCCAATTCATTGAATTCAACTCTTGCAATTCTACATTGAAGTCAGTCTTATGCAGAAAATTGAAAAGTTTTTTTGATTCCTACATTTCCCATGACTTTTTAGATTCATCTATATCAATTCAAAGCATGTAAAGTTATAAATATATACAAATTCTTTGAATTTTATTCCTACATTTCCCATGACTTTTTAAATCCATCCATATCAATTCAAAGCATGTGAAGTTATAAATGTATGCAAATTCTTTGAATTTTATTAATATGTTGAAATAAATGCATTTCACATTACTTAATAGTTTGACATCAATGCTAAATTTATGCCCCTTCTTTGAGTGATGCTAAAGACATTACAAATTCAACTGCATAGGTTTTACTAATTGACATATCACCAATATAAAAAAATTGATTCAAACACCATATATTGTTTAAGTATCACCAATCATATTCTTGTCACATTAGTTTGTAAGTTTTTTTTTTTTTTAAATAAAATTTGTTGTAACTTCAGCATTTTTCATTCACTTAATGATGATTTGGTTAAATTACTATTAATATAAATATGCATACATATTTATTTTTATTTTGAAAAATGCTAAAACTACTACAAGAAGTTTACAAACTAATGTGAAAAAGAATGTGTTTGATTGCGCTTCAACAACTACAAAATAATAACTAAGTAATTGAATTACTTATTGTGATTGATGACAACAATTTGTAAAACTTCTGCTACAAAATTAGAATTTTTAGCATCACTCAATTTTTTAGACACTTTTTAACAACAAAGACACCTGTTAACATAACTCATATGTATCTCACTTGTTCAACCCTTTGAGGGCCTTCCTCTGTTAGGAGGTCCTAGATAATGGCCAAAATGGCCTAAGTTGGCTGGCCTTAATTACCGTGCAAGGCAAAATGGACCCTAATCAAAACTTAGAAATGCTCCCGAATTTTTAAAAAGTAGAGTTGCACAATCTAAATGCACTAATATAAATTGATGGTAGGGAGACAATAAGAGAGAGGTTTTATGAGGAGTGTATGTTTTATGAGGAGTGTTCTCTACAACGCCAATGAAAATGGGGTATAAAAAGATAATGATACTTTCTCAGGGGTTGACCGAGTTGGTTGGGCACTCAGTTTCAAGGTGCTTGTACTGAATTCGACCGAGTGTTCTTCCTAGTTCGAGTCCGTTTACCTGTACTTTAAAAAAATTTTCTGGGCCAGTGATTTATCCTACTATGGGCTCACCTATCATAAACAGTAATTAATCTCTAATTGAAAACTTTGAAGATACATGACGATGGGAAAGCCAAAAAAAAAAAAAACTTTGCGTCCTTAAATTTATACATTTTCAAACGAATCTGTAGGAAATCAAGAAAACGTAGTAGTAGACCGGATTGGCTCAAGTAGTCTGTTGTATTAAATGGACTAGTCCCCCACCGAAACTTCTGATGGCCACGTGGAAACTAATCAAACAAAGAAAAATATGCCTAGAGTTAGTCTTTGGCTAGAAACCGCGTGACGACTCAAGGTCTGAAAAGTCACTACCGGAGCTGGAATTGTTCTTATAACAAGTTGAAGCTTGAACAAGCTCTGGTGACCTTACATGGATTGCTTGTGAGTAGCATGGATATTTTAACTTGTAAGTCTAGTCATCTTGTTTTCGTGCTGATGCTATTAGTATTATGCCCCTTCTTTCACTCCTCTCATGCTGCCAGAGATACTATATCGCGAGGACAATCTATTGCAATTACGGAAACTATAGTATCAGCTGACGCAAAATTTGAACTAGGATTCTTCCGTCCTGGAAACTCCACAAATCAATACGTGGGAATATGGTTCAAAAAGGTATCAAAGCAAACTGTCACATGGGTAGCCAACCGAAATTACCCAATTGTCAGTTCTTCTGCAGTTCTCACTATTAGTAATGATGGGAACCTTGTGATTGTGGACGGTCAGGTATCTTACTCGGTATCCAACATGTCATCTAATGGCAATGCAAGTGCCACGCTATTGGATTCGGGAAACCTTGTTTTAAGAGATGAAAACTCAAATATCTTGTGGCAGAGCTTCGATTTACCTTCCCATATCTTTTTACCTGGAATGAAGCTTGGGTATAAAAACAATAGCGGAAGGACTTGGTCATTGGTGTCTTGGAGAAATCTTCATGACCCTAGTCCTGGAGATTTTTCATTGGAGCTCGATCCTAAGAACATAACTCAGTTTTTAATCATGCGGAAGCCTGACAGGTTGTATTGGACAAGCGGGCCTTGGGATGGGAAGATCTTCAGCTTTATTCCTGAAATGAGAGCTAATTATATATATAATTTTAGCTATACTTCCAATCAGGAAGAGACTTATTTTACATATAATCTATATGATCCTAATATATCTAGTATGCTTGTAATGGACGTATCGGGGCAGATACAGCAAATGTCTTGGCTGGAATCCTCCCAGCAGTGGAATATATTCTGGTCACAACCGAGAATCCAATGTGAAGTTTATGCTTTTTGTGGGGCTTTTGGACTCTGTAACGAGGAAGTGCTGCCAGTTTGTTCCTGCATTCAAGGATTTGAACCCCGATCTTCTGGAAATTGGGAACTGAATGATTACTCTGCAGGATGTGCAAGGAAAACCCCTTTGCAATGTGAGAACCATAACCAGACTACAGGTGATCCAGATGAGTCTATTACGTTGTCTAATGTACAACTACCAGTGAATCCAGTAGATTTTGAAAGTGAGAGAATTGAAGATTGCAAATCAGCTTGCTTGAATAGCTGCTCCTGCAATGGTTATGCTTTCTATGATTCTAGATGTTCAATATGGAATGGCGATCTCATGAATCTGCGACAGCTTGCTGATTATAACGAAAGTGCAAGAGATATCTATGTCAAAGTTGCTGCCTCTGTGTTAAACCCTAAAAGTGAGCAAATTTTAAGTCTCCAGCAATCATTACGTCTTTATGATCTTGTTTCCATATTATTTTATTTCAATCTTTCCTAACTGAATCTTTTTCATTTATTAGTGGTTAAAAAAATACTGGTCTCAATATATGTATCTTTTATTTCTCACATGCTTGCTTCAGGAAGTAAGAGACAGCTGTGGATTATTTTAGTACTGGCTGTTTCTCTGACAGCCATTTCTTCGGCGGCCTTCATCGGGTGGATGTGGGTGAGAAAACTCAAAAGAAAAGGTATGAATTTTCATTAGCAACATAAAACTGACTAGTGGCAGGGCATCTATGTTAGTGACACCACCAAAAAAAAAAAAAACACTTCACCACACGCAGAGATTAATAAGGTGGAAAGAAGAGGGGGAGGGGGGTGATTAAGATATTTTGAACTATTGCATTTGTTTTAGTTAAAGAGATCCTTCTTGCGAATTCACATAAAATTATCCTTTCTTTCTTTATTATTATTAAAATAAAAAGAAAAGAATTGCCCAACTCTTGTCAGGTGCCAAATTTACAGTCCAATTCCACATTTTCTAGAATTATTTTGCTGAATTTCAATAGGGTCTAAATTGCTAGTTTTGAACCTAAGCTATATTGATTAAAATATAGAACCGTCTAAACTTTCCATACATTTCCTCTTTTGATTATTTATTTGAGTTAAAATTTCAATTTTAACCAAACATTTAAACTTGATCTACTACAACAAAAACCAGTCCTCTTTCCTGAAACAGCATCCTAGATTTTCTCATAGATAAAACTCTTCTAGATTTCAATTAAACAATCAAAAGCTTTTGAAATTATATGCATAAAAATTCCTCAGATACCATGTGACAGAACTTAGTTATCTGCTGAGCCATGGTTGTTTTTCTGAATCTTTTAGGATTAGATTATAGGAACCGTCTTCTTGATCAAGTAGGGGAGGACTTTTTGTCATTCGATTCAGAAATAGAACTACCCAACATGAACTAATCAAAACTATCTTTTTGATCAAGCAGGGGAGGACTTGATATCATTTGATTTCAACAACAGGTCTACACAACAAGGATTAGTCCTCAAGAAGGGGGCTGAGAAAGGCAGGAATAAGGAAATGGAGCTTCCTCTCTTTAGTTTTTCTAGTGTATCTGCTGCTACTAATAACTTCACAGCCTCGAATAAACTTGGAGAGGGTGGTTTTGGACCTGTTTACAAAGTAAGTTTCAATAACTAAGCACATTAATCTTAGAATAGAAATTCTAAAGTAATATATGATATTCCACAATCTAACCTTTAACATAAATATTGAAGTCTCAATATTTGTATAAAAGTTCTGCTAGGATACAACTCATAAAAATTATTTGATGTGGATTCTTCTCAAGAATTAATCAGAAACTAAGTTTAAAGAATTAATTTCAGGGATCCTTGCTTAATGGACAGTTAGTAGCAGTAAAAAGACTCTCAAGAAAATCTGGACAGGGATGGGAGGAGCTAAAAAATGAGGCTGTGCTTATAGCCAAACTCCAACACAAGAATCTTGTGAAACTTCTTGGATGCTGCATTGAAGGAGATGAAAAGATTTTGATCTATGAGTATTTACCCAACAAAAGCTTAGATAATTTCCTTTTTGGTATGTAGTTCCACACTATCTCAATCACTTACAAAGTACTTTGCCTATATTATGCTTGTTCATAGCTCAATATCTGGTTGTAACTAAAGGTTTCGCACACATAATGCCTGCCAATTCTTTCCTACCTTCTATCTTATTATCTGTATGTGGTATTGAGACAGATCCAAGTGCACATGGGTTGATAGACTGGACAACTCGCATTCACATCATTGAAGGGATTGTTCAAGGGCTTCTTTACCTCCATCAGTATTCCAGGTTACAAATTATTCACAGAGATTTGAAGGCCAGCAATATCTTGTTGGATAAAGACATGAATCCAAAAATATCAGATTTTGGAATGGCAAGAATTTTTGGTGGGAATGGGTCACAAGCAACCAATCGAATAGTAGGGACTTAGTAAGTATAATCCATAAGTACTTATGCTCTATACCAAATATCAGTAATATACAAATTATCAACCATAAAGCTACTGAACAGTTTGTTTTACAATGAAATACAGTGGTTATATGTCCCCAGAATATGCTTTGGAAGGCCTCTTCTCGATTAAATCTGACGTCTTTAGTTTTGGAGTATTGTTGTTAGAGATATTGAGTGGCAAGAAGAATACTGGTTTCTATCATAGCGACTCTCTCAATCTTATTGGATATGTGAGTAATGGACCATCTTAATTTAATGTTAACAAGAACTTAGAAACTCTGTGTGTGTGTGTGTGTTTGGATTTGAGCGCTTGTGTGTTTATTCTTATTACACCACGTGATTGACTTTTCAAAGGATTAATCTTCTTTGTCAATTTTGTTGATTTCAAATTATATACTCAGAGTCAAATTGAGTTTTATTCATACTTACATAGCCACCGAGAATTTAGAAAGTGTTACACTAGATCATTTTTAAATGGTCCTTTAGGTATCTTTGCATTTCTATTAATTTTATTTGTGATTTATACCTCAATAAAATATGAGGGACTTAACCGGAATTTGCGATTGATTTTTATCGTAAATTTTCTTTAGGCATGGGATTTGTGGAAAAGCAATAGGGCCTTAGAATTGATGGATCCAATCCTTGGAGATACTCCTCCTGCCAATTTCCTATTGGGATACATAAACATAGCACTCCTCTGTGTCCAAGAAAGTGCAGCTGATAGGCCTAGTATGTCTGACGTGGTCTCAATGTTCAACAAGGAAATTGCACTTCTGCCTTCACCAAAACAACCAGCATTTTCATTTGTCAGAGGTATGGAGAATTTGGATTCATCTAATAGAAGACCAGAAATTTTTTCTGTATATGACTTGACAGTCTCAATTTTGGAAGCTCGGTAACAATTTAGATTTTGGTGATCATTACTCAATCATTCATCTTATTATCTAAGTATGTTTTAAATGAACAACAATAATATTGAAACTAGTCGCGGCCCCGTGCATTGCGCGTGATAATTTTTTTTAGGGTGGTCTTCTAATTATTAATATTTGTAATGTTATTAACTTATTATGACTCAAGTTGTATTATATACATATCACCAATATATAGTAGGATTTATGCTGACAGGAGCTTTTGCTCATGGAACTATAATTTTTTATTAGAATTTCCATTTGGAACAAAATGAGGATAATTTATAGTAGAATTGAATTTTTTTTTTTTTTGAAATATTTATTCTACCATACTCGATTGACTAATTTATACATTTTCAAGTCAATTGAACACATTTTGCATGTTACATGTAATTCCTTGTTTCCATAAGGGTAAGGACATTCACAATCCCAACAATCCACTCCAATATTTTTGCATGCTTGGTTTTTTGGAATGCGAAATGTATTTGTTCCAAAAGTTGTATGTCGAAGGATTTTCAATAGTTTTGGAGCAATTGTATTCCATTAGGTTGATTTAGAATCAATAATAGTAGTTGTATTTTCTCGTCATTTAATTTTACATAATAGCGCAATTGCTAGTCCATATCTTGCATTTTTGTCCCCTTCTATGTTGGCTTGAAGAAGGATTTCTTTTTCCCTTGTAGTTTGATCTTGTGCAAAATATTTGCAATCATGTTGTATGCCCATTTTGTGATTGTGTAGTTGTGTGATGTTTTAAGTTTGTAATTTTCAAGTTGTTTAGGATTGTAATTTATAGTGTTGTGTGTGTTTTATGGATTAGTGGTTACTCTAGTTATTAGCAATAATTTTTCATTGTCGATTAAGTGAACAAAAGTTTTTCATATACCCTCCACTATAAAGCCCAAGCTTTATAGTATTTAATATATTTTTCAATTATAGCTAACATTTAATATTTTCCTCAATAAAGCCCAGGTCAAATAGTCTTTTGCGTTATATAATACCTGTTCAATTGCCACTTTCCTTAAAAAATCAAAAGACAATATATATGAACTATCGAAAGTCTCTTATGCTCTGTTTGTTTCAGCATTAACGTTTTCTAGAAAATGGTTTATTTTCTAGAAAGCATTTTTTAGAAAACTATCTCATTTTTTGGTGTTTGGTAACAACCTTAAAAATGGGCTTGAGAACATTTTCTGGTGTTTGGTATCCATAATTTTTATAACATTTCTTGTACAATTTAAAACATGTATAATATGTGTATTGTGTAAATCCACTTAATGTAATCAATATAAATAAATAATAAACCAAGAATGAATTTGGTTTTCAAACTAAAATTTTGACAAAGGATACAATCAAAATTAGCTGTCCATTTTTCATGATCTCAAATACTCATCTTGTTCATGTATATGAACAATATTTTTGATAAGTAACGTAAGAAATTTTATTAGAAAAAAACCAACCAAGTACACTGGAAGTGTACTATAGTGGCACAAATCAAGAGCAATATATATATATATATATATATATTAACCATACTTCTCATAATTCAAAATAACCATTATACCCATAAGTTCCATTTTAAATAGTTCAAAATGCCACATAGGCCGAATAATTTGATAAATACCAAAAATTGTTATAGAACTATTGACAGATTTGTGAGGAGAAAAAAAAACATTATAAAAATGGTGTTATAGTGGGGAGAAGAAATAGGGAGAAAAAAGAAAAGAGACAGATAGAGAGAGAAATTTGTGGGAAGAGAAGAGGCCAAAGGGGGTGATAGTGAGGGTGTGAGAAGAGAGAAAAAACAAAGGAAAGAGAAGAAATGAGAGATTTTATTGTGAGAAATGCTGAATGAGCGAAAGAAAATATTGTTTCCTAAGTCAAAAAAATACAATATTTATAGGAATTATGCGCCGCATGAGAGAGAGATTGTTTTCCTTTTTTTTCTTTTTTTTTTTTTTTTTCTTTTTGGAAAACAACCTATAGAAAATAAGCCTTATTTTTATAAGAGTTTTCCGTTGACCAAAGATAGTTTTTTGTTGACCATTTTTTTTTTTTTTTTTTGTTACCAAACACTGAAAAATGTGGAAAATTATCTTTATAGAAGGTTTTCCAGCGAAACAAATAGAACGTTATAATTAAATTATTAATAATATTGAAACAACTGAATCAATCAGTAATATCCAGTTCTTCAACTCGTCCTCTCTCTATTTAACTGAATTACTTCTTCATACCTATTCAATTGCCACTTTCCTTAAAAAAATCAAAAGACAGTATATCTCAACTATCAAAACTCCTATATAAATTAATTATTAATAATTTGAAGTAGTTGAAAAGTTATTAATATCCGCATAAGTTATTTTACCTTTACATAATTAAAGGTGAAATAAAATGTTGGAAAATGGGATTTTTAAATTGGTAACTTTATTTTTTATGCAATTTATGTTATTACGGGAGGACATATCCTTGGTAGCTATTTAATAGATTTGGAGGATATAGCTGAATTTAAATATTGAATAATATGAGCCGAGATTATATTTTGATTGTTAAATAATAAAGTTTTTATTTATGCTTAAATTAGTAAATTTTATGGAATAGCAATAGCCACAATTGCCGGCCGGTATTGGTGTGATTCATTATTTTTCTATATTTTACCGTTTATTTTTATCAGTGCTAGTGTTTAATTGGATACCCTTGATTCATATACCTCATTGGGTCAAAAATTTTGCTGCTTTATTTATTTGTTATTTTAATGATAATCAAAGTAGGTAGAAGTTAAGAACGTAGGTAGTATAACTTGCATAAGTTTTGATTTTCCAAAAAGGTTTTATTATTAATGGAGCAAAGACTTTTATTTGATTGTTTTGACACGATATGAATTCCTATATCTGAATTCTCTTCCTTCCTTCCAATTATAGCCGTTAAGCTTTAGTTGAAACACAAATGTTTTTCCAATGAGCTTTTCTATTTTCATTTAGTAGGTTAAAATTTGCATTCATCTGAAAAGATATTGAATATAATTTAGCATAATCTTGTCAAAGTAAATGAAAGATCATATATGCTAATTGTATGGTCTTACAGTTGCACATTTGTTTGATAGTTCTCTTGTTGTTGTTTGAAGTAATTTTGATTCTAAATTTGCATGTATAAATACAGTTGCACTCTATTGCATCATCAACATTGAATTGAATTCTAAACCTGCATGTATAAATATCCAATTTGATTAAATTTTTTTATTAAAAAATTTACTTTTATGTTTACATATATTGTATGATTGTAAAATTCATAATTTATATTTTACCTTGGAATTGGAAAATTAGAGTTACTTTTCCAATGGTTGCATCAAATTAAAATAATTTTTAGATTTAACTTTTTTGTTGCACTTTGCGCATCCGATATAGTACCATCCAAAGTTTGTTTCAATATTTTCTGTTGTTGCAAGGCATGTGAATATAGTTTCCTACAATATAAAAGAAAAAGAAAATTACTTTTTTGTTAAGTTTATTGAAAAAAAAGAAAAGAAGAAGTGGAGTACCTAATTATCTGACTCTCATTCCAAGGATATTATTTGCTTGATTTTCCCTCTATCTTTTGTGATCTTTTTTCAAGTGGTATTTCCTCCTTGAATTGTAGAGGAATTCCTTTAATTCGAGTATTTTCCACATTTCTTTCATGACAAAGGATTAAATTTAAAATATAGTTAACAATTATTGAATATGAAGGTTGTTATTGTACTAAATTAACGTATTAAGATTATTTTTTAAAATAATCGATTAGAGTAAATCAACAATCAAAGAGAACAAAAAATAAACATCCTAAAATACAAAATTTAATCGCATCAACCAAAAGTAGAGTTCTAAAGAATACAAAAATCTATCAACCTAAAGCAAAGATGCAAGAAAAAAAAAACAACCAAAAAATTGAGAGAGAGAGAGAGAGAGAGAGAGAGAGAGAGAGAGAGAGAAAACTATACAAAGAATAGAAGAAAGAATGACAATTTTATAGTAAATGGTGTGGATAAGAAGATACAAAATAAGGGAAGATAAAGGGAAAGATAAAGAGTGATATTAAAGTAGAGGGTAATGGGGAGATGAAAAGGTAATGGAATAAGAAAGTTATAGTAAAATGGTGTGAATAAGAAAAGACAAAATAAGGAAAGATGAAGAGTGATATTAAAGTAGTGAGGAGACAAAAAGGTAAGGAGGGAGAAAGGTTTGAGAAAGTGTAAATACTAAATAAATGAGTAAATGTTTAAAGAATTATAGAAAATTTGGAAAAAAAAATTAGATAATGACGTGGATACTAATGTGGCTCAACTGAAGTATAGCAACAATAAATGCCACACTTCTGCTTTTAGATATATATAGATTAGAAGCCAAAATGTACCATTAGTCATTGCCATTTTGATGGCTGTCAAGTCCTGCATACAAAGCTTCTTCCTTCTTTTTCTAGTTCTGCTTTCAATATTCCTCCTTTTACAACATCATGGATACTCATGTATTGATATGATGGAGGGCCTTAGGGCCACAATTTGACAACACCCAAAAGAGGCCCAAAGCCCAAGGCCCAGGCAAATGCCATTTTTATGGAGTGGAAAAAAACAAATTAGCATGAAAAAGTGAAATTATCAGACATTGTACTTTAATTAAATTCAAGCGTAAAAAATCTTTTTTAAGGAGAATAAATTTAATGAATTAGTTAATTGAAAAACCTAAGATATAGCACCTAAGAAATAGTAACTAAAGGGGCTATTTGGTTGGAATGAAAAGTGGAGAGAAGAGAAAATATGGGAGAAAGTATTTTTGATTGGGGAGGGGCAGGTGAGTAAAAATGGTGAGGCTTAGAAGTTTTCACTCAGCCCACCATTTGGGGTGAAATGATTTTCTTCTCAATTTGGAGAGAAAATGGGAAGGAGGAAGTGAGTTTGCGGGGAAATTATCTATCTGCCCTCCAGCTATTCAATGGTTTTTTTTTTTCCCTTATATACTATTAAATTTTTATCTTAGTACTATAGGTATAGGAGTAAATTTATACAATCTGTATTTCTTATACTCTCATTTTTCTTCTCAACTAAACAAATTTTTTTTTTTTTTCCTTTACTTTTCCACTACCCCCAACTAAACACCATGAGAGAAAAACGAAATCTCTTCTATCTACTAACTCTTAACTTTTTCATTCCTTCTCCATTTTCTATCCCTCACTTTTCCACCCCAACCAAACAGACCCCAAATTTTTTACAAAAAAATTATTATTATTATTATTATTAGTGGTTTAGGAACAACAATACTAGGGAAGCTATTAGGTCTGGTTCACACCTTGGAATAGAAGAAGAAAAAAGAAGCTATAACATCCATCCACCCTGACTACCTGAATGATTTCACTACAAAAAATATATCCTATCTTAGTTGAAAAAAGTTATCATCCATAAGTAGGGCTTGGAAGCAAGAAATAAGACAAAATAACCTTTATTTGGTTTGGCTGTAATCACTATTACTAACAACTTTTCTACACAGTAAGTACAATTAGAACGGGGGGCTTTAGTCTTGTTTAGAAATATCAATCTCTTGCTAAGCACTTAAGAGAAGAGAAAACTTGGTAACTTATATATTTTTTGAATGTTACATATTTAAGATTCGTGAAAAAAATAAATATGAATCAGTAAATGGATCCCCTCTATTAGACAAAAAACCGATAACATTTATGTTAATTTCCAGGGGCAAACCAACTTAAAAATGTCTAGTGACCATGCCTAAAAGGCTAAACTTGGTTACCAATTTTCTTGGTTCGACAACTTTGGGCTTGATAAAATATGTAGAGGTTACCTGAAATTTGCAGTATTGGATCAGTCAGGCTGAGATAGGCTTTGGGCTTGTGGGATTTGTACTAGCCCAATACTATTGGCCATACAAATTTTTCCCCTCCAAGATCAAAGATTAACTGCGCGTATAGAACCTGATAAGAAAATCCACATTTTTTTTTTATGGTCCTTCGGATATGTGTGGGATTGTAACTCTGTGCCTATGGAAAGATTAGAGCTAACAAATGAAGATGATTAATACTAGATAATGTGATTTTGGTTTGGTATATGCTATCATAATTTTTATTTTTATCTTTTAGCTTTTAAATCCTATTCCTACTGGATTAGGAGTTCACATTAGTGTGATATACGATGCAACATACAATCCTATGCGCCACTGGTCTTTTATTTTTTTTTTTAATAAAGATTAATTATCAACAAGCTGACACTATAAATTAATTATTCAAATGCTGATGAGGTTTATTGTAAAGAAGGGTGTACAATGCAATGAAATAAGGAGGTAGTAGCTTTATTTTTTCTCTTGAGAAACAAAAGAGGCAGTAGTGAACTTACAAATTTGAATTCGGACTGCAAATGTTAGAAAAAAAAAAATAGAAAGTGCTGTTAGAAATATAAAGTTATTGATGAATATCGTCCGCATTACTCTAATATCATCACCATTCACAACTACATAAGACTTGAATTTACAACCCATTTAAGTCCTCCAATAACAAGTCTTTGTTTCTAAAATTGTTACGAAAGAGCTAATAGACTGTAAATTTAAGTCCTTGTTCACGCAATTCTATTACTTAAGCAGTTGCTAAGTGCTAATATTTTTGTTCTCTGCTGGAAGCAGCAGTTAACTACTTTTATAATTCGGACTGAATAAGGTTCTTTCATTCAACCAAAAAAAAAGGGGATTTTTAATGGAGATACCTGCTCTTCCCACTCTCTTTTATTGTCTCATTGCTTTCTCAACTTTCTTGAAATTCTGCGTTGCAGATACACTTGACACCAAGTCCCAGGCAATCGATTAGAGGTGTTCAAACTTCGCTTTCCTCAGGCCAAGTTTTTAAGCTAGGTTTCTTCTCTTCAGGAAATAAGAGTAGTTATTTGGGCATATGGTACAAGAAGACCCCAGGGACAAGTGTTTTGATAGCCAACCAGAACAACCTACTCACATATCCATCTGAAGTATTCACCATCAGCAAAAATCAAAAACTTAATTCTTCTCAACAAAAGAAACCTCACTATTTGGTATTTGGATTCACCCAGGGCAGCTCAGACAGCAGTTGCTCAGCTTTTGGGTGTAACATGTAATCAATCCTTACTATCATCTTAAATGTACATATCCTAAAATTAAAAGACAGATTTATAGAATTTTTCCATAGATACCTTTACACCCATTGAATAGATGTAACTGCTATCTAATTCACTGAAAAAGGAGAAATTTAACACACACACACACACATAATGAAAGCATGGCAGACAATATAGTGCTTAAATCACTTTTGTAAACACATTGAAACAAAACTTCACATCATCTGGAAAAACTAACATAAGAGTGGTGTAGCCCAAATTAGTTTAACAAAATAAACTCCTCTAAAGATATAACTACAATCCATTTTGACATAATAACTAATGCCAATACTTATTACACAACACCAAGAAACTTTGTTGACTCTTTTCTTTCACTGAGTTAAAGTTTGTTACTTATGTACAGCTCATCAGCATCCATGATTCCTCAACGTCCTGCAAGAATTTAAAATCAGTTTAGTAACAATGTAGAAAAAACCTACACTGAGATTTGTGGGTTTTCAGAATGAAATTAAGAAATACTCCAAGCCTTTACCAAATGAACATGTCCACCAAGGTGAATGAGGGACCGAAGTAAATGTTCTAAGCAGGTTACCATGCCAGAAATTATATAATAAGAAGATATTTTTCTACTTAACACAAGACAATTGTAAACAGAAGACACCCTGCTCCCAAAGAAAATCAGAGAATAGAAATATCACACAACTAAAACAAACATTTCAAAGTAAAGCCAAAGCCAACTAGACCACCACAAAACAAAAGTTTGAGTCCAAGTTTGTATCATCCCTTGACACACATTCATAATTACATCCCTGATTGTTAGTTAACAGTTTTTTTCGATTAAAAAAAAAACATCTCTAAGTGTTGAATGTGTCTTATGTGTAGGCTGCTGTCCCATGCTCAACAATAATTGATCACCCATATATTCTTTTCATTCATAACACCCTCATTCTTAAATTGTTTTAGAGAAATATTTAACCCTCCTCTAAAACGTAAATTTGACCTAAAGAAAAAACTAAGAACATTAAATTGTTTATAGAGAATAAAAAAAAACCGGAAATTAACTTATTTTAAGATGAAAATAAATTTCAGCAATACAAATCACAGAGAAAAAGGTGCTAGCTTAGCTTTTTGGTAAAAAAATTTCGGGATTGAATTCCACCATCACCAAGTTAATTGGTATGGATGAGAGGGATGTCTAAATAAAAAAGGCTTCGCAAGACTACAGCCTATTACTGCCTCCAAACCAGGAAAAGTTACAAAGTAGAGGCACAACGACCTAAATGAGGGAACAATGAAAAAAACTAGATGCAAATGTTAGCATAATCCTTAATAAGAAAAATATATCCAAAAAACACAAACAGTACCACCATCTCTTGCCAAGAAACAATCACAATTATCACAGATCTTATTGCATTCTTTTGATATGAATCAAGGATTGACTTGTCCATCAGCATGTTTTCAAAAAGAGTTTTATGAACAAGTCTTTTTTTTCTTTTTCTTTTTTTGAGGAACTGTCATTTTCAATTCTTAACCACACAAAGCAAGCAAGCAATAGTCATTTTCAATTCTTTTTGCGTCTTTTCAGAAGTAATAGGAAATTTTGCAAAATAACAAAGGGCAATCATAAATAGAAGACGTGTTCCAAAAGAAACTAAGAGAGTAGAAATATACAAAATTATTTGTAAAAGAAACAATACAAAAACAAAATATGTCACCAACTATATAAGATGAAATAATTTTCAGTATTATAAATCATTGAGAAAAGTTTCCAACCTAGCTTCTTGGCAGTGAGTTTCACCTTCACAAGGTTGGTGTAGGGTTAGAGGAATGACTATAAGGAAAGGTGAAACATCGCACAGCCTGTTGCTGCCACCAAATCAGGAAAAGTTACATCGCACAGAAACAACCACCAAAACAGGTTAACTTGAAACATAATGCAGTAGGGAAATGACCACCTAAATTGGGGGTTCCTGGGGGGGGGGGGGGGGGGGGGGAAACCAAAATCTGCCCAACAATTTCTGGCCAAGCAACAATCCCAAATTATCATAAATCTCATTGCTTTCTTTTTTATTATTGACACCAATCTCATTGCTACATTAAGAAATTGCTCTTATGAACAAAGGATTGATTTGTCCACCAACACATTTTCAATTACAGAAAAATAAAAGGCTAAAAAGATACTATCTATAAACTTCTAGAATTTTCCTTTCCAAATAAGGTAATATATTCACTAGTGAACTACAACAAGGGTAAAGCCAATTACCAAACAGACGAGTGCTTATGCACATTTATAATAACAGTAGTAACCAAATCTTGTAAGTTTAAGATAAGATTCTCCCAAAGTGAACACATCCCATTAAAACTATCATACTTGCAAAGAAATTGATCTACATCCCCATAAAGCCAAAGTGAAACCCAAATTCTTGTATAAGGGTCTATTCTGTTTGGCTTTAACTTACAGTTGTGTAATAAATAAATAAATAAACTAACTCTTTCACAAAAGATCAAAAGAGGGATAAAGAAGAACAACGGAATAAAATGGAGTCAACAAAACAATACATCTAAGCATAACTATTTTATTCGGACAAAAATATTCAATTTGTGCTATGGAACAAAAGATAACAAAAATAGTTCAAAACAAGGTCTATAAGCAAGTCATTTTCATTTCTTAACCACCCAAACCAAGCAATAATTATTGATGAACTGCTTTGTCCATGAACATGGCTCTATGGGAATCTTTCAGTAAGAAGAAAGGCATATGAGGCAATTAAAAATTTCAAAATGTACAAGCAACATCGTTAGCATACTAAGATCACAATTGACAGGTAAAAAAAAAAATTAACAATCCAAGGACAGCATGAAGAACATTTAACGCAAGTGTGAAAACATGAAGTTAAGAGAGGTCACCATAACATTATCAAGAAAGAAAAAGTTGAGTAGATCTATCTATATAATGTAAATTATAAGTGACAGGAAACATGATATTCAGTGTCCATTTATTTTCAACCACTTAGTAAATAAACGTCCAAAAAGTTGATAACCAACACAAACAACTTTTTTTTTTCATAGTTAAGTATACATGCTATTGACAGCAAGCACGACCTTGATAAGCAATCTATCCTAAATAAAAATCCACTCAATTAAGGTAATCAATCAGCAATAATACTTTATAGCATTTAAATTCATATCTAACTCATAATGAATGCCAAGTATATATGAAGAACAAAACGGAAAACTATAAAAATAAGCATGAAAATAAAATGCACCTTGCCTGTTGTTGTTCCTCTTACTTTCCCTTAGTAAGTAACTGCAAGGTCGGATTTGCCCAGCAAAACTAGACTCTCAACATAAGGATCAACAAAACTATACCTAGATCCAGTAATCCCAAGGTCTTTAACCTCTTGGGTCTCAAGGTTTCGCGAGACAAGCCTTTTTTTTATATGTTTCCAATATAACCTCGCCACTCTTCCTAAAAGCTTTTGCACAAGGTATTTTCTTTCTGTAAAAACCATGAAATGGCCTTGGTATGTCCTGTGGGGGCGCTTGAGCATCCAAACTTATAATTTCGGTCCATGATGACGCATCTGCATAGTTTTTCAACACCCATATATCGAGAGTGTGAAGAACATACCGAGGTTTGAGCAGCGCAATGGAATTCCCAAATGCCATAATAGATACCCACCTCCAATAGAACATATCGGAATGCTTAGGCAGTGGTAGAGAAATTTGATTTCTTGAGTTCTCTTGTAACAGACCAAATGCAAAGCCCCATTGACAAAAGCCATTACAAGTACCAACCACACGGAATACCCCAGTAGCGCTTTCGCCATGGAAAGGGAAGTCGTCAAAGGTGGTGTGTTGATGGAAATTAGTATTGTCGTCCCAATGTAAAGCGTAGACTTCTTTTTCGTCTCCGATTCGTTTCAATCGTTTGACTGCTTTGGCGAGAGGCTTAGGGCAGAGTCTGAAGAGGAGGAGGTTGTTGTTGTTGGAGGAGGAGTGGTGAAGATGAGTGGAAATGAAAGAGGGGTTTTGGAGACAGAGGTGCAAGTGATGATGGATTTGATGGGTAGGCGTAGGAAACGTGGGCTAGGATTTCATGAGGAAGAGAGTCCCACATTGCTTCTTCGGTGATGGATTTGGAAACTTCAGGTAAGTTGTCTGACATTGCTACTACCTTCAAAGAGAGAGATTAGGGGTTTAAAGAAGTAGTAACTATAAAAGGAAGGAGAGAGTGAGAGCGAGTAGACCACCAGGCGGGTTGGATCGGGGCTAAATCCCTAGCTAACTCATCAGAGGAGCTGTGAGTAATTCGTTGCATTCTTTTTCGTTTAATATGGTAAAGCATTATAATTTTCTAACTTAACTTGCTTTCATTTGTTTTCTTGATCCAGTGAAAAAATTAGATTTAACACTATAAAATTTAAATATAGTTGCCAAGGACTTTGTAACGGAATTGACACGTCCAATACACAAAATGCTTGGAGTCTAGAGTTGTTATTTTCTTTTCCAAGATGCATGTACGAAAAATATAGTATTGTTTTTTTTTTTTCCTCATTAGTAAAGACACTACCACATTGTTTCTGATCGCCAATATATATATATATATATATATATATATATATATTTTTTTTTTTTTTCTTTTTTCTTTTTTCTTTTTGAGCAAATGATCACCAATAATTAGCGAATAATTTATTGCATTCTTTAATTTCTCTCTTAAATAAGAAATATTTTATGGCATTATGAAAGTTTAATACGGTAAAGCATTATAAGTTTTTAACTTAACTTGACTTCATTTGTTTTCTTGATCTAGTGAAAAAATTAAATTTAACACTGTAAAATCTATATATATCTAAAAGCTGAAGCATAGCATTTATTGTTGCTACGCTTCAGTTGAGCCACATCATCGTCATGTCACAAAGTTTTTATTTTCCTTTTCTTTTTGGATTTCCACTTCATATATTTTCTTTAATCAATCTCATTCTCTCTTTCAACTCATCATCTTCCCATCAAACAAACGGCTAATGTTTATACTATTAATGACTTTTTTATTGAATCCAAATTTCCTTAAATTCAGCAATCAATCATTCTCTCTCTTTGACTTATCATCTCCTTATCAAAAAAACGGCTTCTTTCCTCCATCAAAACATTCAATTGCCTCCCTTTGGATTTAAAACCCACTGATTTAATTTTTTTATATATAGATTTTGAATTACTTACTTTCCACCCCATTAGTCACCAAATTACAACTAGAATTGGAAGGTCCATTTGAGGTCAGTTTTTCTTTTTCTTCCCTTGAATTTCTTTCTTTTTTGCTGCAATTTTTTATGATTTGTACTGGATTTTCTTTTCTAGGGTTGTAAATACCATGTTTCTTTTTTCTTTTTTCCAATTTTCAATTGATAGTCTATCTCTTTGTATTCATGTTTACAAATTTTCCTTACATTATTATGTTTTACCCGTTAAAATTGTTAGTGTCTAAAGAATTGGAATGCGTTTTATTGATTTAGTACATGATCATTTGCATCCCATTTGTTTTTTTATTTTCTGAATAGCTTTGTAATTTTTAAATTAAATACTGCATAAATTCTTGCTACTTTTCTTTTAATCTCATCCAAACTATGCTAATTTTTAACTTCATAGGATAACTTGGAATAGGAATCAAAATATTATGATTGATAGGTATGGACCATATGTTGTTCCTCTTTTTCTTTGCATTTGGGATTATAACTTAGTTTAATATGGTTATTTTCATTAATTTTTTGACAAATTACGATGTAAAGGTTTGTATTGGATTTTCTTTTCCAAGGTTGTAAATACCATGTTTCTTTTTTTTCTTTTTCTTTTTCAATTGATATTCTATTTCTTTGTATTCATATTTACAATTTTTTTTACATAATTTTGTTCTACCCATTAAAATTGTTTGTGTTTAAAGAATTGGAATGCGTTTTATTCATTTTGTACATGATCATTTGCCTCTCATTTGTTTATTTTATTTTCTGAAGAGTTTTGTAATTTTTTAAATTAAATACTACATAAATCCTTGCTAATTTTCTTTTAATCTCATCTAAATCGATGCTAATTTATAACTTCTTAGGACACCTTAGAAGAGGAAACAAAATATTATGATTGATAGGTATTGACCGTATGGTGTTCCTCTTTTTCTTTGTATTTGGGTACCATTTATCTTCTCAAAAAAAAAAATATTCTTTCAATTTATAACTATTGCATCCATTTTATGACTGTGGACATGCATGCAATATTTCTTTGTGTTTTCATGGTAATACTAATGTCCATAAAATCCTCAACGTAATCTCATTCTTAGGAAATCCTGCAACTTCATTCAAATCATGCTAACCAATATATATATATATATATATAGAATGATTTTGTATAGTTCAACATGAATTAAATCATATTGCCTTAGTAATTAGCTTAACTAAGCTTATCCAATTCTCAAGAGAAAAAAAAAAAGCTTAAAACTTATATCTTATATCTTATTGTTCAATTTCAATATGATATGCTGCACTTCAATCCATCATACTCCTTAAATACTCAAAAATATAATAGATAAATACAATAGGAAATCAACTTGGCATTTCTTTTGTACTACAAATTTCACTATTATAATTCTTAAATAATATGTACTTAAATATGCATTATGAACTCTTTTAGAAATACAATCAATTTTTTTTGCCTTCCTATATATTTCTTCTATCTAATTGAAAAAAAAAATCCATAAAATTCTCATTTATGAAGGAAATAATTTTCTCCGATAAAAATTTTTGGGAAAAAAAATAATGAATATGGAAAGTTTTAAATTTTTCATAAACCTATATGGTAGCCCAAAAGTCCTCTATTCAGACTTACTATTATGTTACTACATTGGATTTGATGAGTTTTTTAAAAAAGAATATATATATATATATATATATATATATATATATATATATATATATTTGTATATAACATTAACTATGCAACTTACCAGTTATAAATACATTTTTCAATTACCAAAACATACAAAGTCTCTTCCTCTTCCCCAACCTTTCCCCTCCCTTAACACTTATGTATTGTAAATATATTTTTCCCTTCCCCTACACACACGCGTGCGCACGCGCACGCGCGCGCGCACGCGCACGCGCGCGCGCGCACACACACACACATATATTTTATATTTATATATGTTCTCTTTTAATCTCTCTTAAAACCAATAAGTATAGTATTTGTGATGGCAATTTTTTAAATTATCACTACATATTTAATTTGTGATATCTTTTAATCTCTTTGTTAATTATCACTAAAATTTAGAAATTGTGTTTGGCTTCATTTTGCTAGGTTCTTTTTCATGATCATTGGTTTATATGTTGTGAGTTGGGTTAAAGTTGCAGAACTAGGAGAGATCAAACAAGATACAATTGCACCATGAATATTTTAGAAAGCAAGAGTATTATTATACAAAAACAAATATGGACATATATAAACAATTATACCGTGATTATGTTTGGTTTCCCCTACCCCTTTTATGCTAGTTATTGATTGACTAAGATCAACTACACATTTTTATTTTTTGGAGAAATGATCAACTACACATTTAGCTACCTTAGTTTTTCACATTTTTTAAGTTGTATGGAAAGGAATAATAGAAATCAATATATGTTTTGGGAAGAAATTTTTTTTGTAATAGTTGATTCTCATACATGAGTTTAGTGATTATCAAAATAGAAACTATTATAATTTTGTGTAATAGTTCTTATGTGATAAAATAGAAACAAAGTTTGGATAAATTGCTCAGTAACTTCTCCAAAAATGCAAAATAATGTTAGATTTCATAAGAAACCAACAAGATTCATTTTCATGTTCTAATAAAAATTATACATTTTCCAATTTTTAATTGTGTTGTGTTTTGATACATATCTCACACTATTATAACGTATTACAAAATATTTTGTAATATATAATAATTGAAAGTCAAATGCAACATGTTTCCTTGCCAATACACACACACACACACATACAAAAAATCAAGATAAAGACTTCTTTACTTAGGATAAAATTAATGATATATGTTACAATGTAATCACATTATTGTGAGATGGATTTGGGACTATTACTTATAAATCTCAACTATTATTCTCAATTATTACTTAACAAAAAATAATATGACATCAAAATTATCCCGCGCATTGCGCGGGTCTGCGACTAGTTTAAGTACAATTGCCAAGGCCCACATTTATTGCTACTCACTCGTCTGGGGTTGGAGCAGACATCAGGGACAGCAACAACTGTGTAATGGCATTGGCAGCAATGAGCACGAAGATTCCTTGTCCTAGGACCTTTGAAATGCAAAGCTAAGGCAATGGAGACTAGGGTTAACTTTGCATAGGATATAGGGGGTATGGGAGATGATTTTTGAGTGTGACTCCTTGATTTCGTCTGAAGCCTTGAATGGGTCAAGTGAACCTCCAGTGGCTATTAGCGATTTAGTTGAAGGAATTCAACATCAGATGAGAGATTTTTGCGGCATTCAAGTAACACGTGTTTGAAGAGAGGGAAATCGTTCAGTATATATATTGGCTTAATATTCCAAGGGCATTGATGATTATGTAACTTGGATAAAGGAAAATTCTACTTTTATTGAAATAGCTTTGATTCATGATGTAATGTATTTATCTTTTCTTTAATAAAATGATGCTCTTCTTATTATTAAAAAAAAAACAATTATCAAGAGCTTTGTAATTGAATTGGCACTTCCAATGCACAAAGTGCTTGGAGTCTAGAGGGGCTATTTTCTTGTCCAAGATGAATGTACGAAAAGCAATGGTAGATTAAAGTAATTGTTACTTACTCATGGCATTCAAGTATTTGTCCATGAACTCGAGTTCCATTTTTTTTTTTTTTTTAAATTTTCAGTTTAACTTGATTGTCCAAAAATCGAGTTTCAAAATAGAGACATTTTCTTAATTAGTTTCAAATATGAAGTATTTTACTGAAAAGTTTCGGTAAAATGAGCAAATGCCCATTTTCTCCGGAGAATTTGGGTTCATCTAAAAGAATGCCACAAATTTGTTCTATAGTAAATGACGTGATAACCTCCATTTTAATTTGGAAGTTCAATGACAATTTAGAAATCTGTGATCACACCTCAATCATCTTCTCTTTTATCTAAGTTTGTTTTAAATAAACAATAATATGTAATAAACTCCACGACTTATACCCCTTTTTTTATTTATAAGTTTGTTCAGGGATGGAAGCAAGAATTTGCCTTGACAACCAAACATGAAGGAAAAAAAAAAGGGAAGAAGAAGAAGAAAATTCATAAATAAGAAACTCTCTAAAATTCAAAAATAAATTAATACATGAAAAACAAAACTAACATCTATTCAAAACTAATATCTAACAATATAAACAAAATAAAAGACAAATAATTTTCTCCTCAAGACAGTCAATTCAACCATTTATGATATATTAAAACATAAAAATAATCTATGATGAATTATGAATTGAATTTCGCAAAAATTTACATTTCATGTACAAAATCAAAAAGTCTGTTCATATCATCGTCCATTTTTGTTATGAAACCTACTGCTCACAATTGAAAATACTAACAACTAGTCTATAAACAAATTAATAGACTATTGAATTTCAAATCCCTACTAATCATTGGTACACAATTCCAAAATATTTAACAATTTCTTAAGGTCAAAATGTCGAACTACATCATGCTAACAAGTAATAACAGCGAAGTTCCACTTCCATATCCAACCATAGTTTTTCTTGATCGGTGAATTATTGCGAATAAAACTTGTTCATCAACAAACAAATATTATAACTTCTAAAAAGATTCACATGCCTCTCAAACGTCTAGAGATGAGATAAATATAGGAAACTCATTTATGCGTTTGCTAAACAAGAAGTCCACGGGGTCAGTTGCTCGGTTGGACAACTTTGGGCTCCATAAAGCATGTAGAGGTTACCTGAAAATTGCTGTCTTGGGTCAATCAAGCAGAGTTGGGCTTTGGGCTTGTATGATATGCCAAATAATTTTGGGCCTACAAATTTTTTTTCCCCCAAAAATGAAAGATGGCGCATAAAACCTGATGAGAAATTCCACATCTTATTCGATGGCCGTTTTGATAGCGAACCAGAACAACGTACTCACAGATCCATCTGGAGTCTTCACCATCAGCAACAATCAAACACTTATTCTTCTCAACCAAAGAAACCTCAATATTTGGTATTTGGATTCACCCAGGGCAGCAAAAAGACACTAGTTGCTCAGCTTTTGGGTGTAATAAGTAATCAATCCTTCCTATCATCTTAAATGCACACCTCCTAAATTTAAAAGACAGATTTATAGAATTTTTCCATACATACCTTTACACTGATAGATGTAACTGCTATCTAATTCACTGAAAAAGGAGAAATTTAACACATATGATGCAAGCATGGCAGACAATATAGTGCTTAATCTTTTTTGTATACACATTGAAACCAAACTTCAAATCCTCCAGAAATACTAACATAAGTGGTGTAGCCGAAATTAGTTTAACAAAATAAACTCCTTTAAAGTTATAGCTACAATCCATTTTGACAGAATAAACTAATGCAAATACTAAGAAACTACACAACAAGAAGAAACTTTGTTTTGAGTTAAAGTTTGTCACTTATGTACAGCTCATCAGCATCCATGATTGCACAAGGTCCTGCAAGAATTTGAAAACTGTAAGTGCATACTTTTTGGTGATTTAATACCATAAGAAGATGAAAATATACTAATCAGTTTAGTAACTATGCAGAAAAAAACCTACCCCGAGATTTGTGGGTTTTCAAAATGTACAAATTAAGAAATACTCCAAGCCAGCAATTATATAATATGAAGATATTTTGCTACTTAACACAAGAAAATTGTAAAGAGAAGACAGCGTGCTCCCAAAGAAAATCAGATAATAGAAATATCACACAACCAAAACAAACATTTCAAAGTAAAGCCAAAGCCAACTAGACCACTGCATCACACATGTTTGAGTCAAGGTTTGTATCATCCCTCGACATGCTCTCATAAATACATCCCTGGTTGTTTGCTCAACAATAATTGATCACCCATATACTCATTTCTTTTATAACACCAAAGTCCTCATTCTTAAATTGTTTACGAATAATATTTAACCCTCCTCTAAAAACGTAACTTTGACCTAAAGAACAAACTTAGAACATTAACTGGTTTTTTTCAACCAAAAAAAAAAAAAAAAAAAAGAACATTAACTTGGTATGAGATGAAAATAAATTTCAGCAAATACATATCACAAAGAAAAAGGTGCTAGCTTAACTTTTGGTAAATTTTATTGGGGTTGAATCCACCAACCACCATCACCAGGTTGGTGCGGATGAGAGGGATGTCTAAAGAAAAAACGCTTCGCATGACTACAGCCTATTGCTGCCTCCAAACCAGGAAAAGTTTCAAAGTAGAGGCACAACCACATAAATGGAGGAACAGTGAAACAAACCAGTTGTAAAATTTAGCATACACCATAGTCCATAAAAAGAAAAATATATCCAAAAACCAAAAATTGAACCACTATCTCTTGCAAAGCAACAATCATATATCATCACAGATATCATTGCTATAGTCAGAAATCACTTTTATGAACCAAGAATTTATTTGTCGATCAACATGTTTTCAACAACCAAAAAATAAAAAGGCTAGAAAGATGCTAACAACCTAAGAACTTCCAGAGTTATAGAAACTTTAGTAACCAAATGTTGTCAAGTTAAAGACAATACACACACACAGCATTGGTGAGCATCTTCATCCAATGCAAGCATGAAGCATGGCAGACACAGTTAAGCACTTAATTGTTTCTGTAAACACACTGAAACCAAACTGCAAATCATCCAGAAATACTAAGAATGGTGTAGCCACAATGGAGTTTAACTTAGTTCATTGAGTATACATTTAATGTTATAACAATTACAATCCAATTTGCCAATAAACTCATGCCAATATTACAAAATAAATACCATCAAAAAGCTTTTACTTTAGCTGAGTTAAAACCAATTACTTATCTATAGCTCATTACCAACCGCGATTGTTTGTGATTATATAGCAGAATTAGATTTATTTTTTAGTAAGTAATTGAACCATTTCAAGATTTTTGCTAAAATAAAAAGGAGATAAAATAACACAAATCAGTGTAGTATCATATGGAAAAAAAGCCTACTCCGATATTTGAAGGTTTTCTGGATACATTTTAAGAGACACTCCAAGCCTATACCACAAGAACATGTGTATCATGGGGGATTGGGGGCCAGGGTAAATGATCTAAGCAGGTTCCAATGCCAGCAATTATTTAATAATAAAAAATCTTGCAAAATAACAAAGGACGATCATAAAGAGAAGACATAAGTTGCAAAGAAACTAAGAGAGTAGATATATACAAAATTCTAAGTAAAAGAAACTATGCAAATACAATATATGTCATCAACTGTATAAGATGAAATTACTTTCACCATTATAAATCATTGAAAAATTTCCAACCTAGATTCTTGGCAGATTTTTTTTTTTTTTTTGGGAGTTGTAATAGGATTATGGATTGAGTTTCACTGTCACCAGGTTGGTGTGGGATGAGAAGAATGACTAAAAGGAAAGGCTTCTAATGCATACAGCCTGTTGCTGCCTCCAAATTAGGAAAAGTTATATTGCAGAGAAACAACCACCCAAACAGGCGAAATATGAAACATTATGAAGTAGGGAAACAACCACCTTTTTTGTGTGTGTGTGTCTGTGGGGTGGGGGAGTAAAAGAAACTAGATCTCATAACAAGAAAAATATATGCAAAAACCAAAATCTTTACAATGATTTTTGCCCAAGTCAAAATCACTAATTATCATAGATCTCATTGCTTTCTTTTGATTATTGACACCAATCTCACTGCTACATTAAGAAATCACTCTTATGAGCAAAGGATTGATTTGTTCACCAACACATTTTCAATTACAGAAATATAACTGGCTAAAAAGTTCCTAACACTATGAACTTCTACAATTTTTCTTTCCAAATAAGGGAATATATTCATCAGTGAGATACAACAGGGGAAAAACCAATTACCATGAGTGCTTATACACATTTATAGTAACAGCAGTAACTAAATCTTGTAAGTTTCCAATGTCAAACCCCAAATTATTGTATAAGGGTCTATTCTGTTTGGCTTTTAGTTCTAGTTTGTACAATTGTGTAATATAAAAATATGAACTCATTCACAAAAGATTAAAAGAGGGAAAAAGAAGGAAAATGGAATTAAATGGAGTCAACAAAACAATACATCTAAGCATAACTATTTTATTTGGAAAAAAAATATTCAATTTGTGCCAAGGAACAAAAGATAACAAAAATAGTTCAAAACGAGGTTTATAAACAAGTCATTTTCATTTCTTAACCACCCAAAACCAAGCAAAGATTATCGATGAACTGCTTTGTCCATGAACATGGCTCTATGGGAATCTTTCAGTAAGAAGAAAGGCATACGAGGCAATTAAAAATTTCAAATGTACAAGCAACATCATTAGCATACTAAGATCACAATTGACAGAGTAAGAAAAAAAATTTAATAATCCAAGGAGAGCACGAAGAACATTTAATGCAAGTGTGAAAACATGAAGTTAAGAGAGGTCACCATAACATTATCAAGAAAGAAAAAGTAGAGTAGATCTATCTATATAATGTAAATTATAAGTGGCAGGAAACATGATATTCAGTGTCCATTCATTTTCAACCAATTAATAAATAAACGTCCTAAAAGTTGATAATCAACACAAACAAATTTTTTTTTTCATAGTTGAGTATACATGCTATTGACAGCAAGCACGACCTTCAAAAGCTATCTATCCTAAATATAAATCCACTCAATTAAGGTAATCAATCAGCAATAATTTTATAGCATTTAATTCATATCTAACTCATAATGAATGCCAAATATATACGAAGATCAAAACAGAAAATCATAAAAATAAGACTGAAAACAAAATGCACCTTGCCTGTTGTTGTTCCTATTACTTTCCCTTAGTAAGTAACTGCAAGGTCGGGTTTGTCTAGCAAAACTAGACTCTCAATGTAAGGATCAACAAAACTATACATAGATCCAGTAATCCCAAGATCTTTAACCTCTTGGGTCTCAAGGTTCCGCGAGACAAGCCGTTTTTTATATGTTTCCAATATAGCCTCACCACTCTTTCTAAAAGCTTTTAGGCTAGGTATTTTCACTCTGTAAAAACCTGAAGGTGGCCTTGGTATGTCCTGTGGGGGCGCTTGAGCATCCAAACTTATAATTTTGGTCCATGATGATGCATCCGCATAGTTTTTCAACACCCATATATCGAGAGTGTCAACAGAATACCCAGGTTCGATCACGGCAATGGAATTCCCATATGCCAAAATAGATACCCACTTCCAATAGAACATATAGGAATGCTTAGGCAGTGGTATCTCACGGAAGACCTCATTCTCCAAATCGAACACCAAAACAAAGGGGAGAAATCTGATTTCTGGAGTTGTCTTGTAACAAACCAAATGCAAAGCCCCATTGACAAAAGCCTGTAGGCGTAGGCAGACCAACATTGTATCACGAACAGCACATTTGGGACATTGAGCAGTAACCACTCTCCATTTCCCAGTGGCAAGCGAGTAGACCTCAACCTTGGGTGTAGATTTACCCTCTTCGAAGTCGCCATCCTCAGGAGTGACAAACCTCACCACCTTATAGTCATTGGTTTTGGAATCAAACCCAAACCCAACAGCCGCGGTGTAGGGACCGGTAGTCATGAAGGAGAAACTGGGGTTAGGAAGTCGCACGTATTTTTTAACACAAGGGTTCCAGAGAATGAAATTATAAGCGTAAGTGTATAAATCATCAGCTAGGCAAATCAAGCCATTACAAGTACCAACCACGCGGAATACTCCAGTAGCGCTTTCACCGTGAAAAGGGAAGTCGTCAAAGCTGGTGTATTGATGGAAATTGGTGTTGTCGTCCCAATGTAAAGCATAGACTTCTTTTTCGTCTCCGATTCGGTTCCGTTTTTTGACTGCTTTGGCAAGAGGCTTAGGGCAGAGCCTGAAGAGAAGAAGGTTGTTGGAGAAGTGGTGGAGATGGTTGGAAATGAAGGTGGGGTTTTGGATGAGGGATTTCCATGTTTTGCAAACGGAGGTGAACTTGATGATGGATTTGACAGGTAGGCGTATGAGAATATGGGGTAGGAGTTCAGGAGGTAAGTTGTCTGACATTGCTACTTCCTACAAATAGAGAGAGAGAGAGACTCACTTTGAGACTGCAACAGGAGAGGAGAGCGAGTCGACCAGGTGGGTTGGATTTGATGTTAAACCCGAGGGCAGCGCAGCTAGCGAATGTGAGAGACTGTCAGAAAGAAAACCGAAAAAGAGTCAAGGTATAGATAGTCGTTTAAAGTAAAGAAAATCATCGCATATTAAATTTTGAGTTCAAGGTCAGAACTACGTCGTATCCTTATATTAATATATATAAGAGTATCTAATATCCAGATAGTATAGAATATTGTTTTTTTTATCCCGAGAAGATATAGAATATAGAAATTGATTATCAAAAAAATAGAATATAGAAATTAAATATGTGCTATTGAATCGTTGCCTTATTGTGGATTTCAGTTAGCTCAATTGGTAAAATTTTTTAATAAAAATTTTGAAATTCAATCTCCGCTCATACCAAAAATTATTTGGTGTTCTTGGTATGATATAGAATGGTATTTATAAAAAAAGAGAGAATATGAAATGGTAAAGTGTTATGATTTTCTAATTTAACTTGATTTCATTTATTGAGGAACTTTTTTTTTTTTTTTAGAATCAAGACTATGAACTTTATTAAATAGTAGGCAAATCTGCCTAATAAGTATCAACGATGTACGATGGGACATCTTCCATCCACACTTGAAAACTAGTGACATGTCGTGCATGTCTAGCTAAGTTGTGGGCTACACTGTTTCCTTTTCTACGAACATGTGAAAACCTAATACAATGAAATAAATTTGCAAAACATTTAACATCTTGAATAGGTAAACCAAAGGATGCCAAAGAGTGCAAATCTTCATTCAAAGCGTTTATAACAATTTCTAAATCTCCCTCTAGGCTGACATCATTCAACCTCAGATCAATAGCACACTGTAAAGCCTTCGATGCAGTCAAAATTCAAGCTCTACGACAGTTTGAAGGAGAAGGATGATTTCTAACCATTGTGTCAAGCCCTTTCCTTGGCAATCTTGGATAATCACTCTAATCTCTACCCTATCTTCTTCTTGAAACGTTGCATCGATGTAATTTGTGCCTGAACCCTCCACAGTTGCATCAATAGACGATCTCCAGAACAACACTAATCCACCTCCCCTATTTGTTCTTGGGGCATTGAATATATTCTCACACCTTATCTTCCTCAACACATTTTTTAGCTTAGCTTCATCTGCCCATGTTTCGGTTAAAAACACAACAGGTGGATCTTTTGCCCGCACCAAATCTGCAAGCTCATTCTCTATACATGGGTTCCCAAACTCATGACAATTCCACACTAGGCAACTCATGGCAATTGGGGGGGCTGATGCACAGCCTCCACCATTAAATTTGATGAGCTTTCATCATCTTTTGAAACCATTCTTCGCTTTTCAGGGAACTCCAAATGATCAATACAAGCTTTCTTCACACCTAAGTGTTTACTCACAGTCTTGCTACCCGTGCCTCTGGTGCGTGCTTGTTTTTTTTTCAATTTCTTTTGATGCTCATAAGTGTAAGGTTGTGTGTGTATTGCAAATTTGAAATTTTCGAATCTGTGTGAGTAAATTCCATGATGGGTGACTCATCTAACTTGCACGTGCTCCTGGTATTATGATGAGTATTCTGTTTTTGGTTTGAATTAAAACACTCATTAAGAGCAATATTTGTCTTTCCTTTCATAGACAGAATCTCATTAAACCTGTTGAGGTTAGCATCAATTTCATTTATTAGAAAATAAAATAAATTTTCCGCTGGTACCTGAACAAGGAATAAATCCTCCATCAAATCTGTTACACCCTCATTAATACATAGATTCCTTGAATTATGGGACTCAACTGGGGGTAGTTGGCTCGACAAAGAAAACTGATTTGAATGAATGACTGGAACCGTGTGTAACGTCTCCCTCACCTCACTAACTACTGTAACGTGCCCAACGATTACGTTAATTGGTTGGTCCCCTTCAATTTCTCTGCTCACCTGAACCCTCACCAATTCGCCATCCACCGCTTCTTCCCCCGTTACTTCCGATGCCATTCTTGCAGCGCGAACCGCTTTTCTTGTAACTCCTTCATTATAGCCCGTATTCATTGATTCCTAAATTTCAGTTGGAGACAATTGGCTCGGAGTAAAGTCCTAGTTTGTTGGGATAGTTGAATACGAGTGTAACGTTTCCCTCATAATCGTTTCATCATTAACGTGACTTACACCCTCATTGATAATTGATACCCCTTCAGTTTCCCTACTCACTTGAACGTTCTCCAATCTGCCCTCACCGACTTCAGTCTCAATTCCTTCCAACTCCATTCTAGCCGAATCAAAAGCTTTCCTCATGAAAGGATGCTTGTGTTCATAGAGACCCGGCACATAAATAACTTGCTTCTCTGATATTGAAAATTTGTTCCATTGTCTAGCCAATTCTTCCATAGTACAAGATAGAGTAAAAAGTAAAAGCAAGAATAAAAAAAGTATTTCCCAGAACCCCTGAAAAAACAAAACCACTAGCTCGAAAGGTAAACTTGTTACCTTAAGAGAACACACTCTCCTTTTGAAGAAGGGACAGAACACTTCTACTACCAAAGAAAAATAGAGAAAAACCTCTACTTCTTTCAGACAGAGAGACATTAGTAGCCTAAGACTACAACTTTATTCAATATTTTTTAGCTACAAAATTAGTTGTAGCTTAAGGCTATAACTTTCATCTACTTTAATTTAGATGTTCATAACTAAATAATGAAATAAATGAATAATCAAAAACCAAAAAACTATTTTGAGGAACTTGATTTCAGAGAATTGCAACTTCTTATAAGATTGGCAGTAAAAAGAGATCAAACAAGATTTTTAAGGGATGCAATAGCAATGGTGATGGTACTCATGTCATGGCAGCCACAAAAAAGCCTATTCACCACACATGGGTTCATCTAGATTTTTGTAATACTTAACCCTATAACTCTATGCTTTGTATTCTATGTTGTTCTTAATGTTAATGGAAGTATGTTGTTCTTAAAGTTAATGGAAGTATCGAAAATTTTGATTTCATTTGTTTTATATATATAATTGTTTTTTTTTTTTTTGATCTGGTGGGAAAATTAAATTAACTTAAATTATAAAAAAAATATTTAACAAGATAAAATCCAAGTACAACTCTTTGTGTGTGTCTTGATTAAATTCAAAGTTTAATTGAATATTTTACTTGAAATTACTTTCCTATTTTGGTGAAGTCAGAGTTTCCTATTGTTTTCCAAAATCTTTAAAAGAGGTTATTTTAATGTCTAGTATGCCTGCACGCAAGCAATGGCAAATTCAAGGGCTATCAACCTACATAAGTCAATGGGGGAAAAGAAAAAAATTATCAAACCTAATCAATCATTTCCCTTTGTTAAATAGAAATTTCAACTGAAAGCCTTCCAACCTTTCATCCAAGCATGATGGGAACACTATTAATTACTCCAAGCATGAACATTAACTTAATCAATCATTTCATTTTTTTTTTCCTTTAATTTTTATTGTGTACCTTTGATTCCTAACTACAAAATTGGCCAAATTAGAAATCCCACAATATGTTTGATGAAATTTTTTATAAAATACATTTCTTCGAATCCAATTGTAGCTTCACATTTTCCCCCTATTACAGATTGCATTTGTAACTTTCTGATTATAATAATAATAAGAAAAACTTATGGGGCATTTGATTTTTGTGCAATGGCTATATGTGCAATTGAGGGAACATTTTCTATGAAATCTGATATCTTGGGTGTGCTTATATTAAAGATAGTAGTGAGCGACATAAGAGATAGAGGGTGCTCTCATCCAAATCACCATCATAACCTTCTCGGACATGTAAGTGGAAAATACACTCTCTCCTTATGGGTGATTTGGCAGCATATGGATTGTAAATTGTAATTATTCTAGGCATGGTTGCTGTGGAAGGACCATGCCTTTGGAAGTATTGGATACATGTTTGGAGGATTCATGTTCAAGGTTTCAAGTACTAAGATCTATTCAAGTTGGTTTACTATGTGTTCAAAAGTTTCCTAAAGGCAAACCAACAAGCCAATGATATAATGTGTGATATCTATGTTGGTGAACGAGGGTGCAGTTTTGACTCAACCTAAATAGCCTAGTTTCTTCATAGAGAGAATCTCCAACAATGCAAATGCAACTTTAAGGAACGAAGTATCACAGAAAATTTAGTGACTATAACAATGCCAAAAGATAGATAGATCAAGTTGTAAGTGAAATCTTCAATTTTGGTTTAATGGAAGTGTAGGTCAATATGAGTTAAAGGAGAATGGGCCTAGGTTGGAACTAGGAAGGGTCCAAAGTCCCTATGGAAGAATTGGGCTCAAGTAGTCCGAGGAAAATTTGAATCCAAGGAATGAAATGAGTTAGGAATCATGTTGAGGATGACTACTGATGAAAGTAATAGCAAGTAGTTCGAGAAAGGTTGGAAGAAGCTTCCTGACGAAGCCATCGTCTCCTCCACATTAAATGCACTATACCAACCAAGCATGTTGCATTAATAGCTAAATGACCCCTCTGAACAGTGTCTCAACAGTTTGTTACCTATTCAGCATAGCCTCAAAAGGAGGGAAGAAGGAAGATGGGACATGTATCTTGCCTAAAGGATTATCCACTCTACAGGTGGATGGCTGTGATGGATGCACTAAAACTATAAATAGGAAAAGATCCTCCTTATACATGGATCATATTTTTTTTAGAAAGAGAAAGATAGAAAGAAAATCTAGACCTTTGTAATATCCAAGAGAGACATATCTTGTATTCCTTTCCCAACAAAAACACTCAGACGTTTCGAGGAAAGCATAATAAACCATGAAATATTTGTTCCTTATAAGTTTGGTCCAAGTTTTTATTTTTTCATTCTCTTGATCAGGGCCCTATTCTTACTTAACTGTTAGTCCATATTCCCATCTCTTACAAAATTGTCTCAGATAAAGGCCCAACCCAAATTAGGGTCCTCGGTTTTTTACCTTAAACAAGGTGCATTTAGGATTTGCTTGCCAAGCCTTTTTTTTTTTTTTTTTGGTGTGTGTGTCTTCTAGAAGTAATTTTCTTTTCTTTGGAGGTTAGAGTTGCTAGTTGATTGGGTATGTAAAACTAATGAGCTTTTTTTTAGGAAAAAAAAAAAAAACTAATGAGCTTTTCTGTATGATTTTTATTAGCATGTATAAATCCACCATCACATAGCTAGTATAAACCATATAGACTTCTCTGGCATATTAGTTGTGAATTTAACATGTAAGGTATAAAACATGTATTTTATTGTATTCATGTTTGGCGATGAAGAAGTTGTGCTTCTTTGGTTATCCCTTGACATATGTAGTTATTGTGGTGCCTTCCCAGCGACCTTAGGCCCATTGGGCCTGAACCCCTCAATTAATTTGTATTCTGTTCTAGGTTTGGTCCACAATGGGAGGTCCCATAAGAAGTTTGGCCAGTAGTTGATGGTTTAAGAAAGTGGTGCAGTGTTTTTTCGCTGGAAATGTGACCATTTGAGATGAATATCAGATTGCCGAGGTCCCCCTTTTGGTGTTCGAGTTGGATCACCTTACTCAAGTATTGTGCTCTACTCTCTCACTTTCTCTCGTGTTTCTCTCTCCAAAGTTCTGTTCCAACCCCTTTTTCTTTGCCCCTCCCTTTGTTTTTATACCCTTGCCTTAGTGGACTTATCATGATTAGAGAACATCCTACATATACGTGGGGCTTTCCACTCATGGAGTTTGGGTGTCTTGGTTACCATTCCAGCGTGTCTAATAGTGTATTAGGGATTGGACCCACAACCCTGCTGTTGAAATGATTTTCTAGTAACTTGTGCCTAACTCTGAATCTTGTGTTCAACAAGTGGATTCTCTCAAGGCACTACTTTGTGTATGTTTGGATCCACGTTTTCCTCCCACGTTTGCGTTTTGCGTTTTTTTTTTTTTTTTTTTTTTTTTTTCACGCGTTTTGGCAAAACGCGGTTACTGTTCATGTATTGTTCAATGAACAGTAACCGCAAATGTTGACTTTTCTGCCGCAAACAGTGCATTATGTACTGTTCATGGACCCACAAATTTCACTTTTTAGCAACTTTTTCATTAAAAATGGGTCCCACGGTACTATTTACACATTTAAAAATTATTTTGCTACAGTGATTTCAGCAATAAGTTTTCAGTTTCAGCAAAATAAGTCCTATCCAAACAGACCCTTTATGTCCTCGATTGCAATAGACATTTGTTGGAGTGTTCTGCCAAGGTAGGGTCATTCTCTTAAAATATCTCAATATTCACCTAGTCAGAGTGGATCAATCTCGGGCCAATCTAACCTTAGATGGGCATGAATTGGTCTGGGAATGGGTTGGCCTTTTTGCCCACCTACAATAGTGATTATCTATATGGTTCGTTTAAATAGAGTAAAAAACAAAAAAAATTCAAAAATTTTGTCTTATGAACCATGTACAAAGCTTCATTTTGATCTTTTATCAGATATCCTAGATTTTGATTACTGATAGCTGAATCTAGATTTTTATGTCCTCAGCTGCAATAGACATTTGTTAGAGTGTTTTTGCAGAGGTAGGGTCCTTCTCTAAAAATATAAGAATATTCACCTAGTCAGAGTGGATCAATCTCGGGCCAACCTAACCTTAGATGGGCATGAATTGGTTTGGGAATGGGCCAGCCTTTTTGCCCACCTACAGTAGTGATTATCTATATGATTCGTTCAAATAGAGTAAAAAAAACAAAAAAATTTCAAAAATTTTGTCATATGAACCATGTACAAAGCTTCATTTCGATCTTTTATCAGATATCCTAGATTTTGATTATTGGTAGTTGAATCTAAATTATGGTCATGTATCTATGTACATTTTATCATTTATAATTTTAATTTCATTTCAACTTGATGGAATTTAAGGATGTATGTTGAGATAGTAAGGGTCTTAGCAATTAGCATGATGGCAGAGTAGAATATTGGTAAACAAATATAGTACAGGCTCATCCAAAGCTAATATTTTACATATGAAAAACAGAAAAGAAAAAAAAAGGACAAATTGTGTTCACTTTTCAAGAGTGATCACCTTGTTTGGGTGCCGTGAGTATTTCTCTCAATGTTTTCAGTTTAATTCAATATACTAGTCGCAGATCTACTTGCTGCGTGAGAATATATAGTTATCTTATAGTTGTGATATAATGTATAATTTGTTATCCTATATTTGTTGAAGATAGTTTGCTCTCCCTAAAAATTAAAAAAATTTTGAAACTATTTTCCATCCCTCTATCTCTACAAATACGTAATTCTATTATTTTTGGTTTTATAGTGCGTTATGTTTTCCTAATTTTTTTTTTCTTTAAAAACTGAACTTTTTAAGTTTCAAATATATATTTCAAATTTCTCATTCTCTTAAAGGATATTATCTTGATAATCAAAACTCATCACTAAAATACACTTGATATTACTCAAATAACCAATAGACCTATTCAAATACATAGCCAAGATTATGTTTTGATATAAATTCAAATTCTCACTTTCAAAATGACTAAATATTAACTCAAAAAAAAAAAAAAAATGAAATCAAAACTATAGATTTGTGATAGGGAACTCAATTCAATTCAATTGGTTTTCTTCATATTTTATCCAAATTCAATTTCTTTAGATAGCCAAGCATACATCTTCTTGGCATTTCTCACATCCAATTGGTCTTTGTGAATTTTGAGCCTTTGTCCAAACTTGAATAATCTTTCACCCTGACATTTTTTCGGTTGTCTATTGCTACCTTATCTAGTTTTTTTCATGTCCTTTGATTTGATTTTCTTTCCATTGAATCAAATTCTGTAGTTTTGCAAAGTCTTCTAGCAAAGGCATCCCATAATAATATCTAAATTTGTTACAATACAAAACCAAAAAAAGAGTAGCATATCTTGTACTAAGTTATGCATCTACATTCATGTCACAACTAATATGCACATACAACAAAATTGATTTATGCTATTCATATACAAAGAGAATACTTTATCCATAATGGTGAATACATCACACAAATGCATATAAGAGGTATCCATTAGTGGAAAACAAAAAAAAAACCAAAAAAAAAAAAAAAAAACTCATCCATCTACAATTTACTGGAAAACTGAATATACATTTCTATCTGAGACACAACTTTCTAAATATTGATTAACGATCACATAAACTATAGTAGTCAAAACTCATTGCTGACACTTGAGATCTTCAATGGCACATCATTAACAAAATTAATTGGAAAAACCTGAAGAATATGGGGGAAAAAAAAAAAACCTCACTTTAGATGGACTTCGCAAAAGTGTGTATATATATATAGTCAGTAGTTTTTTTTTTTTGGGGAATTCAAATAGGGTGGCAATTGAACGGTTTTCATAGCTACTTGATTAGGTAGAAGCAAAGTCATAGAGTTGAAGCGAGTTTGAATTATTATCAAATTGAGTTTGATAGAATAATAAATGGAAAGTTGAAAAGTTAAGAAATGTTAATTGTGAGAGAGAGAGAGAGAGAGAGAGAGAGAGAGAGAGATGGTGGTTGAATAGAAAATGGCAATGGATTTTGCTTGATGGAGTAATAAATGGGAAGTTGAAAAATGGTAACGTTAATTGAGAGAGAGAGAGAGAGAGAGAGAGGGAAGATGAATTATTGATGTTCACGAATTAGGTTTGATGGAGTTTTTTTTTTTTTTTTTTTTTTTTAATGTGATGGAGTGATAATTGGGAAAATATTAATTTACAAAAGGAAGGAAAAGAAAAAGAAAAAGAAAAAAGTATTATTAGTTAGTAAGTTTACCTAATATTATACAGCTCAGTTTACATTGATTGTACATTCCAACACAAAGAGCTACATTTTAGATGTCATGTTTTACTTCCCATATATCAATATATTTTTGTCATGATCATGGTTGAATGATCATAATAGAAATATTGTAACAAAGCCACTCATAGTTCCAATAATAAAAAGCCTCTCATCAAAATTTAAGCTCTCAAGGTTTTGCATTAAGTTGGATGCTTCAATATGGTCCAAAATAACATAAACTCTTGCCATTGAACATTTAGTTAGTTGTTCTTCTATATCACCTAATAAATCATTGGAAAAAGAATAATGAAAAACATCAATCTCTATAAAATTTTAAGTAGGATGCTCCAATATGATCCAAAATAGTCCTACCATTAAACATTTAGTTAGTTGTTCTTTTGTTTATCACCAAATATTCACTGCAAAAGGAATAATGAAAAACATCAATCTCTACAAAAATTGAGGAAAACTAAGGTTTTAATATTAAAGAAAATACATTTTCCACTTGTTTATTCCTTCACCCTTTTAACAAAGTCCTTTGTCTTGTTATTGATGCACACATCAGCCCCAAGATCCTAGCAAATAGCTAATTTTTCATCACTCCTTGCCAATCACAATCTAAAACTATATGAATACTTGGAAACCAAACTTATGCTTTAGAAGAAAAGTGATATTGAACTTGCAATAACAAACACTTGCTCCATAGTATTTAGCTATCCAAATTGCAAATGTACCAATACCGCTTGAGCCTCCATGAACTTGAAATTTTAATATTCATCAATTTTGCATTGAAGACACCATGTTACAACAAACAAAAAAGATAGAAATTATTATTTTAAGCTTATATCGTGCATAAATTATCAAACCATTTGTAAATTGGACCAAAAATTACACTAAATAATCATAAAGGCTCAAAAATTAACAAAAAAAGAAAAAAATCTACCAAAATATTGAGGGGGAGAGAGAGAGAGAGAGAGAGAACATTTTTTTTGTGAGAGGAAACTATGCATAGAATGGAAGAGAAAATGACAAATTTATAATAAGAAAGTGAGAATAAGAATAGACAAAATAAAGGAAGATAAAGTGAAAGAGTAAGAGTAAAATTAAGATAGAGGGTAGTGGGGAGATAAAAAGATAAGAGAGGGAGAAGGGTTTGAGAAAGTGTAAATATTAAAAAAATAAGTAAATGAGTAATGTTAAAAAAATTATAGGAAAATTGAAAATAAAAAAGATAACGACGTAGATGCTGATGTGATTCAATTGGAGTATAGCAACAATATTTGTTTTTCTAAAACTAATGCCATGACCATAATTCTTGCCACAACTTACTTACATAATAAGTTATGAGTGGTAGAATAAAAGTGATGAATTTATAACTTTACCATTCACGACTTACGGCTCGAGTTGTTTTGATTATACTAGTTTTTTTAAAGATCAAGTCAATAAGGTCAGGGGTGAAAAAAAAGTTAAAGTCAGCAAAGTTGGCTAAAAACAGTATAAAAAATATCAGCCACTTGTGGACCTTGCGGTCAATAGCGTTATCGTAATGTTATAACATTACACTATCAATGTCAAAAGCTGCCTGCAAGTTCCAAGAGTCCACTTCTTGTCATAAACCAATGCAGAAATTTTCATTCATCTTCTTTCTCTCTTTAGTCTTATTAGAGTTCTCCTCTGGAGCTGATATCATAGCTTCAATGCAATTCATCATCAAGGGGGAGACCTTAGTTTCCCCCGGTCAAAGGTTTGAGTTGGGTTTCTTCTCTCCTGGTAATTCCAGGAACCTATATCTGGGAGTATGGTATAAAAAACTTCCTGGTACTATTGTATGGGTTGCCAACAGAGAAAACCCACTTACAGATTCATATGGAGCTTTGACTTTGGCTGAAAATGGAAATCTCACCATTACAGACCAAAATAATCACACTGTTTGGTCCTCCAATTCTTCAGGAGCGGAAATGCCCGTTGCACAGCTTTTAGAGTCTGGAAACTTTGCGGTTAGAGAGAAGGCTAATACTAATACTGAAAGCTATGTATGGCAAAGTTTCGATTTCCCATCAGACACACTGTTATCTGGCATGAAGATGGGTTGGAATTTTAAGACTGGTCTTAACCGAGTCTTGACGTCTTGGAAAAATGCTACTGATCCTTCTAGGGGGGAATTTACTTACACATTTGACAATCTTGGCTTGCCTCAACTTGTTTTTCGCAAGGGATCAGAGAAGAAGTTTCGCACTGGTCTGTGGAATGGACAACGATTTAGTGGTCTTGTTACGAACATAAACCCAGTTTTTAAGCCCAGTATTGTGTATAACAAGGATGAATTGTATTACATGTATGAGGCTACTGATAATTCTGTTGTTACAAGAGTTCTTTGACTGAGTCGGGTTCAGTCCAACGTCTTTTGTGATGTTTATGCAGAGTGTGGTGCTAATGGAATTGGACTGGTGGTTGCGTGAGAAGAATACCACTGACTTGCGAGAAGGGAGAAGGGTTTCTGAAAGTTGAAGGAGTGAAATTGTCAGAATTGGTCCAGTTTAGGTTGAACGAAAGCATGAGCCTTAAAGAATGTGAGGCAGAGTGCTTAAAGAACTGCTCTTGTATGGCTTATGCTAACTCAGATATTAGAAATGGAGGCACTGGATGTTTGATGTGGTTGGATGATCTAATTGACATAAGGGAATTCATCGATGAAAATGGGGAACAAGATGTTTATCTTAGAGAGGCAGCTTCAGAACTAGGTATGTGAAAACTCTTCATGCTATTACTTCCTTAGTTCTATTCAAATGTAAATTTCATTACACATGCACCTGAAAGAACAAAAATAAAAAATTGTCCAATGAAAAAGAAAGAAGGGTTGAGTTTCATTATTTAATATTGGCATTGCATCTGTTCTAGAGAAATTGGGAGATTCCAGTCCAAAGAAGATGAGACTATTAATCATATCAATAACTTGTGGGATGCTTGTTCTTGGACTGGCATGCTGCTTCACAGTTTGGAAGAATAGAACAAAGAAAAGAGGTGAGCATACATACTCATGCACCTTTTTAAAATTGTCCAGCAAAAACAAAATAATATTGATGACAAAGTGGGTTGTAATTCCTTTGCATAATTAACACCTTTTATCACAGTTGCTTTGCTGTCTTGTTCAATTTCTCTTCTGATTATGCTTGATCAAATCTTAATCCCATGCATTCTGTATTTTCATTTGGCGTTTACTACACATACTTTGGAAATTAAACTCATCCTTTTACATTAATACAGCATCCTGAAATTTTCTCATTTTATAGGAAAATTAACCAATGAAGTCATGGAGATGCCATTGTTTGATTTTGCTACCATTTTGAGGTCAACCAATAATTTCTCCAGCACAAATAAGATAGGTGAGGGCAGTTTTGGCCCTGTTTACAAGGTAATATAATCTTGGTCCTTCAGTTATTCATTGTGTGAAATCTAAATTATACTCTCTCTTTGACCTTATTATTTTCATACCAAAACTTGAAGGGTGAGCTATTATTGGGACAAGAAATAGCAGTGAAGAGGCTCTCAAATAGTTCCAGCCAAGGTCTTGAAGAGTTTAAGAATGAAGTTATTATGATATCCAAACTTCAACATCGGAATCTGGTCGGATTCTGGGCTGTTGCATTGAAAGAGAAGAAACGATGCTAATCTATGAGTATATGCCCAACAAAAGTTTGGACTATTTTATTTTTGGTCTGACTCTAAATCTGATTTTTCTTTTGTAACACACTAAATATAAAACAGAGACCTCTGTTTTATTTCTACAACAAGCAAGCCTAATTTATTTTTTTATGCAAAATGCATGGCAGATCAAAATGGAAGACCATCACTGGATTGGCAGAAGCGCTTTCAAATTGTTATGGGAATTGCAAGGGGACTTCTTTATCTCCACCAAGACTCCAGATTAAGAATTGTTCATAGGGATCTTAAAACCAGCAACATTTTACTTGATGGTGAATTAAACCCCAAAATTTCAGACTTCGGTATAGCAAGAATTTTTGGAGGAGATCAAGTGGAAGCAAAAACAAAGCGAGTAATTGGAACATAGTAAGTTATATTAATAATTTCCTAGGATGTGTTTCATCATTTCCAAGTACTAAAATTTGATATTTTACAGTGGATACATGTCTTCAGAGTATGCAATTGATGGGAAATTTTCAGTCAAATCAGATGTCTTTAGTCTTGGTGTACTAATGTTAGAGATACTTAGTGGCCAAAAGAACAGGGGATTTTCCCATCCGGATCATCACCATAATTTTTGGGGCATGTAGGTACAAATTATTGAATAACATACTGTTCTTTCTCTTGCTTAGAATATGCATATCTTACACGTGTCATATTAAGCCCATACAAATTGTAATTCATTTAGGCTTGGCTGCTGTGGAATGAAAACAAAGCTTTGGAGTTACTGGATCCATGTTTGAAGGAATCATATGTTAAACCTCAGTTTCTGAGATGCATTCAAGTGGGTCTATTATGTGTTCAGAAACTTCCACAAGATAGGCCAGCAATGTCATCTGTGGTTTCCATGCTGGGCAATGAGGGGGTACCACTTCCTCAACCTAAGCAGCCTGGTTTCTTCATAGAAAGAAGTTCCAATGAAGCAGGTGTGTCAAAAATTGTAGATGGATGCCATACTGAAAGTGCAGTCACTATAACAATAATGGAAGCAAGATAACGGAAGCATCTGCTTTTGCAATTGGGAAAACTTGATGCATCAAGATATGATATAGAAAATCCAGGAGTTTAAAGTTTGTGTCATCTTGAGAAGTATTAGTCTATTTTTCTTGAAACGTAGGAATTTATCTAGCGTGAGGATGACCATTGTCAGAGTGATTTTTCTTGAGAAGTAGGAATTTATCTCATTGATTAACATCTTAGGCGATATTTGGACACAAATTTGGCTAAGAGAAAATGCATGTAAATTACTATACTTGAGCAAAGGTTTCAATGGTTATGGCTGAAGCAATGGTGCTCCGGTGTTCATGTATTCTTATCTTTCTAGTGGTTTAATTTCTCAATATAACAATATTCTTATTTTATTGGTAGATAATTTCTTCTTTTATGCATGTTTTAGAAGTTGAGCCTCAATGCAATGGCAAGTGGCATCCACCAAAAACAAAAAGTCAAGGGTTTGAGTAAGGGAATCAATCTCTCTAAAAGAAAAAAGGAAAAGAAAAAGGTAAGGTTCCCTTACTCAAGGCTTAGTGTAAATTCTGTTGCTGAAACTTACATTTGAAGAAGCATATTTTGGGGACAAAATGAAAGTACAACTCCTTAAATGTATCATAATTTTCTAATTAAATTCAATTATATAATTTCTTTGGCTAATGATGCACATAGTTGACTTTAATTGTCCTTAGGAGAAGATACTTTTTGTGTTGCATTTGTCAATACAATCATGTGGTTAAAATTAATTGGGAGAACTAAGTTACAACTCCTAAAGAATCGTACATAAATTTTTCCCGTCCTTAATTATGTCGTAACACACCTATTTATAGCTTTTTGTAGTATAAGGTAGTGAACTTAAATTAGCACTGCTATTCACGAGAGCGTTGCTTGAATCTAGGCGGGAAACCCTTTTTTTTTTTTTTTTTTTGGGGGGGGGGGGGGGTGGGTGATGCTCCAGAAAGCTTCATTCAATATCAGGAATTTTACAAACCCCAGTCCCAACTGCATACACAGCTACAACAGAGTAACATAAGCTCGGACGAACAGACACCACAACCAATTATCAGCTATCACAACACAACCAATTGGGTACAAACCAACCGACAAATCCAAAGAAATTCACTTCAAGAACTGAGAAACTGAATTCACATCACAACAAAGGACATTTTAAGAAAAAAATTCTTGAAAGCCCCTTTAGATTGGACTTGAGCTCTAACTACTCATTTTTTACAGTCTGAGTAATGGAAACCTCAGTCTTAATATTCCCAACATGAACCCAAACATTCTTCTGAATACAAATATGGTACGTAACTACTTACAAACTTAATTTACAAAGCACTGCTATGAAGTTGCTCCCCTTTAAGTTATGCAATCCCTAGTTGACTACATCCCAACAAGACTTAAGATTATTAACAGGGCAGCAGATCATCACTTAGATGATCTCTGCTTTCCAATTAGATTATGCAACAAAAACACACTAGGAGCCCCTATTGTAGTCCCATTGCAACAATCTGTCCCAGGTAGACAAACTATTCTTGAACACAAGCCAACCAATAACCGCATGCTTGCACACAACTAAAGGAAACTAGACTATTTCCCAATATGGAGTTTCTTGCTTCTTCAATCTAACTGCATTCCAGTCTTCAGTAGAATCAAATTTTCTTGATTAGGATGGCAACCACAGAAGCTGAAGAACTTTACCACCAACTTCAACCAAGCATATCAGGCCTTGACGTACATTTTCAGATTTAAAAAAAAAAAAAAAACCCCTGTGAAATAGACTCTTTCTATTTCAAATGAAACCAAGAGAATCTTGTGATGGTGTGGGTGTGGGTGTGTTTTAGCAAGTGATGTTCATAAAAGAATGGAATGGAGTCCATAAGGAAAGTGGTGTTATGTACTCAACCAGGGACAAACAAGGACGTCTGAGTAAAATTGGTACAAAAGCACATTGTTAGGAGGAGAAATATTTAAGAATGGGATTATGAAATATTTAATATTGATAGAGGCTGAAAATGGGATTGTGATCAAATAGATAATGTTTAAGCAGCTGTGGTTTTTTCTCAACAGGGTTTCTTAATGTATGGGGTTAATTTTGCATTTTAGAGAACTCAAATGGCCTATTCATAAACCCACAAAAATTCTTAACCTTTATTTGAGTGGAGAACAAGGGTTTTAATCCCCCATTCATCATTGTTGTAACTATCAAATAATAAGAATAAAAAACTTTATAGCTCTCTTATCTATCATACCACCTGGACTCGCAACTCTATATCCTTGAAAAAGAGGAGCACACAACTATACATGTTTGACCATATTAAATCTAAGAGCAATGCTATAGACATAAAATTTTTTACAACATTTGAGTTAACAAACTTTTGTTGGTTTTTATTGGACCTACCACTGACATAACTTTTTTTTTTACCACCAACAATCTAACACATCAGTGTAAATTTTGTTGCATTTATAGACTTTCTCTAAATCTAACAAAAATTAACACACGAACCGAAAATATGGGTCAAAGAGAAATTCCACATTGTCTAGCTGGCTCCTCTCAACTCAAGTCTCAACAACTCAAAAGACAAAATAGATCTCTATATAACAAATTTCAGACCGTTGAGGAGGTAGATTGTGAATTGTGTATCATATGTGAAAGTGATGTAACACTAACATAAAAACTGGAAAAAAGTTGCTGAAGAGGAATCAGAGCCGCCACCTCACATCTCTAGAAGTCTGTCTCCTTCACCTCCTAAAGGGCAAGTTTGGTCTTGACTTACCTGCTCGGCTGCTCCCCTTTGTGTTTGTTGGGGTCAGCTTAACTTTCTCTTGGAAAAAACTAAAAAAGAAAAAAAAAAATTGACAAAATGGGCTGCGCCATGGGGATAAAAATCTGTGCCTCCGCGGATAGTATATGCATATATTACTCTTTCTATGTAAAGAGATGAACCATTTGAAAATCAATGGAAGCCTTTACCTATCTTTTTGTATACTCAATCTTGTCCACCTTCCTAAGAACCTCCATTACACTAGACACTATTACTCCAACCCAATCAATCAGAGACGGTGACACTTTAGCTTCAGCTGGTCGAAGATTTCAAATGGGATTCTTCAGCCCAGATAATTCAAAAAGCCGATACGTTGGGATATGGTACACCGTATCTTCTGGGACAGTTGTTTGGGTAGCCAACAGAGACACTCCACTGAACGATCACTCAGGATTATTGAAGGTCACTGATGGAGTTGTTATCCTTCTCAATAGCACAAATAGTACTGTTTGGTCATCTAATACATCAAGAACTGCAGAAAATCCAGTTTTACAGCTCTTAGATAATGGAAATCTTGTAGTGAAAGACGGCAATGTTGATGACACAGAAATTTTTGTGGCAGAGTTTTGATTATCCTTGTGACACATTACTACCGGAAATGAAGCTCGGAAGGAACTTCGTAACTGGCTTAGGAAGGTTCTTAACATCTTGGAAGAGCACGGATGACACTACTCAAGGTGAATTTTCATTAAGGTTAGATCTTCGTGGGCTTCCACAAGTGGTTGTCGAGAAAGGAGACACAATAAAGGCTAGACTAGGGTCATGGAATGGCGTCGGTCTTACGGGATTTACTGGTTTAACACGTAATCCACTATATGTGTATGAATTCATGTTTGATGAGAATGAGGTCTATTACAAGTACAAACTAAAAAATAGTTCATTTTTCACAAGATTCGTGGTAAACCCGTCTGGAATTGCACAACGGTTCACATGGCTGGATCGGACAAACCGTTGGGAGCTATTCTCAACAATGCCAGCAGATCAGTGTGCAAATTATGCCTTCTGTGGGGCATATGCTAGCTGCAATATTGGTAACACTCCCGTATGTGCATGCTTGGAAGGATTCTTACCCAAGTCTCCAAAAGCTTGGGATTCAGTGGATTGGTCCGATGGGTGTGTTCGAAAGACTCCATTGAATTGCAGTGATGGTCCTGATGGAGATGGCTTCCTAAAGTACACGGGGTTGAAATTGCCTGAAACATCTTCTTCCTGGTTTGATAAGACTATGAGCCTCAAGGAATGTGAAGAATTGTGTTTGAAAAACTGCTCTTGCACAGCATATGGAAATTTAGATATCAGGAAGGGTGGTAATGGCTGCTTGCTTTGGTTTGGTAACCTACTTGATATTAGAGTATTTGCAGATGGTGGAGAAGACCTCTACGTAAGATTGGCTGCTTCAGAACTAGGTACCATTTTAGCTTTACACTTTTTTATCTCATTTTGGTTTCACTTTTCAATTGGCCAAATATAGGCTAGCTGGAGTGTTTGTTTTCGGACTTTTTTCTCCATATTTTCTGGGGTGAAGGGGAGGAAGTTGGGGATTTGTAAATATAAACAAAATCGGTAGACACTACAGAATATCTTCTAAAGTTTTCTTGTTAAACTGCAACATATCTATAAGCTAGACGATTTGAAATAAATGTTTTCAAAGTTTGCCTGTTAAACTGCAACATATCCATAAGCTAGACAATTTGAAATAAATGTTTTCAAGGGAGATGTTCAAGGTGCAAATCCTTCCTTTCCCAACTATAGAATTATTTAAAAAAAAAAAAGTAGAAGTGAAGCATGCGGGACATATTGTTGTCAACATAGTAACGTCAATGAAACAAGGAAGTGGTGGCTTTGGTGCTGTTACCTCTACTACTTTATCCGCCTCATCATATGTATCCTTTCCCCATCTTTACAATTCTGAATAGTAAAGATGTGGCAGCAAAGGGCTTACTGTTGTAGACTAATGCCGAGATAGATTCCCTTTCATTTTTTCAGTTGCATAATTTGAGGTGAAATACTCTTTAAGTCACCCGCTGTTTTGATCTTTCAGATCATGTTGAGAAAAAGAGGCGCTCCAGCAAGAAGAAACAAGTAGGAATCATGATTGGCTCTGCATTATTTGTCCCGGGAATGATAATACTTGGATTGGTCTCATACATATGGAAGAGGAAACTCAGAAAACAAGGTTCACATTTTAAGACATGGACTCTAATAATTACTGATGCATGATAGAAGACTTGAAGGCTTGTAGCTAAGAATTTTTTTTTTAGTAGTTGTTAGTTGAGAGCAGAATAGGTAGTAGGCGAATGCTTTTGATAAAATAACTGATGAATTTTTGTTCGAGTCCAACCATCTGCTATTATTTCAGCGATGACAAAAAGAAATCGTGGGAAGGAATGTGACAATGTGGGCGGGAAGGAAGACATTGAGTTACCAATATTTGATCTAACAGCTATTGCCAATGCGACTGACAACTTTTCAAGAGAAAACAAGTTGGGAGAAGGTGGCTTTGGATCTGTGTTCAAGGTAAGAACCTAAAAAATTTAGCTATAATTGTTTTCCAAAATATACTGACTCCTCATCTTTTTCAGGGTACATTGCGGGAGGGGAAAGAGATAGCAGTAAAGAGGCTATCAAAGAATTCCGGACAAGGATTGAATGAGTTCAAAAATGAAGTTATTTTAATTGCAAAACTTCAGCACCGTAATCTTGTGAAGCTTCTTGGTTTTTGCATTGAAGAAAATGAAAAAATGTTAATCTATGAATACATGTCTAACAAAAGCTTGGATTCCTTTATTTTTGGTTCGAGCTTTTAAACCTGACTAAATCATTGACATTCATAATATTAGTCTTATCATCTTTCAATAATAAAATTGTTTGTTGAGAATCAACTGGATTTTTACTGACATAACTGTGAATTGGCAGAACAAACAAAGAGTAAATTGTTGGATTGGCATAAGCGCATCAACATAATTACTGGGGTTGCTAGAGGGCTTCTTTATCTTCATCAAGACTCTAGATTGAGAATTATCCATAGAGATCTCAAAGCTAGCAATATCCTACTTGATAACGACATGAATCCAAAAATTTCAGACTTTGGACTAGCAAAATCATTTGGGGGAGATCAAGGTGATGCCAAGACCAATAGGATTATTGGAACATAGTATGTACACTTTTTAACTCCTTTTGTTTGCTATGTGAAGCTGTTTTTGGATTTCTTTTTCCTTGCAATAATATTTCTTAGTGGTTATATGTCTCCTGAGTATGCAGTACATGGGCAATACTCAATAAAATCTGATGTCTTTAGCTTTGGAGTTTTAATATTAGAGATATTGAGTGGGAAAAAGAACAGAGGATTTTGCCACCCAGAGCACTGTCATAATCTTCTTGGACATGTAAGCATGAGAAACAACATTCTACTAATTTATGTTTTCAAACTAAACTTTTGATTAATAGTAACGCTCTTTTAAATGTGCTGGGCTAGTTGGATTGTAGATGGACACACGAAACTATATTTTACGATTTGTTTCAGGCATGGAGACTCTGGATTGAAGATAGGCCGATTGAATTGATCGATGATTCAGTAGGTGACTTCGCTCTACCTGAAATGTTACGATGCATTCATGTGGGTCTGTTATGTGTGCAACAACGACCAGAAGATAGGCCAAACATGTCATCTGTGGTTCTAATGTTAAGTAGTGAGAGTTTATTGCCTAAACCGAGGCAACCAGGCTTCTATACAGATTCACCTGAAGCGGATTCTTCATGTAGCACACCTTTTTCAGCAAATGAAATGTCTTATACATTGTTTGAGGCAGGGTAAAATATCATCACTAGAAAAAGGGAAGAGGTTTCTTATGAAATTTATGTAAGAATGAGTTAAAAAATCTTTAGCTAAACAAACTGGTTTCTAGCCATTCTTGGGATAAGTGTGTATTTTGGGGAATTATTGTCTTCTTCCTAATTGAGAAATGCAAATGCTAGCCTTCTTACCTTTTCTATTCGTAGAAGTTCACTTTAATCTCTAATTAATCATAAATTTTGATCTCAAAAATATATTTCCAACCTTGGAAACTGATGCTATAATCCCAGCTATACCAAGAATTAACGATGAATAATTGAAAACAAAATAACATCGAGGTAAAACTCTGTTTATTTATTTGATATAGCGTACCAAGTTGTATACATCTAGTACTTCATAGTGGCACCCAGGTCAACCCTAAGGACAATGCCGGAATTGGCTAGACAAGCTAACCGAAGCTACTTCCACAACATTAGACCTTACTTGTGTTTTTGTTCCATATTACACCAACAAAATGTCTTTTTATTTTATTTTATTTTTTTAAAATGCATTGAGTATCCAGAAAGTGTGAAAGATATGGTCAGAACTCAGAAGAGATACCATTATACCAAAACAGTCCAGAAAGGTTCTGAAATGCCAAATAATTTCTATCCGTCTGCTTACTGTGTAAATATATGAGAAGGTACAACGAAGATCCTGAGTTACTTTAGATAACAGCTTGCTCTTCAATAAACAATTATTTTGAGAAATTGTTTAATTTTTCAAAAGAATAAATTATCTACAATAAAATTTAGAGAATAAATTATACCACATTTACGTCATTTTTTTTTAATATAATTTGTCCTACAATTTTAAAATGGTTTTTACAATTTTTAACCCTATAAATGTAACCCACTACTTATTTATTTATTTCCACTATCACCCTATAATAAATCCAACACATTACTTATTTATTTACTTCCACTATCACTCTATAATAAATCTATATAATTAATCCAGCTTATGTCTTATTTATTTAGTTTCATAATCAAACCCAACCCAAAACCTTTTTAGCTTAAAAAAAAAAAAAAAAAAACAAACAAACAAACAAACAAAATGTTGAAGCCTTTCAAGCTTTAGGGTTTTTTTTTTTTTTTTTTTTTTTTTTTTTTTTTTTTTTTTCCAATTTTCTTATAAATGTTTTTAACATTTATTTTTGTTAATATTTACACTTCTCAAACCTTTCTCTCTCACTTACCATTTCATCTCCCCACTAGTTCAATCTTTCTCCCTCATCTCCCCACTACCCTCTACATTAATATCATTTTTTCTCTTTCTCTTCATCTTCCTTTATTTTTGTCTGTTCTTATTCACACTCTCTTACTATAAATTTGTTACTATCTCTTCTATTCTATGCATAATTTTCGCTCACAAAAAAAAAAAAAAAAGGTTCTCTCTCTCTCTCTCTAAATTTTTTGGTGGATTTTTTTATTTGTCTTGCATCTCTACTTTAGGTTGATTATTTTTTATATTCTTTAAAACTCTATTTTAGGTTAATGAGATTTAGTTTTTTTTTTTTTTTTTTTAAATTGTGATTTAGTTTTGTTTTTTAAATTGTTGTTGTTGTTGTTTTTTTTTTTTTTTTTTTTTAATTTTTTATTCTCTTTGATTGTTAAATGTTATCCTATTGCGTTCTAAAGAATTAAATATAGCATATAAAAATATAATATTATTCTATTACATAGCATGATTTGGATAATTTGGTATTTATTCTATTACATAGCATGATTTTTTATAGTGCTCAATTTAGATGTTAAACTATGAGATTTTACTAATTTTTGTTTATTTTCTAATCCTTTGTGGTGGAAAAAGTACTCTTAGTAGTTGTATTAGAAGTACTCTATAATGCCATTTATTTAAAGAAAAGCAAAGGTTAGCCAAACTAAAATAATTGGATAGGTAACAAATTTTAACTTTTGCAATTTTATTTTTATTATTATTATTTTATAACAATGCATGTATAGAAATTTAATTCTTAGATTTTGCTAATAATTGTTTATTTGAAAATATGTTTTGGGTGGCTGAAATTATAATTTTTACCAAGAAAATAACCTTAATAGATTATCAAAAACAAAATTTTATCCTAATAGTGGTTCAATTAATCATTGTTAAGTTTTTTTTTTTTTTTTTTAGTTTACATTTTTTTGGTGTTTTGGATTGTTCCTATATTACATTTATGATTATTCCTATAATAAATAAAAATATAATTACGAAATACATTACTCATTATTAGATTAGTTTAAATTGTAAAAAAAAATTTAATAAAACCACCATAAAAATAATTATCAAGCGCAACGCGCGGATTCGTGGCTAGTTATATATAGTTATATACTCAACTATGGCGTGATTCTACTCTACTAATTAAGTACTAGATGTATACAACTTGGTACGCTATATGTGTCCAAAGAGTTCCCTAAAGACAGACCAATAACGTCAACAATGGTTTCTATGTTTGTGATTGAGAGAGCAGTTCTGCTTCAACATAAACAGCCTGGTTTCTTCATGGAAAGAAGCTCCTACAATGCAGATGCAGCTTTAAGAAACGAAGTATCACATTGAGAAAATTTAATTGACTGTAACTATGCCAGAAGCTAGATAGACCAAAGAGTTGCAAGTGAAAGCTTCAGTTTGGGTTTAAAGGGTATATCCGGGATTTGATTCCATGGCCTCTTTTTGTATCTTTTAGAACCTAGCCATTGGAGGTCAGTTTTGCAAGTTGCTTGTGATTGACCTGACCCGTTTGTCTATAATATTATAAACCAATAAACCATGGATCATATTGTATTCATGCCCGACCTGTTTGCAAGACTAATTTAAAATTCCCTGAGTAAGCGCGAAAAACCGACCAATACTAGTGTTGCCCAGGACTAAAATCATGAAAACCCACCACCAATCTCAGACCCAGTCTATCATGGGAGATTGATCATTATCTGAATCCTTGGGAACATCATTATTTGCCATCCAAGGTGAAGGAGGTGATCAAAACTATCACAGGTTCATCCCAATGTACCTAGTATTTTCTTTTTTATTATCTTAGTTAAAAAAAAAAAAAAAAAATCTTTTTTCTTTGTGTATTGTTGCTCGCGCTAATTGTATCCACCAAAAAATTGTCTACTTTCTTGCAAAACATGATTATTGTAATGGTAGTTTTTTGGGGTTTGAATAAATCCGGCTGTGGTTTCTTGTGGAATTGTCAATGTGGGTTTTGAAATTTGATACTCAAATTTGTGAAATTGTTGATTTTTGATTGGCATGTCTTGTTTTCTCCTTTTTTTTTTTGGGATTTTAAGGCTGTAATGGTTTATTCAAATTATTTTATGTGTCAATTTGCTTATATGCTGTGTACAATGTGTTAGTTTTTATTTTTCTTTCCCTTTTTTTCCCGGTAGTGGTAGTGGTGGTGTTGGTGGTGGTTAGAGTATGATGTACAGGTTTTTGCAATGCAATCTTGAAATTGTGAATTTAGTGTGTAATAAGTGGTTTTTTCGAATGGTTTTTATTGACTTCGAAATCTTTATATATTTACATAAACGCAAAATATAAAGAAGCCCATAAAGATCTTTATATGATTTTTATTGACTTAGAAAGCATGTGAAAGGGTTCATGGTAGGTTTTGGCAAAGAAAGCAGATTCTCTAAAGTATATTAAGTTGATTAAGGATACATATAACAAAGTTGTAATCTAATTAGTGTAAGAACAAGCAGAGCTTTCACAAGTGAGTTTTCTACAACTATAGATTTTTATGAAGAATCGCATTAATTCAGTGTGTGTCTGGCTTAAGTGTATAAGCATAGTTTTTAGTTTTTAGCTTTTACGTACACTTTTAAAACTTCATTTTTTTTTCCGCACTTTTTTAAAGTATAAGTATACTTTAGCCCATTTTCAACAAAAAGTTTTTAACAAAAAACTAAATAAGTTATTTCCAAACAGACACAGAATGATATATGAGCTCACTACATTGATTCGAGAGGAAACTTTTTATGTATGCTTTTTGCTGATAATATAGTTTTAGAAGATGGAACTAGATGCGGAGTTAATGTCAATTTGGAATTTTGGCAAAATGTTTTGGAATCTGAAGGCTTTTGGTTAAGTATGGCTTAAACAAAATACATGGAATGTAATCTAAGTAAAACTAGAAATAAAGATGAATGATTGTAAGACATGATGAATAAAAGATTTGAAGAGCGAGAGCATTTGATTTCTTGGATTGTTTTTTTTTTTGGAGAAAGAAATCAAGTACTTTTATTAATGTAAATGAGTTACATCTGAATACAAAAACGAAACAATAAGAGATGGAACATCTTCCATCCAAACTTGGAAATCTAGTATGCATATAGCATGTTTCGTCATATTATGAGCTACACTATTGTCGTTTCTCTTTACATGAGAATACAACACTCTTTGAAAATGATTTGAATAAAGTTACACCAGCAAACCCAATGGACTTAGGTTCTGCTCTTGTGACTTCAAAGCTTGAATCAAACCGAGAGCATCCCCTTCTAGTATTATCCTTTGGAACCCCAACTCATGAGTGAACATCAAGGCTTTCAGGGCAGCCAATGTTTCTGTCTCCTCTGCCTTATATGCCTGCGATAACTTCTCTGAACATGAAGCTAGAACAGCCCCATTGTTGTCCCTTATCACAACTCTAACACCTGACTTATTTAACTCACCAAAGACTGCACCATCAAAGTTCACTTTCACAAAACCCGCTTGTGGGGCTTGCCATCTGTTACCTCCTGGACTGTTGCTTCTGATCTACATAACTGAAGTTTTTGTGCTTGATCTGAAGTGCGCCAACATTGCTGCAGACTGTGCAGCAACTTAGTGCAGTGAATTAGCTTGAAGATTGAACCTCACCTTGTTTCTCTGATTCCAAATAGTACAGGCCGTATATGCAAACAGCTCCAGTAATTTTTCTTTCTCTACCATCCATAACAGCAGCTCTTTGACACACATAAAATCAATTTCACCTCTGAACCCCCACGCTTCCTGATCAGTCCACACAACATCAAGCTTTGGACAAGACCATAAAGCATGCACCGAATCCTGTATTGCCCTTTTACACCTTTCACATATCAGGTCCTCTAAGATTTTTCTTCGCATCAAAGCTTGTTTGGTTGGAAGTACATTACGGCAAGCTCTCCAAAGGAAGTTTTTTATCTTTGGAGGGGCTTGCATCTGCCATACTTCCTTCCAAACACGCTTATGACAGATTAAAGGGGTTTGAGCATTCAATTGCAGCTTATCTTCTTCTTTAAGGAACCTATAACCGGACTTACATGTGAAGTTTCTTGAAGTGGTATACGGCCAATACAAGGAGTCCTCTGTCACATGTTGGCTAATTCATAAAGATTGACATATTGAAGAGTATGTAAATCATCCGATAAGATCGTGGTGGTTGAAGAGGGGAAGTGCATTAAGAGTATAGTGTGATCTCGGAATACCTATTAAGTTAAAGGAAAAAATTTATAAAACCGTCATAAGAGTAATTATACTTTATGGCACTAAATGTTATGTTGTTGAAAAGAATCATATTTATGAAATGAGTGTAGTTGTAATCGGAATGTTAATATTGACAACTAAAATACAAGGAAATAGATGATTTGAAATGATGACGATATAGGTGGCCTCTATTAATGAGAACTAGTCACAAACTCACGTGTTGTGCATGATTTTTTTTTTTTTTTTGGTGATCTCATTAAATATACATTTTTTAAAACCTTACATATAAATTGTTTTTTAAACCTTTACACACACACACACACACACACAGATATATATATATATATATATATATATATATATATATAACTAGAACTAGTTTCAAAGCCTTGTACCTATTGAAATCCTATAACTACTACTATTGTAAGTACTGTTGTCTATTTTCAATAATAACTACTTTCAGCTTTGTGCTTAATATACTTGCTACTACTGCTTTCTTGGCTAGTTTTACATATTGTTTTCAATATAATATTACTATGCTTCCGCCTTCAGCATTGTGTTCTGCCCCCTTTGTGGTATCAGAGCAACTCTTTTATGGCCGGTGATAGTGTTGTTGTGTCTCTGTTGTCTGTCTGTGTCTACTAAAAACTTTGATACTCCTTTGTTGTGTTCCCTTTTTACCATCGTTGGCGCCACCCGTGTCGGAAAGTGAATTCCCAGCCTGTTTAAGCTAGAGAGAGCATGTAAGGCATGAGAGGTATAAGGTTGACTAAGGTATGTGTTACGAAATGCAACAATGTTAAGAAAAACATGATAATTGAGTGTTAAACCTAGGATAGTATGGATAGGTTATGGAGATCCAACTCTTCTGTCAGCTCCAAAACTGGTTGTCTTCCTGATATTGTAAATGAAGAAGATCACACTATTGAAGAAAATGAGTTTCTGGATTTCCAAAAATAGAATATCCCCAAGGTTGATACTAAGTCCATCTACAAGACTAGTTGAGCAGAAAATACTTTTTTATTTCCGGTACAAAGTTAGAACTGTTGAATAGACATTTTCTATTTCAAAAACTCATGAAAAGTGTTGTTTGTTTTCCAAAAGAAATATTAATGATTTTCTTGCTAAAAAATTCAGTTATTTGCATATTGGTCTTGTTCAAGTTGCTGTTAAACCACTCACTAGAAAATGTATTAATGCTTATGTTCTCATGTGTTTAAGAGATCCTAGATTCAAGAACTTTTTTGATAGCATACTTGGCATGATTACTGCATCCTTGTATGATGGTCCTATTTATTTTGACTGTTATCCTAATATTTCTCTCACTTTGGATGATCCTAATATTGTTAAGGCTTTGACATTGAATATTTTGACACACTACAAGAAATCTGGGTTTAGGTGGCTTTTTTTTTAGCGATGTTTTTAAATCTGCCGCTATAAGTGCTATACTGCAACGTTTTTGACTAGCGCCGCTAAAGAGAAACCCTTTTGTGACGTTTTAAAAAAAACGTTGCCATAACCCATAACAATAGCAGCATTTCTTAAAACGTTGCTACAAGTATTGTTTTAGCGGCATGTATTTGGCCTAATTAAAATGTTGCTGTAGTTCTTAGTATAAAGTAACTCTATGGCGAAAAAAAAAAGAAGGTCTTATACTCTTGTAGCCTTATTGAGGAAAAAAAAGAAAAAAAAGAAATAGTACTCTATAGCGACGTTTTCAAAAGTTCTATAGCGACATTTTTTGAAATATGTTCCTCCCAAATGTTTCATTCTCCCGCACAAAATTTCCCCCAGTTTTCATTTCCCACTTTTTTTTTTCCTACACTATTTTTTCTTTCTTATGTTCATTCAGCCCCCACTTCTCTCTATCCCCTCACACCACTTCTCTCTCTCCCCATAACTCCTCTTCTTACTCTCCCCTTATGCCGCCACCCCTATCCACTGCCGAACCCACCGCCGTACCCACCGCCTAAGCCACCAATCTGCTCTCTCTTTCTTCACTCCTCTCCCTCCTCCTCACCATACCCATGCCACAACCCATGAAAATAAGAGAAAGACACATTGAGTCTATTCCATATTTTCTTCATTTACATTATCTCACAAGGTTTATTTGGTAGATCTGGTCATTTTTCTTTCATTTTAGTTGTTTTATTATGAAATATTTCCACAATAGCCTTTTGATTTTAGTTTTTTTATTATGAAACATATAGATAATGTTTCACTTGGTATTTTGTGATTTATTTTGGCCAGGTTGCACTCCTTCTTGCTAGGTCCAATTTGTTGATTATTAGGAATATAGAGTGGGCAAATCTTATGCTTGGTTCTGAACAGGTAAATCATTTTTCCTATTATTATCTTTTTCTTATCCATCTTGATGCTGATTTTGGAGCACATGTAGTAACCCATATCTATTAAATACTGTGTATGATACTTTTAGGATGCCAAAATATTACTCTCTTATTAATTGATTTATTTTTTTTGCCTTTGGCTTTAAAATAAAGTAGTAGATTGAAGTGTTAATGGTAAGAATATTGAGATTTTTTAGTAGAGCATCATATTAACTCCACTGAGTAGTTCCCTACAATTTTTGACTGGGAAATACAAAAAAATTGTTATTAATTATCTGAGCCTTGTTTTATTTAATTTTATCTTCTCTTTTAAGATCATTATTTTGCTTATATTCTGGTTGATCAACTTGCTTAGCTTGCATATTTGGCTTTTCTCTGATGGTCCTAGTGTTTATGTAGTTAACCTTAAGTCTTACATGGGTATGGGTCTGACAAGATCCATTCATAGGTAACCAAAATTATAGGGTGTTCTGTTTCACATAATTCACAAGACCCTAGCCAAGTTTAGGGTGTTGGTAGTGTGATGCCAAGAGCCAAATGTTTGATCTGATGGTTGACAAGGTAGTGTTTAAAGAGGACATTGGCCAATGCAACTACCTTACAATTAATGTACTAATATTGTTGCAGTAAAGTCTGTAAAGTGGACTGAGACAATTGTGTCTACAGCCACCTTGCTTTGCAAAATTAGACATATTTGAATTTGAATCAAGTATATATTCATCTTGAAACTTTATTGCATGAGTATATGACACTTAACACGCATCACGCATAAACTCAAAACACAATTATTTCCCATCCACACATATTACATCAAATTAAAAAGTACAATCATCCTAACTTATTACAAGAAAACTTCACCAAGTTGTAAACAAATTAACAAGATGATATGGCTTGGAACCTTTAACTGGCCTTGGTTTCATTAATGAGTTTTGCAACCATGGTTTGTGGACATGACTTTTATTTTCTGCTTGTATGCTTTGATATTTGATATTTGATATTTAGATTAATTGTTTTAGAGTAAGGATCTAGTTACAAATAGTGTAACTTTTGGATGTTACATCATTAAATAATATTTTTTTGGATCAATATTTTGAAAATTCAACGTTGATATCATCCAATTAGGGGAGGATTTTAGGATTTTTACTTTTACAAAAAGGCCAGAACAAGGGACTTGTAAGTTTTGCTTGCTTTAGTTTATATATATATGTATGTATGTATATATGCTTGCTTTAGTTTTGATTTTTTGATTGAATATAATAAAAGGCTTTTTGTGATTGTATATGGAATTGATGAAATGCTTGAACTTTATTGGGTTTAGATAAGGATAGAATTTGGCAGGCACAGGGGTATAAGTTTAACTAGAATAATAAAATATAGAGAAAGAGATAGAGGGATAGAGGGAGGTGTGTGAGTATAAGAGAAAGAGATAGAGGGAGGTGGTACTTTGAGGTAGAATGTGTAAACTTGTTCGTATATTGGCTGGCTTGCAAAAGCACTTTGGTAAATAGAAATGGAGACAAAAATATGTTAGTTACTATTTCCCAAATGTGTCAATCTTTTTGTTAAGAATGAAAGTATTCCTCTTTTTTTTCTTTTTTCCTTCTTCAAGTTTTGAGTTTGAAAGTAAATAATTCATTGTCTACAAGATAAAGATTCCCCACATAAGCATATTTTGAAGGGATCAACTTAGTATTCTCTACCTGATCTGAAAATTTGAAGGGATCAATTTTTTTCAATGGCACCCTTATTTTCCTTCCACATCATTTAAGTGTCCTCTTTTATTTTGTAGGTTAACCACTCATTTATTGTGATAAGTTTGGGTTTTTTTTGGAAAGGTGTTTGCTTGGCTTGAGCATAGTAAGTAATTTTTGCTTAAAATTTTGTACTTGAGATGTTGATAATTGTGTTGGGGTGGATTGTTGAGTTGGAGCAAGCGGGTGGCTTGCATGGTGCTATAAGGCGGTTTATATTCATATTGGGAGTGTTTATTATTTTTTAAAAATTTGGATGAATATTTTTGAGTTATATTTGTTAATTACTTTTTGGATTTCAATACTTGTAAGCATTCTATATTTGTGATTATGATAATTGTATTGGGTGGATTGTTGTGTTAAAGCAAGCGGGTGACTTATATGGTGTTATAAAGTCGTTGCAATTGATATTAGGAGTGTTTATTAAATTAGGAAATTGAGTTATGTTTGTTGATTACTACTTTTTTTCTAATACTTGTAAGCATTTTATATTTGTGATTATGATAATTGTGTTGGAGTGATTGTTGTGTTGGAGCAAGCGAGTGGCTTGCAAGGTGTTATAAGGTAGTTTATATTCATATTGGAAGTGTTTATTATTTTTTGAAAATTTGGATATTGTTGAGTATGTTTATTAATTACTTTTTGGACTTCAATACTTGTAAGCATTCTATATTGTGATATTGTTAATTGTTTTGTGGTGGATTGTTGAGTTGGAGGAAACAGGTGGCTTGCATGATGTTATAAGGTAGTTTCAATTGGTATTGGGAGTGTTTATTGATTTTTGAAAATTTTGATAGATATTGTTGAGTTATATTTGTTTGATTATTTCATTTCTTTCACATGTCAAACATGCAAACTAAATGATAATTTTCAAGAGATGTTGATTAGTTACCAAATGTATTAATAAATTACGTATGAAATTAGACTCGTGCCTACACTTAGGACCTTGGTGTGACTTGCAAGTTATTTTCTCAAATTTGGAAATTTTGTCTTGTTTTCTTAGAAGCATAGGTTTGTTTTGTTAGAGTAATTGAAATATGGATTAACCATTGGTTTATGCTTTCAAGATATTGTGCTATAGGTATTTATTGTGTAAAATTTATTTTATAGCTATGGACAAGAGTTGGATGGATATTAGAGATAGGACGTTTGTGGAATATAGTGTTTAAATTTTATTGTTTTAAGAATGTATTTAGTGTTAAGTGTTTAAATTTTTTAAGTATAGCTACTATTAATTGGTTACTCAAAATGATTTATTTATGAACTTCTTAGATATTCTTAATTTGTATTCAAGGCAGTTCTGGTTTAGATCATCAATCTCCAACTTCACAATGATCACAAGCTTCATCCCATCAAGAAACTAGCTTATCGTGGTAAATGCAGTGTTTTAAGAACTCCATGTGCTATTAAATAGTTGTTTTGAACAACCACATTTATTTTGGAAGTATTGTACTTTGTTGTTTATATTGTCATAGTTTGGGTGGTTTTTTTTTTTTTTTTTAGTATGAGCTATCACATAGTTGTTTTAAACAACCATATTTATTTTGGAAGTATTGCACTTTGTTTATAATATTGTCATAATTTGGGTGTTTTTTTTAGATAGACAAGTGTTTTGTTAAATTCAAGATAATACATTAGACACATGTTATGTATTGGTATTAAATATATATCTATTTGCATCTATGTGAAATGGTGTTAATGTGTTACTTTGAACATTTGTTATTGTTGAATATTGATGATCAATAGGTATATTTGATCAATAGGCTCATATTAGTGACATTTTAAAAACGTCGCTATAGGTTTGATTATTTGCGGTGTTTTAAAAACGTCACTTAATGTATTTTCCTACATTAGATTCGAAAATGTTATATTATTTAGTGATGTTTTAAAAAACGTCACTAAAAGTTTTTGAACGTCATTAAAGAGTCACATATGGCAACGTTTTTAGAAACGTTGCAATAGACCTATAGTGACCGCTCTATTGCGACGTTTTTGAACGTCGCAAAAAAGAACGTTGTTGTAGACTATTTGTCTCTATAGCAACGTTTTTGGGGTTTTTAGTGACGTTTTACAAACGTCACCTAAACCTAGATTTCTTGTAAGGACATCTGGTTATAACATGGAGGAAGGTAGCAAACCTTTTGCTCTTATTTATCGTATTTATTATAGACTTTTTGGTACTCAATTGAATCCCTGTGCTAGGATAAAGAGAGAACCTGTTGGTAAGACCATGCTAATTCAATGTTCAACTCCTAATGCTAAGATTCAAGTCCCAAAAATGATTCAATGGCAAGATGTTAATCTTCCCAAAGAATGGTTGTTGGAACAAGAATCTCCTCCTACTAAACCTATTTTTGATGAGTTAAACCTCACACATATCCAACAATATCTTGATGTCACTGTTAAAATAAGTTTTCATGATACTCAACGAAGGAAGACATTCCTTTGCTGGATCTGAAAGTATTTCAAAAAGAGACCAAGATCTTAATGATTTTTTGCAAAAGAATTTTGAAAAACCTGGTTTGAAACTAAAAGGAGTTTCAAGTGGCAACCCCCAAGTTAACACTGCTTTTTACTCTACTAAAGCAGAACCTTTTTCCACATATGACAGAACTACTATTGAAGAAGAAGAGACTAGATCTGTGTCTCCATCTGCGTTTGATTTTCAAAATGTTGAAACCCCTGTTTTCCAAATTCAATTAAAAGTTTTAAATGTTCTGAATAAAAACTTTGAAATTGACATGGTTGCTTTGTTTAATGAATTTATTTCTACTAAAATAGAGATAAAAGAAAATACTACCAGAGTACTTTTACTACGTCTGAAAAAGACCGTGTTAAAAGAAAATGGAAAGAAAAAATGAATCAATTGCGAAAACACATTTTGTTTTTCGATTTTCTTGAGAACTATTATGTTTCAAAAGATGAAGTCTCAAAAAGTCATTTGAATGTAACAAAGAAATCAAATTTTGTTAAAGAAGATAAAACCATTATTAAGTCTAGCCATCTGCCTCTTGAGACAGCTCTTGTCAACTGTAAAGGGACTAAAGTGAAGGCCTCTCCTTTCAAATTGTTGATGATAAAACCCCTATTCCTAGTATTATTGAACAAAACAATTTTACTAATGAATCCTTGTATGTTATTGGTCAATAGCTTGACTGTATTGAAGAATAAATTGTTGAAAAAACTACTGCTTCAAAACCTAAGAAACCTTTGATTGATTTACCCAGCCAAAGAGAAAAATTGAGATTTAAAACCTCTTAGGCTAAAATCCTAGAGATTGTTGAGAAAATGCTTTTTGATTTAAAAGTCAAAACTGAGGGTACTTCTACAAGTGCTACTCAAACTATTTCAAGAAATGAAAAAGAAATTGTTTTTGAAGAAAACATAGATTCTGACTCTTTATCTTTTGTTTATGTTAAAAAGGTTTTTAATGATGATTTACTAGAAATTAAAAGATTTTTTGGAAAATCCAATCCCATGTCCTTTACAAAAAATTGGTATCCAAAACCTACTCCTCTTGATATGTAGTTTGAAGAAAGATCTTTTCAAACTCAATTTTTGTTTCTGTTGATAAACTTTATGAATGGAATATTGATGGTCTGTCTGAACAGGAAATCATTAATAAAATGGGTCATATGTCTATGGTTGGAATTGCTTATATGAATAACCATAATCTTGACCACCCTGAAATTGTTGACCTTCTTGTCACTGGTTTTTCTGGCACTCTTCGTGGATGGTGGGATTCATATTTCACAAAAGATTCCAAAGAATCTATTAAAACAACTGTTAAAAAGAATGATGAAAGTTTTCCTATTTTTGATGAAAATATTGGTCGAGGTATTCCTGATGGTGCCAATACCTTAATCTATACTGTTCTCAAAAACTTTGTTGGTACTTCATCTAATATTTCATCTCGAATTTTTGATTATCTAAACAACTTGAGATGTCCTACTATGCCTAATTACAGATGGTACCAAGATGTTTTCATTTCCAAAGTTATGCTTCAGAAAGATTGCTACAAGCCTTATTGGAAAGAAAAGTTTATTGATGGTCTGCCTCCTATCTTTGCTCATAAGGTAAAACAAGAGTTAATTGTTAAAAATGATTTCATTGATTATGATAATTTAACTTATGGTGATATTTTAAGCACTATTAAAAAACTTGGTATCAATATGTGCAATGATGAAAATTTGTTAAAAACACCAATTAAAGAATAAAAGAAAAGTTATATATGAAATGGGTAATTTCTGTGAACAATATGGTTTGCCCCCTATTGCTCATTCCAGGAAAAAAGGGAAAAAACATGATAAGATTCACAAAAATTATAACCATAAAAAATATAAAAAATACAGAACCAATTTTGTTAAACCCAATGATTTTTATTCTAAATAGAAAAATGTTTCTAAAAAATATGATAAATAGAAATCAGGTAAAGGCAAATGTTTTAACTATGGTAAACCTGGACATTACAGTAAAGACTGCAAACACAAACCTGGTAAGTTAAAAAATAAGTTTAACATGTTAAATATTGTTGATAAAGATCAAGAAGATCTATTCCAAATCCTTGAATCAAAAAATTCGTCTGATTCTTTGGAAGAGGATTTTTCTTCCTCATTAGATTCTTATTATCAATCTACTAATGAATCCTCTAGTTCACCTAATTTTGAAATTGGTTGCAAAGATTCCTATTGTAATGTTATTAAAACCGTTAATGTTCTCACCAAAAGTGAAGAAAATGAAAGATGAAAATTGAGAAAAATTTAATAAAAGATGAAAATGGTAAAAAGATAAAATCAACAATAAGCTTTGAAGAAGCTTTGGAAAGATTTAATAAAAAGAAGTCCAAAGAATTAACTGTTAATGATCTCCAACATGAAATCACTGTTGTTAAACAAGAAATAATTGAACTAAAAAATGAATTTAAAACCATTAAAAGTGATAACCATAATCTTAAACAAGAATTGTTGTTGTTAAAAATTGATAAAAACCTTGATAAACATCAATCTAATAATGAACAAGATGAGCACAAAGATGGAGATGTATCCAGTCAACAAGCTCTTCTTTCTGATAAAGGTATTGATGATGTTTTCATTGATTCTCAAATTAATCTTATTAAGAAAATGCTTCCTCCAAAATGGTTTACAAAAGTTAAGATTGTTGTTTCCCATGATTACCATTTCAATGTTATTGCTATGATTAATTCTAGTGTGGATATGAACTGAAAGATTGGTTTCTACTAATGGTACTCAAATGAAGATTAGATATGAATTGAATAATACTCATGTTTAACATGACAATGTCTATTTTAAGATTATTTCTATTCTTGTAAAGAACATGACTGATAAAGTAATTCTTGGAATGCCATTTATTAATGCTTTGTATCCTTTTCTTGTTGAATATGATGAAATTACTAACAATCCTTTTGGACAGAAAGGAAAATTCAAATTTGCTTCAAAATTTGAAATTGATACTGATGATGCTTTAAATTTGATCCATGCTAAAACCAAACATCTAAACTTCCTTAAGCAAGAAGTTCGATACAAGAAAATTGCTAAATAGCTTTCTGATAAATTACTACAATAAAAAATTGATAATTTTCAAAAAAATTTGATTGATGATGTTTGCTCTAATATTCCTAATGCTTTTTGGCATAGGAAAAAACATATTGTTAACCTAGCTTATGTTAGAGGCTTTGATGAGAAAAACATTCCCACTAAAGCTCGTCTTATTCAGATGAATGCTGAAACTGCTGAATTTTGTAAAAATGAAATTCATGATTTGCTTAAGAAAAAACTTATTAGGAATAGCAAGTCCCTTTGGTCTTGTGCTACTTTCTATGTTCAAAAAGATGTTGAGATTGAGAGAGGAACCCCTCACCTAGTTATTAACTATAAGCCCTGGAACAAGGTTTTAGAATGGATTAGGTACCCTATACCCGACAAGAATGACCTAGTTCATAGGTTAGGTGAGGTTGTGGTATATTCTAAGTTTGATATGAAATCTGGGTTCTGGCAAGTCCAGATTAGTGAGGATGATAAGTACAAAACTGCTTTTACTACTCATTTTGGACATTATGTGTGGAATGTTATGCCTTTTGGTCTTAAGAATGCCCCAAGTGAGTTCCAAAACATTATGAATGACATTTTCAATCCCTTTAGTCATTTCACCATTGTTTATATTGATGATGTTCTTGTTTACTCCAATTCTATTGATGAACACTCGAAACATTTGTATTCGTTTCTGGATACTATCAAAAGAAATGGTCTTGTTTTCTTTGCTAAGAAAATCAAACTGTTTCAAACAAAAGTTCGCTTTCTTGGCTTGATATCTTTGAAGGACAAATCCGTCCTATTGATAGAGCCATTCAGTTTGCTGATAAATTTCCTGATGTTATCACTGATAAAACCTAGCTCCAAAGATTTCTTAGATCACTGAATTATGTGTGGAATGTTATGCCTTTTGGTCTTAAGAATGCCCCAAGTGAGTTCCAAAACATTATGAATGACATTTTCAATCCCTTTAGTCATTTCACCATTGTTTATATTGATGATGTTCTTGTTTACTCCAATTCTATTGATGAACACTCGAAACATTTGTATTCGTTTCTGGATACTATCAAAAGAAATGGTCTTGTTGTCTCTGCTAAGAAAATCAAATTGTTTCAAACAAAAGTTCGCTTTCTTGGCTTGATATCTTTGAAGGACAAATCCGTCCTATTGATAGAGCCATTCAGTTTGCTGATAAATTTCCTGATGTTATCACTGATAAAACCTAGCTCCAAAGATTTCTTAGATCACTGAATTATGTTGCTGATTTTTACAAGGATTTAAGGAAACAATGTAACCACTCTTTAATCGGTTACAAAGTAATCCTCCACCTTGGTCTGATGTCCATACTTCCCTTGTTAAACAGATCAAATCTCATGTTAAGACACTGCCGTGCCTTGGTATTCCTACTACTAATGGTTTCAAAGTTGTTGAAACTACTGCCTCTGACATTGGTTATGGAGGTATTCTAAAACAAAGAGTTTCCCCAAATTCATTTGAACAAATTGTTCGCTTCTATTATGGAATCTGGAATTAGCACAGTTAAATTATAGTACTATTAAAAAAGAAATTTTATCTATAGTACTATGTATTTCAAAGTTTCAAAGTGATCTATTAAACCAAAAGTTTTTGTTAAGAATTGATTGCAAAAGTGCTAATATGTTCTTGAAAAAGATGTTGAAAATATTGCTTCCAAACATATTTTTGCTAGATGGCAAGCTATTTTAAGTGTATTTTTATTTTGATATTGAATATATTAAAGGATCTCAAAATACCATTCCTGATTTCCTTACCCGTGAATTTCTGCAGTGTCACAATGGCAAGTAGGCGGTTGAAAGACAAGAGCCTTGCCACTAAAAAACCAATTGTCAAAAAGGAACATGTTTCTCCTCTGGAGATTGTTAACTGTTTCACTCCTTTAGGTACTATTCATAAGCTCAATTATTCCTCTGTTTTAGCCTCATCCTATGACCCTTATGCTCTAACCATAGTTAACCAACCTGTTAAACCTACTTTTCCTAAAACCTCCAATGCTTCTCAATATGTCAAAAACAATGTTTACAAAACTTGTTTTCTATCGAGTCAAATAGGGCTTCAATTACTGATCCCTTTAGACTTGCTACCAGTTACTTCCTACCAAAGTTTCATTGGATCCCTGAACATAGTGAGAAGACTGTGCAATACTATTATGATATTTTGCGTCATGAGAAATCCATCACTATTAAAGCCATACCTGATAAGTCTAACAGTTTCAAAATTATTTATCATAGTGTTTTCCTAAATAGTATTATTTCTGAAGAAATGTGGGGCCCTAACCTTGCCTCCACAAGAATGTTACCAACTTCCCCTATTCCATACTCCTATCATGATTATCTAACTGCCTGGTTCAGATTCATGCTTTGTCAAAATGAAAACATGTCTCATTCCTGTTTTGTTAATTTTGATAAGTATTTCAATACTAATCTGCCTTTTTGGTTTAGCCGATGGTGGATCCAATTTGGCTTTGCTCTTGAAATATTCCTCGAACCATTATTAGGTTCCTTCAAATATTTGACAAATGTGTTCAAAGTTGATTCTTATGGTGCTAAATTCTCTGCTTTGCTCCATTTTATTAAACGTTACAAGGTTCCCTGGATCTTAAAATGGTAATATGATAAGGAAGGTGATGTTCTCACTCATCATTGGTATGTTAAATGGTGGGATAAGTTTCCCCACATACAGGAAGTTGTTAACAATGTCACTAGAGATTTCCTATCTCCAAATACTCTACCTACTGTTAAGATTCATACCCCAGTGCAAACAGCTGAACTAGCCAATGCACCTGCTTCTACATCTGCTAAAATTGTTAAGCCCTCCGCTAAGCTTAAAAAGAAGGGTTCTCCTTTGGATGAAATTCACAAGGACCCTGATTCTTTGTATGCCCTCCTTAAGTTGAAATGGAAGGAGGAAGAAGCTGCTGATAATCATGATTCAGAAGATGAACTGTACTCTGAAGCATCTGTTGTAAATAACCCATACTACCCCTACAATCAGGAACTGTTCAGTCATGATGAAGAAGACACTCTTGATTTAGCGGAAAATTGATTCTCATATTTGTCTGACTTGCATAACGGCCAAAATGCTACAATATTTTCCCTGGTGAAGTCTCGATTATTGTGCTACTTGCCCCTCACAAAAGATGTTGCTTTTGATAAAGTTGATTCCTAATGATTATGGTCACTTTGTTACTTTCGGCACAAAATGCCAAAATGGTAAAGGCTGGTTCTTTGAGCTAAAGTTCCGGAATTTGCTCTAGTTATCTTGAGTTGAATAGTGAAAAAGTTACTGTTCACCGTCACTATTTATGTTACTATTCATTATACTTTTTTTGCCTATTTAAGGGGGATGTCCCTTGTGCAAAGACCCAGAATTTTCTTGAGAGAATTCCTTCCGGAGAATTCCTTTAGGATTTTCTCTAGAATTTCCTCTACTACTTTTCTACGAATCTTGTAACTAGAACTAGTTTCAAGCCTTGTACCTGTTGAAATCCTGTAACTACTATTGTTGTAAGTACTGTTGTCTATTTTCAATAATAACTACTTTCAGCTTTGTGTTTAATATACTTGCTGCTACCGCCTTCTTGGCTGGTTCTATTTTAATTATCTTATTTTCAAATTGTTGTTACTGCCTTCTTGACTGGTTTTACATATTGTTTTCAATATAATATTATTGTGTTTCCGCCTTCAGCGCTGTGTATATATATATAATGTGAATCTTTACATACACCTTTAAGTAAACTCTATATATGCGTAAAACCATAGACTACTACTCCACAATAATAGTTGCTAATTAATTTTATCTTTTTTTTTTTAATGTTTTCATTTATAATGCATCTTACCATTGTATATTTACTAATTGATGATTTGCATAACAGAGACGTTAAATGAGAGGTAACATCATTCATAAGATTTTCAAAAAGTAACAGTGTATGAAAAAAAAAAAAATATATATATATATATATATATATATATATATATTATTTCTTATGCAATTTTAAAAGGATTTTAAAATTTTCTAACATTATTTCTTATGCAATTTCAATTATTATTGGAGAACATCACTTTTTTAGTTATGATTGGAAATATGGTTTCTATTTTTAAGTTTGGTTAGTTTTAAGTTTAAATTTAGTACTATGATTGTATTTAATTGTTGATTATTGATTTAATTTTTAATTTTTTTAAGTGAATGTAACGGATTATTTTATTACACTGTAAAGTTTTTAATATTCTCCGTATTGACATCTCTATTTTATTTTTTACTTCTCCTTATAACCTCTTTGTTTTCCAATTAATGGCTACTAATGATGTTTGATTTCTCTCTCTCTCTCTCTCTCTCTCTCTCTCTCTCTCTCTCTCTCTCTCTCTCTCTCCATTGGCAACCTATTGTTTTCCAAAATTTGATTATGATTATATGGCATTAAATTTGCATTATTAGTTTCTTTATGTTATATTTGGTTTGATATCCTCATTAATTTTTTTAATTAAGTTTTTCTAAATTGACATCTGTTTTGTATTCCATTTTTCCTTTAATGTATTGAGTGTGAGAATGGGTCTTTCCCTAGCATTACTTCACTTTATGAGGACAATTTTATTTATTGAATTTAAGTAAAATACCATATGAAAGGAAAGGAAATATAAATAATTTAATGATATGGAGGAAGTAGCTAAATTTAAATGTTAAATAAAATAATATGAGAAGAAAAAAAGTAAATAAAAGATATAACAATAAATACCAAAATATCAAAAGCATGCTATGTAATATAATAACAATATTTTTTATATACTATTTTTAATTATTTATAATGCAATATGATAACATTCAACAATCACAGTGAACCAAAAAAAAAAAAAAAAAACACAAAATTAAATTGCACCAACCTAAAATAAATTTCTAAAGAACAAAAAAATTTATTAACCTAAAACAGATATGCAAGAAAAGTTAAAAAATCCTCCAAAAAATTGAGAAAGAAATAACTTTCTTTCTTTTTTTTTGGTGAAGCAAAATTGTGCATAGAATGGAAGAGTGAATGACAAATTTATGCTAAAAGGATGATAATAAGAAGAAACAAAATAAAAGAAGATAAAAGGAAAGAGGAAGAGTGATATTAGGGTAGAGGGTATGGGGATTTTTTTTTATTTTTTTATTTTTTATTTTTTTTATGGTTTAGGGAGATGAAAAGGTAAAGGGTATGAGAATGGTTGGAGAAAGTGTAAAATATTATATTTTTAATTTTTTTAAAATAAAAAAGATGAGAAAATATAAATAATTTAATGATATGGAGGATCTCATCTTATTTCAATGTTAAATAAAATAAAATGAGAAGAAAAAAAAAGTAAAAAGATAAGATATAACAATAAACACTAAACTATCCAAATCATGCTATGTAATAGAATAATAATATTTTTTTATATACTATCTTTAATTCTTTATAATGCAATAATAGGATAACATTTAACAATCAGAGAGAGAGAGAGAGAGAGAATAAATAAATAAATCTCATCAACCCAAATTAGATTTCTAAAAAACACAAAAATTTAACAACCTAAAGTAGAGATGTAAGAAAAATTAAAAAATCCACCAAATTAAAAATTGAGAGAGAGAGAGAGAGAGAGAGAGAGAGAGAGAGAGAGAGAGAGAGATAAATAACCTTTTTAGGAGGAAAAACTATTCAAAAAATGGAAGAGAGGATGACAAATTTATAGTAAGAGGTTGTAAATAAGAAGAGACAAAATAAAGAAAGATAAAAGGAAAGATGAATAGTGATATTTAGGTAGAGAGTAGTGGGAAGATGAAAGGTAAGAGATGGAGACTGGTTAAAAAAAGTGTAAATATTTAAAAAAAAAATAAATGTTAAAAAAATTATAGGAAAATTGAAAAGAAAAAATGATAATGACATGAACGCTGATATGGCTTAACTGGAGCATAGGAACAATAAATACTACGCTTCAGCTTTTAGATATATATATATATATATATATATATATATATAAGAAAAAAGGTTTCTTGAAATGATTTGGTCATATTCAGAGGAAAGCAATTTATGCACTAGTGTGAAAGAATGAGTTGATTTAAGTTAAGGGAAAGAAAAAGGGAAGAGAATACAAAAATAGAATGAGAATGAATAAAAGTAACATATCAATAAAAAAGTAACTAAGAAGATAACTTTGTATGAAATAATAGAATGAGAAAAAATAATATACTTGATCAACCTTGGTTAGTTTGTTGAGGATCTCTGTACAACCTCAGAATTTTGAGACTAAAACTTGGTTTTTATTGTTGTTAATTCAGGTTTTACATAATGTTGAAGAGTGAAGTATGGTTAGGGCATTTCTTGAAAATTGACAGATGCATTTGTATTGCACATATATGAAAGTTTTAGCAAGCTCCTGATAAATTCTTATCCAAAATCCTTCTTTTAAATATTATCATATGGACTTGTGGAATGGTTCGATTTAATACTTGTGCGATCATTTGGCCAAGGATTCCATCCCCTGTTTTGCTTTTTATTTTTTCTATAAGATATAGTACTCTTGGCCTTAAATGTAAATAAATAAATACTAATTCATAAGTATCATACAGAAGTTCATTTAGAAAATCATTTCATCTTTTCTTTCTTTTTTTTTCCTTCTTTTTTTATTATTATAAAGGGATAGAAATGACAAGGTTTTTATTTTTTATTTATTAAAAAAAAAAAACACCTGGCCAGTGGCTGTTGCCGATACAAGTGATCGATCTTTTCCTGTGAAATAAATGAGCACAAGAAATGATCCAATTTGTCTAGAAGTGAAGATTAAAAAGGGTACAGAAATTTGGGTATATTCAAGGTAGTATTTATCTTAAATTTTCTAGAGGAGTACTCTACTTTCCTCACTTTTTACATCACCCTTGACAATTTGATTCAGACTTTAACAATGTATATCATGAATCAAATATAACAGAAGAAGAAACCAAAGGTTTAATGAGAATCTGGTTTGTATGGAACCTGGTTTCCAAAAAGTACTTTTGTAGAATTCACTGATTTTAGTCTTACCAGAGATCAATTATTATTAAGAACAAGTCAATAACGTAGGGGATTCTCAAAAAAAAAAAAAAAAAAAAAAAAAAGTCAATAACGTAGGTGATTCTCAAAAAGAAAAAAAAGAAAAAAAGAAAAAAGAAAAAGAAAAAGAGTCAATAAAGTTGGGGAAAAGTCTGAAACATATCAAGTATCAACTTGGGCCATCAGTGGTCAATAGCGTAAAGTCGACAGCTTCTAAGCAAAAGGAAAATGCAAACGTTTTTAATGTGAAAAGACGCCAGACAGTTCCAAAGTACCAACCAGTTCTTGTCAAACACCAATGCAGAGCTTTTTATTCATTTTCTTTTTTTCCTCTCTCTCACAATTCACAAATCATTTCGTAACAGCGCTGATCTAAATTGAGGGGAAAAATGAGAGGCTAACTTCACATTAGACTCCTCTCAAAAAACAAAAAAACTTCACACTAGACGAAACATCAATTTCGGTTGGACTTCTCCGAAATAGGCCAGAATGGCCAAAATTGACCTGAATGACCTGAAATTTCATCTGAGGTAAAACATGGGAAGTTTCCTGTTTCGGTTAGCATATATGAACAATAATTTTCAGTCATAATGGAATGACATTAATAATTATGCTCCTACATTAGACTTATATAATATTATGTAATGGCCCAAGAAGCCCAATTATGTTCTAAACCCATGTAATACAATATATATTTTTTAATTTCCCTCTAATTTCAACACCCAAGATGATACTTAGGTGCTTTGAAATTGAGATGTTTAGAACAATCACATTAGGTTCTCTAAAATAGGGTAGAAGCCCAATTTATGAAGAGAAGTCCAAATAAAAGCCCCACATATAGCATTTTCCTATATTTATTAGAGAATAATGTTCCTTCTCCAAATTCTTATTTTGTTAGTATTATTTTTTGTCAGAAAATTATTGTGTAGTCTAGGACTACAAGATCAGCTCCCGCCAATGAGGAGAGGACAGATCATTAAAAACTGATGACATCATCTTACCTGCCATGTCAACCCAATAAATCTAACTCTTCTAATGTCTATTAACCCTGTTAAAGCCAATTCAATTTTTTTCTAAATTTTAGACGTGAATTGAGTAGGCGGGTTTTTGAAAATTTTGGGAATATAAGAACTCTTCGTTTTTTTTTTTTTCACCTTTGAATTTGGCAAATATGTTTCCTAGATGAGTACTTTCCTCGCCCATTGGAACACCCAACCCCACCGACTCCGACAATGACCTCTCCTTCAGCTTCCGATCATCCTTCAGCTTCTGAAGTAGTTTAATATTTGGTTTGCTGGCTATCTAACGTGGAATGTTGTCTGTAACGTGAAACAAAGCATTTGGATTTACAAATCTGGACTTGGTTAGAAAATTCCTTTTTTTTTGGTTACCCATTCTACACAAATTTTCATAATTAATAAACCATAGCTATCTTTTTCATCAAAAAAATAAATTAATGTTCTAGCCAATATTATTAGATTGAATTAAGTGGAGTCCCATAGTTTTAAAAACCAGACCTGACCAGCCGGTCCGACTGGTTCAATCGGGAATCGGGAGCCAGTTCGGTTCGGTTAAAACCCCCAAAACCGGTCAACAATCGGGAAAAAACAGGGGGTTGAACCGGAAATTTTTTTAAAAACAGTTTGATGCCTGGTTCGGTTTTTAAAACCATGAAGTGGACCTACCCATTTGCTTAATGTTGGAATTACTTGATGTTGCTGAGGCTGAAGTCGATGCGATTTAGTTTTCTTTATTTTTTATTTTTTGGGTGGGCATTGAGCCTGTTTTCTCTTGAGCATGGTTTCCCAACAATGGCACTTGAAGATTAATTAATTCTTTCTAATGAGGATTTCTTTTATTGGGAAGGAAAAAAAAATTAATTCATCATTGATCTATTTTTTTGTAACAAAATGATTATTTCAATTTTTTCTTCATATGCCAAATTGCATAATTTTTTTTTTTTTTTTTTTTGAGAAAGGGATAAAACAAAATGGGTAAAATAATATTTTAGTCCTTAAACTTTACTAAAAGTTTGTTTTTATCCATAAAATATTGAAAAAGTTCTTTTTTCATCCTTATTTTTGTCTCTATACTATTTAAAAACTCTTTACAAAATTTAGGGATGAAATTTTTTTTTTTTTTTAAAGTTTAGGGACTAAAAACAAACTCTTAGTAAAGTTTAGTAATCTATGCAATCTTTTGTAGTGAAATGATATACAATTATTTCTCTTCCTTCTCTCATACTTTTTCTCAGAATTTCGGCAACACCATTGCCGAAATTTTTTTCTCTCCTCATTTTCCCAACTAAGTTTGAACTGTGTCCATATCACAAATAAACTTCATTTTTTTGCAATATTTAGCCAAAAGACTCCAATAGTTGCCTGGTAATAGCTATCCAATGTTCACAGCCAAACATTCAACCTAAAACAACCATTATATTAATATACACTAGAATGTTATGAACTAGCATCTTGAAATTGTGAGGGAAAATAAATTTGAGTGTAACTTTTCATCTTCCATTTTTATTAATTTGTTTCCCTTAAAATAGCATACGTGACACAACTAAGATTTTAAAAACCAGATAGGATCGGCCAATCCAATCAGTTGAGCTGAGAATCAACCACTAGTCCGGTGTGGAAAAAATGCCTAAAACCAGTGAAAATCGGAAAAAACCGATAATTGGAGGCAAATTTAGTTTTGCCCTCGATCCGATTTTTAAAACCATGGACACAATGTGATGCCCCAATTTGATTGATTGTGTGATGTGTGTGGGTGTGTAATGAGTCCCACATTGGGCATATACTGGATTGAACTGTGCTTTATTAACAACTATAAGGAACCTCAATTATGACTAGTCTTTTTGAGGTATAACACAGATGTGACTAGCGCTTTTCTTTGGACCGTTACATATGGTATTAGAGTCGGCCCGGTAACCCCGTGTGGGCTTAAAGACACTATCCCAAAAAGTGGGCCCTAACGAGGATGTTAGGGATTTAAGTGGAGGCGATTGTGATGCCCAAATTTGATTGATTGTGTGATGTGTATGGATGTGTGATGAGTCCCATATCGGGCATATACTGGGTTGAACTGGGTTTTATTAACAACTACAAAGAGTCTCAATTGTGACTAGTCTTTTTGAGATATAACATAAATGTGGTTAGTGTTTTTCCTTGGATCGTTACACACCAATACAACTTATGATAAGCACCCAACTCATAACATAAAGTTGATAACGTTCATAAATAAATAAATAAAATTAAAAAAAAAAAAAAGTTGATAACAACTAGCAAACAACCAAATCCTATTCTCTACACTTCAGAAAGTCTAGGAAACAAGCTGTTAATAATTTCTCTCTAACTAACTAATCCTTTTGGCTGAGGAGACCAACTAGCCTTCAATCTCGAACTTCATCACTTATCCAAAGGGGCAGTGCTAAGGTTGCCACTGCTGGCAAGTGGGAAGTTGGAGATGATTTCGGTCAAAATAAATTTTGTTTGGTGTTGGAAAAAATGACACATTATCCCATGAAAGACATATCGTGAATCTATGATATTCCATAAGACAAATTTTGAAGAAACATTTTCAAATGCCAATATTTCATTTACATCTCAAATTTGAATTTGATCTCAAAAAGAAAATTTGAGAATGCTCTCAAAAAATTGAGTTAACTGGTGGGTTATAGGGAAGTTAAGTGTTTGTTTAAAACAATTTATTTAGCTGAAGTTGAAAATTTTGTGTGTAAAAAATAAGCTGAATAGTATAGTAAGATTCATGAATAGTTTCAAAAAATACGATGAAACCTATGAATAGTAACAAAAATAAGCTAAAAGTGTAAATAAACCTAATTTTTCAGCTAATCTCAAACGGATGCTTAGTAAGACATGGTGGGTGACGTGGCAGGTAAGACAATTACACAATAATTTCAAGTAATACTAGGACCACCGACATACTTTTACTAATCACAACTCGCCGTGTGGTGAACTGTAGCATGAAGTTATGCCAACTTCGGTGGCCTTCACATTACTCAATAATTTCCCGGGACCTTGACCCGACCTCACAAGCATATTTTAGCGTAGACTTGAAAAGTCTTTAACTTTTCAGTACATTTATTTGTAAAAATCAGAGGCCTATGGCCGCCGACAAAAGAAGAAGAAGAGCAGCAGAATGTGTTCCAAGTTTGCTTTTTGTTTAAGCAATTATAATTTATAGCATGTAGAAAATCATTAGAAAATCGATGGAAGCCTTTACCTATCTTTTTGTCTTCGCAATTATATGGTCCTTAAATCCTTCCAATACACTAGATACTATTACTCCAATCCAATCAATCAGAGACGGTGACACCTTAGTTTCTGCTAGTCGAAGATTTCGATTGGGATTCTTCAGCCCAGGTAATTCAAAAGGCATATACGTGGGGATATGGTACACGAAATTTTCTGGGACAGTTGTTTGGGTAGCCAACAGAGACACTCCACTGAACGATCACTCAGGAGTTTTGAAGGTCACTAATGGAGTTGTTATCCTTGTCAACAGCACAAATAGTGTTGCTTGGTCATCTAATACATCAAGAACTGCAGAAAATCCAGTTTTAGAGCTCTTGGACAACGGAAATCTTGTTGTGAAAGATGAAAAGGTTGATGGCCCTGTGAACTATTTGTGGCAGAGTTTTGATTATCCTTGCGACACTCTACTACCGGAAATGAAACTTGGAAAGAACTTAGTGACTGGCTTAGATAGGTTCTTAACATCTTGGAAGAGCACTGATGATCCCGCTCAAGGTGAGTTTTCATTACGGTTAGATCTTCGTGGGCTTCCACAAGTGGTTGTTATGCAAGGAGACACAGTAAAGGGTCGAGCAGGATCATGGAATGGCCTTCGTCTTAATGGATATAGTGGTTTAACAATGAATCCACTATTTGAGTATGAATTCCATTTCAATGAGAGTGAGGTCTATTATGAGTACAAAATCAAAAATAGTTCGGTGTTCACAAGATACATCTTAAACCCATCCGGAATTGCACAACGGTTCATATGGCTGGATCGGACAAACCGTTGGGAGCTATTCTCAACAATCCCAGCAGATCAGTGTGCAAATTATGCCTTCTGTGGGGCATATGCTAGCTGCAATATTGGTAACACTCCCGTATGTGCATGCTTGGAAGGATTCTTACCCGAGTCTCCAAAAGCTTGGGATTCAGTGGATTGGTCTGATGGGTGTGTTCGAACGACTCCATTGAATTGCGGTGATGGTCCTGATAGAGATGGGTTCCGAAAGTACACAAGGTTGAAATTGCCTGATACATCTTCTTCCTGGTTTAATAAGACTATGAGCCTCAAGGAATGTGAAGAATTGTGTTTGAAAAACTGCTCTTGCACAGCATATGGAAGTTTAGATATCAGGATGGGAGGAAGTGGCTGCTTGCTTTGGTTTGGTAACCTACTTGATATTAGAGAGATCGCAAAGGATGGAGAAGACCAGATCTATGTAAGATTGGCTGATTCAGAACTAGGTACCATTTTGCATTAAACTTTTATCTCTTTTCAATTTATTATTATTATTTTTATTGTTTTTTCTATTAACTATATAAAAGCGGTTTTGCCGATACAGTGACTTTTGGTTTCACGAGTCACTTATTACTCTTTTTTTTAGTCTTCCGTTTGTACCTTTTTTTTTTTTTTTTCCTTTTATATATATTATTATACTGACACCACAAATTTTACAATATTTTTATAATTATTGAGGTATCAATTTCTTATAAGTCAAAATAAAATAATAAAATATGAAACAGTGATCAATCACAATTGAAAATAAATGTTTTGTGAAATGTTGTGACAGTTGTTGGGTGAATGTGTAAAAGTTACAGTACTTTGGGTTTGTTCAATATGTACTGTTCATCATTTTTTTTTTCTTTTTTTTCTTAGTCGTCAATTTGTGCTCTTATTTTCTATATATAAAAAGAGCAAATAGGCTCATGAATAATGTTATGAACAATATTTTTGGTTTAGTGACTTGCCTTTCCCCCCCCCCCCTTTTTTTTCCTTCTAGTTCACCAACTTGGTTTGAGCTTGTTTTTTTTTCTTTTAAAGGATCTTTATATGTTTACTTTCTACTTGTAATGTAAGCTTACATTGTATACACACAAAAAATAGCAAATATTATATACATTTGCACCAAAAAAAAAAAAAAAACTTGTACAAATTTTGCAAATGTGTACAACATTTACCAATTTTTATGTGTTTACAATATAAATTTATATTGTAAGTGCAACGTATATTTCTATATATATATATGTGTGTGTGTGTGTGTGTGTGTGTGTGTGTATTATATATATAAAAAGAGTGAATAGGAAAAGTTACAGTAATTTCGGTACAGTAGTTTTGGTTTATTTAACTTTCACTGTTTAGTTGGGCTTTATTTTTTTTATTTTTATTTTTTTTTGTGAATGCATAAAGTTGTAGTATATTTGCTATATTATTTTTGGTTTGTCCACAATAATTTTCACAACACTTTCATAACAAATCAAATATGGTAAATTGTTATTCGTTCTAATTTAAACTTATCAATGAAATTACTTTTTTCCCTGCCAATAACAACTTGTAGTAACCTACTACTTATGATTTATTGTGAAAGTGTCATGGACATAACATTTTTTGTGTGAAAAATATTAAGACATCTTGATGTTGTCACAATATTTTCAAATCTGTTGAGCTGTCAATTCTTTACAAGTTAAAATAAAATATAACAAAATTATAAAAGTATTATGAAAATGTTGCATCATTCTGTTGTGTTTTTAGAAATTTTTTGTTGCTTTAATCAACTTTGTTGAGCCAAAATTCACTATTCCATGTACAATTTTCTTGGGTTGACTTTTTGTATATTTTTTCTTTACACACTATTTTAAGTAAAAACACATAGTTTTACACACAAAAACAAAAACAAAAACAAAAACTTAGGAAAAAAAACATTTTTCATCCTTTATGTTTGGGGCAGTTTACAATTCTTCCTTAAACTTTAAAATCAAACAATTTTTCCCTTAATATTTTGGAAAAGAGCAAATATGTCATATTGTTATTCTTTTAGTTAAACCCTAATGAAAGTTTATGATTTTTAAAATATTTTATTGTGTAATGTCTAAATTAGTCATGCTAAATTTTAACATCCTAAAAATTTTCTTTAAGTATTTTGAGTTTTAAATGATAAAAATTCTTAGAAAGTTAGAATGATGATATTCGATGACACATGCCTTTTGTTATCTTTTTTTTTTTTTTTTTTTAAATTTTAAATTTCTTAGCAAAACTCAGTTGTATATTATTGGAAGATGATGATATTCGTTATCATTCTTAGAAGTTTTTAGAAAATAGATATATTGTCTTTAGCAAGTAGGTACTAAAACTATTATAGTTAAATAAATATTTATATGTTAAATATCTACCCTAACTTTGTGGTTGATCAAAATTCTTAAACGAATGAGATTAACTTTGTACGACATAATTATCAAAATTCTTAAAATTAATATCTCTTTTGATTAATGTAAATCTTTATATACTTTAAAAATCAAATTATTCATATATTTGTTTTGTAATACAAATAAAATCTAGAATTGACCTTAATTATTATAGTCCTTTTTTCCATGGCAACCACGTGCCTTGCACGTGCTGCCCTAACTAGTAATGTTAAATGAGACGGCAACCATGTCCTTTGACTAGCAAAGTATTTAAATCTCTTTGCTAAATATTGATAAAATATAGTGTTTTATTTGTGATAAGTATACTGTCCAAAATTATTTAGTTATTTGAGAAAAGAGATCAATTTTGGCAATAGCATTGCAAATATTGTGAGAAAAAGTAAAAGAAATGAGAGAGAAATAATGTAGCTAGAGAAGAAAGAATAGCAATTTTGGCAATAATATTGCCGAAATTATTTTCCCATAAATTTGTATTGTGGCAATAGTGCAATATCATTGCCAAAATAGGAAATAAGAGAAAAAAAAATTTTAATTATGACAATGCAAGGGCCAAAATAGGAGAGATGAAAGAGGTTTTTATTTTTATTTTTTATTTTATTTTTTTTAAGTATTTTGGCAATGCGGAAATAAGAGAGAGATGATAGTTCATTTATACGCATATTATATACATATTAATTATTTATATAGTTCAGCTTAACATAGAATCTATACCGTAGGTTCTAATTAGCTTAATTGGTAAAGTCTCTGATTGTTGTATAAGAGATCTGGGGTTCAATCCCTGCATACATAAAAAATTGATTAGTGTCTTGGTCTAATGATAAAGAAATATCATTAGGAACGGATGTCATAGGTTGAAACTCTTTCTAAAAAAAAAACATAGTCTATACCTACTGCCATGATATATCATATATATATATATATATATATATAGACCATAAAAATTGGAATCTTTCTTCGGTAACATTCAATGTGGATGTAAAGTATCAATATAAAATGGTGTAAATATATATATATATATATATATATATATATATATATATATATAATGGTGTGAACTCATATTCAGTTGTAACTTTATTTTATTTTATTTTTTTTGAGAAAAAATTCAGTTGGAACATGGAATCAATTAACTCTTTACCTCGACGAAAAAAACACACGATGACTTCTTTGATCTTTCCACTGCTATAAATAGTTTTTTTGCATTCTCCTCTCCCCTATTTCGGTAATTCTATTGCCTCGCAATTAAATTTTTTTACTCACTTCTCTTCTATTTCGGTAATAGCATTGCTACACTACAAATTTTTCCTCTCCAGCAGTTTTGGCAATACTGAAATTAATTTTCTCTTTCCTTTCCTTGTCACATCATTTCTCTCTTTTCTCTCTTATTTATTTATTTTTTTTCTTACAATTTTAGCAACACTATTGCCAATATTCATCTATCTCCTCAAACTGCCAAATAACTTTGAACAATACACATTTCACACATAAACTCTATTTTTACCAATATTTAGCCAGACCCAGAGTATTTATTTATTCTGATTTTTTTTCTCCATGTTTTCTGGGGTGAAGGGAAGGAAGTTGGGGATTTATACTTATAAACAAAATTGGTAGACACTACAGAATATCTTTTAAAGTTTTCTTGTTAAACTGCAACATATCTATAAGCTTAACAATTTGAGGTAAGAGTTTTCAAGAAAGTTGTTCAAAGTTCAAATCCTCCTTTCCAACTTTCAAATTATTAAAAATTATAAATGTGAAAGTGAACATATAGGGCACATAATTGTCAACCAAGTAACCTCTAGGAAATGAGGAAGTGGTGGCTTTGGTGGTGTTGAGATCTAGGGGGGGTGGCCTAGGAAAATTTGGAGCCTAAGTTGATGTTTAAATTAAGGTCTTTATATATTTAAATTTAATTAAATAATTATTCATTTTTTGAAATTTTCACTTTTTTTATTATTATATTGTGTTAATTGAGTAATAAATTATCTAGAGAACCCTTTTGAGACTTGATTAATTTTTCACAAAACTTTTTTCCTTTTGAAATATTCTTATTGGTTAAAATTTAGAGATATTGTTTCACTAGGGGCCTTAAGCGATAGCCTAATTTCCCTAGTGGTAAGGCCGGCCCTGAGCTCTACTACTTTATCCAACTTATATGTACCCATTTCCCTATTTTAACAATTCTGAATTGTAAAGATATGGTTCTTTAGGAATATCTGTCTTGGACTAATGCCAAATTAGATTTCCTTTCATTTCTTTAGTTATGTGTAATTTGAGGTTGTATACTTTAAGTCACCCGAAGTTTTGATCTTTCAGATCATGTTGAGAAAAAGAGGCGCTCCAGCAAGAAGAAACAAGCAGGAATCATAATCGGCTCTGCATTGTATGTCCTGGGAATGATAATAATTGGATTGGTAACATACATATGGAAGAAGAAACTCAGAAACCAAGGTTCGAATTAAGACATGGACTCTGAGAATTACTGATGCATGATAGTAGACTCATAGCTAAGATTTTTTATTTTGTAAGTTAATAATTGAGAATATAATAGGAAGTAAGCGAAGGCTTTTCATAAAATATCTGTTTAATTTTTTCAAGTCCAACCATCTGCTATTATTTCAGCGATGACAAAAGGAAATATTGGGAAGGAATGTCACAATGTGGGCAGGAAGGAAGACATTGAGTTACCAATATTTGATCTGACAGCCATTGCCAATGCGACTGATAACTTCTCAAACAACAAGAAGTTGGGGGAAGGTGGCTTTGGATCTGTCTACAAGGTAAGAATAACCTAACTAACTGAGCTATTTTCTTTTTCCAAAATATGTTGACAATCTTTAAAATTTTTCAGGGTACATTGCTAGAGGGGAAAGAGATAGCAGTAAAAAGGCTATCAAAGAATTCTGGGCAAGGAATGTTTGAGTTCAAAAATGAAGTTATTTTAATTGCAAAACTTCAGCACCGCAATCTCGTGAAGCTTCTTGGCTATTGCATTGAAGAAAATGAAAAAATGCTAATCTATGAATACATGCCTAACAAAAGCTTGGATTCCTTAATTTTTGGTTTGAGCTTTAACCCTAACTAAATCCATGACATTCATGATTAGTCTTATCATCTTTCAATAATAAAATTGTTTGTTGAGATTTCAACATATTTTTAGTGACATAAATGTGAAATTGGACAGATCAAACGAAGAGTAAATTGCTGGATTGGCATAAGCGCATCAACATAATTGCTGGGGTTGCTAGAGGGCTTCTCTATCTTCATCAAGACTCTAGATTGAGAATTATCCATAGAGATCTCAAAGCTAGCAATATCTTACTCGATAATGACATGAATCCAAAAATTTCAGACTTTGGCCTAGCCAAATCATTTGGGGGAGATCAAGGTGATGCCAAAACCAATAGGATTATTGGAACATAGTATGTACATTTTATCTCTTTTTGTATTTTATGTTGAGCTGTTTTTAAACCTCTTTTTCCATGCAATAATATTTCTTAGTGGTTATATGTCTCCTGAGTATGCAGTACATGGACAATACTCAATCAAATCTGATGTGTTTAGCTTTGGAGTTTTAATATTAGAGATAGTGAGTGGGAAGAAGAACAGGGGATTTAGTCACCCAGAGCACCACCATAATCTTCTTGGACATGTAAGCAAGAAAAATAGCATTCTACTAAATTATGTTGCTAAACTAAACTTTTTATTAATACTAATGCTCTTTTAATAGTGTTGTGCAAGTTGGATTGTAGATCGACCCATGTAACTATTATTTTAATTTGTTTCAGGCATGGAGACTATGGATTGAAGGTAGGCCAATTGAATTGATCGATGACTCAGTTGGTGTCTTCACTCTATCCGAAATGTTACGATGCATTCATGTGGGTCTGTTATGTGTGCAACAAAGATCGGAAGATAGGCCAAACATGTCATCTGTGGTTTTAATGTTAAGCAGTGAGAGTCTATTGCCTAAGCCAAGGCAGCCGGGCTTCTATATAGATTCACCTGAAGCAAATTCTTCATGTAGCACACCTTGTTCAACAAATGGAATCACCTTTACATTGTTTGAGGCAAGGTAGAATATAATTTCTTAAGAGGAAATGGGAGAGGTTTCTTATGAAATTTATGTAAGAATGAATTAAAAACCTCTTGCTCAACAAAAATGCTCTCTCAAGCCATTTTTACGATATACCAGATTATGTTACTTGAATTGGATAATTGTGTTTGTGTTGCTATATGTAGAATCCCATGTGAGGAATTTACTAGATCGAACTGGGTTGTATGAGTATTACGAAGAGGCTTAACTGTAAGATGACTAGTCCTATTCAATATGAACAAAATTTGAGAAATTTTTTGTGTAGTTCTTGGTTGAAAATTGCTATCCTTCTTACCTTTTCTACACTTAAAAGTTCATTTTAATCTCTAGTTAACCCTAAAATGTAATCTACAAAATATATCTCTAATCTAATAATCTGGTGCTATATAGTCTGAACTATATGAAGAATTAATATTATTGAACAAAATAAAACGTTAACAAAATCACATCAACATAAGATTCTCTTTATTTATTTATAGAATAATGGTCAATTGGTTCTAGTCAAGTAGTCAATACCATACATGAGGTTGTTTTGGTTTGATTAGGGAAATGAAATCTTTTGGAACTTGGTTAATATCAATTACCATTTTGGGTTACCAAAAGATCTGGTGCCAAATGAAATCTATTGATAGTTTGTTAATACTAAATAGATGCTTATTTGAAAGTTCATGACTTTTTTTTTCTTACTTACACTCCGGCCCCTCCTAACTTGAAATCTTGGGTCTGTCCCTAATCGAATCTCAATTCAAAAGAAATAAAGTGAAGATGAAACAAATTAATGTAAAGGTAATTGAAGGAAAAAGGACATCGAGAAGAGAAGAAATTAACCGCACACACACAAAAAGCTACTTTATTAACAACTCATTTAACAATACAACCAATATTTCATTTCTTATTTTTACATGTAACCTAATAAAATAAAATAAACTACACAATCAAATACTCCCTCCGTCTCACTTTTTTTGTCCTGTTTGAAAAGTCAAATTTTTTAAGGGAACATAATTTATTGTCTTGTCTACCTTTTAAAAATGTATAAGTTTCCAAAACTACCCTTAAAAAAATTTATCAAAGAATTGAATTAGTAAATTAATAGGGGTATAATAGGAATATTAGTAAATTAATGACTTTTATTTTTAGAAACAGGACAATATTTTGGGACATCTCAAAATGGAATAGAGGACAAAAAAAGTGGGACAGAGGGAGTAATATAAACTACTCTTCTCTTTCTTCCCTATCTTCTTTTCTATCTCTCCCTCTCTCTCTCTCTCTCTCTTGAAATACATCAACCATCCAGTCACTACTAAACCAACCACACCAAAAACTAAACCAATCACCAAACCAACACCACCACTGAACCATTGAACTAGCCACCCGAATCACAAATCGTAACAATTCAAACCCAATGCAACCATCAAAACCAAAGACTAGCACCACCGACCACCAAAATAGAATCACCGAAGCACTGAAACCTACCACGACTGACAACCCATTCAAACCCAAGCCTTAAACACAAATTCAAACCCATAACACACAACCCACGACCACCATGGAACCACCGGAACAACCCATCCAAAAATGGCGAGCAACCCTACAACTAACATCCATCCACCATCATCGCTACCGTCACCTTTAGTCTTCAAGCTGTCATCATCACCATTGAGAGAGACTAAGCCGAGATGGGAGAGAGACGTAGGGTGAAAGAAAGAGAAACAAAAGAGAAAGAGGGGAGAGTTTTTTTTTTTTTTTTTAATTAAAGGAAGAGAGAAAATTATGGAAGAAAGAGAACGACGTTGGGTGAGTAAAAAAATTAGATTTGCCACCGCATATCCTTGGTGCGATGGTCATTTCACAAGTATAAGTGCTTGTGGGGTGTGGGGTGTGGGGTAAGGGCCATGGTTCAAGTCTCTAAGAGAGAGTTTCACACACATATACACTTAGATTAGGCTAGAGTAGAAATTCTATCTTGTATAAAAAAAAATAAAAAATAAAAAAAAGATTTAATTTTTAACAACTGGCTACAATAATTGCTACAGATAGCAAGTTATTGTTGCTGTGTGTAAAAAAGTTTTTAGGTGTACCAACCGGATGTTTGTGGTTTTGGGCGTGTGTAGATCTAAAATAGCAATTTGAGGGATTTTACACCCATAATGCTAATGCTCTAAGTGAGGAAGAAGAAAGTAAGTACTAGAAGAAGATGATTTGATGTTAAAATGAAGGGTTTTATTAATGTGTGCCCTTAGGGCATACATTAGTAAATCATTTTAAGAAACTTTTTATGGAAAAATGAAAAAGTGATTAACTGTTTTGACAGCTTTTTCAATTCTCCATAAAAACTTTGTCAAAGTAGATAGTTAACATATGCCTTAAGGGCATACATTAACTAGACCCTAAAATGAAAGAAGAAGGTCAAGTACATTGCATTTGATAAAATATCTTTCAATTATCCTTTACTTTGTGATTATCTTAGGCAGATAATATTAAATGACATTCATAATGAGTTTTATATTAATGGTAATTATTGGGAAATATGTTTCTTCTTTAAATAATAATTTTAGTTTTTTAATTTCAAAATTTTATCTAACCAGAAAAACTAATATATGCGTTGTGCATACAACAAAAACTAGTTGGGATAAAAGTTTAGGGCTATGTTTTTGAGAATGAGAACAAAAATCAGCTTTATTGTGTTTCCAGAATTAAAAATGGGTTTGATTAGTTCAAAACAAGAGTGAGTACATTTCTCCATCAACGCCTGATTATTATTATGTATAATGTCTTATAGGAATCTAAATATATATATATATATATATATATCTCTAAAAACTGAAATGTAGCATTTATTATTGTTACGCTCCTGTTGAGCCACATCAGTGTCCACCTCTTTATCGTTTTTATTTTCAATTTTCCTATGATTTTTTTTTAAAATTACTGATTCACTCTTTTTTTTTTTTTCTTTTTTTTAATATTTACTCTTTCTCAAACCTTTCTCTCTCTCTTACTTTTTTATCTCCCCATTACCCTTTACCTTAATTGCACTCTTCCTACTTTATTTTCCTTTAGTTTGTCTCTTCCTATTCTTACTCTCTTACTATAAATTTGTCATTTTCTCTTCCATTCCATGCATAGTTTCTCCTCACAAAAAAAGTTCTCTCTCTCTCTCTCTTTCTCTCTCTCTCTCTCTCTCTCTCTCTCTCTCTCATTTTTTGGTAGATTCTTTTTTTGGTAATTTCTGAGCCTTTATGATTATTTAGAGTAATTTTTGGTCCAATTTACAAATGGTTTGGTAATTTATGCATGATACAAGCTTAAAATGATAAATTCTATCATTTTTGTTTGTTGCAACATGGTGTCTCCAATGCAAAACCGATGAATATTAAAATTTCAGGTTCATGGGGGCTCAAGCGGTATTGGTACATTTGCAATTTGGATAGCTATATACTATGGAGCAAGTGTTTGTTAATGCAGGTCCAATATCACTTTTCTTCTAAAGCATAAGTTTGGTTTCCAAGTATTCATATAGTTTTAGATTGGATTGGCATGGAGTGATTAAAAATTAGATGTTTTCAAGGATCTTGGGGCTACTGTGTGAATCAATTACAAGACAGAGGACTTTGTCAAAAGGGTGAGGGAATAAACAAGTGGAAAAGGTATTTTCTTTAATATTGAAACCTTAGTTTTCCTTAATTTTTATAGAGATTGATGCTTTTCATTATTATTTTTGCAATGATTATTAGGTGATAAACAAAAGAACAACTAACTAAATGTTTAATGGCAACAATTGATATTATTCTGGATCATATTGGAGCATCCTACTTAAAATGTTTATAGAGATTGATGTTTTTCATTATTCTTTTTACAATGATTTATTAGGTGATAAAAAAAGAAAAACTAACTAAATGTTCAATGGCAGGAATTGATGTTATTCTGAACCATATTGGAGCATCCTACTTAAAACAAAACCTTGAGAGCTTAAATTTTGATGGAAGGTTTTTTATTATTGGAACTATGGGTGGCTTTGTTACAATATATTTCTGTCATGATCATTCAACCATGATCATGACAAAAATATATTGATATATTGGAAGTAAAACATGACATTTGAAATAATATCTCTTTGTGTTGGAATGTACGATCTATGAAAACTAAATTGTATAATATAGATATTATATTATAAATTAATAATTCCCAATTATTATTTCATCAAATAAAAAAAATACTCTATCAAACCTAATTTGTGAACATCAACACTTCATCTCTCTCTCTCTCTCTCAATTAACATTTCCTAACTTTTAACTTTCCAGTTATTATTCCATCAAACTCAATCTCATAATAATTCAAACTCCCTTACCACCACACACCCTTAGTGCAATGATCACTCCACAAGTAAAAGTGTTTGTGGGGTGTGGGGGGTAAGGGTCGAGGTCCGAGTCTTTAAAAAGGAGCTTCACACACATATATACTTAGATTAGGCTAGAGTAAAATTTCTATCTTGTAAAAAAAAAAAAATTCAAACTCCCTTCAACTCTAAGGCCCTCCTTCTACCTAATCAAGCAGCTGTGAAAATTGTTCAATTGCCACCCTATTAGAATTCCAATATATATATATATATATATATATATATGCAATTGCTTTACCCTACTTCTGGGAATTTAGGAAGTCCCTCTAAAGTGAGTTTTTTCTTTTTGTCCCTCTCAAGTGTCAACAAAATTGGTTCCCATAAACCAACTAAAAAAAATCTCAAAGTCATGGTGAAGAATACTGTAAAAGAATTGTAGTGAGGTTTGACTACTATTGTTTATGTGATTGTTAACCAATGTTTAGAAAGTGGTGTATCAGATAGAAATGTATATTCAATTTTCCAGTAAATTGTAGATGGGTGATCTTTTTTTCCACTAATGGATACCTCTTATGTGCATTTGTGTGGTGTATTTACCATTATGGATAAAGTATTCTCTTTGTATATGCGTAGCATAAACCAGTTTTGTTGTATGTGCATATTAGTCGTGACATGAATGTAGATGCATAACTTAGTACAAGATATGCTACTCTTTTTTTGGTTTTGTGTTGTAACAAATTTAGATATTATTATGGGATGCCTTGGGAATAAACCAGTGGAAAAGGTATTTTCTTTAATATTGAAACCTTAGTTTTCCTTAATGTTTATAGAGATTGATGTTTTTCATTATTCTTTTTGCAATGATTATTAGGTGATAAACAAAAGAACAACTAACTAAATGTTTAATGGCAGCAATTGATATAATTCTGGATCATATTGGAGCATCCTACTTAAAATGTTTATAGAGATTGATGTTTTTCATTATTCTTTTTACAATGATTTATTAGGTGATAAAAAAAGAACAACTAACTAAATGTTCAATGGCAGGAATTGATGTTATTCTGGACCATATTGGAGCATCCTACTTAAAACAAAACCTTGAGAGCTTAAATTTTGATGGAAGGTTTTTTATTATTGGAACAATGGGTGGCTTTGTTACAATATATTTCTATTATGATCATTCAACCATGATCATGACAGAAATATATTGATATATTGGAAATAAAACATGACATTTGAAATAATATCTCTTTGTGTTGGAATGTACGATCTATGTAAACTGAGTTGTATAATATAGATATTATATTATAAATTAATATTTCCCAATTATTATTTCATCAAATAAAAAAAATACTCTATCAAACCTAATTTGTGAACATCAACACTTCATCTCTCTCTCTCTCTCTCTCTCTCTCTCTCTCTCTCTCAATTAACATTTCCTAACTTTTAACTTTCCATTTATTATTCCATCAAACTCAATCTTATAATAATTCAAACTCCCTTACCACCGCACACCCTTGGTACAATGATCACTCCACAAGTAAAAGTGTTTGTGGGGTGTGGGGAGTAAGGGTCGAGGTTCAAGTCTTTAAGAGGGAGCTTCACACACATATATACTTAGATTAGGTTAGAGTAAAATTTCTATCTTGTAAAAAAAAAAAAAATTCAATCTCCCTTCAACTTTATGGCTCTCCTTCTACCCAATCAAGTAGCTGTGAAAATTGTTCAATTGCCACCCTATTAGAATTCCAATATATATATATATATATATATATGCAATTGCTCTACCCTACTTTTGGGAATTTAGGAAGTCCCTCTCAAGTGTCAACAAAATTGGTTCCCATAAACCAACTAAAAAAAATCTCAAAGTCATGGTGAAGAATACTGTAAAAGAACTGTAGTGAGGTTTGACTACTATTGTTTATGTGATTGTTAACCAATGTTTAGAAAGTGGTGTATCGGATAGAAATGTATATTCAATTTTCCAGTAAATTGTAGATGGGTGGTCTTTTTTTCCACTAATGGATACCTCTTATGTGCATTTGTGTGGTGTATTTACCATTATGGATAAAGTATTCTCTTTGTATATGCGTATCATAAACCAGTTTTGTTGTATGTGCATATTAGTCGTGACATGAATGTAGATGCATAACTTAGTACAAGATATGCTACTCTTTTTTTGGTTTTGTGTTGTAACAAATTTAGATATTATTATGGGATGCCTTTGCTAGAAGACTTTGCAAAACTACAGAATTTGATGTCAATGGAAAGAAAATCAAATCAAAGGACATGTATAAAACTAGATAAGGTAACAATAGACAACCAAAAAAAGGCCAAGGTGAAAGATTATCCAAGTTTGGACAAAGCCTAAAAATCCACGAAAACCAATTGGATGTGAGAAATGCCAAGACTATGTATGCTTAGCTATCTGAAGAAATTGAATTTGGTTAAAATATGAAAAAGACCAATTGAATTGAATTGAGTCCCTATCACAAGTTATTTCTCTCCCTCCTATAGTTTTGATTTAATTTTTGTTTGAGTTAATACTTAGTCATTTTGAAAGTAAGAATTTGAATTTATATCAAAACATAATCTTGGCTATGTATTTGAATATGTCTACTGGTTATTTGAGTAATATCGAGTGTATTTTTGTGATGAGTTTTGATTATCATGATAATATCCTTTAAGAGATGAGAAATTTGAAAAATATATTTGAAACTTAAAAAATTTAGTTTCCAAAGAAAAAAAAAAAGGGGGAAACATAACGCACTATAACATAATTTAGAAGAATATGAACCACCCACAAAATGGATAAATATCAATCAAATAAACCCAAAAATAATAGAATTATATGTTTGTAGAGATAGAGAGATGGAAAATAATTTTAGAAATTGTTTAATTTTTAGGGAGAGCAAATTATCTTCAACAAATTTAGGAGAATAAATTATACATTATATTACAATTACAAAATAATTATTATCTATTTCCTATGCATCGCGTGGGTTTGCGACTAGTGAATTATAATTAGTCATCCATATAAAGTTATTTGCAAAAACAGTTATGGTATTTGAAGCTTTTACAAATTTTGCACACCGATAGAGATAATGTCACAAGATTCTCCAAAATTGCTACTTGTTGAATCTAGGTTTAGTTGTATCCTAGAGCAAGGTTTTTGAACCCGGACCGAACCGGGCAGTCCGTTTTTTAAGTCTCAAGAACCGGGCATCATTAGTAATTCCGTGAACCCCTTGAACCCGTTGGACCGCCTGGTTCAAGGTAGAACCGGTGGCATGAACCATGTGGTCCAACCTCAGTTCAAGCATGCCTCTTAAATAAGAAAAGATCAAAAAATGCGCTTACCAAGTTTAGAACCCAGGCACGGTCAGATATGCAACTGGAGCCTAACCACTCAGCCAAGCTTGCAAGTTATTGCTCAACAATAACAAAAAAAATACTTGAAGTAAACTTAACGCAATTTTTTTATTATTATTTATAAAAAACAACTTAACACAATTCTATTCTACTTAATTAAATTATCTATTTCTTACAAAGAATATAAAAAAAAAATTATAATTAAAATCTTTCAAAGATATTCAACTTTACTTCAAAAATTAATCATAAATTTTAATGTTTTCATGGTTATTATTTTATTTTATTAACTTTCTTATTTAATTATTAAATATATGCTTGAAAATCATTGAATTTCCCTCACATATATAGATATATTAGTCAATTTTGCTAGTTTTATAAATTTAATATCTATATTTAGGCTTTAATTAATTATTAAATTAATTATGACATCATCACGGTTCGACCTCAGTTCGACCTCAAAAACCTTAAACCTCTCTCTTTTACGATTTAATGAACGGTCCGGGTTTCAAAACCTTGTCCTAGAGGCGATTGCTTTGGACCTATTAGCATACTCAATTGAGTTGGGGCAAATATTGTATTGAGGAACAAATGATTGATTCACACCTTTAAATCTACTCCAATTCAATTTCCTGTTTTTTCATTGGTTCTCTTTAAAATTCCCATAGAGATTAATAAAATGTTTGTAAGTTTAATCCAACTATCTTTTCCATTCAAATCATTAAAGTTATAATACAAAAGCTACATCAATTGCTTGCGAACATATTTGAATGCAAAACATATGAACTCAAGATTTGAATTATTATATACTGTGATCATCATATGGGCTTCTTATTTTGCCTTACCAAGTTTTGCTTATTAGTTAATCTTGTTAACTACTTAAAATACAATATCACAAAGCAACTATTTTTTTTGTACAACTAATAATCTATAACAAATATCTCTTATTTTCTTTTCAAATGTGCATTATAGTTGATATATTCGTTAAAGTGCACCCATAAAGGCACATATCGATATTGCAGGGCACTCCACTTTTTTCCCCCTTGCAAAATGTAATAAGCTTTTAGAAAATGTGAAAGATATGGTCAGAGGAGATACCAATTACAATCTTACTCGTCACATGGAAGACTTTTCTCATTACCTTCAAAAACATGTCATAGTTAGCTAATTAAGGTTTCTTGAATGGCTTGACAACTTACAGAATAATTTTCAATGAAAGACATGATTTTAGTTTAAAAAATGTGTAACAAGTAACAAACGCTACCCAATTTTCAATTCCACGTGATGGATGGGACCTACATCCGCATCCATTGTACTAGTAATTTTGTATACTTCTCTCACTAAATAATGCAGGAACCTCTGGTCTACGTTCAAATTCCACCTTGACATTTCTGCACTTCATAGCAAAATTTTCAAGGCCCACTCTAAAGTTCGCCGGAGTGGACCAAGGTGTCTGAAAGTGAAAGTCCATTTTCGAAGGGTCCCATTTGTAACAGTTCGCCTTTTGTTGCATTTTTACTGGAAGATTAGATCTAATTTCAGCCAAAAAAAAAAAAAAGGGTTCCGTAGTGCAAAATACTTTCTATCCGTTTGCTTAGTGTAAACATATACGATGAAGGCCCTGAGTTACAACAAATAACAGCTTGCTCTTAAATAAGCACACCTTGAATCATCTGTTTCTGCCTTTGCCTATCTAGAGTCCATTTAGCTCGTACTTGGATACCTGTAAAGAGAAAAGTCTCATATTCTCCTAGAGAAAGTTTACATTGTGATAGAATGCATGAAATACGCCAATGATGCGTATTCCATTCGCTGCAAAGGGATTGTATTACATGTTACTTTCTCTGAACATAAAGGCACACATTTAGACAATGATTGTCTTTAAACCTCTTTTTGTGTATTGTTTCTTTTCCTGCTTCTTAAGATTCTCTGCTACATTAGACGCTCTCACTCCAAGCCATTCCATCAGAGATGGTGAGACTTTAGTTTCCCCTGGTAGAACCTTTGAACTGGGATTCTTCAGTGTTTTTAACATCTTGAAGAGCACTGAAGATCCTGCTAAAGGTGAGTTTTCCTTAAGGATAGATACTCATGGGCTTCCACAGCTAGTTTCTATGAGGGGAGATACAATAAAAAATAGAGCAGGGTCATGGAATGGCGTTGGTTGTACAGGACGTCCTGCGTTAATACCGAATCCAGTATATGAGTCTAAATTTGTGTTGAATGAGAACGAAGTATATTACCAGTTCAGACTCGTGAACAGTTCAGTCTTTTCAAGACTTGTATTTAACCCATCAGGGACTGCAGGACGCTTCACGTGGATGGATCGGACACACAGTTGGGAGCTCTTTGCTACATCCCAGGTAGATCAGTGTGAAAGTTATGCTTAGTGTGGTGCAGACGCTATCTGCAATGCCAATGGCTCTCCAGTATGTGCATGCTTGGAAGGATTTGTGTCCAAATCTCCAAAAAAAGGTATTCAGTAGATTGGTCTGATGGTTGTGTTCGAAGGACTCAATTAAAATGCAATGGAGATTCCAAAAATACACAAATGTGAAATTACCTGACACATCTTCTTCCTGGTTTAATAGGACCATGAGCCTCAAGGAATATGAGGGATTGTGTTTGAAAAATTGTTCTTGCACGGCATATTCAAATTTAGATATCAGCAGAGAAGGAAGTGGCTGTGTGCTTTGGTTTGGTATCTTGAATGATATGAAAGTATCCTCCCAGGGTGGGCAAGACCTATATATAAGACTGGCCAACTACAAACAAGGTACTTTTTACTTCTGTTATTTCTCCTCGTTGGATTGTGCTCTTTTATTAAATTGAGGACAAATTGGACACATATATCGCTTGGTTTTCAATTGGTGGTTTTCATTTTTAGAAGAATCAGTGAATTGACTCAAAGATAAGAGCTCAATACAAGCACAAACTAGTGGTTACTGGGCGGCAGGGGCACAGTACTTGCACAGAAGAACCATAACAATCTCAGTATCTAGCTTCTATGGACAAACTAAACTTCCATCTTGTCCTGATTCAGAACTAACCATCAGGCCTAACCCTTGCAATCACTAATTAATTTTCTTGCTAAATACAGTGAAAGGGATTCCCCTATACAGCCTAAGAATCTTCTTAAAATTGAGTTACTATAGTTCCCCTTAAACACCAACAAGCTCTAATTAATAGCTTGGATTAAAATGTTCACTGATTAGGGTTGACAGACTATTGTTTGTGTGTCTTTGGGGTGAAGGGGGAGCGAGTGGGAGATACAAACCAACATTGTAAAGCATAAAGAAAATCTGTTGGATGTTTGGTTGAAGTCTCCACAACTGCAAGCTAGAGAACTGAAATAAAGTCTGAAAAGTGCAGTGGTGGTTGCTGTGCCATAGGAACTAGGATTTCATGTTGTTGTACCCTACTGCTTTATCTGCCTTATTGGTACCATTTAACTTTCCTATTTAAGGTCAAGATAAATTTTTTTTATCAACTAGACTTGGCAAGCTGCATGTATCTATGAAGCTAGTAATAACAGCGACATACATGTTCATTTACTCATCTTCCCATTTTCAGATAATACTACAAAAAACAGGGACTCCAGCAAGATAAGACAAGCAGGAATCATAGTTGCCTCTTCAATACTAGTCATTGGATTGATGTCATATGTGTGGAAGAAGAAACTTAGTTTCAAAGGTAAATCTATAAAACATGGACTGGTAATTTTTGATGCATGATAATACATTTAAAACAAAGAAACATTACATTGAAGGTCTTAGAAATGCATCAGATTAGGTGGTTATTTGATTCAATAATATTGTTCAAGTTATTCAAGCCAATCCATCTCCTAATGTTTCAGGAATCACAAGGAAAGATTACAACAATGAAGGTGGGAATGAAGATATGGAGTTACCCATATTTGATATGATGGCCATAGCAAATGCCACCTGTAACTTTTCAAGCAACAAGAAGTTGGGAGAAGGTGGTTTTGGACTTGTATATAAGGTAAAAAAAAACATCCTAACTAGTTAAGCTATCTTTTTTGGTAAAATTTCCTAATCTTTGGATTTTTAGGGGACACTGAATGGGGGGAAAATGGTAGCTGTAAAGAGGCTATCTAATAATTCAGGACAAGGATTGACTGAGTTCCAAAATGAAGTTCTATCAATTGCTAAACTACAACACTGCAATCTTGTAAAGCTTCTCGGTTGTTGCATTCAAGGAAATGAGAAAATGTTAATCTATGAATATATGTCAAACAAAAGCTTGGACACCTTTATTTTTGGTTAGATTATTTTACCTTTTGCCCTCCATGACATACATGTTAAGTATTGCCATCTTTCTTCAATGAAACTGCACTAACATGTAACATAAATTTGGTCAGATTATACAAGAAGCACATTACTAGATTGGCATAACCGCATCCACATTATTTGCGGCATTGCCAGGGGACTTCTCTATCTTCATCAAGACTCTAGACTTAGAATTATCCATAGAGATCTCAAAGCAAGCAATATCCTGCTAGATGATAATATGAATCCAAAAATTTCAGACTTTGGCTTGGCTAGAACATTTGGGGGAGATCAAATTGAGGCCAAAACCAAAAGAATTGTTGGGACGTAGTAAGTACATTTAAACTTCTTATATGGTCAATACTACTTTATTTTTTAAGCTTCTATTACCTTGCAATGGCTTTTGTAGTGGTTATATGTCTCCTAAGTATGCGGGGCACGGAAAGTTCTCAATCAAGTCCGATGTCTTTAGCTTTGAAGTCTTAGGGGGTGTTTGGTAGAGGAGTTTGAGTAATATTGTTTGAGTGTTTTTGATATACGTGTGGGTGAAAATGTGTATGAAAATGTATATAATGTTGTATAAAATGCTCAAAAGTGTGTTCAAAATGGGCTACCAAATGGGCCCTTAGTGTTAGAGATAATGAGTGGGAAAAGGAACCAGGGATTTTGTTACCCGGACGACCATCTCAATCTTCTTGGTTATGTAAGCGTGAAGAGTTTTTATTCTACTAATTTACTTTGTTGATCATTCTCAAAAAAAAAAAAAATTTACTTTGTTGACTGAAGTTTCAGTTTTAAGTCATGTAGTCCCTCTAAGCAAATTGTCCAATGACATGCTTTATCAATCATATACAATGCCCTGGTTATTCTTATAATCCAGAAAAATAGTCATGTTTCCTAATTAGAAATGAAATAGAAGTCCAAATCAACCACTGATATATATATGGTTTGACCTGTTTAAAGCCTGGAGATTATGGATTGAAGATAAGGCAATGGAATTGATCGATAAATCATTATGCGACATGTGCACTTTATCTGATCAAGTTCTACGATGCATTCATGTGGGCTTGTTATGTGTGCAACAAAGACCAGAAGATAGGCCAGATGTGTCATCTGTGATTCTAATGTTAAGCAGTGAGATTTCATTGCCTAAGCCTAGTCAGCCAGGTTTCTATATGGAAAAGGCTCTACCAACAAAGCATGAACCATGTTCAGTCAATGAAATTACTATCACATTAGAAAAGGGACGGTAAAATGTCATCACATTGTTCAAGACTAAACAGCTTTAGTTTATATCAAGGGAACTCTTACTCTAATGTTTCTCATCAATCTAATTAGACTTTACATGCGCAACTTGATCATGTCTTTCAAACTGAACCTTCTATTATGTGTGGGTACTTTTTCTATTAATTCCTTCTATATGCATGCTATAATATTACATCTACACTAGTAGAAATGACATTAAATAATGGAATTCTTTACTTTTTTTTTACTGAATAAATACTTTATTTACTGCAAACAAAAGAGCTACAATCCAGTTTGTGCCTGGGGCCATCTTGATCCAAAGCATGAATTATCGATGGCGATAGACTAGAGAATTATCAAATAATGGAATTTGATAGTTTGATGAACCGTATATGACCATAAAAGCCATGCTATTATGATTTATTATTAGTTTTTGGGATCTTGGATTTTGAGAGTTGAAAGCAATACCCTTAAAAAGCTTCTTTATGAAGAAAAAAAAAAAAAGTAAATTGTTGCAAACTAGTACGATGCATGGGAAAGCTTTACATAAATGTATAACTTAATTTTATTTGTCTCAAGTTGAAACAATTTAAGTTCCTTTTTTTAGGTCTCTACCTAACCTAATGGCTAAAGCCACAACTACAGGCAGGGACAGAACTACATAAAGAAAGAGGGGGGCTGCCCCCCCCCCCCCCCCCCAAAAAAAATAAGTCCAAGAAAAATTATATTTGCCCTCCTCAAGAAAATTATATTTTCCCCTCTCGAATTCGAATCCTAGTTCCGTCCCTAACTACAAAGATGCTCAAGACAAAGCCAACTAAAACCAAAACTGGCGAAGAGATAGAAAGCACCTCGAAGAAAATAAAAGATAGCAAAATACGAAAATAAATTGAGAAACAAAGAAAACTGTTAAGGTTATAAGCACGTGATTATCAAGATAGCGAAGTGCTTGCCTTTATTATAGAAAACTAATCGCAGACCCACGCGATGCATGGGAATATATAAATATTATGTAATAGAGTGTAATTTATAGAAAGTAACAATTATTTCAAGTATTATCTATTTTAAAAAAAAAAAATTCTACAAGTATTTTTTATTATACAAATATATCATAATATTATTTTTTGTATGTTTGATTAATATTTTTTTTTAAGGTGAATCATATTCTTCTAACTTTTGTTGTAGTGTGTTATATTTGCCTAATATACAACTAAACATTATAAGTTTCAAATTTATTATTCAAATTTCTCATCTCTTAAAAAATAAGGAGATTATCAATATAATAAAAACTTATCACAAAATCACAATTTATGTTAACCAAAATTAAAATGAAATCAAAGGAATAAAAGATATACTTTATAATAATTTATTACTCAAACAAATGGCAGACATATTCAAATTTATAACCATGTAGATTGTGTTTTTATATAAACTCAAATTCCTATTTCCAAAAAAATTAAGTATTAACCCAAACCAAAATTCAACCAAACCTACAAAAGAAAGAGAGGACTCTGTGATGGGAAATTTAAAAAACACAATACCATAACACATATTATAAATAAATAATAAAAAAAACCATCAACCTTAATCAGAGTTATAAGAAAGTACAAAAATCTAGAGAGAGAGAGAGAGAGAGAGTACTCATAATTTTCTTGTGGGAAAATATGGATTGAATATGAGAAATGATATAGAATTTATACAAAAATAAAATGAGGAGAAAGTGTAAAAATTTAAGAAAGAAAAAATGATGAAGGAAGTGTAACAGTAAAGTAGAGAGTAGTGGGGAGATAAAGAAGCAAAAAATGAAGGGAAATGTTGGAGGAAGTGTAACAGTAATAAGAGTTTTTTTTTTTTTTTTTTTTAATTAAAGAATAGGGAGAATAAAAAAGTTTAAAAGAAAAAAAAAAGGGTATAAAATAAGTTGATGTGACCGCTAATATGGCTCAACAGAAGCGTAGCAATAATAAATGTTACACTTCATCTTTTATATATATATATATATATATATATGAGATTACTATTTAAGCTAATTGATGCAACCTAAAGAGTATTATATTATGTTGATTTTTTCCCCATACATGGCAGAAGGTATGCTTAGTGAAAAATAAAATTAATGAACTACATCAAATCTTATTCAATTGTGTACCAGTTTGGATAAAACTTGTAAAGGACAAAAGTTCATCCCCAAGTAGAAAAGGTTCATCACCCACAAACTTAAATTATATTCTAATTACACATTACATTTTGATAGTAGAATCGATGTCAAGATACTTCAACTTCCAAATTTATACTTTGTGGTAGAAAGTCTCAAATCTTAGGTCACAAGTCACACTAAAGATCTGCACTCCTTTACTCATGTCACAACATTTCGGAATAAACCTAATTGAATCATTAAGGCACTTCATACAATCTAAGCATGAAAGGTCTATAGGACATTGAACTGACCCGTGGAGTTTGTAATTGTCTCCAACATCGAAGTCTCCGGTTCAAAACATTTGTGCATTCACAGAAGCTTGCCCTACGAGTTGGGCCAACCACTCTCGTTTCTTTTGTCTAATCAATCGGTTAGTATTCACGTTTTCTGGGGTATTTGCAAAGAACAATGTGTCACGGTCAATTTGGCCAAAGAAATCCAAATTATGATACTTCAATGTGCAGTAATAGTACCATTTTATTGCTCCTTTATTATTGAGACAATGTGACCGAATTTCGTTGGTTGCATTAACAATACAACTCTTGCAATCTTTCTCTAAGATATCACCACGACAAATGGCAAGCCCATAAACTGTGTCTACGCTTTGTATCATAATAATCACTAATTGTGGAATTTAGCAAGCCTAAATAGTCATAAAGGTCACTGATTAATATTTTTTTTTTAAGGTGAACCATCTTCTTCTAATTTCTGTTGTAGTGTTATATTTTCCTAATATGCAACTAAACTTTATAAGTTTCAAATTTATTATTCAAATTTCTCATCTCTTAAGGAATAAGGAGATTTTCAATATAATAAAAACTCATCACAAAATTACAATGTTATTTTAACCGAAATTAAAATGAAACCAAAGAAATTAAAAAAAAAAATAGACTTTATAATAATTTATTACTCAAAAAATTGGTAGGCATATTCAAATTCATAGCCATGTAGATTGTTTTTATATAAATGCAAATTCCTATTTCCAAAAAAACTAAGTATTAACCCAAACCAAAATTCAACCAAAACTACAAAAGAGAGAGAGAAGACTTTGTGACATGAAATTTAAAAAATACAATACCAAAACATATATTAAAAAAAAAAAAAAAAACCATCAACCTTAATCAAAGTTATAAGAAAGAACAAAAATCCACCGAGAGAGAGAGAGAGAGAGAGAGAGAGAGAGAGAGAGCACTCACAGTTTTAGTTTTTTTGTAGGAAAAATATGGATTGAATGAGAGAAATGATATCGAATTTATACAAAAATAAAATAGGGGAGAAGAAGAGTCAAAATATAGGGGAAAAAAATGATGAAGTGTAACAGTAAAGTGGAGAATAGTGGGGAGATGAAAGGGCAAAAAGAGAGGGGAAAGGTTAGAGGAAGTGGAAAGGTTGGGGAAAGTGTAATAGTAAATGTGAACCAATAGGGAGAAGAAGAGGCGTTTTTTTTTTTTAATTATTTTTTATTTTTAAGAATAGGGAGAATAAAACATATATTAAAAAAAAAAAGAATACAATCAACCTTAATCAGAGTTATACGAAAGAACAAAAATCCACCAAGAGAGAGAGAGCACTCACAGTTTTAGTTTTTTTGTAGGAAAAATATGGATTGAATCAGAGATATGATATCGAATTTATACAAAAATAAAACGGGGGAGAAGAAGAGTCAAAATATAGGGAAAAAATGATGAAGTGTAACAGTAAAGTGGTAAGTAGTGGAGAGATGAAGAGGCAAAAAGGGAGGGGAAATGTTGGAGGAAGTAAAAAGGTTGGGGAAAGTGTAATAGTAAATGTGAACTAATAGGGAGAAGAAGATGTGTTTATTTATAAGAATAGGGAGAATAAAAGTTTTAAAAGAGAAAAAAAATAAATAGAAAATAAGTGGTTGATATGGCCGCTGATGTGGCTTAACAAGAGCTTAGCAACAATAATTGCTACGTTTCAGCTTTTAGATATATATAGATATAGATTAGTAAGTTGCTCGTGTAATGCATGAATAATGTTGTGATGTTTTATATAAGAGGGTTTTGGAGAATGTTGTACATATATTATAAAAAAAAAAGTAAACTAATTTAATAATTAGAGCAAATAAACATATACATTTTGAGATATTAAAAATTAAATTAGTAGCAATGTATCATAAAGATCAACCTACTCGAACTATATAATGAGTCAATGGCAAAGCATTCTTTATCACAACAATGAGTTAAAGATTAAAAATAGAGAGACAAACCACGTATGAAAGAAAAGGCAACAGTGTAACAAAAAATATTAATAATTTCTCCAAAAGCATATTTTGTATTAGAATTATAATTTTTTGCTTTTGTTTTTAATACTAAAATGGTGGGCATGCTAAAAGTCATGAAGAAGAGAGAAAGGTATAATGTAAGCTCATGTAATTAATTAGAGATTAATGAAATAATAGTAAAAATAAGTTAATGTGATATTTTGGATAACAATAAAAAAATAAAAAATAAAAAATAACAAAAAGAGATTAAAAAAAAATGCTAAATGCAAAATTAGGGGCCACATAACAGAACCTCATGCATTCATGCATGAGGTCTCTACTTATATATTGATATTGATTATCATAAAATGTAGCCATATCTCCCTTCAAACTTTTGCTCAATCAATTTGCCCTCTATACGTTGCAAAAACCCATATCTAGAAACATCAAATAGAAGGAGCACATAGCCCAAGAATTAATTTCCTGATATTTATAAATAATCAAAACAAATTCTAATAAAGGAAAACAAAAAGGATGTGTTTTCTTACATTATATCCAAAATTAAGAAATAAAATTAAGTATAAAGTCTGGCTCCAAACATGTTTGGGAGCTTCAATCACCAATAGGAAAATGACATTCGTCCTTGTCATATGCAATGCACATTACTCACTTGAAAGCCTTTTCCTAATAACCCTGATAAGCTATTTGAGAGGTAAATCTAATGGGAGATATATCATACAGTTTTTAATAAGAAGCAAACATGAAAATCCAAAATATAAGACAATAACAACATGCACTTGAGGAAGAAAGAGTAAATTACACCAAAGTCTCTCTTTTATTATTATTATTATTATTATTTTTAAGTAAGAAAGAAACACCAAAGTCTGTTAAAAACACAAAATTTTTTTTTTTCACTCTATATATAAACACATTTATACCCTTAGGGAATCAGAAATTCAAAACAAAACTGCTTTGTTTAAACTTTGAATCAATATGAAGTTTTTCTATAAAATTTTCTGGTTGCTACCAATCAGAAGACAATGAAGCAGCTAAAGTAAAAGAATTCCAGTTCATTTTTCAGTAATTAACCTTTTTTTTTTTTTTTTTTTTGCTTTCCTTTTCTTCTGAGAACAAATGACTAACCAAATCAGTAACTCCAATTTGCACTCTTTACAAGTGAGAATAAAAACTCGCAAAAACTTCATGACTCAAATTCCAAAACCAAAAACCAATAAGCCTCGGGCCTCAACTTTCCCATTGGCCTAAATATAGCTTCTTTCTCCAACTTGATTTAAGAAATAAAAATTAAAAATAATAGGAGGAACTCCGATCGAGTAGTTCTATAATTTAACTTTTAATTTTAATACTATTCAATCAAATCATGAAAAAAAAATGCCGTTTTTTCTTAATCAGATTAAGGTGTGGGGAATAGATTTGTTTCATTTTATAGGTGAGATGAATTATTAAATATTTTAATGGTATAATTACCATTTTGATTCCTAACATTTGTTCCCATATTTTAAAATGTATCAAAAAATGCCAACAGAACACTCCACTTATTTTTATTTTCTTGGCAAAATTCAATAAGCTTCTAGAAAGTGTGGAAGATATGGTCAGAAGAGATACCAATCAGTCTTACAAGTCACCTAGAAGACTTTTCTCAATATCTTAAAAAACATGTCATAATAATCAGCCAATCAGGTTACTTGAACGGCCTGACAAATTGGATTGGGATGAAAAAAAAAAAATTCAATTCAACGTGACGGGTGGGTCTTGCAGGAAACCTCATTATAGCAAGTTGGACTGTTGTAGACATGTGGTTGGAAAATGTATACTCAAATGAACTGATTCATGACACATCCCTTTCCATTGTATTTTAAAATATTGTATTCCTTTCTCGCTTGATAATCCAGGAACCTCTGGTCTACGTTCATATTCCACATTTACATATTATTCTCTAAAGTCGTCACGATTTCATCACAAATGTTCAAGGTCTACTAAAGTTTGCCGCTGTTTGAAAGTCTATTTTTGAAGAGTCCCTTTTGTAACTGTCCGCATTTTGTCGTTTATTTTATGAAAGATTAGATCTCATTTCAGCGAGAGAAAAAAAAAGTTTCCGAAATGCCAAATTCTTTCTATCCTTCTGCTCATTGTGTAAACATATGAGAAGGTACGAAGGCCCTGAATTACAACAAATAACAGCTTGCTCTTAAATAAGCACACTACCTTGAATCATCCGTTTCTGTCTTTGTGATATAATGCATGAAATACGCCAATAATCAGTGGTGCATATTCCATGCCTCGCAACTTCCCAGAAAATTTGTGTATTATATGTTATTTTCTCTGGAGAAAAAGGCATACTATGAGACAATGATTGTCTTTAAACCTCTTTTTGTGTACTGTTTCTTATCCTGCTTCTTAAGATTCTCTGCTACATTAGACACTCTCACTCCAAGCCATTCCATCAGAGATGGTGAGACTTTAGTTTCCTCTGGTGGAAGCTTTGAACTGGGATTCTTCAGTCTAGGTGATTTGAAAGGCCGATACTTGGGAATATGGTATAGGATATCTACTGATGCAATTGTTTGGGTAGCTAACAGAGAGACTCCACTTTACAATAACGCAGGAGTTTTGAAGATTACTGACAAAGGAGATATAGTTCTTCTCAACAGCACTAGTATTGTTTGGTCATCAAATACATCAAGAGCTGCAGACAGTCCAGTCGTACAGCTTTTGGATTCAGGAAATCTTGTTGTGAAAGATGGAAGTGGCAATAACTTGGAGAACTTTTTGTGGCAGAGCTTTGATTATCCTTGCGACACACTGATGCCAGGAATGAAGATGGGAAAGAACTTTGTAACAGGTCAGGACAGGTTTTTAACATCTTGGAAGAGCACAGAAGATCCTGCTAAAGGTGAGTTTTCCTTACGGATAGATACTCATGGGCTTCCACAGCTAGTTGTTATGAAGGAAGATAAAATAAAGGATAGAGCAGGGCCATGGAATGGCCTTACTTTTACTGGAAATCCTCGGTTAAAACCAAATCCAATATTTAAGTATGAATTTGTGTTGAATGAGAATGAGGTATATTATGAGTACACACTCATAGAAAGTTCAGTCTTTTCAAGATTTGTAATTTACCCATCAGGTGTCATGGGACGCCTTGTGTGGAGGGATCAGACTCACAGCTGGGAGACCTACTCTACATCCCAGGTAGATCAGTGTGAAAATTATGCCTACTGTGGTGCATATGCTATCTGCAATGCCAATGGCTCCCCAGCATGTGAATGCTTGGAAGGATTTGTGTCCAGATCTCCAAAAGATTGGAATTCAGTAGATTGGTCTGATGGTTGTGTACGAAGGACTCAATTGGAATGCAATGGAGATGGCTTCCTGAAATACACGAATTTAAAATTGCCTGACACATCTTCTTCCTGGTTTAATAGGACCATGAGCCTCAAGGAATGTGAGGGATTGTGTTTGAAAAACTGTTCTTGCACGGCATATTCAAATTTAAATATCAGCGGAGAAGGAAGTGGCTGCTTGCTTTGGTTTGGTATCTTGAATGATATGAAAGTATTCTCCCAGGATGGGCAAGACCTATATATAAGGCTGACCAACTCCGAACTAGGTACTTTTTACTTCTGTTATCTGTTCTCCTTGGATTTTGCTCTTTTATAATAAATTGAGGACAAATAAAACACCTATATTGCTTGGTTTTCAATTGGTGCTTTTCTTTTTTGGATGAATCAGTGAATTGACTCAAAGATAGAAGCACAAACCAAGCACAAACTAAACCTCCATTTTGTCATAATTCAAAACCAACTATCAGGCCTAACCCATGCAATCACAAATTTACATTCTTCCTAAATACAGAGAAAGGGATTTCCATTTAAAGCATAAGAATCTTTTTAAACTTGAGTTATTATGGTTGCCTTCAAACACCAACCAGCTCTAACTTCCCAATTAATAGCTTGGATTGTAATGTCCTCTGATTTTAGTCAACAAACTATTAGTGATTTCCAAAAACGTTAGCATACGTTTACTCAGACCTTTTTTTTTTGTATGTTTCTGGGGTGAAGAGGGAGCAAGTGGGAGATAAGAAAGAACATTGTAAAACATAAACAAACTCTGTAAAATGTTTAGTTGGAGAAGTCCAACACAACTACAAGCTAGAGAACTGAAATAAAGTGTGAAAAGTGGATATTATGGTGATTTCTGTGCCATGAGAACTAGGATGTCATGGTGTTGCACCCTACTGCTTTATCCACCTTATTTGTACCATTTATCATTCCTATTTAAGGTCAAGATAAATTCTTATTTATGATTTAGACTGGGCAAGCTGTAGGTATCTACGAAGCTACAATAGCACATATATGTTCATTTATACTTTACTTCTCATTTTCAGATAATATTACGAAAAACAGGCACTCCAGCAGGATACGACAAGAAGCAATCATATTCGCCTCTTCAACACTAGTAATGGGAATTCTTATACTTGGAGCGATCTTGTATGTGTGGAAGAAGAAACTGAATTTCAAAGGTAAAGCTATATGATATGGACTGGTAATTTCTGATGCATGATAATAGATTTACAACAAGGAAATATTAAATTGAAGGTCTCAGAAATACAACAGATTAGGTGGTTAGTCAATTCAATAATACCAATCAAGTTATTCATGCCAATCCATCTCCTAATATTTCAGGAATCACAAGGAAAGATTACAACAATGAAGGTGGGAATGAAGATATGGAGTTACCCATATTTGATATGACGGACATAGCTAATGCCACCTGTAACTTTTCAAGCAACAACAAGTTGGGAGAAGGTGGTTTTGGACCTGTATATAGGGTAAACAAAAACATCCTAACTAGTTAAGCTATCTTCTTTCACAAAATTTCCTAATCTTTTCATCCTTAGGGTACACTGAAGGAAGGACAAGTGGTAGCTGTAAAAAGGCTATCTAAGAATTCGGGACAAGGATTGGACGAGTTCAAAAATGAAGTTTTTTCAATTGCTAAACTGCAACACCGCAATCTTGTGAAGCTTCTTGGTTGTTGCATTCAAGGAAATGAGAAAATGTTAATCTATGAATACATGCCTAACAAAAGCCTGGACACCTTTATATTTGGTTAGATGATTTGATCTTTCGTACTACACTACATTCATGTTAAGTATTATCATCTTCTGTCATTGAAATTGCACTAACATGAACCTAAAATTTGTCAGATCATACAAGAAGCACATTACTAGATTGGCATAACCGCATCCACATTATTTGTGGCATTGCTAGGGGACTTCTCTATCTTCATCAAGACTCTAGACTCAGAATTATCCATAGAGATCTCAAAGCAAGCAACATCCTGCTAGATGATAGCATGAATCCAAAAATTTCAGACTTTGGCTTGGCTAGAACATTTGGGGGAGATCAAACTGAGGACAAAACCAAAAGAATTGTTGGAACGTAGTAAGTACACTTTAACTTCTTATATTACCAACACTACTTTATTTTTTAAGCTTATTTTTTAAGCTTCTATTAATTTGTGATGGTTTTTGTAGTGGCTATATGTCTCCTGAGTATGCAGGGCATGGAAAGTTCTCAATCAAGTCTGACGTCTTTAGCTTTGGAGTTTTAGTGTTAGAGATAGTAAGTGGGAAAAGGAACCAGGGATTTTGTCACTTAGACGACCACCTCAATCTTCTTGGACATGTAAGCATGAAGAGTTTTATTCTACTAATTTACTGTGTTGATCGGAGTTTCAGTTTTAAATCATGTAGTTCCTCTAATCAAATCTTCCAATGACCTGTGTTATCAATCATATACAATGCCCTGGTTATTCCTATAACCCAGCAAAATAGTCATGGGATAAAAATAAGTCCAAATTAGGAATGAAATAGAAGTCCAAATCAACCACTGATATATATGTTTTTGACCTGTTTAAGGCCTGGAGATTATGGATTGAAGATAAGGCAACAGAATTAATCGATAAATCTTTAGGCAACAAGTGCACCTTATCTGATCAAGTGCTTCGATGCATTCATGTGGGCTTGTTGTGTGTGCAACAAAGACCAGAAGATAGGCCAGATATGTCATCTGTGGTTCTGATGTTAAGCAGTGAGAGTTTAATGCCGAAACCCAGACAGCCAGGTTTCTATATGGAAAAGGCTCTACCTGAAGCAGATTCTTCATCAACAAAGCTTGAACCATGCTCAACCAATGAAATTAGCATCACAATGCTAATGGGACGGTAAAATGTCATCACATTGTTCAAGAGTAAAACCACTTTAGTTTATAGCATGGGAGCTCTTTATCTAATGTTTCTCAGCTATCTAATTAGACTTTATATGGAACTATATACCATGTCTCAAACTGAACGTTCTATCCTGTGTTGGTACTAAATTCATTAATTCCTTCTTTAATATATGATATAAATTAACTCTTAATCACTCAAATTGAACATTCTATCCTGTGTTTTAATTTTGTTTCTCTTGTTGAAATAAATAAAGTTGGTTCCTTTAGGCCTCTACCTAATGGCTAAATCCTGAGAACAGGATGCCCAAGACAAAGCCAACTAAAAGGAAAACGGGTGAAGAAATCGAAAGGTGCCTCAAAGAAAATAAAAGAGAACAAAATACGAAAGAAATTGATAAACATAGAAAGCTGTGAAGGTAAACAAGCATGTCAAAATGAAGATAGCAATGTGATTGCTAATACTATAGAAAATTACCATTAAATGTAGCCATATCTCCCTTCCATCTTTTGCTTGATGAATCCACCCTCTATATGTACGCAAAAACTCGTATCTAAAAACATCAAATAGACGGAGCACACAGCCCGAGCATTAATTTCCCAATTATTTACATATAATCAAAACAAAATTCTAATAAAGGGAAACAAAAGGCATGTATTTGCCTACAACAATCCCAAAATTAAGAAACAACATTAGTAGCCATGAAAAGTTAACCGAGAGGTAAATCTAATTGGATTCTCTCATTTCATATCATTGATAAATTTATCCATTTGTTTAGTCTCAGAAATCTGGAATCCAGTTTGTCACTATTTGTAGTAATAACGAATGAGTATTAAGAAAACAAAACTGAAAGGGAGATAAGTAAAAAGGATGGAATTGAATCCTTACCCAAGCTCACAACAACAGCAATTGTCTCAATAGTTAATGTCCCTCCGGGGTGTGCATTGGGCATTTTCTAGCAAATGGAATGCAAAGAAACTCCAATGAACACTAAGCATGCAAAAACAAATCACATAATTCTAACACGCATTTTCACAAACACGTACAATGCATAGACGTTTAATAAGAAAACAGACATCAAAATCCAAAATATAAGGCACAATAACAACACACAACAGAAAGAATAAATTATACGAAAGTCTACGGAATCAACAACTCAAGAGAAAATTTCTTTGTTTAAACTTTGAATCAATATGCAGTTTTTCTATAAAAATTTTCTGGTTGCTACCGATCAGAACACAATGCAGCAGCTAAAGTGAAAGAAATCCATTTCTTTTCTCAGTAATCAACTTCTTCTTTTTCCTTTTCTGCTAAGAACAAATGAGTAACTCCAATTTGCACTCTTTACCAGTGAGATGAAAAACTCACAAAAACTTCATGATTCAAATTTATAAACCAAAAACCAGTACGCCTCGGCTTTCTAATTGGTCCAAATACCGGTTCCTTCTGCAACTTAAAAAAGAAAAAGAAAATAGGATAGAAGTGGTTCGATTATAGTTCTTTAAAAAAAATATATATATATATATATATAGTTTTTTTTTTTTTTAATTCCAACTTTTGACTTGAAAACAGTCGCTCTTACTTTCTATCGTATCAAATCAAGAAATATCGTGCCCCTTTTATCTTAATCAGATTAATGTAATTTTATTTATGTATTTATGTATTTACTTTCTCATTTTACATATGAAATGAATTTTTTTTTATTCAGCAAAAACATGATTTTTTTTAATTAATATATTTATTATTTTGATCCCTAACATTTGTCCAATATTTTAAAATAGTCCATACACTTTAAATTTTAGGAAAAATTACAAATTATACTCCAAAATTTTTGGAGTGATTAGATTTTACACCTTAAAATTTTAAAATTTAGATTTTATCCTTTAATGTTCGAGAGTATTTAGATTTTACATCCTGATATTTTAAAATTTGAATTTTACCTCCTATATTTTATGGATGTTTAAATTTTACTCCCTAAAGTTTGAGAGTATTTGAATTTCTCATCTCAAAGTTTCATAATTTGAATGTGTAAAATCTAAATACTCCTAAATTTTAGTAAGTAAAAATCTAAATTTTGAAATGTTAAAGTGTACCATTCAATCACCCTAAACTTCAGGGGGAATATTTAAATTTTAAAATTTCAAGACGTAAAATCTAAATATCTTCAAATTTTAGAAGTGTAATTTGATAAATTTAATAAGAGGATTTTTTTTTTTTTTTTTTTTGAGATATATAAGATGATTTTCAAGCCTTGGTACTCGATGTGGCAGGTGGCAACCCATGATATTAAAATAATTATTTTGATGTCACGTGGAATATTTACCAAAGACGCTATGTTGCCTTAAAAAATAAATAAATAAATAAATAACCCGCAATCCAAACTAACTTTAGGAACGAATGAGACAAATAACACTCAATAATGCTCAGGGAGTTAGGATGACTTGGTAAATTACTAACAGTAGGCTCTATTAATTGGATTTTCTTTTAAATTTAAGTTTCTTCTAAATACCTTTATAATTTAGTGTAATCATTAAAAACTTTTCTTCAATTTGTGAGGAGCATGGAATAATACATTAAAGGACAACCATACCTAGATTATGATTCCATCTGTCATGTATACAATATGATTCCATCTTGATGATGCCAAAAATCATCAGTGAGTCGTGCAGTGCTCACATGCCCTAGACAGAACCTACGAAACAAAAACGAAGAAGACCTTACAGAGAGTACCGGTGTGGTACCGGCCAAGTACCCTTCGAAGGTTAAGTTAGAAAATTTCTACAACTCTAGAGTGATAGAGTTAGGGTAAATTATGCATACCTTGATTTGTGAGGGTTTTGAAGTTTTTATAGTAATGTAGAGCTAACCTTTGTTTCTTGGTGGAGAAGGTCTTTCTTTGAAGGGAAGATCCTCATTAATACACGTATTTTACAAGATCCTTTCCTTATAAAAATTCCTTTGATTAAGGTTAATCGTTGGATACAAGATATTTCATTGCATAGATATTCGTGGAGATCAAGCCAAGCCACGCTAGACTTGTCAGCCTCTTCACCTCGTCGGTCTCTTGCTTTGTTCGAAAGTTCCCGTCAGCTTTATAAAGACGCCCATCAGGTATCGTGGGGTCATCAACTTTTATGGTGTTGTTGCTTTGGGTCCCGTCTGCTTATGGGAAGCTAACAAGTTCAGAGGAGCCGTCAGCTTCCTTGTGCATCATACCTTGAATCTCTAAATGAGAACACCCTTATCACATCTAAAATATTTAAGGTCTCTACATATGAATTATGGAATGGAAGACAACCATACCTAGGTTATGAGTGTGTATAGCCTTTCATAGGGTTTTCGATCTTAACATGACTAGAGTAGGATCAAGCAATATTATGAGTGTGTATATAGATTATGGTGAAAACTCTGAGACATATAAATTATAAGTTCTAATGTAATTGTGGAGTCAAATGGATGTTGAGTTTATTGAAGATATATTCAGTCATGATTTGTGGATGCCTTAATATATATTCAAAGCACAAGTAAATGACTCCAATTCTAATGTCTCTTTAAGTGTTATTATGAGAATTGGGTGGCGCACCAAGTGAACAAATGAGTACTCAAAGAGTGAGGAAAGAAAAGGACTTTAGTTTGGATATCATTTCCTATCAAGTTCGTGTATATTTTATGGAAGGTTATAGAAATGTGAAACTAAATAAAATACCCTTGGTGTTTTTTTAGCTATGATATTATATAATCAAGGCACCACTTGGACTCCTTGTGTTATACTATAAAGTATTATCATATTTATTTTAGATGTACGTAGTTTATGTTTTTCAACTTATTATATTACCGCTCTCTCAATGTAATAAATATTACAAATTTGTTTTTTCTTCTTATGAATTTACTTGTGATTTAAGGATAATCCCTTTGCATGGGACTAAAATAATTTAAAGTGGTTTTTTTTTTTTTTTTAGTCAAAATGATTTCTACTTGAGGATTATTATACAATTTTTTTCCATGCTTATTTATGTTATACTAGATAATATCATGAAAATTTATTTGATTGTCTGTTTCAATTTTTTTTTTTTTTATAGATATTTTAGTCAATTTTGATAATATTTACAAATTTAAAACCTTTGTTTGTATTTTAATTAACTAGATAATGTCTTGCGCAATATGCGGATGCTTTGAAAAACAAATTTTGAAAATTTTTTTTATTTTTCTTGTCCTAGAAGCAATTTCTGACTCTTGAGTTGGTCTTTTTTTTTTTTTTTTCTTAAATAATTTTTTTAGAAGAATCATGAATTGGTTTTGTTTGCTAATTTAGATATATAAGATTGGAACTATATAGTTTTTATATATTTTTTGGAGACTATATCATATTATAAATTTAACATCTAAAATAATAAAATAACATCTAGATAAAATTTAGAGTTCAATTTTGAAACCAAATACTTTCATAACCACTTCATTCTTGCCACTAAATCCTAAGACCCCAATCTCAAACACCTTGCTCATTATCTAAATGAAACAAAATTATTTGTGTACTAACATAAAGAGAATGCAATCGAACAATAAAAATGAAGTGAATGAACCTCCAAATGCAATATTAAGAGATTTTGATGATTATCTAATGGATGATGCGGGTCATGTGGCTACTAACAATGATGAAAATGTTGTTTATAATGAGCAACTGTACTGTTGTAGTAACCTATTACAACAAAATTTTTGTTGCAACAAGTTATAACAACAATATTTTTTGTTGCAATAAAATATTTTTAATAATGATAAAATATTTTATTGTAACAAAACTTTATTGTAACGAAATTTTTGTTGCAATGTCTATTGCTATAGACTTTACCATAATAGTGGGCAACAAAAAACTTTTCATTGCAATAGAGGTTTATTGCAACAATTTGAAGTTTTTTTGCAATAAAAAATTCCGTTGCAGTAAGGCTTTTCTCTTGTAGTGATTTGTAATTTGGTACTTTATTAGTAATTTCACTAATTTGTGTCAAATTTTGTTTAATGTTTCTTTAATATATATTATAAATTATAAATTATAAAAATGACGATAACTTTGTTTATAATTATCAACCATACTATTGCAGTAACCTATTGCAACAAAAAATTTGTTGCAACAAATTATAGCAGAAATTCTTTTTTTGTTGCAATAAAGTATTTTTAATAATAATAAAAATATATTGTTGCAAAAAAACTCTATTGCAATGAAATTTTTGTGGTAATAATCTATTGTCACAGACTTTATCCTAATAGTGGGCAACGCCATAAAAAATTATCGAAATTATGGGAATCCATGTCACCGCCATCAGAATTTGATCCACTGCCAATGCCATTAGCAGCAAAAATTGAAAAAGCAATATTGGAGACAAAAATGGATTCAGAAAAAATGGAAGCCAAGACACTACTACCATCACAGTTGCATTATGCTACATCAGGAGCGAACAAGCTGTACTTATATTTCTAGCACACATATAGCCCAATCATGTATACCTTGCATGAGATTGAAATTCTAAAACTTCCTCCTTCTCCCCTAACAAAATTTGCCCAAGTCACTGAAATAGACAATTTGAGTAAACTTTCCCCAATCCTCTAACTTAAAACCGGAGAATACCTTGATAGCATGTGTTGTGTTTCTTTGGACTCCAAATTGTACTTTTTTGGCAACGAATTCAATATTGATGACCCCACCCATTGATGAAGATATCAAGAAGAAGTTTAAGAATGTGGAACAGAATGTTTTGCTGTAGGAGGTTTACATTCTAGACCTGTCCAATATTGGAGTTTCAGGTGATTCTTCGTTGGATAAGTTGCTGAAATGCGGTACACCGATGAAAAGTGGAAAGGTCAGCCCTGAGGCCTATGTGGCCAATGAGAAGATTTACATGGTTGGAAGCACAATTAAAATGAACATCAGTGATAGATGCAATATGAAGGATTTTGATTGTGGGGAGGAAGCTTGTCCTTATAGCATGGTAGCAGGGAAACTATTGCCTCTATTGTTTTGATCTTGACACATATCAATGGAAGAAATACGCAAGCATTCGTCACTATCTTGGTATTTTCTTGGGTAAGACTGAGTTTTGTAGAGAACACCTTTTATAGATGTTACCACAACAGTATAGCTGTGATAGCCCCATTAGTGGAGGAGGAGATGGAGAAGGAAGAGGGGGAGATGGAGGAGATAGAGGAGGAGAAGGAGGAAGAGGAAGACAAGGAAACAAAGGAGGGAGAGGTGAAAGAAGAAAAGGAAGCAGAGAAGGTCCATCATATAAGAAGTTTGTTTAAGCCTGCAAACAAGGTTAGGTTACCATAACAGTACGGTTGATCATTATAAACAACATTATTTTCATTGTTATAATTTATAATTAATAATATATATTAAATAAACATTAAAAAAATAATTTTTAATACAAATTAGTGAAATTACTAATAAAGTACCAAATTACAAATCGCTACAAGAAAAAAGCCTTATTGCAATGAAATTTTTTTGTTGCAAAAAATTTCAAATTGTTGCAATAAACCTCTATTGCAACGAAAAAATTTCATTGCCCACTTTTACGATAAAGTCTGTGGCAATAGAGAATTGCAACAAAACTTTCTTTATAATAGAGTTTTGTTGCAATAAAATATCTTTATTATTATTAAAATACTTAATTGCAACAAAAAAATATCATAAGATCCTAAGATCCGAATCGAGATATTGATAACCATGCCTGCAAGGTTGCTTAAAAATCCCCACCTTCATTTTGTCTCAGAGGAGATGAGTATGGATGCTTTTGTAAATCTTCCTCCCAGTTGCAATCCTCATTGAATCTACTTCACTCGGGGAATATACCTTTTTGTTATGTAAGGACTAGCATGCCTCCACATCTGGTCTTTGGTGGTGATCATGCTGTACAAGATGAGAACATACGGTTTATCAGCATTGCAATTTTTCACGCACCCAAGCAGACGTATGAAAAGGATTGCAGTATATATTTCTAAGTAGAACTCCTCCATTCTGCTCATTATGTTGTCAATACCCTATTTCCAAATAATGGCCTATTTGTAAGTTTAAAAAAGGAGGAGGGGGGGGGGGGGTGTAGAGTAGAGGGAGGGAGAGTAATTCAATTACCTTATTTGGAAGTTTTTTGAAGAAGGAGGGAGAGGGGTTTGGAGGGGTTTCAACTACCTCTAGCCCCTCATTTTTAATTCCCCAAAATTGGAAAGATTTGGAGGGAGAGTAGAATAGATAAATTATTGAACAAATGAATTCCTCAATTTACCCTTTCTAAATTAACAAAATTACAAACTAATTATATAAATAATCTTTGTTTGTTTCTTGAGAAAATTAAACTCTCTCTTCAAAACCTTCTAGCAAAAGCCCATTTACGTAGCTATCTCTGATTACCCAAATGAATGAATTTGAAGATTCAAGGCCTAACCCAATCTCCAAAAGTTGTGACTTTGAAAAATTATATAGACTACCAAAACAAACATAGAGCACCGAGTTTGGTTTCTTTGAGTCCAGCCATGTAAGCACTTGATCTTTGTCAATGGAAGCTCTATTCCTTCTCTCCGCTATGTCCAAAGCTTAAGGTGAATGAAAAAAAATAAAAAATAAAAAATAAAAAATAAAAGAAAAATAAAAAATAAAAAATCTCACTACCTAGGGCAAAAGCCATGGCATCAGAGCCTACGAATTCGAATCCCAACACAAAACTCTCCGAAAAGCCTTCCAAAGCCAAAGAAAAAGGCGAGCTATCTTCCAATGATGCCGATGACGACGACAAGGACAACAACAACAATGTATTGTTCTCCAAAACCCTAGTTCATATTCAAACTTTCAGCTAGTTTTATTGTATTTTTGGTTTCATCGAGTTCAATGCTTGATTTTTGTGTTTATGTGCCATTTCTCATTACTTAGCCTCTGTTTTGTTGCTGAGAAAATAAAGGAAACCGCATTTTTTTTTTTGGTTCTTCTTAAGTTTTGTCTACTGATAAGGAGCTTTCACTTAGAACAAGATACATAGTTGTATTAGGTTAAGTAGTCACAAATGATAATGAATATGAGATTTAGAAGCTCCAATTTATTTTTCTTTTCGTACAATTTTTGCTATCACAAGGTTTTACTGAAAATTTTATTCAAAAAAAATTCACTAACATATTCTAAGATTTGGACGAATGATAATCAGGTTTAAGATTTTACAAAATTAATAAATTAATTATAGACTAATGTTGTAAGTCCATTTTCAAATAGGGGTAAATTTATCTGTTTAAATAATTTCCTCCCCCTCCATCCTAATTTTAAAAACATCCAAACAAAAAGAAGGGCTAATTACTCCCTTTCACCTTACTAATTTTAAAAATATCAAAACAAAATAAAGTATAACCATTCCTCTTTATTCTCCTCCTCTCTACTCTCCTCTTCCTCTAAACTTCCAACAGGTCATAAAGGTTACATCTAGGGTTACTTCTCTCCAAGCTTAGTATAAAGCATGTTTCAATGTATTTATTAGGAAGCACAGGTGTGCCATTTGGGCCGGCGCACCTGAGTCGCGCACGGACACGACTGCACGTGTGTCCATGGCTGATTTTTTTTTTTTTTTCGTTTCTGATTCGGCCCAATACGGTCCAATTTGGGCTGAAACAGACCTCGAGTTGGTCTTTTTCTTTTTAAAAAAAAACCCATGAAACGTACCGGCGGAAGAAGGGAACAAAAGAAAAAGAAAAATAAGAACAAGACGAGAACAAAATCTTGAAACGCACCTAAAGTCTGAAGCCACCACCTTTCCACGAAACAGAGGTAGCAAAGAAACTAAGAAAAGAAAATGAAAAATAAGAATAGAGAGAATGATGGATTGAAAGAGTGGGTAGGTGAGAAGGAGTGGATCACGTGGGTGGGTTTGGATATTGGAAAAAGTGAATTTCAAGAAGTTTCTAATTACTTGAAATGTTGACTTTATTTAAAAAATGCTATTAATGATTTTTTTTTTTTTTGTGTGTGAAAGAGTGGGTAGGTGAGAGGGAGTGGATCACGTGGGTGGGTTTGGATATTGGGAAAAGTGAATTTCAAGAAGTTTCTAATTACTTGAAATGTTGACTTTATTTAAAAAATGCTATTAATGATTTTTTTTTTTTAAAAAAACCCTATAATCTCCTTTATTATGATTTTTTTTTTGACATTATTATGATTTTCTTTTTAAACTATATTAAACTCATTAATGTACTTGACTTTATAATAGGAGTAGCAATTAGTAAAAATATTATTCTATTAATTACTAAATAATAATACTAATATAGTATTACCTAGCAAAAAAAAAAAAAAAATACTAATATAGTAATATGTATTTACTTTATTATCTACTATTATTCTTAAATTGATATATATTTACCTTTATATGAAAAAATGCTTAGTAATATATAGAAAATATACATAAAAATATTTTTAATAATTAATTAATAAACGTATCTTGCCACATCTATTTCTAACTTTTTCAAAAATTGTCATGTTGTTGACTACACCCACACCCGCAACCATACCCAAATCCGCACCCGTGCTTCCTAAATTTGGAGTGCACTATATACAATGGTCAATAATTCCAGTTTTCACATTTTGAGGATCAAACCAAAATTGCAGTTGTAGTGACTCGTGCAATATTGTTCATACTAATTTATGTATGTGTTTAGTTGGTGAAAATTTATTCAATTGGAACTATCTACCTGATTCCCAATTAATAAATTTTTACATTTCAGATAGGAAAAGAAAACATTGTTTACTGTGCTTAATTGGAAAAATGTTAATTTCCTAAATGAAAATCTGTACTTCAGAAACAACATTGCATTATCTTATAGAAAAATATCATGTCATTGATTCCCTTTGAAGCATTAAAAAAAAAAATAAAAGCCTCAAGCCTAAAACATGGCAGATAGCGTGATGGATATTAAATTTGTATATTTATTTATGAACACAAATTATTTATTTAATTATTTTGAATATTATGAGCATAGGATTGTCTGTTTCTTTCCTTTATGTTCGTATTGCTTAACTCTAACAACATCAACTCATCCTCGATCGTCTCTTACACAATCAGTTGAATGATATCTTAAATAATAAAAAATAAAAAGTAAAAAAAATAGAGAAAAATGATTGAAAATCTAACTGTTAGATTGCATGTTTTTTATGTTCTTAACATATATGTCAAATTGCATTCAAATTGGACGTTATTTACTATTGGATTAATAAATTTATTTTTAATGTGTAATTTTAGACAACAAAAACTTGAAATTTAATAGCTATTTATCTTTGATCTTCTTGAAATTTTGCAAACATAAGAATATAATAAGAACATGTAATTCAATAATTAGATTTTCAAAATTCACATCTAATAAAAAAATATAAGAGGAGTTTGAAGGGTTTCTTTCCTAACTAATTTTGAGAGAAACCTTTTCCATTGAACGCTATGTTGTGTAATATATGATTTTTGAATTATAAAATGGTTATATGTGCATTTCAATCAAGGTTATCAATACAGTTTTGTAATGGTTAGTATAGAAGATATTTATCATATTGATACTATGAATCCGTTTGGTTAGGGAATTTGGGAGTCTAAAAGTGCATTTTTAAAACCCAAAACACTATTTCACAACAACAATTCTTCATAGTACTTTTTTTTTTTTCAAACACTCATTTGAAATCCAAAACATTGTTTCACAACATCTTATACAACAAACAACCATATCCAGGACAAGAATAACCATATTTTCGTCTTGCTTCAAATGCCAAACTATTCCATACTACACTGACGATTCCAAACATTTTGGCTAAAATGACTCGAAATGGACCAAAATTTAGCCCAAGTGGAATGAGGGGGTGGTTTTTCGTTCTAGTTTGCTTACCAATATGGTACTTTTTGGCCATTCATGCTGAAATGTTTTCGTTTTGCTTCAAATGCCAAACTATTCTAGACTGTACCGACGTTTCCAAACATTTTGGCTGAAATGACTTGGGGTCCGTTTGGATTGAGCTTATTGTTGCTGAAAACTGAAAACTGAAAACTGAAAACTGAAAACACTGTAGCAAAATAATTTTTAATTGTGTAAATAGTATCGTGGGACCCATTTTTAATATTTTTTAATACGTGAACAGTGCATGAACAGTACTAAATAGTACATGAACAGTACCAAACAGTGCGTGAACAGTGAACCCATGTGAGGTTACTGTTCACGCGCGCAAAAAAAAAAAAAAAAAAAAAAAAAAAGGCAGAAAACGTAGACGTGACTAAACGCGGAATCCAAACACTCACTTGAAATGGACCAAAATTTAGCCCAAGTGGAATGAGGGGGTGGTTTTTCGTTCTAGTTTGCTTACCAATATGGTACTTTTTGGCCATTCATGCTAAAATGGAATAGAATCCATAACTATGATTAATGGCTATTGGATTATGATAAATTATAAAGAAATACTAGTTACTTAACAAATTTGATTAGTATAGAATAATATATAAATTAATATAAACATTGAATAAAAGAAAAAAAAAACTAATTTATAAAAATATATTGTATACACAAGCATTAGATTGATCTTAATAACAAATATATATATTTGCACTTATTTGCTTGTATTTATCATACCAAATTTTATTGTATTTGCACTCATTTGCTTGTATAATTTTTTATTGAGTTGTATTGTATATGAGATTAAAGGGTCAAATGCTGAAGACTAACACTGTTGTTTTGGGAATTTCAGTTGATCAAATCAAGACATGTCAGGCGAAATTTCAGGTGAAGGTATAACTTTTTAAAAATCGGTTAGATTGAGAGTTTCGTGAGCAACTTGGGAGAAAATGGGCATTTGTCCCTTTCGCTAAAACTTTTCAACAAAATGCCTCATATATTTGAAATTAATTAGAGAAATATTCTTGTTTTGAAACTCGATTTATAGAATTTAAAACTCAATTTTTGGACAGTCGAGTTATAGCAAACTGAAAAAAAAAATGGAAAAATTAAAAAAAAAAAAAATTGTGAAGTACTCGAGTTCATGGAACTAGAGTTCCTTGAAAAAATTCAAGTGGAACTCGAGTTTTACATTTGGAACTCAATTTTTAGAAAATTGAGTCTCAAAATAGAAGCATTTCCGTAATTAGTTTTAGACACGAGGCATTCTGCTAGAAAATTTGTGAGAAAGGGGTAAAAGCCCATTTTGGCCAAGCAACTTGTGATTAATTCAATCAATCAAATTTCCTAACTTGAGAGAAGGTTTTGCTTTCTTCCTTCCTATCCAATTACCCCTCGTATATATCTTACAATACCCACAAAAATACCCTTCAAATTCTTAAATTGAAGAACTAGAGAACCACCTATTTTCCATAGGACAAATACTCATTTTAGTCTCTACCTTCACCCTTTCATATTGCCAAATCCTTAGATTGGAGACCCAAGCCTTACACACATGGAAACCTTGAGTGTTCTTTGTTGATGTTTGTGAATCATTAGAACAATCCCTAAATCTTCAAGAAGTCTTGGAGTGGCCTTGGTCTTGTGGTTAGCAGCTTAACTCACAGAACTAATGGCTAGCAAGGAGAAAAGATTGGTGCAATCAATGGTGAGTAAGATTAAGAAACTCAAATACATTATCATTTACATAACTTGAAGGGTTTGTAAGTGAGACGTATTGCAAGTTTGCAACTATCCTTATTAGTGAAATTGGTTGATGGCTTGATGCTACAGGTGCCAAAGAGTCTTTTGCCCAATTTGGGTTTTTTTTTTTTTTTTTTTGGTTGTAAACTCTTCATGGTGTTTGAGTGCCTATGATTGTTTTGGAACTCATTGTTGTGTGTGTATCCATTTGTATATCAATTGGCTTATCAAATTAACAATAGAAGAAGGAATTTTAACCCTAAATGTATCTATTGGAAACACGAGAAATTGCGAAGTAGTCAAGCTATAAGGCTCCTGGCAAAAATTGGTAAAACTTAGCTATATTTTTTTAAAGTATAGTAATTAAATTCCTCAATTAAATTCAAATACATGACTGCATTGAATTTAATTATCATTTTTGTAAGTATAACTGTGTTTATGTTTTATTGGTCAACACAAAACATGTATTTGATTTTAATTTGGGAACCTAATGACATGTACCTAACAACAATGACAATGGGAAAAGTGAATGATTAAATAGGGAAAAATCCTTATTCTCCACCCCCTCATAAGTTTATTAAAAAAATTAATATATTTAATTGATGAGTCATAAGATAAGGCAATTCTAGGTTCTAGTGGTTGGTTAGTCAGACTAGAAAAAAAGTAATTGAATTGAATTTGTGGATTTACCTTATTCAGGTTATGTACCAATAAATAATTTTTAGAGGAGTAGTGTACAAGAAATAAAATCATATATAAGTTATAAACGTCTTGAAGTGAAGTCACGCCTTCACTATATGAAATATGACTATTAAGTAATAATAGCTTGGCATTTTGAATTCAATATGAGAATATATATATATATATATTATAATTTTAAAATCAATCATTAAATTATATATTAAAAGAATAGTATGAAATGAAGGGCATTTCCGATTTTATCTGATCTATGGGAAGCTTGCAAATTTTTTTCAAATTCTTCAATTTTGTAAAATATATATATAGAAACAAAAGTGATTGTACTTTTTCATTTTTCTCTATATATTAAGAAGATTCAAAAAGTTAATTATGGCTTCAAAAAATGTCTAAAATATCCTCAATCTAATTAGATAATCCTTATTCTTAAAAAATAAAAAATAGGGTTAAAATTGTAATTCAAAAACACAAAAACAAAAAAACACAAAAAAAAAAAAAAAAAACTACCAAAGAAACTTTTTTTCCTAAAAATTAGCACACTTTCTATCTAAACATATCTCACATACTTTTGATATATATATTTTTTCTAAGAATTAGCACACACTAAATCCAACAATTTATTCTTTTTCAAATTCTAAATTTTAATTTCTTAAAATTCCATTCCCATATAATCTCACCAAAAATAGATAAATTCAAATTGAAAAATTATATTAAACTAAAAAAAAAAAAAAAAAAAAAAGAGCCTCATTGCATGTGTAGAGCGCGTGTGATAAGGCTAGTGTTTTTTTTTTTTCGTCATGCTATATTTATATATGTAATATAATAAAATAATTAAAAAAAATTAATAAACCGACCTCATATCCCATTTTCTTTTTCCATTTTACCCAACCAAACATAGTAACATACCATTAGGTTACTCAACCTACTATACTATGAACTGTCAACCAAAATAAATAGTGATCATAATTGTATGGCTTGAGGGACACATGGTTCATCAAACTCTCGAATTCCATTATTTAATGGCATTTCTACTAATTCAGATGTAAATTTGTGGTATGCACTAAAGTACAAATCAGCGAATATAGTGGCAACACAGAATAGAATGTTCAGTATGAGAGACAAGATCTAAAGTCTGAACACTAGAGTAAGAGTTCCCTTGGACCCTTGCTCTAAAGTCTAAACTAAAGGAGTTGTTAAATCCTGAGCAATGTCATGTCATTTTACCGTCCCTTTAATAATGTCATGGAAATTTCATTGGTTGAAACTGGCTCATGCTTTGTTGATGAAGAATCTGCTATAGGTCCAGCCTTTTCCGAATAAAAACCAGGCTGCCTGGGCTTAGGCAATAAACTCTCACTGCTTAACATCAGAACCACAGATGACATGTCTGGCCTATCTTCTGGTCTTTGTTGCACACATAACAAGCCCACATGAATGCAGCGTAGCACTTGATCAGATAGTGTGAACATGTCGCCTATAGATTTATCAATCAGTTCCATTGCCTGATCTTCAATCCATAATCTCCAGGCCTGAAATAGGTTGAAACCAAATGTATCAGTTATTAATATGGACTTGTATTTGGCCCTGACTATTGCTGGACTATAAGAATAGCAGCGGCATTGTATGATTGATAAAGAAGGTTATTCAACGATTGCATAGGAAACTATACTATTTAAAACTGCAACTTCATTTGACACAGTATATTAGTACAATAAAAATCTTCATGCTTACAAGTCCAAGAAGATTAAGGTGGTCATCAAAGTGGCAAAATTGCCTGTTCCTTTTCCCACTCACGATCTCTAACACTAAAACTCCAAAGCTAAAGACGTCAGATTTGATAGAGAACTGTCCATACCCCGCATACTCGGGAGACATATATCCACTGCAAAATATCACTGCTCAGTGAAAGAAATTTAAAAATATCTAGTATAAAATCTATAAGAAGTAGAGTATACTTACTGCGTTCCAACAATTCTTTTGGTCTTGGCCTCGGTTTGATCTACCCCAAATGTTCTAGCCAAGCCAAAGTCTGAGATTTTTGGGTTCATGGTATCATCTAGTAGAATATTGCTAGTTTTGAGATCTCTATGGATGATTCTGAGTCTAGAGTCTTGATGAAGATAAAGAAGCCCCCTCGCAATGCCACCAATAATGTGAATGCGGTTATGCCAATTCAGTAATTTGCTTCTTGTATTATCTGACCAGATTTATTTTCATGTTAGCATTGTCCTAGCTGAATTCTCAACAAGCAATTTTATTAACAGAAGATAACAATACTAAACATGAATGTGATGGAGTTTGAAAGGTCAAATCTCATACCAAAAATAAAAGAGTCCAAGCTTTTGTTAGGCATGTATTCATATATTAACATTTTCTCATTTTCTTGAATGCTATAACCAAGAAGCTTCACAAGATTGCGGTGTTGAAGTTTGGCAATTAATAAAACTTCATTTTTGAACTCGTTCATTCCTTGTTCCGAATTGGTGGAAAGCCTCTTTACAGCTACCACTTGCCCCTCTTGCAGGGTACCCTGAAAATCAAAAGATTAGGAAATTTTTACAAAGAAGATAGCTTAGCTAGTTAGGATATTTTTGTTTACCTTATATACAGGTCCAAAGCCACCCTCTCCTAACTTGTTGTTGCCCGAAAAGTTACAGGTGGCATTAGCTATGGTCATAAAATCAAATACAGGTAACTCCATGTTTTCATTCCCACCTACATAGTTGTAATTTTCCCTTGTGATTCCTGAAATTATAGGAGATGGATTGGCATGAATAATTTGAATGATATTACTGAATCAGCTAACCATCTAATCTGATGCATTTCTAAGTTTAAGACTTTCAATTTGAAATTTTCGTGGTAAAATCCATTGTGATGCATCAGAAATTATAAGTTCATGTTTATAGCTTTACCTTTGAAACTAATTTTCTTCTTCCACACATATGATATTACTCCAAGTATAAGAATTCCCATGACTAGTAGTGCAGAGCCGATTATGATTCGTACTTGTTTTGTTTTGCTGGAATGCCTGTTTTTCTCACTATTATCTGAAAATGAGAAGTAGTCAATGAATGAACATATATGTGACTTTTGTTCAAAATTCCTTAAAACACAATTGAGTCGGAAACTAAATTCTGTTGTTACCAGCTTCATAAGTACCTGCATCTTGCCAGTTATAATTCTTGAAAATCGAATTTATAGAGAATTTTTCTTGGGCTTAAATAGGAATAAATAAGGTGCATGGAGCAGTAGGGCGCAACACCACAACATCTAGTTTCTGTGGAGCCACCAGGTCTCTCCCAATTTAATACTGTTTTTTGAATTCTATATAGCTTGCAGTCATGTCAGAGTTCCCCAAGCAAACATCCAAGAATTATTCATTAATGTTGGCTCTTAAGTCTTATCCAATTTCCCCCCCCCCCAACCCCCACGTTCACCCTGAATGCATGGAGGACTAGGTTTGAATGAACACATGCTAGTAGTTTGAAAAGAACTAATTGCTGGTCAACTCAAACAGAGGACAATATAACCTAAGCTATGAATTGGATAGGGAAAATAAGGTGGATAGAGCATTAGGGTGCAAAACCACAACATCCTAGTTTCCGTGCAACCACCAAGCTTTTCACAGTTTTCACACTGTTATTTTAATTCTATATAGCTTGCAGTCATGTCAGACTTCCCCAAGAAAACACCTAAAAGGTCTTCTTTAAGTTTAAAAAATTTTGTTCTTATCCCCTGAATGAACATATGTTAGCATGTTTAAAAAGAACTAATTGCCTTCCAACTCAAATCAGAGGATAGTAATCCAAGCTATGAAATGGGAAGTTATGGTTGGTTGGTGGTTAAAGGTGTTTAAACTATTAAATAATTTGGAATTCTACCATGGTGCTTACTTCAGAGGTTAGGAAAGCTAACTAAAATGTGTGGGGCATTGATAGCTTGCTTTGAGTTTTTACCATTGAAGAAGAAATCCCAAATTAAACCCCTTCTGGCAGCTGTTGAATTCCAGCACTTCAAGAAGTCAAGTTGCATTTAAAGTCCTTTCAATTAAGGCCTAGCTCTGACTAAGAAAAATCTGGCTGGTCTCTTACCCTATTTTTGGGTGGAGGACTGGAAGGAGATGGGGGGAAGGGAGAGAAGAGGAATGATATAAGCCTTCCATGTAGTACCAGAGTGTAAGGAAACTGCATATGTAATAAACAGTGCTCCTTTCATAGCAAAAATAAGAAATTTTCTTTTAAGTCTCCGATTATTTACTTTTTTGACCCAACAAAAGGGAGCTTTCATAACTCAATTTTAGAAGAGACTTATGCAAGCTGGGGAATCCCTTCTCTGTAGTTTGCAAGAATATTAGTTAGTGAATCGTAAGGGATTAGGCCTGATGGTTGGTTATGAATTAGGACAAAATGGCTGTTTAGATTTTCTATAGCTGCTAGATACTGAGTTTGTTCTATAGAGGTGCTGTGCCTTCAGCCCAGTAGCGGCTTGTTCTAGCTTGGATTGCTCTTCTTTCTTTGAATCAATTCACCGATTCATATTAAAAAAAGAAAAAAAAGAAAAAAGCAATTTAGGCGTTCAATATGTCTACAGTTTATAATAAAAGAGCAAATCCAAAGAGAGCAAATATGAAATAACAGGAGTAAAAAGTACCTAGTTCTGAATTCGCCAGCCTTATGTATATGTCTTGGCCGTCCTGGTCTACTCTCATATCATTCAGGTTACCGAACCAAAGCAAGCAGCCACTTCCTTTTCCCCTGATATCTAAATTTGAATATGCTGTGCAAGAACAGTTTTTCAAACACAATCCCTCACATTCCTCGAGGCTCATGGTTATATTAAACCATGAAGAAGATGTGTCGGGCAATTTCACATTTGTGTATTTCAGGAAGCCATCTCTATTGCATTCCAATGGAGTCCTTCGAACACAACCATCAGACCAATCTACTGAATTCCAATTTTTTGGAGATTTGGATACAAATCCTTGTAAGCATGCACATACTGGAGAACGATTGGCATCGCAGGTAGCATATGCACCACAGTAGGCATAATTTTCACACTGATCTACCTGGGATGTAGAGTAGATCTCCCAGCTGTGTGTCTGATCCCTCCATATGAGCCGTCCCCAAACACCCGTAGGGTAAAATACAAGTCTTGAAAACACTGAAGTATTCACAAGTGTATACACGTAATATACCTCAATTTTGTTCATCACAAATTCATACTCGAATACTGGATTTGGTCTTAACCGAGGATAATATCCTGAAAAACTAAGGCCATTCCATGGCCCTCCTCTTGCCTTTATTTTGTCTCCCTTCATAGAAACTTGCTGTGGAAGCCCATGAGTATCTATCCGTAAAGAAAACTCACCTTTAGCAGGATCGTCTGTGCTTTTCCAAGATGTTAAAAACCAGTCTCGACCTGTTACAAAGTTCTTTCCCAACTTCATTCCTGGCATCAATGTGTCGCAAGGATAATCAAAGCTCTGCCACAATAAGTTCTCAGAGCCATTGTCATTTCCATCTTTCACAACAAGATTTCCTGAATCCAACAGCTTTACTACTGGACTTGCTGCAGCTCTCGACGTATTGGATGACCAAACAGTACTATTTGTGTTGTTAAAAAGAACAATATCTCCTTCATTTGTAACCTTCAAGACCCCTGAGCGATTAGCAATTGGAGTCTCTCTATTGGCTACCCATACAACTGCGTCAGTAGATATCCTATACCATATTCCCAAGTATCGGCCTTTTGAATTGCCTGGACTGAAGAATCCCAGTTCAAAGGTTCCACCAGCTGAAACTAAAGTCTCACCGTCTCTGATGGAATGGCTTGGAATGATAGTGTCTATCGTAGCAGAGAGCCTTAAGAAGGATAGCAAAAAGAACACAAAAAGAGGTTTGATGTCTAACATCGATTGTCTAATAGTCGGCTTCTTTGTTCAGAGAAAAAGTGTTATGATACAGATACAAGCCCTTTGCAATGCATGGAGCTTATATAATGGCGGAGCAGGGGGGCAATATGCTCCCGCTGACTGCTCCAAAAGTTTCTTCAAATAAAATATATTATCAGAAGTATTTGCCCCCAATATTGAAAAAGTCAAAATACGTCAAAAAAATGCTCAAAAAAGTCCTAAAGTCCTATCTTCCCAGAAAAAAAAAAAAAAAAAATCGCAAAAAGCGGTATTCGCACTGAAAAAAGGGGACTTGCATTGAAAACCTGGGAGTTGCGCATTTGCGTTTTTTTTATAGGTTTCATACAATATTCATGAAATATGCAAAGTTTTTTTTAAAATGAGGTTTCACGTCACTATTCATATATTTAAATATTATTTTGCTACAGTTTTTTTAATTTTTAATTTTCAGCAATAAGTAGTATCCAAACATATCTTAAAAACTTTTTGGTTTGTCTTCATTCTTGAACCACCTAACTGCACTTAAATTTTATTATTTATTTATTTTTTAGTTGAAAGCTTATATTATTTATCTCAAATTTTATCCTTTTTCCCGGCATCTCAAATTTTCAATTAGTGGATCATATATTTTACACAAAATAGTAAAAATGACTTAATATGCATGTACGACGCTAAAATCTTAACACTGTGTTTGGTTGGGGTGAATTTAGGGGGATGGAAAACATAGGACAGAAAATGCCGAGGAAAACAGTGTTTTCCACTATTTGGCATAAGGAAAATAGGAAGGGAGGAAAAATCGGGAGAAAATTTTCTCTCTCGGGCCCACAAATTTCATCTTCCCAAATCAGGAGGAAAAGCCTAGGGAGAAAATGCTCTCACAACACTTTTACCATAATACCCCGTTCTGGAATCAAGTAAAAAAAAGAGCGTTGGAGAAAAAAGAAAAAAAGGAGAGAATGAGAGCGTTGGAGTCAAGTAAAAAAAAAAAGAAAAAAAAAAACAGAGAGAGAGCATTGGAGAAAAAAAAAAAAGGAGAGAATGAGAGCACTAGAGTCAAGTAAAAATTAAAAAAAAAAAAAAAATAGAGAGAGAGCACTGGAGAAAAAAAAGAGAGAATGAGAGTTGTGTTGAATGAGGAAGAAGATAAAAAAGAAGGAGGATAGGGATAAGATAAAAGAATGGGGATAGGGATAAGGAAGGACAACGCGTGGAGGAAAAGAAAAACCGTATGGATGAAATGAAGGCTGGGAAAAGGGGAAATAATATAATGAATAAAAAATTCTAATTGAGAAATGTTACCACAATATTTTCACAATAAATTTTAAGTAATAGATTGTTATTAGTTAATATTGGTAAGTAAAAAAATAATTTCAGTGGTGGGTTCAAATTATAACTAGTAACAACTTTCCATATAAATTTTGTTGTGAAAATATTGCAAAAAATGTTATGAACGTAACACTTCTCGTTGAAAAATATAATTGTTGGTAAATTTTATATTATTTAATGAGTACAAATAAATCTATTTCTTACATATTATATAATAAGGGTATAATAGTCAATTTATATAAACTACATTTTCTATCCTCTCACTTTTCTTTTCAATCAAACAAAAGAGTTTTTCATCCTCTTACTTTTCCACCCCTCTAACCAAACACACACGAGGGAAAACTAAATATTTTCTATCCTCCTACTTTTCCATCCTCCCACTAATTTTCTATCCTCCCACTTTTTCACTCCTCCAACTAAACAGACCATAAAGCAGCCATTATCTTTTTTCTTTTTCTTTTTCCTCTTCCTTCTCTTGGCCTTTTAACAGTTTCAACCACGAATTTTTCCTTTAAACCCAAATTTTAATTACTAATTAGAAGAATGGAGAAAGAATTGCTCGATTTATATATATCTATATATATATATATATATATATATATGTATGTATATTAAATTTTTCAATAGGAAAAACTTAAGCGTAGTTTCTTAGGTTCATAGTGAAGAAATACTCAAACACAAACTCATAAAAAGATAATATCAATAGAAATTAATCCTTGTTATTATTATGATCACAATATAGTAAACTGAGGAAGAATAAGGAATTAGTGATGTAAAATTGTTATTTACAACTATTTTGTGTTGGCTTTAATTCTGTGTCAAATTTGATTGTAATTTTATTCAAACATTTTTTCCTATATTTATGTGGGGTTTTTAATTGTAAGGGTTGAGTATGAAAGAATGTGAAGACTCAAGTTTAAAATGAAGTACAAGTGGATTTCGTGAGAAGCTCGTAAGAAGCTAACCCGCGAAGTAGCCACATGTAAAGCACATGACTGGAATGTGAAGAGTCATGACAGCCTGGAGTTTTCGCGAGTGTCTCGCAGGTAAGACATTCTCGTGAAATACTTGCGAAACATTTTGTTTGGCTAATTTGTCATGTTTGTTTTACTAAGTCTTTACCCACACTATATATACCATCATTATCTACATATTGTAATGAATGCTTTTCAAAGAAAAAAACCTAGCATACACATTTGAGAGTTAGAGATTGTTATACCCACAATCATCTACACATTTCCTTGTGGTTTTCTTCTACTTCTACCTCATCTCTAAATTCTTTAGAGGTTGATATTCCAAACACTTACCACACCCAATCTGAGTGTCAGGAGAGGTTTTGGTGCTGCTGGGAAGTATTGGAAGAAGCCAATCGTTGGTGGATGCAATCAGGCTGACTTGTGGGATCTGGGAAAATTAGAGAAGACAAGGTTCCAAGAAGCCAGTTAGTAGCAAGAGCTTGGAGGGCTCAAGTACATGGGGTAGACTAAGCTTGGAGGGTCTTTTTGTTATTCTTATACTCCAACTTATTCTTTAGTGGATTGATTTACCGCTTGGAGAGTGGTGGGAAGGTTTTTTGTCGAGTTTTTCAGTTTCCTCTTTGATAACATGTCTTGATGTTATCTTGTGTTTGTATCCTTCTTCCCTACTCTTTAAGTTTTTTTTTTTTTTTATTATTATTATTATTATTATTATTATTATTTATTGTTGATATTGGATGAATATGGCTTAAAGTAGTTTTATCAGTTGTTTGCACGCATTTACTCTTATTCCACACTTAGTTTAAGTTAGGAGTAAAAGCAACCGAATCGTAATTTTTATTGGGGGCCTAAACAAGCTCTTGTGTCTTCACACAAATTCGAGCTTTCAAGTGAAATAGAGAGAAAGTTATTTGGGCACAACTCGCACATAAACACCTTTGAGATCTATTGTATTCTTATAATTAGAAGTTTGAGCTTATGAATAAGCGTAGTGTTGTGAGGTAATGAAGGCTGATTAAATTATGGATTGGGACCTAGCTTTATAGTAGATTCAAGGCTAGCCTAATGTCCATCTAAGGATCAAAGCTTTTGGTTGCTAGATATTTAAATGAATGGCAACCTTGAGTTTTGTTCTTGTTTTGGATATCAAAACAATTTGGTTTTTTAACAATTTTTGGGTCATATGTTTACAAAGCTAGCTTTACTGTGCCTTGGTAGAAAACAACACCTAAAGAAACGACTAAATTTAAGGAATTGGGTCAATCAACTTTAGATAAGGTTAGATTTCTTTTGAGTAATGCTACTGTCATAAATTATTTTATAACATTTTTACAAATTATTGATGTGGCTAACTTCTTATTGGTTTTTATATAGGTCAGCTATTAGTATTATTTTTTCATTTACCAATAACCACTCACCACATTAGCAACTTGTAAATTTTTTTGTAAAAAAATTTGTATTTCAAGCATTACTCATTTCTTTTTCATGGTCAAGTCAATTGGGCCAAAATTTGGGGTAAACCAACACATGAGCTTTCTCATAAGCTCATAGATTTTGTTAGTGTCCCAAGCTCCCTTAACAAACTCCATGCTTTGGGTTCATGGATAAGCCCAAATTGGCCCAATCTTTACCCTTCATACCATACTCCTTCAGATTCCCCATTACTGTTTCATGGGTTTGGATCATACACGAAAAATAAAATATTACAAATAGAGATAGTGGGCCCAAAAGGAATTAGGCCATACTTTGTGTGGGGTTGTAGAACCTTTAGCAAAACTAGCTATCAACAACTTTAATTTGTTTGCAATTCAATCCTTCTATTTACGGGTGTTAACGATTCAAGTTGAGTAGGATTTGGACTCAACCTAGTCCTAGTGGATGGTAGAAGATGAGACTTGCTATTAACTAAAGAGAAGCAACAGTTCAGTTGTCCGTTGATGGTGGTCAGTTTTAGTCAAAATTGGAAGAAATGGTGATGAGGAGCTTTCCAGTAAATCTTGTTGAAGATCACAAGATCTTTGCTAGATCTTGTCGAAGATCACAAGATCTCCGCTAATTCTCATCGGCTATTGTGAAATCTCCTCTAATTTGGGCTAAGATTCCAAAGGAGACATTTTTTTTCTTCCTTTTGGATTGGATTAGATTCGTCATATTTTGAAGAAGGAAACTCACTACTTGACTTACCATTGTTGGATTTTGAAGGAGGAAACATGTCACCAACTAATGCAGTCATCGGATTGGTCAATTTCTTATTTAGGTTTGGTCAGATCCATTGAGTGGATTGGTTCTTGCAGAACTTTGAACGACCTCACTTTTGTCTTCCATTAAGTGGGTTGCTGTTAAGTGGATAAAAACGATATAATTTCTTTTTTTGTTTTTCATATTAATATATCTTAAAAAACTAATAATATTTTTTTTCAAATTTATTTTATTTTATTGAGAGAGAGAGAGAGAGAGAGAGAGAGAATACCCTAAATAAAATTGAGCAACACTCTTGCTCATAGTTTCAAAAGTCTTCTCCTTTAAAAATATGAATATTTTTTTTTCAGTCTATTTGTTTTTTTTTTTTTTTTTTTGAGTCTTTATTGATAAATATTTGGAATAAATTTAGAGATACTTCCAATCCAAATACAATTTTTCCATATAGTCCAATATCTAAAATTTCACAAATTCATCAAACTCTATTATTCACAACACTCTGTATCAAATAACTGACAAACCAACAAAGTAAATCCGTACGTCATCTTTTTACATGAATAATGTGTTTTAGCATAAACGTATAGTACTTTCGGAATTATTCTATAATTATTTGTATTTCAAAGGTAAAGTTTCAACCTATTTCCTTTCAAACCCATTAATAAATCAACTAATCTTGCCACCCAGTGGCGCATATCAACTAACCCTTCCGTTATAAAGCTACAATGCGCCAATGCGTCTCTTACAAATCAGCCAGCCTTTCCATTATTAGGATGCATCTCGAAAACTCTCAACTCAGACTTACGATCGTGATTATGACTATTATAGGTGAGGCCGAACAGGGAAAGAATCTCCAATATGAAAGACTTGAATAGAACTCAAATCCGACAAAACTACAGTATATATGTGTAATCGGAAAGAATTTATATATTATTATTATTATTGTTATTTATTTTTTCTGTTCAGATGTGGAAAGGGTCTTGTCTTGTGAATATCAGTTGGTGGTCTCATAATTCCACTGAAAAGAAAATTTCTAAAAATGAGGTGTGGTGTAGGGTCATAAACGAAATTGTAAAACATCTATAGTTGTGGACGGAGGGGAACATTTAACAATTGACATTATTTTTAGTGCGCAATTAAGACTTGTAAGCAAGTTAAATTTTTCCATTTAAAACAAAAAAGTAGGCAAGTTAATTTCAAGAAGGAAAAAAAAAAAAAAAAAAAAAAAAAAACCTGGGTTTATATATATATACACACACACATCGTGGGTTTAGCCAACCCCAAGGAGAAAAATCCACTAAGTACAATCAAAGTGCTTAGAATAAATTAATATCAACCCCTAATCTCTGTTGCAACCTCCACTAAATCCCTATTCACATGCCCACATGCAATTCCAACTCGTTGGTCTCTTGTACTCTAGATTTTGTTGACATAAACTTTCGGCTCGCGACTTCAAGGACCACCTCGAAGATTCTTCACAGCAACGTGACTATGAAGGCTTTGTGTGGTTTCAAGCTCTTGTATCACAAATATGATCAGCAAACAGTGCCGGCTCAAGGCCTAGGCAACTTAGGCCTAGGCCGGAGGCCCACAACAAATAAAAAATTTCTCTACTAAAAAAATGCCCAATCTCCTTTAGTAAAAGACCCAAAATTTTATAAAAATGTAATATTTTTTAAATAATTGGTATTTTTATTTTTAAGAGTGATCTAAAGATACCACAAATTTTATTATAGATTTAACTGACATATCACCAATCACATAAAAAAGTAATTCAAACACAAATAAATTAAGTTGTTGAAATTTATCAATTACAGTCATAATCACATTTATTGTGAACATTTTGTAGTATTTTTAGTATTTTTCTTTTTCATTTCTAATAAGGCTTTAAAAATAGGAGACCAATAAAAATTTAACTCAATTGAAATCCTAAGATGTTTCAAATAAAATGCTACAAATGTGATAAATAATCAATGATGACTAATCTCCTACTAAGCCACACACCAAATAATATCTATTTATCTCTTTCTCTTAAAAAGAATATATAAAATTAAAATTTAGATTACAACTGTACTTAACTATGTATAATTATATATCCAAGCTAAAGTAATTTTCTTTTTATTCAACTATAATATTCAATATTTTATATGAAATTAACCTTAGTTTAGTTAGTATTATTCATCAATTTCTGTATTTATATCAAATTAGTCTTAATTTAATTAGTATTATTTAATTTTATTTAATTAATGTTTACATATAAAAAGGTCCTTTATAAAATTTTTGCCAGGTCCCAAATTTTGTTGGGCCGGCCCTGTCAGCAAACTAGCATGGATCTCTCATGAAAGCACAAGGATAGAGGTTGTATGTTCTCTCTGAACAACACCTAATTCCTGTGTCTACATTTCTTATAACTATGCTTGAGTTGTACGTGTTTAAATAGGTGTTTGAATTAGGGTTAAAACACCAGCTGAAACAGAGAGCAGGCAACTGTTTCTCGCATTCTTGCTTGAGCGGGACTTATCTCTGCTTTAACGGGATTAATGAGTTGCTTGTGCACATTACGTTGATTATGGACTCTATGGTTCTAACATTTGATGAACCCAAAAGCAAAGCAAAATGACTCTTCCATTCTCATGTGGACTTGGTCCACACAGCGAGAAGGAAGAGGTCGGTAGCTTGGGTCTGAGAAAATTACTTGCTGACTAATGCGTGGGTCCAAGTTTGGCCATTTTCTGCTGTTTTAGTCTCACAGAGTCAGACTCCATGGGCTAAATGAATGTCTTTTTGGTCTGACTTCATTGAATCCAAGTCGGACCAAATTAATGAGCTTATTTGTGTGGGCTGTCTTTTCACGAGCTGTAGGCTTGAATTGGTCGTGCTTTAAGCTTAAGCTTACGGGCCTTCAGCCTTTTTGTTTTTGTTTTTGTTTTGTTTTGTTTTTTTGTTTGTTTTCGGTGAAGCCTGTTGATCAGAAAATACCCAACAAAAGTACTGTGCCTTCAGCCCAGTACCTGCTAGTTCTAGCTTGTATGGTGCTTATTTCTTTGAATCAATTCACTGATTCATTCAATTGAATCCAAGCACCCATCGAAAACCAAGCGATATTATATAGGCGTCCAATTTGTCCTCACTCCTCAATTTCCAATAAAAATGCAAAATCCCAGGACAACAAAGAACAGAATTATAAAATACCTAGTTTCTGATTTGGCCAGCCTTAATTATATGTCTTGCCCATCCATGATTTGTTGTTATTAGGGCATTTCCAGCTGTTATTTTAAATTTTTGTACTATTTAGAGAATAATAAGTTCCTTTTGCTTTTTTGTTTATTTACTTTTTTTAAATACATTTTTTAACAAACCCTCTATCATTACTTTTTTAAATACATTTTCCAATAAACTCTATCATTTCTTTATCACATATAAATTTATTTCTTTAATATTTCTTTATTCACTTTTCAAACTTCATTCATTCCTTGGACCTTACAGCTATATTTTTCAAATTCCTAACAACTATATTTTTAAATCTCCCAATGGTAATATTTTTAAATTTTCCAATAATATTTTTTTAACAAATCTCATGGAACACTTGTAGTAACGATATAGTGAGTTGTATGATCATCTAATTTTAATGAAAAATGCTACATTTACAACAAATCCTATGTGGTAAGTTGTTACTGTTTTTAATTTGAACGTATCACTAAAATTATTTTTGTCCTCATCAATATTAGCTAATAACAACTTACTACTTAAAATTTATTGTGAAAATATTGTAGTAACATTGAGTAATTTCTTTTCTTCCTTCACCATGGTTTTTCACGGAGTAATTTCTTTCTCTCTTGCTCATTCTAACAGAAGTTAGTGAATTTAGTTTTGTTAGCTTGATGAGTTTTTCCTTTTCACGAAAATTTTAACATGTTTGATATTTGGCTAGAAGGTCATGAAGCACGTCTCATTCTATTTGTCCTCATCACAAGGAAAACATTTAGGTAAGATACATAATCTATTTTAAAGTTTGAATGGAAATTACCATATCATACAAAATACAAGAGATAAGTTTCTAAGGGATGAGCTTAATTATTTCTTATTTTCAATAATAAATAGTTTTTCTGCAATACTGGTAATTGGTTGTGGAAATATGGTAGAAACCAACTTTTATACAACTACGTACTTAAACTGAATTGACTAAATTCCTTAGAGCTAAAAAAAAAATCCCAGAGTTACCGGGTACAGCATGAAAGATAATAGAGTTAATTTTTGTAATTTTTATTTTCTTTCCATGTCTTGAATTTTCTCTATATTATTATTACAACAAAGCAAATATTGAGAAAGTGATATTATTACTCTAATTTGAAGTTTGATGCATCTCCCTACGTCATGATCTTTATCCATATCTTTGCAATATATATTTTCAACTTATATTTTCAACTGTTGATGGGAAAATTAAGGCTTGGCTGCATAATATGTAAAAATTCTAACAGAATCAATTCAAAATATATATAATAATTATATATTGAGTTTTGTTTTCTTAATTTATGAATTGTGAATTATTTTGTAGGTTTTGGTAATTATCCACCTAGAGTGAGTTATTGATAGCATAAGCTAGGGCTGTCCATGGGTCGGTTTTCAACCCAACCCAGACTCGACCTGCCAGCGTCAAGTGGAGGGGTAGAGTAACCCGAAATTGACTGTCAGAAAAATCGGTCGGTTCTATTTTCTGTGATGGCTAGTGTTGGTTGGGCCGAGTCAGTTGTCGGAATTAAAAAAGGCAACGAAATCTGGAAAAAAAGAGTCGCTGGAAACTGGAAAATATCACCGGAAATTGGATTTTTTTCCCCCCTGAAATTTGCATTTTTTTTGCTAGAAATTGCTGGGATTTAGCTGGATTTGGTCGAGATTTCGCCAAATCTAGTTGAGATCGGGCCAGATCTGGCTTGTTTTGCAGGATTTGGCTGGATTGTTTTGTAGCTCCAGTCGGGTTCGGGTTGCTCGGGTTTTGGAGATGCAAACCCGCCACTCGACCTGCTGATGTCGGTTTTTGAGAACAGAAACCCGCCACCGACTGACTGGACCTTTAGTTCGGGTCGGAATTAGGTCGTCATCGGGCGATTTGGTCAGGTTGTTGGGCTCCATCGAGTCTGGACAGCCCTTGCACAAGCCCATATTTTTGGGATTTTAAGAGTTTATAAATCCTTTGCATGACAACAACGAGATTTGTATAGCCAATCATGTTTTCTAGAAGGCTGCTTTAAATAACAAGTCAATACATTTCTAGCATTTGGGTATTAGGTAGAATTGTTTTCAAAATAAAAAGAGAAAGCAATGCAATGTTTGATGTGGATAGCTCATTATTTCTTTGAGATGAAACTTCTTTCTAGAAAATGATATGTTGTAAATATTTGAAATGGTTTTTTATTGGAAAATGCTTGAACCATATCATTGTAGCTTTTAGATGAATGTTGTATATTTGACTAATCTATTTATACATATTTTCAAAGTTTAGTTTGAATTAGAATAATCAAATTTGATTGGTTTTAAATGATTGTACCAATAAAAGTAAATGTGTATAACTTTTGTTCAACTATCCGGTATATCGCAGGGATTAAGGATGATATATAATATATTAAATTATTAACAGACATGTTCATTTTAGATTTAGCAGCACAATATTAACTTTTTTTGAGTTAGGCGTTAAATATTCATTTTTCAAACGTTACATAAAGTATGAATCCTCTAAATTTGAAAGTTTAGATGGAAATCAAAATCACCCAATCTTTACTTGTCAAATTGAAGACTTTTCTCAATCTCTTCAAAAATATCACAAAACAAAATTAGGACAATATATTAGGTTTCGTGAATGACCAAACAACTTGGGTTGGGAAAACAGAATAATTTTCTATCACACAAGACAAGTCATAGTGTCATACAGGAAACCTGATTATAACAGGTTGGATCTTTGGTTGAGTAGCATGCTTGATTGCATTCATATCTGTGTTTTTCTCTTCTTTGAAAAACTGTTTTTAAGCTCTCGATAGCTCTCAACAAATAAGCTATCTATCGAGACCCTTCAACTACTTCTTATCGCATTCTCGATAGCTCTCGATAGCTAGTTTGATCCATCGAGAAACTTTCTGTTTCCTCGATAGCTTCTCAATAGCTACCTCAATCCATCGAGCTTCTTTGCTGAGGAAACCTCTTGTTAGATCCTCGATAGCTCTCGATAGCTTTCGATCGATCGAGCTTTGTGATTTTTCTATATAAAGGCACCTCGCAATTTCTCACTCATTTCCTTCGATCTCTCTTGACAGTTTCTCTCTTCTCTCACTCCCAAACTCCTCAAACTTAAACCCCTCACATTCCTCACTTGATCTTCAGCCCAAATCAAGTGTTCTTCATTTGGTATGATAATTTCTTACTCATTAATCATGCATTTCATTCTTTTCTGACCTAAGTTTTGGTTTTTGAAGAATTTTTGGGGGTTTTTCAAAATTGATGAGATTTTGTAAAAAATTTTGTGTTGGGTGTTGCTTCAATGAGTTTAAAATTTCATGCATTGCATCACATGTGCATTATAACAATCTTTCATGCATTTTAGATGTGTGTTTACTTTGTTATTATGTTCTGTGCTGGTAGGTTTGGATTGGGCTAAGCCCATGATGCATTTAAATTTGCATGTCACATGCTCATGTATTTTCATGCATACGTACCTTACTGTTTTTATCTTTTGATATTAAATATGTTTGGTACTTTTCTGATTGTCTTTCTCTCCTTGTCTCTTTCTCTCTCTCTTTCTTATGTTAGTTGCATCATGGCACCTAAACGTAAATCCATTCCATCCTGGAATCCTCTTCGTTCTGAGGCTTCTTCTTCTTCTTCTCCTTCTGACCACACTCCATCTCATACGGTTTTGTGATGAGAAGGCCAAATCAGACTTCTCAAAGAACTTTTCACGATGAGGCATTCATTCTGAATGTCAAGTCGTTTTGTCAGATTTTTCTGATACTGATGTACCCACTGTTATCCACAGTAGGGGTTGGGAGTCACCATGTGGCGTCCCGATCATGTGCCCTTCCATGATCATACAGGAGTTCTACTCCAATATGCATGGATTTGTTTATTCTATACCCCAGTTTGTCACTTGTGTTCGGGGTATACGCATGGTAGTTACTCCGAATATTGTATCCGAGGTACTACACATTCCCAGGGTAGTGCATCCTGACTACCCTAGTTGTGAGTGTTTGAGGACAGTGTTCAAAGACGAACTTGTGTCTCTCTTTTATGAGACACCATCATCTTGGGGTGAGCATCAAAACACCCTTTACTCAGCCTTTGCAAAAGGTCCAAATTTCCTTAATATGGTGATGACATTTATTCTTCATCCTTTGTCACACAATAACACTATCACAGAGCCTCGTGCTTGCTTTTTGTTATCCCTCATTAAGGATCTTTCCATTGACTTTCCTTCTTACTTCATACTCTCCCTTATAGATGTCTATAGGGATACAACGACCCATGATAAGCTCATTCTTCCTTCGGCTATCACGCGGCTCCTTCACCATTTCTTTGTCTCCTATCCTGAGTCTCCCCACTTCACATTCATGTGTGCCATCGATGTAGCTTCTGTTCGATGAAGCACAGCACAACTTTGACCAAGGCAGCCCCAGATAGAGACGGCAGCTCCTCCATCTTCTACCACTCCATCCACCTTCGCTCCTTCGTCTTCAGCAGGTGGAGTGACACTTGAGGCCATCATGGCACAGCTTGTGCGTATGGATGCTCACCTTGACACTTTTAGCGATTAGTTATGTCAGGCAAACACTTGTGTTGGTCGTATCGCGCAACGACAGGCTGTCATGGGTGGTTTCATTGTGGCTTCCTCTCCTTCTCTCAAGGCATCTGAGGATGAGAGTGACAATGGCTCTGGTAGTAATGATGCTGATAAGGATGGCTCGCCTAGTGATGATGAGATATCTACTTGATATACTTGCCCTTTGTCAAAAGGGGGAGTAGTTTTGAGATGAGAGTAGTCATACTCATAGGGGAAGGGTTAATATAGGAGATAGGGGGAGTGTGCATGAGGGATGTAGTAAGGATTTTTCTATCTTTTCTTTTCTTTTTATTCAAGATACATTATCTCTTGTACATTGGTCTTGTGACCATTTGACATACATTGTACTTATATTTGGTTTATATATATTGATGTATGTTATTTCACCTATCTCTCCATGTGTTGTTTCTTTTCTTTCTTTATACACATGTTTCTTATTTATTATATGCAATCTATTATTTCTGTTTCACACTAAGATGCCGTGATAAGTTTTGTTTAAAGTGTTTAAGAAATATAGGTTATCAAAGCCTACTTGTCATAAACTCTCTTCTTGCAAAGTTTTTCAAGAGTTTATGTTAGGATAGATTTTATTGTATTCAACAAGTGAATATGAGTTGAGTGATTTATGACTTCTCTCATATTTTCATTTGTTTGTTATGGTTTTGTTATAGATTGCTAAAGTGGGAGATTGTTAGGACATATTTGATTCAATGTTAGGAACATATATCACTATTTTATGTAATTGGCTAATCTTTTGACAAAACGCACTTTATTTGTAATTGGGTAGATCTAAAATGTGTTTAATATTTCAAGGAACAAAGTTTCAAGTTCAAGTGTTAAAACCATGCAAGTCTGTCCAAGAATCAAGTGAGAAAGTGTTGGATTTTTAAAGCTTGACAGCTAGCATCTATCGAAGTTTAAAAGCTGTTTCCGCTCGTGGCTCGACAGCTAGCTCGATAGATCAAGGTTTATGAAACTCAGTTTTGAGAGCTGTTTTTCATCCAATCTGTGAGTATGTGTTTAGGCTTTCTTTTCTCACAACCCTAAACATATATAAGGATTATTTTGAGGGCCGTCAAAGGTTACACAAGTTGCACAAGTGTGAAGCAAAGTCTTGTTCATGCAAATTGTGACCGAAGACAGGATTTGCCATAATTCATCTTTTTCTTGAAGAAACTGCTGTGTTTGTACTCTGTAGGGTTTTTTGACCAAGGAGCTTTTTGATCTTCATCGTGTGATGAATTGAAGAACTTTGCAGCCAACATCCTTCTCAAGTTGGTAATTAAGTCGCATATTGGGATCCGCGCATCTATTGGTTAGTCATATACTAAGAGCCATGCATTGAAAAGAGAGATTGTCACTACAGAACAAGTCCAATTGGGTATTGGGGTAAGGGTTCAACTGTAGGTTGGTATAATGTACTAGAATTCCTTTACTCGTAACCGCTTGTTTTGATAATAGTGAATTCTCGGGAGTGGTGACCTTAAAATCACTCGGTGGGGTTTTTGTCATGTAGGTTTTCTCCATTCGTAAACAAATCACCGTGTCAATTTAATTTTTGCTACATTTAGTTTAATTGGTGATTTGTTTGTTAATTTGATTAATTGCATGTTAATTTGATTAATTAATAAACTTGGCTAATTAATCAATTAATTCATCGCAAGGGGTCAATACATTCTTGGCCTATCACCTTAGTGCTTATCATGAGATTTTGTGCTCGAGAAACTGTAGCACATGCACAAAAACAAAATAAAGTGTAGCCTTGGATTAATGCTAAAATTGGTGTGTACATTATTGGGCTATAATAAATTCACAATAAAATAAAATTGGTGTGTACATTATCTGGCTAATCAAATACTTTCACATTCAAATAAAATTGGTGTGTACATTATGAGGCAAAACAAGAAACTTCCATGATTGCAAGCTTGTTTTCTAGGAGATGTGAGAGTTATATGGTGCAACTCTTTAGGTGATAGTTTCTTTCAAACTTATATAATGAATTTTGTAGAAATAGTGATTGATTACTATCTACATGTCACCTCACATATATCTCAAGCTATTACTAGTTGCACAAACTACACAAGTTATTCTTTGCTAAACTTAGTACATGATGTTGTGAGTGATTTTGTTGTGGCCATCTAAGATTACATGTTCCTTGATTTTAATGCAAAATGTGTTTAATGTCTGAGTTTTAAGGACAAATTGATTGAATTCTTTTTTTGGAAGATCTGGGTTGAATTCATGTGTTTTTGAAAAACTTTTAATCTCATACTCATGCATTTCATTCATGAATCACTGTGCTTTGAGGTGTTTTTGCATTAAATTGCTCTGTTTTTCAAAAATTTAAGTTTTCCAAATTTTCGATCGATCAAAATTGTTTCTCGACCAATCGAAAATGTGATAAAAATTTTGGTTACAATCTTCTTGGCTTGATTGATCGAATTCAATTTTCGATCGATCGAAGTTAATTTTCGACCAATCGAAAATCGGTCAGAGAGTGTTTTAAAAACAGTTTTCTCATGTGTTCTTCATAATTTTCTAAACTTTTCAAACACTCTTTTATCTATTCTTCCTTTACAGATCCAATCTAAGCCAATTTTTGTCATTTTTTGCCTCAAATCTTTCAAGGTTTTTGTCTTCTAGCTTGAGTAAGTCTCTTTTACCCTTTCTTTTTCATTAAAATCACATGTTTCATGCATTTTCATTGAAAATAACCACCCATTTTTTGGATTTGACATAATTTCAGTTGTTTTTTATCATAATAAATCATTGGATTTTTGTTCTTAGATGATATTAACATGATTCCCATGCATTAATTTTATTAATTTTGTGATTTTGGGAAAATTGAAATTTCTAGGGCTTGAAACTTTGTGAAATTGGGGATTTTGTTCAATTGGGCTAAATTTGATGAAATTGACTTGTGTAATTGATTGATTATGTCATTATATGATGTTGTCTAACTAGTGTGATAATTAATGATCAATTTGGTTGGATGTTTGGAATTGGGTTTTTCAAACTTTGGGGTTTTTGAACTAAAACTCTATGTTCAAGTCTATTGATGGTATATAAAGTAAAATTGAACAACTTTCAATGCATTAGAGCATGCATCATTTGTGCATTCATTTCATGCATTATATAGATTGTTATTTTCTATATTTTTTTTGTGCTCTAACCCTCTTTAATGCAGTCTACCCTTGGTTTTTGTTCCCTTTCTTTGTTTTCTATTTTTTTCTTTCCTTTCCAACCCTTAGCATCATGGTTAGAAAGACTAGAGCAAAGAAAACTGCCACTCCCTCTACCCTTACTTTTGAGAGTGATTGGTTTAGATCCGAGAAAAACCAAGAGACTTATGAGAAGTTTAACATTTTTAGGTTGGTCTGGGCTGAGCATAAGGTCATATTAGATGAGTTAGATCTAGATATACATAGGAATTTTGAGCGTATGAGCTGGTTACTAATCTTAGAGGTAGATTATCCTCATTCGATTGCTTTGATTAAAGAGTTTTATTCGAATCTCTCTGTCCACTCCGATGATTCCAACACTCAGTATGTGAGGAGTTGGATAAGGGGTGAAGAATATGTCATTACTCCTTCAGTAGTGGTTTCTGTTCTTGGTATACCTTTGGTATAGCAGCTCGTGTGCCCATACACTAAGATCCCTCCTCTTGATGACATTATGTCTTTCATCATCGGTACTTCCATTAGTTGGGGTACTAATCCTCGTGTCACTTCCCATAAGCTTATTAAGCTCAACTATTTGTTTTTCCAAATTTCTTGTCATTCTATTTAGCCTATTTCTCATCTTCACACTATTCCTATTGAGAAATGTGCATTTTTGTATGCCCTAGTTACTGATGCTCCTATGAATTTTCCTACTCTTTTCATTCAATCTCTTGTTGAGGTTCATAGGAGTAGTGCAAAATCTCATGGTCTTTTCTTTCTGATTTTTATTCATAGGGTTTTGTTAGATTTAGGTTTAGAGGATTTTCTTGTATCTGAGCCTGTACATATTATAGCTCCTATAGATGCCACCTTTCTTCAGCAAAGAGCAGCTCAGTTGAAAGCTAGCTTTAAGCGCCCTAGAGTTGAGTCTTCTATAGATGCATCTCAGCCTCCTACATCTAATGTCCCCACTACTGAGGAGTTTGTGGATCCTTCAGTTGTTGTTGAGCCTCTTACTTCTTCATCGAGCGATGCTTCTATACGGAGTATGCTGGACACTGTCATGACTGTTCAGGCGGTGCATGGTCAGCTTCTTTTGAATGTGCTTATTGAGCTTCAGGCTTTATGAGCTGATTTGGCAAGTACTAGAGGATCTACTCCGTAGCCTCCACCTTTTGATGATGAGTCATGATTGCCCATTGGCAATTCATCACAAAAGGGGGAGTTATTACCTATGCATGTTGATATGGGGAGTTTTTGTTTTGGAGCTAGATTGTATTTAGGAGCTTGATGTATTTTATTTTGGCTTTTGATGTATTTATTTTTTTCCTTTGATGTATTTATCATTTATTGGTTGTATATATTAGGGAGAGACACTATGTTTTATGTTTCTTTTATTGTTTTTTGTTTCACATATGATATACTAGTTATTGATTTATATTATGAGGTTATTCATGGTATATGTTTTATTTTATGTTTTGTGAAATTAAGAATTTATTTTGTTTTACTTGTATTTTCCACACATGCATTTATGTGTTTGTTGAGTGTTTTAGGCATTTTAAATTTGAATGGGGCTATTTTGTAACTTTGAGCATTTCATTTTTGTGATGTGTTTTGTCATGGATTGCGAAAGGGAGAGTTTGTTAGGTTCTAAGACTTTAAGAACTAAATGTATTAGAACTTCATTATGTATTATGTTAGCAAACCATGATCAAAACATAGAGTCTAGGTTTAGGCTTGCTCAAAGTGTGTTTATTTGTAAAAGTTGGAATCGAGTGATTGTAGGATTTATTGGTCTAAATCTGCAAAGCTTGATTGATCGAAAATTAGACTCAATTGATCGAACCTCGTGCAGATTAATTTTTTTACAGAATTTTCCAACTCAGCCTAAGCCCGTTTGAAGTGTAAGGTTTTATGTTTTACTCTAAGTATAAAAAGAAAAACCCTAGCTACATTTTAGAGGTCTTTGATGTGTTGTGTGTTGAATATCTTGTGAGATCTAGAGGTGTTTACCTTCATACACACTTAGGGTTATCAAGATCAAGATTCATGTCAAGAACTTGGTGATCGCTTCAGTTGCTACATAAAGAATTTAAAGAAGATTTGAAACCTTTGAGTAGAGTCTCAAAGTCATAAGTAGGAGTACTTGTGGTTGCAGTGAATCAAGGAAAGAAGTAGTCCGTGGACTTGGAGCTGTCACGTTGTTGGGGTAGTAAGTTTTCTACTCAAGGTAGCAATAGGATGTTAGTGGTTTAAGTCTTATTGTACAAACTTCAATTCTTTCTTAGTGAATATGTTTTACCTTGAGGATAGCTAGGTTAAATCCTCCCTAGGTTTTTTACTGGTTTGGTTTTCCTAGGTTATCATATCATTTGTTCTTTATATTTCCGCATTACTTACATGATATGATTTGAATGTGTTAACCTAGATCTGAATAATTTATCCAAATAATCACTTGACTAAATAACTAGATTAAACAACTTGTGTTTTAAGGGGTCTAAAAACATACAGTTAACTTGATAAGGCCATTTGCATTGGTTTTGCCATGTGGATCAACTTTATATATATATATATATATATATAATTTTGTGGAACAAGTAGTAAATAACATTTGATTAAGATAAAATTTGGTGTCTATATTCAACGCAACAAAAATATCTAATTCAATGCAATATGCAAAGAGTTTTGTCAAGTATATATTATATGGAAAGGTAAATGCATTAGTTTCATATATTAACTATTTATAGGTGGTGCACTAATTATTTATATAAATTTTATAATAATAATAATAATAATGCTATTTTTTCAATTCAATTGTATTTTCATAATCATCAATTTCAGTACTCTAAAGACATTCTCTTTTAAATTATGAGATATTATCTTTTATCTTATGGACTATATTTAATATTTATTATGCTAATGGTTAGGTTGTACTGGTACAAATATCACCCGCTATTAAATTTTTTTTTTTAATATTTCAATAGTTTTTCTTATAAAAAATAGTAATATTTAGCGTTCAATTTTATAGACAAAACAAAAAGAGAATAGAATTTTTATAGTAATTTGGTTATACTATTTGTGTTTATAAATTTGAAAAATGCATTATATAATGACTTATATAAATACGCATGTTTCATGTCTACTCATGAATGCAAATATCATTTTGGTAAAATAAAAATACAACTATTCTTCAATTATTTTTTTACATTCTTAATTGTGTATTATTACTATTATTTTTCTTTTGTTGGACTTTGTTTTATTTTTTGCAAAAGCAATTAAATTTGAGCAAAAATGTTATATTTCAAATCAATTTTTTCTAATGTAAATTTAATTATAAAAATGATAAAAAAATTCATGATGCTTAAATAATTATTGCACCAATTAAAATAATTAATATAACAAAATAAATGTATTTACCTTATTAGAAATCCTTTTAATTACATAGAATAAAGCCTGAAATGTAGGTTCCCCATATATATATAAATATATATATATATATATATATATATATTATACATGTCATTATTAAAAGGAGTTAAAAAATCTAAATGGTTAAGATTAATTTTGGTGAATTAACAAATATTTATTTATTTTATGACTTTTTGTGTCAATTTTTGTCAAAACAACTAAACATAAGGAAAAATGTCATATTCTAAATCAGTTCTTCTTTTTCTTATATACAATTTATTAAGATAATCATAAAAATTCCTTACAATTAACGTACAACATCTTCTTCTTCCTTTTCTTCTTCTTATAATTATATAAATGCATTTAATATAAAAAAATTAAAGCACAACTATAGATAAATAATATATGCATTTACTTCATTGGCTAATTCAATGAACTGATACTTTGATACAAATACAAACTTTGTTGAGGTGGAAGTCTAATTAAAGAATATCTCATAAAATACGACACATGATAGAACCTCTAACTCTTTCACATGAGGCCTCTGCTTATATATATAATGATTTTCTTTTTCTTTTTCCCTTTCTTCCATTCTAAACTCAAATCCTTAAAATCACCTTAAGATTGAAATTACCTCAAAAAACTTCCAAAGCTAATTGATCTACCTCCAAAACCTCTTAAATCACCAAAATATTCTCAAAATATTCAAAATGGTCAAAAAATATTCTCAAAACCTTAAAAATGACTAAAATATACGTAAAACCTTTGAAACCACCAAAATGACCCTAAAAACCACACACACACACACAAAATGACAGAACTGTTGTTGAAATACCCTCGAAGCCTTGCAAGTGCTCCCTAATACTATCAAAATGTTTGAAATATTCTTAAAACCTCTAATGATTAAAAACACCCCTAAAATTTACAAAAAACACACACACAAAAAAAAAAAAAAAAACCATTAAAAATTCAAATTGACAAAATAACCTTTGAACTTACAAAATGACCAAAATAACCTTGAAATTTCAAAATACCTCAAAAACTCCAATAATATTGAATATCCATGAAATCATAAAAAATGATAAAAATATGTTAAAACCATCAAAATCAAAATGATGAAAACATCTCTGAAATGACCATGATATGCATCAAAACTTGGGAATTGCCCCAAACTTTTAAATTTTGGCAGAAAAGTAACTTTTAAAATCCTCAAAGCAACCCACAATCTGTAGAACCACAAAAACCTTAACTGTGTTGCAAGTATAGTGATGCTTATAGTGCACTCGTTGTAATGGAACATTTTGTCTCTTTTATAATTCCTTAATTTTTATAAATGGTTAGGATTGCATGGGCATTTTGATCATTTTGAAGGTTTCATGAGTATTTTTTTAATTGGGGTGGTTTCTATCCATAAAATTGTTTTGTGGACATTATAAGTTCTTAGAGGTTTTAGAAGTTTCAAAAGATATTTCGATCATTTTGTATAATTCTAGAGTAGTTTCGATCGTGCAAGGAATTTTTGTATTTTGCAATAAATGGATCGGGTGGATGATGAATACTACTAACTATTTATTTAAATAAATAATTATATACCCAACCTATCCCATCCAAAGCCTTCCCCTTCCTGTCATTTTGACACCCCTAGTTTAAACTTTAAACCTCCAATTTTTATTTATTTTTGAAAAACGTAAACCATGTATTTTGTACATCGGGTGCTTTTATGCTTTTAACAAAGACAGCCAGAATAGCAGCATTGTTCTTCGTGGCTTCACGTCGGGTGCTTTCTCATGGTAATTAACAAATCAAGTATTTCAGCTCAAAATCCATAAACATTTTCCTGTATTACTAAAATTAGAGTTAATTTTATGAAGTGTCTGAAAGATATCTTAGACGTTGAAGTATTCCTGATAAAATAGATTTATATGGCATTTTACCTTTAATTAAGGAGCTTCATCATCTTCTGTCTTTCCTTTTAATACCATCAGCCTATAATGCGTCTCTAATACGATGATGACTATAGTTCATTGACAAGAAGGTGGGGCCAAGGAGGGAGAGAAAGTCCAAATTGCTCCAGAAAAGTCCAACATGAATTCAAATCCGAGAAAACTATAATCCGTGGAAAGAGTCTTGTGATTGTGAACATTAATTGGTTGTTTCATTGTTCCATTGAAAGGGGGAAAAAATTGAATGAGGTGTCGGGTCATACACGCTAATTTGATTTTATGGTTTTGTGGAGACAGGATGGGGAATCTAACGTTGGTTTTAGTTTCTACACATCTTTAGTCGTGGAGGGAGAGAAACATGTGTAGTGCGGAAAGACTAAGACTTTTAAGCAAGATAATTTCAAGAAGAAAAGGAAAATCTATCCACTTCAGTTTATACTTCTATACATTTTTTTTTTCCTTAAAAGTAGGTTACAATTTAAGTCTTCTTTCTTTATAGTAACAAAAATCATTATGTTTCACATTATCACTCATAGGCTAGGTTACGGAGATGAAAAGTTAGAAGGCACCCACTCCGTATGATTTATGAAACAGTCTTTGGGAAATTATTGATGACTATCTTATGTTATGCTCTTTTTCATCCAACATGTCATTGAATGTAATGCTTGAATTTAAACATGCTCAGCATGTGATATTATAGAAAATGAACTCTAATCTAATACATGATCAGATACATGATAATATTAATCAATTCACATCATCGGCAATCAATATGATATTCATGCTTTATAAAAAAAAAATGCTATTCATGCTCAATCATGTAAATTTAACAGGGTTCAGTTATACCTACATGCACCTCTTTCTAATGACATAATGAATTGATTAATTATGAATCACTTGTTGTATTTCACCTCTTTGGATTGATGCACTAGTCTTCCACTTTGAGTATTTTAGGAAGTTGTGCATGTTGATGAATGCAAGTTATTATATGATCATATCATGCTTGTGGAACATAAAATAAGACACTTTATGTTTCACTAATGATAACTTGTCATCTATTCATTTAACTTTTCTTATTAAATAAACAAAATTAAAAATTAAAAAAAAAATATCATACCATAATTGGTAGAGAATAAAATGGGACACCGTTAAGTAATGTGGGACACAGCTCCGTTAGGCCTCACCGACCGCCACTCAAAGAAGAGTTGTCCCCAGCTCTAAAACTATTTGTAGGACCTACACACAACTGGCATAATATTTGTCTGCTTTGGCAATCCTGTGAACACTTCATGGTTTTGTTCTTCTTCACATGACATAAAGTCTCGTGGGTAAATGTCTTGTGCCAATTAGTAAAGCATCCCTTTTGAACCAAGCTTGGGACACTCACTTAATTATGCGATGCGGTGGTGGGTGAGGCGTAACGAAGGTGAAGCATGCCAAGACTTTTGTTTTTCTTGATCCTATTCTACCGTGCATGTTATTTTTACTGCTTTTGGAAGAGGACGTACATGAGCATCAAAGGATAATAAATCCTGGAAGAATTTGTTGGTCGCATCTGCTGTGCTTGTTACATTTACAGTTCTAATAATAGGACGGACATCAAAGAATGTGAAACTCAATGGAAGGCTTTAAAATTATCTTTTTGTTCTCTCTTTTATTATCACTTTTAGGAGTTCCCACGGCACTAGATACTATAACTCCAACACTTTCAATTAGAGATGGTGAAAGTGAAACTATAGTATCAGCTGGTGGAAGCTATGAGCTGGGCTTTTTCAGCACCGGAAATTCGAAGAGCCGGTATTTGGGAATATGGTATAAGAAAATTTCTACTACTACAAGGACAATTGTATGGGTTGCTAACAGAGTTGTTCCCCTAACAGATACTTCAGGAGTTCTAACCATTGCCCACCCAGGAATTTTAGTCCACATCAATGGCACAAGTGGTATTGTTTGGTCATCCAATACAACAAGAACCACAAACAGCCCGGTTGGACAGCTTTTGGAATCAGGAAATCTTGTTGTGAAAGATGGCAATAATGAGAACTCGGATAGCTTCGTGTGGCAGAGTTTTGATTATCCATGTGACACCTTACTACCAGGCATGAAATTTGGAAGAAATCTAATAACCAGTCTTGATAGGTTTTGTTAGAGATATATTAGCCCATTAGTATAGGTTCAACCCTAATTCTACTTTGTGTGCAAGCCAAGTCTCCTACTTGTATTAGAAGTCTATTAGTCTAAGATTTAATCTACTATATATACACATGTTATGATTCATTGTAACACAGGATTTGTACTACACTCTAATATATTATTGATGTAGCCTTTTAGGGTTTCCTCTGTGAATGTAGGTTGTTAGACTGAACCACGTAACCCTCGTGTGTTATTGTGTTCTATATTTTATGCTTTCGCTTCCGCATCTATACTAGCATATTCAACATGGTGTATCAATGCTAATATTTTACATGGTATCAGAGCTACCTTCTTGTGGCCATGGTTTTCTGTCCTTACGGTATATTTAAGAGCAATCTTTGTCTTTCTCGGTATTTTTTCGCTACGTTCATCTTCTTTGGCTTCCTACTGCTGCCGTCAAAACTCTCCGTTATAGTCATGCCACCGTTAAAAGTCGCATCAACACTGCAAGACCATTGTCTTCCTCAAACTACAGTCACAGAGCCAAACTTCATTTAATGGATTTTCTCAATCTTATCAAATCTCAAGATTTTATCAAACTTCCATCTTGAGTTTAAGAGGGGGTGTTAGAGATATATTAGCCTATTAATATAGGCCCAAGCCTAATTCTACTTTGTGTGCAAGCCAAGTCTCATACTTGTACTAGAAGTCTATTAGTCTAGGGTTTAATCTACTATATATACACATGTTATGATTCATTGTAACACAGGATTTGTACTGCACTCTAATATATTATTGATGTAGCCCTTTAGGGTTTCCTCTGTGAATGTAGGCCGTTAGACTAAACCACGTAACCCTCGTGTGTTATTGTATTCTATATTCAACATGGTGTATCAATGCTAATATTTAACATGGTATCAGAGCTACCTTCTTGTGGCCATGGTTTTCTGTCCTTACGGTATATTTAAGAGCAATCTTTGTCTTCCTCGGTATTTTTTCGCTGCGTTCATCTTCTTTGGCTTCCTACTGTTGCCGTCAAAACTCTCCGGTATAGTCATGCCACCGTTAGAAGTCGCATCAACACTGCAAGACCATTGCCTTCCTCAAACTACAGTCATAGAGCCAAACTTCATTCAAGGGATCTTCTCAATCTTATCAAATCTCAAGATTTTATCAAGCTTCCATCTTGAGTTTGAGAGGGGGTGTTAGAGATATATTAGCCCATTAATATAGGCCCAAGCCTAATTTTACTTTGTGTGCAAGCCAAGTCTCCTACTTGTACTAGAAGTTTATTAGTCTAGGGTTTAATCTACTATATATACACATGTTATGATTCATTGTAACACAGGATTTGTACTACACTCTAATATATTATTGATATAGCCCTTTAGGGTTTCCTCTATGAATGTAGGCCGTTAGACTGAACCACGTAACCCTCGTGTGTTATTGTGTTCTATATTTTATGCTTTCGCTTCCACATCTATACTAGCATATTCAACATGGTGTATCAATGCTAATATTTAACATGGTATCAGAGCTACCTTCTTGTGGCCATGGTTTTCTGTCCTTACAGTATATTTTAGAGCAATCTTTGTCTTCCTCGGTATTTTTTCGCTGCGTTCATCTTCTTTGGCTTCCTACTGCTGCCGTCAAAACTCTCCGGTATAGTCATGCCACCGTTAGAAGTTACATCAACACTGCAAGACCATTGCCTTCCTCAAACTACAGTCACAGAGCCAAACTTCATTCAAGGGATCTTCTCAATCTTATCAAATCTCAAGATTTTATCAAGCTTCCATCTTGAGTTTGAGAGGGGGTGTTAGAGATATATTAGCCCATTAATATAGGCCCAAGCCTAATTCTATTTTGTGTGCAAGCCAAGTCTCCTACTTGTACTAGAAGTCTATTAGTCTAGGGTTTAATTTACTATATATACATATGTTATGATTCATTGTGACACAGGATTTGTACTACACTTTAATATATTATTGATGTAGTCCTTTAGGGTTTTCTCCGTGGATGTGGGCCGTTAGGCTGAACCACGTAATTCTCGTGTGTTATTGTGTTCTATATTTTATGCTTTCGCTTCTGCATCTATACTAGCATATTTAACATGGTGTATCAACGCTAATATTTAACAGGTTTTTATCATCTTGGAAAAATACAGACGATCCTTCTTTAGGTTAGTTTACACTACACTTAAGTTTTCATGGATTTCCACAGGCACTTGTCATAAAGGGACAGAGAGTGATTTACAGGCTAGCGTCATGGGATGGTTCTGGTGTTGTAGGGATTATTCCTTGGGCTCTATCCATTTCAGCAAAAGGAAATGAATTTGAGATGAATGGTAATGACGTATATTACTACTTTTCGAAACCAAATAGCGGGGCTTTTGCAAGAATTGTTCTAAACCCGTCAGGCATTTTACAAGCCTATCTGTGGCGGATTTACATAACGGTACCAGTAGATCAATGTGATTCTTATAACTTATGTGGTGCATATGCTATATGCAATATGAAAATCGCACCCACATGCACATGCTTGGAGGGATTTATACCCAAATTTCCAAAGAGTTGGAATGTGCTAGACTGGACTGAAGGCTGTATTAGAAGCATTCCTTTGGCCTGCAATAATAGTGATGGACTTTGTTTGAAAAACTGCTCTTGTGTGGCATATGCAATTTCAAATTTTAGCGGAGGAGGTAGTGGCTGCTTGTTATGGTTTGGTGGCCTAATTGATATGAGAATGATCGCAGACAGTTTGCATGACGTTTTTATACGGGCGGCGGCTTCAGAACTTGGTATGTACTAGCCTTTGATTCTTGCTTTACAAAATTATAGAATATTTTGAAAGTATAATAAAAGTATGCTCTGTCTTCTTATATGAATAGTGGAAAGAACCCTTAGGTGAACAGTGTCTACATTTATGAGGTGGGAGTGCCATTTATACTCCCATGGTATTCTATAACTATCCATTTCAAGTTTTTAACTATACAGCAGTGTTTTGTTATTCCTAGTGATTTTGGGGTGCAGTGGGTCATAGGATCTAATCTTGCGAACGTACTTTAGTAGTTTTTCATTCTGTGCTATGTTTTCCAACTCTTTTCATATATTCCAGATCAAATTAAGAAGAAAATGCACTCTAGTGAAAAGAGAAAAAGCGTTATACTCAAGAAAATGCACTCTAGTCACAGGAATGGTAATACTAGGACTCATCATGCGTATACTCAAGAAGAAAGTTCGAAAACAAGGTAAAAGAACCTAACATGGCATAGTATCATAGTTATTGCGTTAACAAGAAATGGCCAATGAGAACCCCACAAATTTTTTTTTCTAACTACAAAGAATGCATCAGATAATTAGGTGACCTGGTCGGTTGTTTGGTTCTGAATGCATCACAAGTCCATCTCTTAATTTTCAGGATCTAGAAAAAGAGGTTGCAGAATGAATAACATCAACGAGGATGGGGAGGTGGATCTGGAATTGCCAGTATTTGACTTGACTTTAATAGTTAATGCCACTCATAACTTTCAAATGACAAGAAGTTGGGAGAAGGTAGTTTTGGACCTGTTTACAGGGTAACATAATTATATTCCAGTTAAGATGAGCCTTCTTATAATACAAAATATCATAACTTTTGTTAATAACGGTTCTTCTTAGGGCACATTGATGGAGGGGCAAGAAATAGCATTGAAGAGGCTTTCAAAGAATTCAGGGCAAGGAGTTGTGGAGTTCAAGAATGAAGTTAAATTAATAGCCAAACTTCAACACTGGAATCTAGCAAAACTCCTTGGGTTTTGCATTCAAGGAGATGAAAAAATGTTAATTTATGAATTCAATCCCAACAAAAGCTTAGACTTCTTTATTTTTGGTTTGAAACTCCTTGCACATTTTTTTTCTAGTCTTATCATTCTCAAATTCTGACTCCTTTTAAAGGGATTCAGTCAGACATGGAACTAACGTAAATGAACATTTATCAGATAAAACACGAAGCAAATTGCTTACTTGGCATATGCGCATGAATATTGTTGGTGGAATTGCTCGAGGGCTGCTTTATCTTCATCAAGACTCTAGACTATGGATTATCCATAGAGATATTAAAGCCAGCAACATTTTGTTAGACAGGGATATGAACCCAAAAATTTCAGACTTTGGCATGGCCAGAACATTTTGGGGAGATCAAACTGAGGCAAATACTGAAAAAAATTGTTGGGACGTAGTAAGTATGCCATTTCTTGTTTCATGATTTATTTTGCCTTGTCTGAAAACTCGATTTCACTTGAACTTGATTTCATTTGCAGTGGTTACATATCTCCTAAATATGCAGTTGATGGGCTCTTCTCAATCAAATCTGATGTCTTTAGCTTTGGTGTCATAGTATTAGAGATAGTAAGTGGAAATAAGAACAGGAGATTTTATCACGCAAACCACACCCATAACCTTCTTGGACCATGTAAGAATAAAGAAATTTTACTAAATAACCACAAACTTCTTGGACGTGTATGATTAAGAAAGAAATTTGACTATGTAGCACGTTAATTAACATGTGGTAAAAGTTGAAGTTGCACTTCACTTAGAACCTGAGTTGTATTTCCATTTTGAAGTAAAGTAAGATCCTAGTAATTAAAAAATTGGACTGCTTTAGTAAATTTGACAACCTCTAACAAATCAGAGAGGACTCTTCAACTACAACTCTGCAACCGACAATTTTTTGTGTGTTTTAGGCATGGAGACTATGGATTGAAGAGAGACCTCTAGAGCTAATGGATGAAGTGCTAAATGACTCCTTCACTTTGTCAGAGGCATTACGATGCATGCACGTGGGTCTATTATGTGTGAAAGGCCAGACATGTCATGCGTGGTCCTAATGCTAGGGAGTGAGAGTTTATTGCCTTCACCAAAGCAGCCAGGTTTTTATACAGAAAGGAATCTGCCTGAAGCAAATTCTTGTTCTGCAAACGAAGTGAGCTTTTCATCATTGGCGGCACGGTAGACTAGTCACTACAAAAAAAAGAAAAAAAAGGAGAGGGTTTTCTTTTGAATAAAGTGACAAGATAAAGACTTATGCAGGTAAGTTAATTGTAAAGTTGTCACCTCTTTGCCCTGCCTACTAGTTCCCCACAGTGTAAGTTTGATATGAGATTAAAAGTTTGAATAATCATCTATTGCACCCTCTACATTATTTATATTACAAGGCAGATCAGTATTCTAGTAATAATGAATGGAGAAATGGAGGGTTTACCTTTTGTTTCTATTTATGTACGGTTGTGGTTGGATTGGGACTGTTAAGGTGATGAACAGGTGTATGCTGCTTGATGACTTATTTGTGCTAAATCCAAAATGAGTGGTTTAACAGGACAAGTCATTAAATACCAACTAGTGTATTTGTTTCGCTCTTAAACGCATGCAATTAATGGGTATCTAATATCCTACAATCTATCTGGCATGTTTTAGGCTTGAGGGTTTTTTTTAGGCTTCAAAGGGAATCAATGACATGATATAATTCTATAAGATAATGCAGTGTTGTTTCTGAAGTACAAATTTTCATTTAGGAAATTAACATTTTTCCAATTAAGCACAGTAAACAATGTTTTCTTTTCCTATCTGAAATGTAAAAATTTATTAATTGGGAATCAAATAGAATAGTTCCAATTGAATATATTTTCAACAACAAAACGCATACATAAATTAGTATGAACACTATTGCGTGAGTCACTACAGCAACAATTTTGGTTTGATCCTCACATTGTGAAAACTGGAATTAATGACCATTGTATGTGGTGCACTCCAACTCTCCATAAATACATTGAAACATGCTTTATACCAAGCCAGGAGAAAAGCAGCCCCAGATGTAACCATAACTTGGAAACAGGGTATTGGCGACATAATGAGCAGAATGGAGGAGTTCTGCCTGGAAACGTCTAATCTCATCCTTTTCGTATGTCTGCCCAGGTGCGTGAAAAATTGCAATATGGATAAACCGTATGTTCTCATCTTGTACAGCGTGATCACCAACCATCATAGACCGGATGTCGAGGCATGCCAGTCCTCACATAACAAAAATATCTATTCCCCATGTGAAGTAGGCCTTGATGAGGATTGCAATTGTGGAGGAAAATTTACAAAAGCATCCTTACGCATCTCCTCTGAGACAAAATGAAGGTGGTGATTTTTAAACAACCTTGCAGGCTTAAACAAACTTCTTATATGATGGACCTTCTTTGCTTCCTCTTCTTCTTTCACCTTTTCCTCCTCCTCCTCCTCTATCTCCTCTATCTGCTCCTCTTCCTCCTCCCCTTCTTCCTCCTCCTCTATCTCCTCCTCCTCTACTAATGGGGCTATCGCAGCTATACAGTTGTAGTAACATCCATAAAGGGTATTCTCTACAAACTCTGTCTTACCCCAGAAATTATCAAGATAGTGAGGGATGCTTGCGTATTTTATCCATCGATATGTGTCAAGATCGAAAAAATAGAGGCGTCGTTTTCCCTCCCACTACAATGCTACAAGGACAGCCTTCCTTCCCACAACAGTATGCCCAACCCATCTCGTGTTCACAATCCTTATGGGGGGATTGGCAATTTGGTCCACTTATCATCTATAGGATCATAGACCTCAAAGTAAGCAAAATTTTTAAGATCTAAATCTTTCATCTTACATATGTCACTAATACTCATTTTGATTGTGCTTCCAACCTAGTCATGGCAAAATGGGCGAGTTGGGTCGGGTTCGGGTCAGGTCAAACAGGTCACGGGTTAAAATAGGTCATTTTTAAACAGGTCAATTGGGTTGTGGGTCGAGTCGGGTTGACCCGTATTTTTTATTATTTTTTTTCAATTACAAAAACAAATCAATGACAACTTGTTTAGAGAGAATGAATAAAATTAGTTAAGCAAATGAATTGCATTTAATGTCACTTGTTAATATGATAATATCCTTCCAATTTTGACAGTTTTGACTTTTGAGTACAACAAAAATTATTTATATCATAAATTCATGATGAAAAAAGTCTTCAATATTAATAGTTCATTGCCAAAATGCATATAATTACAAGTTTACAACTTTAATAAAGAGATAGATCTTAAAACTAACATAACAAGTAAGCTAGCAAAGTAGCAAGTTGTCGGTCTTCTTAAGTGCACATGTTCCTGTTGCATTTAAAATAATAATAAAGTTAGATTACTTAGAAAGATAAACTAAATAAAAAATGATTTAAAAATAAACATAACATATTAAGTAAAGAAGAATAAGTAAATATTTTATAAGAATTACATCTCAATCTCAATCTACTCAATGTTGGTAGCAGATTCAGCACTGCAAATATTCATACTTGCAAATTGTAGCTCAAGTTGGCCAATTTCGTCAGCATCTTCATCTACAATATAATATTTTAATATAACTTAATGTACCATAAAAAAAAATCAATAAATAATTAAAATTGTATAATTATGACTATATTTTCAGGTTTCACCGTTGTAGGTTTGTTTGTATAATTGTATTGTGCATTTTGTGCTTTGACTTTTGGACAATGGAGTGAATTGAGTGATGGACTACAACTAGCAAGCAACATTGGATGAGATTTTTTTTTTTTTTTTTTAATGGTTGTGACTGACGGCCTTGGCCCTTGCCCCTTGTGTAGAGTGTAGTGTTGTGAATTGTGAATTTGTGACGTCTTGTCTACTGTAAAGCACAGTAGCACTGAAGTTTTTCTTAATTTTTGTGATAAACATTGAATATATAATATATTATTACTAGTTTTGGTACTTTGGGCTTTATGCACATAGTATCAGGACATAATTTATAAATAATAAAAAAAAAATTGCGAATTTTTTTAACGGGTTGGGTCATGGGTTATTCGGGTCGGGTTGGGTTGACCCGCAAAAAAAATCAGGTTGGGTCACGGGTCAACCCGTTTTTGCTTTGGGTAAAAAAAAATCGGGTTCCGGTCAGGTATTTTTCGAGTGGAGTCGGGTCGGGTTAGAAAATTCTGACCCGTATTGCCATGTCTATTCCAACCATGTAAATCTTCCCATTAGCCACAAAGGCCTTGGGGTTGGCCTTTCCATTGTTCATCGGGGTACTGCATTCTAGCAACTTATCCAACAAAGAATCACCTGAACTACCAATATTGGATAGGTCTAGAATGTAAACCTCCCTTGAGAAAACATCTTGTTCCACATTCTTAAGCTTCTTCTTTACATCTTCATCAATGTGTGGGTCATCAATATTGAATTTGCCGCCAAAAGAGTACAATTTGGAGCCCAAAGAAACGCAACACATGCTGTCAGGGTATTCTCCGGTTTTAAGTTGAAGGATTGGGGAAAGTTTACTCATTTTGGTGACTTGGGTGGCTTTTGTTGGGGGAATAGGAGGAAGTTTTGGAACTTCAATCTCATACAAGGTATACATGATTGGGCTATATGAGTGCCAGAAATATAAGTACAGCTTGTTCCTGCTTCTCCAATTTTGCTGTTGATGGTATTGGCCGTGGATGTGATTTTGATGGCAGTAACTTGGTTAAGGATTCCCTTAATTTCAAAGCCCTAAATTTCGAAGCCCTAAATTTTGAATTAAAAAAATAAAACCCCCTTGTTTGATTTGATAAATTAAAACAAAATAAAAAATTGTTATTAAAAAAAAAAAACAAACAATTAAGGGGAACAACGTCCTTCCCCTTCCCCTGAAATCAAAACAAAAAAACCCAATGAAGTTAGTTTTTCACTTTTTTATTACTAAATTAAAAAAAAAAAAAAACCCATATAAACATTTTTTTTTATCGCTTCATTATTTTTTTTTTCTTTGTCTCTTTATCTCTTTTCCTCTTTGTCTCTTTACCACCTACAACTACCAAATAAACAATAGATTTTTTCCCGTTTAGAGCTACAATGAACTTGTAAAGATAGCAGTTTACTGTTCACAATTTGCAAAAAAAAAAGAAAAAGATATACTACCATCATTGTAGCTTGCTTTTTAGTATTTGGTGTTAAAACTAAACCTCTCACATGTTTCCATCTCTCTCTTTTGCTTCTCTCACTCTTAGCCTCACCACACCTCTACTCATCACACCGTTGAACATCTCTCTTTGATCTACGAGTTATGGGTTTTTTTGGGGTTTGTTTGTTTTTGTGGGATGGGTTTTGAGAAGTGAATGTGGTGGGTTGTTGGTTGTTTGTGGTGGTGGTTTTGTTGTATTGTTGCTATGAGTTTTTCTGTTTTGTGTGTGGTTATAGGTTGATTTTGATTGGGGTGTGGTGGCTAATTTTGTTGATCTTGGTGATTTTGGTTATGGCAATGAGTTTGGATTTGCGAGTTCTGATTTAGAGGTGGATTTGGAAGTTGTTGTAAGGGTTTTATGGGCTCTTGCATCCTTTTTTTTTTTGGTAGAAATCACAATGGCCTTTGGTTATGGGTGGTTATGAGACAATGACCTACTTCATCTATTGCCACGTTTTTAAAGAAACTATAGAATTTCAACTTATGTAATTCATTAACTAGAATCCACATTTGTTTCCATCTAAACAACGGAAATACCATCATAAGTTCAACTTTTAGAGAAAAACTAGATAATTTCACATGCGATGCATAGATACTTTGCAAATTTATTTGAAATAATTTTTATGTTTTAGACCTATTTATATTACACATTTTGTTGTATAATATTTATGTTTTACCACAATATTGTGGAATGCTTTGAAACTCAATTTTCTTAATTCATATTTTATATAAAACATTTGTCATAGAATTGGTTTCCGAATATTGAGTGAAATTGCTCTGTTAATCTAAATTATTGAAGTTAGAACAATCAAGATTTTTGGACATTTCTAGCAGACTAAAATATTATATTATTGATTAAGAAAGACTATGTAGCATGTTAAGTAACATGTGGTAAACATTGTAGTTGCTCTTCACTTAGAACCCAAATTGTATTGCCATTCTGAAGTAAAGACTAAAGTAAGATGCTATTAATTGAAAAAATGGACTGCCTTAGTAAATTTGACAACCTCTAACAAAGATAATTATACTGCCACCTCATGCCATGATCTTTAGCTCTCTCAAAAATCTAACAAAACAGAGAGGACTCCTAACTATTCCAACTCTGCAGCCGACAACTTTTTTGTGTTTTAGGCACGGAGACAATGGATTTAAGGGAGACCTCTAGAGCTATTGGATGAAGTGCTAAATGACTCCTTCACTTTGTCAGAGGCATTACGATGCATTCACGTAGGTCTATTATGTGTGTAAAAACAACCTAGTGATAGGCCAGACATGTCATCCGTGGTCCTAATGCTGGGGAGTGAGTTTATTGCCTTCATCAAAGCAGCCAGGTTTTTATACAAAAAGGAATCTGCCTGTAGCAGATTCTTGCTCTTCAAATTTAGTGAGCTTTTCTACGTTGGCGGCATGGTAGATGAGTCACTACAAACTGTTAGTGTATAGCTTAGACTAGTTTAGCCCATTGGGCTTAGCCCAATATACTATACTTATAGTTTACTCCTTTTACTTGTACTGCATACATACCTAGCCTATATAAGGCTCTCTATTGTACATTATTATTTACACATCAATATACAGACTATTCAGTCTTTCTCTCTCACTTTATATTGTTAACATGGTATCAGAACCATTCCTCTGACTTTCTGGTTCCTGTGGACATCTCCGGCGTTCTTCCGCTGCCCCTCGCCTTCATCCAGTCTTCACTGTCAGAAGTGAGCCACCGCCGTCACGACCACAGTACTGCAACACTCGGATATCAACGTTTTGTGCATTCAACTGCCAAAGAACAGTCATAGAAAGACAGAACAGCCAATCCTGAGAAAAACCTAACCAACAACGGCCAGAAACTACATCACACGTGCCTCCACGCGCCGGCTGAAGTTTCTGTCTCACGAGCTTGCGCTCCACGCGCCGCCACGTGCCGCCACGCACCGCCAGTACCTACCACGCGCCCCCACACGCCAATCCACTCTCACTCACGTGCCACACGCGCCTGCTGCTGCTTCTCTTCCTACCACGTTAGCCCTAGGTGACTTCACACTTCCACGTCAGCACACGTCATCAGTTGACCGTTGACTTTGACCGTTGACCGTTGACTTTGACCATAGTCAAAATTTTTCAACAGGACCTGTTTTGCTCAGTTTTTCGCGTAGATTCCGATTTTGAGCTCCGTTTTTGCATTTGAGGTCTCTAAATCCCATTTTTTGGTCATTTTCTTCATTATGGCTCAACAAAATGAACGAAATATCATCCGTCCTATCACTATTATATTGGATGGTCCTACTAGTTATCATGCGTGGTCTTAGAATATGACTGTCTTTCTCAAGGGTCGTAAACTGTGGAGATATGTGACTGGTTCAATTCCTAAGCCAGTACCAAACCCTAAGTCTAAAGCCACAACTGCTGAAGAGTCTTCGAAGACTGCTGTTACAACAGATGATTATGAAGAACGCCTAGAGGAATGGGAGAGTATTCAAAGTAAGATCTTGTCTTGGTTTATCAATACCTCTATTCCCTCCATTCATAATCTTCTTCCTCGTCTTAAGACTGCTGAAGCTGCTTGAAAATTTTTGGCTGATCGCTATAATTGCACTAATGATTCAAGCTTGGAGTTCCACATTGAATCAAAGCTCTATCAAATGCGTCAAGAGACAGGTCAGTCTATTTCTGATTTCTATTCTTAGACTTCTACTATGTGGGAACAACTCTCTGTTGCAGATCCTCCACTGGTGTGTTCTAAGGACATTGAGCTCTTTGTCAAATATCAGGATCGTCGTAAATTTATGTACTTCATGATGGGTTTACGTGAGGATTTTGAGCCTACTAGGGTTTCTCTGCTTAGCCGGTCTCCTACTCCTTCTCTTGATGCTGCAGTCAAGGAGCTCATTTCTGAGGAGAACCGTCGGCCTACTTATCACATGTCATTATCTGATCATGTATTGGCTACACCCTCTCCACAGCCTCCCATTGCTGCATTCACTGCTCCTTCACGAATAAACCCTGGGCGTCCCAACTCTCAGTCTTCCAAAGGTACTCGCTGCGAGTTTTGCCGTAGCAAAGGTCATGACATCTCTGTTTGTCGCAAACTGCAGAAATTTGTGCAAGAGCATAATAAGGCTTCTCTTCCTTGGGCAGCTGCTGTATGTCCTTCAGATTCATCGGTTCCTACAGGTCCATCTTTGACTTCCTCACTTACTACGGTTGATGTTGAGGCAGTTGTTCAACAGGTTTTATCCCGCACTTCCACTGCCCTTTCTGTCACCTCAGGTAAACAACCTTGGTTCTTTGATACTGCATGTTGTAACCATATGACTCCTGATGAATCCCAATTTTCTAATAAGGCATCCTTAGAATATCCAATCACCATTTACACTGCTGATGGAACTCCTATGCCTGTTAGTCATAAAGGAACAATCTCTTCTCCTAGTCTATCCCTTAATGACACTTTTCATATTCCAAGGTTATCCCTTAATTTTCTTTCTGTTGGTCAACTTTGTGAATTAGGCGTAGGTCTTTTATTTACTAATCATGGTGTGGATGTGCAGGATCCCCGGACGGGTCAAGTGCTTGGGACAGGCCGTAAGGTTGGTCGCATGTTTGAGGTTCATGACTTGAAGATTCCTTCACAAGTTGTATCTGCAGCTGCTACCAATACCACCTCCTCACCTGATCTATGGCATGCTCGTCTTGGTCATCAGTTGTTAGCTTCTCAAGGTCATTTAGGTTCAGTTCAGTTTCAAAAATTTGATTGTACTTCCTGTTATTTTGGCAAACAAACAAAATTGCCCTTTAATAAAAGTGACTCCTTTTCTTCTACCCCTTTTGATCTTATACATTCTGATATTTGGGGTCTTGCACCTGTTCCCACTGAGGGGGGATCTAAATATTTTGTCATATTTGTGGATGATTTTTCTCGATATACTTGGATTTATCTGCTTCACCATAGGTCTGAACTTGTGTCTATTTACCAAACATTTCATAAAATGATTGAAACACAGTTCAATCGCATCGTTAAAGTCTTTCGATCAGATAATGCTCAAGAATATAATGATAAATCTTTCTTATCTTTTTTAGACAGTCATGGTACTCTTCCTCAGCGGGCTTGTCCTTACACCTCTCAACAAAATGGTCGTGCAGAACGAAAATATCGTCACATTCTTAATGTTGTCCGCACCCTTCTCATTTCTGTCTCTCTTCCTGAGCGCTTTTGGGGTGAGGCTGCACTCATTGCTGTGTACACCATTAATCGTATTCCTTCACCAACTACACACAACAAATCACCATTTGAGCTTCTTTATGGTCAAACTCCTGACTACTCCTCCTTTCGGGTTTTTGGTTGTGCTTGCTTTGTCTCTCTTCCTCCTCATGAACGAACAAAGCTCCAGCCTCGTACTCGTCTCTGTTGTTTCCTTGGTTATGGTGTGTCTCAAAAGGGGTTTCGCTGCTATGATCCCATTTCTCATCGCCTTCGTGTCTCCCGTCATGTTGAGTTTTGGGAACATCGTTCTTTCACGAGTCTTCAGCAGTTTCCTGCATCTCCTTCCTCAAAGTCTCCCATTTTTACTGATCTTTTCCTCCCTCTCTATCCTGAACTTGTGGAGGATTCTTCAACATCGACTGCCTCTCCAGATGACTCATCTCCGGTTCTGTCTCCGGCATATGACCTGCCTATCTTGGATCCTGTGGCACCACCCTCTCCTGAGTCACCTATTGGTCCTGAACTTCGTCGTTCCACTCGGGTAAGCATTCCTCCCCTTATCTTACTGATTATCACTGCTCTTTTGCTCTTGCCACCCTCTATGAACCTCACACCTATCGTGAGGCCCATACTGACCCTCTTTGGCAGCAAGCTATGAACGAAGAACTAGATGCCCTTCATAAGAATAACACTTGGGATATGGTTGATTTGCCTCCTGGTTAGTCTATAGTAGGTTGTAGGTGGGTTTACAAGATCAAGACCAAGGCTGATGGATCTGTTGAACGATACAAGGCTCGCCTAGTTGCCAAGGGCTTTACTCAGGAGTATGGTATTGACTATGAGGAAACATTTGCTTCTGTTGCTCGCCTTACATCTGTCAGATGTCTCATTGCTATGGCTGCTATTCGCCGTTGGCCTCTTTATCAAATGGATGTGAAGAATGCTTTCCTTAATGGAGACCTCCATGAAGAAGTGTACATGCAACCACCCCCTGGCTATCCAAATTCAGGCAGCCAAGTTTGTCGCATTCGTCGTGCTCTTTATGGCCTTAAGCAGGCTCCTCAAGCTTGGTTTGAAAAGTTTAGCTCGGTTGTTGCTCAGCATGGTTTCACTTCGAGTCCTCATGACACCGCTCTCTTTGTCCGAAGATCCTCTGCTGGTATCACTCTTATTCTTCTTTATGTTGATGATATGATTATTACTGGAGATGATTCTGCAGGTATCCGCTCTCTTCAGCAGTTCCTTAGTCAACATTTTGAGATGAAAGATCTAGGCACTCTCAGCTATTTTCTTGGGCTTGAGGTTACCTCATCCTCTGATGGATACTATCTTTCCCAGGCTAAATATGCTTCTGATCTTCTCTCCAAAGCCGGTATCACCGACAACAAGACTATTTCCACTCCTTTAGAATATAATGCAAAGCTCACAACTTTGGATGGTGAACCTATATCCGATGCTACTCGCTATCGTCAGTTGGTTGGCAGTTTGATCTATCTCACTGTTACTCGTCCGGATATTTCACATGTCGTGGGTATGGTTAGTAAGTTCATGGATGCACCTCGTTCTGTCCATTATGCTGCTGTTCTTCAGATTCTCCGATATGTCAAAGGCACACTTTATCATGGTCTGCATTACTCCTCTCGATCTTCCCTCGAGCTTCATGCTTATTCAGATGCTGACTGGGTAGGTGATTCGATTGATTGATACTCTATCACAGGTTTCTGTTTCCTGTTAGGTACTTCTCTTGTCTCGTGGCGCAGCAAGAAGCAAGATGTGGTTTCCCGTTCCAGTACTGAGGCAGAGTATCGTGCCCTTGCTGACACCACTTGCGAGCTTGTTTGGCTTCGCTGGCTCTTGGCTGACATGGATGCTCTGCAGCGCACTGCCACTCCTCTTTATTGTGACAATTGTAGTGCTATCTACATTGCTCATAATGATGTCTTCCACGAACGCACCAAGCATATTGAGATCGACTGCCACATCACTCGCCAGCATCTAAAGAAAGGAAATCTCAAGTTGTTCTCCAACTTCTCTGCTGACCAGCCTGCTGATATCTTTACCAAGACTCACCCGCCTGGTCGTCTTCGAGATCTTATATCCAAACTCCCGTTGGCTTCTTCCTTGCCACCTCGAGTTTGAGGGGGGATGTTAGTGTATAGCTTAGACTAGCTTAGCCCATTGGGCTTAGCCCAATATACTATACTTGTAGTTTACTCCTTTTACTTGTACTGCACACATACCTAGCCTATATAAGGCTCTCTATTGTACATTATTATTTACACATCAATATATAGGCTATTTAGTCTTTCTCTCTCACTTTATATTGTTAACACAAACAAAGGAGAGGGTTTTCTTTTGAATAAAGTGACAAGATAAAGAATTATGCAGGTAAGTTAATTGTATAGTTGTCACCTCTTTGCCCTGCCTACTAGTTTGCCACACTGTAAGTTTGATATGATATTTGCCAACATGTATTGCTTGAGCACCTAGATGCATGAGTAATCATCTATTGCACCCTCTACATTATTTATATTATATGGCAGATTAATATTCTACTAATAATGAATGGAGAAATGGATTGTGAAATGGAGGACTTATCTTTTGTTTCTATTTATGTACGATTGTGGTTGGATTGGGATTGTTAAGGTGTTGAACAGGCGTATGCTGCTTTTTTTTTTTTTTTTTTTTTTTTTGAGAAAGAAGCTAGCATTTATTAAAATCAAATTGTGGCTGAATCAACCACTACAAGTTGGCGAATATCTGGTGGTACATCTTCCATCCAGACAATTAAATTAGGCTGCTTGATAGCCCATCGTGCCAGTGCGTGTGCAACATTATTCCCTTGGCGATGTACATGAGTAAAACTAAGGAAATTAAAGGAGTTTTGTAAGCTTTTAACAACCTGAATCAACAGGCGTATGCTGCTTGATTACTTGTTTGTGCTAAATCCAAAATGAATGGTTTAACAGGTCATGTCGTTAAATACCAACTAGTGTATTTGTTACACAATTAAATGCATGCCATTTATGGGTATCTAATATCATTCACACCATCTGGCATGTTTTAGGCTCGAGGCTTTTCTTTAGCTTCAGTGGGAATTAATGACATGATATTTTTCCATATGATAATGCAAAGTTGTTTCTGAAATACAGATTTTCATTTAGAAAAAAAACATTTTCCCAACTAAGCACAGTAAACAATGTTTTCTTTTATAATCTGAAATGTAAAATTTGATAATTGGGAATCTGGTAGAGAAGTTCCAATCATTGAATATAACTAGTAAGTTTCCCGTGCGATGCACGGATAATGTTATAATGTTTTATATAAATTTGTTTTTGGAAAATATTATACATATATTATAGTATATTTATTATAAAACTTTATAAGTAATGAGTTCATCATAAAAAGTAACAATTATAAATTGCACACATATATCTATTATAATTATTTTGTTCAAGTAATGAGCAATAATGAAAACAACTTGGAGTAATATTGTATAATAAAAGTTGATAAAAGCATATTAATTCATTCTATATTATTGATTTTTATAATGTGATGTAATAAAAAGCTTCATTACGAAATTTTTTTCTTCAATGCTTTGTTATTGTGGTATGGTGACGCTTGTCATCATCAGTTTCTCCATCTTCATCATTTGAAATTTAGTTCGTCCATATTTGTTCAATTTTTGAGCTTTCATCATTTTTCCCTTTTGTTGCATCATTTGTTTTAATTACTAATGAATTGGCACCGAGAGATTCTTGATTAGATCTTACAAAGTTTGGACTTGGTTGCTAAGATTTTTCGTAGGTATTTGCATTTATATTAAATTTCAATGATGTGAAAGTTTTTTATAAATTTTTTATTTTTGTTAATTTTGGAATAGTGTAGCAAAAAGAATTAATATAGCATGTCGAATTATGTTTTTCTTTTTTTTCCTTCCATACCTTTTTATCATTTGAAGGTGCATCAAAAATCTTAGGAACTATGTAATTTTCAAAACCATCTTTTAGATTGAATTCATTCAAATGAAGTAGAGAAATCCATTTTTTTCCTAATTTTTTTTTTTCCAAATCACGTGGGATTCCTTTTCCAATATCAATATTTTTACAATAATTTAAATAAGTTGTACCTTAGTTTATTTTTTAGCAAGATCTCGATCTTGTAGATTTATTTAGGATTTTCTCGGCATCTCGACCAAATATCACAAACTTTGTTTTGTTAGTTGCATTAAAAACTTCAATTTGAATCTTGTATTTGAAGTAGTTTGCAATTGTATATATATAGTAGTTATAGTAAGACAAATATATTATAAATATTTGGAGAGTATGTAGTTAATGTGAGTGCCTCTAACTTTGGGATAGAAAGATTTATTTTTGTTTTACATTTTGCACACCAAAATGATCCTGCTTGTAATTTGACATTCCTTTCACAAAGTACGCACAAAATGTAATACCAACCCATTGTTGTATCAATGTTACTTATTATTGCAATACCCTAGCAATTCACATCTTGCAATGAACTTTGAAATTAATATGTATTATTTTTTTAATGTAAATAATATGATGTATTATTATTTTTTTACACAAATGATGAGTATAATTTGAAATAATTAACGAACCTGTTTCATAGGATCTCATTCAATGCATTTTATCTTTACTATTGTCTTCATATTATTTAAAGATAAATCCTTCTATGAAAATTGTTTTGCATGTATTTTTGGTATTTCTTGTATAGGATCAAGTTTTTGACCATTCCTATCATTGAATTTTTTTTAAAGAAAATATTAAGTTAATGGCATTTTGTGAGATAGTATATGCTATTTATTAGACTTTTTTGTTATTACAAATTTTAGAAATATGCACTTGTCAATTATTTCAACAACCTGAGGGATCTCAAGATTTATATATATTTTTGTTGCACTAGTCGATGATAGAGAATTTTTCTGCATGAATTGCATAGAATATTATTAATAGACAAAAGCATATTGAATTGAAATTGGGTAAAAATGAAGAGATATTTCATGAGAATGAGATTTTCTAAAAGTATCATCTATACGTGGGGGAGGAAGAAGAGAGTTTGGGCCTGAGTTTTTCATAAGGTTTTGTCTACTTTTAAAAGGTAACCCATTTTATAATGAATAACTTTTGGTCTAATTGATCTAATTGTCAAGAACAGTTCATATCAATATAATGGTAAAAATAAGTTACTATCATTTATTGGGTAACAGAAAAAAAAAATGCTAAATTTATATAATAATAAAAATAAGTTACTATGATTTATTGGTTAACAGTAAAAAAAACTTAATGAATAAAGGTAAAAAATGTTAAATGCAATAAGTTACTATAATCTATTAGGTAACAGTAAAAAAAAACTTAATAAAAAGAGGTAAAAAATACTAAATTTATATAATAGTAAAAATAAGTTACCATGATTTATTGGATAACAATAAAAAAAAAAAACTTAATGGAAAAAGGTAAAAAAGGTTAAATGTAATATTAAAGCGCCACGTGGCAAGACCTCATGCACTCTCACATGAGGTCTTTGCTTTTATATATACTAGAAAACAAAACATAACCAGTTCAAGAAAACTAAACAAAACAGAACTCAAGAAATTGGGGGAAAAAAAAGAAGGAAATTAGGGAAAAAGGCAGCCAAACTTTAAACCTTGATTGAGTAATGCAGCAAAATAGTATTTAACAAAGTCTTAAAAGGAAGCTACAACCTATTAAGAAAATCAACCCTTAATGGACATATATAATAAATATAACTTCTGTTAACAGAGTATGTTAATAGAAAATCAATACAAATTCAGCCCTCTACCTTCTTTTTATCTCTTCATTGGGTTGCGAAGCAAAATTTTCAATAAAAACTCAAGAACTAACACCAAAGGGTGAATGCATGCACATATGAAAAATTATGTGAACATGAAATACTTTATGAATCATATAGTTATTCAGAACAGCCCAAAACAGCAAAACCTACAAACATTGAAAAAAATAAAATGCTAAGAAATCAACCATCATCGAAAGAATAAATTTTTTTTTTCCTACACATATTCAAGGGCTAAACCCCATGATGCCACCAAAAAAAAAAAAAAAAAAAAAGGGAAAAAAGGGGAATGAAATTTACATTTCAAAGAAGGCAGTAAATAATGAAAGAATACAATTCACAATTCTAGGGTTCTGCCATTCTTGTCCATGCCATAAGAATTAATGCTCATAACAAAGCATCTAAAGAAAGAGAATGAACATTCGAATTTCAATTCAAATTCGAACTCAGACGATTGATTCATACCTTCCGTCGATCTGTGTTTAGTTTTGATTATGTTGGCCACAGAATTGCGCCAATCTCTATCTCCGTATATCAAATCCCTAAATTGACAACAACCCTAAAGAAGACAATAGGGTAAGAGATTAAACCAAAGCTAAACCATCTATTTACATAAATTAAACAAAACTACTCCTAACCAAAAAACCTAAATCATAAATAATTCCCAAATTTATCTCCGAACAAAAGCCCCACTTTGTAAAACTAAAAAAGAACATATGGGCGGTGACCCTAACGGGCAATCCCTAACTTCGTATCTGAATACCTCTGGGATGAATGTTTGAGCGCACGATTCTCCACTGGATTGCAATTTTTTATTTTTTTTACCTCCTTCCCTATCTTTGTATCACAGTATCGCTTGTTTTTTTGGTTTAGAGAGAGAAAATGTTAAGCGTTCCAATGAAAAGAAATCGGTAGGGTTTTTTAATTGTAACATTATTTATTTATTCATTTATTTTAGTGGTGTTTTTTTTTAACTGGTTATTTAAATTTTTTTTTTAATTGCAAGCGTGGCAAAGATTTTAATAGCCAAACGTTGTAACGTATGGCTGTTTTACTTATAAGTTGTAAATGTGTCAGTATTTTAAGGGGTCTTTTTTCCTATTTGTAAACACCTCCTTAAATGTAGGAATCCACTTTCTCTCAGCTTCTGCTATTATATATAGTATATGATATTGATTTCACCAACTAAACACATACATAAATTAGTATGAACAATATTGCAAGAGTTCACTAAAGCCATAATTTTGGTTTGATCCTCAAATTGTGAAAACTGGAATTGTACCATTGTATATAGTGCACTCCAAATCTCCATAAATACATTGAAACATGTTTTTAGGCAAATGCTTTATCGAGCCTCTAGCAATGTAATTGTTAGTCCATTTGTTGAAAATCCTTCTTGCTTGATTGGTGAAGAATCCATTTCTGATAGATGCCTTCCAGTGTGAAAACCAGGCTCTTTAGGCTCAGGCAGTGCAGTCTCACTACTCAACATCAAAACTACTGTAGACATGGTCGGTCTATATTCTGGACATTCCTGCACACATAACAGACCTACATGAATTGATCGTAACACTTCGTTTGGATTGCATGATTCCTTTTCTGAATTATCAATTAGTTCCAATTGTCTGTCCTCCTTATATAGTCTCCATGCCTGAGAATTTAGATCACTTGTAAATGTAAGTTTAGGGGGAAAATAGATTATATTGAAACCCTGAAAGTTAGCAAAATATGGCCAAAATCACTCATCTGAAAATTTAAAACAGAAAATAACAAAACAAAACCAGAAGGGATTATATTGGTTGACATCACTTACATGTCCAAGAAGGTTAAGATTGTGGTCTGGATGAGAGAATTCCCTGTTTCTCTTACCACTCACTATCTCTAATACCAAAACACCAAAGCTATACACATCAGATTTTATTGAAAAGAGTCCATCAATTGCGTACTCTGGAGGCATGTAACCACTGCAGAAAATCATTCATTAAATGAACATATTTATGGATAGCGGTTGCAATTACAATATATATGGAGATTCTTACAATGTTCCAACCACTCTGCTTGTTTTTGCTTCAGTTTCGTCTCCTCCAAAAATTCTAGCCATGCCAAAGTCAGCAATCTTTGGATTCATCTCATGGTCCAGTAAAATATTGCTAGCTTTTAGATCTCTATGAATAATTCTCAATCTGGAATCTTGATGAAGATAAAGTAGCCCCCGTGCAATCCCATTGATAATGTGGAAGCGCTTAGGCCAATCTATTAATATGCTTCGATTTGGATCTGCAAGTTTAGCATCAAAGTTAATTCATGCTGGGGCTGTCAATTATTTAAATATTCACTGAACCTAAAATCAAATAACGTTGCTAACATGGACATTCTGTACAAGTAATTTCAAGTGGCCGCAAAGGTAACAATCATAGCAAAAACTAGGACCACAATCTGTATAGAAACATTGGTTCAAGTGAAACAGTAAGGAAAAATGCTATTTGGTGCAATTTCCATCCCGAAGATCTACAAAACTATGACTGGTCTAAACATTAATTCAACCAGAAGTTGCAGAACTTAAAAGATAATCTAGATAAATTTACAGTCTAAATAAGCTGATGAACCCAAACCAAAAATGAAGTAGTCCAAGCTTTTGTTGGGCATGTATTCATATATCAGCATTCTTTCTTCTTCTTGAATGCAACATCCTAAAATCTTCACGAGGTTACGATGCTGAAGCTTGGAAATGCTCAAAACTTCATTTTTGAATTCGTGGAGTCCTTGTCTTGAATATGTTGAGAGCCTCTTAACAGCTATTTCTTTATTTTCTTGTCCCTCTGTTAGTATGCCCTGTATATCATTATTAATTGGCATCAGTCACAAACGTTCAGCTATAAGGGATATTATACCTTCATATATTGCTTGTATGCATGCATTCATATTTATAAATGTTTGAAAAAGTTCTATGTGCTGAAAAGAGTATTTATAACCCCCACCTAGATGACTTTATAAACAACAGAATATAAAAAAATTTTGTGTAGAGTCTGCAGACATTAATTTCATATTTCTGCAAAAAAAGTCATCATTTTTAGTTAATTACCAATCCTTGTACATGCACCAAATGCACAGAATTTCTTGTAAATTTCACAAGAATAGACTCATAAGTTAATAATTTCAGTCAGAAAGCAAACTGCTACTGAAATATTAGGCAAGTTCAATAAGATAGTTTGCTTTACTAAGCTGAAGTTATCAACAAAACTACAGAATCGGAACTAAATTCAAGGACAAAAATACTATTTTGGTGCCTGAAATTGGTTCCATGTAGAGTGGATAGTCCCAACCATATTTATGGAACCGTATAGCTGTCTTTCTATTTAGATACCTTGTAAACCTGTCCAAAGCCGCCTTTTCCAAGCACATTCTTAACTGAAAAGTTATCTGTGGCATAAGCTATTGTAGCAAATCTGAATAATGGTAGCTCTAAATCGTCATTCTCACTTCCAGTGGTGAAGTCTTGTATTGGTCCCGGATTGTATGAAATAATTCCTGCAAAGAATGGAGCGCATATGAAGTAAGGAAGGAATACATATATTTCAGGAATGTTGAAATTTTAAAAACCCATGGAACACTTATGAGTTAGATTATTCCAGTCAACGCATTCCAAAGTGGTACTCACTGACATACTGTGATCCTGACTGATTGATCCAAGAGATGGTAAAGAAAACAAAAACATTCTATAAATGATTGCCAAGATGAGGTTGGACAAGAAATTAGAAATCAAAATATGAAATAGGATTGATTTGGGATTGTGGTTGTCAGATTAGTCATCCTTCCTTATAATACAATTTTTCACTGATCAAACCTGGCTTTGGTATTTTTTTACATGTGTTACCTTCTCTTTTATGCTTCTTCTTCAAGACATAGAGCATCAAGCATGGGCCTAGGAGAGCCATTCCAAAAGATAATAAAGCAATAACTATGATCCTCGCTCGTTTCTTTCTTTTCAAGCTTCCATATGCCGCTGCAATCATCAATTCAATATAAGAAATTAGCATTAGCATTATGGAAAATAATTTTCTCAGATCACTTTATCATTTTCTCACATATGGACTAATTCCTAATTGTTCCTTCTGTTTCCATATGCTTATATTTCAATTGGCCTCATTTACAAATTTTGAATCCAAACAAAATTTATTTAAGAGTAAGAAAAATGAACCTTACCTAATTCAGAGGCAGCCATCCTAATGTAAATGTCTTGCCCATATTCAGTGTACACTCTTATATCCATCAGTTCTCCAAACCAAAGTATGCAACCACTTCCTCCTCCGGTGATGTCCAAACTAGAATAAGCTGTACAGGTGCAGTTCTTCAAGCACACATCCCTGCATTCATCAAGGTCCATTGTCCTGTTATACCAGGACTGCCTTGTGTCTGGCAATTTAATTCCAGAGTATTTTAGAAAGCCCTCACCAGCCCCACAATTTAAAGGTGTCTTCAGTACACATCCATGTGACCAATCCGTCTCATTCCAATCTTTTGGAAATTTTGGCACAAATCCTGTCAAACACTCACAAGCTGGGGAGTTGTTGATGTTGCAACTCCCATATGCACCACATAGTGCGTACCTGTCACAGCCATCCATTTGTGCCGTTACATAGAGGCTCCAACTCTGTGTTCTATCAATCCATATAAGCCGCTGCAATTTGCCATCAGGAGTTAAAACCATCCTTGAAACAACCGAGTCATTAATAAGCTTATAAGTATAGTAAGTCTCCACCGGATTGGAAACATATTCATATTTATAAATTGGGTTGGGTTTCAAATTAGGCATACCACTGAAATGTAGACCATTCCATGGTCCTGCCCGGAATAACACTGTTTGTCCCTCCCAAAGAATAAACTGTGGTAATCCATTTGGATCAAGCTGATTAGTATAATCACCTCCTGAAGGGTCGTCAGGGCTCTTCCATGATGTCAACACTCGACTCAAGCCAGTTAGAAAATTAAATCCGTACTTCATACCGGGCAGAAACGTATCAGCTGGATAATCAAAACTCTGCCAAATTATATTTTCTGCATCACTATTTCGATCTCTCACTATAAAGTTTCCTGTATCCAGAAGCTGTGCAACCGGGTTGCTTGCTGCTCTTGATGAATTGGAAGACCAAATGGCATTGTTAGCTTCATCCGTAAGGACAAGAATTCCATGGTCCACAAGTTTGAAAGCTCCTGTTGTATTGTTAAGAGGGGCATCTCTGTTGGCAACCCATACCACTGTCATTTTAGATATCTTCTTGTACCATATTCCTATATACCAACTTTTGGAATTACCTGGGCTAAAGAATCCTAGCTCAAAATTCCCACCCGATGAAACTAAAGTCTGACCGTCTCTTATTGACTGAGTTACAACAATGGTATCTACTGCTGTTGTGATTACAAAGATGGAGAATATACAACACAAAAAGTAGAGCACAGAATAGACTTGCATGGGTTGCCTCATGCTTCTCATGATGATCCAAGTGGACCTATACAAACTAATATACTGCAGGACTGACATAGAAAAAATGAAATGCTAGAGCATTCCAGCTTCCAAAGTCCTCTGCTATTGGAACTTTGAAGGGAACATAAAGGGCCTCCTATGAATTGCAAATTCTTAAATTACATTGTTCAAACATTATAGTATAAAATTAAAGCATCACCTTCTTCATATTTCTTACTTTTTTTTCTTTGGGTTTTGTTTTTTAAGATATACTATGCAGGCCTTATTGTAATTTGAATTGGTGAACACATAATTGAAAGGTACTGTATTTTGAAAGGTACTCAAGGAGTAGAGAATTATCATCACCATGCTGTTTTGAACGGTTGACACATAGTCACTATTATTTTCTATATATAAATCTATATATTACTAAAAGCTGAAACGTAGCATTTAATGTTGCTACGCACAGGTTAAGCCGCATCAGTAGCCATGTCATCACTATTTTTTTTCTTGAATTTGTCCTACAATTTAAAAATAGTCTTCCTAAATTTAAAAATACTTATAGAATGAAAATAATTCCCAACCCTATTTCTTACACGGTTACAATTTTAGATGGCAACCCTTTGTGTTCCATAGTTACAATTTCAAATGGCAGTCCTTTGTGTTTCACGATTACAATCTCAAATAACAACCCTTCAGCTTCCTAATGCTAGACTATGGCTTTCTAAATGCTTGTGGGGTGTAGGGCGTAAGGGCTGGGGTTCAAGTCTCTAGGAGGGAACTTCACACACGTATACACTTAGATTAGGTTAGAGTAGAAATTCTATCTTGTATCAAAAAAACTCTATCTATTTCTCTCTTCATACTATTTTAATACAATTTAAAAATAGTTTTCCTAAGTTTAAATGTACTAATAAAAATCTATATCTATGTATTACTAAAAGCTGAAACGTAACATTTAATGTTTCTATGCTCACATTAAGCCATGTCAGCAACCATGTTATTCCTATCCCTCTGCCTAAATTTATCTGACAATTTTAACATACTTTTTTTTTATCAATTTTTAAATATTAATATAACTAAAATTATTTCCAGCCTATCTCCACCATAAAGTCCACATCTTCTAAATTTAATTCCACCAGCCCACATCTTCTAAATTTAATTCTAACTTAAAGCCTAAATCCAAGCCTTCTAAACTAAAAACTCTTTGAAAATCATAGTTACAACTTTTGGATTTCTTTCCCTTTTGTCTCTCACGTGTTCTTTCTCCTTCCCCACCTTCTAACAGCAAATTTCTCACACAAACTGTATGACTTCCCCTTCCCCACATTCTAACCACAAACTTCTTGTGCAAAACATGTTCTTTCCCCTTCCCCACCTTCTAACGACAATCTCTCTGTCTTCCTTACTCCTTTCCTCACAATATATAAATACTGAAGCGTAGCATTTAATGTTGCTATGCTCACATTAAGCCACGTTAGCAGCCATGTCATTCCTATCATCTTTCCCAAATTTATCCTACAATTGTAAAATAATTTTTATCAATTTTTAAATATTAATAAAACTAAAATTATTCCAGCCTATCTCCACCATAAAACCCACTTTTTTTAAATTTAATTCCGCTAGCCCACATCTTCTAAATTTAATTCTAACTTAAAGCCTAAACCCAAGGCTTCTAAACTAAAAACCCTTTGAAAATCACAGTTACAACCTTTGGATTTCCTTCCCTTTTGTTTCTCATGTGTTCTTTCCCCTTCCCAACCTCCTAACGGCAAATTTCTCACACAAACTGTGTGACGTCCCCTTTCCTACATTCTAACTGCAAACTTCTTGCACAAAATGTGTTCTTTCCCCTTCCCCACCTTCTAACAGCATCCTCTCTGTCTTCCTTACTCCTTTCCTCACAATATATGAATACTGACAGAAGTTGGATGCTTCAGTTCAGGTATCTCTAAATCCCAGTCTGTTTTCTGCTCTATTCTTTTTGCTTGATTGCTTGATGTTTTTTATTCCCTTCTTACATTTTATTACTACCTACTGCCTCTTGAGTGTTGTGATGCGACTCAGATTAGTTCATGTAGTCTATGCAAAATAAGGCAATATTGTTGTACTGAAATAATTTTCTGTGTATTTATTACATGCCAAATATTTGTATCAGTGTAGATTGATACCCAAGGTCATTCGATTAGAGTTTTCAATATTGTAGCAGATCTCCTCTATGTATGTATTTCAATTTAAACAAACTATATCAAATATCTGTGTCATTGTTGATTGGTACTGAAGGCAATTCGATTGGAGTTTTGAATATTGTAGCAGCTTTGCTTTATGGTTGTGGGATGAGAAATGTGTGTACCCAAGGTCATTTGATTAAAGTTTTCAATATTGTAGGAGATTTCCTTTGTGATAGTGTGATGAGAAATCTATGTATGTATTCCAATTTTTAAAAAAACTGTATAAATATCTATGTTATTGTAGATTGATACCGAAGGTAATTCAATTGGAGTTTTGCATATTGTAGTAGCTTTCCTTTGTGATTGTGAGATTAGAGTTTTGACTTTGTTGTTTGCCTCCACTTCTATCAAGTGTTCTGTGTTAGTGTAGATTGTTACCTACAGTAATTGGATTAAATTTTTTACTTTTTTGTTTCACTCCACTTCTATCAAATGTTCTATCAACCTTATGCAGCTATATGTCTTTAGCAAAGTCCCTCAAACGCTGCCTTGAACAGTAAACTGTCCGTTTTAGTCATTTTTAGCCTTAAGATGTATCCCATATTATTTATTAAGCTGTTCGGAAAATTCGTTGGATCTTTTGTGATATTTGTTTCTAATGGACACGTCTTAAACTATTGTAGATGCGATATTTTCCTCAAATTGGGAAGTTGTAATTAACTACAAACTTTTTTTAAATCTATGCCTCTTATGTCATGTGACTACTATTTAAGCATGATGAGCTAAAGGGGAAAAAAAGAAAGAAAAAGAAAATCAACATTGAGATCAATGTCTAGCACATTCTTTAGCAACCATATTGATGCCTTAGAACATGGTTAATTAAATATTTCCTAAATGTAGCCTTATATATCTCATTAAGTTTAGTAATTTAGTTGATTCTCAAAAAAAAGTTCAATAATTTAGTCTTCTTGTGAGGTCCATTCTGTGAAACAAATGCTACCAAAGGCTAAGCTTCAAAACATGGTTATATACATAAAACATTTCGAATTACAAAAAAACAAAATTGGTATTGCTTTAGGTTTTTTGTCTATTGATCTCATTCAAAGGGAAGGTGTTAACTGCAATTATAGCAATTGGAAAATCAATTGTGGAGCAATAAGAATAGATTTTTTTTTTTCATATTTATTATTATTTATTTAAAAAGACTTGGAAGGACTTAATTAGAGTCCTCTAAAAGTTTTTAGCATGACTCTAACTTGATATTTATAAAATCCCATCTATCAATTTTGAAGAAAATTAAACAGCAACCATAGACCATTGCCAGAACTTTCCACATCTAATTCCAAGACCAAAACCTCTTATCATCATGAATCCTACAATATATTGGTCATACATATATAATGCAGCTTAAGTAGTAATACATTGAAAAATATTCAAAATAATAACATTATAATAAAAAAATTATCATGCGCAATGCGCGAGTCCGCGACTAGTATTACTAAAAGCTAAAGCGTAGCATTTAATATTGCTCTGCTCAGATTGAGCTACATCAGTAGCCATGTCATTACCATTTTTTTTTCTTGAATTTGTCCTACAATTTAAAAGTAGTTTTCCTAAATTTAAGAATACTAATAAAAAGAAAATAATTCTCAACCCTATCTCTTACACAGTTACAATTTTAGACGGCAACCCTTTGTATTTCATGGTTACAATTTCAAACAACAACCCTTTGTGTTTCATGGTTACAATTTCAAATGGCAACCCTTTGTGATCCACTATTACAATCTCAAATGGCAATCCTTCAACTTTTTAATGCCAGACTATGGCTTTCTAACTCCATCTCTTTCTCTCTTCACACTATATTAATACAATTTAAAAATAGTTTTCCTAAATTTAAAAATACTAGTAAAAAGAAAATAATTCCCAACCCTATCTCTTACACGGTTACAATGTTAGACGGTAACACTTTATATTCCACGATTACAATTTCAAACAGCAACCCTTTGTGTTCCCCGGTTACAATCTCAAATGCAACCCTTTAGCTTCCTAATGCCAGACTTTGGCTTTCTAACTCCTTCATGTCTTCCTCTCCTCACACTATATTAATACTGAAAAACTGGATGATTCAGTTTAGGTATCTTTAAATCCCAGTTGCTCGACCTCTATTCTCGTGATGACCCTACATAATAGTTCAATGTAAAGATTAGATTAATAGTATTGTTCTTTTTTCTTGCTATTTTATTTATTTATTTATTTATTTATTTTAATTTTGTTACTACCTCTTTTGTGTTGTGGTTCATATATGGGTTTTTATGTATTTATGTTGGGTATTTGTACTGATATATGATTGTTTGTTTCTATTTTTAAAATTGATTTGGTTTTTTTATTTTTTTTTATTTTTTAATTTTTTCAAATGTTTTAGACGGTAACATTATCGGTTTATATTGTGTAATCAGTGTGATCGAGTTTTAGTAGTATTCATGTGATAGAGTTTTAGTAGTTACAAAATAAAATGGTAGGGTTTTAGTAGAATCCGTGCTTGTAGAAATTCAATTGAATGGTGTAATCCGTGCTTGCAGAAATTCAATTTGCTAAGGTGTTTTAGTAGTTAGCAAATTGAATTATAGGGTTTAAAACTCAATACCATAATCAGAACATGATTCTTCTCCTTTTTTCTTAGTCTCCTCATTTAAGTGAATCACTCCATCATTGGAATTGATTTAAAATTCCTTCTATTAGTTTTGATTGTATTTGATTGTACTCTTGACCATCACATCAATATCATATCATATATTATATATAAAAGTAGAAACTTTTTTCCTGCAATTAAAGCTGTGATGCCATATATGAAAAAAAAAAAAAAAAAAAAAAAGCCATCTAAAAATCTACCACCTTCACAATTAAAAAGTGATAAATTATATTCTTCCACAACGCTTAAAACACCATTTTATAGTTTTTTCAATAAAAAGAAAACTAGCCGCTTGAAATACACGATAAAGGCTCGCAACACTCCCCAAAAAAAAAAAAAAAAAACTTGCAATATAGAGATAGAGAAGAAGAATAAAAAAAACATGCAATACAAAGATAGAGAAGGAGGAAAAAAAAAACGTATGACACGAATATAGACCATCATCCATTCCCCCTTGGACTTAGACAACCAGAATTGGAAGCACATAGAGAAAGAAAATCTACCACCATCAAATTGTCGGAACCAAAACTGGTACTTTTTTTTTTTTTTTCAAATTTGGGTATGCAATGTTACTTTTTATTGAGTGTTTTTGTTGTATAGGTTTAGATTTGATTTTGGCTTTGATTCATTTTTGTTTCGAGCTTTTGAGTTCTCCATGAAATTTTCATTGGGATCAAATAAGTACAGAATTGAATGTTACGCTTGTTGGGTCCCAAATAATATTATCAACAATATTAGAAATCACACACAATAACGCAAATATTTACTTGGAAAATCCTTTCTCTTTGAAGGGAAAAAACCACGGAACAAACTCTAAATAATTTCACTATTATGAAATCAATTACAATAATTCTTGTGTATATCTCATGGCTAAAGGGGAAAAAAAAATCTTTCTTATTTTTCTTTGCTCTCACACACACAAATTATCTTTCTCAAAGGCAATAATCCATTTTTCTTTTCTTTTTTCACTATGCGGCACCCACGTTTTTCTTTTCACTGTGTGGCACCTCCTTTTTCTTCTTGTTTGTGTTCTATCTTTTAGCACACCACACACATGCCTTTTATATATAAAAGCATTCCCTCACACTCTTAAATCAATTAGGAGTAGGAATCTTGGTACATCACATATAGTACTTTGCAAGGAATTAGGACTCCTTGCTATTCAAGCCTATCACAAACTCATTAAAGAGTAGTGATTAGATGCGGCTGGACTCCTAGAAACACACAAAGTACAAAATGATCATGATCTCTTATTTCAACTTGATATAAGAGTCTTCATCACTTGGGCTTTTATTCTTCATGGGCTAGACTATGGTGCATGTGCACCCAACAATCTCCCCCTCCAACCCACCAATGGGAGGAGATATTCATTCCATCTCTTCAATTCAATTTTATGTCATTCAAGCCTACACAAGGCTTGATCTTCTTCATTATCTTCACTAATACTAAGAACACCTCATCAACGTCAATCCCTTTCCCTTGGCTCCCCCTCATCAAAATCATAATTATTCTTGAAGCTAACAGTATGATGTTTTCCAGTAGTCCTCTTCTCACGAGGTTTAATAATCTCTAGTGGAGGATATTGCTCCCCCTACTCAAGCCCTCTAGGATCTTTCACTTCATCGTCATCCCATGTAGCCTTAGCATCTTCATAATTTTCATCACCTACCACTTCCTCTTTTGAAGCACTATTAGGCAATGAGAATTTCACCCTTTTGGTTTCAACACCATTAATCCCAACACTCATCTTTGGAGTTTTCTAAAATTTTTTAATCTCATTGAACTTCTTCTTACAGTTCTTCACATAAGTCCTATACAAACCGCAACATGCATGTCCTTTTGCAACAACCAATGGCCCCTTAGTAAGTTTCCATCTTCCATTACCAAGGTAGTTACAATAACCGATCCATAGCCAATGTAGAAAACACATTCACCCTTAAATCTAGAACATGTCGCACACCCTTCAACATCATAGTGCTACCAACATTGGTTTCAATGCATACATCACCAATTCCCACAATTTTTGAGTAACTAGAATTACCCATCTTCATTGTACCAAAGTCTCCTGCTTTGTATGTGGTAAACAACCCCTTCGTAGGGATAATATGGTGGGGGGCTGCAGAATCAACAACCCACTCAACATCATTATTAGCAACATGCTTACACTTTTGTTCTTCAATAGAGAGAGCACCACAACATCCTCATTAATCACAATAGCTGTAGTATTTTTCTCACTATCATTCTTTTCATATTTTCCTTTATTTTGTTCCTTATTCCAATACCAGCAATCTCTTCTTAAGTGACCTTTTTTCCTACAATGGAACCACTCTCTAGTTTCCTTGAACTGAGAACTATCTCTTGATTGTGACCTACCATTGAATTTTCAATCATTAGGTCCTCTGCTTCTACCTTTACTCTTGTTCTCTATGACAAAAGCTTGATATTGTGCATTGTCCATATTTGCATCTCTCCTACAAACCTCTTCACTTAAAATCAAATCTCGAATATCATCATATTTGAGTTTCCTTTCCCTGCAAAATTACTCACCGCCATTCTCATGGCTTCTTAACTATTTGGTAAAGAAGCCAAAAGTATCAATGCATGAACCTCATCATCAAATTCAATTCCCACTGTGGATAATTGATTTGTGATTGTATTGAACTCATTCAGATGCTGCACTACAGGATTGCTTTCTTCCTTCTTCAGATCAAATAACTTCTTCATTAGATACACCTTGTTGTTAGCCGACGGCTTTTCATACATGCTAACAAAGCCTTCATCAAATCCACTGTGGTCTTTTCTTTCACAACATTGTGCGCAATTGATCTTGACAGAGTTAATCGAATAACTCCCAATACCTGTCTATCAATAAGGTTCTAGTCGTTATCCTTTATAGTTTCATATTTCGTCCCCAAAAGCGGCAAATGCAATTTCTTCCCATAGAGGTAATTTTCAATCTGCATCCTCTAATATCCAAAGTCTGTTCCATTAAAATTTTCAATTCTTGAAGCCTTGCCTTCTTCTTCGGCCATCGCTTCTACTCTAACCTTAGCTCTGATACCACTTGTTGGGTCCCAAATAATATTATCAATAATATTACCAATCACACACAATAACACAAATATTTACGTGGAAACCCTTTCTCTTTGAAGGGAAAAAACCATGGGACAAACTCCGAATAATTTCACTATTACGAAATCAATTACAATAATTCTTGTGTATGTCTCACAGCTAAAGAAAAAAAAACTCTCTTATTTTTCTTTGCTCTCACACACACAAATTATCTTTCTCAAAGGTAACAATCCTTTTTTCTTTTCTTTTTTCACTATGCGGCACCCACGTTTTTCTTTTCACTATGTAGCACCTCCTTTTTCTTCTTGTTTGTGTTCTACCTTTTAGCACACCACACACATGCCTTTTATATATAAAAGCATGCCCTCACACCCTTAAATCAATTAGGAGTAGGAATCTTGGTACACCACATACAGCACTTTGCAAGGAATTAGGACTCCTTGCTATTCAAGCCTATCACAAACTCATTAAAGAGTAGTGATTAGATGCGGCTGTACTCCTAGAAACACACAAAGTACAAACTAACCATGATCTCTTATTTCAACTTGATATAGGAGTTTTCATCACTTGGCCTTTTATTCTTCATGGGCTGGACTATGGTGCATTTGCACCCAACAACGCTGATATTTCTTTTTACTTTTTCAATCTTATTTTAGATTTTTTTTTTTTTTTTTTTTTTTGTCGGAACCACATGCACGCAGAGATATAGTTTGGAAGGGACGGAGAGAGAGGCCGCATACCCATTACCCCATAATCGGTAAAGTTATAGCTTTTTTTTTTATTGTTTTTTTTTTGTGTGTTTTCAAATTTGGGGATTTAATATGATTTAGGTTTGAATTTCTTGGTTAAATTGGTTTAGATTTATATTTAGTTATTTGTACTATATATAAAAGCAAAAGCCTTTCCCAATAATTAAGGCTATTCTACCATGTAGGAAAAATACATGCTTAAAAAACAAACACGTGTAAAACAAACTTGAAACTCCACACTCAAAGAAAAATGATGCATTTATTCAAACCCAAAGGAAAACGATGTATCTGTTGCTGTTTCTGTGATGTATGTCCATGGGCTGTATTTTTGTTGCTGCATATTCTATTTTCTGCAGAACAATTCCAAGATTTTTTGCATAATCTATGCTCACAGGGGGGTGAGTGTAATATCTATTGCTATTTCTGTGATGTATGTTCATGGGCTGTATTTCTACTGTTGCATATTCTGTTTTCTGCAGAACAGGTTCTAGATTTTCTGCATAATCTATGCTCACAGGGGGGCTGAGTGTAATATCTATTGTTGTTTCTTTGATGCATGTCCATGGGCTGTATTTTTGTTGCTACATATTTTGTTTTCTATAGAACAGGTTCAGGACTTTCTGCATAATCTGTGCTTACAAGTGGGTAATTGTAATATATGTTGCTGTTTCTATTTCTGTATTGTATGTCCATGGGCTGTATTTATTTTGCTGCATATTTTGTTTTCTACAGAACGGGTCTTTGTTCACCTGTATCTATGCTTACAGGGTTGTTATGTGTTTGTACATGTATTTCCCTTTTATCAAATATTTACATTAAAGCATATGTATCAAATTACAAAAAGATATGGGTATTATTTGTTCCTTGATTTTGAGCTCCCCTAGGATTTTATTTTATTTTATTTTTATGAGTGCCTCTTCTTGCATATATGGCAGTAGGGAATGATTTTGTAATGAGTCTCCTATCATTTGTCCTCTAGATCATACAAACATGTATATTCATGTCTACATGTTGATTCTCTAAAATCATATTTTAGAAGTGATACAAATTCTATTTTCATATATATTTTTTTTAAAGGTGATAATTGGGTATATTTGCAATTAAAGGAATAAAGTAAACATACTGCAATGATGCAGCAAGTGAATTTCACCAATTAGAGACACAGGGAGAAGAGTGACATTCTAAAATATTGCAAAAATTATTCTCAACTGACGCCCTTATTGGTATAGTTTTTTACTCAAATCTACAGCCCTGCCTCTAAAAGGCTTCTATTCTTCCTACTAAAATTGATTGATTGTTTTAAAAACTATTAATGTACATCAAAACTGAAAGCAAAATACAACTATTGTGTTTATGCTTTGATTGCATCACATGGCAAAAATTCAATAAACAAAACATAAAGCAAAAACCCTAGAAAATACAAGTTGACCTCTCAAATTAGTTGGATTGAACTAAGGGTGTCTACGAAGCAAATACCTACATTTTTTACTTGGTAACACTATATGAATATTATATTGTTTGTGGCCAAAATGAGACCTTGATATCTAATATTTTTTGGATACTATTGATGAAATTTTAAGAGTTCATTCTTATTTGGGAATGTTTAGAAAGTAAGATGACTTTAGAACCCAAATGGATCTCCATAGACTTATGGGGGATAAACTTGGTAATAGATGTGTTATCCCATATAAATTGTGTATTCATCTATTTACGTTTTGTATACAAGTGAATATTATGTTGAGGAGGTTGCTAGTAGAGCTTATGATCTTGCTACCTTAAATAGGCAATCTATATTAGTAGTTAAATGAATAACATATTTAGTTTTATACAAGGTTGAGATTTCTCACAATTATAAACAAAAAATTGTAATATTCCGTTTGATTTTCATACATGGTTGAGATTTCTCACAGTTAAACTGTCCTTCATTTGGGTTCTATTCAATAGTTTGTACTTTAATACAATTGGTAGGCTTCACCCATGGTTTGTTATATTTTCATATTTTTACATTATAAACATTGTCCGCATTTTCCTTTGGTGTAGTAGGTATTGTCATAAAAAAAAGTGAAATTGATAATTTGGTATAAATTATTGGCACTACATTTTTGGAATCACTCGTATAGTGAGAACGTGATTTTTTTTTTTTTTTTTGGGCTAAGTGAATTCTATGAGACTATTTATTATTGTAGTTGATGTAATTCATAGGTTATTACTATAGGATTTTAATTTCATGATATTTTAACTATTGTTAGTTGAAGACATTGGTACTTGCTTCTAGCAAAAATAAAGATAACTATTATCTCTCTTGGACCACCCTGAATTTATTTTGTTTATCTTTTTCGAACATGCTTTAAATAATTAATTATTTTTTTTTTAAGAAACATAATAATTAACTCTTGGAGTCAAAAGAAAGAAAAAAAAATCACTTTCTTTCATTTGCTTGAGTGAATGTGTGATGAAGGAAAACCTTTTTTTTTTTTTTTTTGGGTATATTTCAAATTTTGTTGAATGAGCAAGAAATTTCAAGATTAGATTTCATAGTCTCTATGTAAGAATCCTTGAATTTAGATTTCTTTCTTGCAATTTTGTTAAAATATATATATATATATATATATATATATATATATATATATTTTGTATTATCTAATTATGAAATTTCTAAATTTTCACTTATGGTTTGTCTTTTGTAATAAATAAAAGTATCCCGCACATTGTGCAAGTTGTAAGCTAGTCTATATCTATATCTATATCTATATATATATATATATATATATATATATCTAAAAGCTGAAGTATAGTATTTATTGTTGCTACGCTCTTATTGCTCCACCTCACTGACCACGTTATTGACCATATAATCTTTACTTTACTTATTTATTTTTTATTCCTAAATTCTTTTAAAAAAATATATATATAAATAGATTATTGACTTTACACATTTATCTTAGGCAGTTTTAACCTTACATATAACTTTGTCTTTACATATTATCTACTTTAATTTAAATGTTTAATATTCCATTATGATTAAGTTGATGGGCTAGTGGTAAGATTATATAAACCACTACATTAATAATTAAATGCAAAATGGCCTCCTCAAATATTTCCTTCGTTAAATCTATCTTCCTAGAGTAACATTATTTTTCTTTTTCTTTTTTCCCTTTAGTTGGTACTAAGCCACAAACTAATCCTTAAATTGCCCTAATCATTATAATCTTTACCCATTTATCAGTTGCAAAGATTTATATCTTAACATTTATGAGGAGGGACCCTAAATGATGTATGATCCATATATCTAAAGATAAATTACTATTAAATTTTGCCTTCTATGATGATGACTAATGAGTTGCCAATATAACTAGAGCAACTCCCAAGTACAAATAGAGCATCTTTATATGCGAATAGATTACATGAACTACATGAACAATTTTTGAAGAATTATAATACAACATGGGTATGACACCCTAAATGAAATGTACATGCTTTTCTAGAGAGCAAGTCTAGACAAAAGACATTGTTTACAAAGAAATGTATATCAATCTCTTAAGGTAAAATTCCTTCAATTACAATACTTTTTAATTATTCTTTACTAAATTCCACCAAAATTTTCACATTATTTAGAGTGAACCATCCACCGTGCCTTCATGCATGATAATGCAAGTTATGGGTATCTTTGTTTAATTCATGGTTTAAATTAATTTATTTTTCTTTTATTCTATTTTATTGTGAATGTGGTGATGGTGTATTTTTATTTTTGGTAGTTTCCATAGTATTTCTTTTGCTTCCTTCTACTTTTTTGAACCCATTTATTCTCCCATTTTTCATTGCTTGTGATGGAATGTAGAAAAAAAAAGCCTAATTAGATATATTTTATTTTGTTTTAGTTCTATCAACATAGTTGGCTACCATAAATTGCAATTCTTTCTCTACTTTATTTGTTTGTTGTTTTGTTTTTCTTAATCAGCATGTTGTGTGAATAATAAATATATAAAAATTATTGTTATGTGGAAGAGATAATTTTGGATTTGGTTTTTTGTTGATGTTTTAGTGGTACTATTGGCAAAGATTCTTAACTTTCTCTTGTATTTTAAGTGATGAGAAAGAAAAATAAAAAATAAAAAAAAAATTCAATGGAAGGAGAGAAAATTTTAAGATTTACTTTGCTGAAAAATTGGTTATATTTCTACTTGGTGAGTGAAATTAATTATGATCTATTATATTCTTAAAGATCTGTTCCCATTTTTAAACTCCTAATATAACAAATAGCTTTTTTCTTTTTCTTTTTTGAGGCATGTAAAGAATGTTTACAAAAATCTTTTTGCACCACATCTTTAGCATCCTTTATAATTTTATGTTTTTTGAAATTTTTACTTTGTTCAACTTTTCATCTTCTTCAACTATTGTCTTTTTCATTCAATCTTTCATCTCCTCCGATCATTTTTTATTTTATTTTTTAATTTTCATTTGATTCCCTTTATAGATTTTTAAAATTTTCTCATTTATATCTTCTTAAAAATTATACAATTTCACTTTGTTCAACCTGTCATCTACTCCACCATTTTTCTTCCATCTTAATTTTCATATAAATTTCTTAATATTTCATTTCCAGCCCTCATCTATTCCTTCCAAGTTGTCCACAACAAAAGAGGTCAATATTCTCTCTCTCTCTCTCTCTCTCTCTCTCTCTCTCCAATTTTGTTTCTCTTTCGGTATATATATATATTTTTTTTTATGTTTAAACCACTTCTTTTTTCTGCTAATGGTTCTTTTTGTTATTGTTGATTTAATTTGTTAGGACATATCTGATTCACTTGTTAGGAACATATGTCATTATTTTATGTAATTGGTTAATCCTTTGACAAAATGCACTTGTATTTGGGTAGATCTAGGATGTGTTTAATACTTCAAGAAACTTTGTTTCAAGATCAAGTGTTGAAGCCATGCAAGTCTTTCAAGAAACAAGCTGAAAAGTGCCTGTCATTAAAGCTCGACAGCTAGCCATCTATCCAGCTTAAAGAGCTATTCAACCCCGTGGATTGATAGTAGCTTGACAGATAAGGTATCTGTCGAGGTTTATGACAAATAGATTTTCAGTTCTGTTTTGACTCCAATCCGTGTTTATGTGTTTGGGCTTTTTTTTCTCACAACCCTAGACATATAAAATGATTATTTTAAGGGCCGTCAAAGTGTTCACAAGTTGCACAAGTGTTGAGCAAAGTTTGTTCAAGCAAACTGTGACCGGAGACACAGTTTTGCCATAATTCATCGTTCTTGTGAAGAAGTTGCTGTTGTTGTGCACCATAGGGTTTTGTGACCAAGCATCTTCTGAATCTTCATCATTGGGATGAACTGAAGAACTTTGTAGCTAACAAACTTCTCTAGTTGGTGATTGAAGTCACGTACTGGGATCCACGCAATTGGTTAGTCACATACTGGGAGCCATGCAATAAAAGGAGAAATTGTTACTACAGAACAAGTCCAAATGGATATTAGGGTAAGGGTTCAACTGTAGGTTGGTATAAGGTACTGGGATTCCTTTACTTGTAATCGCTTGTTATGATAATAGTGGAATTTTGAGAGTGATGACCTTAAAATCACCCGGTGGGGTTTTTGCCGTGTTAGTTTTTCCCAATTCGTAAACAAATTACCGTGTCAATTTATTTTCCAATGCACTTAGTTTAATTGGTGATTTTTTTGTGCAACCACGTTTATTGTATGTAATTGAATCTAATTAATTAACTTAGCTAATTAATTGATTAATTTATCACAAGGGGTCAATTCGTTTTTTGGCTTATCATAATTGTCACATTACATTTTTTTCTCTTTTTGATAAATTTGTATAGACTATAGACTTTTATTTATATTTAGGTATTTTGGTATTCTAATTCTTGATCACAAGTTCTTTTTCTTTATCCCATTGGTTTATTTTACAATGATGCATATATAGAAACTTAATTCTAAGATTTTCCTAATAATTGTTTATTTGATAATCTTTGGTGGTGGATGATTTTGTAATTTCTACGTGAATGAATTTGTAATTTCTCATAAGATAATAATCTCAATAGATTATCAACAACAAATTGTTTTCCTAGTTGGTCTAGTTAATCATTGTTAATTTTTATTAATTTTTTAGATATGTTTTCCGGTGTTTTGGATTAATGGGTAGAAAAAATAGGGTTTGAGAAAGTTTGTTTAAAACTAAAAGAATAATTTCCAAATTTTATATAGTACTTTTTAATGATACAAAAAAACATTATAAATAAATTTTATTAAAAAATGAATATTTCACTAACTTGCCTTTTGAATTCCTTTTTTTTTTTTTTTGAGGGGAACCTTTTGAATTCCTATAAAATTTTTTATTGTTTTCATTTTGGTACGACATAAATTATATATATTACATTTTTTTATTGTTCCTATAATAAATGAACATATGATTATGAAATATATTACTCTTTATTAAATTAGTCCAAATTGCAAAACAATAAATTTAATGAGATCACCATAAAAAAATTATCACGCGCAACATGCGGGTTTGCAACTAGTATATATAAAAGTAGAGACCTCATGAGGGAGTACATGAGCTCCTGTCATGTGGCGCTCTAAGCTTCCATGTAGTCTTTTTAACCTTTTTCATGAAGTTTTTTAACAATTACCTAATAGATTAGAGTAACTTATTTTTACTGTTATATCTAATATGGGCTGAGCTTGACAATTAGACCAAATGTAATTCTCTAAAAAAAAGAATCATTATCTTTTAAAAATAGACCAAATTTATGAAAGACCCAAGCCCAAACCTTATGACCCTGTTTAAACTCCCCACCCACGTGTAGACCAAAGGCTAAAGGGTTTGACCCTCCCCACACACGTGTAGATCAAAGCTTAAATGTCTGACCTTCCCCACCCACGTGTACATCAAAGCCTATTATTACCCACAAACTCTCTTTTTCCTCTTCATGTGTAGATGGAATCCAGCCAGTTATAAACTCTCTTCTTCCTTCCCATGGGTAGGTGCACACTATAATGACATGTGTCCCTTTACTCAAGCACAAAACATTGACATGTAGCAAAATCCTCAATAAAACTAGGGTGATATGGAATAATAATGCTCTGTGGCAAATTTCAATTTGTTTATAGTTTTTTTTTTTTTTTTAAAATTGATAAAGTTATTTAATGGTATGATGAAAGTCTAATACCATAATGAAATCACAATTAGACGAAATATATATTTATGGCAAAATATAGAAGAGAGATTTGAATGGAAAAATCATGGGTCGGTTATATAATACCATAATTAATTAAATCACTTATTCTTACAAAAATAATTTTAATTCCTCATTATGACCTATTACTATTAGTGAACATATTTATGGCAAAATATAGAAGAGATATTCAAATAGACAATTGTATGGATACTCAAAGAAGTCAAAAAGACAGTGTGTAAATCAATTGGATAGTGAAATAAAAATGGTAAGTGGTCAATTAATTGTCTACCAATATTTAAGTTACAATACCATACAAATATACACGGTTTTTTTTTTTTTTTTTTTTTTTTGAGGGAAAAAAAGCATACATGGTTGATATAGGTTTCCTCCTAAAAAATAAATAAATAAATAAACTCCATATGTGTTAGCACAATAAACACATGACTCATTGAGTTATATATCCCATTTTCCATTTGTTATTTTCCCCTTTCTAATATGCTTCCTCAATCTCTTATCTTCTTCAACTTTTGGCTTTCTCTATGTTCTTTATCCCTCCATTAAGGCCTTCGTGGGTTACTACTTGAAAAATTATAAAGCCAATATCAGTTTCTCACATTGGGAGTAGCCTTGTGTTCAATAGCTGATTGTTCTTTGTTCATTGCCAAGGTAAGTTTTCATGAACCAAGAATAAGGAAAAGTTGCGTGTTACTTTAGTTATTTGTATTCCAAATTTTGTAACTATTCAATGAATATTATGAAATTATATTTATCATGCTACTTTGAAATTGAAATTGAAGGTTAGCAATAGTGTGATAAAAAAAATAAACAATAAATAATAATAATAAAAAAAAAAACTCAAAAAAGGGGGGAAAAATAAAATAGGGTGAGCAACTAACTAATAGATATTCACATCTGGAAAAGAGTAACATGGTTAAAATTTCGGGTAATTCTACTGTACCCCCCAAAAAGGGGGGGTACAGTATCCACTAGTAGGTAACCTATTATATTAGGTTACCTTTTTCTCTTGTCGGTTTCATTCTCTCATTGTGCAATTCCAACGTCACATGCGACAATTCTTTTATCACATTTGGTGGTTCCCTTACTTTTTTCTCACATTTGATGATTCCATCCTGATATTGTGTAGTTCCAACATCATATGTAACAGTTCTTTTGTCACATTCAATGGTTCCTTTATTTTTTTTTTCTCACATTTGATGGTTTCATCCTCACATTGTACAGTTGTTCCAACATCACATGTGATAGTTCTATTGTCACATTTAGTGGTTCTCTTACTTTTTTCTCATATTTGACGGTTCCATTCTCACATTGTGCAGTTCTAACATCACATGTGACAGTTCTTTAATCACATTCGATAGTTCTATTATTTTTTTCTCACATTTGACGGTTCCATCCTCACATTGTACAGTTTCAACAATATATTTGACAATTCTTTTGTCACATTTGGTGATTCCTTTTTTTTTTTTCTCACATTTGACGGTTCCATTCTCACATTGTGTAGTTTTAACATCACATTTGACAATTCTTTTGTCACATTTAGTGGTTCCTTTATTTTTTTCTCAAAATTGATGGTTCCATTGTCACGTTAGGCAATACCAATATTGCATCTGACTCTACTTTTGTCACATTCAATGGTACCCTATTTTTTATTCTCAAATTTGATAGTTCTATTATTACATTGGGCAGTATCAACATCATTTCTGACTGTACTTTTGTCACATTTGATGGTACCCTATTTTTTTCTTACATTTGACAGTTCAATCGTCATAGTGGGCAGTATCAATATCACATTTGACCATAATTTTACATTTGGGCCCACCACTAAAGTCACTTTTTTACTTACTAATAACTGCTTATCACAATAACAATTTTTTAAAAGTTATTAACAAATTTAGATCTAAAATCTATAATAATAATAATAATAATAATAATAATAATAATAATAATAAAAGCATCCCAAGAAATTAGCCCAACCACAATAATTATTACTTTTGTTCACCAAAAAAAAGGTTGGAATTATCTTGGTTTCTTCCACAAATATTTGAATATACCAATTAACTTCCTACGTATCTCCCTTGATAGCTCCCATCACATTCAGAGGCATACCTCCCAGTAAAATAACATAGTAGGGGGTCACTTTCTTGATGTTTATATTTTTCTAATTTATATATACTATAAAACCGAAGATGTCTATAACCTTATGTGCTCTCTAATTGTTCTTATGCTACATCTGCAACTTAATCACAATTGTGTGTTTAATGTGGTGTCTAAGGTTGGAAATAGGGTGACTATACAATTAGCAAGTTATGCAAAAAATCCAATCCAAAGATTGAGAAAATTTTTAAAATTTTCAATAAACACTTAAATTGAAACTACAAATCTAGTATGAAATAGTCATCAATCAAGGCTACTACACCAGGTTTTATGTTTTTTAGGCATTTTCATTAGATTTAACTTTAATACTGTGAATTTTATCTGGGTTCATGTGATTTAGGAGATTGGAATCTCAGAAATTGAAATTTAATTGTTTATTGATTATTTGGGGGGATTGGAATCCTAATTTTTATTTAAATTTTTGTTTAATTGATATTTTCTATTTAGTAATTGAATGCTTTATATCAAGGATAGGGATTTTTGAGATTGGAATCCTAATGTTGCAAGATTGGAATCCTAATGTGCAACATTCAGTTATTTGTGATGAGAGTTAGATACTAATGTGCAATATTTATTCACATTCACAAAACTTAATGTAAGGTATCCTATACTTTCTTTCTTTGGGAAAAAATTCAAACCCATTCCATGTGTTTGTCTCATGTTTTTTTTTTTGTGTAAGGTTACTAAGGCAAAAAAATTAAAGTTTTTAAGGATGCTTGGAACTGTAAACAACATTGTATAAGTAGTAGCTTAAATTCTTATTTCATTGTTGGAATTTTTTTTTTTTTCCCATTTGCTTTGATTGTAGAAAATAAACAAAGTTTAATTAATAATTCATATTCAATCATTTTTCCATGCATCCCACAGGTTAGCGACTAGTTAACATTAATGTGTGAAATTAATAGGGATATATTATTAATTAATTAATTAATTAATTAATTAATTAATTAATTAATATATATATATATATATATATATATATATATATATATATATTTTTTTTTATTAAGATATGCATTACATCATCTTAGTGGCATTAGCTTGCTGGTCATAAGAACGTTTGCCAAGCAGTTATAGGTTCGAATCTTAGCATGTCTTATTTTAAGTTTTATTTTAGAAAACCCCACAAACCCATGACTTGAAGCCCTAGTTCACATTTGATGGTTCCATTATCACATTATGCCGTTCCAACATCACATGATGGTTCTTTTGTCACATTCGGTGGTTCCCTTTTTAATTTTTTCACATTTGACAATTCATCCTCACATTATATAGTTCCAACATCACATGTGATTGTACTCTTGTCACATTTAGTGAATCTTTTTTTTTTCCCCTCACATTTGATGTTTCTATTGTCACATTAGGTAGTACCAAGATCACATCTAACTACATTTTTGTCACATTAGGTGGTACCCTATTTTTTTCTCACATTTGACAGTTCCATTGTCACATTGGGCAATGCCAACACCACATGTGACCGTACTTTTGTCACATCCAATGGTTTTTTTTTTTTTTTTTTTTACTGACATTTGACAATTCCATCGTCACATTAAGCCATACCAACATTACATATGAGCGTAGTCAACCCAATCTAACCCAACCACATCGAATTACCTAATAATCAACAAATATATATAACAAAAATACTCCTAAAATCTCTAAAATTTTCGAAATACCCTTAAATATACTAAAATTACCAAAACGCATCCTAACACTTGAAAATTACCAAAATAACCCCGAAACTCTCAAAAATTATTGGAATATCCTTAAAACCTAAAAAATTACTTAAATACCCTATAAACCTAAAAAATAATTGAAATACCCTTAGATACTAAAAAAAATGACCTAAATGAACAAAAGAAACCTAAAAAATGACTGAAATGACCTTGTAATTTAAAAAGTGACAGTAATGCCCTTAGCACCTAAAAAACTACAGTAATGCACCTTAAACCTAAAAAATGACCGAAATACCAATAGAACCTTAAAAATGACCCAAATGACCCTGAAACCTTGAATAAATTTTGAAATACCCTTGAAACCTATAAATGACCAAAATACCTCATAAACTTGAAAGTGACCAAAATACCCCTGAAACCCTCAATAATTACCAGAATACCCTTAGAACCTTAAAAATGATCAACATACCTTTAGAACCTAAAAAAACCGATCAAAATACCCTTAGAACCTAAAAAATGACCAAATGATCCTAAAATCACACCAACATCACATATGATTGTACTATTGTCACATTTGATGATTCCCTTATATTTTGGTCACATTGGATGGTTCCAACATTAAATTGGTGGTACTAATATCACATATGATTGCACCATTAGCACATTTGGTGGTTCCTTTTTTTTTTTTTTTTTTGGTCACATTAGATAGTAGTAACATCACAATGGTCGGTACCAATGTAACATTTGATAGTTCATTTATTTATTTTTTAGTCACATTGGATGGTACCAACACGATGTTCTCTCTCTCTCTCTCTCTCTCTCTCTCTCTCTCTCTCATATATATCCTTCTAGCCATCTTTGCATTTGAGATATTTTACAATTTTTTGAAAAAATTAAATTTCATATTTTGATAAAAAGATATTGGATTATATGTCCATCACTCTCTACCTCTCCAAGTAACTCTTTGGAATTGGTGGCTCAAATTGTCATTGTTCATCAATTTTAATAAGACCCATGACAATGATTTTATATAAGTTCCAAAATATCACCATTAATATCTCAGAGTTAGAGAAATGTTTTAGATTATATATTTTTTATAATGAAATTAAAGGGCAAATGGATCAAAGTACATCATTCTATGCTGGAAAAGAAAAAATCCTTTAGCAAACACGAGAGATTAAATCAAAATGATATAAAAGATAATTCATGGCCTCGCACAACTTGTGAGCTCAACGCGCTTTGATGGTCATTTGAATTAATCTATGTGTGGTGATATGAAACTTTATTATTATTATTATTATTTATTTATTTTTTATATGGAAAACTAGATCTACGAGTGGTCATTGGAAGCCATTATTTCAATTTTGCTTAAAGTTGCAGTTTTTCTAAAGGGAACACACAGGCCATGTCTTTAAAAGTGATAAAATCAAAGCTAAAATCAAAATTGACCACATGAGACTTAAAATGTTGTTCAATGTTTTAATTGTCAAACAACTACAATTAAATAACAAGACATGAAATAGCTAAAACTAGCAATATTTTGAATAACTGATTAAAAGTACTCAACATCCTTGGGCTACATTGTCTTTTCTCTTAATAGAATTTTATAAACACAAAGATAACTTAATTATCTCTCCCTCTTATCTATTTTTGCTCCAATGCACTATCTACATCTCTCTAGTAAGGGGCAAAAAAGAAGAAACTAGTAAAAACAACCAAATTTATGAAGAAATAAAACCATAATCAAAATCTATCAGACTAATTCTTCTTATTTATTCTTGAGCTATTATTTTCTACTCCTTGGAAACCCCAAATAACATGATAATGATTCCAAATTAACTATAAGGCATTTTCATTTTCTTTGCTTTTAAACCCTAATGTATTTTTAAAAGTTAGGGTTTCTGAGGAGTAGCATATAACAGCTCAAGAATAAATGAGGCTGAAAAGGAAACAAAGAATAAGGAACTAGTACTCAATCAAGCACAAAATGAGGCTGAAAAGGAAACAAAGAATAAATTATTCATATTGATAAGATGAGTTATCTTGATAGGAAAATTGAAATGGTTATATATAAGCTGAGTTATTAAAATTAGATATTACTTTAAAAAACATGTTATAAGTGTTTGGACCCATTCAAAGAAGCAATACACAGAGTAACCTAATTAAACTTATTTAATAAAGCTATCAATAAAAGGATTAGTCTCTTGTTACACCACTAGATTAGTAGGTTCTTAGTAATAACTTATAAATGGGGTAGATTTATATCAAGGAACTTAGTTCATTCCAATTAGGATAGTTTCAAATTTAACCCACCAAAACAAAGCTATTGAATGGTATGTTTCACAAGGTTTTCAATTCAATCCCATTAGGATAGTTTCAAAACTAACCCATCAAAACAAAGCAAATGAATGGTATGGCTACAAATTTTTCACAACTGCAATAGTCATCCCTCTACTTCCTCGCAAGTTTCCCTGCTCCCTGACTCAAGCTAAGGCATACATTACAGCTAGCATTTCAGTAGATAACTAGAAATTCCTCCATTTCTCAATATCAAGATAGATAAACAAGTTCGTTCATTATCTATTGCATTTCACAAATCAACTCCTAAACGTCTTCTATCACTATTGCTTAATTAATTTAACTTAAAAAAAATAAACAAAAAAAACACATTTTTTCCTAGTCAAATTAGCACAATTCCATAGATAAATGTCATCCAAATACCCCTCAACAACCCACATGGTTAGCTAGAACGAAATATAAGCAAAACTAGCTTTCTATATGAAAAATGAAACATGTTAGGACATATGTGATTCACTTTTTAGGAACATATGTCACTACTTTATGTAATTGGCTAATTCTTTGACAAAACGCACTTTACTTATATTTGGGTAGATCTAGGATATGTTTAATACTTCAAGAAATTGTGTTTCAAGATCAAGTGTTAAAGCCATGCGAGTCTATCCAAGAAACAAGCTGAAGAAGTGCCTGTCATTAAAGCTTGACAACTAGTCATCTATCGAGCTTAAGAAGCTGCTTCAGCCCCGTGGCTCGACAACATCTCGACAGATAGGCATCTGTAGAGGTCTATAAAAAACAGAATTTCAATTTTGTTTTAACTTTAATCCGGGATTATGTGTTTGGGCTTTCTTTTCTCACAACCCTAGACATATAAAAGGATTATTTTAAGGGCCGTCAAAGTGGACACAAGTTGCACAAGTGTTTTGAGCAAAGTTTGTTCAAGCAAATTGTGACCAGAGACAGTTTTGCCCTGGTTCATCGTTCTTGTGAAGAAGTTGCTGTGTATGTGCACCGTAGGGTTTTGTGACCAAGCATCTTCTGGATCTTCATCGTTGGGATGAATTGAAGAACTTTGTAGCCAACAACCTTCTCTAGTGGGTGATTGAAGTCACGTACTGGGATCCACACAATTGGTTAGTCACATACTGGGAACCATGCAACAAAAGGAGAAATTGTTACTACAGAACAAGTCTAAATGGGTATTGGGGTAAGGGTTCAATTGTACGTTGGTATAAGTTACTAGGATTTTTTTACTTGTAATCGCTTGTCGGAATAATAGTAGAATTTCGGGAGTGGTGACCTTAAAATCACCCGGTGGGGTTTTTGTCGTGTTGGTTTTCCCCAATTCGTAAACAAATTACTGTGTCAATTTATTTTCCGCTGCACTTAGTTTAATTGGTGATTTTTTTTGTGCTAGCACGCGTTTTCATGTTAATTTGATTAATTAATAAACTCGGCTAATTAATCGATTAATTAATAAACTCGGCTAATTAATCGATTAATTCATCACAAGTGGTCAATTCATTTTTGGCCTATCAAAACAAAAAGAAAAAGGGCCAAACCATAAGTGAAGAACAGCTCTTTATGTAGTCTCACTTTACCTTAAACCCCAATATTCACCATCAGTGATTCATTTCTTAACTCAATCATCAATCAAATGGGCATCTAATAATCTACAATTCAAAGCCAGCAAATTATTGGTATTTACTCATGCAAACAAAAGGCATAACCAAATTTTAGAGACAAAAGCAAAACAAAACGAATTTTCAACTTGAATTAAGATAAGGAAAAACAAAACATACCCAGAATTGAAATGACATTGAAAAAGCTAAAAATACCCAAAAATTTATAGTCAAAATGAGAAAAATAAATAAAAGAAGAAAAGAGAGACCCAATATCGAATACAAATTAATAGGACTAAAAAAAAAATTAAGAGTAAAGAGAATTGAAGAAATCTCACAGGTCCATGATAGAGATCCATTTGAGAGTGGAGTAGACAAAATCTAGGCCATCAGGTTTGAAGGAGTTATTGACGAAGTACATGACTCGAGAGAATGAGTCCTTCTCTCTCTTGGGCCATCAATGGTGGAAGCCAAGCATTACAGAGATGCATTGTTTAGTGTTTTGAAGTAAAAGAAGGAACACCCACTAGAGGTTTTCAGTTTAAGAGAGAAGACACAAGAAAGAGAACACTAGTTTGTTTGTCTATGTATTTTTGCTTTTATATATTACCTACTTAACTGGTAACTAGTTTTTCATTAAAAATAAATAAATGGTTAGGATTCAAATGTGTAAAATCTATGACCAAGATTAAAAGGGGTACCGTTCCCCCCTAAAAAAAGAGGGGGTACGGAAGAATGACCCGAAAATTTCAAGTGAAATTACATTTGCTTTTATTTTAGTTTTTTGAAACACATTTACTTTTAGTTGAATATGTATAAAAACAATATTATAGATATGAATAATGACATTGCGCTCTACTTTTTCAGTATTATGAAGAAAGCTGAAGCAAAGAAGTTAAGACAATTTGATTAAGATTGATTGATGTAGACTTTTTCCTTCAAGTTTGAATATATCATTTCATTATACATGTAATTAACTTTCTAATCTCAATTTATGTAAATTTGCAATTGTTCTATTTGTGATGACTATCACTGTAACGATCCAAGGAAAAGCGCTAGCCACATCTGTGCTATATCTCAAAAAGACTAGTCACAATTGAGGCTCCTTGCTGTTGTTAATAAAGCCCAGTTCAACCCAGTAAATACCCAATGTGGGACTCATCACACACCCACACACATCAAACAATCAATCAAATTAGGGCATCACAATCTCCCCCACTTAAATCCCTAACATTCTCGTTAGGGCTCACTTTGTGGGGTAGTGTCTCCGAGCCCACATGGGGTTATTGGGCCAACTCTGATACCATATGTAACAACCCAAGGAAAAGCGCTAGCCACATCTGCGCTATACCTCAAAAGGACTAGTCACAATTGAGGCTCCTTACAGTTGTTAATAAAGCCCAATTCAACCCAGTAAATACCCGATGTGGGACTCATCACACACCCACACACATCACACAATCAATCAAATTGAGGCATCACAATCACCTTAGATTTCCTATGCTCATGGCTCTTTGTTTGGATTTATTGTAAATAACTTAATAAAATTCGCTAAAGTTATTTTTTGTCTAAAACCACTATTAGTCATTTCTAGCAATTATATCCATACTAGAAGTGCATCCCAAAAGGCTTTGTTTATGTCTTTGTATTTGTTATTCGTCTATGACTCTCTATATTAATTGGTGTAGGGATTACTTTGGTCAAGAATGAGTTGTGGACTACTGAGGATCTTTTAATTTTCAAAAAATTATTGGGTTTGATTTTACATTTTTTTTTATTCTTAATCAAATTGGAATTGTAGGTTCCAATTAGTTCAACTGGTAAAGTCTCTGATGGTTATATAAGAGATCTGGGATTCAATCTCCACCTACACCGAAACTGATTGGTGTCTTGGTCTAATAATAAAGAGCTATTATTAGAAGCGGACGCCATAGGTTGAAACTCTCTCTCTAAAAAAAAAAAAAAAAAAAAAATCAAATTGGAACTTGCCACAACATTATTAGTCCATATCACCCTAAATTTATTGAGAATTTTACTACGTGTTAATTTTTTATGCTTCAGTAAGTGATCCAACTTTTATAATATAATAATATGTAATAGATAAATAATGAGATATTATCAATTCACAACAACCATGAATTGATTTGTACAATTTCCAATATTAAATAGTATAAAGTTGAAATTAAACTAGAAGCATAAATTAATGCAACATTATATAAATATATATATATCAAGGTTTTTAGAACCGGATCGAACCGAGAGGTCGAACTGTGAAAACCAGGAACAGGGATGAAAACCGGTTTTTTAAGCCTAAAGAACCAGATTTTTTGTTAATTCCATGAACCCTAAAACCAGGGTTGGATCGCACGAACCAATGAGAACCGTGCAGTCCAACCCCTTAGCAATTTAAAGAAAAGAAAAAAAAACTTAACACAATTTTATTCTACTTAATTAAATTATCCATCTCTTACAAGGAATAAAAAAAATTATAATTAAAATCCTTCAAAGATATTCAACTTTACTTCAAAAATTAATCATAAATTTTAATGTTTTCATGGTTATTATTTAATTTTTTTAACTTTCTTATTTAATTATTAAATATATACTTGAAAATCATTCAATTTCCCTCACATATATAGATATATTGTTAATTTTGCTAGTTTTATAAATTTAATATCTATATTTAGGCTTTAATTAATTATGACGCCATCACGGTTCGACCCCGGTTCGACCTCGGTTTGACCTCAAAAACCTTGAACCTCTCCTTTTTACGGTTCAATGAACAGTCTGGGTCTGAAAACCTTGATATATATATATATATATATGTTTTTTTGTTGATGAATTAATATATGATATTACTATTTTTTTTTGTCATTACTTATTTATTTTATTAGTCTACATAACTTAAACCAAATACATAATATATAAATTGAAATTAATAAAATACCATGCATTGCACATTTTAAAAAACTATATATAATAGTAGAAGCTTTTTCCTACAATTAAGGTGGTTTTGACATGTAGGAAAAATACCCATCTGAATTTCTACCACATTTACGATTAAAAAACAAAAAATATATATAAAAGTAGAGACCTCATGTGGGAATCTATAAGATCCTTTCATATGGTGCTCTAATTTTACATTTAGATTTTTTTTACCTCTTTTTATTAAGTTATTTTTATTGTAACCAAAAAGTTCATGTTAACTTATTTTTACTATTATCTTGTTAATTTTCTAAGCTTACACCACACATTTTTCTCTTTTTCATGTCTTTTAGCATACCCACTATTTCAGTATTAAAAACAAAAGTAAAAATAATAATAATTAAGGACTAATAGTAATAACTAACTAGATAAGGCCCTAGAGGGAGAGATAGAGAGACATGAAAATGTTGTGGATTGTTAAATAAAACACATTGTTTTACTTTTACCAAAATAAATATATAAAAAATAAAAAAATAAAAAAAAAACTTGAGATTGATAAAGCATTTGTAAGAGAGAGAGAGAGAGAGAGAGAGAGAGAGAGAGAGAGAAATCTAAGGGGCTACCACCTTCGTCATACTGGCCTCCCACCACCATCAAGCCACTACGAGTAATTTTTTTATATTTTTAATTAGGGGCTTAAATATGACTTTAGTCTGGGTAATTTGGTTGGATAATTTTTGTTTTGAATATAAAAGTAGAGAGAATATTTGGTGCACAAAGTAAAACATATTCTACCATAGTTTTCAATCATCATATATAATACACATGCATATGCACTTGCCCACATCATGTCTTAATGTCACACTATCAATGAGTGGAAGACGGTGAGAGAGTTGGATATATATTCATTTCATAGTATGCAATATGTGAATACAACACAAATTAGTTGATTTTCGTGAACCTGTTACTCTTTTGAATTTATTTTTAGTTTCATTATTTAAAAAAAAAATAATAATCTTACCTTGAGAAGGCTACAAATGTACAGTGAATCTACTAAACTAAAATTTGATAGCTCAAAATGTATATGTTTCTTTACTTTAATTTAGTTTACTTTTTCTTTATAATATATGTACATTATTCTCCAAAACCATCTTACGTAAAATATTACAAAATTATCTGTGCATTGCACGGGCAACTTACTAGTGTATATTAATAAAGCGATTACACGCCTATTGCTTTGGAAGGAGATTCCATTGTTGGCCAAATAGTTTAGGTAACCAAAAGCATATTTGGCTCCAAAGTGGATGATATGTAGAGTAATCCTTGACATTGGAAAAGAATTGTCTACTGAAGCAGAAACTACAAGTGAGAGAGGCTGAACAGTTTATGTAAATATTGTTTAATAAGAGAGGCTGAACAATTTATGTAGTTATTGTTTAATGAGGAAGGCTGAACAATTCATGTAGAGTATCGTTGACATTGAAAATTTGTATTGTTGTTACATTAGTATAACTCAAGCATGGTGTGAATTACCAGAAATTTGTATTGCAACTCACCGCTATTGGTGACTAGAATTTGTATTACAACTCATAGCTGTTGGTGAGAATTTTTATTTCTCTCTTTATTTGTTTGGGTTGGTTGAAATACTTAAAATCTACTGGCGATACGTTACTAAGTTCTTTAGCACGATGAATCCCACAAAAATTGGTAGTTATATATCAGAAGTTCTTGATGTTGGCCTTCTTGGGCCTCTGTTTAAGGTGGATTTGCTCAATTCTTATGAACTCAATATATGTTCCAACATGAATATATAGTCTAATGGAAATTAAATTGTACTAATTTCTAATAGAAATTGAATTTGAAGAAATGTTGGTGTTCTCAACTACTAATAATAATTGGGGTTGATGATATTCTCATGAACTAGCTAGTATGAATATCCTTTGCTATAAGTGTCTATGTAGAACATAAACTTATGACCTTTTTAGGAAAAGAAATATCGGGTTTTGTGCAGAGCATCAGATATACAACAAAGAAATAGAAAACAAAATTTTAGCACTTCATTATCCTTATTTATTTTAGTGGTGTTGAAGTTGTTTAATTTGGTTTAGTATGCAATATTATGTATTAATCTAGCTCAAGTGAAAAAAAGTAAATAGGATATATTCTTGATGATATGAAGTAGAGCATTCGATCAATTATATTTTGGTATCGATCAATTTTAAACTCATCCACATATTTATATCTTAATTAAAAAAATGCATTCTAATTTTAAAATTTAAGTACAATTGCAAATTTGCATAAGCAAATGCCAGAAGAAGTTCATGGTGTTCCACGTCTCTATTAAGGTAAGTTTATTATTTTATCATTAAAAGAATAACAAAAGAAGTCACAAGACACAAATTTTTCTGTTTGTTTATGTTTTTTTTTTTTTTTTTTTTTTTTTTTTTGAGGAAAAAGACAATGCTTGAAATTTGATTAAAAAGCTGGAAAATCAGCAACAAAAAAAAAAAAAAAAAAAACCAAAACCAAAACCAAAACCAAAACAAAAACAAAAAAAGCATCAACATCTAATGGAACTGTCTCCATCCAAACTAATAAAGGAAAAGAAAGTTTTGCTTTCTAGGATAAAGCATATACAACAACATTACCTTGCCTTACATTATGAGAGAAAGAGAAACTCCTCAGGGAGCTAACATTAATTATAGTATCTCTAAAAAGAATGGGTTTCCTAACATATGTATCGTATGGAATGTGGCATACATGGGAAAAAAATAAAGCTGTCATTTTACGATTTCCTTTGGAGTCCAATTGGAAAGGTATACATATTCTTTCTCCTTTATTTTGGAGTAATGGTTGAATTAAATAACAAATTGGGATGAAGGGTATAAATATTATCATTATTACCCAACCTTTGTTGTGAAGTGTCACAATGTCTTTTTTATCTTCATAATTTTTCATTTCAGTGCTTGCTGTGACTTAAGCCACATTGTCTAAGGAAATGAAACACTTTAGTGGGTGTTCTACTTCTGTTTATATGTGTCTGAAATTTTTTTAGTTCATAGGCTTGTTATTATTTATTCCCCTTGATGTGCTATATCATAAAAGGCTGTTATTTATATAATTTTTTATGGTAATTGTCGTCATTTTTGTAGTAGTTGAATCAAAATAAGATTATGCTAGATCTGCATAATTAGTAGTTGCTGCATCTTCATCATTTTAATATAGATTACCCTCATCAATAGCTATTACGTCTTCTTCATAGCCAAACTTGATCATCTTGACAAACCTTTTATTTATCTTATTGTACCACATGTATTTATTTACTTTTAAGATGGATTCTATTTGATTGTAAGATTTTTATATCTTTTGTTATAAATTAACTAGCTAGTATGCTAGCCAAACCGCTTACTTCTTTTTTTAATCTTTTACTTTGCCTCCAACACTATCATAATTGTTTGTCTCTCTACGTGTGTGTGTGTGTTGTTTTGTAGGATCCAAGCAAGAAAGAGTTTAAGATGCTTGCTACGTTATTCTCTCAAATTTTTTACAGCATGAACAACTTGTGGTATTGAAGGAATTACTGAATATTTTATATCAATAACTATTTGTTAATAGGTGTTTGACAGCTTTAGAATATGAAAAATTTTAGGTTAAATGGGTAACAACTTTAATTTTGTTAGTTTTGCTTTCTAATTTACTAATAGTGATTTATCATGTTAAATTGGTAGCTTATTTGTATATTAATCAACTACAATGTTGTAATGTTATTTATTTTTTCTTTCTAATTTGTGAGGTTTAATTCAAATAATTTTGAATAAGTCCTCTGAAATCAAATTCAATACAAAAGAAATTTGTTAGGGACTTGGTAACGCTAAAGGGAGCTTGAAGATAATATAAGTTTTGGCCTCATGTAATATACTTATATTGTGAGCTTCAATTGCTACAAGTAGTATTGTAGTAACTTAGATATGAAACTCTAGATGTAACACAAATAGCTAAGGATAACAACATTCACTAATATTTGTCTTTTAATTTAAATGATATTTTACATAATTGCTTAGCATTTATTAGATTTCACTTTTAGTAATTTTCCTGTGCATCGCACAGGTTAATGACTAGTTATAATAATTTTCAATTGATGTTGGTGGAGGAGGCCATCAAAGTGAGATAGTATAGTTTATTGAGATAGGTAGATAGTGAATTAAGACAATAGTTGTACTCAATATTTCTCACTACCCACTTTAACATACTACCAGGATAACAAAGGCCTACACAGTTCATACATTTTTATTTAGTTATCCTTGTACTTCCATTAGCCTATGATTCAAGCATTATTTCATAACGGCAAAACTTAAATACAGTAACTTAGGTACTATTCTTTAAGTATCCCTTTAAAATGTATCCTTCTCTTCTTCTTCTTCTTCTTCTTCTTCTTCTTCTTCTTCTTCTTCTCTTTCTTTTTTTTTTTTTTCTTTTTTTTTTCTTCCCTGTGAAAGCCATTTAGAATTCCAAAAAAATCCAAACCCCAAACTTCTCACACCCAATCTATAAGATTGAGATAAAAATCATCCTACAATGCTAGAGCATCCAAAACCTACATATCCAGAAAAAACCCAAAATTCTTAGTCTGCATTTTGTTTATTTTATTCTTGTAAGACCACTGTTTTGTGGTTTCATCTTTTTTTGGGTTGAACGTTGTTGCTAAGTCTAGGGCCCCATTGTATACTTCTTTTCTATATATAATACAAAATTCTCTCTTAAAAAAAAAAAAATCATAAATCCCACAAACCTAGTTCACAAATTCCAAATCCAAATCAACTCGGCCTTTAGCAAAACCAAGTCTACAAGCGCAAAATTTGACTTAGATCTTCTGGGTATGAACTGATTTGAATAGATCGTTCTTGACAGCTCCAAATGTTAGTTCAAGTTTAAGAGATGCTCTATGTGTTATTGCTCCGTGATGCCGCTTCAACTCCGTGTGTTAGTTCTTGACAACTCCGTGTTGTCACTTCAGCTGCGAAGATGAAGACAAAGAGGAAGAGGAAGATAGTGGGGTTAGGGTTCTCAAAGCTGATTGAATGGGTGACATTTGAACAGGTGGAATCATCCATAGAGGATTTCTTTTAGCGAAACTTTTCTTATTCTCTGGAGAGAGAGATTTTTGGTTTTTCTTGTTTCTCTCATGACAGGTTGGGTTTCAACAGAACAAGAAAAGTAAAACAGAAAGTTACAGACAGCCAACTTAACGCCATTTGCAAACTTAAGTGGATGGATAGGTGGCTGAATTTTAAAAGGGTAGCTAAGGAACAGTAACTAAGATACTTTGTGCTAGTTTGGATAGCACTTATTAGTGCTGCGTCTGCGTTTCCTCAGTTTTTTTTTTTTTTTTCTTTTCAGCCGCAATGGTTGACCCGTTCTTCTGTGAACAGTGCACTTGTGCACTGTTCACGAATCCCACAAACTTCACTTTTTATCAACTTTTTCATTAAAAATGGGTCCCACAATACTATTCACACATTTAAAACTTATTTTACTACAGTGTTTTCAGTTTTCAGTTTCAGCAAAATAAGTTCTATCCAAACAGACCCTTTATCTAAATTTTGCCCATTTCATAAACAATTTAACTAGCGCAGGTGAAGTTATGAAATAATGCCTGTGTTTAAAAGTGATACAGAGCAAAGAGGGTAGACCCAATCACAGCTTCAAGTTCAACAGAGTGCAGTTAGTCATGTCGTTCCCTTTCAGCACGTTCAATAATAAAACTCCTGGTTTTCAACAATAGTCAAATAAGCAATAGATTAATATCGAGAATTGTATCTCCTAATGGATAATGTTTACAATGGTTCCTTTTTTAATCTTTTAGTTCTTAATTTCTTCTAGTTGATTTTATTTTACTAGTTTGTTTGTGTCATTATTTTTCTTGGATTAGAAAGAGTCCTTGCTTGGTGCGATGAATTTATCCTGTCGGAATAAAAATATGATTTTTTTTTTTTTTTTTGAGGAGAGGGAATAAAAATATGATGATGTAATTGTTTTAGATGCTATGTTCATACTATATATAGTAATATCAGGTACTTTTTAACCGTAAAATGTGTACTATAAAAAATATATTTATTAAATATGATAAGTTTGATGATATATTGAATCAATAATATATATTTAGACACAAGAAAAATACATTAAAAAATAGTATATAAAAACTATTAGGTGTCTTTGTTTATATAATCAATATAATTGTTGGTTCCTAGAACATACCTTTCAAGTGCTTTTGGTCCTTAAAGTTTCAATTGAGCATTAGTGGTTCATGAAATTTAAAAATTGAGCATTATTGGTCCGTTCATCAACTTTTGATAATTTTATTGCTTATATGTCTAACTGAGTAATGACATGGCATTTTGCAAATGTCAAGGCATCTTTTTCATTATTAAAAAATTATACTATCTTAACAAAAAAAAAAAAATTACACATGTTATGTAGCAATCAATTAGTTTCTTTTTGGGTTTTCCTCAATTCAAACCCATTAGAACATAAAATTCTCAAATTAAATTTTTTTTTTCAAAGTGAATACACCATTAACTTCTAATCAATCTAAAGAAGTGATTGGGTCTGGCATTGTCTCCCTCTCTTTTTCTTACGCCTCCTCCTAAATAACAGCGTACTGACCCAAGACTCAGACTGGAACTTAACCGTCAGGGCAAGGATATACAGACCAATTTTGAAGTTCCGCTAAGATGTTGGTGTGTCTTTCAATTGTTTATTGGTATCTCTGTTTGTGAATTGATTCTTGATAAATCTAATGCCATTCTTTTTGTACGTCTGCCCGGGTGCGTGAAAAGTTGCAATGTGGATAAACCGTACGTTCTTATCTTGTACAGCGTGATCACCACCATAGACCGGATGCGGAGGCATGCCAGTCCTTATACATAACAAAAGTGTCTATTCCCCAAGTAAAGTAGGCTCGATGAGGATTGCAACCGTGGAGGAAGATTTACAAAAGCATCCTTACGCATCTCCTCTGAGACCAAATGAAGGTGGTGATTTTTAAGCAACCTTGCAGGCTTAAACAAACTTCTTGTATGATGGACCTCCTCTGTTTCCTATTCTTCTTTCACCTCTTCCTCCTCTGTTTGCTCTTCCTCCTTCTCCTCTATATCATCCTCCTCCTCTATTAATGGGGTTATCACAGCTATACTGTTGTGGTAACATCCATAAAGGGTGTTCTCTACAAACTCTGTCTTACCCGAGAAATTACCAAGATAGTGAGGGATGCTTGCGTATTTTCTCCATTGATATGTGTTGAGGGGGAAATTGATATCTTCGAATGAAATATGGGAAAGCCAAGCCAAAACTCAACAATGGGCTCTTGAGATGATGTCCAAAGGCTTTAGGTGTAGTGATAAGCCTATGCTAGCAAGAAATAAAGACTGCACCTTAGCAAAAACAACAATAAGGCCCAATAATTAATTAATGGATTAGTGGTCATGTTACAACAATACAAGAAAATGCATTTATGAACTTCGAATATGCAGAAAAAAGAAGGGAATGTCTGAGGGTAAGTGGGTATGAACTGAAATGGCTTATTTGTGGGTCAATGGAGCTAACTGCAATCTAAATGTGACAGAATAACAAGAATAACAAAGTTTTTTAGAGGGGTTTTTCTTTTTTGGTGTGTTTTGTGGGCTAATGTGATTACCCTTTTATAGTGGAGCTTAAGGGGGGAATGATTAGCAAGAATCCAAAAAAATAGGGCTGATCAAGGGGGCAGAATGGTAGACTGCTCACCCTAGGATTTGACCATAAATGGCAGATTTTCTTTTGGGTTGTTTTGCTTCTTTGAGCAATATCACACATGGGTAAAAATCTGAATAATCTTGCATTAAATGCCTAGATCTCTGAGGTTGTATTCAGCCAATGAGGTTAAGACAAGCATTAAGGCAGAATCTTAGTACTGCAGCTGAGATTTGGATCCTAGAAAGTAGGATTTCAACACCCTAAGCCAGGTGTCAAAGTTTAAGCCCACTTCAGAGGGTTCTGCTAGCGATCACTTCATGCCCTCCAAACCACATTTTCTCAAATTTTCCCCTATGGCTCCCTTCTGCTGGAGGTGGAGCTTTGAGGAAGATGATGAAATCCCATTATCCCTTGGACTTTAGCTGCTAACACAACCTCTGAATGCTATGCACATGATGGGGGCAGTGGCAGAAAGTTGATGGGACAGCCTTTAGTTCATTCTTAGGGGTTTGGTTATCTCCAACGGAAGCTTGGTCAGGGATGAACAAGAAGGGAGATGGCTAGCTAGTTCAGCTCTCTACCTTCTTTGGTCTAGGCATATTCATGCATGCTAGACCCTTTAGCTAGGCTGCCCTTTTTTACTCGGGCCTATTCTTCTTTTGTCACATATTTGGGCCTACAAAATGGAGATCAGTGACACATATTGCTATGGGTTTTGATAAATGCTTTGTAAATAATATTTAGTACTTTGAAATAATGAATTCCATAGCATAAGTAATGTTCAATAATCACGTCATAATTTAAATGATGAGCTTGCAGGATGAATAATTACCATGGGTTTCAAAATATAATGGTCTGATATAAATAGTGACCATGGGTTCTTATTTTTTAAATTCCATGGGTTTATAATATGGTAAAATAAATGTCATAGTTTTAAGATAAATAACTTTCCATGGGCCATTATAAGACAATTGTCATGGGTTTTTGAGAATAGATAATTGCCATAGATCCCATGGGCTTGTAATATTATGGTATTGTTTAAGATCCTATAGATTCGAGGCGACACCTTTTGTTCTTTTTATGCATGTGCTACACTTTCTCGAGCACAAAATCTTATGATATGCACTAAGGTGTTCATGATTGGCTAGTAAACAGTGGTAAAATGGTTATTAATGCCTTTCTCATTAAGTTCTAGTCCTAACAATCAAAAGCATGTGACTACAAAATCAAGATCATGTGATCAAAAACTATAAACAACTCCCACACATCATGCACTACATAACTAAAACTAGCAAAGGGTAGAAAGATAAGCTCTTCCAAGCGAAAAAAAGGTACACAGACATGTTATGTAAAAATAATATGGCCAACCTTGATTACAAATCCAAGATATATAATACAAAAAACATTTTTCCTTCCTCCTTTATTTTTATTTTTATTTTAAAAGGAATAGCAAAAAAAACCTATCATGAAATGCATGAATGTTATGCAATGCAAATCCTAAAAGCACAAAAGAAAACAAAACAACAAAAGAAGAATGGTCACAAAGAGTATTGAGATGAAGCACAAGGACCATGTCAGAAAGACTCAATTAGATTGAGCCTTTTGCATCCAAAACTTTTTAAATACAACTCTGGAATTGGAGTTATTACTCATATTAGAATGATGAGCAACTCCAAGATTGGTATAAAGGTTTAAAGCCTTTACCAATTCACCAATAAGTACCATAGAATCTTGTGCTTGAGGCACAAGTACTTTTGGCTTTTTTGCTCGCTTTGCAGCTTGCAACTTGAAATAGTTTGGGCAAATATGCCCAGTCTTTCTACAAAAATGACAAACCCACAAAGGTCTATCATGCAACTTATCCTTAGGAAGGTTAGGGATTCTTAGGCTTAAACTCTTTAAGATCAACCCTAATCTTCCTAAGAGGTGGTGTAACTTCTATTGGTTTAACAATCTCACTCTTGGGGGGCTCAAAAGAAGAAACAAAGTTGTGAAATGAGTTTCAAACACCGAGATGCTATCTACAAAACCTAGACCAGATTTGTCTAAGTGAAACTTCTGAACACTCAACATGTGATCAAATTTAGAACTAGCAGACCTATTTGTTTGTTCCCTAGCAACAAATAATTCTAGTTTCAAGTTCTTAATCTTATTAAGCAACAATATGTTTTCAGTCTTCACCTTATTAATCAATTCATTAGCATCAAGCAATTTCAACAAGAAGTTTTTCTTATCAAGTTCAAGGGAGGCAATCTTCTTTAAACCTAAGTTAAAACTCATTGCATCCTTTGAAGCAACCTTGCATGGCTTATTAAAATCTTCTTACAAATCAGCATACTCAAAGAGTTCTCCATCAGAAAGATTCTCTTTAAGCACAACACTTTCATCAACTACAACAGTAGTTGTGAAAGTAATGAAATTTCCATCATCATCACTACCAGACTCATGATCAGAAACTTCATCATCACTAAGGGTTACAGCCATAGCTTTACCCTTTGATCTCAAGAATGTACGACATTCTGATTTCACATAACCGTACCCTTGACAACCAAAACATTGTTGACCTAGCGAGTTACTAGAGGTTTGACCAACTTTCTTTTTTGATTTCTCATAATTATTACCCTTAGGTGGTTCATTCCTCTTAAAATTTCTAGGTTCAACATTGTTTTTACCTCTTGCCCTTCTATTGTTATTCCTAAGAAAGTTTCTAAAGTTATTGGCAAGATAAGTAATCTATGTAGAAGAGAGTTCATCATCAAATTCATTCCTATCAATATCATCAACTGACTTAAGAGCCATTGATTTGGATTTATTTGTCTTGGATAGGTTTAACTCATAGGACTGGAGAGATCCTACGAGCTCATCAATGGGGATGGAGTCCACATCCTTGCTTTCAGTAATGTCAGTCACTTTGAGTTTAAAATTCTCAGTCAAGGATCTAAGTATCTTCTTAACAATCTTAGGTTGATCATAAATTTCACCAAAATTATAAGCAGAATTAACAATATCATTTAGTTTAGTATAGAATTCATCAAAACATTCATCATCAGACATTCTAATGCTTTCAAATCTAGCAGTTAACTACTGCAATTTATTAATCTTAACTGCCTTTGTGCCTTTATACATAGTTTGGAGAATATTCCATGCAATATAAGCAACCTCAACATTTGAGATTCTCTTGAATTCCTCAATAGAAACAGCATTAAAAATAGCATTCATGGCTTTGCTATTAAAAGCGGCTGCTTTTTTTTGAGAAGTTGACCACTCGTTTATAGGAGTAGTTGGTTTCTCCCATCCGTATTCAACTGAACTCCAAATTCTCTCATCAATAGATTTTAGGAATACTTTCATCCTTACTTTCCAATAGGCATAGTTGTTCCCATCAAAATGAGGTAGGATCACAAAAGAGTGACCGTGTTCCATAACAACAGGGGTCAAGGATCAACTCTTAGATCAAAAGAGCTAAAAACACAAGAGCTAACCCACTCTTATACCACTTGTACATTTTTAGACCCCTTAACACAAGTTGTTTAAACTAGTTATTTAGCCAAGTGATTACTTAGATAAATTATTCAGATCTAAGTTAACACAATAGAATCATATTATGTAAATAATGCAGAAATATAAGAACACAATGATATGATAACCTAGGAAAACCAAATTGGTAAAAAATTTGGGGAGGATTTAACCTAACTATCCTTAAGGTTAAACAAATCCATTATGAAAGAATTGAAGTTTGTACAATAAGACTTAGACCACTAACATCGTATTGCTACCTTGAGTAGAAAACCTATTACCACGACCACGTGACAGCTCCGAGTCCACGGACTACTTCTTTCTTTGATCCATTGCAACCACAATTTCTCCTACTTATGACTTTAAGACTCCACTCAAAGGTTTTAGATCTTCTTTAAAGTTCTTTATGCAGCAATTGAAGAGATCACCAAGTTCTTGACATGAATCTTGATCTTGATAACCCTAAGTGTGTATGAAGGTAAACACCTCTAGACCTTACAAAAATTCAACACACAACTCACAAAAGACTTCTAAAATGTAGTTAGGGTTTTTCCTTTTATACTTGGAGCAAAACACAAAACCTTACACTTCAAACGGGCTTAAGCTGAATTGGAAATTCTACAGAAAAATAAATCTACACATGGTTCAATTGATCGAGTCTAATTTTTGACTAATTGAGCCTTGTAGATTAAGTCCAATAATTTCTACAATCAATCGATTCAAGTAAACACACTTTGAGCAAGCCTAAACCTAGACTCTATGTTTTGAACATGGTTTGCCAACTTAAAACAAATTGAAGTTCTAATACATTAGTTCCTAAAGTCTTAGAACCTAACATATAGTACTTTGCCAAGTATTAAAACCTTGGGCTCTTGATAAAATAGTGCCAACGTAAATTGGGCTTCTAATATTGCCAATGAAAACTAAGTTTTTGATATTGCCAGTGAGAACTAGGCTTTTGATATTGCCAGTGAGAACTAGGCTTTAAATATTGTCAATGAGAACTGAGCTTTTTGATATTGCTAGTAAGAATTGGGCTTTTGATATTGCCAATGAGAACTAGGCTTTTGATATTGCCAATAAGAATTGGGTTTTTTGATATTGCCAATGAGAATTGGGCTTTTTGATAAATAAATTGCCATGGGTTTAAACCATGGGCTTTGGTTATGGATTTGAATTCCATTGATAAAATTGCCATGAGTTTAAACCATAGGTTTTGGTCATGGATTTGAATTCCATTGATAGAATTGCCATGGGTTTAAACCATGGGCTTTGGTAAGTATTTTTGGGTTTTGAACCGGATGAGATTTTGAATTTGTTCAATAAAATAATTTAGGGAGGATTTTGAATCACGGGTTTCACAAAAAATATTGGGTCTTACAAAGTTTATATTTGTAGCCCAATTTTGTGGTGGCTAGAAGAAAATGGTTATGGGCTATAATAGGGTAAAAATATTTGGAGAAGCCCACTAATTTGTTGGTGGTGTTTGAAAATAAATAGGTGGTATTTAAATAATATTAGGTGTAAAAAAATGTACCCTAACAATATGTGTCAAGATCGAAAAAATAGCGGTGTCCTTTTCCCCTCCCGTTGCCATGCTACAAGGACAGCCTTTCTTCCCCCAATAGTATGCCCAACCCATCTCGTGTTCACATTCCTAATGGGGGGATTTGGCAGTTTGGTCCACTTATCATCTATAGGATCATAGACCTTAAAGTAAGCAAAGTTTTTGAGATCTAAATCCTTCGTCTTACATATGTCGCTAATGCTCATTTTGATTGTGCTTCCAACCACTGTTCATCAGTGTACTGCATTCCAGAAACTTATCCAACGAAGAACACTTGAACCACCATTATTGGACAGGTCTAGAATGTAAACCTCCCACGAGAAAACATCTTATTCCACATTCTTAAGCTTCTTCTCTACATATTCATCAATGTGTGGGTCATCAATATTGAATTCGCTGCCAAAGAAGTACAAGTTGGAGCCCAAAGAAATGCAACACATGCTATCAGGTATTCTCTGATTTTAAGTTGAAGGATTAGGGAAAGTTTACTTATTTCGGTGACTTGGGCAACTTCCGTTAAGGGAGAAGGAGGAAGTTTTGGAACTTCAATCTCATACACGGTATACATAATTAGGCTATATGAGTGCCAAAAATATAAGTATAGCTTTTCACTTCTAATGCAGCACAATGCAACTGTGATGGCTGCAGTGACTTAGCTTCCATTTTTTTACAAATCCATCTTCGTCTCCTAGTACTACTTCAATTTGGCTGCTGATGGCACTAGTAGTGGATGCAATTTTGATGGTAGTGACTTAGATAAGGATTCCCTTAATTTCAAAGCCCTAAATTTCGAATAAACAAAACAAAACCCCCTTGTTTGATCTGATAAATTAAAACAAAATCAAGAGCTCTTATTAAAAAAAAAAAAAAAAAAAAAAAAAACAATTGAGGGGAACAACGTCGTTCTCCTTCCCCTGAGATCAAAAACAAAAAAAACCCAATGAAGTAATATGCCCTTACTAAGAAAGTAGGGGCAAAAAGAGAAGGTGAAAGAGAGAAGTTAGTGATCAGCAGAGCATGAATCACTTACCCAAAACTATACTTGGGAGCTACCGAAGTAGACCCTAGCCTGCCGCGAAATCAATCTCCTTCTCTCTCTATGTCGATATCTCTCTCTATCTCAGTTTGAATCTCTCTCTCTCTCTCTCTCCCTTAATTTTTCTTGATAGGCCAAGAATGTATTGACCCCTCATGATATATTAAATGATTAATTAGCCAAGCTTATTAATTAATCAAATTAACATGCAATGTACATGGCAGCACAAAAAAATCACCAATTAAACTAAGTATGCAATGGAAATTAAATTGACACGATGATTTGTTTACGAATAGAGAAAACCTACACAACAAAAACCCCACCGGGTAATTTTACGGTCACCATTCTCGAGAATCCACTATTATCAAAACAAGCGGTTACAAATAAAGGAATCCCAATACCTTATACCAACCTACAGTTAAACCCTTACCCTAATGCCCAATTGGACTTGTTCTGTAGTGACAATCTCTTCATTTCAATGCATAGCTCTCAGTATGTGACTAACCAATAGATGTGCGGATCCCAGTACGTGACTTGATCACCAACTTGAGAAGGATGTTGGCTGCAAAGTTCTTCAGTTCATCCAGACAATGAAAATCAAGAAGCTCCTTGGTCATAAAACCCTATGATGTACAAACACATCAGTTTCTTTAAGAGAAAGATGAACTAGGGAAAATTCTATCTCCAGTCACAATTTGTATGAACAAGACTTTGCTTCACACTTGTACAACTTTGCAACCTTTGATGGCCCTTAAAATAATCCTTATATATGTTTAAGGTTATGAGAAAAGAAGACCTAAACACATACTCACAGATTGGATGAAAAATAACTCTGAAAAACTAAGTTTCATAAATCTCGATAGATAGCCTTCTATCTAGCTAGCTGTCGAGCCACAGGCTTCAGCAACTCTTAAACCTCAATAGATGTTAGCTGTTGAGTTTTAAAATCCAGCACTTAACTACTTGATTCTTGGACAAACTTGCATGGTTTTAACACTTGAATTTGAAACATTGTTTCTTAAAGCATTAAACATATCTTAGATCTACCCAATTACAAATAAAATGCGTTTTATCAAAGGATTAGTCAATTACATAAAATGTTGACATATGTTCCTAATATTGAATCACATATGTCCTAACAATCTCCCCCTTTGGCAATCTGTGACAAAACCACAGCAAACAAATGAAAATATGAGAGAAGTCATAAATCACTCAACTCATACTCACTTGTTGGAAAAAAAAAAAATTATCATAACACAAACTCTTGAAAAACTTTGCAAGAAAAAAGTTTATGGCAAGTAGACTTTGACAACCTGTATTTCTAAAACACTTTAAACAAAACTCATCATAGCATCTTAGTGTGAAACAGAAATAATAGATTGCATACAATAAATAATAAACATGTGTATAAAGAAAGAAAATAAACAACACATGGAGAGATAGGTTAAATAACATACATCAAAATATATAAAAACCAAATATAAGTACAATGTATGTCAAGTGGTCACAAGACCAATATACAAGGAAATAATGTATCCAAAATAGAAAGAAAAGAAAAGATACAAAAATCCTCACTACATCCCTCAATATACACTCCCTCTATCTCCTAAACTAACCCTCCCCCTATGAGTATAACTTCTCCCATCTCAAAACTACTCCCCATTTTTGTCACAAGTGACAAAGGGGTAAGTACATCAAGTAGACATTTCATCATCACTCGGCAAGCCATCATCATCATCCTTATCAGCATCATCATTGCCGGAGCCATCGTCACTCTCAACCTCAGAGGTTGGCGGAGATGAAGAGGAAGTGATAGTGAAACCACCCATAACAGTCTGTCATCGTGTGATATGACCAACACAGGTGTTCACTTGACACAACTTATCGTTAAGAGTGTCAAGGTGAGCATCCATGCACACAAGCAATGCCATGATGGCCTCAAGAGTCACTCCACTTGCTAAAGACGAAGGAGAAAAGGTGGATAAAGTAGTAGAAGCTGAAGGAGCTGCTGTCTCTATCCAGGGCTACCTTGAGGGAAGCTGCGCAACACTCCGCTTAATGGTAGCGGCGTCAATGGCACACATGAACATGAAGTGGGGAAACTCGGGATAGAAGACAGAAAATTGGCGAAGGAGCCGTGTGATAGCCGAAGGAAAAATGAGCTTATCACGGGTCACCGTATGCTTATAGACATCTATAAGAGAGAGTATAAAATGAGAAGGAAAATCAATAAAAAGATCCTCAATGAGGGATAACAAAAACTGAGCACAAGGCTTTGTGATAGTGTTATAGTGAGACAATGGATGGACAACGAATGTCATCACCATGTTTAGGATTCTCGAACCTTTAGGAAAGGCCAAGCATGAGGTGTTTTGATGATCACCCCATGAAGAAGGTGTCTCACAAAATAGAGAAGAGAGTTCGTCTTTGGACATTGTCCTCAGATGCTCACAACCAAGGTAGTTAGGATGCGCTACCCTGGGAACGTATAGTACCTCGAATACAATATCCAGAGTAACTACCATGTGTATACCCCGAACGCAAATGACAAACTGGGGTATAGAGTAATCAAATCTGTGCATATTGGAGTAGAACTCCTGTATGATCATGGAAGGGCATGTGACTAGGATGCCACAAAGTGACTCCCAACCCCTACTGTGGATGACAATGGGTAGGTCAATGTCATAAAAGTCTAACAGAATGACTTGGCGTTCTGAATGAATGCCGCATCGTGAAAAGTTCTCCAAAAAGTTTGATTTAGCCTCCTCATACGGAACCGGACTTGAGAGGGAGTAGGGTCAAATGGAGAAGAAGAAGAAGAAGAAGATTCCTTGAAACTAGAGGGTTCTGGGACGGAATGGATTTACGTTTAGGTTTCATGACACAACTAACGTAAGAAACAAAGAGAGAGGGAGAGAAAGAGAGACAATCAGAAAAGCACCAACAAGATACAATATAACAAATATAGAAACTTGAAGGTACGTATACATGAAAATGGATGAACATGTGACATGTAAATATAAATGCATCATAGGCTCAGCCCAATCCAAACCTATCAACACACAACATAGCAACAAAGTAAACACGCATCTAAAATGCATGAAACATTGTTATAATGCACATGTGATGCAATGCATGAAGTTTTAAACTCATTGAAGCAACACCCAACCCAAAAATTGCACAAAAACTTCATTAATTTTGAAAAACTCCAAAGTTTATCAAAAAATCTCAAAAGTTAGGTCAAAATATATGAAATGCATGAGAAAGAGGGAGAAATCAACATACCAGATGAAGAAAAATGATCTTGAGACCAAAGATAGAGTGAGGAAGAAGATTTGAGTGCTTGAGAGGTGTTTAGGGAGGTGAAGAAGCTGAAAGGATCGAGAGAGATCGAGAGAAATGAATCTGAAATCACGAGGTGTGTATTTATAGGAAATTCATAAACCTTGATCAATCGAGTGCTATCGAGGTTTAAAAATGCGCCTTTTAGCTATCGAACAAGCTATCAAGGATCTAACAAGAGGTTTTCTCAACAAAGAAGCTCAATGGATCGAGGTAGCTATCGAGGAGACAGAAAGTTTCTCGATTAATCGAACTAGCTATTGAGAGTTATCGAGAATGCGATAACAAGTAGTTGAAAGGTCTCGATAGATAGCTTATCTGTCGAGAGCTATCGAGAAGCCGTCGAGAGCTATCGAGAATCCATCGAGATTGCTTAAAAACAGTTTTTCAAAGAAGAGAAAAACACGGATATGAATGCAATCAAGCATGCTACTCAACAAAAGATCCAATCATCATTTTAAGTTCTCAAAAACATCTCTCAACATGAAAAATGTTAAGCACATAGATCCCAAAACACACACACACATACTAAACAAGTCTAATCAATTTTATATTTCAAAAATAGTTAAGACGGTTTAATGAGCATATATTAACACAAGTATTCCTTGTAATGGCCAAATCACATTGTACCTGCACATGTATCAAAGGTAGCAAAGAATATTGCGTGTTATGTGTGAAAAACATCGCAAGATTGCATAAGTGTCTACATGTTATGATGATTTGAGATATGAGAAAATCACTTTAACTCACACGCAATCATAACTGTTTTATGGGGACTATCACCCTCGAGGTACATCCTATAACTCTCACATCTCTTAGAATACATGTTTGCAATCATATATAAAGCATTTTGATCTTTTTTTTTGTTTTCTTTGCATATTTTTCTTTTAAGAAAACCATGCATGGGCATATATGAGAGAGAAAAGAAATACCCAATTATGTTAAACATTTGATATTCCACTTTTGCTATGCCAAAGCATACAAATGTGATTTCATGATTAGCAGGCAACAGTGGTGAGATAGTTATTTATGCCTTTCTCTTAGGATTTTCTAATCTTTTCCATCAAAAAGAGTAATATGAGTGCTAAGTACAGGAGATTCCTTAACCTTACTCATCACAAACACCAGCCACAAAGCTCACTTGCTTAGTTATGCATAGAGATGCTCATCTAAGCTACAAAAGATACAAAATTTAGAAAACTTTGTTTCAATGGCCATCCAAGGTACACAAGTACCAATATATACAAACACACACTATTTTTGTTTTTTTTTTTTTCATTTATTTTTTTATTTTTTTTTATAAAAAACAAAGTAAAGCAAAATTGAAAAATAACTAAACAAAAACATGTTAAAGAAAGCAATGCATAAAACTAGACTAACTCAAAACATGAAAGCAAAACACACAAGTAATGAAAAAAAACAAAAAACACGAAGGGGAGAGAGAGAATAAGTGATAGAATCACTTGGAGCCCTTTTTCTTCCACACCTTGGAAGAATCTTTCCATTTAGCAAACCCTTGATTCAGTAGTGAGGGGGAAGAGTTAAAATCGTTCAAGTTCGAAAGGAACATAAGGGCTTTGAGAAGATCTCCAAAAGGAGCAAATGAGGAAGGAAACCAATTCTGGTCTCCTGATGCGATCACACTGTTACTCTTTTGAGTGGCTAGCCACTTGTAGCAATTAGGTTAAGTATGTCCAGCTGCACCACAATGATGATAGCAATGCTGCTTTTTCTAATGAGGCTTTTGAGAGTTTCACTTCTTAGCCCTAGGGATCTTAATTTCTTTCTTATCAAGTTTAGGGGGTGCTCCTAAGATAAATTTACCCTTGTCTACATTCTCACTAGTTAATTCATTCTTAACATCATTGTTCTCAGTTTCAACATTATTAGCAAGAGGAACAAAAACAGTAGTACTAGTAGAAGCAATATTAGGAGAAGAGAAATCATACCCTAAACCGATTCGATCGGAAGCAGATTTCTGAAGAATGAGCATCTCATCGAGCTTAGCGCTTGAAGTCCTTTCTAACTAAGCTCTGACTTGGAATAGTTCTACCTCAAGCTTCTTGGTCCTCTCAGCCAAGAAATTATTCTCAAATCTCAATGCTACAATAGTCTGATTGGCTTTATTAAACTTTGTAGAGATTTCTTCTCGCTCAAGCTTCACATCACTAAGCTTCTTGGTGGCCAACCTATACAACTTCTCATGCTTTTCTGAGACTTTATATAACTCTGCATAGGCTATATGGATGTCATCTTGTTCATCCATCTTCTCAAACTTAGACTCTATAAATTCCTCTTCTTCATCCACATCTTCAATAATCCCTTCAATAGGATTTACAGTGGTAGTGAATGCATTTAGGATTCCATCATCCTCATTATCGGAGTCATCCTCAGGCTCAGTATCGCTCAAGGTAGTAGCAAGTGCCTTGCTTTTTCCGATGGTCTTGAGATAAGTAAGGCACTCTTGTTTCATATGTCTGAAACCTTGACACCCAAAGCACTTTGGTCTTGAGGGAACAATGTACTAATCACCATCCCTAGCATCTTTTTTCCCTTTATCTTGGCCCTTGAACTATGAGGAACTAGATTGCTTTCTGTCCTTATCAAATCCTTTCCCGTTGGCATTCTTCATAAACTTCTTGAACTGCCTCGTGATATAGGATTTCATCTTAGAATCTTCATCGTCTAAAGACTCATCAGTGTCACTGCTCTTGGCCTTCAATGCCATGCATTTGCTATTGCTTGATTTCCCGATCCTTGTCAAACCTAACTCATAGGTCTGCAGATTGCCAACCAACTCTGTCAAAGGAATTTTGTCAATATCCTTTGATTCCTCAATCACGGTGATCTTGGCATGGAATCTCTCGGGTAGAGATCTGAGCACCTTTCTTACAATCTTGGGTTCAAGAATGGTTTCCCCAAGATTAAATGCAATTTCAGTAAAGGATGTTTTCTTGAATTCCTCATTTGTGACTGCACTGAATAGAGCATTCAATGCTCTGCTGTTGAAGTTTATCGCCTTGATCTTAGCATCATCCTAGTTAGTTGGCGCTCTCGTAGGCTTGGTCCAACCTATCTCCACAGCTTGCCACACATTTTCACCCAATGACTGCAAGAAAGCTCTCATGCGTACTTTCCAATATGCATAGTTAGTGTCATCAAATAAAAGAAGTATAATAAGAGACTGTCATCTATCCATGAGAAATAGGGTTCAATGGATCACACACAAAGATTAAAACCTAATCAAAGTGTTCTTGCTCTGATACCACTTGATAGGTCAAGAATGTATTAACCTCTCATGATATATTAATTGATTAATTAGCCAAGTTTATTAATTATTCAAATAAACATGTAATGTATGTGGCAGCACAAACAAATCACCAATTAAACTAAGTAAGCGGCAGAAATTAAATTGACACGGTAATTTGTTTACAAATGGGGAAAATCTACACGGCAAAAACCCCACTGGTGATTTTAAGGTCACCATTCCCGAGAATCCATTATTATCAAAACAAGCGGTTATATAAGTAAAGAAATCCCAGTACTTTATACCAACCTACAGTTGAACCCTTACCCCAATACCTAATTGGACTTGTTCTGTAAAGACAATCTCTCCTTTTCAATGCACGGCTCCCAATACATGACTAACTAATAGATGCGCGGATCCCAGTACGCGGCTTGATCACCAACTTAAGAAGGATGTTGGCTGCAAAGTTCTTCAGTTCATCCAGACGATGAAAATCAAGAAGCTCCTTTATCACAAAACCTTATGGTGTACAAACATAGTAGCTTCTTCAAGAGAAAGATGAACTAGGGCAAATTCTGTCTTCAGTCACAATTTGCATGAACAAGACTTTACTTCACACTTGTGCAACTTTGCAACCTTTGACGGATTAGATGAAAAGAAGACCTAAACACATACTCACGGATTAGATGAAAAACAGCTTTGAAAAACTCAGTTTCATAAATCTCAATAAATAGCCATCTATCAAGCTAACTGTTGAGCCACGGGCTTCAACGGCTTTTAAACCTCGATAGATGCTAGCTATCGAGCTTTAAAATCCAGCACTTCACTACTTGATTCTTGGACAGACTTGCATGGCTTTAACACTTGAACTTGAAACCTTTTTTCTTGAAGCATTAAACACATCCTAGATCTACCCAATTACAAGTAAAGTGTGCTTTGTCAAAAGATTAACCAATTACATAAAATGTTGACATATGTTCCTAACATTGAATCACATATGTCCTAACATTTCTCAGGAGGGCTTTTATTGGTGATTTTATTTGTTTTTTTTTTTTTTTTTTATATAGGGGCAGGGGAATGATGTCATTACCCTTAGCTGCTCTTTAAAAAAAAAAAAAAAACAAAACAAAACAAAAACCATTTTTTAACTTTTTTTTAATTACAAAATTAAAAAAACCCAAAACAGTGTTGTTTTTATTAATAAATGGAAAGAGATAATAGAAGCCTAATGGAATACTTAATTGACAAAAACTAAAACTTAGAGGATTGAAATGACAAAACTGAAACTTAAAGCATTGAAATGACAAAAGTTGAAATTTAGAAGGTCAGTTTTAAATTTTAGCCAAAACAATTTAGTTTTTATCACTTCAAAAAACTACTTCATCTTTTTTACCACCCACCTTACAATATATCAAACATCAAAGGTTTTATTTTTTTTCTACCTTTTATCTCCAAAAAAAAAATTTCTATATTTTTATCACTTCATTTAGATATTCTTTTTTTTTTTTTATTCTTACTTTATTCTTTGTCTCTTTATCTCTTTACCACCTACAATTACCAAATAAACAATAGTTTTTTTTCCCCCTTTTAAAGCTACAGTGAACTTGTAAAGATAGCAATTTACTGTTCACAATTTGCAAAAACTTTTAGATATACCACCATCATTGTAGCTTGCTTTTTAGTATTTGGTGTTAAAGCTAAAACTCTCACACTTTTCCATCTCTCTCTTGTGCTTCTCTCACTCTTAGCCTCACCACGCCTCTACCTGATCATGCCGCCAAATATCTCTCTTTGATCGATGAGTTATGGGTTTTTTTTTTTTTTTTGAGTTTTTTTGTGTAATGTTGTAATTTACAATTACGTTTTATGTTGGCTTTTATTCCGTGTCAAATTTGATTGTATTTTGTTCAATCATTTCCTTGTATTTTTTGTGGGATTTAATGTAAAAGTTGAGTGTGAGAGTTTGGTAAAGATTTGTGAAGAAAGTGAATTTGCAACTGAGTCGCAAGTGGACAACCCGAAAAGGCCACATGAGAAGCACATGTTGGAATTTGAACAATCTCATGCTAGGTTGGATTTCACGAATCACTTCATGACTTTGACCAAGTCACAAGTGACCCGCGAAACTCTACCTGGAGCACTTTAAAGTGTGTTTTCCTTATTTATTTTTTATTTTTTATCAAAACTATATAAGCCCACATTACCCACCAAATTGTAAGGAGTTTTTCCAAGAAACTTTTGAGAGAGAAAACCCTAGCAATACACTTGAGAGTTAGAGACTGTAAACCCACAACTATCTACACAATTTCTCATAGTTTTCATTTTCTCCTACATCTCCAATTACACATCCTTGAGAGGTTCTTAGCCCAAACACTTACCTCACCCAATTTGAATGTTGAGAGAAGTTTTGGTGTGTATGGGAAGCATTGGAAGAAGCCATCAATTGGCGGATGCAAATTGGAGCTAATTGCGGGATCTGGATAACTAGTGAAGACATGACTCAGTGAAGCCTGTTGGTAGCTAGAACTTGGAGGGTTCAAGTACATTGGGTAGATTAGGCTTAGAGGGACTTTTTGATATTCATGTACTCCAACTTTATTAGTGAATCGATTTCATCTTGGAAGGCCGCAGAGAGTTTTTTCGCCGAGTACTTTGGATTCCTCTTCGATAACACGTCTCGGTGTTATCTTATATTTGCATCTCTCTTCCCTTACTCTTTCAGTTATGGCTTAAAGAGTATTTCTAGTTATTGTGTTTCATTTAATCTTGTTCCACACTTAAATAAGTTAGAGTAAAAATAATTAAGCCGTGTTTTTAAAATTGGGGGCTTAAACAAGCTATAGTGTTTTACACTATTTGAGCTTTCAGTTTGTTTTGTGGGATGGGTTTTGAGAAGTGAATGTGATAGGTTGTTGGTTGTTTGTGGTGGTGGTTTTGTTGGATTGTTGTTGTGAGTTTTTCTTTTTTGTGTGTGATTATAGGTTGATATTGATTGGGGTGTGGTGGCTAATTTTGGTGAGTGATTCCGATTATGGCAATGAGTTTGGATTTGTGAGTTCCGATTTAGAGGTGGATTTAGATGTTTTTGTAAGGGTTCTATGGGTTTTTGCATCTTCTCCTTTCTTTTCTTTTTTTCTTTTTTTTTTTGAAGAAATCACGATGGCTGGTGGTTATGGGTGGTTAAGAGACAATGACCTACTACGTCTATTGCCTTGTTTTTAAAGAAACTATAGAATTTCAACTTATGTAATTCGTTAACTAGAATCCACATTTGTTTCCATCTAAACAATGGAAATACCATCATAAATTCAACTTTTAGAGAAAAACTAGATAATTTCTTGTGCGATGCGCGGATACTTTGCAAATTTATTTGAAATAATTTTTATGTTTTAGACCTACTATAATACACATTTTGTTATATAATATTTATGTTTTACCATAATATTGTTGAATGCTTTGAAACTCAGTTTTCTTAATTCATATTTTATATATTAAAAAAAAAAACTGTCATAGAATTGGTTTCTGAATATTGAGTGAAATTGCTCTATTAATCTGAATTTATGAAGTTAGAACAATCAAGATTTTTGGACATTTTTAGGAGACTAAAATATTATATTATTGATTAAGAAAGACTATGTAGCATGTTAAGTAACATATGGTAAACGTTGCAGTTGCTCTTCATTTAGAACCAGAATTGTATTGCCATTCTGAAGTAAAGACTAAAGTAAGATGCTATTAATTGAAAAATTGGACTGCATTAGTAAATTTGACAACCTCTAACAAAAATAATTATACTGCCCCCTCATGCCCTGATCTTTAGCTCTCTCAAAAATCTGACAAAACAAAGAGGACTCCTAACTATTCCAACTCTGCAACCAACTGACAATTTTTTTGTGTTTTAGGAATGGGGACAATGGATTGAAGAGAGACCTCTAGGAGCTATTGGATGAAGTGCTAAATGACTCCTTCACTTTGTTGGAGGCATTACAATGCATTCACATGGGTCTATTATGTGTGTAACAACGACCTAGTGATAGGCCAGGCATGTCATCCGTGGTCCTAATGCTAGGGAGTGAGAGTTTATTGCCTTCACTAAAGCAGCCAGGTTTTTATACCGAAAAGAATCTGCCTGAAGCAGATTCTTGCTCTTCAAATTTAGTGAGCTTTTCTACGTTGGCGGCATGGTAGATTAGTCACAACAAACAAAGGAAAGCGTTTTCTTTTGAATAAAGTGACAAGATAAAGAATTATGCAGGTAAGTTAATTGTTTAGTTGTCACCTCTTTGCCCTGCCTACTAGTTTCCCACACTAAGTTTGATATGATATTTGCCAACATGTATTGCTTGAGCAACTAAATGCATGAATAATCATCTATTGCACCCTCTACATTATTTATATTAAAAGGCAGATCAATATTCTAGTAATAACGAATGGAGAAATGGATTGCAAAATGGAGGACTATTCTTTTGTTTCTATTTATGTCCGATTGTGGTTGGATTGGAATTGATAAGGAGTTGAACAGGCGTATGCTGCTTGATTACTTGTTTGTGCTAAATCCAAAGTGAATAGTTTAACAGGTCATGTCGTTAAATACCAACTAGTGTATTTGATTCACTCCTAAATGCATGCCATTTATGGGTATCTAATATCATTCACACCATCTGGCATGTTTTAGGCTCGAGGCTCGAGGTAAGTTAATTGTTTAGTTGTCACCTCTTTGCCCTGCCTACTAGTTTCCCACACTAAGTTTGATATGATATTTGCCAACATGTATTGCTTGAGCAACTAAATGCATGAATAATCATCTATTGCACCCTCTACATTATTTATATTAAAAGGCAGATCAATATTCTAGTAATTACGAATGGAGAAATGGATTGCAAAATGGAGGACTATTCTTTTGTTTCAATTTATGTCCGATTGTGGTTGGATTGGAATTGATAAGGAGTTGAACAGGCGTATGCTGCTTGATTACTTGTTTGTGCTAAATCCAAAGTGAATAGTTTAACAGGTCATGTCGTTAAATACCAACTAGTGTATTTGATTCACTCCTAAATGCATGCCATTTATGGGTATCTAATATCATTCACACCATCTGGCATGTTTTAGGCTCGAGGCTTTTCTTTAGCTTCAATGGGAATCAATGACATGATATTTTTCCATAAGATAATGCAAAGCTGTTTCTGAAGTACAGATTTTCATTTAGAAAAATAACATTTTCCCAACTAAGCACAGTAAACAATGTTGTCTTCTATAATCTGAAATGTAAAATTTGATAATTGGGAATCAGGTAGAGAAGTTCCAATCATTGAATATACTTACACCAGCTTAATGCATACATAAATTAGTATGAACAATATTGCATGAGTCACTAAAGCCATAATTTTGGTTTGATCCTCAAATTGTGAAAACTGGAATTATATACCATTGTATATAGTGCACTCCAAATCTCCATAAATACAATGAAACATGTTTATAGGCAAATACTTTATCGAGCCTCTAGCAATGTAATTGTTAGTCCATTTGTTGAAGATCCTTCTTGCTTGACTGGTGAAGTATCCATTTCTGATAGATACCTTCCAGTGTGAAAACCAGGCTCTTTAGGCTCAGGCAGTGCAGTCTCGCTACTCAACATCAAAACCACTGTGGACATGGTCGGTCTATATTCTGGACATTGCTGCACACATAATAGACCAACATGAATTGATCGTAACACTTCATTTGGATTGCATGATTCCTTTTCTGATTTATCAATTAGTTCCAGTTGTCTGTCCTCCTTATATAGTCTCCATGCCTGAGAATTTAGATCACTTGTAAATATAAGTTTAGGGGGAAAAGAGATTATATTGAAACGCTGAAAGTCAGCAAAATATGGCCAAAATCAATCATTTGAAAATTTAAAACAGAAAATAACAAAACAAAACCAGAAGGGATTATATTTATTGACATTACTTACATGTCCAAGAAGGTTAAGATTGTGGTCTGGATGAGAGAATCCCCTGTTTCTCTTACCACTCACTATCTCTAATACCAAAACACCAAAGCTATACACATCAGATTTCACTGAAAAAAGTCCATCAATTGTGTACTCCGGAGGCATGTAACCACTGCAGAAAATTAGTCATTAAATGAACATGTTTATGGATAGCGGTTGCAATTACAATATATGGAGATTCTTACTATGTTCCAACCACTCTGCTTGTTTTTGCTTCAGTTTCATCTCCTCCAAAAATCCTAGCCATGCCAAAGTCAGCAATCTTTGGATTCATGTCATAGTCCAGTAAAATATTGCTAGCTTTTAGATCTCTATGAATAATCCTCAATCTGGAATCTTGATGAAGATAAAGTAGCCCCCGAGCAATCCCATTGATAATGTGGAAGCGCTTAGGCCAATCTATTAATATGCTTCGATTTGGATCTGCAAGTTCAACATCAAAGTTAATTCATGCTGGGGCTGTCAATTATTTAAATATTCATTGAACCTAATATCAAATAATGTTGCTAACATGGACATTCTGTACAAGTAATTTCAAGTGGCTGCAAAGGTAACAATCATAGCAAAAACTAGGACCACAATCTGTATAGAAATATTGGTTCAAGTGAAACAGTAAGGAAAAATGCTATTTGGTGCAATTTCCATCCTGAAGATCTACAAAACTATGACTGGTCTAAACATTAATTCAACCAGAAGTTGAAGAACTTAAAAGCTAATCTAAATAAATTTACAGTCTAAATAAGCTAAGATCTTGATGGACCCAAACCAAAAATGAAGGAATCCAAGCTTTTGTTGGGCATGTATTCATATATCAGCATTCTTTCTTCTTCTTGAATGCAACATCCTAAAATCTTCACAAGGTTACGATGCTGAAGCTTGGAAATGCTCAAAACTTCATTTTTGAATTCGTGGAGTCCTTGTCTTGAATATGCTGAGAGCCTCTTAACAGCTATTTCTTTATTTTCTTGTCCCTCTGTTAGTATGCCCTGTATATCATTATTAATTTGCATGAGTCACAAACGTTCAGCTATAATGGATATTATACTTTTATATATTGCTTGTATGTATGCATTCATATTTATAAATGTCTGAAAAAAGTTCTATGTGCAGAAAAGACAATTTATAACCCCCACCTAGATGACTTTATAAACAATAGAATATAAAAATAGTTTGTGTAGAGTCTGTAGACATTAATTTCATATTTCTGCAAAAGAAGTCATCTTTTTTAGTTAATTACCAATACTTGTACATGCACTAAATGCACAGAATTTCTTGTAAATTTCACATGAACAGACTCATAAGTTAATAATTTCATTCAGAATGCAAACTGCTACTGAAATATTAGGTAAGTTCAATAAAATAGTTTGCTTTACTAAGCTGAAGTTATCAACAAAACTACAGAATAGGGAACTAAATTCATGGGCAGAAATACTATTTTGGTGCCTGAAATTGGTTCCATGTAGAGTGGGTAGTCCCAACCATATTAATGGAACTGTATAGCAGTCTTTCTATTTAGATACCTTGTAAACCTGTCCAAAGCCGCCTTTTCCAAGCACATTTTTAACTGAAAAGTTATCTGTGGCATAAGCTATTGTAGCAAATCTGAATAATGGTAGCTCTAAACCGTCATTCTCACTTCCAGTGGTGAAGTCTTGTATTGGTCCCGGATTGTATAAAATAATTCCTGCAAAGAATGGAGCACATATGAACTATGGAAGGAATACATATATTTTAGGAATGTTGAAATTTTAAAAACCCATGGAACACTTGAGGTAGATTATTCCAGTCAATGCATTCCAAAGTGGTACTCACTGACATACTGTGATCCTGACTGATTGATCCAAGACATGGTAAAGAAAACAAAAACATCCTATAAATGATTGCCAAGATGAGGTTGGACAAGAAATTAGATATCAAAATATGAAATAGGATTGATTTGGGATTGTGGTGGTCAGATTAGTCATCCTTCCTTTTAATACAATTTTTCACTGATCAAACCTGATTTTGGTATTTTTTACATGTGTTACCTTCTCTTTTAGGCTTCTTCTTCAAGACATACAGCATCAAGCATAGGCCAAGGAGGGCCATTCCAAAAGATAATAAAGCAATAACTATGATCCTCACTTGTTTCTTTCTTTTCAAGCTTCCATATGCTGCTGCAATCATCAATTCAATATAAGAAATTAGCATCACCATTAGCATTATGGAAAATAATTTTCTCAAATCACTTTATCATTTTCTCACATATGGACTAATTTCTAATTGTTCCTTCTGTTTCCATATGCTTATATTTCAATTGGCCTCATTTAAAAATTTTGACTCAAAACAAATTTTATTTAAGACTAAGAAAAATGAACCTTACGTAATTCAGAGGCAGCCATCCTAATGTAAATGTCTTGCCCATATTCAGTGTACACTCTTATATCAATCAGTTCTCCAAACCAAAGTATGCAACCACTTCCTCCTCCGGTGATGTCCAAACTAGAATAAGCTGTACAGGTGCAGTTCTTCAAGCACACATCCCTGCATTTATCAAGGTCCATGGTCCTGTTATACCAGGACTGCCTTGTGTCTGGCAATTTAATTGCAGAGTATTTTAGAAAGCCCTCACCAGCCCCACAATTTAAAGGTGTCTTCGGTACACATCCATGTGACCAATCCGCCTCATTCCAATCTTTTGGAAATTTTGGCACAAATCCTGTCAAACACTCACAAGCTGGGGAGTTGTTGATGTTGCAACTGCCATATGCACCACATAGTGCATACCTGTCACAGCCATCCACTTGTGCTGTTAAGTAGAGGTTCCAACTCTGTGTTCTATCAATCCATATAAGCCGCTGCAATTTGCCATCAGGAGTTAAAACCATCCTTGAAACAACTGAGTCGTTAATAAGCTGATAAGTATAGTAAGTCTCCTCCTGATTGGAAACAAATTCATATTTATAAATTGGGTTGGGTTGCAAATTAGGCATACCACTGAAATGTAGACCATTCCATGGTCCTGTCCGGAATAACACTGTTGGTCCCTCCCTTAGAAAAAACTGCGGTAATCCATTTGGATCAAGCTGATTAGTATAATTACCTCTTGAAGGATCGTCAGGGCTCTTCCATGATGTCAACACTAAACTCAAGCCAGTTACTAAGTTAAATCCATACTTCATACCTGGCAGAAACGTATCAGCTGGATGATCAAAACTCTGCCAAGTGATATTTCCTGCATCACTATTTCCATCTCTCACTATAAAGTTTCCTGTATCCAGAAGCTGCGCAACTGGGTTGCTTGCTGCTCCTGATGAATTGGAAGACCAAATGGCATTGTTAGCTTCATCCGTAAGGACAAGAATTCCATGGTCCACAAGTTTGAAAGCTCCTGTTGTGTTGTTAAGAGGGGCATCTCTGTTGGCAACCCATACCACTGTCATTGTAGATATCTTCTTGTACCATATTCCTATATACCAACTTTTGGAATTACCTGGGCTAAAGAATCCCAGCTCAAAATTCCCACCCGATGAAACTAAAGTCTGACCGTCTCTTATTGACTGAGTTACAACAATGGTGTCTACTGCTGTTGTGATTACAAAGATGGAGAATATACAACACAATAAGTAGAGCACAAAATAGACTTGCATGGGTTGCCTCATGCTTCTCATGATCCAAGTGGACCTATACAAACTAATATACTGCAGGACTGATATTAAAAATGAAATGCTAGAGCATTCCAGCTTCCAAAGTCCTTTGTCTATTGTAACTTTGAAGGGAACATAAAGGGTCTCCTATGAATTGCAAGTAAAATTACGTTGTTCAAACAAGTGTAAAATTAAAGCATCACCTTCATTTTTTTTTTTTCTCTTTCCTATTTTTTTTTTTTTATTCGGTTTTGGTTTTTAAGTTATATTAGGGAGGCCTTATTGTAATTTGAATTGGTGAACACATAATTGAAAGGTTCTGTATTATGAAAGGGACTCAAGGAGTTGAGAATTACTAAAAACATCACCATTGACTTGACCATAGTGTTTTGAACGGTTGACCCAGAGCTCAAAATTATTTTTGATAAAATAATGACGAAAAGTTCCTTTTAGTTCCTATATTTTTAGACTATTTTCATTTTAGTCCTTATATTTTATTTTTACCATTTTTAATCTCTATAATGAAAAACGCTTTCTGTTTTAGTTTTTGTCGTTACATAAAAAATGGAGAAAGTTGATATGACAAATGATAAGAATAAATAATACTAAATTAATGTTCATGTTGCCTAAATCAATAATAAAAAATATTTTTTGACATTAAAAAATGTCACCACAGCATCTAAATTAAAAAAAAAATTATTAATTTAAAAAAAATAAAAAAAACTAAAAATCATATGAATTGAGATCTTAGTATGTTTTAGTATGTTTTGAACAAGAACAACGACCCAGATCCAAGATTACAAACCTAGAAATTTAAAAAAAAAAAAAAAAACCCAGATCCAACCTTCGGCTCTCAATTCCTGGAGAACCTCTTGACGGCGACTTGCAGATTCTCCTTAGGAATCACACCTTTATAGATCACACCGAAACCACCTTGACCCAATCTATGCTTCTCATCGAAGTTGTTGGTAGCACTCTTGAGTTCCTCAAAGCTGGACTCTCTAGGCGTTCCTGGGAGGCTTTTAAGCGCACCCAATATATTGGGACCTGAAGCAGCTGCTGCAACACGCTTTTTGTGCACATAATACCCCAAACCAGCAATCCCCATTAGCACCAAAACCAAGCAATGCACTCTGTTAAATATTAGCAACGCGATGTGATATACCATATTGTGTATGCTAGAGTGGATGCGGAAGAGGAAGCATAGAATAGGAACACTGTGAACACGAGGGTTACGTGGTTCAGCCTTGTCGGCCTACATCCACGGAGGAATCCCTTAAGGGCTACCACATTGTGTATGCTAGAGTGGATGCGGAAGAGGAAGCATAGAATAGGAACACTGTGAACACGAGGGTTACGTGGTTCAGCCTTGTCGGCCTACATCCACGGAGGAATCCCTTAAGGGCTACATCTTTATTATGTATAAGAGTGTAGTACAATAACCTGTGTTACAATGAGCCATAACATGAGTATATATAGGCGACTAAACCCTAGACTACTAGTACAAGCAGGATTGGGCTTGGGCCTATTACATTGGGCTAATATGTCTAATATATATCTCTAACACCCTCCCTCAAACTCAAGGCGGAAGCTCGATAAAGGCTTGAGGTTGGATAAGCATGAGAAGATCTCTTGAAGATGCCATGAATAAAGCCTTTGAAGAAACCACAATGAAGAATGTGCCAATTGACCAATTTTGGAGTTTCAAATGAAGAAACGGAGCTCAAAATTGGAATCTACGTGAAAAACTGAGCAAGATAGGCCCTATCGAAAATTTTGACTTTTTGGTCAAAGGTCAACGCAAAAAGTCAAAGTCAAAGTCAACTGGTCCGGGTCAAAGTCAACGGATACTGGTCCGGGTCGGTTCCGGGTTTCCGGGTCGGGTCACGGGTCGAGCAGTAGATCCGCTGACGTCTTCCTATGACGTGTCGCTGACGTGGACTAGGGCTGACGTGGACATGCCTGCGTGGCTGCTGACGTGGACTGATGACGTCATCAGGTGACGTCAGATGACATCAGCAGCTGATTTCGGCGCGTGGAAGGAGCGTGCGTGTTCACCGGCGCGTGGAGGAGAAGGCAGAAACCCAGGCGGCGCGTGGAGGCGCGTGCGGCATCTTTTGACCACCAAATTCTCAGGCCAAGTAAATCGGTGGACGGGGAGGCCTTCAGGGCGGCGCGTGTACCAAGAAGACGATCTGGATTTGATGAATCTGAAGCGGCGCGTGAGAGACTTTCCGAAGCGAACTGCGGTGCGTGGCGGCGCGTGGCTAGCTTTCGGTTGGCCGGATTTCTGGGTTTTCCTCGCGGGATGCCGAGGAGCATGCCTGTGTGGTTTGTTTCTTCAGGTGAAGGCTAGATTTGCACAGATCTGTTAGGTGAGTGGTTCGACTTGCTTGAGAGATCAGAGATGTAGCAGCAAGGCAGCAACGGAGTTTCAGTGGGAGCTGCGTGATGCTGTAGACCCAGATCTGAAAGAAGGCATGGGCACTGTTGTGGATCTGTGTTACGCACGTGAGAATCTTCTTTGCTTGCTAGAGATTTTGTTTGCTGCCAAGAACGAAGTTTGGCTCTGATACCATGTTAAATATTAGCAACGCGATGTGATATACCATATTGTGTATGTTAGAGTGGATGCGGAAGAGGAAGCATAGAATAGGAACACTGTGAACACGAGGGTTACGTGGTTCAGCCTTGTCGGCCTACATCCACGGAGGAATCCCTTAAGGGCTACATCTTTATTATGTATAAGAGTGTAGTACAATAACCTGTGTTACAATGAGCCATAACATGAGTATATATAGGCGACTAAACCCTAGACTACTAGTACAAGCAGGATTGGGCTTGGGCCTATTACATTGGGCTAATATGTCTAATATATATCTCTAACACACTCCAACCCCCAAACCAATCTTAAGCCCCTCGTGACCACCTGATGATTCTTCATCACCGCCCGAAAGCTTCTCCACGGTCAGATTCCACCTGAGCACGCAGTTGAGCTGGATGTCGCTCGCTCCCGTGGAGGCGGCGAATCCGAAGTAGGAGTTCTTATTGACAAAGCTTCCAAGGTCAAGATCTGCAGTGAGCATAGGCTTGTTGGGCTTGTCTACAGTGTACTGTGAGGGATTCCCTGGCGTATCTTGCATTTGCTCTGCCATGAACACCGATAGAGACTTGTTTCCCCCGTCGTACTGGATCCACACCAATGAACTATTTTTTAAATTCTTTTAAAAAAATTTTAAAATTTCTAGGTTTGTGTTCTTGATTGGGTTTGTATTTTTATTATTATTGTTCAAGACACATTTACATCTCAGATTTTTAGTTTTTAATTCCATTTTTATTTTTTTATTTAGTTAAAATTAATAATTTTTTTTTTTAATTTAGAGACGGACTTGGCATTTTTTAATATCAAAAAATATTTTTTATTATCAATTTAGCCACGTGGACATTAATTAGTATTATTTATTCCTGCCGTTTGTCACGTCAGTTTTCTCTGTTTTTAATGTATCGAGAGGATTAAAACGGTAAGTGTTTTTTAGGATAGAAACTAAAAGCGGTAAAAATAAAATATATGGACTAAGATAGAAATAGCCTGAAAATTTAGAAACTAAAGGTGCTTTTCGCCTAAAATAATCTCATTTTCTATTGACGTTGGTGGAGGATGCCATCTCTTTTATTGACGTTGGTGGAGGATGCCATCAAAGAGAGATAATAGTTTATCCACATAGGTTGATAGTCAATTAGTTGACTTACTGTTCATACATTTTTACTTAGTCATCCTAATACTTCCATTAGCCCCCTAAAATAGCCTGTGATCCTTCTTTTTTTTTTTTTCTTTTTTTTTTTTGGTTAACAAGAAAATAAACTAAAACTATCCCACAGTAGAGATGAGACCAGCGTTCACAGTTCTATTAACATACATGCCAGCCAAGTTCGAATTAACTAAAAACAAAACATCAGTACTTCGCGGAGAACTAAATACAACAAAAGCATCATCCATTAAACATCCCCATCTTGCAAGTGCGTCTACACAACAGTGATCCAATTTTTATTGATTACATAAAGGAACATAGGCATTATTTCATAAACAATTTAACTGGCACTGCCGCAAATCCTCATGCTATGAATGGTACAGAGCATTAAAAAAAAAATTTCAAAAGTGAAGCCACCATTAACTTCTAATCAATCTAAAGAAGTGATGGGGTCTGGCATTGTCTCCCTCTCTTTTTCTTACGCCTCATCCTAAATGACAGCGTACTGACCCAAGACTCAGACTGGAATTTAACCGTCAGGACAAGGATAAATAGACCAATTTTAAAGTTCCGCTAAGATGTAGGTGTGTCTTTTAATTCTTTATCGGCTTCTCTGTTTGTGAATTGATTCTTGATAGAATCAAATTTTGGATGTTAGGGTTCAATGTCGATTTTCAAGTACCTTAACTAATGATTCACAAAGATCGTCAATGAGCTGATTGTCCTTGAACACTCATATGGATACCTGAAGAACAAGAAACTAAGAACCAAATAGAGAGCACCGGTGGGGTGCCGGCCAAAGTCCCCCCGAAGGTTAAGTCAGTAAATGAGAAATTTCCAAGAACTCTATAGTGAGAAAGTTAGGGATTTTTCTGCTCGGGAATACAAGGGTTTTCCTTATAAGGAGGAGGTGGAGTTAATGTCACCGAAATCTTTGGGACATCTTCCCATATTAGGAAGATGAAAATCGCATAGTATGGTCTTGGTGCGTGGCGCGCAAAATATTTTCGTATAAGAATATGTGTGGAGATCACGCAAGGACACGTAGGATCCGTCAGTACACCTATCTATCCTTCGGTGTGATCCATCTGCTTAGTACGGGACATGTATCTGTTGGCTTGGTATGGGATCGTCTGCTTGGTCATTAGGAGCAAGCATCGTCCTACTACTATAACCTGGCCTTCAGCTTTAGTGAGTGTTGGGTACGAGGTTCCAGACAAACCCCTCTAGAGACCAACGACTACTGGTGCCATCGGCTCACAATTGTGGTGACGTAAATTCTCCTGACAGGTTCTAAAGTTAAGGATTCTTTTCCTATTTCAAAAATATCCTTATCAGCTACTCCCTACTTTGTGTGCCCGTCGGCTATGCTTGACGGGTCTCAAAGTAAAAAGGGTTTTCATGGATATTAATTGCTTTGTTGAGAAGCATGTCATTGATGAGGGTAAATACCTTTTCAATAAATGCTAGGTGACACATAGTGCTCATTGATTGGCCTCGTTTCCAATCAGAAGTGTCGCTTCATATACTATGCCATTACTCTATAAATAGTTCTTTCCCTTCTATTAGTTTCTTTTGTTTTATTTTCTCCTAATGCTGATTGTGATTTCAACCCCCCCCCCCCCCGGGTCACTGCTCTCATACTTGTCTGCATCCGTCATCCTAACAACCAATCCATCGTCAACTTCTTTTTTTAGGTAAGTTCCTTTACCTTGTTCCAATTATTATCTATTAAACTTAGTTGGTCGTCATTTCCAGAGACCCGTCGCATGAGTAGGCTCTTAGTATACATTCGTCACTTATAGGTGAATCGATGTCAAGTGATAGAGAAGCGATGAGTGAACAATCGTCGTCAGTTCATGAGGGTGCAAGCTACGACGAAGTCTATCCATTAGGACATGAGCCCATGGCGGAGGATTTGACCTGGTCCCCAGAAAGGGAACCGTTTACCCATTTTCTTGCTGAGGAGGAAAAGGAGGAAGAAGAAAAGGATGAGGATGAGTGTGAACAGGAAGATGACGATGAGGAGGGAGAGGACCATGGAGAAGGAGACAAGGTTGTAGGCAAAGAGGAAGATGATGTCCATAGACCTTTCATCCTTCTCTTGATATGGACGATAAATGACTTCTACCCGACCATGTCATTGAAAGTTTTCAACAACCTCCAAACCCGTTTTCAAATTCCCGACCACATCCTTGTGTGGTTGCTAAGAAAGTTTGAAAAGTGTTACTCAGGCAAGATAGTGGACGTTAGTTTGTATGACGCAGTGTTTACTGCTGGGCTGAGGATACTATTGATAGAGCTACACCACCAACTTGCCAATTATTTAGGCTTGTCTGTCAACCAATTAACCCCAAACGTGTGGAGGATTTTTATCGAGGCCGAAGTGATATGGGGCCAGCTAAGTGGAGGCAACCATTGTCTCACACTTAAGGAGTTCTTTTACTACTACAAACCACAGTAGATATATTTGTCAAAGGGTATTCACAACTTTTTGGTAAGGAGATCATATTTAAGATTGGTAGCAGATATGCCTGATTCCTGCCAAAACTAGAAGAGTAGGTACTTTTTTGTACAAGGGACGGACTGGGTGTGTAAACCTGAAAATTGGGCTAGCATGCCCAATAGGTTTGATAATACCTGGGGTGTTTTAGATAAGTTTGGTAAGTCGTCGGTTTCTATTTTCTTGTTCGTTCGATTAGCTTTGATTATGTAACTAACCTATTGCTTTTGATTCATTTCAGCTCATGTCCGTTTGGAAATAAGAGAGGAACAAGAGAGTTTTCTTAGGTGAGTTTGGGCAATTCCACTTGGGAAGAGAAAGTGGAAGGACCTGGTCACGCTTGACACCCTCCACACTTTTTGTGGTGGTCTTAAGCCAACAGTGGAAGCCCGACGATTAAACACGTATGCTCGTCGATGTAAGTTTTCTTTTGTCCGTCAGCTTCCTTGACTGTTTATTCTAACCCATCAGAGATGGACAGCGATAGGCAAAGGGCTTTGGTGAGGCAAGCCGCCGCTGCTCGCCTCAAGCTATGAGGGGAGGCGTCGACTTCTCCTTCTAAGGTGATGCCTCCTCCTAAAGTTACCCCTCAGAGGAAGGGGACGGGTAAGGATGAGTGTCTCGCTAAAAAGGTGATGGGCTAATTCGCCATAACAAATCAGGTGGATTCGTCACAAAAGGCTCCCCCACCTCTGTGCCATGGTACTAGTAAAGGTCTAATGATGGCTCAAGGCCTTGTCGCTTTTGGTCTCGTCCAAAGGCTTGTGAGCCATAAGAAGTATGCCATTGAGATGGTCCACTCGATCATTAAGGACACAAACATGAACGAGTGTGGCAAGCATGGCACTGGAGACTTGGAGGAATCTAGTCTTTTTAATTTGGTGAGGGTGAGTATGTGTCGGGTTCGCCTCTGTCTTTCTTTTTTGTGCATTAAGTCTTTTATAATCGTCATCTTTTGTAGGCTATGGTGAGGATGAAGGCTTTCCAAGCTAGGCACATTGCTAAAGAGGGGGTGGTCCATCGCCAACGTATCCGTTTGGAGCACGAGGCTAACTAGCTGATTCAATATAAGGAAGTTGTTCGTATCCTCAACTTTGAGGTGAACAAGAAGAAGGTCGAGTTGGAGGCAACCACTCGTCAGTGTGAAGAGCTAATCAAATCAAACACTAACCTAACAACGGAGCTTACCACTCTTCATGAATAGATGGAGTATCAGACCTCTCGACCTTTCTATGATGAGTTGGGTGGCTTGTATGGCGATGGCTTTGAGGATGGCCTTAAGCAGGTCTCCGCTCTTTACCCTAACCTGGACCTATCCTAAGTGATGATTGATGACACCATTCCACCAACACCTGGCACTGTCAACCCTGTCATGAACAAAGCCAATGGTGTTGTCCACTTGGTGGAGGGAAAGGTAAAGGAGCCCACTCATGTTGAGACCAGTGACCAGAACGTCCTTAATGGCCAAATCTTTCTCAAAGGTTTGTCTATTCTTGAAGGTTCGTCAGCTCCTGAAGGCCAATCTGTCCTCGATGCTCCTTAAGCCTAGCTTTCCTTTTTCCTTTTTGTCATTTATTTTTGTGATTTGTACGAATAATTTCAAAATAATGAAATGCCTTTTTTTGGGCTTTATGTATTTAACTTTTATCCCCCATCAGGTTTGTTGAGGCTTTCATTATATTTATCTTGTTTTTATCATTCATCGCTTCTATACATTGCTTGTTCATTGATTATCTTTCCTTTGTGTGCTTCTTATAACTGTGAGTACGCCCCTTATTCGTCGCAAGGATTTGGATTATTCCTGAGTGATCGCATACTCGTGGGTATTTTTGGATGTCTGTCCACCCCTTAAATAAGATACATGAATGTTTGTGACTAGGCACCTATCGATGTCCTTGGTCATCCATCCACCTATCGATACCTTTGATCGTCTGTCCTTCTCGTAGGTAAGACTTAGAATAATTTGGGCTAGTAGGTAGGACTTAATAATTTTTGGTCCGAGGCACTCGTCAATGTCCTTGGTGATTTGTCCACCCCGTAGGTAGGAATTAACAAAATTTTTCAAACAGAGGCACCCATTAGCGTCCTTGATGGTCCATCCACCCTAGAGGTAGGACTTAATAAATTTCATGATTAAGGCACCCGTTGGTGTCCTTGATGACCCGTCCACCTCATAGGTAGGACTTAATAAATTTTTTGGACCAAGGCATCCGTTAGCATCCTTGGTGACCCGTCCATTCCGTAGATAGGACTTAGGATTGTTTGGGGCCAAATACCCGTCAGTATCCTTGGTCATCTGTCCATCCTGTAGGTAGGACTAAGGATTTCTTGTGACTAGTTACCCATCGATATCCTTGGTCATCCATCCACCCCGTAGGTAGGACTAAGGGTTTCTTGTGACCAGGTACCTGTCAATGTCATTGGTCATCCATCCACCCCGTAGGTAGAACTTAGGATTTTTTGTTGTAGACAATTTCTTAGAAGGTAGATTCTTAATAAAGATATAAATAACGTAGAAAAAAAGTAGGTAATGTGCCTAATAATCCTTAGGAGTTTTATTTCAATAATTGAAAAACTCAATAGCCTACTTTAAGAAAGAAAGCAATAACATAGTTTGTAGTTGTTCACTATTGGTAATATCTCCACAGGTGCTCGGTGTTCCACGGGTGATGGATTCTTTGTCCGTTGAGGGTCTCCAAGTGGTAGGTCCCCTTCCTATGGCAGCCAATGATCTTGTAAGGTCCTTCCTAGTTGGGGCCTAGCTTACCCTATGTAGAGTCTTTGGTAGTTGTCATCATTTTCTTGAGGACTAGGTATCTGATCTCAAAGTGCCGAGGTTTAACCTTGGTGTTGTAGTGCTTGCCATTAGGTCCTAGTAATGAGCCATACGTTGTTCGGCCATAGCTCTGACTTCATCCAGCAAGTCCAACTTTAGGCACATTTCCTCTTTATTTCTTCCTTCATCATGGTGGCCCACCCTATAGCTGGTTAATCCAATCTCTGTTGAAATGACTGCCTCGCTCCCATATGCAAGGCAAAAGGGTGTCTCACCTGTAGGTGTGCGGGCCGTTGTCCGATATGCCCATAACACACTTGGTAGCTCATCCGACCATATCACCTTTGCCCCCTCGAACTGAGTCTTCATTATTTTGCGTAAGGATCAGTTTGTAGCCTTAACCTAATCGTTGGCCTGTGGGTGGGTGGAAGACAAGTAGCAATTTTTGATTCCCAATTGTTGGCAAAAGTCCCTAAATGTGTTGTTGTCAAATTGCTTCCCATTATCAGAGATTAGGACTCTGGGGATTCCGAAGTGGCATATGATGCTTTTCCAAATGAAGTTTTGGATGCTTTTCTCAGTGGTGGTGGACAAGAATTTTGCCTCGACCCATTTAGTGAAGTAATCAATTCCTACAATAAGGAACTTGAGCTGTTGTATTGCCATAGGGAAGGGTCCCATTATGTCAAGCCCCTACTGAACGAATGGCCATGGAGCGTTCATTGGGGTGAGCTACTCAGATAGCTACCATATGATGTTGCTAAAGCATTGGCATTTGTCACAGGTCTTTACATAAGACTAGGTATCCTTTTGCACAGTAGGCCAATAGTAGCTTGCTTGTATGAGTTTGTGAATTAGCGACCCTTCCCCTGAGTGGTTTCCACATACTCCCTCATGGATTTCCCTCATAACATAGTCTGCTTCGTCAGGGACTAAGCACCTCAGGTACGAATAAGAGAAGCCTCTTTTGTAAAGAACATCTCTAATCAATACAAAGCATGACAATTGTACCTTTAGCCTTTAGGAAGCATTGTGGTTTTCTAGAAGTGTCATATTCTAAAGGTAGAAGAATTTTGGCATCATCCAGTCGACTCCTATGGGGATGACCTGTACATCTATTTTGTCAATGGCAGGTAAGTTTTGAACAAAGGACAATACTTGACTGTTGACGACCATGTGTTCTACGGACGCTAATTTGGCTAGACGGTCAGCTTGCTCACTCTCTTCCCTTAGGATCTGCATTAATCTTGCTAGGAACTTCTGACTTACCCTTTCTTTGACCATGCTTAGGTATTCCTTTATCCGTTCCCCTTTGGCCTCATAGTCTCTGTTGATATATCTGACAATAACTTGAGAGTCGCTGTGTACAACCACTGACGAGGCCCTTGCTGCTTTGGCTAAGTCGAGACCAGTCAGGAATGCTTCATACTCGACTTCCTTATTGGTCGTTGGGAATTGGAGATGGACTGCACATTCTATTAAATCTCCTTCTAGTGACTGTAGGACGACCGCAACTACCCCAGCACGTTGGTTGGACGATCTGTCCATCCGTATTATCCATGGTGTTTATCCTTCATTTTCATCTCCTTTGCTATGAATTTGGAAACGAAGTCAGCCAAAGCTTGGGCTTTGATCATAGTTCTTAGATGGTATTATATGTAAAACTCACTGAGCTCTATCGCCCACAAAACTAACCGTCCGGCTTCCTCTAGATTGTTCATCGCCTTCCACAGTGGCTTTTCTATCTGGACCACTATGATGTGTGCCTAAAAGTATGGCCTGAGCTTGCGGGCAACCATGATTAAGGCAAATGCTAGCTTCTCCATAGGGGGGTACCTATCTTCTGCCCTTCGGAGCATTCGGCTAGTGTAGTAGACAGGTAACTATATGCGATCCTCTTCCCGGATGAAGGCTAAGTAGAGGGAGAGTTCTTCACCGAGCTTAGACGGATTAAGTAGCAGTGGGGACGCAAGGTATGTATTCAGCTCTTTGAAGGCCTTTCGGCATTCGTCGGTCCACTCAACGACCTTCTTTTGTGTTTTAAAGAATGGTAAGCATTTGTCCGTCGCCCTAAATACGAATCTGTTGAGAGCCGCCACCTTACCGTTCAAGCTCTGTACCTCCTTGATGTTATTTAGAGGTGTCATCTCCAATATCGCTTGTATTTTGTCGAGGTTTGCCTTTACACCTCACTGTGATACCATATAACCTAGAAACTTTCCCTACGATACTTCGAATACACATTTTTTGGGATTAAGTTTCATGTCGTAGAGACAGAGAGTCTCGAATGTTTCTTGTAGGTTGTCCAAGTGACGATCCTCCTTCTTGCTTTTCATCAGCATGTCGTCTACGTACACTTCAACGTTCCATCCAATCTGCTAGACGGACATCTTATTCACAAGTATTTGATATGTCACTCCCACATTCTATAATCCAAAAGGCATGAACTTATAGCAAAAGAGCCCTTGGCTCATGACGAATAAAGTCTTTTCTTGGTTGGCTTCATCTAACTTGATCTGGTTGTAGCTGGAGAATGCATCCATAAAGCTTAGTAAATGATGTCCTACTATCGAATCCATGAGGAGGTTGATACGTGGGAGTGGGTAATTGTCCTTCGGGTAGGCTCTATTTAAGTCATTAAAATCCACACACATCCTCCATTTTCCGTTTGCCTTTTTGACCATCACTACGTTAGCCAACCAATCTGGGAAGTAAACCTCTCTGATGAAATCTGCTTCTAGCAAGTTGCGAACTTCTTCTGCTATGACCTTGTCTCTTTCTTGAGCAAAGACTCTCTTCTTCTATCTGACCGTAAGGAAAGATGAAGACACATTGAGTTTATGAATCATGATATTTGGGTTAATCCCTGGCATGTCCTTATGGCTCTAAGTAAAGATGTCCTGATTGTTCTTTAAGAAATGGGCAAGTTCTTTGCAAATTGAAGGGTCTGCCTATGTGCCAATGCGAGTGATCTAACCGGGGCAGTTGTCATCTAAAGAGATTTCCTCTAGGTCTTCTATTGGTTCTACCGTCACCCGTCGTTCCCTGATGTTTAGTGCTTGTAGATGATCATCCATCTCTAACATGGCTATGTAGCATTTGTGGTCTACCAACTGGTCTCCAAGCACTTCCCTTGTCCTGTACTCCATTGGGAACTTCACTAGTAAGTGGTATGTAGACATGGCCGCTTTCCATGTGTTAAGCATAGGTTGCTCAATGATGGCGTTATATAGGTGGAGGAGCAATTGGCGACTAAAAAGCTGATCTCCTTAGTGAGTTGTTGAGGGTATGTGTCAATAGTCACTAGTAAGGTGACAGTTCCTACGAGGAAGACTTTGGTACAGCCAAATCCTACTAGCGATGTATCTGAGGACAAGAGTCGCTCCTTGTCGATCCTCATTTGTTGGAAAGCAGGGTAGTAGAGGATGTCCACTGATTGGGTATTGAAGTTGGCAATTGATAGGTTGATGACCAGAGCATCATCGTGGGGGTGGTGGAGTCGCCAGGCATCATCTTCAGTGAAGCTAATGGTTGGGTTGTCAACCTTAGTCATTTTTGGTATTCAGCTAGAAATCTAGATGCTTTGCACCATCCATAAGTATGTCTTTCTTGTTTTCCTAGAGAAACCAACCATCGTGCTTCCCCTTACGATTACTCTTATCTTTCCAAGTGGAGCTCTCGATCATTCTTCAGCCTGTCGGCTTGGTTCAGGGTCCTTCGACGGGTTCTCCTCGCCCCGACGAACCTCTATAATTTCCCTTGCTTGATGAGGGCTTTTATTGGCTGTTTTAGGTCATAGCACTTAGAAGTGTTATGCCCATAGTCTTGATGAAAATGACAATACTTGTTCCTTGGTCTTTTGTTTGGATTGCCCTTTAACTTGTCCAACCAAGTCAGTGTCGTGTCGTCCTTTATTTGCATGAGGACTTGGTCAAACTGAGTGTTTAGTGGGGTGAAGTTGACAATCCTCCCAAGAGGAGGTTTTGGTCTCCTATCGTCCCTTCGATCATTCGTCTTGGTGGACTTTCTTCCTCTGTCCTAACGGGGATCATCTTGCCTCTCCCTCTTCTTCGGTTTGCCCCTTCGGGCTATCATGGCATGGTCTTTTGTTCATGTACTTAGTGGCCTTGTACAACATGTTAGCCATCATCTTCAAGTCGTTCTTGTAGATGGAAAAAAGGAATTCTCCCAACTAGAGCTCGTTGGTGAATGCAGTGACCAAGACTTTGTCGTTGGCTTCGTCAATCAGAAAGGCCTCATTGTTGAAATGAGTCACGTATGATCTTAATCTTTTATCCTCCTATTGCTTAATGTTCAACAGGCTTACTAAGGATCTCTTGTACCTCTAGCCCTCGATAAAATTGGTGACAAAGTGTCCGCTCAATTCTTTAAAGGTAGAGACGATATTTGGGGTAAGTTTACTGAACCACACTCTTGCTAGTTCTTTAAGTGTAGTGGGAAATGCCTTGCACATGATCTCATCCGAAACCTCATGTAGGCGCATAAGGGTCTTAAATGACTCGAGACGATTAAGCGAGTCTCGTAACCCATCATATGCTTCCACCTGCAGCATCTGGAACTTGGCTAGGAGGGGGAAGGAAGTTATTTACGCTGTGAAGGGTGAGTCCGACCACTGAACTAGCTCGTCCAGGTTGGTGGATACCCATCCCCTCATGGCATTCACCACCATGTCCATCTTCTCCTTCATCATCTATATATCTTATGCCGTGTGCATTGCACTGCTTTCCAGTTCCGGTCAGTGTCTTCCTGCCCATCTTGCCTTCTTGGGATGTTGCTTTCTTCCTGATCCTCCTTTTCTTATTGGTCTCCTGTCAAAAGGTGACTACCATTCTGTTCCTCGTTGTCTCATTTGTCGTGCTAATCTTCGAGATGTCATTTGTTTCTCTGGTTTACTTATTGCTCCAACTCTTGGTTGCGTTGGGTGAGTCACTCAATTGTTGTGGCCAAGGTTTGCACTTGTCTCTCCAAGGCATTAGGGGGGGGGGGGGTTCCTTGTTTCCTATTAATGGTAGCCATCGATCACGTCTGGACCATGCAACTCTTTGTCTTAGAAGCAGTGATATGGATAATCACTTGCCAACTGATGATGTATAAAGATCATCAGTGAGCTGATCATTCTCGAACACTTTAATGGGTACCTGAAGAGCAAGAAACCAAGAACCAAACTGAGAGCACTGATGGGGTGCCGACCAAAGACCTTCTGAAGGTTAAGTCAGTGAATGAGAAATCTCCAAGAACTCTATAGTGAAAGAGCTAGGGATTTTTCTACGTACTTTGGAAAAGAGAAAACATATTGTTTATATAGTAATGCGGAGTAGACCTAGATCCCATGAATACAGGGGTTTTCCTTATAGGGAGGAGGTGGAATTAATGTCACTGAGATCTTTGGGACATCTTCCCATATTGGGAAGATGAAAATTGCGTAGTATGGTCTTGGTGTGTGGCACACAAGATACTTCCATATAGGAATATGTGTGGAGATTATGCAAGGACACGTAGGATCCGTCGGTACGCCTATCTATCCTTAGGAATGATCTGTTTTCTTAGTACGGGACATGTATCCATTAGCTTGGTAAGGGCTCGTTTGCTTGGTCATCATGAGCAAGCATCATCCTACTATTATAACCTGGCCTTCAGCTTCTGTAGGTGCTGGGTACGAGGTTCCAGGCGAACCCCCTCTAGAGACCGATGGCTACTAGTGCTATTGGCTCACAATTGTGGTTACGTACATTCTCCTAATGGGTTCTAAAGTTAAGGATTCCTTTCCTATTGCAAAAATATCCTTATCATTAACGATGATTAATGTTTGCTAATCTTAGAGTATCTTCATTTCATTGATGATTATTTTATATATGTTTGCTTCAAAAAAATTAATTTGGGAATTTTATGTTCTATTGGATTTGAAATGGGAAAGACCCAAAAAGAAACGGGTTATTTTTAGGGGCGGCAATTCATGTTCGTGTGTCGGGTTCGTGTCATGTCAATTCATGAGTATTAAACTATATAGGTCAATATTAACCCGACATGTTTATTAAACGGGTCAAGATTCCTCAACCCTAACACGACCCATTTATTAAATAGGTCAATCGTGTTAACTTGTTTATTAAATTTTATATAAATGAAGAAAAAAAATTTATGAAAAAACAAACAAATAAATATTTTTAATATAAAATTCAGAACTAACGAGTAATTGCATCACAAATAATCATTCAAAACTAAAACATATCTCAATATTACAAATAATCAATCACAAAATGTCAAAGAAAACAAACCACAACAACTAATAAGTTTATATACCTAGAGTTTGAAGGATATATTGGTAAGATGTCATTTAATTAAACAGGTTAGACGGGTTAAACGGGTTCTATATGTTAAACACTAACCCAACTCGTTTATTAAATGGATCAGTCATGTCAACCCAAATATAACACGATTCCGTTAAGCCTCAACCCATAACCTGCTAATTTTGTATTGTGTCATATCGGGTTCGCAAGTCGTGCCCAATTTTGTCACTCCTAGTTACTTCTTTAGTCCAAGCATATATGTAATTTTTCAATAATAAAAAAGTTGTCAGGTCATTTAAAAAAATGAGTTATTCACCCTCAGGAATGGTTAGCCCAGTGATCATGAGCTCACTTTTAAGGGTTAATCTAAGCCTGGCAAGTAGGGTGTCACTATATTCATATGCTAGTAGAATTTTTGTTTAAAAATTGTCATGTCATGACTAGTAGTGTTGATTTGAAAATTTTACTGTAGAAACCTAACAGTATATTTTGACAAAGATGAAACTACATACGATGCATCACTCGTGCGTGCTGGACGGGGGCTCAGTTATAGTCTTGCAGAAAGTAACTACAGGCCTATGGCTGTAATTGAGTATTGCAGAAGTATCAGCTTTAATTTCAACTAAACATTTCTCTAAAAATAAAAAATAAATTCAACTCTATCCACATACTTTCCATTTTAGCATTACACTCAAAAGAGATAGATATCTACTACACAGCACATGGTGGAGGTCTTCATCAAATGCTTAATATTTTCTTTTGTATCTTACTTGGAATTCACGAAATTAAAAATCCCTTCATCTATCCCTCAATTGTTTATAATTATTGTCTTTATAACATATCCTTCCAATTACATTCTGTTGCAGGACATCCTCGTGGTATTGACTATGTCTAGATGCGATTAATAAGTGAAAAATATGAGCACCGGAACCAGTGAAAATGAGGTTTTAGATTGAGTAATGAGCTGGAGTCTTCGTCAAAAGATGCATTGAAAATCAGGGGAAGTTATTGGAGATGATTTGATAATGTGTAGACATGACAATTGTGTACATATAATTGAAAGAATAAGTTGTTTCAAGTTGAAGGAGTGAAAAAAAATGGGGGTGGGGGAAGGTAGACGGCTTGAACTAACATTAGTAGATCTAGAAAAAGAGCATTTCAATTAAAGGTGTATAATTTCAGATAAAATATGTGATGCTTATGAGTCCAAATCCAAATAATTAATTCAGCGTGTGTTGTGTACATTTGTGTTGAGTCTCACATTGAGTAGACACTAGGCCTATCTAAACTTTATAAATAACTATAAAGAGTCTCAATTTTAACTAGACTAATCATTTTAGTATCTAAAAAACAAAAAACAAAAAATCATTTTAATATCTAGTGCAGATGTGATCAATGCTTTTTTATTACAAATAATATCTAACAAGTACTTCACATATTAAAGTTGGGAAGATCATATTTAGCGTATAATATGAGTGAAGGCCAGTCTTTTTTTTCTTTTTCTTTTTTTGCTAAATGAGTGAAGGCCAGTCTTGCGACTGGATCGGGTACTCACAGATGGAATTAAGTGTTAAAATTTTAAAAGAAAGTTTTTTTTTTAGCAAATTTTTAAAGAAAGTTTGACTATTTAGTTTGCAACAATTTCGTCTTACAGTTGTTTTTTCCCAAACGTGTGTGTTATGCCATGAAACTGTCCATGTTGGAAGTTAGCCAATCATATAGTCAAGGATTTTTAAAGATAGTGGAATCAATTAAAAGATAATGAAAGTATAAGATGTAAAGAAGGTACAAAAATTTGATGAAAGTTAAAAAAGAAAGGGACTTTTATATATTTATATTATGTAATACATAAAAAGTGATAAATGTTGTACACATTTGCAAAAAGTGATAAAAATTGTACACTTTTTTTGCAAATGTGTACAATATTTACCATTATTTTGTGTCACTTCAATTTAAATTTACATTGCAAGTATAATGTAAACTAAGAATTTTTCAAAAGAAAAAGAGTTTTATACGAAATGGTGTATACCACTTTCGAAAAGGCATATGCTATTTCTATTCAAATAGTTTTTTTAGAGAGTAAAATATTATTTCTTTGGTCCCAAACTTTACTAAATGTTTTTACCTTCTCATCCTTAGGCTTTAAAAAATTCTTTTTTCATCCCTAAAATATTGAAAAGTTCGTCTTTAGTCCATAAAATATTAAAAATGTTTTACTTGTTATCCTTAAACTTTAAAAAATATCTTTTTTTTTATCCCTAAATTATTGAAAAAAATATATTTATATCCCTATTTTTGCCTCTAAACTATTATAAAAAATATAAAAAATAAAACTCTTTACAAAGTTTTAAAATGAAAAAAAAAAAAAAAAAAAAAACTTTTTAAAATTGAAGAATGAAAAAAAAAATTGATAAAATTTATGGAATAAAATAATATATTACCCTTTTCTAAAAGAACGTTTTCACACCAAAAATTAATTTCCCAAAGACAATAATTTTCAGGACTTTGAAGCTAGCCAGTGTACAAAACTAGGAAACAGGCGTACGGTCCTTTGCCGTAGACTTCAAAAGAATCAAAATTATATTTTTCTCAATTCAAATTCATTCAATTTTATTTAGGTGCTTTTGCATATGTCGAAATGAAACCAAAAATGTCTAAGATATGTTAGTAAACATACAACAAGAAAACATGCCTTCAAACAAACATTAAAAGTTAAATTTTAAAATTTTATTTGAATTAAAAAAATAAAACATTTTATTTTACCATTTTAGCAATGAAATAATATTCTTTTGTCAAAAAAAAATTAAAAAAAAAAAACCCCAAATGGGGCACATTTTCAATTTTTTTGTTAGTTAGTTTAATAATTCAATAATTAGAAAGGGGATTTGATGTATGTTTCGGTTAAAACACCGAGAAGAACAACTTTTTTTTTTTTTTTTTTTTTTTGAGAAACTAAGAAGTATTAGTTAAAGTGTTAAACTATAGAGTCTTTTGGCTAAATATTGCAAAAAACAGAGTTTATTGTTGTTATAGGCACTGTTCAAAGTTACTTAGCAAAATAAGGAGAGAGACTGAATTTTGGCAACACCATTGCCGAAATTGTAAGAAAAAGTATGAGAGAGAAGAAAGTTGAGTGATGTGATTGGGAGGGAGAAAAAATGAATTTCGGTAATGGTATTACCGAAATTCATTCCACTGCCCAAGCTCTGCCCATGAAGTGCTCCAGTGGGAGTGCCTGAATGATTTACCAATTGTGGCAACCAAGTTACCAAAATTGTAGGGAATTGAGGAGAAAGAAAATATGAATTGTGGCAACCAAGTTGCTGAAAATGGGAGGAAAAAAATTGTGATTGCCAAAATCTGGGGAGGAATTAAAAAAAAAAAAGTGTCACGTCCACAATATTTTTTACAACATTTTCACAACAAATCACAGGTGATTAGTTGTTATTAGTTCAAATTTGAATTTAATACTGAGATTACTTTTTTAATCCAACAATAACAACTAATAACAACCTGTCTTTTAGGACTTGTTGTAAAAATGGTGTGCACATGTTATTTCTTAAAAAAAAAATAATAAAAAAATTAAAATTAAAAAAAAAAAAGTGGCAATTGATTTGTGGCAATGGCATTGCCAAAATAAGAGGGAAAAAAATTGTTGCAATTGGTTTGTGGCAATGGTATTGCCGAAATAGAAGGGGAAAAAAATGTGGGAATGAATTTGTAGCAATGACATTGTCGAAATAGGAGGGAAAAAAATTGTTGCAATTGGTTTGTGGCAATGGCATTATCGAAATAGAAGGAAAAAGAAAAAAAAAATTGTTTGATTTTTGGCAATGGCATTGCTGAAATAGGAAATTGGAGGAGAGAGAGAGAGAGAGAGAGAGAGAGAGAGAGAGAGAGAGAGAGAGAGCTGTCTGAATAAAAAAAAATATAGTACAAATATTCTTATTATTCCTTGCTGAAGTAATTTTTTTGACCTGTTTTGTGTGTATGTCATGTTCCTTCCTTGTATTGTAAGTGAAGAGTCAATCAACCAATCACCTCACCTCCTGATTCTTATTCTTTGCTTGGAATATATTTATTGATCATTCCCAATAAAGCCACCTATTGATATCACGCCTAAATCTATCTCAGAGATTCTTTTTTTGTCTTTTTATTTCTCCTCTTTGTCATAAAAGGCAAGTACCCTTATCTTTTTATTCCTCTTCCCTCGCTGAAGGATTGGATCTCCTCACAAAGTACCCTTGACTAAAGCAGTTTGGTTTTTGTGTATGTCATGTTTTTTCATTTCGTATTGTAAAAGTACCCTATGAAACAAATAATGATAGATTCAAGTACAATGAATACATTTATTCTTATTCTAAAAAAAAGTACATAGAGTTTTACAATACGAAATAGAAGAAAAAAAATGATTGATGTGCAAGTTGTAAACACAAAAAAAAAAAAAAAAAACCAAAGAAAGTATATAGATTCTTACAATAGGGAAGAAAAAAAAAATGATTGATGTGCACGCTATAAATCAAAAAAAGTAAATAAAGTATATAGATTCTTACAATATGGAAGAAAAAAAAAATGATTGATGTGCACGCTATAAATCAAAAAAAGTAAATAAAGTATATAGATTCTTACAATATGGAAGAAAAAAAATGATTGATGTGCACGCTGTAAACAAAAAAAGTAAAGAAAGTACATAGATTCTTATGTGCACGTTGTAAATAAAAAAAAAAAAAGTACATAGATTCTTACAAAACGGAAGAAAAAAAATGATTAATGTGCATGCTGTAAACAAAAAAAGCAAAGAAAGTACATAGATTTACAATACGGAAGAAAAAAAATGATTGATGTGCACGCTGTAAACCAAAAAAAAAATGCAAAAAAAGTACATAGATTTTATGTGCACGCTGTAAACAAAAAAAACAAAGAAAGTACATAGATTCTTACAATACGGGAAAAAAAATTGATTTATGTGCACACAGTAAACAAAAAAAACAAAGAAAGTACATAGATTCTTACAATATGAAAGAAAAAAAATGATTGATGTGCACACTGTAAACCAAAAAAAACAAAGAAATTGAGATTTTTCCAGAGATTATTTGCAGTGAATATATGTTTATAGTTAAGTAATTTATTTGTATCAGAGTGTCTCATCTGTGTTGTGTTGTATTTGGTCAATCGCGTATTTAATTATACAGTTTAAAATCTAAGAATTTAATTGATATGAAACTTGTATCCTATTTAAATAGCACTAATGTTACTAAACAACACTATTTAAACTTGCATCCTATTTAAACTTGCATCCCATCTTTGTTGTGTTAAACAACACTAATTTCGATTGCCACAATTCATATTTTCTCTCTCCTCAATTTCCTATAATTTTGGCAACTTGGTTGCCACAATTGGTAAATCATTCGAGCACTCCCACTAGGACACTTCATGGGCAGAGCTTGGGCAATGGAATGAATTTTGGTAATGATCCGAAATTCATTTTTTTCCTTCCCAATCACATCACTTAACTTTCTTCTCTCTCATACTTTTTTTTACAATTTCGGCAATGGTGTTGCCGAAATTCAGTCTCTCTCCTCATTTTACTAAATAACTTTGAACAGTGCCCATAACAATAATAAACTATGTTTTTTGCAATATTTAGTCAAAAGATTCTAAACTACAAGATACGTCCTCATTTTGAAAAAGAGAATTTGATCACGAGTTCAGAATCACTTCTGAGTTCTGATACATAATTATAGACTTGTAACCCATTGTGTCAAATGTCATCAGTCTCGGCCCATTGAAGATTACTGTTCTGTATGCACACCTATCTACATTGGGCTGGGATTCAATTCAAGCCCATCTTAATTTAGTCCATATGCCACCTCCACTTCCACATCACCAGAGACCCCAGTTACCTTTCACTTTCCTTGCGTTTGTGAATAGACTTTTGTTACTTTTTCTTCTGACTCCTCTTTCCATGGACACAGTAAATAAAAAAATAAAAAAATAAAAATAAAAATAGGTAACAAAAAGTCGAAAAGTAAACAAAAGTTGTTTAGACTTGCTCTTTTTCCACACAAAATAACTGGACAGTTATGCCCCTAAAGAACCTTCAACAGAAATAAAAAGGTACCCAAGAACTAGCCAGCAACTTTCTAGTCAAATTACAAATATACCCTCCCAAGACTTTCTGAGAAACCCAATTGCAACCCCAAAATGGACCGGCTCTTATTCTATTCTACTATTCCTAATCTTTCATGATCTGTATTTGTCTGTCTGTACATTAGTTGTCTTCCATGGCCTCTCCTTCTTGGAAATCTCAACCCTCTTTCTCCCTAGTATATATAGCTACGTCTATTACATGTCTAACCAATTTCATTACAAACTCACACAACAATCTCTCTCTCTCTCTCTGCCTCTCTCTCTCTGCCTATTTTATTGCAATGGCATCCCAAACCCCACAAAGCCAGACCCAGTTCCAAGATTTCTTGCCCATCATGGCCCAAAAGCTTGGTGGGGACGGTCTAATCGGAGAGCTCTGCAATGGGTTCAATTTGTTAGTCGATGGTGACAAAGGGGTCATCACTTTTGACAGCCTTAGAAGGAACTCGGCTATGCTGGGTCTGCAAGATTTGAGTGATGAAGATCTACGGTCTATGTTAAAGGAAGGCGATTTTGACGGTGATGGTGCACTCAATCAGATGGAGTTTTGTGTCTTGATGTTCAGATTAAGCCCTGAGCTTATGGAAGAGTCTTATTTGTTGTTAGATGAAGCTATTCAACAGGAATTCCAAAATTGTAATTAGATTTATTCTTTTAACTCAAATTTTTTCTATGTTCAATTTCATATTATGTGTATCATCAAGAATTTTATGAGTTTTAAGAGAATAGAAGATGACCAAGAAATTTAACTTCAATAATTTTGTGAAAACTTGTGGATTGGCAATAAATTATTCAAATATTCTTATGAATTATATGAACATACTGGATTAATTTGCGAAAATGAAAGAGAGTATACAACAAACAATTCTTATTCTTGTTCCGCAAGATTTGTTCCTGATGAAATCTATGTCAAAATGTTCACTGCCTATAAAAAAGACATTTTTATTTTTATTTCCCTAAATTAAAGTATAAAACGCCTATACCCAAATTGTTCGGGTATTATCAAATTCTCTTTTTCCAAGCTGTTTATAATTTTAATTTTTTCTCCTGAAACTGAATAGCTGTTCAAAGCTGTTGCTGAGCTGGTTTATTACTTCGCAGTGTTGCGCGACTTGAATATTTATTGTATGTTCCCCCGGCCAACCCAATTAGAAGTCAATGCGTGAAAACACCGTCAATTGTCATCTCTCAAGTCTAACGTTGGATTTATCAACCAAAAAGAAAAAAAAGTCTAAGGGTGGTCAATGGGTCGGCTCGGCCCATTTTTACTTAGCCCATTGACCAGTTAATAGGCTGTGCCGGGTTGGGCTGGATGGAAAAATCAGCCTATGGCCCTACCTATGGGCAATGCTTATTTGGTCTTTAGTGGGTTGGGCTAGTAGGTAGGATGAATAGGCTACCTACGAACATTTGACATGGGCCTTCGATGGGCTTATAAAAATTTAACTAAAATAATTATAATTATATATTATTACAAAATGCTTGTCAAATTGAACAACTAAATCTACTAAAAATATTCTATCCAAAAAAAAAAATCTACTAAAAAGATATTCTTAAAAAGGTACTAAAATAATATTAATTAACTTGTATTGATTAGAATAAATAAGTATTTTGATATATTCATGAAAAATGTTGTGTCCACACCATTTTCACAACAATTCATAAGTGGTAGGTTGTTAGTTGTTGTTATAGGAGGACAAAAAAGTAATTTAAATTGTGAATTCAAATTAAAACCAATAACTACTTTTTTTTTCTTTTTTCTTTTTTTCTTTTTTGAGAAAAAAACCAATAACTACTTATCGCCTATGATTTGTTGTGAAAATAGTATGGACATAGCAACTATCTATATTCATGAATATATTAGAGTAAAAATAGTTGCATCACTACAAAATGCGTACATCCCAACTAGGTTGGCTCCTACAAACTTGTTTGTCATTTGCAATTCTCAATCTATGTGTTGGAACTTGGAACAAAAAATAAATTTATCTTAAAAAAACAGTAAAATAACTTGTTACATAAATTTTGCAACTAATTGCTAATCATTATCTTGAAGTGGTAGATTGTTGGTCATATAGTGGACTTCTTGGCATCCACTCAAGCCTCTCTAACTTCAATCACTCAAGTGCCTCTACTAATTTAGCTTCTCGTGTTGCTTCTTTTGTCTTGTGTCTACTAAGTTTCAATCCTTTAAGCACACAAGTGACTCGATAGTCTCGGGACTAAAACCACTTCTCTTGTCAGATATTACTCTACCACCCATCCAAAAAAAAAAAAAAGCTTCTGATGCAACTGTGGAAATAGGAACTAATAATATATCACAAGCCATAATGAAAAATACGAGATACTTATTTTGATTTGTTTTCCACCAATCCAATAAATCAAACGACCCTTCTTCATTGATTTCAAATAAAGGTTGATTTAAATAACGTTGTAATTCAAATAAGACACCTAATTTTATTGAAGATGCTTGTCCTCTTCTTCTTTTAACCATATGATAAGCAATTTTTTTTTCTTGGTCACCTATAAAACTAGTGGAGGACAAAGAGCTTCTTGTGTTTTGTGTTTTGGGCACAAGTTTTAGAATTTTTATAAACATTTCTATAATAATCAAACAATTGTGTCACTAAATTTTGAAATAATAGTATAGTCTTGAATTTTTTCACATCATCATTATAAATTATTTCTAAGAAAACTCTTAACTCTTCAATTTTAAACCTAGGATCAAGAATGATAGCCATTCCCAAAATCAAAGGCATATCTCCCTAATATTTGTCAAATTTTTGTCTCATTAATTTTAATGTTTTATCAAACATTCCAAAAGGATAACCATAAATCTTCATGGAAGTGTGACTCTTGCTTTATCAGAAAAAAAAAAAAAAAAAAATGGAACTGACCGATAATTAGTGGCAACTCTAGAAATTTTTTTTTTTTTAAGATGATCATTAAGAAACTTTAATTATATAAAATCTAATAAAGAAATAACTTGAATATATTAATGTCACAAAAGAAAAGAAAAAAAAAACCTTAAATACATGAACTATTACAATTTCTTTGTACTAATAAAGAGAAACTAAAAAAATTGAACTAATAAGAGATAAAGTGAAAATTGAAAATGTTGAGATAACAATAATAAAGTGAGAAAGAGTTTGAAATGATAACACAAAAGAAAAAAAATGAAGAGAGAGAGAGAGAGAGAGAGATGATATTTGCTATAACTCTGAGCTGAACTGCTAAGGAAAGCAAAATTTTTGTTACTGCAAATTAAAAGAGAGAATAACTAAAAGCACTGCCAAGGAGGATTCACCACCACAATATTTCCTTTTGAACTTTTTGTAAGGAAAATAAAATTAGAAATTATTTTTATACAATAGGTTGAACAAGTTACAAATTGAATGATTATGAATTTTTATTTGTTTTTGTATTAGAATAGACTTTTGTTGAATAATTTTTTCACTTGTTGTTTGACGTAGTCTTATTATTACTATTATTATTTTTTTGTGTTATTATTTTTTTTTTTTTTTGTTATTTGGGCTTTTATTTGTTGTTGTTATTTAAGACTTTATATATATATATATATATATATATATATATATATATATATATATATATATATATATATATATATATATATATGGGTTAAGAATTATGTTTTGGGGCTAGAATATTTTTTGGAATAATGCTATGTTCCTAACATTTTCACAAAAAAATCTTATATGACAAGTTGTTTTTTATGGGTGAAAAAGTGATGTCAGTATTTGACGCAAATTTAAATTAATAACAATTAACCACATATGATTTTTTGTGAAATTATTATGAAAATATTGTGAATATAACATTATTCTTATTTTTATTGAACTCAAATTCTTGTGATTCTCAAGTCAAGATGTTCAAAATTTTTATTAGGGTGGTCAAAATAGTTAGTTTAATATTATATATATATATATATATATATATACACATTTTTATGCAAGTTAGGTTGATCATGTGACTCCACGGGGAGCCACCCCTGCCAGTAATGGGATTTTTGCAAACATGGAATTCGTTATCCACAAGAAGTCAAACAATGAGAGGTACCATGGGACTAGTAAAGAGCTAAGGAAGAAGACCTTAAGGAATTTCATTAACACTAGATGGTTCAATGAGCTCTACTATTCGGTAGATTTCTTAAGAAATAAATCCCCGATTATATTTTACACAATGTATTATCTATATAATAATAATAATAATAATAATAATAATAATAATATGTGAAGTTGAGAGAAACTCAAATTAAAATTCCAATTTTGCTTAATGTGGCATAAATTATTTATTTTTAAAGTGTTTTATTACTTAATTTTAGAATAAAATGTGGGACCACATCATAAATATTCATTTAAGTGAATTATTAAGTAAAAAAACTAATGAGTTTAGAATAAATGAATCGTAAAAAAAAAAAAAAAAAGTGCTTCACAATAATTAAAAAAAATATATGGACAATTTACATTTTATACATAATTATATCCTTACAATTTTTTTTTAAGAAATTAATAAAATATAAAAATGACTATCAATAATATTTAAATTATATATATAGAAATTATATTATGCATCTTGATGTATATTTTTAAGTGTATCTATGCATATGCATGAGATTACAAGCTAATTTTAAATAATGGAAGACAATTATTTATTTATTTATTTTAGTAACATACACAAACAAAAGAGATGGGATGAAGTGTTAACCCAAACACATATCACAAGCTCCTTCCAAAAGTCATACCCACCAAGAATGAGTGGAGTTTGTGACGAGTGTATGTCAGAAATCTATCCCCTCTTTTCGGTGTGTGTGCTCCTCTCTCTGATATGTGTTTGTTTCTTAAAGACACCAGTTTTTATAATTTAATTGGTTTTATTTCTTCAAATACAATATCTTTTTTTATTGAAACAAAAATTGTAATTTATAAAATTCATTATCTTACATTAACCTTTTTCTTAATATTGTTTTGATAACTATGCATTATAATATCGGACAAACATAAATTAAATATTAATGCAATGGTTAAATTCATGAACCATCGTACTATTTTCTTAAAGTGTGTGTCTTTGTCTTAGAATCTAATTTTCTTTTCATTATATGTTTTTGGTTTTTAAAAAACACACCAAAAAAAGGAAAAAAAAAAAAAAAAAAAAAGAGTGGGTTAAAGTTGGGCTTAAAGCCCCTCCTATTCCTAGTTCCTAGAGTGAGCTCGCAATAGCATTCTGAATTTATACCGTTGCGGGCTTCTTGGCTATTTTCTTGAGAAATTGATACCAAGCAGTAATTATGGCTTGGCCAGGAGTGAGAGGATGACTGGGTCCAAGCTGAATAAAAAAAACTCAAGGGGTTAACCTGTGGGCTTGTTTGAACTGTAGGTTGGTTTGGGCCTCAACTAGAAAAGATTCTAGGAATCACTCATTCTGAACCTATAAATGCTCACTTTTTTTGTGCAATTTTTTTAAAAATATATTTTTTTGGTTGATTTGTCTTTCGAAAATTAAGTCAGGCATTTCTTTTGCAAATCAAAAAACTATCAAGGCTAGGCTAGTCTCCAGGTCGGCTTGTGATCCAAAAACAAAATGTCAATTGTTGGTTAAAGAGTGATTTGTTTTCCATCAAGTCTGTTCAATACACGAGAGCAACATTGGCTTTGCCTTGTAGCCTAAATACAAGTTTGGATAAATGTTGTTGAAGAGTGCAATGACTGCGAAAATGGGCAAGGCTTACCTCCAAAATGGCCATGTGGGTGCAATTAATACAAGGGTTGGACTTCCCGTCAAAAATGATCACGCGTGCATGTAGACTCTTATCACAAATCTAAGTCAAATCCTGAATTCAAAGTCCAGCAAAACATATATATTTGGTTTCTATTTTGTTTTTGTTTTTCTCTTTTCGTTTCTTGTGGACCGGGATTCAAAGTCCAGCAAAACATATATATTTGGTTTCTATTTTGTTTTTGTTTTTGTTTTTTCGTTTCTTGTGTCAAAAAGAGTCGTAAAATTAGAATATCTAAGTTGGTCTAGTCTTCTAAAATTTTACTGTTTCTCAATAAAACGTGCAATTTTCTTTTTTTAGAGAGATTTAATTTATGGTGTCCGCTTTTGATGATAGCACTTTATCATCATGCCAAGATACTAATTAGTTTTTGGTGTAAGCGATGATTGAACTCCAGATCTCTTATACAACCATCAAATACTTTACTAATTGAGTTAACTGGAACCCACATGTACAATTTGATATATATATATATATATATATATTTTTTTTTTTTTTACAAAAGGACTAGTCATGAGTTTTACTAATTTTTTCATCAGACCAAGATATCAATTAATTTTTGGTGTAGACGAGGAATGAATCTCAGATTTTTTATATAATCATCAGAAACTTTACTAGTTAAGCTAACTGAAACTCACACGTATAAATTTGATTTGTCTGTATTTTTTTTTTTTACGAAATGACTAGTCATGAGTTTTACCTATTTTTTCACAACTGTTACTGTTACAAGTCTTTGTGTTACGGTGGATTCAGTTGAATATTGTCTCAAACGCTAATAAAGTAAGACGTAAAAAAAAGTCGTCAATGGTTTTTTGATGTCTGTAACTGCAAGATATGAAGTCCCATCTTGGGCGGCTCATTCATATCTCTTTCACCAACCCTCAAGATCAAAATAAAAGCGGACTCAAAACTCCTCAATGAATTTCCTCAATCTATGTGACTAGATCACATTTCCTTTTCTCATTTTATTTTAGGACAAAATGCTAATAGATTGTCGTGTGCAGTAGGGTATACTGATTCACGAAAATAAGTGTTATCGGTTGAAATGTGGAAAAAAGTCAGATAAGGAGGCCGCTTTCATAAATGTCCAGCCATCAATGCGTAAGCACTAGAACCATACACACTTGCATTTGTCCTGACCCTTCTTTTTGCCGAATACATGTAGTGTTCAAGGTCTATGTCGTTTTAGCTTGTTTGGTACTCCATTGGGGTTTATGAATCATAGGGGTGTATGATCTATCTTTTGAGTTTTTAGAGGGATAATCAAGGAGGTCCAAAACTAGAAATAAATGGGAACGCTTTTCTTTATTTCTATTCTTATTTGTTTACTCTTTTTGTTCTTCAAAGTCTCATTTGCAGCAGCAGATAGCATTAGTCCATCCCAATCTATTAGCGATGGAAGTACCTTAGTTAGCAAAGAGGGAAGCTTTGAACTGGGTTTCTTCAGTCCTGGTAGTTCCAAGAATAGGTACTTGGGAATATGGTACAAGAATATCCCAGTTCAAACTGTTGTTTGGGTTGCAAATAGACTCAACCCAATCAATGATTCGTCTGGCTTGTTAATGATAAACAGAACAAGCAGTCTTGTGCTTATGAGTAACAATAAGAGTGTTGTTTGGTCCACAGGATTAGGAAGACAAATACAAGCCAATAATCCTGTATTGCAGCTCTTAGACTCTGGAAATCTTGTACTAAGAGATGAAAATTCAGGAATCTCTTTGTGGGAAAGCTTTGATTATCCGTCTGATACATTGTTACCCGGAATGAAAATGGGATGGGACTTGAGGAAAGGTATTAAGCGGCACTTTACAGCTTGGAAAAGTCCAGATGATCCTTCTCCTGCAGATTTCACTTATGGGATTGAAATGCAACGTCGTTCATACCCTGAGGCTTATATTAGGAAAGGCAACAAAAAGTTCTACCGGACTGGTCCATGGAATGGCCTTCGGTATAGTGGTTCACCAGAATTGAAGCCGAATCCGCTTTATGCTTTCGACTTTGTCTCTAATGATGATGAGGTTTATTACATCTACAGCCTCGTAAATAATTCTCTAATCACAAGGATAGTTTTGAACCAAACCAGCTCTTCTCGTGAACGCTATACATGGATTGAAGCAGAGAATGTTTGGAGGCTATATTCATCAGTACCTAGAGACTATTGTGACAATTATGGCCTTTGTGGAGCCAATGGAAATTGTATCCTTAGTGGGTCACCAGTTTGCCAATGTTTAGAAGGATTCGAGCCTAAATCACAAGAAAAATGGAGCTTAATGGACTGGTCTCAAGGTTGTGTACGCAATAAACCACTGAGCTGCCATAAAGATGGGTTTGTTAAATTTAATGAGTTGAAATTACCAGATACTACAAATTCTTGGGTGAACAAAAGTATGAGCCTGAAAGAATGCAGGGATAAATGCTTGAACAATTGTTCTTGTATGGCTTATACAAACTCGGATATTAGAGGAGAAGGTAGTGGCTGTGCGCTTTGGTTTGGTGGTTTAGTGGATATTAGACAGTTTCCTGCTGGTGGGCAAGAACTGTATATCAGAATGTCAGCCTCAGAGATAGGTGTGGGGTTAATATTATTCATAGGAAAATCCTTACTGAATTTAAATTATTGTTTCCATTGTGTTTTGCATTCTGTTTCATTTTATTTCTTTAGAAACTGCAGTGCTTCCCTTGCTTTTCAATATCTTTTAGCTGTAGTTTAATTATATGTTCTTTGATGTGCCAAATTCAACCATGAAGAGGCGAAAAAAGGTCGTAGGATGAAGAGAGCAGTGATAGTTGCTGTGTCCCTTGCTGTAGTTTCTGGAATGCTCTTAATAATTGGAATTTACATATGCAGAAGCAGGACAAAGTTAAAAGGTAAAACAACTTTACTCTTGGCAACCATTGCAAACATATGGTAATATTTGTCTTATGGAATTACCTAAAATGCTTTTCGTTTTTAAATCTCTTAGTATTATAAGCAGAATTAGCTTTTGGCCATTTGATAATACAGTATTTAGAACAAGGATTGCTATGAGGTATAATTCAATCACGTTATATTTTTGTCGGTGCCTTGCAAAAGAGTTTCAGAAATTGAACAGTGTCATCAGACCAAGCAAACTTTTAGCAATTTGTTGCATGATTAATCCCCATCTAATTTCAAGGTTCAAACGCTGAGATTTGTTAGACCTTTATTAGTTTAGCCCTCTACAAATCCAGAGAAAGTTTATGATATAGACCTTTATTAGTCTTTAGTTCTCAAATTCTCAATGGATGTATCTTTTATAGTTAGGACTAGGTACTCATTTTAGTTGATATCTATAGGAATGATAATTAAAATAGCAAGGTGCTTATTAGATTTGAGTTCTCAGCCGACATATCTTCTATAGCTTGGCCTGGTTTTGATTGATACACCTTGAATTTGAAAGTTTTGCAAGTTTGATTAGTGTAGATGGTTTTTGATAATGGTACCTTGATTTCTTTGAGATCACTTACATATAAGTACAACTCTTCTCATATTGCTATATATTGTATTCATTTTCATGCTAATCTCATTGTCCAAGTTGGATATTATCTCTTTGTCAGAAAGAATGTGTATATAAGACATGAAGAAGGTTAATATTTTTATTAATTATACGAAAGTAGTAATATGAGATTTTGGTTATAATTTCGGCTAAAGTAAATCTTATACTGTTTTTTACCTCTTGAATATCTCAGCCATTAATTTGATTCTTCTTATTCCTTTCCTCCCCCCACCCCCCCAAAAAAATTTCGTTTCTGTTTCTGTAAAAACAGAGAGGAATGAAGTTGAAGTTGTAGGCCATCAAAATAATGAAGGCCAAAACGAAGATCTTGAGCTCCCTTTCTTAGACTTATCCACAATAGCTCGTGCCACTGATAACTTTGAAATCAATAACAAGCTTGGGGAAGGTGGTTTTGGACCTGTTTACAAGGTAAATTTGTGACGTCTTGTACAAAAACAACGACAGATGATGAAGCACTGTTTAACTATCTTTCTACAAATGATAATTTCAGGGTATTCTAGAGGATGGACAAGAAATTGCTGTCAAGAGACTTTCAACGAGTTCTGGGCAAGGATTGAATGAGTTCAAAAATGAAGTAAGATTGATTGCCAAGCTTCAACACCGAAATCTTGTAAAGCTTCTTGCTTTCTGCATTCAGGAGGAAGAAAAAATGCTGGTTTATGAATACATGCCAAACAAAAGCCTGGACTCCTTCATTTTCGGTTTGAATCCCAAAACCTAATACATTTTATTTAGCTAGTGTAACTATGTTATTAATGTTGAAATATACGAAATTCCCTATGTTTTCTTGAAATATGGGAAAATATAATTAACTTGAACTAGAAACTTACCAGATCAGACAAAAAGTAAACTGTTAGATTGGTCCAAGCGCTTCCACATCATATGCGGAATTGCTCGGGGGCTTCAATATCTTCATCAAGATTCTAGATTGAGAATTATACATAGGGATCTCAAAGCAAGTAATGTTTTACTTGACTGTGAGATGAACCCTAAAATTTCAGATTTTGGCATGGCTAGAACTTTTGGAGGAGATCAATTAGAAGGAAACACAAATAGAGTGGTTGGAACTTAGTAAGTAAAAAATTCACATGCTCTTCATGTAAATCTACTTCATTTCCTAATCAATATTTTTCACTCAAAACTAGTGATGATGCCTTGCAGTGGTTATATGGCACCGGAATATGCTTTTGATGGGCAATTCTCAACCAAATCTGATGTCTTTAGCTTTGGGATTTTATTGTTGGAGATCATTAGCGGGAAGAAAAGTAGAGGGTTTTATGATCCAAACCACAGCCATAATCTTATTGGAATTGTAAGTTTCAAACAGTTGGATTTCTTATCCAGATAAGTTGGATAGATGAATGACAAATAGTGTTTTTCTATTTTCAGGCATGGATACTTTGGAATGAGGGAAGGCCTTTAGATTTGATTGATGAATGTTTAGGAGAAACGTGCACATTGTCGGAAGTGCTCCGTTGTATCCATCTTAGCCTCCTATGCGTGCAACAGCGTCCAGAGGATAGGCCAAGCATGTCATCTGTGGTTGTGGTTTTAGGCAGTGAGAGTGCATTGCCTCAGCCCAAAAAACCTGGTTTCTTCTTGGAAAAGGATTCAAATGTAGCACATGGTTTCTCGAGTAAGCACGAATCATCTTCAACCAATGAAATGACAATTACAATATTGGAGGCTCGTTAAGAATTTTTTACTAATGCAGTACTACTGTAACTATACAATGTTGTCGATACAAAATGAATCATCAATATAATTTGTAAATTGTATACCTACAGTTGAGTAAGCCATGTCAATTCTATTGCACTTATTGATCAAATCAACAATGTAACCAAGGATTTAATCCTTGGAGCTTGCTTTGATTGGATGTATGACCAAAAAGTGAATTGAAGCTGGAGCAGAGGGGAAAAAGAAATTAACCAACCTCTTTTATTTTTTGAACAACCAACGTCTTTTTCATTCCTTGTCAAAAATGAATTTAATGTTTTTATTTTTTGAACAACCAATATCTGTTTCATTCTTTGTCAAAAATGTATTTCATGTTTACCTTGACGCACTCTATTTTCTTGTATGTCATCCCACCAGTTGATCGCATAACTCTTTTAACCTAGATACAAGTGTTGTTTTTCCTTCATCACGGGTGTGTTAGATAATTCCATGAAAAATTTATTTGTATTTGTTGGTTTTTAATTGTATTGTAAATTGTGGTCAGTGCCGGCTCAAGGCCTAGGCCTAAGGCCCCACAACAAATAAAAAATTTTCCTACTAAAAAAAGGCTCCATCTCTCTTAGTAAAAGACTCAAAATTTTATAAAAATATAACATTTTTTAAATAATTGGTACTTTTTTTTAAGAATGATGCTAAAGATACCACAAATTTTACTATAGGATTTAACTGACATATCACCAATCACATAAAAAAGTAATTCAAATACAAATAAATTAAGTTGTTGAAATTCATCAATTACAATCATAATAACATTTATTGTGAACATTTTGTAGTATTTTTAGTATTTTTCTTTTTCATTTCTAACAAGGCTTTTAAAGTAGGAGACCAATAAAAATTTAACTCAATTGAAACCCTAAAATAATTCAAATAAAATGCTGCAAATGTGATAAATCATCAATAATGACTAATCTCCTACTAAGCCACACACCAAATAATATCTATCTATCTATTTTTCTGAAAAAGAATATATAAAATTAAAATTTAGATTACAACTGTACTTAATTATACATAATCATATATCCAAGTTAAAGTAAGTTCCTTTTGATTCAACTATAATATTCAATCTTCTATATGAAATTAACCTTAGTTTAGCTAGTATTATTCATCAATTTCTTAGTATTTACATCAAATTAGTCTTAATTTAATTAGTATTATATAATTTTATTTAATTAATGTTTACATATAAAAATGCCTCATATAAAATTTTTGCCTTAGGCCCCAAATTTTGTTGGGTCGGCCCTGATTATGGTAGTGAGGGCTGAAGTTGAAGCATATGTTAATTGTGCAAAACTAAAGACCTCAATTGAGCGAGAGCTGGCTGAAACTTTTGATAGTCTTATTAGACACTCGATCAACCCAGACCCCCTATTATGGAAATTCCAAAATTTGTTTCCATAGAAGTTGGTGCAGCCACCTCAAGCATATATAAATCCTACATGTATAAAACCCTATTTACATCCCTAAGACAACCACAAAAACAAAGAGAAACTTTGAGAGCCTTTTCTTTGTCTTCCAACCCTTTCCATGTTCAAACTAAAGGAATTCATTCTCTGTCACTAGAATTTCTGCCGTCATGTTCATTTGCCATCTGACAATGGCAAGAACTTGACTCTCACACTAAGTGATTCTGTGATTTCCCATAAGAAACAAAACATGCCTATCTAAAGGCTAAACTTTCGAATTCACAAGTCGGTTCCTTAAATCCCCAAGGATGACTCTATAGACCACCAAAAAGAGAAGAAAAGTGTTTTCATTAACCAATGTTTGAATGTCCAGGTTTATAATCACTAATATATAATAGAAAAAGTGTTAGGGCTGCTAAGAAACTCTATAAAAGCCTAATTCATGTTGATCACCTATTAACCAAGTCCAAGAGACTAGGAGAAAATACACTTTGTTACGGGTGTATGTTTCTCTCCTTTCATAGCTGGTGAGACCCACTAGCTATGGGTCCCACCAACTTGTGAGAGGGAGGAAGCATGCACCTGTAATAGAGGGTCATTAGTATAACCAATGAATCACCAATTGAATTGCAGTTTGAGAAATTATAAAATAAATATGTAAATTGTAAAAATAGTGTTAGAAATATGTGGTTAAATGATTAAATTTACCATATCCCAATAACTTAATCTTTTGAGACAATCAGTAATTTAACATGGTATCAAAGCATGAGATTCTGAGTTCAATCCTTGTCTCCTCTACTCTACCTCCCATTTAAATTCTCACGTGTTGGACCTCACCTATTAAAAGGTAGTTTTGGCCCACAGATGAGGGAGAGTGTTAGAAATATGTGGTTAAATGATTAAATTTACCATATCCCAATAGTTTAAGCATTTGGGACAATCGGTAATTTAACAAATAGGCATGCCTAAATTAAGTCTATAAGAGAAATTACATTAGTCCGGCCAAATTTTTCCATTTATTTTACGCTAAAAACCTACTTTTTTCTATTTTACACTACCATTTTTCTAATGTACCCACATCAATTTATCTATTTTATAATCTATTCTATTTAAAAAATAATATTTTTTTAAAATTTTTTTATTATTATTCTTTTGTTCCTATATCTTTATCTTTTCTTTGTACCTATCTCTTTATCTTTATCTTTGTATTTATCTCTCTCAGACTAATCTTTTGTCCCTCCTCCTCCTCTTCTTCTTCTTCCTTTCACATGTCAGATCACCTCCCCTCCACAAGCATCTTCTTCTTCTTCTTCTTTCTCTCACAGTCAAATTAGCTATCCACCATAAGCATCGATCTCCACCGCCAGCACCGATCCACAAGCATCAAAACCCATTTCTATTGACCCACCGATCTCCATTGCAAGCATCGATCCACAAGCATCCGGACCTATTTCCATCAACCTACAAACTCTGATCTTTGCCACTAGCATCGATCCACCGATCCTTAAGTGGCCAACACCAACACCGATCTCTCTCTCTCTCTGTTGGTTTGTCTGTGTGGGTGTGTTTGTGTATCTTTGTGTTGATTTTTCTGTGTGGATGTGTTTATGTGAGTGTGTTTGTGTGGGTGTGTTTGTGTGCATCTGAGGAAAAAGAAGATGAGGAGAGGAGAAGTGTAAGATTTATTTTTTTTTGCACAGAGAAGAGAGAGAGAAAAAAAAAAAGGTGCGAAAGTGTGAAATTAATATAATAATAGTATACACAATTACGGTAACCGTGAATATATGCATAGTTATTGTAGTAAATGTGTAAATATACACAGTTTTAGAAGGATTGACGTGAGAAGTTTTGTGGCTTAAACATGTAAAATTCATCTCTTTTTCTATTATATAAGAGTATACAAGAGCTAGTGCAGATGCTCTAAAACTAGATACATTTCATAAGTAACAATAATTGAGAACATTGTTTTTTAGTAACTAGTAATACTTATTAGAACACACACGAAAATAGTAATACTAGTGTTATAAATTGGATTTATAATACATTACATAAAATAAAAGAATGTCATAGAATTATGGTCAAGTCTTTGTTAAATAAAATCTTATTATATGTCTTAAAATTTTAAGAACAAAAGTATATCTCTAATTTTGAAGTCACATTCTATGCAAATTTCATATCTTTCTAGTTGTTCCAATCCCATAGATTACGATATGAGCTAAAAACTCTATTTTTCTTTGAAAACTCCCACCATCAACCACATTATGAAATCCTATATTTTCATTAGGATCATCCTTAAAAAAATAGTACAATAGTACCTGATGAACCAGAAATTTATGGTAGCCATTATACAAAGATCGTCATTCACCCAAAGAAGATGTTACGCATTTATTATGCACATTGATGACGAAATGTAACAGACGGAGCAACGGTCACAGAATGAGCTGTGATCTCCAGACAAAGATTCTGTAATACACTAGCCGTTGAGCATAAATGCAACACATCATTGCCCATTAATGAGGCACATAACTATAAAAGAGAAGACAACAGAAGTTAAAAGTACACACAAATACTCTACAAAATCACTCTCAACTCATTTTCTCTCCAAAATCTTTCTCCCTTACTGACTTAATCATCAGAGGCGGTTTGCCTGATGCCACACCGGTGTGTTACTCTTCCCCTTAGTTCATTTTGCAGGATTCTCACATTTAGAGACGACCCCATTCACATCATTGTCTATCCGCTGTGACGAGGAGCTCAACTGTTGATTTTTTGCATCATCAGTTTGGCGCTGTTTGTGGGAAATGCTAATCATTCAAGCCATCTTTCCCAGTGACAAAAGAGTTCCTCGGAGTACAAGATGGAAGTAGAGGCCACACCTCAGCTAGATGCTGTGCAACAACAACAAATCCAAGTCCTCTTGGCCAATGTGGAAGAGCTGACTTGCCAGAATGAAAAATTGCGAAAGATAATGGAATCCCAAAATGCAGAACGTCGGCGAACAGGTGAAAACCAAAAGGAAGAAGAATCAAACTCTCAAGCCAACAGGCAAGACAGAACTTCAGGAGAAGATTTCACTAGGGTGTAGAATGAGCTTCGCAACATGAGGTAAGAGATGGATGAACTAAAAAGTGCTATGAAGGACAAAGGTGGAGAGAATTTGGATGGGATGATTCAAAGGGTGAACTCACCATTCACTAATGAAGTGCTGAATCGTCCTCTCCCACCAAAATTCTGTCTCCCATGGTTAGAGTCATATGACGGTTCCAAGGATCCCTTGGATCATATCGAATCATTCAAGATGTTGATGTTATTACAGATGACCCCAGATGAGGTGATGTGTAGGGCGTTCCCAACAACATTGAAGGGAGCAACCAGGGTATGGTTCGGTAAGATACCCTTGAGAACTATTGCAGATTTTGAACAACTCAGCAAGGATTTTGTTTGTCATTTCATTGGGGGTGTAACGTTGAATTTAATCAACCATTTTGTTGGCTTTATTCCATGCCAATTTGCTTGTAATTCAACATTTAGAAGCCCTGTATTTAGGTGGGAATCATGTAAGGGTAGTGTGCGAGAGAGTGTGAAGAAAAGCTCAAGAGTGTGCACTCAGTAGGGCCTCGCGACTGGCTCGCGGCTTGCAAGTCGCCAAAGGAGGCACACGTGTGTAGCATGCAGGGGAGCTGAAGAGTCACACCAGCTAGAGCACTACAGGACAAAACTTCCAATTTGGCAAGATAGTTAGCTCGCGGCTTAGACTCGCGACTCAGTCAAGTCATGAGGACAAGCCACCAGACTACTCTGTTTGTTACAAACCTGACCTTTCGCATTCCAAACACACACTAGTATAAATACCCCTTATACTCACGTATTGTAGAGAGCTTCCAGAGAGAATTTTGAGAGAGAAACCCTAAAGAAAAACAAGATTGACTTATCCACAATCTTTATACTTTGATTCTCCAAATTCCTCTACTCTCACCCTCTCTATTGTTACATCCTTGAGAGGTACATTTAGCCAAATCCTTTTCTCACCATACCCATATCTGTGAGAAGTTTATTTGGTGCTTGGGAAGTAGTTAGGAAGGACCAATTGATATTGGTTGATGCTATGGGCTATAGCGGAATCCGGTAAGCTAGAGAAAACAAAGGTTCAGCGTAATCTCGTTGGAGTAAAAAGCTTGAAGAGCTTAGGTACATTGAGTAGATTAGGCTTGGAGGGTCTTCTGCTATTCATGTATCCCAACTTCATTCTCTAGTGGATTATTGACCGCTTAGAGGGCGGCGGAGGGGTTTTACGTCGAGGACTTCGTTTTCCTCTTCGATAACACATCGCTGTTTTCTCTTTGTGTTTACATCTCTTTTCCCTTAATCTTTGCCATTTAATTTCTGCTGTGGTTGTGATTTTATTTGGTTTAGGTTTTTTTATCAATTATGTTTTAGCTTATTTTCATATTTCGTACATATATTGTTTGATAATAAGCTTGAATTGGTAATTTGTAATTTGGGGATCTAAACGTTCATAGGTGTTTTACATGCTATTTGAACATTCAGGGGGGCAAAGACACAAAAAGCCAACTGGCCATCTTCTCAACATTCAATAGGCAGAAGGAATCACTAAGACAGTATGTCACCCAATTCAATAAAGAGCTGCTACAGGTAAATGAAGCTGAAGATTAAGTCATCTTAACTACCTTCCAAGTAGGGTTGTTACCAGGAGATTTTTTCTTCTCAATCACTAAAAGTCCACCAAAAAATAGTTGTAGAGTTGCTCTATAAGGCTTAGAAGTACATGAATGCAGAAGATGTGGTGCTCACAAAGGAAACGAAGGGAAAGAGGAAGAGAGACAAATGAACAAGCAGCAATCGTGATAAAAAGAAGGAGATACAAAGTGTTGGGCAGGCCACAGGGAAAAAGAAGGAGCTTTCAGACAGGAAACCAAGTTCACCAACTTCACTCCTCTAATAATGCCAATTGAGCAAATCCTTATGCAGATAAGAGACTATCCCTCCTTATAGTGGCTTAAGCCAATTAGCGCTCCGATAGAAAGAATAGACAAGAATAAATACTGTAGGTTCCACCAAGATCACGGGCATCGCATTGATGAGTGTAGACATCTGAAAGACCAGGTGGAAACCTTGATTCGATAAGGGAATTTATAGAAGTACGTTAGAAAGATGGAGCCCCACAGGTACCAATGGAAGGATGACTAGGATAGGACTTTGGAGGTAAGGGATAGCAAATCCCCTGTAGGAGAAATAAAGACAATCTCAGGAGGACTAATAGCAGGCGGAACACTGAAGTCCCTGAAAAAAGTACAAGGAAGAGAAATAAACAGCATCCATTCGCGGCTCCCTCCAATAAAGATGCCAAAGAATGAAGAGTCCGACATTGTCTTCTCAGAAAGAGACAGTCGCAGTATCAGGTAACCCCATGACAATCTACTGGTAATTATGCCTAGAGTAGAAGAATTCAACATCCATCGGGTGCTCATTGACAATGGAAGCTTAACAGATATCATCTACTTGCTCGTGTTTCAATAGATAAAGCTAGATAAAAGAAGGATCAAGCCTTTCACCTTGCTTTTGGTAAGCTTCACAAGGGATAGAATCATCCCTAGAGGCATCGTCACTCTAACTGTGATCGCAGGAACTCACCCAGCATAAGTCACCAAGGAAATTGATTGATTGCCCTTCAACATACAACATCATCTTGGGAAGACCTGCACTCAACAGACTAAGAGTAGTGACGTCAACATATCACTTGAAGGTGAAGTTTCCAATAGCCCATGGAGTAGGAAAAATCAAAGGAGACCAAGTTCTAGCAAGAGAGTGCTATCAAGCTGCCCTAGCATCGGGAGAGAACCACATATAGGTGATCAATGAAACATAACCCATTCCCGAATCGTCACAAACAAATTAGAAGTTAAGATCGTCCCAAGAGATTCGACGAAGGTATTGAAGATTGGAATAACACTCCCAACTTTAGAGAAAGAGAAAATAATCTCCTTCTTGAGGGCAAACCAAGAAGTTTTCGCTTGGAAACACGAGGATATGCCTAGGATTGATAGGAAGATCATACAGCATCGTTTCAATGTCAACCCAAAATGCAAACCTGTATAGTAGAAATGGAGAATATTTGCACCAGAACACAACAAAGCTGTGATTGAAGAAGTAGAGAAGCTACTAGAAGCTGATTTCATCAGGGAGGTATTCTATCCAGATTAGCTAGCAAACATGGTTATGGTAAAGAAGAGCAATGGTAAGTGGAGGATGTGTTTCGACTTCATAGACCTGGATAAGGCCTGCCCGAAAGATAGCTTCCCCTTGCCAAAGATTGATCAGCTGGTAGACTTAACTACTAGAAACAAGCTCTTGAGTTTCATGGACACATTTTCGGGATACAACCGGATTCTTATAGATGAAGATGATCAAGAGAAGACCTTGTTCCATTAGCCAAGGGTTGTACTACTACAAAGTTATGCCCTTTGGACTGAAGAATGCAGGTTTCACCTACCAAAGATTGGTGAACCGTATATTCTCTCACCAGATTGGAATGAATGTGGAGGTGTACGTGGATGATATGTTAAGGAAAATAAAGGATGAAGCCAACCATTTGGATGACCTAAAAGAGACCTTGAGCACACTACGTAAGTACAATATGAAATTAAATCCTGTAAAATGTGTTTTTGCTGTTGCTTTAGGGAAATTCTTGGGATTCATGGTCTCCCAATGAGGTATAGAGGCAAAACTAGAAAAATTAAAAGCAATAATTGAGGTCAAGTCACCAAAAATAATGAAGGAGGTGTAGAGCTTGATAGGAAAGGTTGCAGCCCTGAACAGATTCATCTCTAGAGCAATGGACAAGTGCATGCCATTCTTCAAGTTATTAAAGAAGGCCTTCCAGTGGACTGACGAATGTGAGCAAGCTCTTGCCAAATTGAAAGAGTACTTGACAAGGCCACCACTGTTTGAGTCCCTCAGTGATGGGAGAGAAGCTATATCTTTACCTAGCAGTATCCAACACTGCAGTAAGTTCGGCACTGATTAGAGAAGAAGGGAATGTCCAAAAGCCAGTTTATTATACCATCCAGGCATTTCAAGAAGTAGAGACAATTTAATTAAGGATGGAAAAGATAGCTTTCGAATTATCGGTTGCCTCTAGAAAGCTCCATCCTTATTTCCAGGCACACCCTATCGTTGTCATGACAAACTAACCCATAAGAAAGACGATAAACAAGATAGACGTGGCAGGATGACTCATTCAATGGGCAATTGAATTGGGCCAATTCGACATTGAATATCAGCCTCGAGTAGCAATCAAAGCCCATGTGCTAGCAGACTTCATTGTAGAATTCACTTACCCTTATAAGGAAGAAGAACCTCCTATAGAATCATGGACGGTCCAAATGGATGGGTTTGCAACGAGGAAAGCAAGAGGAGTAGGAGTAGTGCTCATATCTTTAGAAAAAGAAACACTGAAGTATGCAGTTAGATTATAGTTCACAACAACAAATAACGAGGTAGAGTACGAAGCACTGCTAATAGGAACAAGTCTTGCAAAGGCTCTAGGAGCAAAGAACCTTATCATCCAAGCTGATTCTCAGCTGATAATTGGACAAGTGAAAGGAGATTATGAAGCCAAAGAAGAAAGCATGCAGAAATACTTGAAGATCGTCCAACGACTCTCACAGCACTTTGACAGTCTAGACTTTGTGCAAATCCGTCAAGCCAAAAATGCAGAAGCTGACTTTCTAGCAAGATTAGCCTTGTTGGACGATTACAATGCGACCTCCGAACTATGTGTAGAGATAAGGGGGCAGCTGAGCACAGAAGGTGAGTAAGTTTTGAAGATAAAAGAGCAAGACGAGTGGATGAATCCCATCATCCTTTACTTGAAAGAAGGATGGCTCCCCGAAGATAAAATGGAGGCAAGGAAGATACAAATCAGGGCAGCTCGTTTCGTCATTATTGACGACGTGCTGTATAGACGAGGGTATTCACTCCTATATCTAAGATTTGCCAGTTCAAAAGAAGTAGATTATATGCTCCGCGAGATACACAAGGGAATCTGTGGAAACCATGTTGGGGCAAGATCCTTAGCAGGAAAGACACTCAGAGCAGGATATTATTGGCCAACCCTACAGAAAGACGCATAGAACATTGTCAGAGCATGCGACAAGTGTTAACACTTCACAAATGTTCAGATGAGACTAGGAGAGACAATGAAACCCATATCCTCACCATGGCCCTTCACCTAATGGGGAATTGATATTATGGGTCCATTCCCTCTAGGGAAGAAGCAACTCAAATTTCTGATCATTGCAATCAATTACTTCACAAAATAGGTAGAAGCAGAGCTAGTGACGACAATAATAGAGGCTAAAATCACAAGCTTTGTGTGGAAAAATATCATCTACAGGTTTAGAGTCCCACGTGTCATAATATCAGACAATGGAAAGCAGTTTGACAAACCCAAATTTCAAAAATTTTTCCAAGACTTAGGAGTCAAGAATCACTACTCTTCTTTAAGACACCCTTAGGCCAACGGCTAGACAGAAGTGACGAACAGAAGCTTGCTCAAAATTATCAAAACTAGGCTTGAGGGGGCAAAGGGGGCATGGCCTGAAGAACTGCAAAATGTCATTTGGGCATATAGGATGGCCACAAGAGTTCCAACAGGAGAAACACCACTCAAACTGAAATTTGGCACTAAGGCCGTCATACTAGTGGAAGTAGGACTGACGAGCTACCGAGTCAAAACATATGAAGACCAGAAGAATCAGCAGGAGCTTAATAGCAATCTGGACCTAATTGATGAAGTCAGAGAAGAAGCTATGAAGAAAATGGCCAAGCACAAGGAAGCAATGGCTAGATACTACAACAAAAAGGTTAATGCGAGAAGGTTCAATACAAGAGACCTCGTCCTTAGGAAGGTGTCACAGGAAACAAAGGACCCATCCTAAGGAAAATTGGGACCAGCCTGGGAAGGCCCTTATGAGGTAATCCGTCATTCCAGAGAAGGCTTGTACTACTTGAAGTCTTTAAACGGCCAAGAACTGCCTCGACCATGGAACATAGAACACTTGAAAAAATACTACTAGTAAGGAATGCTTTACATTTCAAGTTGCCTAGTCTTCACATCAGTATTTATGATTATCCATCACTTTCATCATTCACAAGATCAGTCGTTCATAAGATCAATAATACATGAAAGCATTATCCATGTGTAATCATCAATAATTATCCATGATCTATCATGTGCAATACATATTTATCAATGATTATCCATGATCTATCACTATCAAAATGTGTGCAACGTTTAGGAGTCGTCTTTGGGAGACTTCTCAGGGACCTCCGTCATTAAAATTTTAAATCAAAAGCTATTCATGCATAGCTAACGGCATCATAGCCATTGAAGTTGTTGATACACAACTACCAAAGTCGACTAAATCAGAGTTGTTCAAACACAACCAATATAATCGTCATTCAAGATAAAACAAAAAATGGTTAACCTAAAAGATGCTCCAATACCACGACTTTAAGTCACGAGTAAAGCGCAAGATCGTCATTCAAACATGACTTAATAAAAAGCTGTTTAAACACAGCTACAAAGTACTAAGTTATTCATACACAACTAAGATCGTCATTCAAACATGACTCAATAAAAAGCTGTTCAAACACAACTAAAAAATACTAAGTTGTTCAAACACAACTAAGATCGTCATTCAAACATGACTCAATAAAAAGTTTTTCAAACACAACTAAAAAATACTAAGTTGTTCAAACACAACTAAGATCGTCATTTAAACATGACTCAATAAAAAGCTGTTTAAACATAGCTAAAAATACTAAATTGTTCAAACACAACTAAGATCTTCATTCAAACATGACTCAATAAAAAGCTGTTTAATCACAGCTAAAAAATACTAAGTTGTTCAAACACAACTAACATCGTCATTCAAGCATGACTCAAGAAAAAACAGTTTAAACACAGCTAAAAAAAGTACTAAGTTGTTCAAACACAACTAAGATTGTCATTCAAACATGACTCAATAAAAAGTTGTTTAAACACAGCTAAAAAATACTAAGTTGTTCAAACACAACTAACATCGTCATTCAAGCATGACCCAAGAAAAAACTATTTAAACACAGTTGAAAAAGTACTAAGTTGTTCAAACACAACTAACATTGTCATTCAAACATGACTCAAGAAAAAGCTGTTCAAACACAGCTAAAAAAAAAATACTAAGTTGTTCAAACACAACTAAGACCGTCATTCGAATATGACTTGATAAAAAATCATTCCAGCACAACCGAAGGTAAAGAACTGTGCAGGAAAAAGCTACTAAAAAAGGTTGTCTCAACATAACTGACGCTGTCATGAAAGGTTGTCCAAGCATAAAAGAGTTGTTTACTACAGCTAGAAGCAGGAAATTCATAAACCTATCTACCATTGTCAAAGGAATTGTTTAGTTGCCAAAACAACGGGCCCAAAGAGAAATATTGTTCTTGCCTTGCAAAGAAATAAAAAAAAATAAAAAAATAAAAATTGAAAAGAAAAAAATAATGAAAGATTACTGTTCATCAGGGACAGGGTCTGCAGGGGTTATAACAGTAGCCTTCTTCATTCCTTCAGAAACATCTGTGGCTTCCTCCGTCACATTCTCCGCGATAGCTTTAGAGGACAGGAGCTCTCTCTCAACACCATCCATGGCCAAACCAGAAAGGTCCAAGCTAGGAGTTATAATAGTAGCCTCCTTCATTCCTTCAGAAATGTCTGTGGCTTTCTCCGTCACATTCTCCGCGATAGCCTTAGAGGACAGGAGCTCTTTCTCAACACTGTCCATCGACTTCACGAGAAGATCAAAGCCCTCCACGTAGTACTTGCACAATTCATCAAAGTACTCGTCAAAGTCCTTGAAATCCTGTACCACCATGGCTCCAACGTTCTCTAGCTTCAGCTCCAAGTCACCAATCAGCTTGTCCTTCAACTTGCAGAAGTCCTTCTCCACTTGTAGGCTTTTCTCCAAGGTTGCCACGCGCTCCTTGTCATTCTCAGCTTTAGCAATGAGGATAGCAACCTTGTTCTTAAGCATCTCATTCTCAGTGGATAAAGACTTGACCAAAGGCTCAGTCGTGGCCACCTTCTTTTCTAAATCCAAGAGCCTCCTAGAGACGAATAGGGACTTCCCCAAAGCCTACAAAGAAATTTTCTCTCAGCAAAAGAAAAGCAAAGGAAAAGAAGAAGTAGAGACGACCAATGGCACATACCTGCACAAACTTTTGGATGTGAGACGACATCACCTCACTGGATGACTTCGCCATCAGAGGGCTCAGATCATCCACAGAAAGTGCCTCATGGGCCTTCAAAGCTATTGCGTCAACGTCATCCCAAAAGGTAGGAAGGAAGGACTTACCACCAGCCTTTTTCTTCTTCCTAATCTCCTCTCCACCTATGGCAATCATCTTTAGTGACGGAGTAGGAGAGGTAGGGCGCTTAGCAGGTGAGTGAGCAGGAGGAATTTTCATCATAGAATCTTTCTTAGAAACATCACCAGTCTTCTTCTTGGACAAGAAACCACTAACGATGCCACCCTTGACCTTCTTATTTTGGGCCTTAGCTAATTTCTGTTTGCTAAACCTAGTCGTCATTCTTGAAAGGACAAGGCAAAAGTTAAAAAAGAAAAAAAAAAAAAAAAAATATATATATATATATATATAAAATATGAAAAAGGCAGAAACACGTACTCTTCTTGACAACTTCCAAATTCTTCCAAACCTTAGTAGACGGTTCCAAACCCAAAAAGTGTAAAACAAAGACTGAGGAGAAACAAGTTCGTCAAAATTGTTAGGACATATGTGGTTTACATGTTAAGAACATATGTCAATTTTTTTATTGTAATTGGCTAATCCTTTGACAAACTGCACTTTACTTGTAATTGGGTAGTTCTAGGTGTTTTTAAGACTTCAAGAAATAAGGTTTCAAGATCAAGTGTTGAAGTCATCAAGTCTGTCCAAGAAACAAGTTGAAGAAGTGCACATTCATTAAATCTTAACAGCTAGCATGTGTCGAGGTTTAGAAGCTATCTCATGCTCGTGTGCTCGACAACTACTCGACAACTGCTCGACACCTTCTATCTGTTGAGGTTTATGAATTTCAGAATTTTGATATGATTTTCTTGGGATCCGTGATTATGTGTTTGGGCTTTCTTTTCTCCTAACCCTAAACATATAAAAGGATTGTTTTAAGGGATGTTCATAAGTTGCACAAGCATTAAGCAAACTTTATTCAAGCAAATTGTGACCGGAGACGAAGTTCTTGCCCTAGTTCATCTCTTTCTCTTGAAGAAGTTGTTGTGTATTTGCACCATAGGGTTTTGTGACCAAGCATCTTCTTGATCTTCATCGTGTGGATGAACTGAAGAAATTTGCAGCCAACAACTTTCTTAGTTGGTGTTTGAAGTCGCGTACTAGGATCCGCGCAATTAGTTAGTCACGTACTTGGGAGCCGCGCATCGAAAAGGGGAACTGTCACTACAGAACAAGTTCGATTGGGTATTGGGGTAAGGGTTTACCTATAGGTTGGTAAGATACTTGGGATTCCTTTACTTGTAACTGCTTGTTGTGATAATAGTGGAGTTTCGGGAGTGGTGACCTGAAAATCACCCAGTGGGGTTTTTGTTGTTAGGTTTTCCCCATTCGTAAACAAATCACCGTGTTATTTATTTTTCGCTGCATAATTAGTTTATTGGTGATTTGTTTGTGCTACCACGCGTTTGCATGATAAATTGATTAATTAATAACTTGGCTAATTAATTAATTAATTTCTATCACAAGGGGTCATTCAGTTTGTAGCTTATAAAAAATCCTTGACGGACTCGAGATACTCCTTTACTTTCTTAATGCGACATTAGTACCTCTTCTTTAGACGAGGACATTGGGCAACTGTAAAACAAGAATACAAGTAAGCCACCTATCATCGTCACTCATAAAAGATGGAAAAGCAACTGAAAATACAAGAAAGACGCACCAGACACAGAAACTCCCCAACTATGAAAAAACTTGGGGGCTTCATCCAAGTCCTCACCAGGGACGAACTCCCAACCACTTCCAAAGATAAAAAAGAAATTTGGCTTCTAGTTTTGAAGAGACGATGGGTAATCAAGGATTAACCTAGAAGCCCTATCCCACGACTTAAACTCATAATAGCTAAGGTCCTTAGATTTCCTTAGACGATAAAAATGGAGAAACTTGTCCCTCCTAATGACACCACCATCATTGGCGGACATCCACACTACCATGCAAGAAACAAGGATCCACCAAAAGTTAGGCACTAGCTGTGCCGGGGCGAGATGCAAATAAGAAAAAAGTTCCCTAATGAAGGGATGGACAGGGAAATGAAGGCCGTTGGTAAAATCGGCCTCATAAAAACAAACCTAATCGGCGTAAGAATCATAAGCCCTCTCTTTGTTACTTGGGATCCTAACTTTTATAGAGTCAGGGAATTGGAACCTATCCCTAATTCGCTGCTCGTCTCTTACCGTAAGGGAACACGAGATGTTCCAGGCTTTATAATGGGTGGAAATAGAAGTGGCCTTCGCGACCACACGGTTATCAGACGAGGATAGCCTCATCTCCAAGTCACTAGACCTTACCTTCGACATCCTCAGCAACCTAGCTACCTTAGTAGAATGGGAGGCTAAAGGAAACAAAGAAGAAAGGACAAGAGTATATAGACAGTCCTTCCCTATGAAGGAACTGGCCCTCTCAAGATGCTCCCCCTCTATGGATTCAAGTAAACTACCTAAATGAGTGAAAAAGAAAGCTATTGAAGGACAATCTACTTTAACAATAGAATAATCTACCATGGAAGAATCAGAAAAGAAGAAGAAGCTCGAAGGACTTACCAAGAAATGCAGAATAGAGAAAGGAAGCCCGGAGGAAAGACAAACCCTAGAACGGAAAATTGAATAAGGAAAAATACAAAGGAAATGAAAGAGGAGGGAAAAATGCAAAACAAGTGGCCAAAACATGCGCGGGAAAATCGAGACATGTCCGCACGATGAACGCATCTTGGCCGTACATGTGGCACTCAACTGCTCAAACATCAAAACTGTCATAAATGCGTAGTACATGGAATACGAAAGCATCAGAAGAATTTGTTCTTATCTTCTAACAAATGACAAAACGAACAAATGGGGTAGCTAATGAACCAAAAATTTATGGTTGTCATTATACGAAGATCGTCATTCACCCAGAGAAGAAGTTATGCATTTATTAGCACATTGATGACAAAACGTAATGGATGGAGCAACGCTCACAAAATGAATTGTAATCTCCAGACAAAGATTCTGTAATGCACTAGCCGTTGAGTATAAATGCAGCACATCATTGCCCATTAATGAGTCACATAACTATAAAAGAGAAGATAACAGAAGTTAAAGGTACACACAAATACTCTACGAAATCACTCTCAACTCATTTTCTCTCTAGAATCTTTCTCCCTTACTGACTTAAGCATCGGAGGCGGTTTGGCTGACGACACACTGGTGTGTTACTCTTCCCCTCAGTTCATTTTGTAGGATTCTCACCTATAGAGACGTCCCCATTCACAACATCGTCTATCCACTGCAACGAGGAGCTCAATTGTTGATTTTTTGCATCATTAGTACCTATAAAGATTATTTTGATTAAAATCATAAAAGTGGTTGGGTGAAAAGATGCCATTGAGAATCTAAGATTGCATGGATTACGAATAACCCACTAGGCTTTACCAGTCAATTGCACTAAAAGTCCAATTGAATTGGAATGATTTAGGTATGGCTTTACTAGATTATTTGATTCGACTGGGGTTTGTATGGTTTTAATAACTATGATTAATAAGTCAATTTTAACTAAAATATATATATTTTTAAGAGAGTTTCAACTTATTTTGCTCGTTTCTGATGATAGCATTTATTCAACCATCAAAAACTTTATCAGTTGAGTTAACTGGAACTCATAACTAAAATACTCTTAAATCCCTTTAAACCAAGAAAAATGAAGTCCTAAATTGTGAAAATGACAAAAAGAAAAAAGAAAAGAGTAATGCTTCACGTTTAACCACAAACTATTGATGTAGCAAATTCTTACTAGTCTTAATCTAAGCCCACCACTAAATCACATTTTTATTTACCAATAATTATTTAGAAAATGCTAAAACCACATTAACAAATTTTAAAATATTGTAAAATAGTTTGTGTCTATTGCATTGCTCAAAAGAAAATAATAAATTTCATGTTCTTTTGTACATAAATAAATGATATTGTTATTACACATGTTCATTTAAACTCCCCTTGGGTTGTTTCAAACTCCGCTTGGGTTTATGCTCCGAAATTGAAAGCCTTATAAGGAAGTTTTGGTGGGGTCAGAAAGGAGACAGGAGGAAGATTCATTGGGTTAAGTGGGAAACTTTATGCCTTCCAAAATTTGAAGGGGGTATAGGCTTCAAAGACTTGGCCCTTTTCAATGATGCACTATTAGCCAAACAAGCATGGAGACTTATGCATAATCAGAATTCCCTATTTTATCGGGTCTTCAAATCAAAATTCTTTTCGGATTGCTCGTTTATGGAGGCCTCAGATTCTCATTCAAAAATCCTATGCTTGGCAAAGTATCCTAAAAGGGTGTGAAGTTTTGTTGAAAGGTGCTAAATGGAGAGTAGGAAGTGGGGAGTCCATTAATGTGTGGCTTGATGCTTGGCTACGATCATTGGATCACCCATGGATGCAATCTCCAATTGTTGAAGGCTTTGAGGATATTAAAGTCCAAGATCTCATTGATCTGGTGACACACAACTGGGATGATTGTCTATTACGTGGACTGTTCAACACTCAGGAGGTAAGTTTGATAAAGAGTATTCCATTATTGCCTACCCATGTTGCGGACAAACTCACATGACCTTTCAATGCATCGGGTACATATACTGTCAAGTCAGGATAGAAGTTCTTAGCAAGAGAAAAGCTCCACAATTGGTCTCCTAGGCACTCGGATCGCAACAGTGAGTTCTGGAAGCTGATTTGGAGTCTTAATGTCCCAAACAAAGTCAAAAATTTTGTATGGAGGTCAAGTAAGGATGCTATTCCAGTGAAGAAAAACTTGAAGAGGAGGAAAATCTTGAATGAAGGCACATGTGACCACTGTGGGCAAGCTGAAAAATCGGTCTTACATGCAATTTGGGAGTGCTCAAAGCTTACTGCAATCTGGGACGCCATACCAGATTTCTCATTCCGCCAAGCTCTTTCATTTGCAGATATAAAAGAATTGCTCCTTTATGTCTCAAACCAGGAACGAACACAGGATTTTAAAACGGGGGGGTTGGAGATAAGCGAAAAAAAAAATTTCAAATATGCATCCATATAGTATTAATAAACTATAATCCAAAGAATCAAGGTCAATTCTTTGAAATTGTGTTTGAGAGATTGGAACATCCGCATTTTCCGGAATTGGAACATCCACATTTTCTAGAATTGGAATAGCAACATTAGTTGTTGGCAATTCCACGTTGACTTCGGAAGAATTTGAAGTTGAACCTTTTCTTTTGAAAAAATCAAGCATTGTAGTTGATTTTTTCATGATCTATAAATAAAATAAAAATCATATAAGAATCACCGTTATTTTCTTAAATTTGTGTGACAATTTTTTATATTATATGATTTATTTTTTCTTTTTGTCTTTGGTTTGCCTTTAATGTCTTTGTGTTTGGTTTGCCTTTATTTATGTCTCTCTGTGTGTTGTCTCTTCCTTTATTTATATCTTTTGTGTCTTTGTGTTCTCTCCATTTTCTAATTTTGACCCACTAACCCAAATACCCAATGAATCCCACTACAGACACTACTAACAAAAACTTTTCTTAACTTTTTTTTTTTTTTTTTTTTCCTATCACTTGTCCGTTGCCCAACTCCACTTTTCCATATTATTATGCCCAACTACCAGTCAACAAAGAAAAAACTATCTGACTATCTCTACAAACTTCGCTTTCTCTATCTATCTCTTTTATCTATATAATGCAAGAGTCACAAACACAGAGTCACAAAGCCAAAAAGCCCCCCCCCCCCCAAAAAAAAAAACACCACAGGCAGCAGCCGCAGCACAGATTCAATTCACAATCACCAAATCAGTTCAGTTCATCACTCATCAATAAAAACACAAACATGAAACACCCCAAGTCCACAAGGCACAAGCACAGTTTCTTTGATTCTCAAATCACAAGGTTTTGAAGGAAAAGATAAGAGTAAATACCTGTGAACTGTGAAGGCTCGAAGCTGGGTTGGCTAGGTAGATCGAGCAACGGCAACCGGTGGCGGTGGCGGCAAGTGGATCTCGTCTTGCGTGGTGGCGTGGGTCTCACTCTCGCTAGCGTGAGTCTCGCTTGAAGTTGGGTTTCGCACTCTCTCGCTCTTGTCTCCCTCTCTGTCTCTCTCTGTCACGGGCCTCTAAATTTGATCAAGATGGGTCTCTGTACTCTATCTCTATCTCTATCTCTATCTCTGTCTCGCAGGCTCGCAGCTCTCACCTCTCACTTTACTTTTTTTTTTTTTTTTCTTTCTTTTTTTTCCTTTGTTTTTTGCTTTCTCCATTTGGTTTTGGACTACTGAGAGTTGAGTTTTTTTTTTTTAGATTGACATAGGTCATGGGCTCTGCTCTGAGCTGGCTGGATGATGGGCTAGGGGAAAGGGGGGTTCATGATTTTTGGGAGGGGGCTTGGAGCTAAAAACTAGGGGGGCCGGAGCTAAAATCTCAGGGGGGCCCAAGCCCTTGGGAAAATTTTACTTGCTAAATTTCTTTTTTTTTGGGCCTGGGCCCCCTCAGCCTTCTACCTGGGTCTGTCCCTATCTCAAACGCATGTAATAAGGTGGAATTAATGGTGGTCATTATGTGGAACATTTGGTTTCGTAGGAATCAATTGAGAGTGAGCAACAAAGATCACCCCATATCGCAGGTGATTCCAACTTCCCAACAAGCCTTAACGGACTATCAACAAGCAAGCAATGTGTAAAGAGCTCAAAGGGTCACCCCACCACCAACCCGAGTTGCGTGGCGCCCTCCACTTGATGGCTGTCTAAAAATTAATTTTGATGGAGCAACATTCAAAGACATAAACAAGGTAGGCCTGGGAGTAGTTATTCAGGACGGCTTTGGTTAGGTACTGGCCTCACTATCAGAGCAGATTCAACTCCCCTTCTCTTTGGACTTGGTGGAAGCAATGGCAGCGGCAAGAGCTCTATCCTTTACTGCATAACTTGGCTTCTCAAGATTCATCTTAGAAGGGGATTCAGAATTAATAATAAAAGCATTATAGAGCAAGGAAGACTCACTAGCTCCCTTTGGTCACATCCTAACGGTAGCCAAAACCACAGTAGATGTCAACTGTGTTTTATTTACCCACATTTGTAGACTTGGCAATGCTGTTGCTCATAACTTTGCAAAACATGCATGACATGTTACAGGTTTATAGGTGTGGATGGAGGATGTTCCTCCACACCTCTATTCTGTATTGTTAACTGACCATGTTTGATTTAGTTTAATGAAATTCAAGTATTGATTCTCAAAAAAAAAAAAAAAAAAAAAAAAAAAAAAAGGAGGATTGTCCTACAGGGAAACTTGCCGACGTGGTGAGAGTGCTTGGACGAATGGACGGATACTTTCTCTTGCATTCAGCGACGTAAACTTGTAGCCTAAAATGATTAGTTTGGACATTATGAAAAATCGCAATTGTTGCAAACATACGATCTCTCTTTTACTTTTTTTTCTCTTTGTTTTTGTTTTTCATTGTGGACCAATAAACATTGACTTCTAGGGGAAATATACTATCTAAGAAATTTCCGACTTCTAGTGAGTGTCAAGAGGATGTAGTAGACAATCCAAGAATTGGTCAATCTTTTGGAAATTTATAATTTCTTTATAAAGGAAAATTTTTTTGGTATAATTTCTTTAATATTTAGTGTCTGTTTGGCTAGCTTATTTTTTGCCAACTTATTTTACTATTTAGTTTATTTTTGCTACTATTTATAGGTCACACTGCACTTTTTGGTACTATTTATGGGTTCCACTATATTATTTCAACTAACATTTATCTTTATTTACAGTACTTTCAGTAAAAAGTTTTCAATTTCAGCAAAATAAGCGGATCTTAAACAGAACTCAAGGGCAGAATCAAGAAATTTCCTTTAGAGCAAGTGACAGAGCCAAAAATTTATCTTTGGGGGGGGGGGGGGGGGGAGAAATTAAAAAAAAATGAGATGATTAAAATTTTCCCCTATCTATATTACCACATCCATCATTCATGCTAAGTATAATAATTAAAATTTTATTGTAAATACACACTACAAAAAGTGTATTTATTAAATTTAAACAATTCATGAGGCAAGATTGAAAAAAATATTTAATAATATTAACTTACGCGTAATCAAAATATGTCAAAAACAAGCAGTAATATAAAAAGTTAAATATTTTTATTCAAAACTATAATCTATATTCTTTAACAGGGAATTAGAAATAAAATTATCAATAATTTTCTTTTTTATATAAAAAAAATTAGACAGTATATTTGTATAAGTTTTAATAATAGTTTATTATATTTATATATCATATAATAGATTAATTAATTTAATGACTAATAACAAAGGTAAGAAAAATTACACCTAAGGTCCCATGTGTAGGACTTGTAGCAAACCATAATCTAAATTGAAGTGTAGGTTGGGGAGTTTAACTTTGCTTTATAATACAACTTGAAGTGCAACCCACCACATGAAGGACTTAAAGCAGATTGTAATCTCAAATTTGTAAAGAAAATCGTATTTGAATAAATAAACCATTGGCAGACTGAACGAAGAAGTAAAGAAAAGATAAAAAGCAAAGCAGATTGACTAACAAGTTCCTATTTGCTGTGCTACCATGAGTGATTTGGATGTTATCCAACGTATTTTGAGTTTGTACGAGCAAGCTTCAGGGCAAAAGTTGAATAGAGAAAAAACCACCATGTTCTTTAGCAAGGCCACCCTGGAGGAGAGGAAGCTAGAGATAATAGATCTCTTTGGAGTAAGTGAAGTGCGGGAATATAAGAAATACCTTGGTCTTCCAGCGGTGGTGGGGAGAAACAAAAAGGCAAGTCTCAATTTCATTAAGGAGAGAGTGTGGAATAAGCTACAAGGTTGGAAGGAAAAGTTCCTTTCACAAGCAGGAAGGGAGGTGCTCCTAAAAGCGGTAGTTCAAGCTATACCCACTTTCGTGATGAGTTGTTTCAAACTCCCATCTGGATTATTAAAGGATATTGAGATGATGATAAGGAAATTTTGGTGGGGGCAAAGGGGAGATCAACGAAAGATCCATTGGAAGAATTGGGAAACTTTGTGTAAACCAAAGGCTTTGGGGGGCATGGGCTTTAAAGACTTAGAAAAGTTTAATGAGGCTATGCTTGCAAAGCAAGTGTGGAGATTATTGGTGGATCACTCTTACCTCTTTTATCAGGTTTTTAGTGTGAAATATTTCCCAAGAGGGTCAATTTTTGATGCAAAGGTAGCTTCGGGATCATATGCTTGGCAAAGCATTGTTAAGGCTAGAAAGCTTGTCCAATCCGGGTTGCTTTGGAGAGTGGGGAATGGAAGGAAGATTAACATTTACGGAGATAGGTGGCTGCCTGGAGGGGAATCAGCTTGTGTTGTTTCTCCAAAGAATGAGAAGGCCTCAAATTATGTAGTCGCAAAATTGTTGTCATCAAGGGGTGAGGGTTGGAATATCTAGCTTGTGGATGCACTCTTCTTGCCGTTTGAAGCACAAAGAATCAAGGGCATTCTTGTGTGTGTCACGGATTAGGAGGACTGCATTACATGGCTGAGGTCCAGATCTAGATCCTACTCAGTAAAAACGGGCTATTAAATGTTGTATGAGATTGAACTGAATGCCTTGCCATCCAGTTCCAACACTAATGAGGTAAAAAGTTTTTGAAAGAGTATTTGGCAGTTGAAAGTCCCCAACAAGGTTAAGGTGTTCCTTTGGCGAACTTGTTCAAATGCACTCCTAACCAAGGTAAACCTACGGAAACGGAAAGTGCTGGACAGTCCTATGTGTGATCAATGTGGTTGCAAGGTTAAAGACGTGTTACACACTATTTAGGATTGTGACAATATCCGTGAGGGGTGGGTGTCTTCCTTTACAGATGTAAGGAGTAAATTCATGAGCATCGAATCAATGAGCAATTTGGTTAGTATCATTAAGGCCGAAAGGAAAAATCTGGAGGAGTTTGCAATGATTGTTTGGTTAATCTGGATTTGGAGAAACAAACTGAGAATCAATGAAGCAGCCTTTCCAAGTACAAAGCTTGTTCAGTCAGCTTCAGCCCTGTTGGTTGAGTTTCAGCAGGGAAAGCAGTGGCAAGATCCGAAGAAAAATGCCGGTCCAGTGCGGTGGCAGCCCCCACCAGAGGATACAGTGAAAGTCAATTTTGACGGGGTGGTGTTCGGGGAGGACCAGGAAGCAGGCAATGGGGTGGTCATACACAACAATGAAGGGCAGGTGCTAGCTACTTTGTTTGAAAAGGTGATCATGCCAACATCAGTGGTTATTCTAAAGATGCTAGCTGCTCGAAGAACTGTAGTCTTTGCTCGGGAACTCAGCTTTCGTAAGGTGTGCTTTGAAGGAGATGCACGACTTATGGTGAAGAGCTTGTAGACAGGGACAGACTCAAATGCGCTGGTTGGTCATTTAGTAAAAGACTTCTTGTCTATAAGGGGTTATTTTCAATCCTACTCTATCATCCATGTAAGGCGGCAGGCCAACCGTGTTGCCCATGTGCTAGCTAGGGATGCTAGGTTCTCTTTTCCTTTAAGAGTTTCAGGGGAGGATGTTCCTCCAAACATTTTCAATTATGTTGTTAAAGACTTTTCTTCGTTATAAATATATAACCCATGTTGGGTTGTTCCTCAAAAAAAAAGAAAAAAAGAAAAAGATTGACTAACAAGTGAGTCTAAATGCTAGAGAGAGAGAGAGAGAGAGAGAGAGAGAGAGAGAGAGAGAGAGAGAGAGAGAAGAAGAAGAAGAAGAAGAAGAAGAAGAAGAAGAAGAAACCCTTTGTGACTGTGGTGGCGCTCTACTTTTTTGCCCAAAAAGAATCCAAGATGCCAATCAGCGGAACTTGGTGGTGCCATCTGTGACTGTGCTCTAATATTTTGAGGATGAAGAAGAAACCCTCCACCATTAACTCCAAACTCTGAAGTAAGCCAGAGAAATTTTTTAGTGAGGTCAGATCAAAAATTACTTTTTTTTTTGGTTTATGATTTCCTTTTAATGATGTATACAATTATGTTTAATAGGATTGTAAACCTATTTAATTAAGGTAAATTATTTTATACTTTCTTTTAAAATACAATAAATACTAATTATACATATATACAAAATTTAAGCTGAGAATGAGGGGGCCAAAAGCATATATTTTCTTTAAAAGGGATAAACTTGCTGGGATCACTATTTACAAATATATCTACTAAAAGTTTTATAAAAAATTTGGGGGGGCCAAGGCCTCCTTTGGCTCCAACATGGCTCCGCCTGGGCCTACAAATGATAAAAAAATTTCATCATTCAAGAGTTAAAAAAAAGACTAATTCTATGTTAAATTAACTCATGAAAAATAAATTTAGTATTCATTAAATATTAACAAATTATAAACAAAAATAAAGATAAAATAAATTATTTTTTAAGACATTTCAACTTGTAATCATTTAGGATATTTTAGAATGGAACTTATTGTTCTTTTGAATTATGAAAAATATTTATTATTAATTTTGTACCAAATTTTGGAATAATTTCTCCTTTGTTGTACACAATCAAAGAGTTCGCTCAAATATATATCATCTTTCATTTTGTTTGAAACCTCATTTTCATAGTTCCTTGATTGAAATGTTCGTTATATTGTTGTAATAAAAATTAGAAGAATAAGTATAAGTACAACCACTTCATAAACAAATTGGTAAGTTATTTATTTTTTAGTCCTTACTACTATTGGCACAATTAAAAAATATTTATCAAATTCTTAAATTCCAAATGTCGTACTATATTATACTAATACTGGTGAAACTCCATTTTCAATATTAGTTTCTCATGATTTGTGTATTTTTCCAAAAAAAAAATAAAAATTGTTTAGTGAAAAAAGAAAAAGAAAAATCGTCAATTCAAAAAAGAATCATGTATCTCTCAAAGATTCAGAGTCGAGTTAAAAATATGCAACTTCATTATGTGTTCACTAACTCGATAATTTACTTCTTGTAATTGGAAATTTATTGCAACATTAAAAACATCAAATCAATAGTAATACTCAATTGTAAAATAATTTTTTTGATGGCAAGATGAAAAACACTTAAATAATCCTTTAAATGGAGCAAGACAACATGTCCGAAGTCCCAAACTTTTGATTTTGGGTCTCAAAGTATGCCAACCACCAAAATGTCATTATAAAACACATTTTTATAAAACACATTTATTGTTGTTATACTCCTGTTAAGTCCTATTAGCCTAGCAGTTCAGTTCATTCGGTCTATTTCAGTTCACTTTGGTGCATTCGTTCTACTTTGGAACAATCTAGTCCATTTGGTCTAATTCGGTCTACTTTGATTCAGTTTGGTCCACTAGGGTCCACTTCAATCCTTTTGGTCCATTGTGGACTAATGGGACCTTAAATTGATTATTTTTTCAAGCTTTTTTTTTTTTTTTTTTTTTTCACTCAAAAATTTATTTTTTTCCTCTTAATTTTAGGTTGAAAAGTATGAGATTTTATTCTATTTAGGTTAAAATCTTTAGTTTTCAACTAAAAAATACAAACAAAATAGGCATTAAAAACTAGAGATATGGGCTTTAAAAAAAATTAAAAAATTAAAATGATAAATATTCACAAGATTACCTTTAAATTCAAGATTCAATAATATAGGCATTAAACTTATATTTGAAAAGAAAAAAAAAATGCTACAATTTTAAACTTATATAATAATTTAAACTTAATGTAACATGTTACATGTGTTCCATAGAATGAAAGTGTTCATTTTAATTAATATTCTTGTATATGTTCAAATTAAACAAATGATTTAGGTATGTTGAAAAAAAGTCTTTTTAATAACCTTTTTTCTCTATTTATATAAAACAATATTATATATATATATATATAGAGAGAGAGAGAGAGAGAGAGAGAGAGAGAGATGGGTTCAAATTACACCTAATGTGACTCTAAAGAGTTACACCTTTTTTAAACCATTAGATTTAAGTAGATCTAATGGTCAAAAAAAGACCCTGATTAATGTTATTATTCTAATTGATCTCAATTATTATCCCTTATTTAATACATTCCATACTTGTTTTTAAACCCAAAAAAATTATACGCTCTCTCTCTCTCTCTCTCTCTGCACAGCCCTTCCTCTAACTCCTCCACAGAGAGGTCGCTGACAGCAATACAAAATAAAAAGCACAACCTGCCATAATTTTGTTTTGTTTTTCTACTAAGAACCTTAGCTATTAGTAGCAATGTAGCCATAATTTTGGTTACAATTACTCATTTGCTTTTGCTTTAATTTATGCATTCCTTTTGGCATCTCACTTAAACCGCTTCCACTAACTTCAAGATAAAACAAGTTCTCAAGATTCGACGTGTTTTCTGGCAATTTAGTAAGAAAATGACAATTTGACAATATCAATGATTGTAAATTGTAGAGTTCACAAACCGATTTAGGTATAATCTCTTAATTGCAGTGTGAGAGAGATCAATGTACCGTAAAGGCTTCAAATTGCCAATTGATCAGGTATCTCAGTGATATGGTAATGAGATAAAGATAGCACTCGTAAAAATTGTAGTTTGGACAACAAATTCTGCAGTTCAGTATCACACAAATGACGTGATTCATGATCAAGTGCCAAAAAAGTTCTTAAAAACTTGGTTATATCAATGGCCTTAAATATCACCGAATTTTCATATTTGCCTCTGACAAGTGACAAATACCTAGTATTTAAAGGGATATGAGAAGGATGATTGTCCTCCAATCTGAAACAATACCTCGTAGACACATGAGCAGCCAAGTTATTCATACGCATCAGGAAACTTGACTCAATGCCACTTGATTCTTGAAAAAAAAAACTTCAATTCATCAAAGCTCTTACCAGCGTCTTCCATCAAACCATAGTGTTCGTGCCATTCCAAAAAACCTTTTGCTATCCATAAGAGGAGTAACTTATCTTTCACAAATTCATAATCTTGGGGAAATATAGAACAATATACAAGGCAAATGAGTAATTGTAACCAAAATTATGGCTGCACTGCTACTAATAGCTAGGGTTCTTAGTAGAAAAACAAAACAAAATTATGGTAGGTTGTGCTTTTTATTTTGTATTGCTGATAGCGACCTGGCCATGGAGGAGATAGAGGAAGAGCCGTGCAAAGAGAAAGAAGGAGAGAGACTTGCAATGGAGAGAGAACGTATAAATTTTTTTGGGTTTAAAAACAAGTATGGAATGTATTAAATAAGGGATAATAAATGAGATCAATTAGAATATTAGTATTAATGAGGGTCTTTTTTTGACCGTTGGATCTACTTAAATCTAATGGTTTAAAAAAAGTGTAACTCTAAAAAGTTACACCATGTGTAACTTGAACCCATCTCATATATATATATATTTTAAAAGGGACTTGTCGTTTTGTTAGAAAAAAAAGCGATTTCAATATTCAGTAAGTCTAGATACAGATCGAATTTCACAAGTTTTTTAATTTATTTATTTTTTATATAATAATAATAATAATAATAATTTGTTAAAACAGCACAACAGGATGCTTTCTTGCATCAAAGAGAAGTCCATTTTGCTAATCAGACCAGCTCACAACTTCAAGGTGACAAAGACGTTGATCAAACAGCTGCTATGGCTATGATTGAAGTAATGCCTCACTATGATCAAGTGTTGTACTCAATGCAGTAGATGATGCCACGTATGCAAGGATGTTCAGAAAGTTATTGGACACGTGTGCATGAGCTGGAATGTGACTGTAACAATTTTTCCCTTTTTTAGGGAGTTAGTTATTTTACAGTTCTCTTTGCTTACTTTAGCCTCTGTATATAAATATAGGATCAGGGCTTGTATGTATTCATTGTATTCATTCACTCTTTTATCAATAGAATGTTCAGTTTCTATTTAGAGTGAGAGCACATGATTTTATATAATTACGATGATAGGTTGTGATTGGTGTAACAAAAGTATTAGAATTTGTTTTGTGCAGCTATTGTTTTATTCATGTTTTGGAGGCGGGCATCAACCACATATATGAGATAGGTGGCTACTTGAATATTTGGGGGATTGATTTTCAAGTGGGGGCCCAAGTGAGACCCGTGGAGGCGTGGTTTCCATCAATGAAACGATTGTTGGAAGTGGTAGCGTACGTCACCACAAGCAAAGTGGAAACTGATAAGAGTAGAGAGGTTGACGTCTCGGTCTACGTTAAAGTAAGGTCATTTGGCTTTATTTTTTTTATTTTTTATTTAAAGACAAAATGCCTTAAGTATCGTATGGGCTACGGTATACTGGTGAAAGAAAGACCCCTGTTCTGTGGAAAATATGAAATGTTGAAAAGTCAAGAATGGAGTCGATATTGACAACTTTCAATGTGTAAACACATCTGCAGTTGCCCCTTCCTGCTCTTTGTTTGCGTTGTAATTGATAAACAAAGAAATCAATACATGATTTCTTACATATTTTCTTTGTAGGAGGTCTGTAACTATGAAATCAATGAATATTCTCTCTTTTATTTTTATGCTTACATATTTACTCTTTTTGTTCTCCAAAGTCTCCCTTGCAGGAGATAGAATTACTCCATCACAAAATATCAGCGGCGCAAGGACCTTAGTTAGCAATGATGGAAGCTTCGAACTAGGTTTCTTCAGTCTTGTTAATTCCAATAATCTCTACTTAGGAATATGGTACAAGAAGATCTCAGCTAGAACTGTTGTTTGGGTTGCAAACCGACTCAATCCAATCAATGACTCGTCTGGCTTGTTGATGATAAACAGGACAGGTAGTCTTGTGGTTATGAGTCAGAATAAAAGTGTTGTTTGGTCAACAGGATTAGGAGCACAAAAACAAGCCAACAATCCTATGTTACAACTCTTAGACTCGGGAAATCTTGTACTAAGAGATGGAAATTCGGAAACCTCTTTGTGGGAAAGCTTCGACTATCCATCTGATACATTGTTACCAGGAATGAAGTTGGGATGGGACTTGAGGAAAGGTATTAACTGGAATCTTACAGAATGGACGAGTCCAGTTGATCCATCTCCTGGAGATTTAACCTATTGGATAGAAAGGCATTCATACCCTGATCCTGTTATTCAGAAAGGAACCAACAAATTTTACCGTACAGGCCCATGGAACGGCCTTTGGTTCAGCGGTTCACCGGGTTTAAGTCCGGTTTATGATGACTACTTTGTTTCTAATGAGTATGAAGCGTACTACACCTACACCCTCAAAAATAAATCTGAAATCTCAAGAATTGTTTTGAACCAACTCACTACTTTTCTTGAGAGACACATGTGGAATGAAGCTAGTCAAATTTGGCTCCGCTATCCATTACTACCTAGAGACCACTGTGACAATTACGGGTTTTGTGGACCCAATGCAAATTGTATCATCAGTTACAGTGGGTTTGCTATCTGCCAATGTTTACTAGGATTCAAGCCCAAATCGCCAGAAAGATGGAGCTTAATGGAGAGGTCTCAAGGTTGTGTACTCATTAAGCCATTGAGCTGCCAAAAAGATTGGTTTAATACATATTTTAACTTGAAATTGCCAGATACTACATATTCTTGGGTAAACAAAAGTATGAGCCTCAACGAATGTTGGGCTAAATGCTTAAACAATTGTTCCTGCATGGCTTATTCAAACTCAGATATCAGAGAAAGTGGCAGTGGCTGTGTCATGTGGTTTGGTGATCTAATGGATATTAGACAGTTTCCAGTTGGTGGGCAAAATCTATATGTCAGAATATCGGCTTCAGAAATAGGTATGCCATTAATTTTGTAATAGGAACTCCTTGTTGAAGTTAATTATTTTTCCACTATACTTAGCATTCTGAATTGATTTTGATTCTTTAAAAACTGCTCTGCTTTCATCTCCTTTAGCTGTAGTTTAACTATAATTTTCTTTGCTGTGTCAAATTCAACAATGAAGTGGCAAGAGAACATGGTCGTTGGATGAACAAAGCATGGAGAGGTGTTGTTGCCGTTGCTGTAATTGCTGTAATGGTCGGAGTTGTCCTTTATATTTACAGAAGCAGAACAAACATAAAAGGTGCTTTACTCTGACAGCCGTTGCAAACATATGTTTATATTTAGAGCATCCCAAAGTCAATTTAGCAACCAATACTCTCAAAATATATTTACATAAAATAAAGTAAACTGAAAAAAAAAAAAAAAAAAAAAATTGAAGTGATGCTATTTGTAGCATAAAAATTAAAAAAATAAAATAAAATTTTAATATGTGGTGTTAAAAAAATAGAATTTTAATGTGTTGATGGTTGTGATTGTTATTTATGGTGTTGGATATATTATTTTGTTTATATTATTTTAATATGTTAAATTCTAAAATAAAACTTTTGATGTTGGGTGAATTATAAAATGAAATATTAAAATAGTGTTTTGAGTTGTTAAATATTTTTTAGTTTTCTTAGTGTGAATGCTCTTAAATTTGGTAAAATGATTATACTTGTTGCTGTTTTACAATTTTACGCATACAAAAAAAGACTGACCATGATTCAATAGAACAGTCAACCCACTTGAATCCCAAGGAAAAATATAGGTTTGGACAAGGATTTTTGTACCAGTGAACAAGGGTCAACTTGTACCCAATTTTTTGAACTGGGGGTCTACCCGTGATTCCGTGAATCACAATCTTGAACCCCTTTTTTCCAAATAATTTTTTTATTTTATTTTTTTTTCTTATATATATATATATATATATATATTGGCTTTTGGACTCTTGTAATTGTGTGAGAAATTTCGCATTTATGAACTTTTTATTTTGAATGATTAGGAATTTGATTATTTAGAAAGTTGATATATTACCAACACAAACCAAAAATAAAAATTCAATTGAACTTGTATTTGAAAGAGTCTAGACTTGATGGGAGGTAACATGTAAAGTTGGATCTTTTCTCTTCATGGAATGAGAAATATAATTCGCCTTTTGAATTTTCTTTAAGGGTCTCTTGAGAATTTCTATAAATGTGGTTTCTTATGAATCAACTTTTAGTATTGGAGAGATTACCAAAAAAAAAAAAAAACTTTTAGCATTGGAGCTAAAATTCTTAGTATTAATCTCCTCTCTCTTTTTTTTTTTTTTTTTTTTTTTGTAGATAAAATTGAAGCTTTTGTTCGCAAGCAAAGTTGGTTCTATAGATTTAAAGGTAGGATTTAATCCATTTAAATAATAGTCATGTTATAAAATTTTATTCTTTATTGACCCATTTTTCTGTTATACTTAAGTTATATTAAAATTTCGTGTTGTAGGTGAAAATACTGACGAAATTACTCCTCAACGTGAGATACAATTCTCAAATATGAATACTTTCACTATTGGAGCTACTACTAACATTAAGTAGAGTCAGATACAATTCATAATAATTATTTACTTTACTTTTTATAAAGGTGACTTAAAGAGAGGTCATAGAAGCCCATTAAGGCTTAAAAGATTTTGAATTTATTGATATATTGATATAATATTAAGGCCTTAAAAAAGTTTTTCTAATGTATTATCCTCCCCACGACAAGTGTATCAGTCTATTTTTTGTTTTATCTTGATCGAATTATGTATTTGCTTCTTGTTAGTCTTCATCTTGCCTTTATATGTCTTTCTCAAAAAATAAAAATAAAAAATAAAAAATCTTTCCTATATATGTCAATGTTAATTGTGTACAAGAACCGACAATATAGCATTCTAATTAATTTTTATGTGATCGTAATGTCATTGGTAATGGTCCCAATTTGTAGCTTAGAAACACGCACGCATTTTCGCCGTTTGGACTAGTTCAGGAAAAGTCCATGGTCTCTCTTCAGATGTGGGAATTATTAGCCCATGGGCCAATTTTGAGGAAGGCATAGAGGTCACCAGCCGTGTTGATATTCGACTTGGGCTCTTTGTCTAAAATTAAAGCTCCCTATTTCTTCAACTTAGAACATGGAAGCAATGACGTTTAGAACTATAAATCAATGAGCCCCTTTTCCTATATCTATTGGTGACTTGAAAATATTTTCATTTCATCTCTAGCTTAGATATTGATGGAGTATCAGTGATTACGAGACTGATCTAAGTTTTGGATGAACTGGCAATCTACCTGCACACTTAAAGTGGATTAGATGACTTACGACATACCAGTGATGTTAGTCTAAATTTATCCTACTGGACGAAGAGTGTTAATATAGCTATCATAATCCCCTTTTCTTTTTCTTTTTCTCTTTTTTATTTATTTATTTCTATTTTTATTTTTGGTGATAATCCCCTAATTTCTTAATCCTTGCAATTTTCCAAAATCATGTGCGTTATGGACTTCATTGGGGGTTATTGACACACTTTTCATGGGTGCAAATTTGTCGTAATTTGTTTTTGTAAATTGTATGTAGTTTGTGTGCAAAAATCTCAATTTGAGCAAAAACTCCCAAAATTGCAATTTTAACACTAAAATCAAGGGAGTGATAAAATTAACCTAATTTGTCTTTATTGAATATCAAAATAGTAAATTTTATAAATCAAGATGAAAAATGACCAAAATACCATTCATTGATCAAACTTTGACTGAGTTGATGCTATTTTGGATTTTTAATTTCCATCACTCATAACTTTGTTTCCATCACTTGTAACTCAAAATTGGTGGGTCTCATGGCTGAGTAGTGTGTTTGAATGTGTTTCCAGTTTTTGTTTCCATCACTCAATTCTCTTATTTTTGAGTGATAAGTTATGGAAACTGAAAAAATATTTTAAGTGTTTCCAAGTTATGGAAACAGAGTCATAATGGCAATATGGTAATTTCATTCCACTCATGGGACCCACAGGTTTGTTTTGTCATGTCATGTCAGCTATTCCCCACCGGCTCTCTTTCTCAAACTCTCTTTTCTCTCTTTTTAGTTTCCTTTCTTTCTATTCTCCTCATCTCTTTATTCTTCATTTTTTCTTCAACATAGAGCCTCCATTTCTTCATTCTTTCTTTCATTTTTTTCCGACTCTAGCGAAACAAACTTTTCAATTCAAACAATCTCCAAAATCTCTGACCCACCATTATGTTTTTCTCTCTCTTTCAGTTTCAGATTTTTCATCAATGGCGTCTGCATATGTTGAATTTCGATGCTTTGTCGGAGGGCTCGCTTGGGCCACCGATGACCAAGCCTTGGAGCGTGCTTTCTCACCGTACAAAAATATCCTTGAATCGAAGGTCCGTTGGTCGTCGATCAACTCAGAAAAATAGAAGGTCCATTAGTCCGAAGGGCTTGCCTTGGATCTATGAAAAATCACACCAGGCGCAACCTTCATCAAGCTCAGAACAGTCACACCAGGCGCAACCTTGGGGTTTTTGAGGAAAAATAAATAAAAAGGACATTAATTTGACAATATACTCACATGGGTCTTGTTGGGTTTGTGTTTTGATTATAACAGTATATGAGAATTGTAAGTAGAGTGTGACTATGACTGTGTGAGAGATCAGAGATGGGTCTTACTAGGTTTTGTTGGGTTTGTGTTTGTGTGTTTTTTTTTTTTTTGATTTGGTGGTGTATCATAAATAAGTATGAATGGAGTTTTGAATTTGGGGTGATGAGCTACTTTAGGTGGTGTTAAATTGTTGAGAGTTTTTGTTGTTTGTACTTCTTTGGTTGCACTTTGGCACTGTGACTATGGTGGTGGCAAAATGAAATGAGCAGTGAAGAAAATGGTGGGGAATGAGGGTGAGGTGGGTAGGTTAATAGAAGTCTCTGACCAATTGCTCAGGTATGGGTCCCACAAAAAGTAAAAAAGTTTGAGTGATGAGAAGGTTAAAATATGTGCCAAATGTGTGGGATTTAAGAAATTGGGGTATTTTAAGTGATGAGTGACGAGTGACAAAAATTGAGTGAAAAGTGATGAGTGATTGTTATTTAAAAGCCAAACAACCCCTTAGCGGTCAAATGAAGTAAAAAATATAACTGACCACTAGAATTAATCATTTTACATCAAAATTTATATTTTGAAACAATTTTCCCAAGTCTGACAATAGTTAACTTGAGTTTGACCATGATTTAGCCAAATTAACATTCAACCATTCGATTTGGGATAAATTTGAGCTTTTATTAAAGATAATTGAATTTCCTTCAAAATGATTACTCACGGGTCTAGATTGGACATAATAATAATTGCTCTTCTTTTTTTGGTGGACTAGATTTTTTTTTGAGGGGGGGGGGGGGTTTGAGGATTAAAAATACACTAATATACACACTCTTGCACACAAAAAATAAACTGAAATTGTGACATGAAATTGATGTGCAAGAGTGTGTGTATTAGTGTGTGTGTGTGTGTGTGTGTGTGTGTGTAATAGACACTACTTAATTTTTTTAAATAGATGTGGTCTATTTCTTGTGGCTATCCCTCTGGAGTCTGGACCTTACCTTGTGCCTACGTAAGAATAAATGAATCTTCAATTATGCAAGGCAAAACCATCATTTACATGGGGAAGTATGTCACAGGGCTGTGGAAGTATATTTTTATAGTTCATAATAAGTATTAACAACCCGTTCTAGAACACAGTGGATTGAGATTGTCAAGTGGGATAAAGAGCTCAATTGATTTAAACTTAAACACAAATGGGTTTTCAATGGGGAATCTGGGGCTGGCAGGAGTTGGAGGTCTTATTGGAGATGATAGGAGAATGTCTTAATGGTTGTATTAGCTGACATAATTTGTGTATTCAGTTGCAGTTACAAGTTGTTGAAGTGGAACGTGATGTGAGGATTGTAGACGTTTATATGCTTTCCAAGGCCACAAGTTCTAATAATATTCTTTCTTCAAATATGGCTAATTGGTGGGAGTTGCTAAGCTAAAAACTGTAGATTAGAGCATTCACAATAGTGGTGCTAAAAAACTAAAAAGCTATTTTTAGCATCACCATATATAAAAAGGGTGCGGCATTTGTGGTGGTATAGGTAAATTTTTTACCTACATTGCTATAGTGCACAACTATGTATGGCAATGCACTGTCGCTAAAAGCTAAAAGAAAAAATTATTTTTATATTCTACCTCCGTTTAAAATATTATTTGTTTGTTTCAACTTTTTCTATTTCTTTTATCTCAACCTGTCTTTCATCACTCTGTCTCAACTCTCTCACAACTCTCATCTCTCTGTCTCACTACCGCCGGTCCACCTAAAGCTTAGCGTCCGAAGCTCAATGTCATCGACCCACTCCGCTAACCCACTATGTCGAACCAAGCTGTTGACCCACTTCGTCGACCCATGCCGCAGACCCATCTCGCCCACGCCGCTCAAGTCCCTAGCCGACCCATGCCCCAAGCCCCAAGTCCAAAGTTGACCCACGCCAACCCGTCTTGCCTTCTATTCTATCTGACCCATCTCAGCCTCTCCGATCCAGCTTGGCCTCTCTTCTCTTCTGTCTGACCCACCAAGGCCGAAGCTTGCTTGCTGATTAGGTGAGTTGTCTCTGTCTTTTTCCATCATGTAATGCTTGTGATTTTTTATTTGGGTAATTGAAATGATAAATTTTTCATGTCAGTTGCGAATTTTCTGTTTGCAGGGAATTTATATTTGTTGATTGTAATGATAAATTTGCAAAGAATTGGAATGTATAGGGAATTTTCTATTTGTAGGGAATTTATGTCTTTGTTTTTAATATATTGGTGTAAATGTTAGTTTGGGAATTTTCCGTGTGTAGGGAAGGTTACATTTTTTTGGTTTGTGTTTTTGCTTCTAGCTGATTTTTTGTTTGTTGTATCTAATTTATTACAATAAATGTCATGTTGGAAATTTTTTTGGGAATTTTCTGGTTGCAGGGAAGTTTATGTTTGTTGTTTCTAATGTATTGATGTAAATGTTAGTTTGGAAATTTTTTGTGTATAGGGAAGTTTACATTTTTTTTTTCTTTCTAATTTATTACAGTATTGGTCTTTAATTTCAATTTGCTTCGAAGTATATATTGTTGTTTCTAATTTTATGGAGTCACAACAAGACCTACCATATTACATGGGTATCATGACTGGGAATATTATTATTGACTCACAACTTTTGGGAACATCTCAAAATAATCCTATGTCAGTTTCTGATTCTCCACCTCAATTTGAGAATGTCTCTTCTACGAAAGGAAAACGGGGCACTAACTTTAGTGTAAAGGAAGGTCAAGTCATAGTATCGGTATGACTCAATACTAATGTTGATGCCATACACAGTAATGAACAAACACATAATACATTTTGTCAAAAAGTTTGGGAATACTTCACGCAGTACAATACATCCGATATCGCACATACTGCTATCTCTTTGATAAGTCGTTGGGCAATGATTAACAAGGAGACAAATAGGTTTTGTGGGTGCATGGCTAAAGTTAATGCACGTCATTAAAGTGGTATAACTGAATAAGATAAGGTATAAATTATATTGCAATAGTGTTAACATACCCATTCACCAATAGTTTGAAAATACTAATCATATTATATTTCTTTTAAATTTTTTAGATTACCAATGCGAAGGCTTTGTATAAAGAGACCTTTAAAAAACCCTTTCATCTTGAACATTGTTGGCTCATCTTGAACATTGTGCGAGTGTGTGAGTTTTATTGTAATTTGGTTTGAGTTATATATGTGAGTAATCTATGGACTATATTATTCCAGCTATAATATGTGTTCCATTTTATATGTTTTCTTATAAGGTTCCTCCATTTCATAGTTCACATTGTTCCAAGATTGCTCTTAGACAATTGAGACAATTGTTTTAGTAAAAAAAAAAATGTATATATATAATTTGGGGTTAAAACAAAATATTATTGTTACACTAGATGATTATTTGCTATCATGATGATTGAGTAATTGTTTTAGCAAAAAAAGAAATTGTATAAGTATAATTTGGAGTTAAAAAAATTACGTGTTACACTAGACGATTATTTGTTATCATGTGGCGGCAGTGGTAGTAGCCGTGGTAGTGGTTGCGGTGGTTGTGATTGTTGTTTATTGTAGTAGATATATGATTTTATTATAGTAGATATATTATTTTATTGTGATATTTATATTATTTTATTGTGTTGAAAGCTAAAATAAATCCACTGATACTAGATGTTTTGTAAAGTAAGTAAAATAGATAAAATAACTTTTTGTAATGCCAAATAACTAAAAGAATAGCACCACCATCCTGGATACTCTTAGGATTGGGATTCAGTGTTGCTTCAAAGAAGCCAATAAATGTGAAGATAAACTAGCACGGTGAAGGACCAACCTGCAACAAGAGTTCGTTATGCGATGGGCATGTGCTAATACAATTCTAGGAATATAGTTTACAAATTATAATGATGAATACAATTCTATAATGACAATGTTGTATGAGTAGCATTGGTACAGCCGTGCAGAATATTTAACGAGGCTCCAAAAATGTTACTGTTATTTCATTGGTTGAAGATGATTCATGATTTCTCGAGAAAAACCGTGCTCCATTTGAATCCTTTCCCAAGAAGAAACCAGGTTGTTTGGGTTCAGCCAAAGCACAATCACTGCTTAGCATCACAACAACAGAAGATATGTTTGGTCTATCCTCAGGACGCTGTTGCACGCATAAGAGGCTCAGATGGATGCAGCGCAACACTTCTGACATTGTGCATGATTCTCCTAAACATTCATCAATCAATTCTAAAGGTCTGCCTTCATTCCACAGTATCCATGCCTGAAAATATAAGAACATGATTGTCATTCTATGAGTCCAACGTATCTAGATAAGTAATCTAACCATTTGAAACTTACATGACCAATAAGGTTATGCTTGTGGTTTGGATGATAAAACCCTCTACTTTTCTTCCCACTTATGATCTCCAACAATAAAATCCCAAAGCTAAAGACATCAGATTTTGTTGAAAATATTCCATCAAAAGCATATTCTGGTGCCATGTAACCACTGAAGAAGGGCATCACAAGTTTTAAGCATAAAATATAAATTTGAAAATTAATAATTATATGAAAGAATATCAATGAAACTTACTAAGTTCCAACGATTCTGTTTGTGTTTCCTTCCAACTGATCTCCTCCAAAAGTTCTAGCCATGCCAAAGTCTGAAATTTTAGAATTCATCTCACTATCAAGTAAAATATTACTTGCTTTGAGATCTCTATGTATAATTCTCAATCTAGAATCTTGATGAAGATATTGAAGCCCCCGAGCAATCCCACAAATAATACGAAAGCGTTTGGACCAATCCAACAATTTACCTCTTGTTTGATCTGGTAAGTATTTAGTTCAAGTTAATTATATATACTTGTGTTTCAACCACACATTGCAAAATTTCTAAATTTATAAACTATTGATCACATAATTAAACTAGCTAGCAGAATGTATTATGTTTAGGGATTCAAACCAAAAATGAAGCAATCCAGGCTTTTGTTGGGCATGTATTCATAAATCAGAATCTTCTCTTCTTGTTGAATGCAACAACCAAGAAGTTTTACAAGATTTCGGTGTTGAAGCTTCGCAATTAGTCTTACTTCATTTTTGAACTCATTTAATCCTTGTCCAGAACTCCTTGAAAGCCTTTTGACAGCAATTTCTTGGTTATCTTCCAGTGTACCCTGAAATTCTCATTTGCAGATTGCTAAATTCTGAAAAGAAAACAAAATAAAAGAGTACTTCATCATTTTAATTTCTTTTGTGCATGCACATCACAAACTTACCTTGTAAACAGATCCAAAACCACCTTCACCAAGCTTGTTCTTCAACGAAAAGTTGTTCGTGGCACAAACTATTGTGGATAGTTCAAAGAAAGGGAGCTCAAGGTCTTCCTTTTGGCCTTCGTTGTTCTGATGATCTGTAATTCCACTTTTCTTTGTTTTAGCTGAAATTGAAAAGATTTTTTTTTTCTCTCTCTCTCTCTCTCTCATAAAAGAACGGGCATCATTATAAGAGTTAAGATACGAAGGTGCCTATAAGTAATATATTTAGACTGAATACGTTAGAATTCAGCTGAAATAATAAACAAAATCTCATATTACTAGTATCATGAAAGCTAAGTATTCTTCATATCACTAAAGCCATTTGGTTCAAGAGTCAATGGGGGCCTGAGAATGAAAGCATTGGGCCTTAACACTGAATTAGATTTTGTACAGACCAAGAATAGTAGTTCGGCCTTGAATTGCAGACCTACTCATTGAATGGTCTCAATCCATCTCGGCCCATTTAGCCAAGCTGAGATGGGCTTGGCTGAACATTCGAACTAAGTACCCCAACATATGCCATGAACAAGAGAAAATGCCTTAGGGGAATCCGTCCATTGAGCAATAACCGGCATCAGTAACTTGAAATGCCACTTCTTGGACCTTCCATTGTGGAATAAGCCCAACCTAGAGTACAAGTGAATTGGGGGTCAAGGCCCAAAATCCTAAGGTCGTTGGGAACGGACCACCACAGATTTCATTCAATTTTTATTTAGGAAGCATGGACTCTTCATTTGGGATGATGTACTCATGTCATATCCATGTCATAACAATGTCCTATCTACCATGTCATGTTATAAGTTTTCAAACCGTATCATACCCGTACTATCTCTGTGTCCATGCATCTTAGATTTTTATTATCTTCTCCTTTGGTGGACAATCTATCTCTAGTTCAAAATGATGATTTTTTGCTCTTTGCTGCAATTCTCTATGATGGAGTTTGGAAGTTGAGAAATAAAATTCAGTTTGAAGGTCTTTCGCTGGATTTTGATGACTTATTTCCCAAAATCCTAACACTGATGACTGGGCATAAGATGCCAAGGAGTTCTACAGGTAGCACTCAAGTATTCGTGGCTTTGGCCCAACTCTGGTCCCTTCCATAGAGGTTTTTGATTAAAATCAATATTGACATTGCCGTTGGACTTATGTTCTCATCCATTACTGCATGTTGGGTACAAAGCACCATGTGGGTCCAACCCACATGCCTTGTTAAAGCTCATTAATGAGCTTGCTTCCTCAAGCAAAGCTGAGCAAGTGTGTGAGACACACTGAGGAGAAAAGAAAGAAGCAAAAGGCAAGGGTCATTCGGACTTGAGGGAAAAGCTTAAGCAAGAGAGCCATTCGGCCATTTTTTGGTGTGAGTTCCAAAGAGAGCAAAACACACACAGAGAAAGTGAGAGCTTTAGGAGGTGTAGTTTGAAGAGATAGAGAGAAACACAGTGAGAGTGTGAGAGAGTGAAAAAGAAAAAATGTGACATTTTTCTTTGCTCAAGTTACACACAAGGAAGATAAATTGATGGAGTTCTTATGGAATTTTTGAGTGCTACAACCATGGAGAGTTGGAGTATTCAGAGGAAGATTTTGCTACTGGCTTTGTAATGAGATTGTATTTACTCTTTGAGATTTATTTGTTATATATCCAATTTATTGTGGACTCAATTTTAGCATAAACTTGATAGTTGTAATCTCTATTTCATAGTGGATATTTTTTGGAGTTGCCCCGTGGTTTTTCCTTCTACACCGGAGGGTTTTCCACGTAAGATTTGGTGTTCTTGTGTGGTTGTGTTTATGTGGTGCTTACTGGAATTTTTTTTGTTTCCATAATATTGCTATTGCTTGGTAGTTATATATTTTAATTCACACATAGACAAAGAGGGGATTGGGATTTTTCCCCAACAAGGGTGGATGATGAGAACACTACTGCTATTATAGTGTTGGAAGAAGAGGTCCTAGTCATAGGATAAGATGATTGTTGTATAGTTTTAGATCCTTATGTTGAATGGGTGATTGATTCAGCTGCTTCCTGCCATGTCACTCCTAGAAAGGAGTTATTCACTTCATACAAAGCGGGAAACTTTGGGAGAGTGAAGATGGGCAATGATAGTTATGCGGACATTGTGGGAATTGGTGATATATGTGTTAGGGCTAACATTGGATACACCCTGATTTTGAAGGATGTGAGACATGTTCCGGATATTCACTTGAATTTGATTTCCACTCATGTTCTTGATAAAGAAGGTTATGGCAATTATTTTCGTGATGGAAAATGGAGGATCATTGGTGTTTGCTAGAGGGAAAATTTGTTGTATACTTTACAAGACACAAGTAAAGTTGTGCAAGGATGTTGCTAGTGCAGCTCAAGAGGATTCTTCGCCTAACTTGTGACATAGGCGGCTAGCTCATATGAGTGAAAAAGAGTTGCAGATTTTGGAAAAGAAGTCTCTCATTCCCTTTGCCAAAGGTACGTCACTAAATCCTTGTGACTTTTGTTTATTTGGTAAACAACATAGAGTTTCATTTAATATACCCTTTACTAGAAAACCCAATGTATTAGATCTTGTTTATTTTGATGTATGTGGTCCCATTGATGTTGAGACTTCAGGTGGCAATAAATATTTTGTTACATTTATTGATGATGCTTCACGAAAGGTGTGGGATTATGTTTTGATAACAAAAGACCAGGTATTTAAGCACTTCAAGAAATTCTATGTCATGGTGGAAAGAGAGAAAGGGAAGCCTTTGAAGTGTCTCCATAGTGATAACGGAGGTGAAGACACATCTAATGAATTCAAGAGTTACTGCTCCGAGAAAGGCATTAGACATGAGAAGATAGTTCCTGGTACCCCACAGCAAAATGGTGTGGTAGAAAGGATGAACCACACTATTCTTAAGAAGATCATATGTATGTTGAGAATGGCTAATCTACCTAAGTCATTCTGGGGTGAAGCTGTTGTGACTGCATGCTACCTAATTAATAGATTTCCACCAGTTCCTTTGGATTTTGATATTCCAGAAAGAATATGGACTGGGAAAGATGTTTCTTACTCTCACTTAAAGGTATTCAAGTGCAAGGCATTTGTTCATGTGCTTAAGGAACAAAGATATTTGTTGGATATGGAGATGTAGAATTTGGCTACAAGTTATGGGATCCAAAAGAAAAGAAGATGATCAGAAGTTGAGATGTAGTTTTTCATGAGAATGAAAACTTGGCAGACTTTGAGAAAACTGAGAAGCCAAAAGCTATAGTTAAAGGTGTTCTTATCTTACATCTACCTCTTCTTCCTTAGATAATGCCACAAATAGGGAAGAGGTACAAGATGAGAATTATGGTGATGAACCAACTGAATTTGATGTTAATGAGCCAGCAGGTGTTGATGGTGATGATGTGACAAATACATATGGTGTTGAGTAGAGGGAGTAGTCTCCTTACCTAGAAATGGTAGAACCTCAGGTGAGAAGGTCTACTAGAGAGCGTCGTCCATCAACTAGATACCCCACTTCTGAGTATACTATGATTACTGAAGAAAGGGAGCCAGAAAGTTTTCAGGAAGTACAGTCTCATAAGGATAAGTAAAGCTAGTTGAAGGCAATGCATGAAGAGATGAATTCTTTGAACAAGAATAAAACTTATGACTTGGTGGAACTTCCTAAAGGCAAGAAGGTATTGAAAAACAAATGTGTGTTCAAGCTAAAGAAAGATGGTGACAAGTTAGTGAAGTATAAAGCTCGATTGGTTATCAAGGGTTTTAGTCAAAAACAAGGGATTGACTTTGATGAGATATTCTCTCTAGTAGTCAAGATGAGTTCAATTCGGGTCGTTCTAGGATTAGTAGCTGGCTTGGTTCTTGAGCTTAAGCAACTTGATGTGAAGACAGCTTTTCTTCATGGTGATTTGAAAGAAGAAATATATATGGATCAGCTAGAGGGATTCAAAGTGAAAGGGAAAGAACACATGGTTTGCAAGTTAAAAAAGAGTTTGTATGGCTTGAAGCAAGCTCCAAGACAGTGGTACAAGAAGTTTGACTCATTCATGGTGGGTCATGGGTACACAAGGACAAATGCAGATCATTGTGTGTATGTTAGAAAATTTTCCAATGGTAAATTTGTTATTCTTTTGCTATATGTAGATGATATGTTGATAGTAGGACAAGATGTAGGTGTGATTGGAAATTTGAAGAAGGACTTGTTCAAGTCATTTGATATGAAAGACTTGGGTCCAGCAAGACAAATTTTGGGTATGCAGATTCTACGTGACAAGAAAGCTAAGAAGCTATGGTTATCACAAGAGAAATATATTGAGCAGGTTCTTGAAAGGTTCAATATGAAGCATGCCAAGCTAGTCAGTACACCTCTTGGTGCTCATTTCAAGCTAAGAAAGAAATCTTGTCCTTCATCCAAGAAAGAGAAAAAAGACATAGCATCAACTATTTATTCCTTAGCAGTTGGGAGTTTGATGTATGCTATGGTTTGCACACGACCAAACATTGCTCATGCAGTTGGTGTTGTTAGCAGGTTCATGGTTAATCCTGGTAAAGATCACTGGGAAGTAGTGAAGTGGATTTTTAGGTATTTGAGAGGTAACTCTAAATTGTGCTTGACTTTTGGTGATTCTAAACCAGTTTTGGAGGGTTATGTAGATGCAGATTGGGCAGGTGACCTTGATGGTAGGAAATCTACATCGGGGGTATTTATTTACTTTTGCAAGGGGAGCTATATCATGGCAGTTAAGATTGTAGAAGTGTGTTTCCTTATCTACAACTAAAGCTGAGTATATTGCAGCTAATGAAGTAGGTAAAGAGATGCTTTGGTTGAAACGGTTTCTCCAAGAATTGGGTTTGAAGCAAGATGGGTATGTAGTTAATTGTGATAGTCAGAGTGCTATAGACTTGAGCAAGAATTCTATGTACCATTCACACTCAAAGCACATTGAGGTGAGATACCATTGGTTGAGACTAGTTGTTGAACAACAGTCATTTGAATTAAAAATGATTTACACAAATGAAAATCCAGCTGACATGTTGACCAAGGTTGTGTCAGGAGTGAAGCTAAAGCTTTGTGCCGAGTTGGCCAGCATGAATTCTGATTGAAGACTTGGGTTGAAGATCTCCTCCGTAGTGGGCTGGAGGGGGAGATTGTTGGGTGCAAAGCACTGTGTGGGTCTAGCCCACATGCCTTGTCAAAGCTCATTAATGAGCTTGCTTCCTCAAGCTTCCAAAGTCAGCTTTCGGTTTAATGCAAAGTTGAGCAAGTGTGTGAGACACGCTGAGGAGAAAAGAAAAAAGCAAAAGGCAAGGGTCATTTGGCCTTGAGGGAAGAGCTGAAGCAAGAGAGCCATTCGGCCATTTTTTGGTGTGAGTTCTAGAGAGAGTAAGACATAGAGAAAGTGAGAGCTTCAGGAGGTGCAGTCCGAAGAGTTAGAGAGAAACACAGTGAGAGTGTGAGGGAGTGAACAAGAAAAATGAGACATTTTTCTTTGCTCAAGTTATACATAAGGAGGATAAATTGGTGGAGTTCTCATGGAGTTTTTTAGTGTTACAACCATGGAGAGTTTGAGTATTTAGAGGAAGATTTTGCTACTGGCTTTGTGGTGAGATTGTATTTACTCTTTGAGATTTATTTGTTATATATCTAATTTATTGTGGACTCAAGTTTAGAATAAACTTAATAGTTGTAATCTCTATTTCATAGTGGATATTTTTCGAAGCTGCCCTGTGGTTTTTCCCTTTACATCGGAGGGTTTTCCACGTAAGATTTGATGTTCTTGTATGATTGTATTTATGTGGTACTTGATGGAATTTTTTTTGTTTCCATAATATTGTTATTGCTTGGTAGTTATATATTTTAATTCACACATAGACAAAGAGGGAATTAGGATTTTTCCCCAACACTGCGGTGGCGAGAGACTAGAGAGGGGAGCTGGTATTTGCTTGCTCTCAAAGAGTGAATAACACCCTCCCTCTCTAGGCTGAGGCTGAAGCTATTAAATGGTCTCTGTTTTTGCCAGCAAGATTGGTGGCTGATTCTGTTTATATTTAGACTGATTCTAATATTCATCAGAGTTCAGCTCGATCCAAGTTGGCCCCACCTTGGAGAATTGGATCTTCGATTTTGATACGCAGAATTTGCTGTCTTCCCATTATAATTTCTTTATATCTTAGGTTCCTAGGCAGACTAACTTGGCCGCCCACACCTTAGCCAAATGGTCTCTTAACTGTAAAGTTTTTGGTTCTTTTGTTTTGATTCAGTTATCTGGGGAAGCTTGTTGTTCCTTGTAGTTATATTTCTCTAATATAGTATTTATTCATAAAAAAAATAAAAACATTCCTTTCTCCCATAAAGATACTAGCCCACTTCATGTAATAAAAATAATACCCCACTTGGTTGTGCTTGTATAAGAAACAAACTATAAAGCTTTCAAAATTAATCTATCTGTCAAGACCAGGTCAGGTCTAACAAGCAATTTTCCATTTTGAGAACAAGAGTGAGCTGACAAACACAGAGAGAGAGAGAGAGAGAGAGAGAGAGAGAGAGAGAGAGAGAGGGCTACAGAGAAAAAAAAAACACATAGAAAGAGTTACACAAGACAATTCAACATATGTTTGCAATGGTTGTCAGAGTAGAGTTATTTTACCTTTTAAGTTTATTCTGCTTCTGCAAATGTAGAATCCAACTAATAAGAGCATTCCAGAAACTACAACAAGGGCGGCAGCAACAATCACTGCTCTATTTATCTTACGAACATGTCTTGCCTCTGCTTTGTTGAATTTGACACAAAAAAAATAAAATTATAGTTCAACTACAGCTGAAGGATGTGAAACAGAAAGGGAAGTATTTCAAGAAACAAGATCAAATCAGAATTAATGGAAACAATAATTAACTTTAATAAGGAGTTCCTATTACAAAATTAATCTCATACCTATCTCTGAAGCCGGCATTCTGATATATAGATCTTGCCCACCAGCAGGTAACTGTCTAATATCCATTAGATCACCAAACCACAAGGCGCAGCCACTACCACTTCCTCTGATATCTGAGTTTGTATATGCCATACAGGAACAGTTGTTCAAGCATTTGGCTCTACATTCTAAAATACTCATACTTTCGTTTACCCAAGAATATGTAGTATCTGGCAATTTCAAGTCGACAAATTTAAGAAACCCATCTTCATGGCAGCTCAATTGTTTTTCGCGTACACAACCTTGAGACCAGTCCATCAAGCTCCATTTTTGTGGTAATTTAGGCATGAATCCTTGTAAACATTGGCAGACCGGTGACCCACTAATGATACAATTTCCATTGGATCCACAAAGTCCGTAATAGTCACAGTAATCTCTAGGTACTGATGTATAGCGGCGCCAAACTTGCTCAGCTTCAATCCAGATGTACCGCTCACGTGTATTGCTGGTTTGGTTCAAAATTATTCTTGAGATTACAGATTTATTTTTTAGGGTGTATGTGTAGTACACCTCAAAGTCATTGGAAACAAAGTTGTAATCATAAACCGGGTTCGGCTTTAGATCCGGTGAACCACTAAACCGAAGGCCATTCCATGGGCCGGGACGGTAAACCTTTTTGTTTCCTTTCCAAATAACAGGCTCAGGGTATGCATGCATTTCTATCCCATAAGTGAAATCTCCAGGAGATGGATCATCTGGATTTTTCCATGCAGTAAGACTCCACTTAATGCCTTTCGTTAAGTCCCATCCCAACTTCATTCCTGGTAAAAATGTATCAGATGGATAGTCGAAGCTTTCCCACAAAGAGATTCCTGAATTACCATCTCTTAGTACAAGATTTCCTGAGTCTGAGAGCTGTAACACAGGATTCTTGGCTTGTTTTTGTGTTCCTAATCCTGTTGACCAAACAACACTCTTATTCTGACTCATAAGCACAAGACTGCCTGTACTGTTTATCATCAACAAGCCAGACGAGTCATTGATGGGGTTGAGTCGGTTTGCAACCCACACTACTGTTTTAACTGGGATATTCTTGTACCATATTCCCAAGTAGCGATTCTTGGAAATACCAGGACTGAAGAATCCCAGTTCGAAGCTTCCATCTTTGGAAACTAAGGTACTTCCATCATTAATATATAGGGATGGAGTAATGCTATCTACTGCAAAGGAGACTTTGGAGAGCAAAAAGAGTAAATAAGTGAGCAGAAAAATAAAAGAAAGAATGCCCATTGATTTCTTAGTTTCAGACTTCCTGGCTTATGATCACTCACAACTTAAACAAAGAGAAGAAAGGGCAACTGCAGATGCGTTCACATTTTATTGGTGAAATTTTATCAATAGTGCAGTCTTATCTGACTTTTCAGTATTGCAAATTTTCAACAGAATAGGGATTTTTCTTGCACCACTAATTATACCTAATCCTGGTGACAATAAATACAACATTGTTTCTTGAAATGGAAAAGACAGGTACCTTGTCACATGGACTATATACATGAGAGGATTAAGACGTTTTGGGTCTATCTGCGTGGTCGTTGGACTATTATTGACACGTAGCATCCAAGAATTTCGTTTCATATTTTAGTTGAAAAACAGCACTTCAATGTTTTGCATTGAGCGTGCGCGCATGTGCATCTATAAGAACACTACGCATAATGTTTAGCAAAAAAAAGAACACCACGCATAATTACTTATTAATTATTTAACGCCACCATTCCCATGCTTTTTATTTATTTTTTATTTTTATATATATATATAGAAGAAATTCCTTGCTTTCTGCCTATGCTTATGGCTATAAGAAAACCTCTAGGGTTTATAATCACCAATTTATGATAGAAAAAGACTTAGAGCCACTTAAAAACTCTATAAAATTCTAATTTTTGTTGATAACCAATTAACCCGGTCTAGGAGCTAGGCCATAATTGGGTCATTAGTTTAACCAATGCATCACCAACTGAATTGCAAGGCCAAATAAAAATTTATAAAATTTAAAAATAATTTGGAGAAATCATAAGATAAATATTTAAATTGTAAAAACAGACATGCCTAAATTACTAATTAAAATTAAGCCTATAAAACTAGCCACGTTTCACAAGTAAAAATACTAAAAAACAAAAAAATAAAGAATGGCATAGAATCATAGCTAAGTCTTTGCTAAATAAAATCATATTAAATGAAGAACAAAAGCATATCTCAAATTTCGAAGTCACATTCTACGTACATTGCATATTTTTGTAATTGTTTCGATCTCATAGATTACGATGTGAACTAAAACTTAAGACTCTATTTTTCTTTGGAAGCATACATCATCAAATTTATTATGAAATCCTATATTTCCATTAGGCTCCTCCTTTGAAAAATAGTACCTATTAAAATAATTTTGTTTAAAATCACAAAGTGGTTGAGTGAAAACAGCAGATCGGGATTGCACGGATTACAAAAAGCCTACTGGATTTAAGAATTTAATTGCACATGTCTAATCAAACTAGAATGATTTAAGAATAGGTTAACTGGTTTATCAATTAGGGTTAGTTTGGGCTTAATAAATGTTAGAAGTCACAGCACAAGATTAATAGGGTATTAGTAGAGGTCATTGGGGGTGATAGTGTCAAAATTGCGTGAAATTTGGCAAGTTGAAGAGAAACAGAATTTTGATCCAAACTCGAGACATGCCTCGAGCATTGCCTAAATTTAGGCAAATTCCTTCGTTAAGGCCTGAAAACAGTATTTTTGCTATTTATAGTAATATTTGTTTTTCCTTAATATAACTTTTAGTTTAAAAGTAAGAATAAGATCTCGTCTATTTTGGGACGACCCTTAAAGTTGGTAATTTATAATTTTGCATTTAACTCAATTTTACTATTTTTTTGTAAAATTTGATATTTTGCCACCTAAGCTTGTAATTAATGCGAATTAAGGTTTCAAATGTTTCCTAGTGATTCTAGGGTCTTATTTTCTCAGTATTTATATATTTTGTAGCCTCCAAAGGCAAAATAGATTATTATCAATAAAAATACAAACCTTTTGTTAAATTCTTTCTCTAGTGGATTCCAATTTACCTCTTAGTAGATTTAGGGAAACCCCTAGTGGATTCAAGGTTTACTACCAAAAGTTAATAGTTTAGTTTCTATTCCATTAAGAGGGCATTATGTGTGCTTTCTTTTGAATTTCGCAACATCAAGAAATAAAATGCAATTAAATAGTCTTTGTAAGGTTGAATTTATTCAATCAAGTGTTCGTTTTATTCCATGCCAAATTTACTTGTATTTTAGCAATTAGATATCCTGTATTTAGGTGGGAATAATGTAAGGGTTGTATGTGAGAGTATGAAGAAACTCAAGTTGTGTGCATTCAAGAGGAGTCTCGCGACTAAGATCTCGCGATTGACTCACGACTAGTAAGTCGCCAAAATGGCACACGTGTGAAGCATGCAGGGAACTGAAGGGTCACGACAACTGGAGCAATACATGACAAAATGTATAGTCTGGCCAGGCAGTTAACTCGCAACTCAAACTTGCGACTCATTCCACTCGCGAGACTGAGTTGCTAGAATGCCCTGTTTGGATGAAAACTAACTTTTCATATTCCTTACATATACTACTATAAATACCCTTATACCCATGAAATGTAGAGAGCTTCTAGAGAGAATTTTGAGAGAGAAGCCCTAGAGAAAAAAAAGATTGACTCGTCCACAATCTTTATCATTTGATTCTCTAGATTCCTCTACTCTCATCCTCTCCATTGACATAACCTTGAGAGGTACACTTGACAAATCCTTATATCACCATACTTATATCAGTAAGAAGGTATTTTGGTACTTCGGAAGTAGTTCGGAGATGACTAATTTACTTGGTTGATGCAATGGGCTTATTGTGGGATCCGGGAAGCTAAAGAAGACAAGGTTAGGTGTAATCCTATTGGAGCAAGAAGCTTGGAGGGTTTAGGTGCATTGGGTAGATTAGGCTTGGAGGGTCTTTTGCTATTCATGTATCCCAACTTTATTCTTTAGTGGATCATTTGACTGCTTAGAGGGTAGCGAAGAGGTTTTTCGCGAAGTTCTTCGATTTCCTTTTCGATAACACGTGCCGGTGTTATCTTTGTGTCTGCATCTCTCTTTCCTTACTCTTTGCCTTTTAATTTCTGTTGTGTTTGTGATTAATTATAGTTTAGAGTGTTTTACCAATTTGGTTATAGCTTATATTCATCATTCCGCACATACATTGTTTGTGTATACGCTTGTGTTGGTATTGTTAAAATTGGGAGTCTAAACATTCATTAGTATTTTATACGCTAATTGAACTTTCAATTGGTATCAAAGCGGGTGCACTTGCTATGGTTTCATTACCTAAGTGCGATCCTAGACCCTTCTTGAGATGGATCGATCTCAATCGCTCAATGCTCCTCAATTTTGTTATGGGAGCAACTATGCATTTTGGAAAGTTCGTATAAGGGCATTTCTATGTTCCATTGATGATAGTGTTTGGGACGCTGTCGAGATAGGATGGACTAGGCTGGAGGCCACCAAATCCACATGGGATAAGGTAGCTCTTATGGTAGCTAACGCTAATAGAAAGGCTTTAAATGCTATTTTCTGTTGTGTTTCTCCTAATGAGTTTCACAAGATTTCTCATGTTACAATTGATAAGGAGGCGTGGCAAATCTTGGAGACAACCTATGAAGGCACCGAAAAGGTGAAGGACACCAAGTTGCAAATGCTTACCACACACTTCAAGGAGCTGAAGATGAGTGAAGACAAGTCATTCGACTCATTTTATGGGAAGCTAAATGAAGTGGTGACTGGGAAATTCAACATGGGAGAAAAGACGAAGGACTCCAAGATTGCGAGGAAGATCCTACGATCATTGCTGGAGAGTTTCCATGCAAAGGTCACTGCCATCGAAGAGAGCAAAAACCTTGATGAGATTAAAATTCAAAAACTCATCAGTTCTCTTCAAACCTATGAGCTATCTCTACCATCACAAAGGAAGAGCAAATCTCTTGCTCTAAAGACAATCAATGAGAGAGTGGAACCTCAAGACTCCTTGGTTGAGGATGAGGTTGAAAAGGAAGTGGCATACCTTGCTAAGAACTTCCGCAAGTTCTTGAAGTTCAAGAGAGATGGGAAGTCTTTTGAGAACAGTAAATTCTCAAATTTTAAGAAGGATAAGAAAGACTTCAAGAAGAAGGATTCAAAAGACTCCCTTCCATCTCAAATGGTCACGTGCTTTGAATGCAAAGGGCATGGGTAGGTAAAGAAAGAATGCCCCACTTATTTAAAGGCAAAGGGTAAAGTATTTGCCACTAACCTTAGTGACTCAGATAGTTCAAATTTAGATTCGGAAGAAAGTTGTGATGGAGAAATAAACTACTCCGCATTTATGGTCATTGCACCTGTGGACTCTTCAAAAGATTTGAATGCACTAGTGGAAGAGCTCGGTGAGCACACCAAAGTGGAGTCAATGGGAGTTGGGGAGGAATCCAATGATGAAGGTGAAGAATGTGTCTATGAAGGAACAAAGTGATTGCAAGAAACTTATAATTCTCTTCTTGAGAAAACTGGAGAGTATGCAAGAGTGGCTAAGGTAGCCATAAGAAAAATGAGGATAACAGAGCAAGATTACAAAAGTCTTCTAGTGCGATATATATAACGAGACCAAATGTGAAGTTGAGATGTTGAACGGAGAACTAACTGAAGCCTATTTCGAGATAAAGTTTCTTGAGCTTGAAGTGGTTCAAGCTAATGCTAAAGTGGAGTGAGTTGCCTCCAAAAAGCTTGACAAAGTGCTTGCACATCAAAAGCCCTTTTCTGACAAAAGCAGCTTAGGATACACCGGAGAGAGTAGTTCAAGCGCCAATGTGTCTAAGGAGATGAAGTTTGTTAAAGCAAAGGAACTAGTGGTAGCAACTCCAACTGTTGAGAAAGGGAAGATTGAGAAGAAGTCAAAGGTGATTGCTCAACCGGTTTTAACAAAGCCTCCAAAACCAGCAATGGCTAAACTTAAGACAAAAGGAAAATCTCTTCCGAAGTCACAAAGAGGACCACAAACTCAACATTTTTGCTATCATTGTGGAATCCGAGGACACACTAGACCCAATTGCCACAAGCTTCAAGCATTAAAGAATGTCATCTCTCAAAGGCCAAGAGGACAAAGAAATAGAAAAGGGAGCCTCAAGCAATCAAAAGGGCGAGAAGTTGAGTCTAATATTGATGATGTGATGAAGATGATAGACACTATCACCTCCTACTTGGAAAACTTCACACTAAGGTTTGAGAATCGTAACTCAAGTGCCTAATCATCTAAGGATATCTCCCCAAACGCACATGCCGTGTGGGTGAAGAAGGTTACACATGCATGAGCATTAGAACATGTCCATGCATCAATTCTTTCTATATGTTGTGACTTTGTTTGGTTGTTTTCCTAGTAATCATTCTAGCATGTTTTTGACAAATTTTTGTTTGTTTTTAAGAGCTTTGAATGTTTTCTTTTTGATCAATCTTTACTTTCTTGTGTGTCAAAAATCCAAAAACACATAAAAAGTAGAAAATCCAAAAAGTTTGATCGACATTATTTTGTCGCGCGCATATTTTGCCTTGTACCTTAGTACAAATGGCTTTGTGCATTTACGAGTGTAGCTTGTTCTCTATGCACTCATATCATTGGGGGAAAAATCTTAACATCTATGTGACTGTTGTAAATAGATTTTCAAACTTCTCATGAATGATTAGTCAATGGTTTTGTTGATCTTGAGACTTGCATAGACTTGTGTCTATATATCTTTCCACTCTTTTATTTTTTTGCTTAAAGAGCTCAACCAATGTTAAATCTCAAAATGAAAAGAGATAATGAGCTGCAAAAGCCATCGCACATACTAGTATTTGACTAGGAAAAAGGGAAAGCGACTTTTATGAAAATGTATGGTGCCCAAACGCCAAAGGCCTACTAATCAAATTGAAATATAAAAAATTTCAGGCATCTTTCTCAAAATTAGATGTATTTTTCCAAAATGATCAAACGTTATGAAATGTATGAAGCCAAATGAAAAGCTTCAAAATTATGCAATCAAGTTTTGTGGGAGGTTATATATGCATACTTCTATAATTGAGATTAGTCACTTCTCCTAGTGCTAATTGTGTATGTCTTGGTTGAATTGATCATTGAAACTTCACACTAAACTAAGGACCATCTCATCCTTAGTACCCACACACACCACACATGTCTATGTTCAATGAGTGTCTTATTCATTTATGTGATTGTACTTGATTAAATGTGTTGCACTTACTCAATCATATGTTGATCAAATACAAAAGGATTTTTGAGTATTTTAATTGATTTTGGAAAGTGTTTTTGTTTTGAAAAAAAAAAAAAACTACAAAAACATTCAAAAACTATGCAACTTTGTTTTGGCGACTCACTCTCACGGGTCACTCCAAATGCAAGCTTACTCAAAAGCTCTCGCAACTCTCTGGCGAGTTAATCCCCAAATCGCGAAAAAGACTTAGAAAAATTTCCAAATTTCTGGGTTTTTAGCATTTTCATGACTCAGTTTGGTGGTTGGTTCATAAGTGGAAGCTCTAATTGCCAGTTTACTTAGAATGCTTTGCGACTCCCTTTGCAATTTACTCGTAAGTGGACCTTCCAATTGCAAAAAACACTTAGGCAAATTTTTCAAAATTTGTGACATGGGATTTTGGCGAGTTGCTCACGACTCATTCCAATCGCGAAAAACGTGTGTTTTGCACAAATAGGGTTAAATTCAAGACAGTTTTCAAAAACTTTTCAGTTTTTTCTCACATCACATGCTATTTCGTTGTCTTGTCCACCTCTCCCTCTTCCAAAACCACCATTTTCACTCACAAAACCTTCATTTTCTTCATCAATCCTTCACCAATTTTCAAGAAAAGGTATGGGTTTTCTCTTATTCTCAAAGTATTTCATGTTTCTAGCCCTAGTTTTCTTGGATTTTGTGTTTTTGTTGAGATTTGAAAATATGATGTTGGAATATGGTTTATTGATGTTTTCTTGAGTTTGATGTATGGGTTTTGTTGGTTTTATTAGTATAATGCCTATTATACATGTTTTACATGTTTGTTTCTCATTTTTGTGCATTATACCATGTTTGTGTTGTGTTGTGCATATCATGTCCATGATAAAATGTCTTATGGATGTTTTCTTGTGTTTCTATGGATTCCATGGAATACAATGGTTGTAGGGATAATCATGTTTCTTTGATTTTGAAACATCATATGATTATGTGTTCTTACACTTTGCCCTAATTTGCACATGTTTTGCATTTGATGCACACACACACACACTCTTTGACATGTTTGAGTGTTTAATGTCATGATTCTATCATGTTTTGATGAGTTATGTCTTCACATGTCATTTTTTTTTTAATTACTCTATAAATTTATGTTTTTAGGGTTTTAATTCAAAATTTTGATTTAGGACTAACTGGGTGCTAATCAAGTTTGTTGCCATTTGTGTTCTCTCTTGCTCTTTGATATTACATGATACAGCTTGACAATGTCTCCATTCAAGAGATCAGCCATGCAAGGAAGTAGTAGCAAAGGAAAAGAATCGGTGATTGATCTTGAGAGCTCTACTCCTAAGTTAAAGAAGACTTAATCATCGACAGGTTTCTATGATGTCAGCAAGTTCAGATCATAAGCCGCATCTCAAGCTTATGTGAACTACTTCAGAGATGCTCCCTTGTTAGTGGAAAGGGTGGTTGAGCAGGGTTCTCTCCTTGATATGAACATTCTTAAATGGTTTGCTAACAAGGATTGGAACTTCCTCCTAACCAATTTAGATGGAACATAAGAACAATTGGTGAAAGAGTTCTATGCAAATAAAATTTCTAAAGGTGATGAGCTGAAATGTTGGGTTCGAGGTAAGGACTTCACAGTGACACCTTCTTATCATAGCATCATCTTAAATATCAACTGGCTAGTGTTTTGAAAACCACCAGTGTATGATGACTTGAATTCGGAGGAGGATTTACTTCGGGAAACTCTCGATGATAGCTTGGAATTCTCTCTAAATGGGAAATCAATTAGTGTTTCTTCACTACCTCCCGAATTGAGAGTGCTCACAACGATCATGTTCCACAACCTCTATCCTCTCTCAAGCATCGAATACATGAATCTTGGTAGAGCTTTGTTTCTTCACGATCTGATTAATGATGAAGAAATTGACATTTGCTCACATATCTTTCATATTTTGAGCAAAACTACTGAGAGAACTTCCTTAAGGAACTGCATTCCTTTTGGCTGCCTCATTTCAAAAATTTTAAAGCTCAAAGGCGTTCATCCATTAGCAGATGAGTCTCCCTACCCTAAGCCAAGTCGTATCAACATTTGTACTCTCAATGCAAGCATCAATCACAGCCAAAAAGGGAGTCAAGCAAGAGGGTCGTGCTCATCATGGTGGTTCAAGCTCTAGCTCTTATTCCTATGATGAGAAGTTAGACAACATTATGACATCCATCCAAGAGCTCAGCACCAAGATGTCCGAACTTGCAACTATCATGCACTCTCAACACATTCGATGTGAAACGAAGTTCACATCTCTCCAAATTCAATTGGACCAAATCCAAAGGAAGCTAGAGGAAGATGAGGACTAGCTATTCCATGACAAAAAGGGGGAGATGGTTCATGATAGGGGGAGGAAGATCTTGACCAAAAGAGAAAGATTGAAGTTAAAGTGCAAGAGAAAGAAAAAGCCTATGTTTAATACTTTGCTTTATATTATCTATGGTTTTTGTTCATAGTTCATGGTTATGTTTTAGCTATTGGTTATGTTTTAGCTATTTAAACTATGCTTTATTATGTACCTTTGCTTTTGTAGCCTAGTACTTTTAGTTAATGTTATGCATTTTCTTTAGTACTCCACACTTGTGCCCTTGTTGGATCTTGTATCCTTGATGCAACTACCTTTGTGTTTTTGTATCGGTTGTGTGTTGGACATGCAAATGATATTTTGCATTGAGCTTATTTGCTTGCATGTCCAGATGTTCATTCCTTGTGTGAATGATCATTGTGATCATTATTTATAGTGATTGTTCATGTTTGGTCAAGCCATGCTTTATTGCTATAGTCTTTATTACTTGATCGCATTGTGCTTATTCCATATGTATTTCAAGATTTCTGCTTACAATGATCATCTTGTGTTATTGCTTTCGAGGAAACTTGTTTGTTTGGTTCAAGAGCTTCACAGTTTCTAGAGTTAGGTGTGAGTGAGTTTTGGTAACTGTTTCCAACTCACATTTTAAGTCTAGAGTCTGTTTTAGGGTTTTGTCTAGGAATAGCCAAAGGGGGAGATTGTAAGGTAAAATTTATTCAATCAAGTGTTGGCTTTATTTTGTGCCAAATTTGATTGTATTTTAGCAATTAGATACCCTGTATTTAGGTGGGAATAATGTAAGGGTTGTGTGTGAGAGAGTGTGAAGAAACTCAAGTTGTGTGCAGTCAAGAGGAGTCTCATGACTGGATCTCGTGACTGACATGCGACTGGCAAGTCGCCAAAGTGGCACATGTGTGAAGCATGCAGGGAATTGAAGGGCCACGACAGTTGGAGCACTATAGGAAAAATGTACAGTCTGGCCAGGTAGTTAGCTCACAACACAAACTTGAGACTCGTTCCACTAGCAAGATTGAGTTGCCAGAATGCCCTGTTTGGATGAAAACTAACTTTTCATATTCCTCACATACACTACTATAAATACCCTTATACCTACAAAATGTAGAGAGCTTCCAAATAGAATTGTGAGAGAGAAACCCTAGAGAAAAACAAGATTGACTCATCCACAATCTTTATCATTTGATTCTCCAAATTCTTCTACTCTCACCCTTTCCATTGACATATCCTTGAGAGGTACATTTGCCAAATCCTTATCTCACCATACTCATATCAATGAGGAGGTATTTTTATGCTTGGGAAGTAGTTCAGAGATGACCAATTTACTTGGTTAATGCAATAGGCTTATTACAGGATCTAGGAAGCTAAAGAAGACAAGGTTAGGCGTAACCTTGTTAAAGTAAGAAGCTTGGAGGGTCTTCTACTATTCATGAATCCCAACTTTATTCTTTAGTGGATCATTTGATTGTTTGGAGGGCGGAGGAGAGGTTTTTCGCCAAGTTCTTTGGTTTCCTCTTCGATAACACATGCCAGTGTTATCTTTGTGTTTGCATCTCTCTTCCCTTACTCTTTACCTTTTAATTGCTGTTATGTTTGTGATTAATTATGGTTTAGAGTGTTTAACCAATTTAGTTATAGCTTATATTCATCATTCCACACACACATTGTTTGTGTATAAGCTTGTGTTGGTATTGTTAAAATTGGGGGTCTAAACATTCTTTAGTGTTTTATACACTAATTGAACTTTCAGTATTTTAAATGGAGCTAGATAATATGGTAGGACTTAAACCCTAAAGCCCAAATTTTTAATTGTGAGTCTCAAAATAAGCCAACCACCAAAATGTCATTACAAAAAACAATGATAATGCACAAGTTATTTGCATTTTTTTTCAACAGGGATTTTTTTAAGGTATATATTGTTATTTTGTTAGTAATTAAAATCAATTTTAATCTTTACTTAGTTTAGATTCACAAAAAAAATTTACAGCATTTTTCATAATTGTTAAGATAAATTGTGATATTAGTATACAATAAAAATGATATCAAATGTGAAAGAAGTATTAGAATTTTGTGTGTGTTGCTATTGTTTTTATTATTGTTTTGGAAGTGGGTCATCAGCCACATGTATTAGATAGGTGGGTGCTGGGTACCTTGCTGATATTTGGGTTTTTAGGGGGATTGATTTTCAATTGGGAGGTAAAGTGAGACCTGTGGAGGTGTGGTTCCAACTCCCAACAATGAACCGATTGTTGGGAAGTAGTGGCACCACCACAAGCTAATTAAATACAAAAATGGTCCATGTGACAAGGCACCTATCATTTTTTATTTTTTATTTTTTATTTTCTAAGCAACACTTTTCAGTTTTTAAATATTACACATATTTCCATACATTTTTTTTTTCATCCACACATATTTCTAAAAAATACAAACAACATTACTAGAAAACGTTACCAAACGGCCCTTAGTATCATCTGGACTACGGTATAGTACTATTGTAGGAAAGACCCATGCATGTTCTGTGGAAAATATGAAATGTTGAAAAGTCAAGTAAGGAGTTGTTATTGATAAATTTCATCGATGTGTAAACACGTCTGCAGTTGCCCTTCCTGCTCTTTGTTTATGTTTTGATCGATAAACTAAGAAATCAATGGGCATTCTCTTTTTTATTTTTCTGCTAACCTATTTACTCTTTTTGTTCTCCAAATTCTACTCTGCAACTAGGGGCGAAACTAGAAGGGGCACCCCTAACTCCTAAAAAGTCCATTATATATGCTTATGTAAAGTTGAGTTAGCTCCTGACATAGAATAGAAAACCACAGAAAACATTCTCCATGAACAAACTGTGCATGACATGAAATAAATATTAAAAAAACAAATTTTCTAATTGAGAAAGTTTAGAGGTACAACAAATCTCACAATATTTTCACAGTACTCTTATTTTTAGTTAAGATGAATCTTAGAATAATTTATTTTATTTTATTTTGACCAATAATGTACTAACATCTTAATTTATTGTAAAAATATTGTGAAAGTATGTGTTGTTACAAAAACAACTCCTCCCACTTTAAACAATTTGACACAAAATAAATGCCACAAAACTTGTTAAAGCTTGTTGGGTTAAGATGGCTTGACCCCAGTTAAGTAATTCAATTACCCAAGTTAATTAATTAGGCTCAATTGCATGCATATCATGAAGGCACCAACAAATCACCAAAAATACTAAGTGCAGTGGAAAATAAATTAAACACGGTGATTTGTTGACAAATGGGAAAAACCTTGTAAGGCAAAAAGCCCACCAGGTGATTTTAAGGTCACCACTTTTAAGAATTCACTAATCAACAATCAAGCGATTACAAGTATAAGGAATCTTACCAACTACCCTAACCTATCTCGAAATACCACCCTACCATTGAACATTTGCTTCAATACTCAATTGAACTTGATTTTGTAGTAGCCTTCTTACTTTGATGCATAAACCTTCAATTTGTGACTAACCCTTTGCACAGATCCTAGTACATGACTAACTTCAGTAAATTGAACAGATGTTGTTGGCTACAAAGTTCTTCACTTCATCAACAATGAAGATCAGGAAGCACTTAGTTACAAAACAGTATGGCGTACAAATGCAGTAGCTTATCACAGAGAAAATAAGTCTCTTGGTCTCTGTATCTATGTGTGACGGCTCTTAAAATAAGCCTTATATATGTCTAGGGTTGTGAGAAAAGAAACCCTAAACAATTATACAAGCCTGGGCCAAATTTTAGATTTGGAAATTTTGAAATCGTAAATCTCGATAGATGGAGCTACTATCGAGCTTCACATTAAGTCTTGATAGTAGGCATCTGTAGAGCTATCTATCGAGACTTAATGAACAGCTTTTCTTCACTTGTTTCTTAGACCAATCTTCATGACTTTAATACTTGACTTGAACAACATGTTTGATGAAGTACTAAACCCATCTTAGATCTACCCAATTACAAGTAAAATGTATTTTGTTAAAGGATTAGCTAATTACAATAAAATATGACCCTAACAATCTCCCCTTTTGGCAATCCATGACAAAACCACAAACATCAATTATGAGAGAAGTCTAACACAACTATCCCATAATTTACAAAAGTAAATAAGTTTAACCCTACTACGAACTCTTGAAAGAAATTTGCAAGAAGAGAGATCATGGCATGGCTGACTTGCAACTTGTCTTAACTGAAACACTTAAACAAGATTCATCAAGGCATCAAGTGTGAAACATAGACAAGTTGTATACAAGAAGAAACATATGTATAAAGAGAGATCATGGCATGGTAGACTTGCAACCTGTCTTAACTAAAACACTTAAACAAGATTCATCAAGGCATCAAGTGTGAAACATAGACAAGTTGTATACAAGAAAAAACTTGTGTATAAAGAGAGAAAAGAAACAACACATGTGAGACAAAGGTGAAGAAAACATACATCATCATATATCAAAGAATACAATGTATGTAAAAAGTGGTCACAAGACCATGGTACATGAAGTGAGAAAAGATACACCAAAACCTCACTACATCCCTCATAAACACTCTCCCCCTATCTAGTATATCCTATGCTAGCTCTCCCCCTAACAAAAAGACTACTCTCATATACAAAACTACTCTCCCTTTTGTCACAAGTGACAAAGGGTGCATTACTGAGAGATTGTCATCTCATCATCACTAGAAGAGCTAGAACCATTAATATCATCATCATCATCTCCACCAGAAAAGGACTCCTTAGTAGACTTGGGTGAAGGAAAGGACCCGAAACCACAAAGGTGAGACTAGCGGGGAGTGATGCGATCGATTCTAGTGTTCATTTGACACATCTCATTAGACAGATGGTCAAGACAACTACCAAAATTAGCACGCATGTGTTGAAGTTGCTCCATATGTCAGTGAGAGAGACATCTACCCTAGAGGAGGAAGAAGGGGTAGATAAGGAAGAGGGTTGAGAAGAAGGGGTTGTAGGGGCTGCATCTGTCGTCTCCACAAGTGGCCGCTTCGCAACAAGCTGCACTACACTCCTTCGAATAGACTCCTTGATAATGGCACCCATGACATGGAAGTGAGGAGGAGGAATGGTGGGGTGCATGTGTGTGAGGATGCGCATGATAGCTGAAGGAAGGATAAGCTTATCACATGTAGTAATGTCTTGATAACAATCTATAATAGATACTATCATGTGTGATGGAAAGTCTATAGAAAGACCTTACATGAGAGAAAGAAGGAAATAAGCACGAGGTAAGGTGATGGTGTTATAGTGTGACCGTGGTGTGAGAACAAAGGTCATCACCATATTAAGTATCTGTGGACCTTTAACAAACTCGGTTGTGGAGAAATTTAGGGTACCTTCCCACAACATGGCCTTCTCACAGAAAAGTAAGGCCAACTTATCTCTAGAGATGGAAGAGAGATGAAGATGACTAAGGTAATCAGAGCGATCCACCCTAGGGACACATAGTACCTCGGAAATGAGCTCCAGGATAACTATGATACGTGTACCAAGGAATACCATACTAAACCTAGGCTCAAAGGTATCGATGGCATGCATGTTGGAGTAAAACTCCTGTATGAGCACGTTGGGACACCTCGAGGGTTTCTCACATAGAGAAGCCTATCCCTAAGAGCTAAACGCACTGGGTAGAGGAATGTCTAGAAAGTTAGATAGAATGACCTGGCATTCCGAATGAATCACCCGGTTAGAAAAGTTTTCAAATAAGACATCTCATGCTTTCTCATCACAGAACTTAACAGAATTAGAAGGAGTAGAAGAAGAGGAGGAGGAACCATGATGAATCGGGTGTTTAGAAGGAATGGATTTCTTAGGTGCCATGACAAGGAGACTAAATAAGAGAGAGAGAGAGAGAGAGAGAGAGAGAGAGAGAGAGAGAGAGAGAGAGAGAGAGAATCACAGCATATGATAAGGCACAGGAAAGAAGAAAAACAACATGCAATGCATGATAATGCATGAACATGTTATGTGCTAAAGAAATTGCATCATGAGTAGAAACCCAATCCAACCTAATAGCACTCATAAGATACAATCAGTCACACAACCTAGAATGCATGAAACATTGTTATAATGAACATAGAATGCAATGCATGAACATGTGAGATCATTTTAACAAAACCCAACCCAAAAATTTTGACAGAAACACAAAAACCCCAAATGTTTTCCAGAAACTAAATCCTAGGTCACAAAATGCATGAAATGCACAAAGAAAGGGGAAAAAAAGAGATTTTAGAACACTTACCAAGAGATTGAGACTTGGATGGGGCCGAAATCTTGAATGGAAGAAGGATTTTGGTTAAAGGAAAGGGTGTAGGTTGAGAGAGAAGTGAGAGAGATTGAGATATTTGAAAAGGTGCAAAATCGAGACGAGCCTCAGATGTATATTTAAAAAACGTAACTCGATAGATCAAGAAGGTATCGAGCTTCTATCGAGAACAAAATCTCGATAGATCGAGAGGTTTCGATGGCAAAAAATCTCGATAGATCGAAGGAGGTATCAAGCATCTATTGAATAGACAGACACACCAAAGAATTTGGCTTGATGGATCAGGCTATCTATCAAGAGGTATCGAGAACAAACCCAGAAATCTTGATAGAAGAGGAATGTATCGAGAGGTATCGAGAAGCTATCGAGGAGGTGTCGTGTTGCTATCGAGAAGCCTAAAATGAGGTTTTCAAGGAGGAGAAGCAACATAAGATGAATGCAAACAAGATACACGCCAAAACAAGTAATCAAAGAGCATGTTAAGCATAAAAACACAACCTCAACTCTAGATGCAAAGCATTCCTAGATCAAAAACGCACTAAACTAGTCTAACCAATTTTATTGCAAAATATGTTTAGACAGTTTAGAAAGCACATACTACCACATGTATTCCTTGTGATGGCTAAATCACATTTTATCTATACAATAGTTTCAAGAGTAGCAAAGAGTATGCGCGTTGTGTGTGAAACTTTTGCAAGAGAGCATAAGTAAATCATTGTATGAAAAGTAATGATATAAGAGGATCAAATACATTTACACACAATCATAACTGTTTGATGGGGACCATCACCTTCGTGGTACATCATATAACTACCAAAACTCCTAGAAAAATGCTTGCAACCATAGTAAAAGCATTTTGATTCTTTTTTCTTTTCAAGTTCTTTGCATATTTTTCTTTTAAGCATGTCATGCATGGGCATATAAGAGAGAAAAGAAAATACCCACTTATGTAAGCCTGAACATTCTTATTTTACTGTGCAAGTGCTACACCTTACCGAGATATTTTATAATTGACGAGTTTTAGTGGTGAGGTAATTATTTATACCTTTCTCTTAGGATTTTCTAGTCATTCCCATCAAAAAGAGTGATTTAAGATATGAAAGATAAGAGATCAACAAAATCATACAATTCAAATAAAAGAACCATAAAGCTCACATTGCTTAGTTGTGCATGAAGATACTCATCTAAGCCAAAAGAGATACAAAGTTGAGAAACTTTGTTTCAAAGGCCATCCAAGGTACACAAGTACCAATATACACAAACACACACTTTTTTGTATTTTTTTTTCTTTTATTAAAAAAGAAAAAAAAAACAAAACTTAAAACAAAACAAAAACAAACAAACAAACAAACTATCAAAACTAGATTGACTTAAATCACAACATGAACCACACAAGAGATTAGAAAAGATAAGAAATCACTTAGAATCTCTTTCCTTCTAGATGGGAGACCTAGATGGGGATCCTTTCTTTTGCATGAACCTTTGTTCAGATGGATAAGGAGGAGAGTTGAACCCATTGAAGTTCGAGAGAACCATGACCGCCTTAAGAAGTTCTCCAAGAGGGGCTAAAGAAAGTTGGAGTTGATTTTGGTTCCCCAGAGATGACACACTATTGCTTTGTTAAGTGGCCAACCAGTTATAGCAATTTGGACGAGTGTGCCCAGATGCTCCATAATAGTGACAGAAGTGGGGCTTCTTTGGTAGAGACTTCTTGTTGGTGGAGTGATGATTATTCTGCTTAGTCTTTTTCTTACCAACCTTAGGGGGTGCTCCTAGAATGGATTTTCCCTTATCACTTTTATCCTCACTCACATTTTCAGTTTTAGGATTAGTTATCTTACAGTTATCATTATTAGCAGGTGAAACAAAAATAACTTTATTTAAAGCATTAGAAGAGGTACTACAAGAGGAGAGAGAATGACCATACCCAAGACCTATTTTGTCAGATACAGACTTCTAAAAGTTTAGCATTTCATCCAGTTTGGCACTTGAAGTCCTTTCCAGTTGTGCTCTCACCTAAAACAATTTAGCATCCAATTTCTTGGTCTTTTCAACAAGAAGGTTGTTCTTAAATCTCAGTGCTCCAATGGTCTAATTAGCTTCATCAACCTTGGTGGACAGTTCCTCACGTTCCAACTCCATTTCACTGAGCTTTCTCATAGCCAACCAGTAGAGCTTCTCATGCTTTTCAGAGACCTTGTACAACTTATTTTAGGCAGTGTGGAAGTCATCCTGATCATCCATCTTCTCAAACTTTGATTCTATCAGCTCTTCTTCCTCATCAATTAGGTCTACTACTTCCTTGGAAGACTCAATAGTAGTTGTGAAAGCACTCACTATCCCATCTTGATCACTTTCATCAGAATTTGCTTTTGGTTTCGTATCACTCAAGGTGGTAGCTAGAGCTTTGCTTTTGCCAATGGATTTGAGATATCTGGGACACTCTTGCTTCATGTATCCAAATCCTTGACACCCATAGCACTTTAATCCAATAGGAACACTATTTCCTTGACCAGCATCCTTGAATTCTCTCTTGCCTTTGTCTTAGGACTTGACTTAAGAGAATGCAGAATGTTTACAATCCTTATTACCTTCTTTGACATTCACATTTTTGATAAACTTCTTGAATTGTTTGGTGATATATGATTTTAACTTGGTATCCTCATCAAACGACTCATCATTATCATCATTCTTAGTCTTCAAGGCCATGTTCTTACCTTTGCCACCCTTGCCAACCCTCGCTAACCCTAGTTCATAGGTTTGCAAGTTTGCAAGTTCATGTATCCAAATCCTTGACACCTATAGCACTTTAATCCAATAGGAACACTATTTCCTTGACCAGCATCCTTGAATTCTCTCTTGCCTTTGTCTTAGGACTTGACTTAAGAGAATGCAGAATGTTTACAATCCTTATCACCTTCTTTGACATTCACATTTTTGATAAACTTCTTGAATTGTTTGGTGATATATGATTTTAACTTGGTATCCTCATCAGACGACTCATCATTATCATCATTCTTAGTCTTCAAGGCCATGTTCTTACCTTTGCCACCCTTGCCAACCCTCGCTAACCCTAGTTCATAGGTTTGCAAGTTTCCAATTAGCTTTGTCAAAGGAATAGAGTCAAGATCTTTTAATTCTTCGATGGCAGTGATTGATTTTGGCATGGAATCTCTCCGGAAGAGATCTGAGGATCTTCCTAACAATCTTGGGCTTCAGAATCTATTCTCTAAGATTGAAGGCTGAATTCACTATGTCCTTGAGCTTGGCATAGAATTCACCAAATCGTTCTCATCCATCCTTATTTCCTTAAAATTGGTAGTAAGTGTTTGGAGCTTGGAGTTTTTAACAGCTTTTGTGCCCTTGTAGGTATTTTGAAAAATAATCTAGGCTTCCTTGGCATTATCAGGGGAAAAGATCTTCTTGAATTCTTCATTGGCCACAGCACTGAACAGAGCATTTAGTGCTCTACTGTTAAAGTTTGCAGCTTTGATCTTGGTATCATCCCATGTTGCATGTGGCTCTTTAGGTTTCTTCCAACCTACTTCAATTGCAAGCCATACTTTCTTATCTAAAGACTGCAAAAAAGCTCTTATGCGTACTTTTCAGTATGCATAGTTAGTACCATCAAATAAAGGAGGATTAATCAGGGATTGCCCACGATCTATAACAGCAGGGGTCAATGGATCACACAGCAAAGATTAAAACCTAATCAGAGTGTGCCTGCTCTGATATCATTTGTTAGGTTAAGATGGCTTGACCCTGGTTAATTAATTCAATTACCCAAGTTGATTAATTAGGTTCAATTGCATGTAAATCGTGAAGGCACCAACAAATCACCAAAAATACTAAGTGCAATGGAAAATAAATTAAACACGGTGATTTTTTGACAAATGGGAAAATCTCGTAAGGAAAAAACTCCACTAGGTCATTTTAAGGTCACCACTCCCAAGAATCCACTAATAAAAATCAAATGGTTACAAGTATAAGGATTCTTACCAACTACCTTGGTCTATCTCGAAATACCAACCTACAGTTGAACCTTTACTCCAATACCCAATTGGACTTGATCTTGTAATAGCCTTCTTTCCTTTGATGCACAAACCTCCAATTTGTGACTAACCCTTTGCATGGATCTAGTACGTGACTAACTCCAATAGCTTGAATAGATGTTGTTGACTGCAAAGTTCTTCACTTCATCAACAATGAAGATCAGGAAACACTTGGTTACAAAACCCTATGACGTACAAACACAGTAACTTATAACAGAGAAAATAAGTTTCTTGGTCTTTGTATCTTGTGTGATGGCTCTTAAAATAAGCCTTATATATGTCTAGGGTTGTGAGAAAAAAAACCCTAAACAATTACACAAGCCTGGGCTGAATTTCAGATCTAGAAATTCTAAAATCATAAATCTCGATAGATTGAGCTATTGTCGAACTATCTATCGAGCTTCACATTAAGTCTCGATAGTAGGCATCTGTCGAGCTATCTATCGAGACTTAATGAACAGCTTTTCTTCACTTGTTTCTTAGACCAGTCTTCATGACTTTAATACTTGACTTAAACAACATGTTTCTTGAAGTACTAAACCTATCTTAGATATACCTAATTACAAGTAAAGTGCATTTTGTCAAATGATTAGTCAATTACAATAAAATATGACCCTAACAAAGCTATTTACACTTTTGACCAATAATAATAATAATAATAATAACAATAAAGCAATAAAATGTTCATTACTTTTTTCTCCTTCATCTCTTGCATTTTCATGGTTTCAAAATTTGAGTTTCTACCATAAATCCAAAATTTTGAATAATTAGATCTTTAAATTTTATGTATATAGATTAATCTCTTACTTTGATGATTGATCATCAGTAACTATGAATTAGATGTTTTGCAGTTGTTTATTTATTTCACAATTGTTTAATTTTATTAGGCTTTGTATGACAATTATTGTTTGTTTATAATTTTATTATTAATATCATTTAAAATTTGAGGTTTTTTTTAAAAAAAAATTTATTGTCTTTTGATCTCGTCCCCCTTAAACTAAAATCCTGACTTCGACATTGTTTGCAGCAGATTCCACTACTCTATCACAATATATTAGCGATGCTGATTACACAAGCTACCTTAGTTAGCAATGGTGGAAGCTTCAAACTAGGTTTCTTCACTCCTGGTAATTCCAACAATTGCTACTTGGGAATATGGTACAAGAATATTCCAAATAAAACCGTTGTTTGGGTTGCAAACCGACTCAACCCAATCAACGACATGACAGGGTCGTTGATGATAAACAACACAGGCTAACAGGTAGTCTTGTGCTTAACAAAAGTGCTGTTTGGTCCACAGGATTAGGAGCACATAAACAAGACAAGAATCTTGTGTTACATCTAAGTGACGAAGATTCAGGAATCTCTTTGTGAGAAAGCTTCGACTATCCATCTGATACATTTTTACCAAGAATGAAGTTGGGTTGGGACTTAGACTTCATTTGGAAGGAGGGAATGGAATGGAATGAAAGGAATATTTTTAGAATATTCTTTGCTCGCTTAGTTTGGGAGTTTTAGTGGAGGGAATGGAAGGTCTATTCCCATATTTTGAGTTTAAGTGGGAGAGAATGGAACAGTTAGAAGAAAACACTCATTCCTCCATTTTCCCTCAAAAGCTCAAATTTTTGTCCCCCCCATAATTGGGAGGAATGTGAGAGAAAAATACCCCTTGAATATCAGCCATTTTTTTCTCATTCAGTCGTAAAAAATATAGCAATCATTCTTGCACGTTATTGCCCGTTCTCTGCAAAGTGAAGTTGCTACTATTAGTCTTTCTTTTTCTTTGTATGCTACAAATTTTGGTTACTGCTCACAACAAGTACATCTTTCTTTTTCTTTTTCTTTATCTGCCAGTCATTTATAGTCTCAAAAGAGTGATAGCTATGGGTCTTTCAAGTCTTTAGGTGTGTCTTTCAAGTCTAATAAATGATAGCTGTGGGGTCCACAGATGAAACAATTTCATAAAAATCAACTGTTTTCTAGTCATTCATGACTTTCAAGTCTTATGAAAATTGTTTGCTAGTCATTCTTTTTTTCTTTTTTCTTTTTTGATGAATTGTTTGCTAGTCATTCATGAGAGTGATATATAGTGTTTTTTTATATTGTTTTGTCTGTAGTCTTTTATATTGGCGGAGTGGTTATTCTGCAATGAGCTTTGTTTGTTTTTTCTTTCTTTGTGTGTAGTATTTTCTTTCTTGCTTTATCTACTACTATGTTATCCATAGGACTGTGTTATACACATTATTTGATATACACTTTGTGCCACTTTGTCTGCTACCATTAAAATATTTGACATTTTATTTCTTTTGTGAAAGTTTCTTGTTCATATATTAAATTATATGGTAAAATATAAAAAATATATATATAATTTACAGTTTAAAAGAATGCAAAAGCATATTGTGAAGTGTCCAAATTTTATAATGAATAGAAACATGTGCCTATAATTTCTTTGACTAGGACTCTGACTAATAACATAACTATTTTTTTTTTTTTTACTTAGATGGATTTGAATGATGAGGTACTTAAGACCATAATTTTTTCAGAATATATACGAAAACTAGCCTTGGTTCATGCCGTTATTTGTGCTAAATTATTCATCAAAGGCAACAATTGAAAAAATGTGTTCCCCACATTCCTACACAATCAACCATAGAAAGACAATTAGTTTGTGATGAAATAATGCATCGATGTAGATCTAGTGAAAAATGTTATGATGTAATACGCATGGGTCCACAAGCTTTTAAAGTTTTGTCTGACATTTTGCAAAGAGATGGTGATCTTCAAGACACACAATGTGCCATAGTTGAAGAGCAAGTTGTCAAGTTTCTTCACACTCTTTTCACATTATGTAAAGACCCGTACAATGTCCTTGTTTTTTTGTTGTTCCGGTGAGACCATTAGTCGCCATTTTCATAATGTGTTAAGATCAATAATTATGTTAAAGGATCAATTCCTTTGACAACCTGATGGAACTCAAGTGCCAGTTGAAATACCACAGAGTAGTAGGTTCAATCCATGTTTTAAGGTAAATATATCATGTATATATTATATATTTGATAGTAGTTTAGTATAAGTATATTTTAAGGTAAATGTCTTTGAGAGATATTGTTAATTTCAGGATTGTATTAGGGCACTTGATAGAACACATATTTATGAAAGTGTCTAAGGAGGATGCACCAAGATATAAGGGTAGGAAGGGTTACCCAACACAGAATGTGTTGGCAGCATGCTCATTTGATTTGAAATTCATATATGTAGTACCGGGTTGGGAAGGAACTGCTTCAGATTCAAGAAAAATAAAGAGTGCTTTACATAGAAATGATAATTTGGAAATCCCACAAGGTAAATTGAATTCAAATACATATTAGGGTGTATTCTTTATAATTAAAAATTTTTATAGTATGTAATTAACAATTGTCATTGTTAATAGAAGTCATCTAATTGCACCTTATTGGGGAGTGCATTATCATTTAAAAGAGTACTCTGTTCGTCCCCCTAGAAATGCTAAAGAATTGTTTAATTTGTGACATGCATCATTGCACAATGCTATTGAAAGAGCATTCGGTGTACTTAAAAAGAGATTTCCTATCATAGCAAGTGCTACAGATCCTAGCTATTGTGATGACACAAAATGAAATCATTTTATCATGTTGCATACTTCATAATTATTTAATGGGTGTCGATCCTGATGAAAGTATTATTGTTGAGGTTGATGAAGAGGTTTTACATTCTCATTGTGAATGTGTAGCCCCTACTCCAAGAGAAGATGATGAGGATGCTAGGCAAGGAGATATTATAAGAGATTTTATAGCATTAGCCATATGGCAAAACTATGTCCAAATGTAATAGCTTTTGGGTTTATTGTTGTCATGTCATTTAAGACTATGTTATGTTTCAATTACTTTGACCTAAATGTTATCTTAATTTCTCTTTTTATTTTGATATTACTCTCTATCTTTTGATAATTAATATTAATATTTACACAATATTTTATATGATTTTTTTGTCCTATTAATTATAGCCTGGGTAAGATATCAAAGAAGAATGATGGAGATCCAAGCAAAGAAATACAATGGAGTGGTGTTATGGATGATGATTTAGTGGATGCTTTTTTACATCAAGTAATTATAGGTGGTAAAGTTAATGGAACTTTTACCTCCAAGGCATATGATTGCATAGTGAAAGAGTTGGTTGAAAAATTTCACATGGAGATTAACAAGGATAAGGTGAAAAATCAACAAAAGATACTAAAAATAATTTTCATGAATGCTATGACATATTTAAAATGGATTGAGTGGTTTTGGATGGAATGATTCATTAAACATGTGGACAGTTGAACTAGAAGTTTGGGAGCCACTCATAGCAATAATTACCATTTTTTGTGAGTTTAATTTTGTATTACATAATTAAATTTTTTGTATAAACATTTTTCTTGGTTTGTAACAATCTAAATCTGCAGCCAAGAAGTGGATGACAACACCTATGCCCAACTACTCTAAGATAGCACAACTTTGGGCTAAAGATAGAGCAAAAGGTGATCATGCTGAAACTGTAAAAGGAGAAACGTGCTAGGTATGTTGCATCAACCACTATTGATGAGATTGATAATTTGGTATCTCAAAATGAAGTTTCTTTGGAGAACTTTGAAGTGGAAGATGATCAGAGGTCACCAGAAATTAATGTTGTACGTTCTTGAGTGTCATCACAAGATGCAATGTCTTTTAAAAGCAAGAAAAGATGACTGGTAGAAGATGATGAACTTGGAAATGTAATTTCCCAGTCATTTGATAATGTATTAATGGCAAATGTTAGGACGACTGAGGTTATGACAAAGTGCTTTTCAAAGTCATATGGAGCAGAAGTTCACGCAGATTTGGGTGTATTGGACTTGGATCCAATATCAAAGACTAAATCCTACATATTTTTGATAGAAAATCCAACATATAAGGAGATGTTCTTTGGCTGCCCAGGTCATGAGCTCAAATGTGTCCTATTGACACTGATGTCTAGGCCTAAAATTTAAAAAGTGTGGAATTTCTTGGCCAACTTTAGTTTCGGAATGGATTATGTTATTTTGTTTGTTTTGGCAAGACTCATTACAGGAGTTTCTTTAAAAGATATTTGTTTGCAATTTTAGACAATATTTATTTTGTTGAAAATAAATATGTGATGCATGAATTTCTTTACAACATAGAAATATACATAACTTGATTTTTAACTATAATAAAATTTTCTTTTTCCATAAACTAGAATAATTTTTTATGTTCTTTAAAATGAGGGGTATAATAGTAATGTTATTATAAAATGGTTCCATTTCATTCCTTCTAATGTCACTTCCAAACAATGTTACTTACATTCCATTTCATTATTTTCTATTCCTTTATTTTATAACATCTATACAACATTTTTAAATTTCATTCCATTATGTTCCTTTCCCTATTAAATCCATTCCATTACTTTAATAATCATTTTATTCCATTTCATTTCATTCCCTTATAAACTCTCAAACGAACCCTTAAGGAAAGGTAACTGGAATCTTACAGAATGGAGAAGTCCAGAAGATCCATCTCCTGGAGAATTCACTTATGGGATTGAAAGGATGAAAGGAGTTTATACCCTGAGCCTGTTATTTGGCATGGAACCAAAAAGTTTACCCTGCAGGCCCTGGAACGACTTTTGGTTCAGTGGTTTACCGGGTTTAAATCCGGTTTATAATTCCTGCTTTGTTTCTAATGAGTACTAGTATGAAGTGTACAACAACTACACCCTCAAAAATACATATGAAATCTCAAGAATTTTCTTGAACCAAGTTACCTATAAGTTGAGAGCTACATATGGATGGAAGGTGCTCAATTTTGGTATCCATTACTACTTAGAGAGAACTGTGACAATTACGACCATTGTGGACCCAATGCAAATTGTGTCATTAGTTATAGTGCGCCGATCTGCCAATGTTTACAAGGATTCAAGCCCAAATCACCAGAAAGACGGAGCTTAATGGAGAGGTCTCAAGGTTGTGTAGTCAATAAACCATTGAGCTGCCAGAAAGATGGGTTTGATACATATTCGTACTTGAAATTGCCAGACACTACATATTCTTGGGTAAACGGAAGTATGAGCCTCAACGAATGCTGGGCCAAATGCTTGAACAACTATTCCTGCATGGCTTATACAAACTTAATTAGATATCAGTGGCAGTGGCCGTGTCATGTGGTTTGGTGATCTAATGGATTTTAGACAGCTGCAGTTGGTAGGCAAAATCTAAATGTCAGAATATCGGCTCCAGAAATAGGTATGCCATTAAATTTGTAATAGGAACAGCTTATTGAAGTTAATTATTTTTCCAATATACTTTGCATTCTGAATTGATTTTGGTTCTTTAGAAACTGTCATGCTTCTCTCGTTGTTTCATGTCCTTTAGCTATACCGATGTGCATGGGTCCAACTGAGAGGATTTTTCAACCCAACCCATTATGGAATTCAATCCAACCCAATTTATAACAAGAATTCAACCCAATCCAATCCAACACAAATGGATCAAGTTAAACTTGTGGGTTGGACAAATTTTTTTATTTTATATTATTATTATTATTATTATTATTAAATTGCGCATTAGAACAACACCACCAAAAATAAGAGAAAATTTATAATCAAATAATATTGAGCATAACACCAAACCAACACAAATTATATGAGGAGAACTTAGGGTTTGGATTTTATATAAACCCGGAATAGGAGTGAGAGTGGCAATAGAGAGAAAGAGTAACATGTGATAAGAAGGAGATTAAAATGAGGAGAATTTAAGTTGAGTTTTATTTAGGAAGAGAGGCAAAAGAGTATATAACAAAATTGTATAACATATTATTAAATATAGGTACATAGGTCGGGTCGGGTTAGGGGAATTTGTGAATCCAATGACCTGAATACAACCTAACCCATTGTAAAAGAAAATTTTACAACCCAACCCAACCCACCAACTCCTAAAAACTGACCCAATAACTCAACGGATTGAGTAGAATTGGCTCAGTTTTAACGGGTTGGCTGCACACTCCTATTTTGCTGTAGTTTAACTATAATTTTCTTTGTTGTGTCAAATTCAACAATGAAGCGGCAAGAGAACATGACCGTTGGATGAACAGAGTATGGATAAGTGTTGGTACCGTTGCTGCAGTTGCTGTAATGGTGGAGTTGTCCTATACATTTGCAGAAGCAAAACAAACATAATAGGTACTTTACTCTGACAAGTGACAACCGTTTGCAAACATATGTTTACATTTAGATTTAGTAAAACGATAATACTTGATTAGCACAAACTATTTTACACAATTTTACACACAACCTAAAATACAACTGACCATGACTCAATGGAATGGTAAACCCGCTCAAATCCTAAGGAAAAAAATATAGGTATGGACAAGGATTTTGTACCAGTGAACAAATACAGGTCAACCTATACCCAATTTGTTGAATACGGGTCTACTAGTGGATGTAACCAGCTTTTTGAGTTCTCTTTAATGTGGTTGCATATGAATCATTTTTGGTATTGAAGCTAAAACGATCTTCTATTTTGCCAGATAAAATGAGAGTTTTTTTTTTTTTTTGCTGGGTAATTGTTTATTACGGGGGATAGAACTCCCGCACTAACGGTTACAAGGAGAACCGGGTACCACTAGGCTACAAGGCCCGGTGATAGATAAAATGAGAGTTTTGATGCATATATGAAGATGTTTCGATAGATTTGAAGGTAGTATTTAATCCTTATAAAATAGTCAAGTTTTAAATTTCATTTCAAATTTTAAATTTTATTTCTTTATTTACCCGATTTTCTTGTATACTAAAATTTAATTAAAATTCGGTATTGTAAATGAAATTACTGAAGATATTACTTCCCAACCCAAGGTGTAATTCTCAAGTATGAATAATACTTCCACTGTTGGATCTACTACTAACATTGAATAGATTTAGGTACAATTCATATTAATTATTTGCATAATTTTCTTTACCTAACATGTATGTAATTTTAATTTGGTCAATGCCATCTAGCTTCTTCGTTTTTTTGGTGAAAAAAATATGGGTCTTATTGAGTTGACTCAACCCTCAAAAGAATAGGTGAGAATCAGTGAGTTTGCAATCGATTTAGGACATTATGTTTCTTGCACAAACCCAATCCATATGAATTTAGTTGGGTCAAACCCGAACCTGATCAACTTGACCCATTTTGCAAGGCCTTTTGTTTTTAAACGAAATCTCTTTGTCAATAAGTAGAATAAAATCAATAAATGTATTCCCATTTGATAATACAATATCTGGAGCACTTCAACTCGACCTATGTTTGTACTTTGTACCAAAAAAAAATTATTCTGAGTCAATCCCAAGACCAAAAAGGGAGGAGGGTTCCATAGGTTGATTTCTAATGTAAAATTTAGTTATATTATTATGAATGCATCCGTTATATATGCATATTGGGATGTCCCTTACTAATGACATGCAGCTTCAAACCTTGAATTTACTGATAAGTGGGAATGTTTAGCCAGGGCATTCCCTGCTAGTGACTTGAGGTGAAAAATGGGCGATACTTTCCTCTACTTTGATGGACAAATGTTTGTAAAGAAGTTAGTCCATGAAATTGGAAACGGTCCCAATTTTTAGCTTATATAAGTAGGAAACACACAGGAACATTTTCGCCGTTTGGACTGGTTCAGGAAAAGTCCGTGGTCTTTCTTCAAATGTGGAAATTATTAGCCTATGGGCCAATGTTGAGGAAGGTTTAGTCACTGAAGGCATAGAAGTCACTAGCCGTGTTGATATTCGACTGGGATCTTTGTCCAAATTAAAGCTCCCTATATCTTTCTTCAACTTATAACATGGATTCAAAGATGTTTAGAACTAAAAAATTATAGATCAATGAGCCCTTTTCTTTTACCTTTGGTTGATCAACGTCCCCACTCGTACTTGAAAATATTTTCATATCTAGCTTAGATATTCATGGAGTACTAGTGATTACAAGATTGATCTAAGTTTTGGGTGAACTGGCTATCTACCTGCACACTTGAAATGGATTAAATAACTTACGTGATACCAGCAATGTTAGTCTAAATTTATCTGATACTTAAGTTGTAATTTCTGTGTTTTGGTGTGTATTGGAGTTAAAGTGGATGCTCACTCATGCCTGGTGGAGGAAGAGTGTTCATATAGCTTTCATAATCCCCAAATATCTTAATCCCTGCAATTTTCCAAATTCATGTGCGTTATGGAGTTCATTGGAGGTACTTCTCGTATGTGCAAATCTGCCTATTTTGTCAGTCTCCAGTTTGCTTACATGTATATGTATGTGCAAGTTAGATTTTTAGAGGCTATAAAAGTGTATATCTTTAAATCCCAAACTTAGTAATTTGAATATCTATCTATTGTGGGTTCTAATTAGCTTAACCGATAAAGTCTCTGTTAGTTAAATAAGATAAAAATCTCTCAAAAAAAAAAAAAAAAACAATCTATTAGAGTTAAAAATTGGATTTAAGGGAGTTATGTGATTCAGTTTAACAACGTATGTTCATAGGAAAAAACCAATTGTAAAACATACTTTTTTTCGCTTCTTAAGTATAAAATCAAATCAATAACTGCATCAGTTGGCAAATAAATCACAAAAAAGATATCCACTTTTTTAAAATCTAACAATAAACAAAGAGTTCAGTCAATTAAGATATATAAAAATTACTTTCTTTGAAGAACGCCGCAGAGGCCGCCGCTAGGCAACAGATATATGTTCAGCCCCCACGTTACCAGTTCTACCTTTGTGTTGGCTCATATTTATAGTCTCACATCCACATATGCGGCTAACCTAAAGCCTTATTATTAAAAGCCCAACGTGGCCCAAAAGTAAGAACTCCAGGGTACATGTTCTGGTGAAGAAATAAGGAGGCCCACATCAAACATGCAATCAAGCCCATCTGTAGATCTCATACGAAAGCAAACTTTTAAATTTTTCTCTCTTTTACTTTTCATTTGCTCTCCCATGCCTCCCAGGTTCCTTCCTGTTTCTTTTATTTTTCACTTCCTTTTCTTTGCTTTGTTTTTCTTTTCTTTACTTCATGCCTTCCAGGTCTTTCATTGGCTTGGCAATTGGACTAGCCCCACTTTGCATATAAAGCTTTTATTACCTACAAACAAAAATAATGTATAATTAGTTACGAAATAACATAAAAATAAGGTTAAATATGCAAAATATAAGAGTAATTTATTGTATAAATTTTATGCACTTCAATTATGCTATTTCTCTCTCTGATTTTTTGTTCTTTCTTGTAACTCTATTTTAGGTTGATGAATTTTTATATTTTTTAATATCTCTAATTTTGGTTGATATGTTTGGTGTTGTGTTTTTTGAGTTCCCCATCACAAGTCCTCTCTATCTCTCTTATAACATTGGTTTGCGTGGTTCAGTGACTCATTTAAATAATACCCATAATTTTTACACATGTAATGCATTTATATAAATGACTAATGCATCATTTTTGTTCCCTTTAATTACTTTTAAACCATACGTAACTCATTAAATCAAGGTTTACTCAATGTATTTCATAAAAATAGATAAGGTTATAAATCACTAATGCACTCTTTTTTATTCTAATTACTCTTGTACCATAATAGCCCATTGAACCAAACAATATTTCAGAAATATCCTTGAAATATATAAGTAAATATTTTTAATAAAAATATTTTATACTATTATTATTATTTATTCCAAAAATTAAAGATATGAACATTTTTATTTTCTTTAAATGAAACGATAAATGTGGATTTCATGGTTATGAATAAAAAATAATTTAGTTTTTATTGAAGCTATATTTTCATTAAATGGCTTGTATATTTTTAGACATGTTAAGACTTGCTATATGTATTACAAACATATTTTATGTGAGAGTGTGTGTGTCAGAGTATTATTTGAATTTCATTTTTTTAATATATATATATATATATATATATATATAACTTGGCTTCCCTTGAAAATAGTTTTTGGCTCCACCACCATGTGGGAGCTTCAAGTTAAATGCTAGGAATATGCCATTGCGGGATGGAGCAAACTTGGGTATCGAGGCATCAACCACTTACAACACGTGCTCAGATCTTCCCTTGACGAACCCTTACAAAGAGCTGTTTGGGAACTCGACTAGAGAGAAAAGCAGAAGAAGAAGAAGAAGAAGAAGCAATGAATAAAAAATTATTATTATTCGATATGTTAATGATCATTACCTTAATAAGTGTATTGAGGTACTATTCACTACTTAAATTTTTGGATAAGTTGTCGAGGTTGATGGAGGGTGGGGCAATTATCATTACCATAACTCTTGAAGTGGAAAAGCCTTTTCTTTTTCCTTTCCTTTTTTTTTTTTTTTCCTTTTTTCTTTTTTTTTTTTTTTTTTTTTTTTTTTTTTTTTTTAATTTTATTGGATGCCAAGTGAGGAAGGTTACAAAGACTAATTAGGCCAGGAAACCAAAAAAGAGACAAAAAATGAATTATATTCTAAATCACCCGCATGCTCCATGAGCTCTTCCCGCGTTTCAAGGTCTAGATTATATATACGCATGCGCGCGACATGTTAACAAATAGGATCTTACATTCCGTTAAAAAAATTAAACTTTGACGCGTAGTGTTGTGAGGTGACTAAAGGAAAACAAATGCTAGAGGTTTGACTACTGATTTATGATTCTATTTTCTTTAAATGGATCCATTATTTCTTGTTCTTAGAAAGTAGTTTTGTTAAAAAAATTAAAGTGAATATCTTGGGGCTTTCTTACCGGAGGCCATTTCAATTTGATTAAGGAAATGATATATTTCGTTACCGGTTAATATGGGTGTATCATTTCAGATTACCGCTATTTAAAAAAAAATATATAATTAAATGTAATTATAGTTATTTTTATTGACATATAAAATAAATAATTTAAATATTATATAATTATATACTATATTTCTATAGAAAATAAACATTTTAAAGCTAATCTATTATTTTAGTAATTATTGAATTAGTTAATATAATTTTGTTTTTATTATATTCCATACTATACGATTTTTTTTTTTGCTAGGCATACTACATACTATACATACTAAATTACTAATATATTAGCCCAAGCCATCTTTAAAAAAATAAAAAGCCCAAGCTCAACATAATTAATATGTTTTGTAGTTTTTAGTTAGCTCAACTAGTAAAATCTCTAATGGTTGTATAAGAGATCTGGGGTTCAATCTCCGCCTATACCAAAAACTGATTGATGTATTATTCTAATGTTAAAGAGCTATCATCAGGAACGGACGTCATAATGAAACACTCTTAAAAAATATATATATATATTTTTCTCTCTTCTTGGTTCTTTCTCCCCACTTTTTTTTTTTTAATTTAATTTAATTTTCTTTTCTTTGTTATTCTCCACACGTTACAGCTTGGATTCCAATTTTCCATGTTCTTATTAACCACTGAATTCACACAGTTTTTGATACAGTCTTATCTCTTTCTCACACTTTATTTACTCATTTCCTACTTTCAAATTTCTTGTCTTTTCGAATACCTTCTTCGCTCCATTATAGAGCTCTCTCTATCTCTTTTATTGTTCTGTTCCGACTATACTCTTTTTCCCATCTCTCTCTCTCCCACTCTCTTAGTTTCAGCTCCATTTATAACATCAATGACTTGCAACCTCAATGAATCATCGGTGCCGCCGCTCACCATCAGTTAGAAATTGTGAGGAGGAGAGAGAAAAAAAGTGTTTCTATGTGTAAGCTTCTTATCGATTCAATATCCATTTACCGGCCGAAAACTGTTATTTGCTCTTATACGGCTGATACAGCTCTGGTATGATCAGCATATAAACCGGTACAAAATACCAGTATTTCTGTACCAGTCTAAGCTCCAGTACAATAAATTCCAGCCGTACCGACCAGTATGGCACAGTATTGACTTCATTACTCAAAATACAATTAAATTATATACAAATAAAATAATGAAGAACTAACACATTCATAATTACCTAAAGAGAGTATTTATATTCGCGAACTAAAAACCCTTATAGGAACCCTAAAAGGCAAAATCTACTTATTTCAAATTTTCATAGGCCTACAATATTTTCTAATATTTGTAATTTGTCTACTATAAAGAGTAGTTAATAGTATTTGTTCACAATATTTTCACAATGCTTTTATAACAAATTATAAGTACTAAGTTTTTATTAGTTCTAATTTGAACTAACCACTTAAAATTACTTTTTTGTCCACCAATAAACAACTTGTCGTTTAAAATTTGTTGTGAAAATATTGTAATTTGTCTACTATAAAGAGTGATTTTATAATATTTATAATTTGTCTACTATTTTTTTTAGAGAGTTTCAACTTATAGTATCTACTTCTAATGATAGTTCTTTATCATCAGACCAAGACATCAATCGTTTTTTGGTATAGACGGAAATTGAACTCCAGATCTCTTATTCAACCGTCAAAGTGGTTAATGTTATTTCATCGTATTGGTTTGGGATTACATTATGTTAATTGTTAAGTTGAGATGCCCCCACTCCAAATAATGGATTAATTTAAAGAAAATAGAAACATTAACCAATACTCAGGCTTTTCTCAGTAGTTTAGTTTCTCTTATATGTCGAACCACGACAATAATTCAAAATTTTATTCCTCATAATCTTATATTTAATCAATATTCTCCCTCTGCTCTTTTAATTGATTCTTCTTTTACTCTTTAAATAGTCCTATATAATAACTCTTTAAATAGTCCTAAATGTATTATAAAAAATAATATTGTATTTTTAAGGTTGTTGCCGCTATAAAATAATAAAAGAACCTTTTTTTTTTTTTTTTTGGAGAAAATAAAAGAAGAACCTTAATTAACAATTTCAGAGTAGTATGGAGCAGTAGCACATTTATGTTAAATTATCAAAGAAATAAAATTAATTAGAGAAGGAATAATTGTGTGTTGTACTATGATTTAACACATTATATTATATTATCAACAGGGCTGGCTCTGGACATTTTGGAACCTTAGGTGAGAACTAAAATGAGGTATTTTTTTTAATATTTATGTATTAATTAAATTAATATTTATTTAATATTTTTATATTATAATATATTTAATTTAAAATCTATTTTTCTTACCTTTTGAGATGCAAATTGACTAATTAAATTTTTTATATTCAAGTTCTTCTAACATCTCATTTACAATTAATAGTATAGCTAATCCACTTAATCCACTTAATCTTTCTTGGGACATTGTCGATCTTAGATATAATTTTATTTTTTTTAATTTTAAAAAACTTCTTTCTGCAGAAGCAACTGTAACAGGTGTTGTTAGTAAAATTCTATAAGCAATGCATATGTTTGGAAATGAATCTAACCTTTTTTATAGAATTTAGTATGTCAATTGGAGTATATTCTTTTATTTGTAAAATTTCATTTAAAAATTTTAACTCTGAAAATAAATCTATACCATCAATATCATAATAAACATCATGTTTGAGAAAAGATTCAAGTTTAAGACAGTATTTTTGTAAACTATCATCATCTAGCTAAGAGAGAGAGGCGGAGAGCAAGGGTGAGAGAAGAGGCAAAGAGCAAGAGTGAGAGAGAGAAAAGGTATGAGTACCAATGTTCATAAGAATGTTCAAGATTTTTTGTTCTTTGCTCACAATGATGTATTAGAATTTTTGAAATTTCATCTGGAACTAAATTTTTTATTTTTTATTTTCCTACTATCCCTTCTTTTCAAAATTTTGGAGCCCCCTTCCACTTGGGGGCCGTAGACAATGGTCTAATTCACCTAGTGGAAGGGCTCGACCCGGTTCTCAAAAAAGTAAAATTATGTATAGAAAGAAACATATTATATCAATTGTTGGTTACGAAAAAGTGAAAAACTCTCTTTTTATATTATTGGATTTCAAATTGAAGAAATATTAGTTGATTATGTAATGATGATCCTAACAATTTAGTTTCAGTCAAAGTGGTTTCTTTTTTTTTCTTTTTTCTGAAAAAAAGAAAAAAAAAGAAACCACTTTGGCATCCCAACAATGTATTTTCAATATCCTAACAAGAAATCAAATATTATTACTTCATCCTTAATTTATTCTTTTTCCCTGAAGTAATATATGCGTTAAAATATTTTGTACTTTTATTGTTTCTTTTTTTCCATATTGTTCTTGGTTTTGAAATCATGGTTCCGCTTGCTTGACACAACATTTTAAGATAAAATTAGTCTTCTTTCACTTCAACATTTTGTCAATTTCTACTACAAAAGAGAAAATTGGTTGAATTTTGATGATGTGTTGAAATCGTCAGTGAGTTGTAGGCTGTGAATCACCCCAATAAATACCTGCAAAACAAGAACAAAAAGACCAAACAGAAGGCATTGGTGTGGTACTAGTCAAAAATCTTCCAAAGGTCAAATTAGTGAATGAGAAATCTCTAAGAACTCTATAGTGAGAAAGTTAAGGATTTCTTGCGTACCTAGGAAAAGATGAGCTCTGGGGCTTATATAGTGGTGAGTAATGAACCGAGATCCCTTGAGAGTAGGAATTTTTCCTTGTAGGGAAGATCTGGTATTAGGGTTTTCAAGATTTTAAGGTGTCTTTCCATACGAGGGAGATATGGGTGAGTAGTAGGGTTTTTGTGTGTGATACACAAGATGTTTCCATATATAAGTATTTGTGAGGACCAAGCAAGGCCATATAGGACTCGTCAGCTTTTCCACTTCGTCAGCCCATGGTCATTCGTCGCTCAAGGATCTCCTGTTGGCTTGTGTGGGAGACGCGTTTGTTGGTTTTTATGGTGGAGTTGTCCTTTGAAATCTCCGTAAGTTCTTAAGGGTGCGTCACCCCCATTGTCATCGTCCTAAAGCCTTTGCCAGTTTTTATGATGCCGACCGCCCTGTAGGTGTCATCGGCTCTCTTAGTCTTTTGTCTATAAGTCAATTTCTTTGTCAAAAATACCCCTATCAGTTGCCCCTTACTCCGTGGTTCTATTGGCTATAGCTAACAGTCCTCGGAGTAATGAGGGTTTTTATGATCATTAATTAGAGTCTTATTGAAAAGAAAGTCATTAAATGGCGTAGGTATCCCTAGGTTTAAATGTTAGGTGACACGTGGCACTTGTTGGTTGGCCTCGTTTCCAATCAGAAGCGTCACTTTGTATATCGCGCCCCTTCATTCTATAAATAGTTCCTCCTCCTCTTGGTATTTTCTTTACTTTGCTTTTTTTAATCTCTTAAGAGCTTCCAGACCAAAGCTTTTATGTCGCACTATTGCTTATGAACAATCTGTCGTTGTGTCACTTCGTCATCTTCGAGGAATCCGTCGCTTCTAGCCACTATCCACTCTTGTAAGTTTCTTTCCTTCATCTTCTTTTAATTTATTTTCCTAGTTGGTCATTATTTGTTTAGAGACCCGTCGAATAGGTTCTTAGAATACCTCCATCACTTGTAGTTGAATAGATGTCAGGTGATAGAGAAACGATGAGTGAACATTTGTCGTCAGTCCGTGAGGTTGCGGGCTATGTCGAGGTTTATCCGTTAGGGTGCTAGCTCGAGGATGATGTAACCTAGTCCCCAAAAAGGGAACCATCTACTCACTCCACTACTAAGGAGGAAGAGGAGGAGTATGAAGAGGATGAGGAAGGAGAGGAAGAGGGCGACAAAGATAAGGAAGAAGAGGTGGAGGGAGAAGGGGAAGAGGAGGAAGATGATGAGGGAGGTGACGAGGAAGACCTAGATAAGGCAGTAGGCCAAGTAAACAGTAGTGGCCCTAGGCCCTTCATCCTTCCTCTGATATGGATGGTGAACGATTTTCACCCGATCATGTCCCCGTAGGTCTTTAACAAACTTTGCGACCATTTCCAAATCCCTGAGAACATTCCCATTTGTCTGCCAAGGAAGTTTGAGAGGTGTTACTCGGGAAAAATAGCGGACATCAATATGTATGATGCCATGTTCGCTGCAAAGCTAAGATTGTCGTTGACGGAGCTACATTGTCAGCTTGCCAATTATGTAGGACAGTCTGTCAGCCAAATCGCCCATAATGCATGGAGGATATTTCTTGGGGTTGAAGTTATATGGGGTCAACTAAGTGGTGGTAACCATCACCTTACCCTCGACGAGTTTTTTTACTAATACAAGCTTCAACAGATTTCCTCATCGAAGGGCATCTACAACTTCCTAGCAAGGAAGACTTTGCTTAGGCTAGTGTCAGACATGCCTGACTCTAATAGAAACTGGAAGAACAAATTCTTTTTTTGTTTAAGGGACGAATTGGGTGTGTAGACCCGAGAAGTGGGATAGTATGCCCAACAGTTTTGACAATGCCTGGGGCATTGTGAGGGAGTTAGGTGTATCGTCTGTATTTTATTTTTCATCACCTAGTCAATTTTAGTTATGAATCTAACACTTTTTTTTTTTTTTTTTGTTTCTAGCTTAGATCCGTCCGCAAATTAACGATGAATAGAAGGGCTTTATTAGACGTGTTTTGGAAATCCTCATTGAGCAGAGAAAGTGGAAGGACTTGGTCACCCTTGACACTCTCCACGGATCCTATGGTGGTCCAGAGTCGACACTTGTAGCCTGACAGTTACACACCTTTTCTTATCATCGTAAGTTTTCATACTCGTCCACCTTTTAATCCATCCATCACCTTTCTAACTCTCTCCATCACCTTTTTTTCAGATATGGACATAGACAAGCAGAGGGTGATGGTGAGGAAGTCTGCTACTACACACAAGCAACAGGGGGAGGTGTCAGGGTCATCCCCCAAGGTGATCCCCAAACAGAAAGAACAACGCCAAGGACGACCATCCATCCAAGAAAGGGATAGGCCCATCAGTTGGGGATCAGCAACGGAAGTCTCCTTCGCCCCCTTGTCATGGGGCAGGAAAGGGCTTGATAATGGGGAAGGGCCTTGTTGTCCTTGACCTCGTCCAGAGGCTGGTCACCCACAAAGACTACGCCATTGAGATGGCCAATTCGATCATCAAGGAGACAGACTTGGACCCCATCACTTTTAGTACATAATTCTTGTGTACTTATTCTAACTGTGTTTTTTTTCTTCAGGCATTGGTACAGATGAGGGCCTTTCAGGACAGATGTGTAGCCAACAAAGGGTTGATCCCACGATTCCATAAATGTCAAGAAATAGAGAACAAGGAGAGGGATCAATACAAGGAGGCCATCCATACTCATAACATGGAGCTGATGGCCAAGCTTGCCCTTCTTAAGTAGGAGACTCGTCATCGTGAGGAGGTAGAGAAGACAAATGCCAACCTGATGACAGAGTTGGCCACTTTTTACGAGCAAATGGACAAAGCCAAAGCTGATGCTATGGAGACGTTTTGAATCTCGCAGCCTTTCTTTGATGAGTGCGGCATCTTTTATGGCGAAGGGTTTTGACGACTACTTGAAATAGGTTGCAGTCGTCTACCTGAATCTGGACTTGTCCTAGATCGCCATAGACGACACCATCCTGCCGACTTCTGGGGGAAACGATGCCGTCAACGATGAGACCGATGACTCTGTCCATATTTTTGAGGAGGAAGTGAAGGACCCTGATGATGAGGTCATCGTCCAACCTGCTCCTGAAGGCCCGGCGGCTCCCGTGGTCCCGTTTATTGCGGATGGCCCAACAACTGCTAATGATCTTGTCTCCAATGCTCCCCCATCCTAATTTTTACCCTTCTTTTTTCGAGTTGTATTTAATTCTTCTTTTTTGTAAGATAGTGGTAAATGCCCCTTCCTTTGGGCTTTATGTAAAAACATTTACCCCATTGGGTTTATATCTACTGCTTTTTATCCTTTGCTTATACTTATCGATTTATTTTTACTGCAATAGTGGATATGCCCTCGTCGTGTTTGTGCCTTTGCTAGCCGTTGATATTTTATTTCATCCATTAATAATATTTGCGTGTTTTACTTAGTGGCTCTCTTGGGACTAGGTACCAGTCAGTACCCTTAGTCCTCTGTCCAACCCATAGATAGGATTTTAGTAAAGTTTTTGAGACTAGGTACCCATCGATATCCTTGGTTGTCCATCCACCCCGTAGGTAGGACTTAGTACAGTTTTTGGGACCTGGCGCCTGTCGGTATTCTTGGTCATTTGTCCATCCCGTAGGTAGGACTTAGTATGATTTTCATGACCAGGTACCCGTTGGTATCCTTGGTCATTCGTCCACCCTGTAGGTAGGACTTAATATAATTTTCGCGATCAGGTACCTGTCGATATCCTTGGTCTTCCATCCACCCCGTAGGTAGGACTTAATATAATTTTTGTGACTAGATACCTGTTTGTATTCTTGGTCCTCCATCCATCCCGTAAGTAGGACTTAGTAGAATTTATGTGACCAAGTACCCGTCGATATCCTTGGTCGTCCATCCACACCATACGTAGGACTTAGTATAATTTTTGGTCAATTCACTGAATTGTATATAGTAGGACACTGTATCTGATAATTCATTCAAGTCTTATTAATAATAGAAAAGCTTTAAAAAAAATTAATAATAATAATAATAATAATAATAATAAAAAATAAAAAATAAATAAAAACTTAACATCCTTAAAACTTCGACATCTTTCAATATCTAACTTTGACATAAATAATAAAAGAAAGCGATAAGATAGGCTACACTCGTCTACTACTGGGAGTATTTTCTTAAGTGCTCAGTGTTCTATGGGTGATGGAGCCTTTGTCCGTCGAGGGTTTCTAGGTAGTAGGTCCGTTTTCTATGGTAGTCGATGATCCTGTTGGGTCCTTCCCAATTTGGGCCCAACTTGCCCTATGCGAGGTCTCTGGAGGCCATCGTCACTTTCCTAAGAACCAAGTCTCCGACCTAAAAATGACGAGGCTAGACTTTGGTGTTGTAGTATTTCACCATCAGGTCCTAATAACAAGAAATCTGTTGTTCTGCGGTCACTCTGACTTCGTCAAGAAGGTCTAACTATAGGCGCATCCCCTGTTTATTCCTTTCTTCATTATGGTGGGATACTCGATAGCTGGTCAGTCCAACTTCTGCTGCTATAACAGCTTCACCTCCAAATGCAAGGCAAAAAGGTGTCTTCCCTGTAGGTGTGCGAGCCATTGTCTGATATGCCTACAGGACACCGAGTAGTTCATTCGGCCATATACTCTTTGCCCCATCGAGCCGAGTCTTGATCATCTTGAGCAAGGATTGGTTTGTAACCTCAACTTTTCCATTGGCCTGAGGGTGGGCGGAAGAGGAGTAGTGGTTCTTGATCCCTAACTGTTGGCAAAAATCTCTGAATGCGTCATTGTCGAATTGCTTTTCATTGTCAGAGACAAAGACCTTGGGGATTCTGAAGCAGCAAACGATACTTTTTCAAACAAAACTTCGGACATTTTTCTCTGTGATGGTGTCCAATGGTTTTGCCTCAGCCCATTTGGTGAAGTAGTTGATTCCTACGACAAGGAACTTGAGCTGCCGTATTGCCAGGTGGCTAATTTCCCTGGTGGCTAATTTCCCTTGCACTCTTTACAAGCATGTCGTCTACGTACACTTCAACGTTTCGCCTAATCTGCAGGGCGAACATCTTGTTCACAAGCCTTTGGTATGACGCCCCTGCGTTCTTTAGTCCGAATGGCATGACTTTGTAGCAAAAGAGTCCTTGGCTCGTGACAAATGAGGTCTTCTCTTGGTCCACTTAATCCAATCTGATCTGATTGTACCCGAAGAAGGCATCCATGAAACTTAAAAAGCTAGTGGCCGGTCATAGAGTCTACAATGAGGTCAATGCGCTGGAATGGGTAGTTGTCCTTGGGGCATGTCTTATTTAGGTCGGTGAAATCTACACACATTCTACACTTACCATTTTCTTTTTTGACCAAGATTACGTTAATCAACCACTCAGGGTAGTAAACTTCCCTAATGAAATTTGCCTATAGTAATTTACGTACCTCTTCGGCTATGGCTTTGTCTTTTTCTTTTTCTTGAGCGAAAATTCTCTTCTTCTGCTAGACTAAAAGGAAGGACGAGCATATGTTGAGTTTGTGAACTATAGTATTCGGACTGATCCCTGGCATGTCCTCATGGCTCCAAGCGAATATGTCTCGATTGTTCCTTAGGAAGAAGGCAAGCTCCTTGTGAACTGAAGCGTCAACCTGTGTGCTGATAAAAGTGTTTTGGCATGGGACATTATCGTCCAAGGAGATCTCTTTCAGGTTTTCTGTTGGCTCTATTGTAACCCTTTTTCTTTACTGTAATGCCTGAAGATCTCTTCCAGGCATTCGCAAGCGGCCATCTGGTCCCCTCATGCTTCTTCTATCCCATACTCTGTCAGGAACTTTACCAGCAAGTGGTATGTGGACGTGGCTGCTCTCTATGCATTAAGCGTAGGTTGACTAATGATGGCGTTGTAAGTAGAGGAGCAATCAACGACTAGGAAATTGGCTTCCTTAGTAAGCTGTTGAGGGTACGTCCTGATGGTTACTAGCAAAATGATGGTTCTCACGGGAAAGACCTTGGTGCCACCAAATCCCACTAATGGCGTGTTTAAAGGTAGGAGATGCTCTTTGTCGACCCTTATCTGTTGGAATGCAGGGTAGTAGAGGATGTCCGCTAAGTTCCCGTTGTTCACTAGCACCTGTCAGGTATTAAAGTTTGCAATTGACAAGCTAATAACTAGGGCATTGTCATGAAGGTGGTGTAATCGCCTAACATCCTCTTCTGTGAAGTTGATGGTTGGGCTATCGATCTTGGTCGCTTTAAGTGGCTGTCTAGAAATGTGGACGCTCTGTACCATTCCTAAGTACGTCTTCCTTACCTTTTTAGAGGATCCCACCATCATGTTTCCTCCTACAATCACCCTTATCTCTTTAAGCGGGGCTTTAAGTCTTTCCTCGGCTCGCCAATTGGGTTTAAGGTCCCTTGGCAAGTTCTCTTTGCTCCTGACGAACTGCTGCAACTTCCCTGCTTGATGAGGGCTTTGATCTACTATTTAAGGTCACCGCACTTTGAAGTGTCGTGCCTATGGTCTCAGTGGAAGTGGCAGTACTTGTTCTTGGGCCTCTTGTTTGGATCGCCTTTCAATTTATCCAGCCAAGTCAATGCCGTGTTGTCCCTTATCTACATGAGGACTTAATTCAATAGGGCATTCAAAGGAGTGAAGTTCATCATCCTCCCCGGCGAAGGTCTTGATCTCCTATCATCCCTTTAGTCACTTGTTCGAGTTGACTTTCTTCCTTTGTCTAGGTGAGGGTCATCTTGCCTTTCCCTCTTCTTCGGTCTACCCCCCTAAGCAATCATTGTATCTTCGGTATTCATGTATTTCTTGGCCTTGTATAGCATGTTGGCCATATTCTTTGGGTCATTCTTGTATAGCATGTCGGCTTCGTCAATTAGGAAAACCTCCTTGTTAAAATGAGTTGCGTACGACCTTAGACTCTCATCTTCCCACTGCTTAATGTTCAATAGACTTGCTAAGGATCTTTTGTACCTCTGCCCCCCAATAAAGTGAGTGACGAAGTGCCTACTTAACTCCTTAAAGGTGGACGTCGTGTTAGGGGTCAGCTTGCTGAACCATACTCATGTTGTCCCTTTGAGTGTAGTAGAGAATGCCTTACACATAGTTTCATCTAGAACCCCCTATAGTTGCATGAGAGTTTTGAGCAACTCCAGGTGGTCGTGGGGGTCCTTTGACCCGTCGTATGCTTCCACTTATGGTATTCTAAACTTGGCTGGAAGGGGGCAGGACATGATCGGTGCAGTGAAGAGGGAATCAGTATGATGGACTAGTTCATCCAAGCTAGTGGACATCTGACCCTTCAGGGCACTCATCATCATATCCATCTTCTCTTTCATCGTCTGCATCTCTTGCACCATGCGCAATGCGCTGACTTCCAACTCGGAGGGACAACTGGTATCCTGTTGGTCCCGTCTATTGTCAACATTGCTTTCCTCTTGGTCGTCCCTTTCTTGGTGAACATTTGTCGAGGGATGATCGTCATTGCGTTCGTCCTTTTCTTGTTCGTTATTCTGACCATTTGGCTCCTAATCATTCTGCTACTTCAACTGTCGTTCCAACTCATGGTTTTGCTAAGTGGGCCGTTCAACCGCCACTACGAGGGTTTGCACTTACCTTTCCAATGCCCTGGGTAGGCTCCCACTCTCTTGGTTAGTAGTGGCCATCGATCGTGTTAGGACCATACGACTCTTAGTCTTTGAAACGGCGATATAGCTTATCACTCGTTTCCCACAGATGGCACCATGTGTTGAAATCGTCAGTGAGTTGTAGGCTTCGAATCACACCAATGAATACTTGTGAAACAAGAACAAAAGGACCAAACAGAAGGCACCGGTATGGTACCGGCAAAAACCCTCCGAATGTTAAATTAGTGAATAAGAAATCTCTAAGAACACTATAGTGAGAGAGCTAAGGATTTCCTATGTACCTCAGAAAAGAGGAGGTCTAGGTCTTATATAGTGGTGAGTAGTGAACCAAGATCCCTTAAGAGTGGGGATTTTTTCTTGTAAGGAAAATCTGGTATTAGGGTTTTCGAGATTTTAGGGTGTCTTTCCATACGAGAGAGATATGAGTGAGTAGTAGGGTTTTTGTGCATGATACGCAAGATGTTTCCATATATAAGTATTCGTGAGGACCAAGCAAGGCCATGTAGGACCTGTCGGCTTTTCCACTCTGTTGGCCCATGGTCATTCGTTGCTCGAGGATCTCCCGTCGATTCATGTGGGAAGCGTGTCTATCGAATTTTATGGTGGAGTCATCCTTTGAAAGCTCCGTCGGTTCTTAACGGTGCGTCACCCCCATTGTCGTCGTCTTGGAGCCTTTGCCAGTTTCTATGAAGCCAACGGCCCCGTATGTGTCGTCAGCTCTCTTAGTCTTCTGTCTATAAGTCAATTTCTTTGTCAAAAATATCCCTATCAAATTTATATTTGAAAAGAGAGAATTAATGATGAGCCTGATGTGGATACCTACAAAAAAAGAAGGTAAAACATACACAGGTGTACGTGGTGCCAATCTCATATGCATAAATTAATTCCTGTTCTCTTTTTTGGAAAGAAAATTGATAATTCTCTGGTAATTAGTGGGTGATTATTTTCTTGATTGATATATCTTGATTCCGGTTATAATAATTGTGGGCTGGATAACAATTATAATTGTGAGTGAGATTCTTAATTAGCAGCATATTCTTAGCTTTCATGTTTTAGTTGATTGACACGGGGCTTCACTGAGCTAAAGTATTACTCAATCATTTTAAGCATGCTTCAGCAGGATTCAGTTTAAAGTGGTTTGACTAAGTTGAATAAATAATACGGATCCCCTGTGTCGTTTATATTCACACCAATAAAAGAATTTACTTTGTGGAATAATAAAATTTACTTTAATTGTTGGTTTGACTAAGTTGAATTAATGATAGGGATCCTGGGTCTACATTTTATGAAATTTATTTAAAATACTGACATAAAATAAAATTATTTGACATAAAATTATTTTTTAACGGATAGCTTACTGTCCCAGTTAACACTATCCTTAATATAACACAATCCAATAGTCTTGTTTGTGCAAAAACCGATGGATCCAAAAACTAGAGCAAGGGTGTCCCTTATGTGTCACGCTAGCATGGTTCTTGGGGCATTTATTTAATGATTCCTATGATGCGAGCCTCATGCATCCCCTAACAGTTATATACTTAATGCTAAAAATTAAAATTTAATGAATAAACTCATCTATCTAGAGAGACATTATTACACGTAACTTGTATAAACGTGATTATTCTAACACACGCACGCGTGCACCCACACAAAAAAAAATGCATACATTATTTTTTTTTATATTTGATTTTCAAGACTAGTTATCACTAAAAACAAAATTTAGGTACAATACTTTTTGTGCAGTTCTTTAAATTTCCTTTTTCAGATTTTGCCACATAGATACTTATTTAAAAAAATACACATTCATCCCATGAAAAAAAAATCAACATGGCTTATTCTTAAGAGGGAAACCTATGGAACAACATTTAAGTACTGTATCTAAGTCTTTCCCTATCAGTAAATCATTGAATTTTTATTTGTATAGAAGTTGTAAATGACACTCAATCTCATCTAACGTTACACCATAATTAATTTTGCTAGATTCGAAAAATGTTACGATCACAACTTTTGCCAAAACTTGCTTAGTGACAAGTTGTGAGTGTGGAGTAAAAGTGGTGAGTTTACAACTCCACCACTCATGACTTGGCATGTTAGCAAGTTGTGGCTAAAATTGTGCTCCTATTCTCTCTCTCTCTCTCTCTCTTTTTCTTTTTTTTCTTTTTCTTTTTGGACCAAAAGTCATATAGTAACTGTCTTCTTAAAAAAAAGAAGTTATATTGTAACTTAAAAATAAGACTCATATACTGCACGGCGGATCTCTCTCTCTCTCTCTCTCTCTCCCTCTCCAGTTTCTGATTTCATAACAAGCATGGCTATTACATTTGTCCGAGGTATATTTGTTATTCAAAAAGGCCACATACTAAGTAATTATCTTATATCATATTCGTACCATAATGAATTTTAAATGGAACTCATTGATGATAACCAATGTCGGACCTATTCACCAATCAAGCTGATACTGAATACTGATAAGCAAATTGATATCCACCTGATTGGCTGATCATGATTTTATTTTATTTTTTTCCTTCCAAATAATGTATTTGTTTAATACTATATTATATTCTTAAATGGTTATTTAAAAAAAATTGAAAATATATCTTTATAATATAGTTGAAATTGAATAATAAAATTTACTTTAATTTTTGTGGTGAAAGTACATTGTGTATTGATGAGTTTATATCAAAAAAATAAAATATAATGTACTATTAAATAATTTCAAATAAAAATTAAAACTAATTTTAATTTATTTTTTTGAAAATTTTGGTAAAAATATGTAATTGGAGATTAAAAAAAAAATTGGATATAACCTTTTGAGAAAATTATGTTACTAATTTTAATGTATTCTTAACATGCACAAAAAATCACTTTAATTAAGTTATGCTGCGAAAGCACATTGTGGAAAATTGAGTTTTTATCAAAACCAAACCTATAATATAGACTATTAAAATAATTAATGAATCTTGTTTTAAATTAAAAAAAAAATTGTGATAAAGTTTTAATTAAAGTAGTATTCTTAAACTTCTTAAAACTTTAAGAATGGAATTTCAATTTTAAAGTAAATCATATTAATAATTTTTAATATATTCATAACAATAGAAAGAGAGAGCATCCATTTGATGTAACCACGTGATACTGTTTTTTTTAGATTAAAAAAAAAAAAAAAGTATCACGTGACACATAATTTTTATGATTTAGTATAGTACATTATATTGAAAATTAATGCTATTAATATATATTAAAATATAGTTACGTAGTAAATGACACAAATTTTTTTTTTTTTTTTTTTTGAATTTTTCGAACTCAAAGTCTTTGCCTTTTTTAAACACGGCAAAGTGAGGCCCACATGCGTAAACCTCGTACAGACTCCGCTAAAAATGTCATTTTCCTGCTGGGCCGATAATAAACTTTGTAATTTAGGATTCCCTTAGCAATTGGCTCTCTCAAACGAGTATATAGCATGCTGTCATGCTGAGTTTTTTTTTTTTTGTTTGAAGCAGCATGCTGAGTTTTTTAGGTATATATGAAGTGTAGTGGTCACGCACCTTGAATAATATGGGATGCACTAATATTAATAATTGTGGGACCATCTAATACGGACCGGGGTAATTCGTTAAAGTGAAGAGTGACTTGCTATTGCGATTCAGCATTTTTCATTTTTAGAAAAAGTATAGATATGTATTTGTAGTTTGTAATGTATATATACATTTCATGATCATCCCAAGTTCCTGAAAGATCACCAGTCCCCAACTGCGTCAGACTAATAAGCAATCAACTTCCTTTACACCTTTCCTAGAGAATCCCATGAGCCATACAGATAATAACTACGTCCCTAGAGAGACTGAAGCTTCAGATTCACTAGCTCATGATGATCAGTCTCCATATCAGCCAAAAGTCGAGCTCAATCTTTGCACGCCATTTATGCCAATTGGCAGTGACCCCAAGATGGCTAAAAGGATTTACCACAATGCTAGCGAGCGTGATCGTCGCAAGAAGATGAATGCTTTGTACTCCACTCTTCGTTCACTACTTCCCTCGGCTGATCAAGCGGTACCGATTACAATTCATTCATTCATTCATTCATTCTTTCTTTTTAAGTTTATATTGATCTTCGTGAGATTTTCCTAGGAAACTAATTGAAGAAAGTATAGCACTTAGTAGCAGCCACTAGAAGTGTTTCTAATTCTGCCCTGCTATTATTGTCCGGGAAATTATTTAATGTGATATGGCTCCTATCCGATTATTAGCTAGGCAAGTAACTTTTTCACTTTCAATCTTGCCAATATGCAGTGGCCGATCTAGGATTTTTTTTTTTCTTAGAAAGGTTAATAAGAAGATGTATCTTGGGGTAGGAGACAAATCTCGCGATCTATATAGTTTCCTTATTACAAATTTGTTCATAATACTAGCAGGAAAATAAAAGATAAACTATAAAATCATAAGACATATTATTTCTTAATACAGTGAACATACTAATTATTATAGCTAAGATTAAATCAAGGAAATCACCTATTGTTTCTGGATATAATAAACATATTAATTATTCTTGTATAGTGAATTTTAATTATTACTGCTTAGAATACTTTCATTTATTAGTTTATGTTTATATTTTGTTACAATTATTTTATTTAACAATTCAACTTCACTTTGATAACTATTGGTGTTTGAAGTTGTAATAAGAAAATTTTTGTTGTGTTAACATTTGCTTGTCTTCACAAAATCACTCTCCTATCCCATGCCTCTGGTCTGATTTTTTTAAGAATCACCCTCTATCTAATTGTTTAATTGTCTTTTAGTGTTAACATTTGCTACCCACTGACTAAATGACCCACGCCTCTAGTCCCCACTCAAGAAATAACAAACTAAAAACACATTCAAATTCAACCACTCCACTCACATATTCGGATAAAAGTATAAATTAATTGAGAAACGCTATGTTGACAACATTTTCATAATAAATACTAGGTGATAAATTGTTACCGATTCTAATTTGAAATCACCATTAAGAAATTACCATTTTGCTCAATAGTAACAATTACTAACAACTAGCCACTTATAATTTCTTGTGAAAGTGTTGTGAAATGTTGTGGATATAGCATTTCTAAAATTTATTATAACTTTATTTGTAAGAATAGATTGTTAAGAGAATTATATTCAAGCTTATATTAGTTGAACTTAAAAAAAATTAGGGTCAGAGTGTTTAAAATTTTATTTTAGGGGCTTTAAGCAAAACAAAAAACAAAAAATAAAAATTATATATATATATATATATATATATATATATATATATATAATATTTTGGCTAGCTCAGTGGGTTAATTTGAACCTTGGACTAAAGGTGACGTCACCCCTGTCAATATGGCCCATTTTCTCTCATGAAAAGGAGGAATATGCTTGTTTACTTTATATAACTACTGTGTAGCCTCGTGCACATGTACGGGTACAATTATAAATAATCATAATTATACTTCTTTTTTTCCAGAAGAGGTTCAAATTATACGTGGTAATAGCTTACATTTTTTTTAAACCATATATTTCTAAAATCTGTAATGGTTTATTTATATACATATGTGTGTGTGTGTGTGTGTGTGTGTGTGTGTAAGTTTTAGACTCTTTGGTTTTTGCACCCAATAATTAGCTTGTCACAAAAATTAAAAACTTAGATGGACACTTGACAAAAAATTAGACTCTAATTGAAATCCAATTTAGAATCTAATTGAATTTGAACTCTTCACTTTTACACTCAATAATTTACTTTGCACTAAATTAAAAATTAAATAGGACACGTGGCGCAAAATTGATAATCCAATTAAAATTTAATTGAATTTTCTTTAAGTTTTGGCTATTAATATATGTGTGTATGTATATATATATATATATATATAGAGAGAGAGAGAGAGAGAGAGAGAGATAATATACTAAAAGATTTCGTATAGGCCAAATTCGAACCCAAGCACTTTATTTGACAACAAAATAATTTACAAGTTGGGCTAATTGAAAATCATCATATAGGTCTAAAGTGTAATTAAGAGTAAAATCAATAATAGGAAATGAGAGGTAGGATTTGAACCACAAACATGCATAAAACACCATAAATTGTGTTTATCATTGAGCTATCATTTGAATCCTTATGCATATACTTTTCTAAGCAGTAGTATATATAGTCTTCCTATTCTCACAGGTAACTATATGCTGCAATTGATGTTTGGTTGGCTTAAGAAATTTAAATATATATATTTTTAGAAAGTTTTAACCTATGACGTTCGCTCCTAATGATAGTTTTTTATCATTAAACCAAGACACCAATCGGTTTTTGGTGTAGATAAGGAATAAATTTTAGATCTCTTATTCAACCATCAGAGACTTTACCTATTGTCTATTGAGCTAACTGTAACTCGCAAGAAATTTAAATAGAAGACAGAAGAACATGCTATTAGGTCCTCATAGACATTTGTGAAGCATTTTCCATCACTATCCTTACCTTTAGAATCCATTTCATTTGTGTTTTTGTTATAGGAAAAATTAAGTGTTCCGACTACAATTTCGCACATGCTTAAATACATACCAAAACTAGAACAAGAAGTGGAGGTACTGATGCAAAAGAAGGAAGAGCTTATATCAAGGATTTCTAGGCAAGGTGAACAAATTCATCAAGAAAATCAGAGACAAATTGTTGGTCGGAGCTCATTATCCGTTGTTTCTGCAAACTGGCTTAACGATAGAGAAGTTATGATTCAGATATCTACATATAAGGTTCATAAATGTCCATTAGCAAATATCTTGCTTAATTTGGAGAAGGATGGGTTTCTAGTATTAAATGTTTCTTCCTTTGAGTGCTTTGGAGGAAGGGTTTTTCATAATTTACACCTCCAGGTATGTATTATGTTATTTGTGTTTTTTTTTTTTTGATGAAATATTATGTTATTTGTTATTTGGTTTTGTTGTCTTTAAAATAAACGGATAATGTGTACATAACAGTTGTCAACAGAACTATACATCCACCTATTTTGGAATTTTTAGGATAAATTTACGGTAGAATTGATGTAATTTATTTATTGATAAGTAAATGGTTTTAATCTGGGAAAATTTCATTTTATCATCCTAAACTATACCTTCGATAACATTTTGTACCTTAAATTATGATATTTTATTACACTTTGCACCCAATGTCAAGTTTACTATTAACTTGGATGGAAAAGTATGTGCCAAGTGAAATTATTCAAATTGCCCCTCTTCTCAAGCAATTCCTTAAAAACAAAGTAAAATTACACTTTATCACCCTAAACTATACTCCCAATTACATTTTACACCCTAAACTTTGGATTTTCGTCCAAGTTAACAACAAACTTGGTACCGAAGTACAAAGTATAACAAAGATCATGATTTAGGATGCAAAGTGTAATTGGAGGTATAGTTTAAGATGGTTAAGTGTAATTTCTCTTAAATTTTATCAAAACATCATTATTTAAATATTAATCGTAAATGTTTTGATAAATATATGTTTTTTTTTTTAATAATTCAATTGTCAAGAAGTGAGAGAAGGGGATTCAAACCCTAATTCTTCTCCTTTAGGAAACTAGGCAAATGGAATTGAGTTACAAAACTTTTAACTATATATACATCAATTAAGTAAATTTTTTTACTATATATTTGAATTAGGTAATTAATGACATAGTGAAATCTAAGTCACTCATTTATCAATGAATACTTGGATAGCGAAGATTTTAAGAACATTATAGTAGCATTAGGGCAGAAACTCTTGAGGATACTCTGTTACTGGTAGAAACTTCTTGAGCATATACTGTTAGTATCACATCTTGGTCTACCGTATAATTTAGATCTTGGACATCTATCTATTACAGTATAATTTTTTTTAGGCCTACCGTATAATTAATTGGAATACAAAATTTACTTGGTCCATTGTGGATATATTCTACAGGCAGAAAGGACTTATGCTTTGGAGCGTGCGGTGGTTTTGAGTGAGAAGCTCCTATCATTATATGAAATGGGGAAAGGGTTCAAGCACGAAAATCATCATGGCTCCGTTGTAAACGCATTCATGAGTTGACAGTGACCAGTCCTATCTATTGTTCTAGTACGGTTTGAATATCCACTTTACTTTTGCAGAATTTAGGCTGCGGGTTTGTAAGAAATTTGTTATTGATATATCTATGGTTTTGAATATTTTGATGGAGGTGAGATAACTGAGTGTTCCAAATGAGTGTCCGTTTTGAATAAGCTGAAAATTTTAGCTTATTTGATACCATTTATAAGTCTTATTGCATTTTTTGGTACCATTCATGAGTACCACTATATTATTTAGCTAACTTTTACTTTTATCTATGGTACTTTTAGTAAAAAGTTTTCAATTTTAGCTAAATAAACTATTTCCAAATGGACACTAGGTATTAAGTGATTTAATTTAAGACAAAATTAACGTACAGTACGTTAGTTACTATTTTTTAGATTCCTTTCTAAAATTCAGTCACGTAACTATTTAATTAGATGATACACTTCCATCTCATAAAAAATAAGTCACATGTCAAAATTTTAAGAGAAAAACCTAAAAAACAGTAACTAAATATGTAACTAAATCTTCTGCTCTGATTTGAGGTTGTTTTTCTTGAATGGTTTCTGTTGAGAATGGCTAAATATTAAACTGCAGCAGCCACAACCAAGGAGATGACCTAAAAAATGGGAGATTCTCTCCTCACAGCAGCCTTTTCAAATTTTCAATGGAAAATCGTCACCCTTACCCGATCTTGTCCATTTGTAATTTTGTAGTTTGTACCTTGCGGTGACTGATCAGGCCACTGTGCACAGAGGGAGGAATTATTTATTTATTTATTTTCTTTCTTCTTGGAATGTAATTATTATAAATAAGCATAAATTAGGTACAAAATAGTCTGGGGTGAGAAACTCCCCAATAACAAAATTTGGAGTATTATAATACATAACAAAAGTCTTCGTATTTTAAATTTCTACTTCAGCTAAAAATCACCACAACTATCTCCATTCACTACAAGAAATTTGGTTATTTTCAACGCTTGAAACTGTTGAAGACAGTACTAAAAACCGTCAAAAATAGCATTTTTAACGGTTGAAATGGCGGTCGAGAACCGCCATTAATAACTATGTCAGGAACATTTTCTACCGCCTATGCAACCGTTGAAAAAAATGTTACACTTTTATCAAAGTATGCTTGTTACTTTTTTCCACATGTACTCAACCCTTGGTAAAAGGTACCATGAGATTAATTTCAATGGTTTGTAAACGTTGAAATAAGTATTTTCTTTAATTAAAAAAAAAAAATTTGAATGCACTTTTTCATATTGAACAAAATTAGTAACCTGATTTAAAACATAAACTTAAATGCAATTGTTCAATTCCAAATTGAATTACAACAGCCAATCAACTACTCTTTTAACACAATGAAACAAATTGTACAAATCAACATAACTCAACTACTCTGTCTATTGCCCTTTACATTTTTAAATTTGAAACATGAATCACTACTTGCTACACAAAACCTGTTTTGAATAGTACACTTAAAAGTATTTACAATAGCAATCCTTGTACATTAGAAGGTATTTGGAGAGTTCTTGTTTGCTGCATAATTTGCTACATACCTTCATCAAGATCATCACCAACTTCATACCTTCTCAAGATTCTACTAGCATCAACAACATACTCTTTGTATTTCATGGAATATTGTACTTTGCATTATTTTCTTTTCACTTCAAACGCTAGGGAAAAGGAAATATAAGGATCAGGTGAAGAACGCATACATCTCTCTAAGATTTTGTAAGCCAGTAAAGACATTGTCAATTGGTCCATATAACTTATTGTTGTTTAGATTTCTACAAGAAAAGAATTAAGAGATTCTAATTGAATAACCAAAAATCAAAAGCAATTCAGTAAATAGGCACTTGGGGGGAGACATAACTCACTGATGTTAGGGACATTTCATGACTGGTAGAGAGTGGGGAATATTTTGTCTCAAATAGTTGTATGCCATATTTCTGCATTCATGAAAAAGTAGAATAATCACCAAAAACTTGAAAGAAAAAAAAAAAAATTAAGCATACAAGAATCACAATTTACAAAACAGACATCCTACATATTTGTGGCATTGGGAGGTAAGCTGTATGAAATTTCACCTTAAATGTTATTGTAGCTGACATCCCTAAAGAAGAAACTAGAATAAAAAATTATATAAAAAATATTGGTACAGCTTCAATAAGAGATAAATATAACAGGACATATTCACTTACAGGTGTTTCAAATGATGCAGGTTATTAAGTTGACCTCCAATAGGTTTAGTCCTTGAATTTTACTGCATAAAGGGTTGTAGATCATAGAAGGGTAAGGTTTTGGGCCTTTTTGAAAATGTGCCATTGTTAATAGAAAAAACAGGTTAGCTAAGTGCATTACAGGTGTATAGCAAATGAATCAAAACATGACACTCTTGTCCATGACTCCTCACATGGATCCCCACCATCCACTCCCCATCCCTTAATATACAGTCCTACCTACTTGACCATTGACTACTGCTATTTCAAGGCAATTAAGCACTTTTTCACTTTAACCTATGGCTTAGAGATCTTAGCAAAATAGGTTAGCTAAGAGGAGCATATGGATGTTGCACATTAAATTCAAAATTTATAGTACTCAGTATCACATGCTCAGCCTCAATCACCTGCTCATGATATTGCTCAAACTAGTCCTGTTTAACACAATACATGTCAACAAAAGAAAAAAAATTCAAGTTATTATTAGACATAATAAATACCTAATTGACAAAACAGTTGACAAAATTAAAATGACTTAAATTTAAAACTAAAAGTAAAATAGGAAATAACTATTTAATTTATATTAAGTAAAGCCATTCGTCCATAATATGGTTTTTACATGTTGACAAAATTTTGTAAAAATTCTTATGGGATATCATATACATCTCAGTCCCTTTTACATTTAAACTTAACTTGCTGAATTAATTTTTTTTTTTTTTTTTTTTTAGGGGTGGGGGAGGGGGGGGGGGGTGAAGTTATGAAGAACTTACAATGGGGAGCGGATAGGACAAGAAAGAAATATCCTGCTTATGAAAAATTTCACAAGGATCGCGCTCTTAGTACATTGTTCAAAAGGCATGGGGTCTACTCAGACAAGGAATTCCCAGTGACAAGGCCGACCAAACACAAATGACAAACCAAAGGATTCTAATACAACATTTTAATTACTTTATGGAAACATGAAAAACAAGGCAACCGGCCATAGACTTGAAGCAGACAAAAAGAGTTGATTGCAGGTTGTAGTTTATCCAAATTAGTCATGCAATTGATATGGAAAATAGATGCTGAAATACTTAACTTATCAGCAACTTATTTTCAAGAGAAGACATAGATGCAAATTTGGATATTCCTCTTACATTAATAAATTCAATCTCACCTGCTAAAAACAATCAAAGTAGCATCATTACCTCCATCATTCATCGCATTAGTTCTTGAGTCAAATCTATCCTTTGGATGGGGTTTCTATAAATTTATCAAACATAACTAATCAAGACAAAATCTGATTTGTTCTGAAGAACTAAAAGCTTGATGAGATGAATTAGAGTTGATAGGAAAACTACGAGGGGCTTAGGGAATGAATAACAGGGTCCCTATTGATGATGCCGAAAATATCACCAATAAGTTGCACGGTCCTTGAGCGCTCCTAATGACACCTGCACAACTAGGAGAAAGAATCTTTGCGGAGTGCACCGGTGTGGTACCGGCCAAATACCCTCCGAAGAATAAGTCAGAACTATTCTCACTACTCTAGGGTGCTAGAGAGGGTAAAAATTATGCGTACCTTTCTTTGTGAGGGTGCTCGGTTTTTATAGTAGTAGGGCTTGACCCTTTTTTCCTTGGAGTAGAAGTCTTTTCCTTATAGGAATCCCTTTTTGGGCGTATTTTGCGGGATCCTTTCCATATAGGAGTTGTTCTTAGGTTTACCAAAACGTGGAGGGCAAGTCATTCATTTATTCATTCAAACGTGGTTATCAAGAAATCTTTGACTGGTGCCGTCAGCATGTCTAATGCCTTCACAATATATGCCGTCAGCTTCAGGGTGCCCTTCAGTCTCTATACCGTCGGTTTCAGGATCCCTTCAGTTTTACTATCCCATCGTTCTGTGTTCTACATCTTACACTGCCGTCGGCATTTTGGAATGATGACTGACGGCACATTACCTTACGTCTCTTTATTATTTATAACTGATTTTGTCCCTATCAGTTGCCCCCTACTCCATATTTTCGTCAGCTGCCTTTATACTGACGGTTTATGGAGTACATTTCCATTGGTGTTTATGTATATCTTTTGACCAGGCGGGAAGATTATTAGTGGGTTGCCTCGAGTTGCCGCGCATTTAATGCTTTGGACACGTGGTGATTCCCTATTGGCTGCGCATCTGACGAGGCGTCGCTTCGTCTCCCGCGCCTGTTCATTCCGTATATAATGGGGACCCTCCTCCTTATTTCTTACTATTTCATTTTTGCTGATCTTTGAGAGAGAGACCGTCGCCCTGAGCTTTGTTGACTTGTTGTCTAATTTACGTCAGCTACTGCATTGCTATCCTTGAGGCCGTTCCTTCAAGAAAGACGATCTACCAGTAAGTTCCATTCCTTCTCTTTCTCATTTTTACTCATACCTGTATATTTCATTAGCGAGGACGTCAGAGTAGGCACTTAGATTGGATCCATCACTTGTAGGTAGTCAGATGTCAAGTGACGCGTCGTGTGGGGAGTCGTCAGTCCGCGAAGGAGCGGGCTACGACGAAGCCTTTGGTTCTGGCCATGAATCAGAGGACTTTTCGCTTTCGTCAGGGAGAGGGACGTCGACCCGATCTCCTGACGGTAATGAGAGTTGTACCGGTGAGGATGAAGTAGGAAAGGGGAGAGAGGGTGAAGGAGTTGAGGGTGATATGTGTACTGACGGCGAAGGTAGCGACGGAGATAATAGTGACGGGGATCAAGGCAACAGAGAGGAGGAAACCGGAGATAACCGTCCTTTCATTCTTCCTGAGGATTGGGCCGTTAACAAATTTTTGCCTAGGATGAGTAATAAAATCTTTGGAGAGTTGCGCACTCGTTACCAAATCCCAGACCACATCCCAATCCGTCTCCCTGAAGAGAACGAGACTTGTTACTCGGGGAGGACTGCTGACGTGGGTATGTACGACGCCATGTTCGCCGCGGGCTTGAGACTGCCATTGACGGCGTTACATCGTCAATTGGCTGATTTCCTGGGCTTTTCCGTCACTCAAATTGCCCCTAATGCTTAGAGAACTTTCATAGGAGCTGAGATTTTGTGGGGCCGTCTAAGTGGAGGCAACCGTCAGCTTACGCTGGACGAATTCTTTTACTGCTACAGGCCCCATCATATTGCTTCGTCTAAGGGGACATACCATTTTAATGCTCGAGATAAAAATTTGAGGTTGGTATCAGATATGCCAGATTCAAACAGGAACTGGAAGAGTTGATACTTTTTTGTTGAGGGGACGGATTGGGTTTGCCATCAGGAGGAATGGGCGACGATGCCCCATGGTTACTTTGACAATACATGGGCTTTTGTAAGGGATTCAGGTTAATCCAGTCAACCATGGTCTTCTTTGTTTCCTTGGCGACGTTATTAACAATATTCTTCCTTTCTTTTTTTCAGCTTATACCCGTCCCCACATAACCGACGAACAGGAGGAGTTTATCCGTCAGGTTCTGGAAATCCCTTTGGAGGAGCGCAAGTGCAGGGATTTGATCACCCTTGACACAATTCATTTGTACTGTGGGGGTCCAGAGCTGTCGGCTAAAGCTCGGAGGTTGGAGGAGTTTTCCCGTCGGCGTGAGTAGACTTTCTTCTTTGGCTTTGCTGGTTCACCCCGTCCTTTATTCTAACAACCTTTATATTGTAGAAATGGAATCTGCTAAGCAAAGGATCAGAGCCGCTGCTGCTCGTCAGAAGGCCGAGAAGAAGGCTCAGGAGGCAGGGGGGAGGCGTCGTCAACCCCTAAGGTCCCTACCGGGCAAGCAAAGAGGAAGCCTGACGAGAGTGATCGCCGTCCGGCTAAAAAGGCCGCCGTCACTCCCGGTTCCGTGAAGGAGAAATCACCCTCTAAGCCCAGCCATGGTGTAGGTAAGGGGCTAATGACCTCCCAAGGTCCCGTCACTGAGGGCCCATGCCGTCTCCTGACCTACAGGGATTATGCCGTCGAGGAGGCCAGGTCCTTTGTAAAGCCGGCGGACATAGAGCCCTGTGACCAGCTGGAGACGGAGGATCTTGGGGCGTCAGCTCTCTTTGACCTTACCAGGGTATGTTTGCTACCTTTGTCGAAATGGCTTTATCTTGCTTTGATTCTCTTTCTGACGGCTGTGTTCTCTTCTTTAGGCCTTAGTGCATGTGACGGCACTTCAAGATCGCTGTATTGCGAAGGAAGGTGTCGTCACTCGAGTCAGGAAGCATAATGCACACCTGATGAATGAGCAGGGGCAGTACAAAGATGCCGTCCGTACGCTGAACAAAGAGCTGAAGGAAGTCAGGGAGAAGCTGGTGGAGGCGGACCGTCAGAGTGATAAGCTTAAGGAGGAGGTGACGGCTCTAGAGCAGGGATTACAGACGGCTGGGGCTGACACGGTTCGTGACTTCAAGGTGTCACAATCGTTTATTGATTCTTGTGCCGGGTATTATGGCACTGGTTTCGACGACTGCCTTAAGCAGGTCGCGTAAGCCTTCCCAGGGTTGGATTTGTCTGGGATCACCATGGATGATGGAGAAGATGGCCCCTCGCACTCTGCTGCTACTCCAGAGGCTAACGGCGTCGTTGTTCTTGCCCAACCTGCTACTAACCCTCCAACTCCTGCCTTTGTAGACGTTGAGGACCATCAAGCTGACGAGAATCCTGCCGACGGCTCTGCTCCTTAAATTCTTTTTACTTGTATTTTACTTTAGTCATTTTGAGAACAGCTATGTTAATTTATTTTGGCAGACAATTGTCTTTTGTTTTATGTATGTAGTTGTATCTGTGGCGTGGTATATTTCTTCCTCTGCTTCTGTTACATACATGCGTATGCTTTTCTTTTATTTTTAGCCAGTGTTTTCTCGGGGTCTTAGTAAACATGTTTGTTCGGTAACCCCGTCAGCTTACTGAATGAAACCTCCGTCAGTATAGCTTCGTCTGACTTTTTATGGGCCGTTAGCCCAACGGTTCCTCCCGTAAGTTTCTTTAAACAACCTGACGGGCTGTGATGTTGTGATCTTTTTATAGGCCGTTTAAATAGATTCGTTTATGTGGACCGTCAGCTTTTGAGTCTCAGTCCATCAGGTTTATTGATGGACTTGTCATTTCTTGTAGGCCTGCTGGTTTTAGGACCTTGATAGTCCCGTCTCTTTTGATGAGACCGTCAGTTTTTAGCTTTAGGCCGTCAGGAGCTTTGATGAACTTGTCATCTTTTGTAGGCCTGCTGGTTTTAAGACCTTGATAGTCCCGTCTCTTTTGGTGAGACCGTCAGCTTTTTGGCTTTAGGCCGTCAGGAGCTTTGATGAACTTGTCATCTTTTGTAGGCCTGCTGGTTTTAGGACCTTGATAGTCCCGTCTCTTTTGGTGAGACCGTCAGCTTTTTGGCTTTAGGTCGTCAGGGGCTTTGATGAACTTGTCATCTTTTGTGGGCCCGTTGGTTTTTTAGGACCTTGTCCATGACAGCTTCGTCTCTTTTGGTGAGACCGTCAGCTTTTTATGCTATGGACTTAGTCGTTTTTGGTGTTCGTTTTTTTTTTATGAACTTAGTTATCCACCTTTGTGGACCGTAGGTTTTTTTAACATAGACACTTCAGCAATTTAGAATAAACTCCTCTTATTGTCATGCATTTGTAAATGAAAGCACTTCTAAAACCGAGTGCTGCCTTTCGGGCTTAAAACCAAAAAATAAATATTGTTGCAAAAACTGAAGTAAATGATAAAATAACTAAAATAAACGATAAAGCTGAGGAGTAAAACTGAAATTCGTTGTGGATAAAGAAGGTTGATCTTTGTGTTGCCACTCCTATTGGTAATACTTTCGTAGGTGCTCGGTGTTCCACAGGTGTGGCAGTTTCTGTCCGTCTGTCGTCTCCAGGTGGTAGGTGCCCTTTCTCTGCCAGGACGTAATCCGGTAAGGTCCTTCCCAATTAGGGCCGAGTTTTCCTTGGGTGGGGTCCCTAGCGGCGCCCATGACCCTTCTAAGAACAAGGTCTCCGACTTGGAAGTCTCTGTGACAGACTCGAGAATTGTAGTATTGGGCCATGCGGTTCTGGTATCGAGCGAGCCTCTGCTCTGCTGTCGTCCTGAGCTCGTCCATCAGATCCAGCTGTAGTCGCATTGCCTCGTCATTTTTGTTCTCATCGTGGTTGTGCACCCTGTAGCTTGTGATCCCAACTTTGGCCGGGATGACCGCTTCACTTCCGTAGGTTAGTCGGAACGGTGTCTCTCCTGTGGGTGTTCTCGCCGTCGTTCTGTATGCCCATAGTATGCTTGGTAACTCTTCAGGCCATATGCCTTTTGCCCCCTCGAGCCGAGTCTTGATAATCTTGAGCAAGGATCGGTTCGTGACTTCGACCTGTCCATTAGCCTGAGGGTGGGCGGGGGAGGAGTAGTGGTTCTTTATTCCTAACTGTGAGCAAAAATCCCGAAACGATTCATTGTCGAATTGCCTCCCGTTGTCTGAGATAAGAACTCTAGGAATGCCAAACCTGCATATGATGCATCTCCAGACGAAGCTTCGCACATTCTTCACTGTAATTGTAGCCAAGGCTTCAACTTCTACCCATTTTGTAAAGTAGTCGATGCCTACTACTAGGAACTCCAACTGTCGTACTGCTGTAGGGAATGGTCCCATAATATCTAATCCCCATTGTGCGAACGGCCATGGGGCCGTCAGTGGGGTCAGCTCTTCGGTTGGTTGTCTGATAATGTTGCTGAACCTCTGGCATTTGTCACAGGCCCTAACATAGGCTTCGGCATCTTTCTACATGGTGGGCCAATAGTACCCTGCTCGTACAAGCTTGTGTACCAATGCCCTGGACCCGGAATGGTTTCCGCAGTTTCCTTCGTGTACCTCTCTCATGACGTAGTTTGCCTCTTCCGTACCCAAGCATCTCAGATAAGGTCGGGAGAAGCCTCTTTTGTACAAGACGTCTTTTATTAGGACGAACCTTGCTGCCTGGACCTTCAGTTTCCTTGCTGCCTCCTTTCCGTCTGGTAATACCCCGTCTTTCAGGTATGAAACTAATGGCGCGGTCCAGCTATTGTCAGAGCATACTTCCTACATGTTGCTGGGATCTATTAGCGGGGAAAGCTGAACGAAAGAGAGTACATTACCAGGGATAACCATATGTTCTGCTGAAGCGGCTTTTGCGAGGCGATCCGCTCGCTCGTTTTCTTCTCTGGGAATCTGGATGACTCTGGTCTCGAGGTTATCTATTCTTGCCTTTACTTGATCAAGGTACCTCTTCATTCTTTCATCCTTGCACTCGTAGTCTCCGTTTACTTGGTTAGTAATGACTTGAGAGTCGCAGTGGATGACTACTTTTGCGGCTCCTGCGGCTTTGGCGAGGTCGAGTCCCGCTATCAGTGCTTCATACTCTGATTCGTTGTTGGTAGTAGGGAAGTCAAGACGGACCATGCATTCAATTGCGTCACCTTCGGGCGACAGTAGTACGATGCCGGCTCCTCTGGCTAATCTGTTGGAGGATCCGTCCGTATATATGCTCCAAATAGGGGATTCTCCTGCCCCCTTGTCTTCGTCATGAGTGAATTCTGCTATGAAATCTGCGACGATCTGTCCCTTGATCGCGGTGCGTGGGCGGTACCGGATATCAAATTCGCTCAGCTCTATGGCCCATAACGCCAATCGACCCGCAGTCTCGGGGTTGTTCATCGCCCGTCGCAAGGGCTTGTCCGTCAAGACGTTTACCGTATGGGCTTGAAAGTACGGTTTGAGCTTGCGGGCTGCTGTAACTAATGCAAAGGCAAGCTTTTCCATTGGTGGGTATCTTTCTTCAGCACCGCGAAGTGCTCGGCTCACGTAGTATACGGGCTTTTGTACCTTTCCTTCTTCTCTGAGTAAGGCAGCGCTGATGGCTGCGGGGGAGATGGCTAGATAGAGAAAGAGTTCTTCCCCTGGCTGCGACGGGCTCAACAGTGGTGGGGAGGAGAGATAAGTCTTCAGCTCTTCGAACGCTTGTTGGCACTCGGTAGTCCATTCGAACGACCTCTTCAGCGTGCGGAAGAAGGGCAAGCACCTGTCCGTTGCCCTTGATACGAATCTATTCAGTGTCGCTATTTTCCCGTTGAGGCTTTTTATTTCCTTGACATTTCTTGGTGGTGCCATCTCCATAATGGCCCGGATTTTATCTGGGTTTGCTTCGATTCCTCTTTGGGATACCATAAATCCTAGGAATTTTCCCGCCGTCACTCCAAAGGCACACTTCCCTGGATTGAGCCTCATGTTGTAGGAGCGGAGAGTGTTGAATGTTTCTTTAAGATCCTCCAGATGATCCTCCTCCTTTCAGCTCTTCACTAGCATGTCATCCACGTAGACCTGGACATTCCTCCCAATCTGCTGCGCAAACATCTTGTTCATAAGTCTTTGGTAGGTTGCGCCTGCATTCTTCAGCCCGAAAGGCATCACTTTGTAACAGAAGAGCCCTTGGCTGGTTACAAACGAGGTTTTTTCTTGATCAGCTTCGTGCATTCGAATCTGGTTATACCCGGAGAAAGCGTCCATAAAGCTTAGCAACTGATGTCGGGAGTCCACTAGGACGTCGACCCTTGGAAGAGGATAGCTATCCTTGGGGCAAGCCTTGTTGAGGTCCGTGAAGTCTACACACATCCGCCATTTGCCGCTAGCCTTCTTGACCATTACTACGTTGGCCAGCCAATCGGGATAGTACACTTCCCTAATGAAGTTTGCCTCCTGTAGCTTCCAGACTTCTTCTGCAATGGCCTGATCTCGTTTAGGGGCGAACACTCTCTTCTTTTGTCTGATGGATGGAAAGTCAGGTGAGACGTTCAATCTGTGCACCATGACTGACGGGTCTATTCCTGGCATATCTTCATGACTCTAGGCAAATACGTCTCGATTGCCCCTGAGGAAGGTTATGAGTTCTTGACGGATTTTGGGGTTTGCGAGTGTCCCAATTCTGGTCGTTCTGTCGGGATCAGAACTGTCAAGTGTTATTTCTTCTAACTTTTCCACTGGTTCCGTCACCGCCCGGTGCTCCTCTATGCTTAAGGCCTGAAACTGGTCTTCCATTTCCATCATGGCTACGTAACATTCGCGTGCGGCCATTTGGCTTCTGCGCAGTTCCCCTACTCCGTAGTTAGTGGGGAACTTTATCATTAGGTGGTAGGTCGAAGTTACTGCCTTCCATGAATTCAGTGCGGGCCATCCGAGGATAGCGTTGTAGGCTGACGAGCAATCGACCACCAAGAAAGTTATATTCTTGGTTATCTGCTGAGGGTAATCACCTACCATTACGGGTAGTGTAACCGCACCTAAGGGTAGCACCCTTGTTCCTCCAAAACCGACTAGAGGGGCATTGGTTGGGACTAACCGTTCCCTGCTGATTCCCATCTGCTGGAGCGCCGGATAGTACAGGATGTCTGCTGAGCTTCCGTTGTCGATCAGCACCCTGTGCATGTTGTAGTCTTCTATCCGTATGCTGACGACCAGCGCGTCATCATGCGGGTGGTGAAGGCGCCTGGCATCTTCTTCCGAAAACCCAATTGTGGGACCGTCTCTTTGCGCTATCCTTGGGACTTCGCCTGTCAACTACACATTCTGGACTACCCTGAGGTAGGTCTTTCGAGCTCTCTTGGATGACCCTGTGACTGCCGTTCCTCCCACGATCATTCTTATGTCCCCTATGGGGGGTCTTGGTCGCTCGTTATCCCGTCGGGGATTTTGCTCCTGAAGGGGCTGATCCGCCCTCTCTTTTCTGACGAACCTCTGTAACTTCTCCTGTTTTATGAGGGCCTCGATTTGCTGCTTCAGATCGTAACAATCGGCTGTGTCATGACCGTGGTCCCGATGGAAGCGGCAATACTTATCCTTCGAGCATCTGTTTGGATCTCCCTTCAGCTTTCCAGGGTAAGTCAGGGCTTCCTCGTCTTTAATCTGCATCAAGACTTGGTCTACAGGGGCCGTTAGCGGGGTGAAGCTCGTAAATCTTCCTCCTGGAGGTTTGGGGCGACGTTCATCTCGCCGGTCTCCCGTCCGGGCCCTCTTGCGCCCTTGTTCTTGTTGGATATCATCTTGCCTTTCCCTTCTTTTCGGTTTCTCTTCCCGAGCTGACAGCGCGTCCTCAGCGTTCATGTACTTGGTGGCCCTATAAGGTACTTCCGACATGGTTTTCGGGTCATTTTTGTATAAGGAAAACAAAAACTTACCCTTTTGCAGTCCGTTTGTGAAGGCGGCAACAAGTATCTTATCATCGGCTTCGTCGATCGAGAGCGTTTCCTTATTGAAGCGAGATATGTAGGACCGCAGTGTCTCGTCCTCTCGCTGTTTAATGCTCATCAAGCAAGCTGTCGATTTCTTGTATCTGTGTCCGCCAATGAAGTGCGTGGTAAACTGAGCACTCAACTCCTTGAAGGTGCTGATTGAGTTGGGCGTTAGTCAGCTGAACCAAATTCTGGCTGCTCCCTTCAGCGTCGTAGGGAAGGCCCTACACATGATCGCGTCTGCTACTCCTTGGAGATGCATCAGGGTCTTGAACGTCTCTAAGTGATCCAGAGGGTCCCTGGCCCCGTCGTAACTGTCCATCTATGGCATGCGGAACTTACTCTGCAGAGGGAAGGAGTTGACAGGGGCCGTGGATGGCGAGTCGGTCCTGTTGACTAAGTCGTCAAGATCGCTGGACACTCGCCCCTTGAGGGCGCTTATCATAATCTCCATTTGCTCCTTCATCGCCTGCATCTCTGCGATGATAGGTGGTGGAGCCGTATCCGCGAGGGAGGGGAGACTCACGTTCTGTCGCTCCGGCTTGCTCGGAGTGTTACTGGCCTGGGGTCCTTGATTTCTTCGGTCAGCACTGGTTCCCTCTTGATCAGCTCCTTGGTTGTCCGGTGCTACGTCCTTCTGGCACAGCTGCTCCTCTAAGTCATGATTTTGTTTGGTGAGGCGTTCTACGGCCGCGGCGAGAGTCTTAACTTGCTTTTTGAGGGCGGTCGTGGGTGGTTCCTCTTCTTGAATGTCGTTAGTAGTTGCCATTGAGCGGGTGAGCACCATGCAACCTTTGTCCGGGAAGCGGTATTATGGCTATACTACACGTTCCCCACAGACGGGGCCAACTGATGATGCCGAAAATATCACCAATAAGTTGCACGGTCCTTGAGCGCTCCTAATGACACCTGCACAACGAGGAGAAAGAATCTTTGCGGAGTGCACTGGTGTGGTATCGGCCAAATACCCTCCGTAGATTAAGTCAGAACTATTCTCACTACTCTAGGGTGCTAGAGAGGGTAAAAATTATTCGTACCTTTCTTCGTGAGGGTGCTCGATTTTTATAGTAGTAGGGCTTGACCCTTTTTTCCTTGGAGTAGAAGTCTTTTCCTTATAGGAATCCCTTTTTGGGCGTATTTTGCGGGATCCTTTCCATATAGGAGTCGTTCTTAGGTTTACCAAAACGTGGAGGGCAAGTCATTCATTTATTCATTCAAACGTGGTTATCAAGAAATCTTTGACTGGTGCCGTCAGCATGTCTAATGCCTTCACAATATATGCCGTCAGCTTCAGGGTGCCCTTCAGTCTCTATACCGTCGGTTTCAGGATCCCTTCAGTTTTACTATCCCATCGTTCTGTGTTCTACATCATACACTGCCATCGGCATTTTGGAATGATGACTGACGGCACATTACCTTACGTCTCTTTATTATTTATAACTGATTTTGTCCCTATCACCTATAATAATAATAAAAAAGAACAAGTCAATTATCCATTGATTGTACAATAACAACTCAAGCATTATGTTACGTAAAATTTATTTCCCCATTGAGAAAAATTAACAAGAACAAGAGGCCGAAAAGGGGGGGAGCATAAGAAATCGACTATGTTTGCAAGAGTTGTAACACAATTAAAATAAATAGTTGTTAGCTTATCAAGCTGGGCACCCCTAGTGTCAACTTCCGATAAAAATTAAAAGTAAAACGAGAAATTAAACTGCTTTTAAGCCAAGCTCAATTGTAAATTTTTTATTAAGTTTTCAATTATAAAAGATAGTCAATCATCAAATGGTGAAACAGATCCATTTCCCCATTATCCATCAAATTCTTCAGAGAAAGTGAATCATCAATATCTAAAAGAAAGCAAAATATCATTGTGGGACTGGGGAATGTCACATGCATAGTGTGCCAACTTGAGTGCGCTATGGGAAAAAAAAGGAAAAAAAAAAAAGAAGAAAAAAAAAAGAAGACTAATAAGGGAATTTCAATTGTATGCAAGAAAATCTTGATATTACACATAGCTAATCCAGCATGCAGCAGGGTATAGAACATCAAATTGTACAAATAATGACTTCAGAGCATTGGAAATGAAACAATGGAAATTAGAATCATGGGTCATGCACCATTTTCTAATGGTTAGCTAAGGAGAAGAAAGGCTCAGGTATTAGTTAATGAGGCAAGACAGCATATCCTAATATGAATAGTACAAATAATGCAATATTTGAGTCATTTATAGGTCAGCCAGTGAAGCTTGTAAGCATCTAAATCCATGACACATTGTTGTAGTACTTCCAGACTAAAATTATCTGAAAATGTTGTCTTTGTGTCTAGAAATCTTTCCCAAATTCCAACATTTGATTAGTGTCTTGCATAATCTTCATAATGAAAGCTCTGATACTATCTTCATACAAAAGACGTATCACCAACTTTTAACATTGAGACTTGACAACAGCTAGCTTCAAGAGACTAAAATTTTTATGCAAGCACATATTTAACATTCAGGAAAATTTTCTTAATGAAAAATACTTGAAATTTTATATTGTTTAACAAAATTTCTACTTTTGTCTTCTAGACTACACTAGCCGCGAACCCGCACGTTGTGCATGATAATTATTTTTATGGTGGTTTTATTAAATTTTTTTTTACAATTTAAACTAATCTAATAATAAGTAATGTATTTTGTAATTATATTTATATTTATTATAGGAACAATCATAAATGTAATATGGGAACAATCCAAAACACCAAAAAAACATAAACCAAAAAAAAATAATAAAACTTAACAATGATTAATTGAACCAATATTATGATAAAATTTTGTTTTTGATAATCTATTAAGGTTTTTTTTTGGTAGAAATTATAATTTCGGCTGCCCAAAACATATTATCAAATAAACAATTATTCGCAAAATCTAAGAATTAAATTTCTATACATGCATTGTTATAAAATAGTAATAATAAAAAAAAAATTGCAAAAGTTAAAATTTGTCACCTATCCGATTATTTTCGTTTGGCTAACCTTTGCTTTTCTTTAAATAAATGGCATTATAGAGTGTTTCTAATACAACTATTAAGAGTACTTTGTCCACCACAAAAGATTAGAAAATAAACAAAAATTAGTAAAGTCTCATAGTTTAACATATAAATTGAATACTATAAAAAATCATGCTATATAACAAAATAAATACCAAATTATCCAAATCATGCTATGTAATAGAATAATATTATATTTTTATATGCTATATTTAATTCTTTAGAACACAATAGGATAACATTTAACAATCAAAGAGGAAGAAAAAAAAAAAAAAAAAAAAAACAACAACAACAACAATTTAAAAAACAAAACTAAATCGCATTAACCCAAAATAGGGTTTTAAAGAATATAAAAAATTATAAACCTAAAGTAGAGATGTAAGAAAAATAAAAAAAATCCACCAAAAAATTTAGAGAGAGAGAGAGAGAGAACCTTTTTTTTTTTTTTTTGGTGAGGGAAAACTATGCATAGAATATAAGAGATAGTGACTAATTTATAGTAAGAGAGTGTGAATAAAAAGAGACAAAAATAAAAGAAGATTAAGGGAAAGAGGAAGAATGATATTAATGTAAAAGGTAGTGGGGAGATGAAAAGGTGAAGGAGGGAGAAAGATTGAAGAAGTAGTGGGGAGATGAAATGGTAAGGGAGAGAGAAAGGTTGGAGAAGTGTAAATATTAAAAAAATAAATGTAAAAAACAATTATAAGAAAAAAAAAAAAAAAAAAAGACAAAACAAAACGTTGAAGCCTTTCAAGCTTAAGGGATTTTTTTTTTCCCCTTTAAGCTGAAAAGGCTCACACAAAACCCTAAAACTGAACTGAAAAGACTTTGGGTTGGACTTGATAGTGGAACTAAATAAATAAGAGGTGAGCTGGATTAATTATACAGATATATTATAGGGTGATAATGGAAGTAAATAAATAAGTAGTGGGATGAATTTATTATAGGATGATAGTGAAAGTAAATAAATAAGTAGTGGGCTGCTTCCTTTAAGCTAAAAAGACTCATACAAAACCTTAAAGCTGAACTGAAAAGGTTTTGGGTTGGACTTGATAGTGGAACTAAATAAATAAGAGATGCGCTGAATTAATTATACAAATTTATTATAGGGTGATAGTGGAAGTAAATAAATAAGTAGTGGGCTGAATTTATTATAGGATGATAGTGGAAGTAAATAAATAAGTAGTGGGCTACATTTATAGGGCTGAAAATTGTAAAAACCATTTTAAAATTGTAGGACAAATTATATTTTAAAAAATAAAAGAAAAAAAGAATGACGTGGCAGCTGATGTAGCGCAACATCAGAGCAGCAGCATTAAACGCTACGCTTCAGCTTTTAGTAATATATAGATGTGCAAACAATGGCAATGGCAATTGTCTATAGACCAAAGGGCATCACCCCCCTCCTCTAAACAAAGAGTGAAGGGTGGGCCATAGGTTCAACCTAGGTGTGACATTTATCTTTGCCTTGAAGAAACAATATGTGACCAATGGCAATCAACTCAATGTAACTTACTGAGCTATACTACTTGTTCCATTTTATTATTTATGGCATCTATAGGATCCACAGAAAGAAAAGAAACAATACTAAAGCTACATATTAACAAAATGATAAGACTCTATGCTGATCCAAGCTTCAGCCAATGATTATGTCGCTAGTCTAACATCCAAGCTTACTGTCTATGTAAACCAGTGAAAATGCAACAATCATATGAACAGCTAGTTGTTGAATATCAATAGCATATTTAGGCACAAGCCAACTAAAAGAAGAAAAGATATACTTGGCATGATTTATTTTTCACTCTGGTCTCTATTGTACTGGGTATATCATGATTTGGTTTTAAAATTCTCTTCTCATGCCGCTCACATGAGCCCCACCCATCTGAGAACCTACCACCTCTAACAACAAAAAGAAAAGAATAGCAAAATCATAGTCAGAACAAATAATACATTAGATATACCAACAATATGGTTTAATACTCAAAAGCCAGATAACATACTGCATGTATGCCTGACAAATTTAGCATGCTGAACATTTCGATTTTCATCAAATTCAATAGTCTTGTCTCTGATTCAAAAGAGAGGTTGAAGTAGAATGATATCTTCCTCCACCCTGCTTAATACAATATCTTCCTCCACCCTGCTTAATACAAACACTGGATGTTATGTTTACTGCTTCATGTTAAAAAAGCAAGAGAGAAGATACCCATAATCTTTTACCTGATTTTTTTATGAAAGGGTTTCCAATATCTGTCTGAATGTTCGAAAAGTGTGTAAAACACCTTGAACCTTTAGACCCCCAATTTACAAATTACCAATTCAAGCTTATTATCAAACAATGTATGTGCGGAATATGAACATAAGCTATAACAGAATTGATAAAACAATCTAAACCAAATAAAATCACAACCACAGTAGAAATTAAATGGAAAAAATTAAGGGAAGAGAGATGCAAACACAAAGATAACACAGCAATGTATTATCGAAGAGGAAATTGAAGTTCTTGGCATAAAACCTCTCCACCGCCCTCCAAGCGGTCAATAATCTACTAAAGAATGAAATTGGAATACATGAACAGCAGAAGACCCTTCAAGCCTAATCTACCTAGTGTACCTAAGCTGTCCAAGCTTCTTGCTCCAACGAGGTTACGCCGAACCTTTGTCTTCTCTAGCTTACCGAATTCTGCTATAGCCTATAACATCAACCAATATCAATTGGTCCCTTCCTAACTGCTTCCCAACCACCAAATAGCCTCCTCACAGATATGGGTATGGTGAGAAAATGTTTTGGCTAATGTACCTCTCAAAGATGTATCAATGGAGAGGTTGAGAGTAGAGGAATTTGGAGAATCAAAGGATGAAGATTGTGGATGAGTCAATCTTGTTTTTCTCTAGGGTTTCTCTCTGAAAATTCACTTTGGAAGCTCTCTACAATACGTGGGAATAAGGGGTATTTATACTGGTGCGTGTTTGGAATGCGAAAAGTCAGCTTTTCTCATAACATAGTGGTCTAGCGACTTGACCTCACGACTAGACTGAGTCACGAGCTAACTGCCTGGCCAACCTAGGACTTTTGTCCTGTAGTGCAACAGCTGGCGTGACTTTCAACTCCCCTACATGCTTCACACGTGTGCCTCTTTTGGTGACTTGCCACCCGCGAGATCCAGTCACGAGTCCCTGCAGAATGCACACTTCTGAGCTTTTCTTCACACTCACTCACACACTACCCTTACATGATTCCCACCTAAATACAGGGTTTCTAAATATTGAATTACAAGCAAATTTGGTTCGAAATAAAGCCAACAAAATGGTTGATTAAATTCAACCTTACACTGTCCATTGAATGACACAAACAGCATTTGATTAGAACAAATTGCATGAAATTCCTTTAGAGTGTGTGATGTGTGGCACGTGCACCCATCCATTACAAGAGCATGTAACAATTGATACTATATTATGTCTGTGCAGATATTTTAAGTTCATTCCAAACATATGATAAAAATTCAATATTCAAGCATGAGATGCTTCAAAAATTCATCTAAACAAGCAAGGAAATAGTAACTTAAGCCTGTAGGATAGTAAGAAGTGTAAAGTAAAAGGGAAAACTAAGTAAATTCAAATTTAAAAAGTTGCTAGCTGAAATTCAAAAAGGCAACAAAGACATTAATGAAAACAACTGCACTAAAGCTTAAAGGGTTGTCTTATAAAAAAACAGAGTATCTAATATAAAAAATGCAAATTAGTTTCATTCTCAATGCTCAGTACTGTATATTGCACTTATGCTGATAATTAAATGGTAAGGATATCCTTTCTACATATTCAATTTCAAGAATTATTTCATAAAAATTAACAAAATTCATTATTAAAGCACATTTGATGGGAAAAAAAAGAAGCCGTAAAGCACACCCCAATATCAACCAATCACTATTAATTAACAACAAAAAAAAACTACTATGATCACTAATTTGGCAGAAAATAAGTGAACGCTATAGAATTCCAATTAATAATAATAAGAATAATTGAAACTTAGGATTAGTTATGGAACAAAGACCAAAAATTAGAAGAAACTTACTTTATTAGCTTGACCATCATTTGTAGTAGACTCTGAAACAAAACACAAAGCCTTCTAAGAAAGATACAAAAACCTATATATAGGCATATACACAGGAAGAGGGAGAGAGAGAGAGAGAGAGAGAGAGAGAGAGAGAGAGAGAGAGAGAGAGAGAGAGAGAGAGGGAACCTTGGGGGTTTGGGGAGAAAGAGAAAGTGAGGGAGAATTTAAATATTCACCCTAAAATTTTCCCAGGAACCAAACATCTATAAAATAACTAATAGTCGAAACGTTTGACTTTTTGTTGATCGCGCCTCATCATGCCACATGGTAACACTAATTTTTGCCACATGCCTTTATTTAAATACCGAATAGTTGTGACTTTTACACTTGGTGTTTAGTTGTGTTACTCTTGGATAGTAGTTACAAGATTTAAAAAAAAAAGAACTTATTACTCTTGGATAGTAGGCCCAATAATTTTTTAGAATACTCACCCACACACACGTTAGTCTAACTTTTTTAAACCCACATCGTTTACTCTTTCAAACCCACACCGTTTCAGTGAGTAACACACACGTTGCTCTAACTCTTTCAAACCCACACTGTTTCAATGGGTAACTACTTATTATTGTTTATATACATTGTTGACTTTTTGTTTTCTTCTTTTCATTTTCTGTTTTCTGCTTTCTTTTTTCCCTCTGCGAGAAGAAACCTAGCAAAGGTTGTGTAGAAAAAACAAAGTAACCCAGCAAAATCACTACGGTAACCTTCCACTACTTTGATAGAAATATTGTTTTTCCATTATATGTTTTGATTTATACAACTTTAGTCAATTTTCCAAATTACACCATGTTTGCTTTGGCAATATAAAAAAAAAAAATGTTAGACATGTTGATGAGAAATATAAAATCCATGGAAGAGTTGGGTTTCTGGCTTTAAATCATTTATGGTAGAATTTAATTAGTTATGTAGTTTCATATATTAAATACTCTTCAATTTGTTTGTTTTACCTATTTGTTGCATTACAAGAACTATTCAATTTGTCAATAGAATGTGTATTTCTGTTTTTATTTTTATTTTATTTTTTTATAATAACGAACGTTAATAACTAAGACATTGAAATTTTGTGCACACCATGTATTTGACAAAATGCCTTACTTACTCTTGCATTAGTTTGTAGCCACTTTATAGTTTGTGCATCTTAGTTTAAGTTAATATTGGTCATTGACTACTTTTTGTTATGTATCAATCGTAAGTTATGATGATATGAAAAATATTCTGTTTGTACCAAACGACCGGAAAAAGATATGTTTGGGCAAGTCATTGCTATCTATATTAAAGGATGAAGAGACTCTTAGATGTCAATTTTGCTAAATAGCCAATGTACTTAATCAGTAGATTTGATTTCAATTGCCAGGTTTTCAATTGATATAGAAATAATGGAAGGATGGATTGTTTTTCTTTTCAAATTTTTTTAATAAAAGCCTTATGGTCAAAGTGCAGTTTGTCATTGTTACTTTCAACTTTCAAGCATTTGTATGGTCCAAGTTTTGAAAAGCTCAGTTAGATGTGCCTATGACTTTATCTATTTCAGAATTGGATAAAATGTTTCAATTGTTTCAAGCATTCAAATTTAGATTTCTGCTTGGTAGATCTTTGTATCTAAGGTATTTAATTCAATGCACTGAACAATCTTTTTTCTTCTTTTCTTTTTTCAAATAATGCAGTACCCGAGTATTCGTACTGTTATTTTCAATGCTTAGTTCTATGCTCTCTTTTTAATTTGAAAAAGTTTTGTTAATATCATTAGGTATATGTTATGTAATGACATTTATTCATCTAACAAAGAAAAATAAAATAGAAAAGAATGATTTAAGAAACAGTCAAGAGGCAACATCTCAGTTAATATGAAAATTGATGGTGTGTCTTGAATTGAGTAGAATTTATTTAATTCAGCAATCTACTTATTTTAAGAAAAGTGTTGATGTAATTTAAAAGTTTCACTTATTAGGCCAAGAGTAGCAGCTTTTGTATTTAAATCTTTTTGAGATTAGTGTGGCGCATTTCAGTTAAAATGAAGCTTGGATCTGCCACAAGCCAAAATATATATTAATACATCAATAAAAAATTTTGGCTAAAAGAAGCTTTTGTGTTAATGGAGGAGGAACATTATAAAATGCAGAAAAAGGTGAATGTGCAGTGCATGATATTGCTCCAATATTTATGTTGACCCTAAATAATTGGGAGTTAAGTCTTAATTTTGGAACTTAAGAACCTGTTGTTGATGTGAAAAATAAACTAAAGAATTTGATGCTTGTGACTCTTGGAGAATATATTTTGGTACCTCTCTTTCTTTATAATTATTACTATAGCATTCATCTGACTGAAAAAACATAATTTAGCTTAAGATTGTCTAATATTCATTTTTTTGATATTTGGGTGTTAATGAACAATTAGATATTTGGATTGCACAAGATCTAGCTTTTGTTAATGATACACCATATATTGAATATTTGTTTTCTACAAACACTGCAGCCTATGAGATCATATAACTACAATTTCATTCTCTAATTCATTATAAACTATGTGTATGTGAATGTGAGGTCATACCTTGGAAATTTTTTTTGATTTTTTTGACCATTGGTTGTAAGATTGATATTGAACTTTGACTTGGTTCTATCCATTTGGTAGATAATTTTAGAAGATAATTTCAAGCTTTGTGAATGAAGGGTTAGGAAACTGTGAAGTGGATCTGATTTGATTATGATTTATTTCATGGTGTGATTATGAATTTTAGTGTGATTTAAAGGTGACTTGGTGTTTTTCAATATATTATTGGAAATGAATTGTGAGTCTACAATTGTAAAGTCTCATTACATTAGATTTTTGCTGATTTGATAGGGCATTTTGTGGTGGGGTTGGTATTGAACATTGAATTTTGATATCCTTCTTTTGAGTTTTAATTTTGTGTTCTTTTTGAGTATTTATAGTTAAGTTGGATTTGAAGTTTCATAGGAAGGATTCTTCCTGGGTTTCTTCTTTACTCCTTCATTTCTTTTATTTATGAATTTCTAAATTTAAGGTAATATTAAAATGAAATTACTTTTTACTTAACTATCTCAAAAAAAAAAAAAAAAAAAAAAAAAAAAAAAAAAAACCAATATGAAACAATAAAATGGATAATTTACTTCACTATGTATATATATATATATATATATATATATGTATGTACATGTATATGTACAGAAAGTCAATATTGCTTAAAATTTACATAGACAATTGTTTTTCCTGGGCTGAATGAGTTGTTTACTCTATTAAGGTTACAACTGAGACATTATATAGCACTTACATCCATTCAAACAACCACGTAAAGCTTTACGTTGAGGTCTATACAAATAAGCCAAAGGCAAATGACCACGCTGATTAACATCAATCACTCACACATGAATCATTCTTCTTTTTTCCTTGCTTTACCCTCTTTTTCTATTTGCTGAGATAGAGTAAATTTGTGGTTTGGTAAGAGTACTTGCAGCATACAAATGAGAATTACTATAATTCACAATCGAAGCAATAAAGATAGAAAGCAAATGAGTGTTCCTAAGCAGATCAAATGAATAAACTAAATATCGAAAAATTTCATTTATTGTTGTTTTGGTTATCAACCTATTCTATTGCCAAGCTTACATCAAAAAGTTGATGTTCAAAACAATGTGTAGCTCACACTAACATATGTACTCTAGGAAAACAAAAGATGTATTCAATGACTATTACAAAGCAACAAAAGAAGAAGATACAAAAAACACTTCAAAGTTTTTTTTTTTTTTTTCAATTTATTTGAATATTGATTAAGTAGTTCTTTAAAATTGTGTTTCATACATTTTATGGATAGTTGAGGACATTAAAGATTTAATTCTTCATTTTATTTTAAACTTAAGTTTGATTTCTATTTTTCATTAAGTAATTTAATGTTTCATCTTTATACAAAATAGTTTTCCTGTGCATCGCACGAGTTAGCGACTAGTTACAATTTATAAACAAAACATGAAAACGCACCGAATTTTTCTCCATTGAAGAATCGAGACAAATTAGGCAAAATGATCTTCGTGTCACAGTGGCGATTGAGATTGAAACCCTAGAAAATTGGGGGAGATTAGATGAGGTATGTGAAGAGTAGAAGAGTTGACAGAAGACTTTGACTTCGATTTTGTGAGTGACGATGAGACAGAGCCACCGCATTGAGAGACCAATAGCTATGCAATTGCCATGACCTAGAGTTTAGAAATTTCCATGATTGAGAGCTATGAAATTGGCTTTGAAATTTCTAAGTTTTGTGTGAGAGAGATTTGAGCTACTAGAGAGAAAATGAGAAACTGTGAAAGCTATCTATAAAACTTTGATTTGTTCTATAGCTTTATATAAGTTCCGTGTTTCTAATTTTCAACACTGACAACCATAGATAAAAGATGCAGTTTATCTGCTACCTTAATGAAGCCTATGGATAAAACTTTTATTTAATTTTTTTTTTACACTTGTTTCAACAGTTGTGCCAACTGTGGAAATAAGTAGGTTAATTTCCTTATTTTGATCAATAGTTGAGTACAACCATAGAAACTTAGGGGTTTTATTAACATTTTTTAGTAACCGTAGATAAAAAAATGTTGAAAAAACTCAAGTTTGTTGTAGTGATTAGGGGTGTGCATGGATTAGCTTAGGTCAAGTTCAGGAGATTTTTCAACCTAACCCACCATGATAGGTTAAAAAAAATCCAACCCCAACCCAACCTAATCCAACCCACATGAATCGGGTTGGGTTAGGTTAAACCCATAGGTTGGACAAATTTTTTTTTCCACACATGTGTTTATGGTTTGTTTTCAATATTTTAGGAATTTGCAAGTTAATTCCTTCAACAACTACTGTTTATAGTAGCAACTAATAGTTAGTAATTGTGTTAAAATTGTATTAGGGCAACACTTTATAATTGGGTTGATGTTTGATTTGAGCAATTCATTTTGTATGTATGTTTTGTCACGGATTGTCAAATGAGGAGATTGTTAGGTTCTAGAAATTTAGGATTAAATGTTTAGAATACTATTTTGTATGGTTGGCAAACCGGGAACAAAACATGTCTAGTCTATGTATTAGACATTGCTCAAAGATGTATGTTTTAAGCTTCAAGTTCAAGCTAACTGCAGAAAAGAAGAGTTAGGATCTGCCAAGCTCGATTGATCAAAAATTAGATTCAACCAATCGAGAATCGCAGAAATTAGATTCTACAGAATTTTTAAACAATGCCCAAGCCTGCAAAAACGTTTAGGGTTTCAATCCAACTTGTCCAAATATAAAAGGGAAACCCTAGCTACGTTTTGAAAACCTTTGGAAGACTTGTGTGTTACTCCTTATGAGATTTGAGAAGTGTTGTACCTTCTAACTATACAAGTGTCTACCGGAGCAAGATCTACAATCAAGCATTGGTAGAACTTAGTTGCTGCTACAAAGATCAACAGCTGAAGGTGATCTAAAACCTTTGAGTGGGATCTTAAAGTCACAAGCATGGGTGCTTGTGTTGTAGTGAGTCCAAGAAGAGAAGGAGTCTATGGATTCGGAGCTTCAAGGGTGGCTCCAGGATTTTTGTCTAGGGGGGTCAATAAGCAACATAAATTATATAAGAGATGAATCTTGGGTAGGAGATGAATCTTGCAGCCTGCGGGGTTTCCTTATTACAAATTTGTCCAAAATACTAACAAAAAAATAAAAATTAAACTATAAGTTCATTCGACATATTTATTTCTAATACAATAAACATATTAATTATTGTTAAGTAATTTTTTTGCAATTATTTAATTTATAAGTTTAAAATTCTTTAAATGTTTTATATTTCTATTGTCCTTTAGTGTTAATGTATTAGCCAAGTCACATAGCCAACAACCACTCACAACTCATAAGTCACATTCAGCGAAGTTAAAAAATCACTCACAAGTCACAAATTAGTCAAGGCGAAAAGCCACTTTTAGTCCCTACATTTTCAGGCAATTTCCATTTTAGTCCCTAAGTTTTATTTTTATCGCTTTTAGTCCCTATTCTGGAAAACGCCTCCATTTTAGTCCTTGTCGTTACATCAGAAACGGAGGAAACTGACGTGGCAAATTGCAGGAATAAAAAAATATTAAACTTATATTAAACTATTCAACGTTGCCTGGCAGTTACATCCCCGCCCTTAGTAGTCACGTGGCCCTCACGTGACTGTCCCTAACCCAAATAAAACCCTAAATCGCATGACCACACTTGACCACACACGACGGCAGAATCCCTAATCTCTTACCTTACTCGTTGCCCAGCACATGACCATAGATTTGCAGAAAAAAACCACAAATCGGCAAGCACAATCATAGATAGCTTTAGAGTCTTTGTGCTGAGCAGATTGCAAAGGTTGGCTTTCGCTCCAACTCACTCTCTTTCTCTCTCGGTATGTCTCACTCTTTCTCTGTGTTATAAATGCCATTTTTAAGTGCTGGGTAATCGTTCTGGGTGAATCTTAGCTATTGGGTTTTGAGAATTTGGAAATTTTGGGATGTGGTGTTTTGTTATTGCTCTGGAATTTCAATCTATCTCTATTTCTCTCTTATTGTGTCTCGCTCTCACTCTCTCTCTTCCTCTCTCCCTTTATAGCTTTTGTAGTGGACATAATACTGACTGTGATAGTGGAATATTTTTGGGATTTGCATTGTTTGGCTGTTGTGTGTTGCTTTCAGCTCTATTTGTTTTACTTTTCTTTATCAGGGACCACAATACTGACTGTATTTTTGTTGGTAATTGCATTGTTTGTCTGTATTGTGTGTCACTATTGTTTATCAGGGACCACTATATTGACCTTGATAAACCATGGAATCTTTGTGTTGGTAATTGCATTGTTTGTCTGTACTGTGTCTTACTTTTCAAGAAGTTGCTGGGTCCATGTGTTCCTTTTGTTTGTATTATATGCTTTTTTATTTGTTCATTAGCCTAGCAAAGTATTATTAATTTCAAAAAGTGGATATCTGTTTTCATTTCGTTTTCTTCCCGTGACTTGCATGCAGGATGGATGAGCTTTTTACTCTGCATGTCCACCATGGTGGGCATTTCATGTGGGACCCTCAAGTGTATGTGGGAGGGACAGTTGATATAGTGGATAATTGTGACCCAGATAAGTGGTCAAAAGTTGAGATTGAGAGTATCTGTAGGGAGTTTCGCTACACTAAAGTGGATAGACTATGGTTTAAAATGCCTAGTGTGAACTTAGAGAAGTCAAATTTCCATCAGGTGGTTGATGATGATGCTGCTATGTTCATAACTGACTTGGTGAAGGGATATAGGGAGATTCATGTCTTTGTGGAGCATCCAGTGCATGAACCACTTAAGATACCAGTGGAGGATTTTGAGCCCCTAGCTACTAGACTACCTGGTAGTGAAGTAGAAGGTGTAGATGCTAAGACCTTAGGGGTTTTTGTTAGTGACAGAGAGTATGCTGAGTATGGTGATGAAGAGTACAGACCTGATTTTTCACAATTTGGAGGCCATGATAATGCTGAATTTAGTAATGTTGACCATGGTGAGCCACATGAGGTAGATGCTAAGCAGGTTTATGCTAGGAGGGCTGGCAAAGCACCAGTTGTTGATGACCAAGTTGAAGAGAGTAGTGAGGGTTGTGAGGGTAGTGAGGATGAGAGGAGTGACTTAGAAGAAGAGCCAGAAATGCAAACAATGAACATTGGTGATGATAGTATTGATAGTTGGGACAATCAAACTGAAGTTGATGAGGTTGAACCAGAACAAATGGGTGGTGGTGTCATGAATTCTGACTATGAGAGTGAGGAGTTGCTTAGCCTTGATGAATCTGAATCAAGCAATGAGGACGGTGATGATTCAAGTGATGATGACATCCCTATTGCTGAGGTTGACAATTCTATTAGGAGGAGCAAATACCCAATCTTTAGGCCAGTAGCCAAACCTGAGCATCTAGGGTTTGAGAAGGATATGTTGTTCATCTCAACCAAACAATTTAAAGATGCTATAACTGATTATGCAGTCCATGGTGGGTGGGGTATAAAATTTGTGAAAAATGACTTGGTGAGAGTGAGAGCCCGATGCTAGCCAGGGTGCAAGTTTGTTGCCTACCTTCCAAAGGTGCCAAGGGAGAAGAGTTTTAGATTGAAAACATTGAACATGGAACACACATGCAGTAGAAGTTATAGAAATCCAAGGTGCACAGCATCATACATTGGGAAGAAGTTAGTGAAGAGGGTTAGGAGACAGCCTGACATAAAGCTCAAGGACATTCAGAATGCTGTGCATGAGAAGTATGTGGTTAATATAAGTGCAGGCAAGACAAGTAGGGCTAGAAAGAAAGCTCAAGATGCTGTTGATGGGGCCCACACTGCACAGTTCAACCAACTATGGGAGTATTGTGATGAGTTGAGAAGTTGCAGTCCTGGGAGCATAGTATTAATGAAGGTGCATACGTATAATGATGGTGATTTGGCAGCTGAGCATGGATTGACAACTGGGCTGCCATATTTTGAAAGAATTTACATCTACCTGAAAGGTTGCAAAAAGGGCTTCTTGGCAGGGTGCAGGCCAATCATTGGTCTAAATGCATGCCATTTAAAGACCAAGAGAGGGGGTCAGCTGATGTATGCTGTGGGCAGAGATCCCAATGATGAATACTTCCCCTTCACATATGCAGTAGTCGAGGTTGAAATGAAGGACACTTGGACCTGGTTTCTTAACTTATTGCTTGCTGACATAAGAGATGGCAAAAATTAGGTGTTCATATCTGATCAGCAAAAGGTATGATGGTAGTTTTATTGCTTGTTGAATTAATTGTAGTTGATGGTAGCTTCATTGCTTGCTGAATTAAATTATTACTTACTGAATTAATTGAATTAATTGCTTGCTGAATTAAATCATTACTTGCTGAATTAAATTATTACTTGCTGAATTAATTGAATTAATTGCTTGCTAAATTAATTTGAACACCTTTGTTGACAATTGCTTGCTGAATTAATTTGAATTAATTTGAACACCTTGCTTGCAGGGGTTGGTGAACACCTTTGTTGACAATTGGCCACAGTACGAGCACAGGATTTGCTGCAGACATTTATACAATAATTTGAAGAAGAATCATCCTGGTGTCCTTATTAGAGACCTTTTTTGGAAAGCAGCCAAGGCTACCTATCAGCAAGCATATGAGAGAGCAATGAATGAGCTAAAGGAGGTGGATGCAAATGCATTCAAATGGCTGCAGTCTCACTCAACAACTATCTGGGCTAGGCACATGTTCAAAAGTAATGGCCAAAGTGACACAGTCCTGAACAACATGTGTGAAAGCTTCAACAGCGTGATAGTTAAGTTCAGGAGCAAACCTATAATTACCATGGTATGTATAAATGTGCATTATGATCCATAGACTTGTTTAATTCATTAATGATTAATTATCCCTTTCTCTCTATGTGCTTGCAGCTTGAGTATATTAGACTATATCTGATGACTAGATTTCAAGCAAACAGAGAAATGATTATGAAGGTGGACTCTGAGTTGTGTCCTAAGATAAGGAAGAGATTGTACAAGGAGAAGTTGGCATGCAGCAAGTGGCTAGCATGTTGGGCTGGTCATACCAAGTTTGAAGTGAAAAGTGGGCTGGAGAGTTTCATTGTGGACTTGGAAGAGAAGAAGTGCAGCTGTAGGAAGTGGGACATAATTGGCATACCATGTTGCCATGCCATTTCCTGTAACTTTTTCAACAGAAAAGATGCTGAAAAGTATGTTAATGCAAGCTACAAAAGGACTACTTACATTGATTGCTATGAGCCCATTATAGAGCCCATCAATGGCCAAAATATGTGGAAAGCTAGTGGACTGCCACCTGTGCAACCCCCTATAAAGAGGAGACCTCCTGGCAGGCCTAAGAAGAAGAGGGCACTGGAGCCTGATGAACCTAGAAGTCACAGAGGAAACAGAGGTCTAGGCATTTCAAAACAATGCAAGTTATGTGGGAAATTAGGACACAACAAGAGGAGTTGCAAGGGAGAAGTTGGAGGGAACTCCTCCTTGCCTGGGAGTGCATCCCAAGCCAATAGGACCACTAGGAGGGTAAATATACTACTTTAACTTAGATATCCCCATTGTTTTGTTTTTCAATTGGCAAACTATTAATTGTTATTGTGCTTGTGCTTGTGCTTGTGCTTGTGCTTGCAGGCAGCCAAGGATGGTCATGCAAACAGTCCAACTGTAGGCAGTGCACAACCAAGCTCAAATGATAATGGGACCACAAGTGCACCTCCACCCCCCACTGATAACCAGTCCAATCCAAGACCAAAATGACAGAGGAAGAGATATATGGCAGCAATGAGATCTGCTGGAAGATAGCAAGCTGAAGTAGGACATTTTTTTGTTGTTGTGCTATATGTTGAAAGCACTCCTCATATGTTAATGTAACTGCTAGAACAATTGGCATTTTGGTATACTTGTATAATGTGTTGGGTCGACTTTGTCCTATATTTTGTAATTATTGTGGTACACCAAAAACTGTCATTGGTGTTAATTAGTGTCATTAGCATTTACAAGTTGGTGATTATGCAGGTTTGGTGAATGTACTGGGCAGTTTAATATGTAATGCAGTGGGAATTATGTTAAATTTAATGATGTTACTGTGTAAATTACTGAATGTGCTTGTGCTTGGTAGGTTTAGTGAATGTGCTTGGTAGGTTTGGTAAATTACTGTGTAATGTGTAATGATGTATGAATAAAATTGCTGGGCAGTTTTACATGGTATTATGCAATTTAATATGTAATGTGCTTTGCAATTTAATATGTAATGTGTTAAAAAGGTTGATTCCTTAATGTGCTGGGCAGTTTTACATGGTGGACCTGGTTTAATATGTAATGATGTAATGATGCATGAATTAATGTGTAATTTACACTGTTTTGAACAATTACACTGTTTTGAACTCTTGTGGAAATTACTCTCATTAATGTTTAAGTGATAGATGTGCTTTGAATATTAGGCTGCATATTTCTATTCATGCTGATAGAGGTAGCATATTTCTATTTATGCCTTTTACTCTCATTATTGCATGATGTAATGTAGTGGGAATCAAGGGGAATAAATTGATAGATTTGCAGCCAGAGATGCAATAAATTGGAACACAAGTCATAGACTAATTAAAGTCATAGATTATAGAGAGATTACAGAGAGAATTACACCTATTACACCTAATGACCCATTCCCTCTTATCAAAATTCAGCCCTATTACACCAAAACTCAGGCCTATTACAGAGAGAATTACACCAAAATTACACCTAATGACCCATTCCCCCCCCCCCCCCCCCCACCTATTTAGCCAACCAAAACAAACATCAAACAGAGTAGCATCCCACATATCACCAGAGACAGCCCCAAGCAAATGAGCAGCCTCTTCTCCCTCTTCCTGTAGCCTACAATGGCAGCTTCAAGGGTCAAAATCCGTTGCCTTTGCTCCGGAATCAGCACCTTGCCACGCTCGTAGATTTCATCATCATGCCACTGAAAAAATTTACACTTGCGTCCAACCTGACACCCAAGAGCCAGATAAAACCCATTACATCTTCAACCAAAATCATGAAAAACAATAACAAATAGTATTAGCAAAATACTACCTTACACTTGTATTAGCACAATGTATGACACTTGTATTAGCAAAATTCAAGAAAACCAATTTAGGCAGAAAGAAACAAGCTAAGGTATTTTTTATTTTATTTTTTTTACATTTTTTTTAAGAAAATAAATTCTAGGTTCCCAAGACAAGAAAACCAACTTGGGTTTTCTCTACAAATTAGCAAATAAATTGGTTGTCAAATATTATGAAGCTCTGTTGGTTTAAGATCAAAATGACGGTAATGAAAACTAAAAGTAATAATGAAAACTAAGAGAAATAAAAGGGCTGTACATGAAAGACAGAGGGGTTAGACTTAGACTAAAGGGATTGCGAGCTTGAAACGAAAATGAAGAAGGAAAAGCGAAAGGCTAAAGGGAAATGAAATTGGAACCTGAAGTGCTTCCAAAGTTAAAAACCTAGAAACTAAATAGAAATTTAAAAACTTTACAAAGAGAGATATACTTACCCAATAATTTGGACACCCGTAGAACCTTCTTCCATGGTTGTTAGGTGTCCAAGAAACGACCAAAACTGGTTTCTCAAAGCAGAAGCGTCGGGTTGGGCCCCTTTTCCTTAAGCTTCCACTTGATGACATCGAGCTTGAATCCATGGATGTACAGCTGATTTGAAGACGTTTTTGGGCTATGTGGTGAGCGAGGAGCAATTGATTGAGTTCATGACTGGTGAGGGACTTCAATCTGTGCGGTGACTGGTGAGCGAGGAGCTGAGGAAATTTGGGGGTTAGGGATTTCAGGTGTGGTCATGCGATTTGGGGTTTTACTTGGGTTAGGGACAGTCATGTGAGGGCCACGTGACTACTAAGGGCGGGGATGTAACTGCCAGGCAACGTTGAATAGTTTAATATAAGTTTAATATTTTTTTATTCCTGCCGTTTCCCATGTCAGCTTCCTCCGTTTCTGATGTAACGGCAGGGACTAAAATGGAGGCGTTTTCCAGAATAGGGACTAAAAGCGGTAAAAATAAAACTTATGGACTAAAATGAAAATCGCCTGAAAATGTAGAAACTAAAAGTGGCTTTTCACCATTAGTCAAATAGTAAAGTGCAAAAGATGAGTCATAACTCAACTTTATATCAAATTAATACAAACACTTACAGCAACACTACAACAGTAAAGAAACTCAAAACTCAACAACAGTAAAACACTATAAGTTCTATAACCCATTAACCCCCACAGGTACACACACATGGTCAGACTTATTATAGACTCAAAACTCAAGTTGACTAGTTGAGTAACTCAACAACAAATATCAGAACACAGTCACAGTTCTTAACCTCATAGCCCCCCCCCCCCAACATACACACATAGAGTCCAAGATTCAAAACTCAACAAAAGAAATCAAAAGATAACTCCACACACACATGGTGATTCAGTCACATAGATTCAGTGAAATAGCATATCAAAAAACTATAAACATACTCTCACAGTAAAAGAAAGAGAGAAAGAGAGAGCTAGAAAACCAAATCAAGCGACAATAGAAGCCAGACCAAGCGGCGGTGGCAGTGGCAGATTAGGGACAGTCAGGCGATGACAAATCATGGGGGCTATGCAACGGCAGATTTTGTGTGTGTAAAGTAAAGGCAACCTTTTTCCTTTGGGTTTGGAGAGTAAAGAAGGATAATGAGAGATTTTGGAGGTTAAGCAGCTGCAAATTCTTAGGTTTTACTTGGCCCTTTTTTTTTTGTTTATGATTTTTCAAATTTTGATTTATGGGCTTTTTATTTATGAGATTAAAGACCGATTTTTTTTTTTTTTCGGAGTTTAAGTTGGGCTTAAAAAAAAAGGGCTCAGGTTCATGATGAGGGTGTGCAAATTTGTATTGCAAGGGGTTCAAAACAATTTTTTAAAAATATTATATATATATATATATATATATATAAATTTCAGGTCAGGGGGTTCATTTGAACCCCCTAACTATAATGTACCACCGCCCCTACAGAGTTTGCACGTGATCATATTAGTAAGTTACTATTGGAGGTAATAATAGATTTAAGGTTAAATCTGACTGTAAAAAGTTCGATTCTCTTATAGTGGATTTGTTTTATCTTGAGGATAGTTAGGTTAAATCTTTCTTAGGTTTTTACCTTGAGACAGTTCGTTTCATTGGTTTTTCTGAGTCATCATATCGTGGTGTTATTTACTTTCCATTGTTTTTCATGATATGATTTATTATTATTTAACCTAGATTTGAATAATTAACTTAAGTAGTTGTTTGACTAATATATTAAGTTAAACAATCTGCTTTAAGGGGTTTAAACAAACAAACAATATCCTCAATTCCTAATGCGAAATAGTAGAAGACTCAGGACCATGACAGACTACAAAAAATGCTGACATCGATCTGCAAAAGGGAATAACCATACATGTACAGCTAGCAAATTCTTCTTCTTCTTTTTTTTTTTTTTTTTTTTTTTTTTTGATAAGCATGTACAGCAAATCCTTGTTCACAACAAAATTTATAATTTTCGAACATGCCAATCGTTGTGTTGCCAATGCAAACCACGTGTTTGAGTCAATGCATGACCTTCTATGTTCTGGTCTTTGCACATTATAAGGGGTCTAACTTTAACATGCTGACTAAGAGAAAACAGAAAGCAATGGACATCTATGCTTTCGTGTTTTTTGAGTTCCATATGTGTTCTCGATGCTGCTGACAGCATTACTCAATCCCAATCCCTCAGTCATAGTGAGGACACAACCTTGGCCTCTAAAATTGAAGCTTTTTACTGGGATTCTTTAGTCCAGGGAAGCTGTTTACTTGGGAATATGGAACAACTATACCCCAGTTAGAACGGCTGTTTCGGTAGCAAATTAACCGCGGCAATCCAATCAAAGGCATGTCTAGCCTGTTGATGGTAAGCGTTTCAGATAGTCTTGTTCTTCTCAGCCAGAAACCAGAATATATAGGACTGTTGCTTGGCCAGCAACACCCATTTTGATGAAATAATGTTCGGCTACACGTAAGACCATTGTTTTGGTGAGAAACAAGTGAATGGTTGGGGTTCATTTAAAAAAAAAAAAACTAATAGAACAGTTGGGATTAGACATGTTTTCTATAAAAAAAAATGAGACTACCTTTCTCTATAAAATTGATGGTGGGGCCATTTTTATAAGTGCATATATAGGCTTCTCATGTAAGCATATTTACTCAAGGATTTTTCAAACCCTTGGGGCCATGTCTCCTTCGGTTTCTATGTGGCTCACCACTTTCTAGGTCACAAAAAAGAAGAGTGATTTAGCTATGAGCTTAGATCCAATTAATTAATATATATTAAACACTTACAATTTTCTCATTATTATTCAATTTGTGACTTTACTAACACAAGTATATGTAATATTCAGATTACCATGATTTGTGACAATTTTGGAAGTTATTAAAGGGGATTTGCAAAGAGTGTTGTATAACCATGGTGATCAGAAAAAACTAAAAAGAAAATCTCTGCTCAAGAAACTATAGTCTATTCCAGTGTGCCCGGGAACAAATTACATCATAGAGAAGCAAGGGTGGAGATGAAATTTTTGCACAATGTGCTTTTGTCATTTCATCCAAATTCTCTCAGTTGTGATTTGTTCCATCAAACTGCACAGTGCACACCAAGTCAGTGTTCCTACTAAGACAGCGAAGTAATTTACAGGCTAGCATTAGTGAGGGAAACAATATAATAAGTTGAAATGCGTTAGAAACAAAATTGCAAAATAACATCTTGAGTTTTAAAGGCTCAATTTCCATATAAATATCGAGACTCAAAGACACGAGTTCCACTTGTTGATGTGGAAGTTTAATGCCACATGGATCTCGGGTCTTATAGACTCGAGTTTTAAAAAGAAAAATCAAGTCTTTAAAACTAGATTTACGTCGACCTAAATATAAAACGCACAGACCTCACACTGCCTCTAACACTCCTCAGTCCTCATTGCCTCACTACACACTCACCCATAATATTCCTCATTGCCTCTAACAGTCCTCACTACCTCACTGCTCACTCACCCATAACACCCGCACTTATCACACCACATTGCCTCTCTCTATCACTGCTCCTCCCTCTCAAATAATTTACATATCAGGTAAGGGTTTGAGTTTTATTGCCACTGTAGTTGGGTATTATTTATTGTTGGGTGTGGGTTAAAGACTTTGACTATTTATTTGGTAGATACTTAATATAACTTAGTTAAAATAACATGATATTGTGAATATATACAACTTTGTTTTGTTAGTGTAAAATAATGGCATACTAACTTCACGTAATAATGAATCCCACCACGCAATCATTACAATCCCTTGTATAATTTTTTGTAATTTCAAATCCAAGTGCTCTCCATACCCCTTGAGGTTTTGTAGACATATTTGACCTGTAAAATTTTATTTCATATTAATAAGAGCTAAATAATATTTGTAGAGAGAGAAAATTTTCAACCTATCACAAGCTGACACATCATATTACCAAGTCCACAACGTATGGCCAATTACAAGCACTAAGTACTGCTACTAGTTTCTACTATCACCAATCAGACACCAACAGAGATTTGCCAAGTGTCGATGAAATAAAAACATAAAAGCATGCAAAATGCCAATCACACATCAGCGTGTGTAAGAAACGACATAAGCAGTCCAATCATGTGTCACCTTGAAAATGAAGACATTTCGGCCAATCAAACAATGTTATGTGTCTTGGATGAAAATTCTTAAAGCTCCTCCAATCAGGCGGTGATGTGTCATCAATTAGACTCCACCACGTGTCGCTCACCCACCCCCAAACTCCTATAAATAGAAGCCTTCCTAAGGCATTTCTACACACTAAGACATCTACACTTCAAGTAGCATCAAAGAAGATTTAGAAGCACTCTGAAGTATAGAAGCTTGGCAAGAATCAAGTCTCAAAGCCTTCAAGAACTTCAACCTTAAATACGAAGAACATTTGAAGCAAAATCATCCAAACTACCTACCTAGATCTTAAAGTTTGCTAGAATCAAACCCAAAAGCCTTCAAAAACTTCCAAAAAGCACAAATTAGTGAAGCTCTATCGATTCAAGCCCCAAAAAACTCCAAAGAACTTCCACCACAAACCTTCGAAGACAAAGAACATGTGAAGAACATAGGATGAATAAAGAATTTCTAAAAAGCTTATAGCCAAAGATTTGTTGTAATTTTGTTTCAAGGATCTTTGATCCATCCTTCAGCCAAATTGAATGATATTTGGTGTTTGAGTCAAAATCACATTATCATAATTCCAATCAATTAGTCTTTCAATGAGATTAAATCAGAGGATCACTCTTTTGTAATTTTAAAGAATTGTACCACACATTGATCGATACAAATTCATATTTGTGAAACTATTTTACTTGTATAATTTATTTCAATGTAGAAATTTAGTCGTCTATAATATTTTCTCTATTCTAGCCTCATTACATGAAACTCTTTTTAATTTTTATTTTGGGTTTAGTGTTATAATGTTTAAAAGTGAGATAGAGATGTGAGTATTTTTATTTATTTTTTTAAGAAAGAGATTAGGTAATGTGGAATAATATTTAAAAATGAGATAGAGATAATATCTTAATTTTTAAGATCTTTCTATACATTATAGTAGATGGTAATTTAGATTGGAGAAGAAAAAGGAAAAAATCATAAAACTTATGAACTTTTTTAAAAATAGTTAAATAATTTTTTTAACAAGTTTGTGTTTTTAAATTTAAAATTATTTAACTAAATGATAGGAGAATTTTAGAGAGTTTAAGAATTTGGGTAAGGATATTTTAGTACGCAAAATGATGAAACCAAAATAAGGAATCCTGTTATAAATAGTATCTCTATATATTAAGTGAATTAAGAAAATTAGTTATGACTTTAGAAAATGTCAAAAATGCCCCTAATCTAATTAGATAATCCTTATTCTAAATAAAAAAAAGGTTAAAATTGTAATTCAACAAAATTCAAAAATGAAAAACTACTCGAGAATTCTTTTTTCCTAAAAATTAGTACACACTCTTTATTTAAATATATCTCACACACGTTTGATACATTTTTTTTCCTAAAAATTAGCACACACTAAACCCAACAGTTTATTCCTTTTCAAAATCCTAAATTTTAGCTTCTTAAAAACCCCTTCTCATGTAACTTCACTAATAATAGACAAATTCAAATTGAAAAATTACGACATTAAACTCAAAAAAAAAAAAAAAAAAAAGCATCATCAACACGTGTGATGAGGCTAGTTTCTAATATTAAGAGGATTTAGAAATTTAATTATGATTTCAAAAAATGTCAAAAATGCATCTAATATAATTAGATAATCCTTATTCCTAAAAAAGAAAAAATAGGGTTAAAATTGTAATTTAACCAAATTAAAAAATATATATATTGGAGAAATTTTTTTTTTCTAGAAATTAGCTCACACTAAACCTAATAGTTTACTCTTTTTCAAAATCCTAAATTTTAGCTTCTTAAACATTTTTTTTCCCGTGTAACCTCACTAATAAGTAACAATAAACAATTTCAAATTGAAAAATTATATAAAAAAGGCAAAAATGTAAAACTGACCCTCTAACTTTCACTTTTTTCATTTCAGTCCTCTAGCTTTCAATTTTGTCAATTCAATCCTCTAACTTTCATTTTTTGTTAATTCAAGGCTCCATTACAACTCAATTAGTGCTGTCATTAGAACTCCTAAAACGATGCCGTTTTGCATTTTTTTTTAATAAATTCGAAATTAAAAGAAAATAAGAAAAATCTGAAAAAAAGAAAAAAAAAAAAAAAAAAAAACATTAAGGGGAATGACATCGACGTCGTTCCCCTTCCCCTAAAATCAAAACAAAACAAAGAAATATTGAATCATGGCAAAGCCTCAGGTGTGGCAACCTTGCAAGAAGAAGAGGTCTTGATGCATTAGCTCTGAAAAAAGAGAGAGAAACCATTTCGATTTTGAAGGAATTGAGTGTTTTTTATTTATTTATTATTTTTTTTTTTTTAGAGGGAGAGAGAATTTTTAGAGAGATTGAGAGAAAGAAGATGGCATCGAAGTCGTCGGCAGCGGTGGTGGCAAACAATAACGACAGGACATGTGTGGGGAATTACGAGCTTGGTCGAACCCTAGGCGAGGGCAATTCCGCAAAGGTCAAGTTTGCTCGGAATGTCGACACTAGTGAGAACGTCGCTATCAAGATTCTCGACAAAGAAAAGATTCTCAAGCACAAGATGATCACTCAGGTACTCATCGTAATCCTAATCTTTCATTCATTTTTTTTGAATCGTTCGAATCATATTTTTTTTTTCTCCATTTTTCTGGATTTCTGGTTAGATTTATTGATTCAATTAGTTGAATTAGAGGAATTTCTTTGATTTTACATCGAGTAAGACCGTAATATTATTTGTTGTTTGACTATTTGGCTACCGAGAAAAAATGAACAAGGAAAAAGAGCAAGCGAAATGTAATTTGTTATTTTTTTATTTTTAACTATTTCAAGGAGTTTGCACGAGCGTACAAATTGAAGCATGGATATGGCATCAAGTTTTGTAATTTCACTCTCAAACAGACCCAGTCTCTATCTCAAATCGTTTCAGCAATTTCTATGAGTTAGGGATTTGACTGTGGAGTGATTTCTTTGTTTTGATTTAGGGGAAGTGGAACGACTTAATGTTTTCTTTTTCTTTTTTTCTTTTTTTTTTTTCAGATTTTTCTTATTTTCTTTTAATTCTTAATTTATTAAAAAAAAAAACATGCAAAACAACATCGTTTCAGGAGTACTAATGGCAGCACTAACTGAGTTGTAACGGAATCTTGAATTGACAAAAATTGAAAGTTAGAGGACTGAATTGACAAAACTGAAAGTTAGATGACTGAAATAAATAATAGTGAAAATTAGAGGGTCAGTTTTGCATTTTTACCTTCAAAAAATGAGATTAAAATCGTAATTCAATAAAATTCAAAAACAAAAAAAAAAAATTATTAAATAAATTTCCTATAATTTCCCAATAGAGTCTTAGACAGACCCAAATTCCTCACCAGTTTCTAAAAAAAAAAAAGAAAAAAAAGAAACAGAAAAAAGACCTCAAATCCCATGGCTCACAATTCCCACCCATGTCTGACAAAACTACAAACAAAAACTCTTCCCAATAGATGAACGCGGGTACAAGGAAGCTTCCCATTGCAAAAAAATAATTAATCTTCCCACCCTTCCTATCACAAACTACAAACTCTTCCCAAGGATTACTATTCCTAATTGAAATATGAATTGTCTCAGGCGGCTACTCTTTGTATAATGCAATGTTTGTGGTTTAATTGAATAGAAGAGCCAGAAAGTTTTGTGTGGCACTAAGGGGGAAAAAAAGAAGTTAATTTTAATGTACTCCCTTTTCCCTTTTTTTTTTTTTAAAATAAAAAAAGTCGTATTTATTTATTTATTTATTTTGATGTTTGAACTGTTTTCTCTTCATATATGTTTGTAATGCATTTTTTCATTTTGATGAATGTCTTTTCTTTGTCCAAAATAAAAATTACTTTGCGTGTGGTTTACTGAATAGAATAGAGAAAAAGAGAGAAAAGTGCAGAAAATAGAAATTGTTTCAAGTGGCTACTTTTTTTTTTGTATAGAAGTAGTGTTAACGAAAAAATGAACACCAAAATAGTATTGAATCACATGTTTGTGTGTGCAAATGAATAAATCTCAAATTGAGATAGATGAAATATTATGATACTAAAAAAAATAAATAAATAAAAAAGCCTCATCACACGTGTGAAGTGTTTGTGATGAGGCTAGTATTTTTTTAAGTTTTTCTTTTATTTTTTTATCAAGACATTATCACAATAAAATATAAAGTCTTAATATTTATGCATTTAAATGCTTAGTAATACAAACTAAATCTTTAACACTAATAGAGTTGGGTGAGGCTAAAAAGTTGAAGCCATCCCCATCTCACCCCAGAGTGTGAGGAAAAAACCTTGAAAAAACCTTGCCCAATCCTCGTCCCCATAGGCAGAGGGAGGGGGGATAGGGGAGCCATGGCCCTCCTGGATTTTCCAAAAAATGTCCCCTCCTCCTCTAATTAATGTTAAAAATTGAAAATATTGCGTAAATTTTAGGTGATGACCCCTTTTCATTCAAAAAAAAAAAAGAAAAAGAAAGTATACATGCTCTTTAATTTATTGTTGTCTCATTTATTTTTCTTTTAATATTGACTTTTTTGTCATTTATAAGTCAGTAATTTTAGAAGTATTTAAAGTATAAGTTAATAACAATATATAAATAAATATCTTTAGCAAAAGATTTTTATTATTTTCCAAAAATAAAGTCATATGCATTTATATAGAGAGTTAAAGCAACCGAAATACAATTATACATTTGGCTTGACCCCCCTTGAGAAACTTTTTTGGCTTTGCCATAGTGCCACTACTTGTCCCACCACCTTACGGGACAAAAAAAACCCTCACGGGGCAAAGCGGATGGGGCAAGTTAAAGTAGGATGGTCAAAAATTATCATCCCTATTTCACATACTAGTGCAAAAATAGTAGGACCAAGATAAACTACGAAAATATGACTTTTGCAAAAGGAAATAACGACTTGCTTGAGTCAATGCATGATATTTCACGTTAATGTCTCTAGTCATTATGATGAAATCCAATTTTCCACTTATACTTAACATGTTGGCTAAGAGCTCTAACAGAAAGCAATGGATGTCTTTGCTTTTGTGTTTCTGGGTTCCAGTTTGCTTCTTTTATTTGTATTCTCAGATGCCGCATACAGCATTACCAAACTGAACTTTATTAACAACTGCAAGGAACCTCAATTGTGACTAATTCTTTTGAGGTATAGCGTAGATATGGTTAGCACTTTTCCTTGGGTCGTTAATCCTGGTGGCAAATTTAGAAATTTTTACAAGTCATTAAGAAACTTAAATTATATACAAAATCTAATAAAAAGATAACTTCATATATTGACAACCAAAAAACACACACACACACACACAAATATATAAGGTCTAACAATTTTCTTCTAAGACTTTTCTTATTTTGAAACTGTTGCATAATAATCCATTATTAATGTTGCAAACTATATCTCTTTCAAAATTTTAGTTAAATAAAGTTTTTCTTAGCTTTTTCTTTTAGTTTGTAAGGGCTAAATATATTGTTAAGGAGATCAAAATTTGAGGATAAAATTTGGCTACAAACTTAGTTGTAGTCTAAAGCTACAAATCTCACTAAACAAATTAATATAGCTACATATTTTAAAAATCTAACTGTTGAATTATATGTTTTTTATGTTCTTAAAATATATGTCAAATTTTATGTCAATTGGATGTTATTTACTATTTGATCTATAAACTTATTTTTAATGTATACGTTTAGACTACAAGTACTCGATATTTAAACTATTGATTGATGATATAGCCATTAATTTTTTATTTTCTTGAAATTTTGCAAACATTGAGAATATAAGAAAATAATTTAAGTTAATGGCGGATTTGTTAAAATTGACATCTAATTAAAAAAAATATTGAGTGGAGTTATAAGCTTAGTCTATAACTAAGTTTGTTACCAAACTTTGTCCAAAGTATAATTATGTTGTGCTTAAAAAAATTTAGGGTGGTCATAAAATTTCTTTTTAAGGCTAAAAAATCATAAAATCTTTAAAAATCATGTATAATATATATATATATATATATATTTTACAGATCAGGTAGTCCTGGCTTCAATGTGGAACTGTCTATGCTTCTCAGCCAGAACAGGACTGATGCTTGGTTGGCGAATTCAACGAAGGAGGCCTTAAATCCAATGGTGCAGCTTTTAGATTCAGGAAATCTAGTATTAAGAGATGAGAATGAAGAAAACCAGAAAGTTATCTGGAGAACTGAGTTGGGGGATTGAACTTCATAATTACCCTGAGAAGGTCAGGAAGACTTCTGCACCGGCCCATGGAATGGCCTAGGTTTCAGTGGTGCACCAGACTTAAAGCCCAACTCGGTTTACAATTACAATTTAGTCAGAAGAACTGTTTTGAACCAAACTCTGTACTTGTATGTGCGCTACATATGGATCGAAGCAGATAAAAAATAGAGCCTGTGCTTACCTATACCTAAAGACAAATCAAGTGGTCCAATTAAACAACGGCGGACCGGCAGCTGGGTCGGGTTGGATTTAATATAACTATGGGCTGATGTGCAACAAGATATGGGGTTTAATTTTTATGATATGCTATTTTCTAAATTTTAAGTAATTTTAAATTTTAGGTGTTTTAAAGGATTTTTTTAGTCAAATTAGAGTATCAATTTCATTAATAAAATTTCAGAGAGGAGGCTTTTGTCTTTTCAAATAAGGAAAAAATTAACCAATGCTTTGAGAACATTTGTTAATGAATTATTTTAAGAAAATTTGTATAAGAAAAGAAAAAAAAAGTAATTAATGTTTTACAAGCTTTTTCAATTTCAAATAAAAGTGATATAAAATTTTGGACAAAATTTAATTACAAAATTAGTTATAACATTGTCATCCTCAAAAAAAAAAATAGTTATAATATTAGGTTACAAACTTACTTAATATCTTTTTATTGGATGTTAACTTTGATAAATCCACCATTAGATTACATCTTCTTCTTATATCCTCCATACTTGCAAAATTTCAAGAAAATTAAGATCAATAGATATGTTATCAATAAATTTTTTAAATTGCAAGTTTTTGTAATTTAAAATTATACACAAAATATAAGCTTATAAATCATATAGTAAATGATATCTGATTGACACAAAATTTAACATGTGTATTAAGGGCGTAAAGAACATGTAATTCAACGGTTAGATTTTTAAAATATGTTGTAGTATTTATTTTATTGAGTGGATTTGTAACCTTAAGCTACAACCAATTTTGTAGCTAAATTTTGTCTTAAAATTTTTCCTTAAATGGTTTATTAACCATTAGACTAAGGGCATTTGTTAACATAACCTTTTAAAAAAATTCTTGGTCAATATCAGTGGTTTTTTTTTTTTTTTTTTTTTTTTTTAAATTTTGGCGGTTTCATAAGATTGAAGTGAAGCGGTGATTGGCTCTTCCCCACCACTAGAGTAAAGAAATAATGACTTTATATAGGACCTAAGGTGTCAAATCCTATACATTGAAACACCCCACTTTGGCTAACGTTTGTTTAGAAGTTGTTAGAAAATGGATGGCAGGGGATTTTTGTTATGATTGAGAAAATTTGAGGTTTTAAATGAAAGATTTGAATTCTTTAAAATTATATTTGAGACTAAAGTTTATTAGGTTAGGGAAGGAAAAAAAATAAAATAAAAAATTGAAAATACCCCAACATTATTTGGGTAGTTTCAATTTGACACTAACCTTTAAAAATTTATTTGAGACTAACTTTTATTACCCAAAAAAAAAAAAAAATCACTACATTATTGGGGTAAAAATGTAAATCCACACCCCCCCCCCCCAAAAAAAAAAACCCCTTCTTTTTATTACTTTTGATTTGGTGAATTTTTTTCCATGGAAAGAACATCTGGTAATGGTTAAATGGCATAATAATTTGTACTTTAAGTTCTCTAATGTGCATTCAATTGAAAAGAGTTTCCCTATCCAAAAAAAAAAAAAAAAAAAATTGAAAAGAGTTTCCATATTCTAGTTTCATGTTATAATGTGAAGCCCATTTTGCTCTTAAGCAGAGAAAATGGAGAATAATGTAATGGTAGACCATAACATTAAGAGCCAAAGTGCAGCCTAGAGCTCCCATTTTTTGGCCTAGTTTCCATAACTATTGCTACTAACAACTTTTCAAGCAATAACAAGCTTGGTGAAGGTGGTTTTGGACTCGTATGTGCCAATTTATCTAATTTTGAAGATTTATAGATAAAGGGTTATGCTAACGAATGCCTTTAGGATATTGGTTAACAATCCAATTAAAGAAAGTTTTTATGAAAAAAAAAAAAAATTAATGTTTTGACAGTTTTTTTCATTTCCCATGAAAGTGTTGTCAACAATTTCTTAAAATGGAATGTTAATCAATGCCTTAAGGGCACTCGTTAGCAATTCTCATAGATAAAATGGTCAATTGTCCTTTGTTGACCAAACTTTGCCCAAGTATATTGATGACGAATTCAAAATTTCACATAGCCACCAAATTCTATTAGTTTGCATCATATTTAGGAGTCCTTTGGTAATGTTGTTTCAGTAACATTGTTTGTATTTTTTGGAAATACATGTGGGTAAAAATACATATAATATTATTTAAAAACTGAAAAATGTTGTTCAAATAATCATACCAAATAGCCCCTTATACTTTCAAACACATTTCTCAAGTTTGACAATAGTCAACTTGGAGTTGACTAAGAGTTCATTCCCACTAAAATGACTATCAAAGAGCCAAGATCAAACTCCAATAAGTAAAATATTGCGAAAAAAGTGAAAATGTGGTTAACATTTAACCGATTTTGAGTATAGGATTAATTACATTTTACCCATCTCTGGTTAGACTTGATTTAATATTGTTTATTCTTGATTTAAAAAGTATCACTTTACCCAAACAAGATTGGCTTTCGTTAGCTTCCATTACATATTACCCTTAAAAAGTATGGTAGAAATGTCTTTTTAATAACCTTTTATGTGTCTCTCATTTGTCTCCCTTCTTCTCTCTTTTCTCCTTGACTCTCTCTCTCTCTCTAAAACACTAAAATCCTCTTTCCGTACACTCTGTACAACTTATTAGCTTTAAGCTTTCTTGCATTTTGCTCTTACTACACTACCACTCCTTTGCATTTTGCTCTTTTCACTCTCATTTCACTCTCTAGATTTTTTTATTTTTTATTTTTTATTTTTAATCCTTAGTTTTGATACTGATAGATCCGTGTGCAAAGGATGCAATGGACCTTGCATTTTTTTTTTTAATCTTTGTATGCTTCCTCTCTAAATTGATGTGAGACTCAATTTGTATTTTCATCTCTTCTTTTTTTCTAGGTTTCATGGTTTGGGTAAAAATCAAATCAAATTCCAAGTCAATATCATATTCTCATTGCATATATATGTTCAAAACCCAAAAACCCAACTGCAAAACCCTTTCAAAAATTTTTCCCTATTTTTTAAAAGAGCAAAACTCTTTATCTTAACTCCAAGCAATGAATTTCTTAGAATCCAATCAATACAAAACTTCAACAAAACCCTTTCAAATTAATACAATAGAATACCCATATGGTGTTTATTGAGCTCAAAAATTACCTCTGAAGAAACCAAGAAACAGTTGGCATTGAAATGTTAGTGAATACGAATTTGTTATAAGAAGGGTAGTTGAATTGTTGTTGTGGTGGTGGTGGTTATGCTGTAGCAAGATATTGTGTTGGTTGTGCCTGGGGATTTCAGTCACAAAGAACAAACACAAACCACAATCATGAAGTCAAAACTCTTTTAGAAAAACTTACAATGATAATAAATTATTGTTTTAAGTCTTAATTAACAGTACATAATGTAATCGTAAACCTTTATATATATATATATATATATATATATATATATACTAGATATAAATTCTACTATAATATAATCTAAATGTATATGTATGTGAAGTTACTACTAGGAGACTTGAGTTTTGACCTTTTTTTCTCTCCCACTTCTCATAAGAATTTGATACTTGTGGATGATTATCACACCAATAGTGCGCAATAGTGTAGTTATAAACCAACTATCATATCAATTATCATCAATAGCATAAGCTATAAACCAACTATCATATCAATTATCATCAATAGCATAACTCTTTTAGTGGCAAATTTAATTAATTAATTGGGATACAAAGTTTAGGGTTAGACGACTAAGCCAGTAAACAAAAAAACAAGACCAAATTAGTACTACTTATATTCTAAATCACCCACTTGAAGCACTCCCCGAATTTCATGGTCCACATTATACGCACGCCACATATTCTTAAATTCGCATAAAAAACAAAACTTTGAGTCTTTGACATGTAGTGTTGTAGGGTGACAAGAGATAGACAAATGCCAAAGGTTCTGAATATTGGTCTATTAACTCTTGTTCCTAGAAAGTAGTTATGTTATAACAATTAAAGTGAAGATGTCGATCCGAAAGGATTAAAATACTGATTTGGATCGCATTGACTAGAAGTACCAAATTTGGATTGGACTGATTCAATTCTAAGTCAAGATGGTTTACAATCACAAGAGTCAAAAAAGAATTAAATAATATATATATATATATATATATATATATATATAATCATGAAGAACGAACACAACTACAATTACACAAAGAGACCATATTTATACACGAAGTAAAAATCCTTATAGAAAAACTTACCAAGGTACAAACACCCTTGAGAATGAACTCATATATAGAGTTTGTATACTAGAAAATATTAGATTAATTACAGACTAACCCTAGGATTAATTTACGTATTTTAAAATTTCATTGGCCTAAAGTAGTTTTGGATCTATTGGACCATAATATCTATAACATATTTAAGTTATAAAATTTTATGGTTAGCATGTAGATGAAAGATCCTTTTTTTGATGAATTGTAGATGAAAGATCCTATATTTTAGTATGCTGCCAAAAAAAAAATTGTTTTTTAATACGGCGCTTGCACATATTGAATAAGGTGATTTTATAATATTTGTAATTTTTTTACTATAATGATTTGTTGATGTTATTTGAGATTCTACATTGGTTTGCGAATACATTATTATATTAAGTTGAGAGGTAAAGTTCTCCACTTCTCACCACTCCCCAGCGTCTAACTACCCAATAAATAATAAATAAATAAATAAAAATTGCCCATCAACATAAATTAATACTTATAGGTCATTGCTGATCATAACCATATTCAATCAATATTTTCCCTCTAAACTTTTTAATCGATTATATTAACCTTTCAATAGTCAAGTTATATTACAAAAGAAAATATTGTATTTTTATGATTGTCAGCGCTATAAAGAGGAAGAACCTTAAAACAATTTGAATATTTGATAGTAGAACATAACTGTAGCACATGTATGTTAAATTATCGAAGAAAAATAATATTTTAAAGAAGGTATACGTTTGTTTTGTACTAGGTTTTAACGCATTATGTTATATCAATTGTTGTTTACCAAGAAACTCTCGTTTTATATTATTAGATTTTTATTTTGAAGAAATAATAGTTTGATTATGTAATCAAAGTGTAATCGTGACTCTATCATATTAAAATGATGACGTCATATTTTAAAATGATGCTATCATATTAAAATGTAATAATAGTCAATGTTTTTTTTTTTTTAAGGAAAGTAATAGTCAATTTCATTCATAGAGTAATGCTGATGCAAAAATGATGGCATCCTTAATATGTAGTTTTAATCCTAACAAGCAATTAAATATTTCTTCATCATTAATTAATTTAATTTCGATAAAGTGATCCTTGTTAAAAAAAAATTGGTAAAAATGCAAAATTTACCCTCTAACTTTTAGCATTTTTCATTTCAGTCCTCTAACTTTCAATTTTGTCATTTCAGTCCTCTAATTTTCAATTGTTGTCAATTCGGTACTCCGTTAGATCTCAGTTATCTATTGCCGTTAAGTGAGCCAAAACGACGTCGTTTTGGCTTTTTTTTTTTTTTCTTTTTTTTTTGTAATTAAAAAAATTAAGAAAACTGTTAATAAAAAAAATTAAAAAAATAACATTCATTTTTTTTTCTCATTTTCTCTCTCGTCGGACTTTCTCTTGCTTTCTCATTCTCTATCTCTTTGTCTCACAATGCCATGGTGCAAGGTCTCATCGCCGCCGCCGGCCTCCACCCATTATAGTTCCCAGTTGGTACTTGAGTTTGGTGCCGGTTTCGTTGATGATGAGAGAGCAATCGTCGCAGAGCTTCTCGAGATTGAAGGAAGGAGATTTCGTGGGGGTGGAGACTTGGGAGTGTGTGTTCGGCTCGAATGTCTTCGATCAGAAGAGGTGTTGATGAGAGAGTTGCAAGGACTAGCCTTTGTCTCAGGTTCGAGCTTCCCTTCATCTTCTTGTATTGAAGTTTTCCCATTTTGGGTTTTAGCTCTTCTCTCTCTCTTTCTCTGGTTCTGCTTTGCTCAGCCGCACAAACAAAGTATAAAATCTGAAACCCTAAACCCCGTTTCGCTCCTTTGAAGAAACCTAACTTAGAAAAGAGAAGTGAGAAAAACAAAGAAGAAAGAAAGCAAAGTAGAGGTCAGGTTGCATTCTGAAGAGCCAGAACGGATCAAAGGTTTGTGACAGTCTAGGAAGCACGGGTGCGTTTCGGGACTCGGGTGCGGGTGCTGGACTCGGCAATTTTTGAAAAAGGTGGGTGCAGGTGCGGCAGGACTCGGCGATTAAAAAATTAATAAAAATATTTTTTTTTATATTTTTAATATATTACTAAGCATATTTTTTCACATTATATATACATATACTAAATTTAAGAGTAATAATAAATAATAATTAAAATATGGTGTTCATAAATTAAATAAAACCCACAATATTATTATTATTATTTTTTTATTCTCTCCATTCACCAGCCACTCCAGTGCCAACAAGTCATGGTCTCATCAGAATATCAACTTCACCTTTTTTCTTATTTTTTATTTTATTTCACTAAGGCTTCCCTTTTCCAAAACTTAATCTACACCACACATTTTTTATAAAAAAATCTCTACACCAAGTCAGCCTATCACTTCTACGTATTTTTACTTCTTTCGTCTTCTACCTTAACCTTTGTTTCTTCCGTCACTCCCCTTCCCAGTTCATACCTTTTCTTTTTTTAACCTTTCTTTAGTTTTCTTAAACTAGTTTACGCAACATCCAGACTGAGTAGAGGCAGGAAAACAAGACAGAGAGAGAAAGAGAAGAAGATTCTGCACTTTTTTTTTTTGAATTTCGGCGTTTCAGCAGGACGCGGCCCGACGCGGCACCGACACGCGGTCAGCGGCGTCCCTCGCGCGTCGCCGCGTCGCGCCGAATCGGACGCGGGTGCGGCTCCTCTGGCTCCGCGTCCGTGCATCCCAGGTGACAGTGTTAGCGGAATTGGTTTTGGTGGGTGTGGGTGTGGGCTTTGGATCATTAGAGAGTTTTTAAGGGCTGGACTTGTGTCTAGCTTTCATGACTTTGGTCTAGAACATGGAACTTTTAGGTGCAATTGTGAAACTTTAATTTTACTTGATATTTAGGCTGCTCACTGGCAGGAATCAATCACAGTAATACACACATATGTAGTGAAAGTAAAATGTGAGGTTCACCATGCCTAACCTTCTGCTGATGCCATCCCTACTTTAGTAAAGGTGGGAAGTCTGAAAGAATTTGCCAATAGTTGCTGGTAGTATACTTGAGTTTCATAATCTATAAAAATGGCTGGAATTATATGTGGATTTTAGTTATATGTAGGAGCTTATTGTCATGGATGATATCCTCTCCACTACTGATGGAATTGAAGGACGATATATCCAAATGAAAGAAGTTCATGGAAGGTGCAATAATGTATAACTTGGGAATGCTATATGTGTTAGAACATGGAATGTGCATTTGTTATTTATTGTTGGAATAAAATGGTGTTTGAAACTTACCTATCAAAAAGAAAATAATAATAATTAAATGAGTCAAACCATGCTGAGTTGCCATTTGAAATCCTTCAACTAACTTGGATTTATTGTATTACTTTGAGTTAAGCTTCGGCCTCTCTAGCAGTGGAGTATTTTATAGATTGGATTATTACTACTAATTAGGAAATGATTAAATTGGATTATGCTTGGTGTCTTTGGAAGTGGAGTTAATAATTTTGTTTATTAAAGTTCATAGAATTTCATGGAATTTTTTTTTATTATAAGTGAATAAGAAACAAAATAACTCAGCTAATAAGTATTGAAACCTAAAAGGGCTACACTGGATCCTATGCCTTAAATAGTTTTACTATATTAAGAAGTGAAGAATTTGATTATGCATATATTTATCAGACATGCTATGCCTAACCAATACATATTACAGCAGGAATTTGCCAAAAGATTTTCCCTTTTTGATGATGAATCCGTTTGTTGAGTTGAGGTCCCACTTCAAGAATGGCCTAGTCAATCATTCTTTTGCTACCTCTGTGGTTTTGTTTGTTTTTACTATAATTGTTTATTTTGTGCTATGTGCAGAGGAGGTGGTGTTTGAACTAATGTCAGAAGGAAGTAACTACTACTCCAGCTCTAATGGCCATCTATGCGACATGGATCGCTGTGTGGTTAGGACATCATTGAAGCTCCATAACTTTGGTAGGAGGTTTTATGGTTGTAGGGAATGGACGCCGGTGAGTTTACATTTGTGTTTAGTTACATTGTTTGTGATATGTCATAAATTCCTTCATTTCGCCTTAATTGATATTGTCATATACGCCGCAAGATGATGACCAACATTGTAAATTCTTTAGATTGTTGGACAGCAACACCTGTAAGCGTGGCACGGAAATAGCACCTTTCGTGATAGCAAAGTTCAAGAGACTGGAGAATCAGGCAATGCTTGCTACTGAGGATGAGAAAGAACCATGTGCATTGCTTGAAGAAGCACGAGAAAGGGAAAGAGTTGCAAAGCGAAAGGCAGAAAAATATAAGGTTGCACAAAGGATTACTAAAGAGAAAATGAACAAGTATAAACAAGTTCTAGTTGTCTCATGGGTGTTGTTTATTGTATTCTACTTATTTAGTACTAGGTTTGGGGATGTTGGAAGGAGTCAATTGTGTCTGCCATGAGAGTGTGGTGTATGAAATAGGCAATATGTAACCCATTGAGTTTGGACACATGACTCCAACAACCTAATGTAACACTTGACATTTTGATTTAATATAATGACTCTTTGATGAATATCTTTCTCCCTGTTAATTTCAACCTGGTTCAAAAAGGTATCCTAGTTATCAAGCCCCATATATAAGAGTATCCAAAAATCTACTGTAGTTTTTCTTAGTTTACCAACAAGTAACAAATTGCAAGTTCAAGCATCCATTACTGTGAAGTTGTGTAGAACTCTAATACCACCTAAAAACTTGTATCCATTAATAATGTCACACCAATAAGTTGCCAACCCAATTATCAAATTGTTGTCATATCTCTTTGACAACTCTTAAGTAAACATGAACAACAGGAAGCTCATGAGTCCAAGCCCCCACAAAAGACTAATAAAACTGCCTGTAACCATATCACATACACATATCACATACATATCTCATACATATCACATACATAATTATCCACCTGTAACCATATCACATACACAATATATACTCCATTGCGAAAAGGTATTACATACAAATGCATATTAGCATGTCCACCTGTACTTACATTACCAATAGGTGTTACATACACCTACTTTAAAATTGCCAAAAGAAATTACTTCAGAAATGTCAATAGGTTATTGACATTAGCCATTACATGTAAGCATGTCCATAGTTAATCTAAATTTACAAAAAAAATGCATCATAATATCCAAAAGAATGCATCATGTATCATGCTAAGTGACTCCTAGTCACGGTGCCTAGACCTATACAAAAGTCCCAACAAAAAGTCATAGGAATGGGTACTAGCTCTATACAAAAGTCCCAACAAAAAGGGTGAATCCTTAGACATGCCAACCATCAACCTCGACATCACACGTACTCCTCCCACATGCAGTTAGTCATATCATCCTTGAATTCACCCATTGCTCTATTCGCCGTATTAGACATCTCCCTTACATGCCTCCCTTTGGCACTTGCACTCGACTCAGGGGAATTCCCATTGTTTCTGGTTTGTATATCATCCCTATCAACATCAAGGTTCTCCCACGTGTTAAACATTACATCTCTTCGATTATTGATATAAAATTATGTAATGCACAACACGTGAAAACAACCAAACGCTAACAATATTGCTTATACTTTGACATGCAACTCAAGATGGGAAAACGAGCCTTCTGGACTCCAAAAGCCTTCTCAATCACCATGCATAATGTAGAGTGTCTATAGTTAAACAACTCTTTCCCCGATTTCGGTTGTCTAGTACTTCTCCTGAATTCTTGGGCATGATATCTGGTGGCCTTATGTGGTGGAAGAAACGATGCACCAATGGGGTACCCCGAATCAACCAAGTAATAGAAACCTACAAGAATAGCATATCTAAATCAATAATAATAAGGGGATCAAATCAGTAAAATAATCAGCAGAGCCTCTATATTCTAATTTAGGTACCAGCAGAATAGCTATCTCAAGTACAATGGAAAAAGAAAAGGAACCATGTAAAAAACAGGACTTACATTACTGCAATTTGTTTTTCAAAAACAGGACTTACTTTACGAAGGTTTGTCAAAGGGATGATGGTAAAACAACTTCTGCAGCAGATGCCTTAGCTGCCACACCAGTGCAGCCCAAGCTGTAACATAGTGCAGCAGATAGTGCACCAGAGCTGCAACACAGTGCAGCAGATATGAAGAGTTACAACTCTGTTTTGGGTCCTTTAGTATATATATGTACAGATTACTTCAATCAATATACAATTCTCATTTTCAATCACAAATTCAGTTTCTCATAAGGTTAAAGAGGAAATCAATGCCAAATTATAGGAACAACAAGTTTGATTAAAAAAAATTTCTTCTTGTAAATTTTTAAGTTCTCTGTTTAACATTCAACAATTATTTGATAGTCTCTTTCATTTTTGACAGTATTGGGTCAATTCAAGGGACAATCTCTTTCATTGCTGGTTTGCCATTAAAGTTTAAAGCTCAAGGGCACAGCTTGGTCACAAAAACAGAGGACTAGCTACTGCTTGCTTATAGCAGTGACAATTTAAAGGCTGCAATACATATAAGATAGAATTTAAGTTAAAGATGCATACCTTCTGGTGGCCATGGGAAGCCATGCTTTGAGTCTTTAATAGCTTCTTCAAACACCCTAGAGTTGTTGGCGCTTCCCTCCTATCCACCATGGACATACGTAAATCGCATGTCATAGTCACATGCACACATGACGGTTGGTTGTAACCATGCTCTTGCAACTCCTGTGAGGCTAGAGTCTTTACGCTGAAGGCCGAGCATTAACATGTGTTCCATTGATAGCTCCTATTCTTCTCTACAATGAATAGTGCCAATTAGTTGAAATACTATACAGTAATGTGTGAACAACCATTTTGGAAGAACTAATATTATTAAATCATTTACCTCAAACCAAGGGTCATACTTGTTGTTCCCCCGCAAATGCTCTGGAAGGCCTACCACATTCGGATTGGGCTTGATTAAATGTTGGCCATATGTGTGGACAGCCCGCAACACCCTACGAAACTTGCGGTCCATAGTTTCAGTGGAATGTTGAAATCTGTTTGCCACAAGCCGCATCCAAGTATTATGGCCGATGATGTACAAGAATATGGCCACTGTCTCCTGCATGTCAACACGTCCCTTCCCTTCCTTCAAGTATCCATAATATTTCAGCTCATCAACCTAGTGATAGAATAGATTTAGTGTCATGCGGAACATGTCATGACAATTGGTAGGATTGCCATCTCTCACTTCAACCATATAATCACTTCCACTCAAAATGCTAGTACGTTGTGGGCGCTTGTCGTAATGCTGTTGGAAATATGCCACCATCTCGCCAATAAGTGGAAATACAAACCAAAACTCCTCCTCGCTGTCATACTCCGAGTCTATGTCTGCACCAGTGGTCATGTCATCATCACAGTCACTGATATCCATGTCATCATCACTGAAACTAGTGTCCATGTCATCATCACAACCACCAATGTCCATGTCATCATCGTCGGAGTTAAAAAAAAAGCATCGTAAAAATCATACTGCCAAAAAGGATCACTAGGGGAGACCATTATACCTATACCCTACAAAATCCAAAGCATTATAACCAAAGATATTGCAATATATAAAGTACTAAGGGAATTTCAATAATGTTAGTGGAACTCACCTTACAATGCAAGTAACATGAACTAAATAACAAATATTAAAAAATATATATATATATATATATAATACTATAAAAAAACACCAAGTACATAACAAAGCCCACGCACTAATTTAAACAACATCAAATTCATAGGCATAGTTCACAACAATTTAACATTACAATAAAACTATATTAAATAAAAGTGTTTAACTGAATAAGAGAAATAAAACCAAACGTCGAACATTGTCCAAGCGCACACACATAAAGTCCTTAAATAGTACTTAAAAACTAAACTAAGTGATTCACATCGAAATCACATAACAAAACATCACAAAAGCAATCCCCATTAATTATCCTACCACTGAACGTGGCACTCCATCCACCTCTTCCTCCTATGCTCTGGCATACCCATGAACAACACCCTTTTCTCTTTCTTTTGGAGAGCCTCAGCGATGTTAACATAGGTGTCATCATCAAGATCTTCATACTGGTTCAACACTTCTAAAGCTCTCCCAAGCGAGCAAGGATCACCACCACTGGCGGATTGTGCAACATGATCAGAGCTACCACTAGAGTTTCCCTTTTTGTTGGAAAACCTTTCCCTTGCCAAGGCAGTGTACTCTTGAAGAGCCATGGTCATCTCACTAGCCCTATCGTTCTTCTTGGCAACCTTCTTCCCTTTGGTAGTAGGCTCTTCCATGGGACGTTTGTCCACACGTTGGGTTTGCTCATCAACAATGGGATCGTCTTGGGTTATGCCCTCCATGTTGTGATTGTAGCAATCATCATCATCCAACTGGGACACGCTCTTCATCACTATCTAGGGCTGGCGTGTTTGAGGAAATTTGAAGGGAACCGATTGCAATATTAGGGGCAAAAAGTTGCTTCAGCTTGTCATAATTAGGACACCCTTTCTTCTATAATGCAATTGCCTTAGAATCCCCCTGAAATGACAATATATACATCAAAATCCTGCTAATATGAAATAGAAAATTACAAACAAATATGCAAAGAATTAGGGTAGTAAATATAACATACCACAATCATGTTAGCCCACACCTCCTCAGAAGCAGTAACCGTTTGGGTTGTCTCATCCCACCCCAACCCGATATGCCTCAAAAGCTAGCCCCACTTTCTCTATTTTTGCCTAAGCCTATTATGCTTATCTTTCACTTGCTTAGGGAGGAGAGTCTTCCCAATTTGCTCATTTAGGGCTTTCGTAATTAATAGCCAAGTTTTAGCCTTAAGACACCATGTTCTATATTCCCTTTTTGTTATTCATTGACCATAATGTCAATGAAAATTTGTTCAATGTGGGGAGGCCACATTTTGTCGTTAGTATCCTGAGTTTCTTGTGCCATCTAATTCAAATTTCCCAACACAATTGCATATGTTAATATATTTGTATATTAATAGTTCTATGAATGGGCAACTTGAATCTCTAACCAACCACTCAACTTAAGTGAAGAAGACAAGAAAACCTATTTAGAAAGCAATTTATTTCATAATTCTTCAGGTGCCAGTTTTACAATCAGCTGCAGTACTAAGATGTAAAGAAATCAAACAAGGGCCTTTTTGTTCTTGAGAGGAAAATATTTGTTTGGTTATTGCTCATTTGCATTACCCGGCCCTTGTACTTAGGACATTAAATCAGTACTTCTAAGTCTTCTAACATGTAAAGTAAAAGGAAGAAACAGGAATGTGCCTAAATATATGTATATTAGCTGAGAAGATCTACCTAAGTATACAGTAATACAAGAAAAGAAAGAGATTCATTGAATAAAGGTTGACATTTTGTAAATATGGAAACTCTGATATACGTATTCATTTTACCATTACAAAGAAAAGTAGAAAACTCTTTTTTTTTTTTTTTTGTTAAGAAACCGAAAAGTAGAAAACTTGATATTAAGCCTAAGTGAATAAATTGGTTCTTAGCATGAGCAACTCAGATATGTGGCTCATTTTGCTACTTATCAAACTGACATCTACATGGCCCTTGATAGGAAAAATTATTAGTAGTTTAGTACACGCTCTGCTATGGTCATACGTTGTTAAAAGTATAATACAAATGATTATTTGATTTTTTCACTTACATGCTTTGTTTTGGACCTATGGTATTAGAGTAAGATAATAGAACTTTTACCTAAAAATCCATATGAGAAGAATTCAATCAACATGTACGTGAAGGAAAATTTTGAAATCGATGATAATTTATGACATATAGGCCTGTCCAAGTAAACTGTGACCTGAAGAAAACTGTTCGACGCAGCTCTATTCAACTTGAAGTGGTTGGATTTGAAAGTAAAATTAGTCGGCAATGGATTGAAAACTAGCAGAAAATGTTTCAAAGAAGGATTTAACACTTTGGGTTCAAAATGAAGATAGAACTTAAGAAATTCATAAAGACCCAAACCAACATCAGTACTTTAATATAACAATGCATCCAATAGAACTTAATATTTCAAAAGATTACAGAGGAATGTTGTCTCACAAGCCATAGCCAACATCAGTACTTTAAATCAAAAACCCCCTTTCACATCCAACAAAAAACCCAAACCAGACCATGGACATGGAAAATGGAGAGGGAGAGAGAGATATATATTGCACCTGGGAGATATATATTACACTTGGGAGAGGGAGAGAGAGGTATGGACACGATGACAGAGCTCGGTAGACTTGCCGGTGAAGATTCAGGTCTGGTTCAGTGCTTTGATCACGCGTTGTTCTTCAATCACGCAGTGTCCTTCTCAGGCCTGGTTCAGTGCTTCGATCACGAACTGTGGTGCCATAGAGCTAGCTCGTTGGTGATGAAGAGAGAAGTGAAAATGAGAAGAGGCTGAGAGAGGGAAGTGAGAAGAGGGAAAATTTTCAGCAAAATCTTCTAGGAGAATTGAAATGGAACAGAGGAGCTCCAACGATAATAACTCAACATGTTCCAGATGTGACAATGCACTGGCTTTTAGGGCCCACAATCTCATCTTATTTACGAACATGCCATTGAGTTTCAGTTTTTGAGTCTTGAAAACAACTGAAACCTATTTTCACTTTCCATGACTGTCATCCGTTTTTTTCAGTCACCGAGTCATGAAAACAATGATTCAAAACTCATCCAACCAAATGCTCTTCTGTGGGACCCACATGATTTGGATGATGGAAACAGAAAATTGAGTAATATCACTCAAAACTCATCCCATCCAAACAAGCTCTAAATCACCCACCACGAAGCTCTTCCCAAATTTCAAGGTTGATATTATATGAAGAAAATGGGCAAATGCCCCTTTCAAAAAAACAATTCGGCATTTTGCCCAATTTTCCAAACTAATTAGAGAAATGCCCATCTTTTGAAACTCGATTTTCTCAAAATCAAGTTATAAAAAAAAAAAAAAAAAAATTATGGAGCCCTATAGTGGCATTTTAAGGAGCCTATAATGACGTTTTAAGGACCTATAGTGGCCTTTTATAACTCGATTTCCCTAAAGTCGAGTTACATGCAATTTTTTTTTTTTTTTTGCCTATAACTCGACTTTATGGAAATCGAGTTAAAAAATGCCACTATAGATCTTTAAAACGTCACTATAGGCTCTTTAAAAACGCTACTATAGGATTTAACTCAATTTTGAGAAAATCAAGTTTCAAAAGAGGGACATTTCCCTAATTAGTTTGGGAAATACGGCAAAAAACTTGATTTTTTTTTTTTAAAAAGGGCGAAAGCCAAATTTTTCCCATATTATATACACATGCCACATATTCATACATTCGCAAAAAAAAACTAAACTTTGAGTCTTTGACATGTAGTGTTGTTGGGTGACAAGAGATACACAAATACTAAAGGTTCTGAATATTGACTTATGATTCTATCTTCTTTAAATGGGTATATTATCTCTTGTTCCTAGAAAGTGAAGATGTCGATCGGTAGGGCAACTTCTTCTATCCGAAAGGAGGATTAAAACACCGATTTAGGTCGCATTGACTTGAAGTACCAAATTTGAATTGGATTGATTCAATTCTTAATCAAGATGGTTTATAATCACGAGTCAAAAAAGAATTAAATAATATATAGATAAAATCATGAAGAACGAACACAACTACAATTACACAAACAGATCATATTTATTCACAAAGTAAAAATCCTTATAGAAAACTTACCAAGGTACAAACATTTTGAGAATGAACTCATGTAAAGTTTGTTTACTAAAAAATACTAGAACTAGATTAAGAATAAAGTTTAGCTACAAAATTGGTTATAACCTAAGACTACAACCTTATTTAATATCTTTTTGTTGGAGATGAATTTTGACAAATCAACCATTGAATTACATTTTTTTCTAATATTCTCCATGCTTGCAAAATTTCTAAAAAAATAAAGATCAATAGCTATGTCATCAACAAATTATTTAAATTGCAAGTTTTTGTAATTAAAAATTATGCTTAAAATATAACCTTATAAATCATATAGTAAATAATATTTGATTGGCACAAAATTTGACATGTGTATTAAGAGCGTAAATAACATGCAATCCAACAGTTAAATTTTCGAAATATGTAGTAATATTAATGATATTAAGTAAGGTTGTAACCTTAAGCTAAACCTTTACTTAATATCTTTTTATTAGAGATGAATTTTGACAAATTTAGAATTAACTTTGGTCTTTTAAAATTTCATTTTCCTATAGTAGATTTGGATCTAATAGAAATTTGTTAAAGTTAGTGCTCAAAATTTGAAGTGAAAGTAAACTGATTTTACCCAAAAATATTAATGATGAAGTAATATTTGACTGCTAGTTAGGATTGAAATTACATTTTAAGGATGATATCATTTTTGCATCAGCATTACTCTATGAATGAAACTACATTGACTGAAAGTCTGAAACTAGATAGTTAGGAATAATTAGACCATAATATCTCTAACATATTTAAGTTTTTTTTATAATAAAATTTATGGTTAGCAAGTAGATGTAAGATCCTATATATTTTAATATGCCGTCAAAAAGAATATTATGTTTTTTAATATGGCGCTTGCATATATAGGGTAACATGATTTTATAATATTTGTAATTTTTCTACTTCAAAGAGTAGTTAATGTTATTTGTGATTCTACATTGGTTTACGAATACATTATGTTAAGTTGAGATGTAAAGTTCTCCCCACTACCCAATAAAATAAAATAAAATAAATAAAAAAGCCAATTTTGAGAATACGGTCAACTGCATTTTACCTACTTGTAGTTAGATCTAATTTGAATTTTTGCCTACATGTAGTTTAAAAGTACCATTTTACCCATTTGAGTTTGTTTCTATTAGCCTCCGTTGCATATTATTGTTAAAAAGAAAAGTACATATATTTTTTCAATCATCTTTTATCTCTCTCTCTCTCTCTCACTCAAACACTAAAACCCTCTTTCCGTACACTGTGTACAGCTTAGTAGGTTTCAGCTTTCTTGCTCTTACTACACCACTTTACCTTTACGACGTTTTATACTGTTAGATCTGTGTGTAAAGGATGCAATAGACCTTGCATTATTATCTTTGTATGTTAACTCTCAAAAATGATGTGAGGCTCACTTTGTATTTTTATTATTTTCCCAGGTTTCATGGTTTAGGTGGAAATGAAATCAAATTCCCAACCAATCTCCTTGCGTATGTACAAAACCAAGAAACCCAACTGCAAGACCCTTTTAAAATTTTATCCCTATTTTTTAAAAGAGCAAAACTCTTTATCTTAACTCCAAGAGATGAATTTCTTAAAATCCAATCAATATAAAACCTCGACAAAACCCTTTCAAATTAAGCCAGTAGAAAACCCATATCATGAGCTTGATTCACCTTTGAAGAAACCGAGAAACAGTTGGTACTGACATAATGTAATCGTAAACCATTTTTTTATACAAAATAAAAATTTTACTATTGTCTAATTTAAATATATATGTGTGTGAAGCTCTTTCTTGAATACTTGAGCTCCAATCTTTGCCCCTTATCTCATAAGAACTTTTTACTTGTGAAGTAATCATCACATTAAAGGTGTGCAATGGTGTAATCGTAAACCGATGATCATAGCAACTATCATCATTGGCATAACTATTCTAGTAGAAAATTTAATTTTTTTTATTTGGATTCAAAGTTTAAGGTTACAAGATTAAGCCAGTAAACCAAAAAACAAGACCAAATATTACTTATATTCTAAATCACCCACCATTAAGCTCTCCCTGAATTTCAAGGTCCTGATTATACGCATGACACATATTAACAAAGGATAAAGTTTAGTCACAAAATTGGTTATAACTTTAGGCTACAAACTCATTGAATGCATATTTTGAAAATCTAACCGTTGAATTACATGTTCTTTACGCTCTTAATACACATGTCAAATTTTGTGTCAATCGGATATTATTTACTATATAATCTATAAACTTATATTTTATGCATAATTTTAAATTACAAAAACATGCAATTTAAAAATTTATTGATGACATAACTATTGATCTTTAATTTTCTTGAAATTTTGCAAATATAGAGGATATGTAATCCAATGGTGGATTTTTCAAAATTCACTTCCAATAAAAAGATATGGAGTAAGTTTGAACTTTGACAAATTTAATTAGGATTAATTTAGGTAATTTAAAATTTCATTGGCCTGTAATAGATTTGGATCTAGTAGAAATTGGTTAAAGCTGGTGCTCAAAATTTGAAGTGAAAGAAAACTGATTTTACCAAAAAATACTAATGATGAAGTAATATTTGATTGCTAGTTACGATTGAAACTACATTTTTAGGATGACATCATTTTTGCATCAGCATTACTCTGTGAATGAAACTACATCGACAGAAACTAGATAGTTAGGAATAATTAGATTAAGTTTTTTTTATATAATAAAATTTTATGGTTAGCAAGTAGATGTAAGATCCTATATAATTTAATACGCTGTCAAAAAGAATATTATGTTTTTTAATATGGCGCTTGAATCTATAGGGTAACATGATTTTATAACATTTGTAATTTCTCTACAACAAAGAGTAGTTAATGTTATTTTTTATTCTACATTGGTTTACGAATACATTATGTCAAGTTGAGATGTAAAGTTCTCCCCACTCCCCCAACTACCCAATTAAAAAAAAGAAAAAAAGAAAAAAAAAAAAAAAAAAAGAAGCCTCCATCACCGTCGGCAGTGACAGCTTAATAAAACTATTTTGTAAGACTAGGAAATAATGGATTAATTTAAAGAAAATAGAAACATAAATTAATACTAATAGCTTTTCTCTGTTGTTTAGTCTCCCTTGAATGTCGATCCACTACAATATGTCAGAATTTTAACCTTATTTAATTAATATTTTCCTTCTAAATTTTTTAAGGGTGTCAACTTATATTATTGTCAACTTACATTATAAAGAAAATATTGTATTTTTAAGGCTGTCAGCGCTAGAACGAAGCAGTAGCACATGTATGTTAAATTATCGAAGAAATAAAATAATTTAAAGAAGGTATACTTTTGTTTTGTACTAGGTTTTATATTATTAAAGAAGTGAAATCATGTAAAGAAAGAAACTTGTTATTATATCAATTGTTGTTTAACAAGAAACTCTCTTTTTATATCATTAGATTTTTATTTTGAAGAAATACTAGTTTGATTATGTAATCATGACGCTATCATATTAAAATGATGTCATCCTAAAAATGTAGTTTCAATCCTAACTATCAATCAAATATTACTTCATCATTAATATTTTTTGGTAAAATCAGTTTCTTTCACTTCAAATTCTGACCACTAGCTTTAACCAATTTCTACTACAAATGAAAAAACTGGTTAAATTTATATTTGAAAAGTGATAATGATGAGCTAGGGTTTTTTTTTTTTTTTTTTAAGGAATAATGATGAGCTAGTTGATTGTAAAGTTGATGTATACCTACAAAAGGAAAGTTAAAAAATACACAAGCGTGGTGTCCCAAACCCTCCTACATGTTTAAAATGAATTGTTGAGTCAGTTTATGATAAAAAATTAAAAAAAAATTAAAAATTAAAAAACTCCTACATATATAAAATTAATTGTTAAGTCAATTTATGATAAAAAAAAATAAAATAGAAACTGACTTCAATTTTAAACTAACTTAACAATTTTAAATTAATTGAAATTTTTAGTAAAATAATAAACAAATGACGTGATTACAATAAAAATTATATAATTTCTCCCACTTGACGTAACATTTTTAAGGTAAAATTAGTTTTCTTTCGCTCAAATTTTGAACACTGACTTTAACCGATTTCTACTGCAGATGAGAAAACTGGTTGAATTTATATTTGAAAAGAGATAATGATGGGTAGTTGATTGAAAGGTTGACGTTGACAATAGATAGACACCTACAAAAAAAAGTTAGAAATTCCCATGCGGAGCCGATCACAAATGCATATTTAATTTCTATTCCTTTTTTAAAAACAAGATGGGTAAATTACAATAACCTACCCTGAGTTTTGGGTTATTACTAAGCTCATTCAAAGGTTTTACAAAATGACCAATTTAGTCCTTAATCACTAACACCATTTATTAAACCTTTTTTTTTTCCTTTTCTTCCTTCTCTCCCTTCACGCCAGAAAATCTCTCTCTCTAACCTCCAGCTCTCTCTCTAATCTCTGAAACTCTCTTGGCCTACACTGACCCACATGCTACTAGACCTTTGTTCTTAGTGGATCCGTCATCTTCTCAGCCTCCATACTACTAGTCCGTGTTTCACTTGTCATCTAGGACCCTCTAGCTTATAGATCAAAGAGTGGGTTTGGGGTTTTGAGGGAATGAGAATCAAATAGGGAGAAGATGTTTGTTGGTCTCAGGTTTTAGGGCAAAAATTGCTGAATAGACTATTTCCAGCAAAATGTTAAGCGCATGGAATGAGTTCAAACTTATTTAGTTAGTTAGACTCTTTTTAAAAGTCGAGTTTGGCAAATTCGACTTTGGGCTGGAAAGCAAACACTATAGTGGCATTTTTTTAGTGGCGTTTGTCAAAAACGCCACTATAGGTATCCTATAGTGGCGTTTTCTATAAACGCTGCTATAGGCACTAAAAAAACGCCACTATAGTGTTTGCTTTCCAGCCCAAAGTCGAGTTTGCCAAACTCGACTTTCAAAAAGAGTCTAACTAACTAAATAAGTTTGAACACATTCCATGCGCCTAATATTTTGCTGGAAATAGTCTATTCAGCAATTTTTTCCCAGGTTTTAGAGAGAAAAGTGAGATGAGAGATGAGAGGCCATCTTTGTGGTGGTGTTGGCTAAGGTTCACCATGGAGGAGCATGGAGGCTCTACTGTGTTTAGATTGGTGAGATCGAAGAGAGACGAAAGTTACTTTCAGTGAGGAGAGTTGATGGTTGAGGAGGCTTAGACTTAGGCTGATTGAAGATAGAGCCACGGAGGCTTGGCCATGGTTAGTGTTTGGTTTCTGGAAAAAGCTCAAGATCAGAAAGACAGAAAGAAGGGAGAGCTTAGATCCAAAGGATAGAGAGAGAAGAGCTCGGTGATAGTAAGGACGAGGAGCAAAACCACCACCTGTAGTGGCAATGATGTTCAGAGATTGAGGTACTCGGGTGGTCGGCCATAAGAGTTTCGGAGATTGGAGAGAGAGTTGGAGGTTAGAGATAGAGAAAAGAACTTTTCTAGTGTGAAGGGAGAGAAAAAGAAAAGAAAAAAAATGTTAGTGACTAAGGACCAAATTGATAATTTTTTAAAACCTTTGGATGTGCTTGGTAATACCCACCAAACCTTAGGGTAGGTTATTGTAATTTACCTAAACAAGATTATTGATAATTATTGTTAAATTTGTTGGACTCAAATTGGTAGATAATTATTGTTGAGGCTCGATCGTGACATTAATTGGTGGAATATTATGAGTGATTGTTACCTTATTCCTATCATAATAAGCCTTTTACAATTATAATTGCAGGTGAGATTCTTAGGAGTATATTCATTACTTCGTTAATATTTGCATCAGACAATGCAGAATAGTAAAAGAGGTCAATTTTAAACATTTAAATCTCAAAATCACTAATATCAGTCAAATTAAAGATGTGTAAATTTTTTAAATTACTGCCGTAACCGTGTAAATTTACATTAACACTATTCATTTTGCATATCGTTCTTTAAGTATCTCAAGTATAAAACAAGAGATTGGAGGGTGGTTGTTGTTTGAAAAGAAAGAAAAACAATTTTAAAAAATCAAGAAAATTTGATATTTTAATAAAATAGAGTTTAGAATAGATAATCTGATGTAGTATTTTTGAAAAATGAATATGTAAAATAGAAAAAATAAGTTCTTATATTAAAATAAATATAAATTTTTACACGAACTAATGTAAATGATCTTTAAGTAGATCACTTCACTGAGCTGAAGTCGCACTCAATCATTTTAAGCATGCTCAAGCTGGATTCTATTTAGAGTGGTTTGGTCAAGTTGAGTAAATGACGTGGATCTTGTATTGGCTACATTCATGCCAATCAAAAAAAATATTATTGGTACTTTTTTTATAATATATATTAATGATACTTCTAATATTGTGTATTTCATATAATACAATTACAAACCAGTGCTAAGCCAGTGATATTTGACATATCAAAAGTCTCTTTTATTTATTTTAGCATAACATTTAACAATACATTCTACATCTCATCCTCATAACATTTAACAATATTATATTTTACATCTCATCTTATATTTTAAATGTTATAATATATTAAAAAAACCTTTAAAAAAAAACCCTTTAGGTATTAAAAAGAAAAAAAAAAAAAAAAAAAAAAAAAAAAAACCTAGCCACCCTCACACAATTTAGTATAAAATAATCTAAAATAGTATTCTAATACAATTTAGTATACAATACAACTATATTGTACAATAGTCTAAAAATTTATTAATAAACTAAAGATTGGTAAGACAACAAACATTGAATGCATAAATAAAAATAATTAAATAACTAATCATATATTTTTATCAAATTAATAATACTTTATTATATTTATATGTAATATCAATTAAATAAAAATATATGATAAAAAAGAATAATAACACACCTAGGAGTAGGATTGGGAGTAAACTTGAAACTAAGAAAAAAAAATAGTAATTAAGATAAACTTTTTCTTCTAAATGTATGGCTTTTTAATATTACCCGTGATCACTCTCTTGGAACTTGTGCAAGCACTAAAATATTTCTTTAACTTGAAAATTTGTAAGGCTTCGTTGGGAGTTTATAAGGGAATTGAATGAAAAAGAAATGAATGAAATTAAATTAAATAACTTTGTTTGGATGTTTTCAAATAAAAGAATGCAAATGAATTCAAATGAATGAAATGTTTTTGGGAGTAACATAAAGGGAAATGAATGAAATCATTTTATGAAAATATTATTATTGGACCCCTATTTTGAAATAAAAAGCTGAATATATAGAGGTATTTTAGGAGTTTTAGTAAAAAAAATTATTAAATCTAATTTCATTCGTTCCAATTCCTCCTAATTTCGGGGAGAATGAAAGTTTAAGGTTTAATTTTAAGGGAATAGAGAGGAATGAGTGTTCCCTCTTACTCATTCCATTCCCTCCCACTTAAACTCTCAAACAAGAAAATAGACTTTTCATTCCCTCCATTAAAACTCCCAAATAAAGGAAGGAAAGAATATTCTAAAATTATTCTCTTCATTCTTTTCCATTCCATTCTCTCAAACTACTTGACTAAACAGAAAGAAAACATAAAATGGAGAAAGAGAGATAGAAAGAATGAGAAAAGAATCACAAATGTATATACAAATCGGTTAGTTGTACCGATGGTGTAATTTTTTCCTAAGGCTTTGTTTGGGAGTTCATAAGGAAATAGAATGGAATAAAATAATCATAAGGAAATGGAAAGGAATGGAATGGAATGTATTTAAGTGAGGGAAAGGAATTGAAAAAAATAGAATGGAATTGAATTAATTAACCTTAAATAGATATTTTAAAATAAAGGAATGGAAATGAATGAAAATGAATGAACTGTAAGTAATCATATTGGGAGTGGCATAAATGGAATGAAATTGAATCATTTTATGACAATATTACTATTAAATCCCTATTTTAAAATAAAGTGTTGAATATATGAGGGTATTTTAGAAGTTTTAGTAAAAAATTCATTAAATTTAATTCTATTCCCCCATCCCCCCGCCCCCCCAACATTCCTTCCAATTTCAAGGGGAATGAAAATTTGAGATTTTAAGGGAATAGAAAAGAATGAGTATTCCCTCTTACCCATTCCATTTTCTCCTACTTAAACTCCTAAATAAGGGATTGGACTTTCATTAAAACTCCAAACAAGGGAATGGAAGAATATTTTAAAATTATTTTTTTTCATTCATTTCCATTCACTCCTCCCAAATGAGGGCTAAAAGTGGTGTAATTTTATAATGATGAAGAAAAATACAGGAAAATGGGAAATTACACTTTACCACCCTAAACTATACCTTATGTTACACTTTACACCCTAAAATTTTCGAATGCACTTTTTGCACCCTAAACTATAACCCTTATTACACTCTCCCCCCCCCCCCCCCCCCCCGGCGGATGTTAAGTTTGCTATTAAGTTGGATGGAAAAATATGACACCGCGTGAAAAGTGTAATATGAGATATAGTTTAGGATGGTAAAGTTTAATTTCCTCACCAAAAAGAAGAAAAAAAAAAAACAATTTCATTTTTATTTTTTAAATTTTTATAAACAAATGTGAAATTTTAAGAGTAGTGCTACTGACACAACGCTTTTACAACAAAATCTAAGTGACAAGTTATTAAGGTTATGTAAAAAAGTGACGTTAGTTGTAAGTCTATATAAAAACCAATTACAACTTACCACTTAAACTTTATTGTAAAACTATTGTGAAAATATTGTGAAAGTAGTAATAAGATGATCATATTCAAGCTTATTTTAGTTGATTTTAAACAAAATTTAGGGGATTAAAACAAAAACAAAAAAATTAATTAATTTTCTATATATATATATATATATATATTTGCCTATAGCACTGCCCTTGCTAAAGAGACATTATTACGAGTAACTTGTAAAAACGTGATTACTCTGTCTCACACACATATACACAAAAGAAGAAAATGTGTCAAGGGCCTTGTAAATTTATTGATACCTCCCTATGTAGAAAGTGATTAGGAGTCTAGGGAGGAAATGGTTCAAAGCTGCGAGTTAGCAACATATTGTATTTATCTTTAAAAGATGCACATTTGAGAAGTGTCAAGTTCACAATATTTTCATAACACTTCTACAATAAATCATATGTGGTAAGTAATTATTGGTTCTAATTTAAATTACAACTTAAAATTATTGTTTTGCTCACTCATAACAACTTACCACTTATAATTTATTGTGAAAATGTTATAAACATAACATTTCTCAATTGTTTTTTAGGGTAATTGCACTCTCCTCTCTTGAGGTTTGGGGAAATGATACTCTACCCCAAATTTGAAGGAAAAAAACACTTCCACTCCTTAAACATCCAATTAACCAAACTTTGTTAAATTAATATTAAAATTTTTTTGTTGCTGTAGAAATATTACAAATGTTTTGTATTAACTTGCCCTTTGCTTAAGGACGTGTAGAGACAGTAGAGTGTTGATTTCTTCAGATTTCAAATGAGGGAAGTATTTTTCCCTTCAGGTTTTGGGTGGAGTGTGATTCCCCCAGACCATAAGGGAGGTAAGTATAATTACTCTCTTTTTTTTTTTTTTTTTACTATTGTGATTGGTTATCGATAAATCGTTCAGTTTTTATTTGTATAGAAGTTGTAGCTGACGTCAATCCCATCTAACACTTGAATTGCTGGATTCCATAAATTCTCTTATTTTTTATTTTATTGAACAAGTCATATGGCAACTTTCTTCTAAAAAAAAATATGAATAAAAAAGTCATATAATAATAATAACTTAAAATAAGAGTCAATTCACCTTAAAATAAGTGTCATATACTAGAAGAAGAAATAGTATAGGTCTTTGCTTCCGCCTTTTGTTGGAAAGGTTTGATGCTTCTAAATAAGACGAAGCATGGCTGAAAAAAGGTTCGTCCATGGTATATTCAAAAAAGGCCACATGATTATTAATTATCTTAATATCATATTTGTACATGATTGATGATCCACGATAGTTAATTGGTTTTAAATATAACTCATTATTTTTTTTATTGTTTACTGATTATGACTTCCATTTTAGAATATTTAGGAGGTTTTTGGTAAACAATATTCTATTCACCAATCAAGTTGATGCTGCTAAGAAAATTGATAAACCCACCTTATTGGCTGATTCATGATTTTATTTTTCCTTTCAAATAGGCTTTTTATACTACTATTTAATAGGCTTTTTTATTTTTCAAATAAATTTTTTATGGTTCAAAAATACTCCTATGCCCCAAGTTGAGACAGAGATAAAATTAGAGGATAACATTGTAAAAATATATCTTTAACTCTAATTAAAATATGGACAAAGTTTAACTACAAAAATTAGTTATAGTCTAAGGCCATAACCTTATATAATAAAATAAATACTTCTATATATTTTATAAATCTAACAATTGAATTACATGTTCTTTGCACTTAATACACATGTCAAATTTTGTATCAATCAGATATTATTTATTATATGATTTATAAGCTTATATTTTATGCATAATTTTAAACTACAATTTAAACAATTTATCAATGACATAGCTATTGATCTTTAATTTTTTAGAAATTTTGCAAGTATAGAGGATATAAAAAGAATATGTAATCTAATAGTGGATTTATCAAAATTCACCTCCAATAAAAATATATTAAGTAAGGTTGTAGTTTTAGGTTACAACCAATTTTGTAGCTAAACTTTGTCCTTAAAATATTATCTACAAAATAGGACGACTCTTTTGTTGGTTTTCAAATTGTTCTATTCACTTATAAATTAAATTCTTAAAAAAAAAAAAGTATAAAACATTAAAAGAAAACCAATGTTTGGGTCTTAAAAAAAAATTATAATCGCACTAACTCACTTTTTTGCACACTTACTTTTTCAGTGCTAAAAAAAAAAAAAAAAAAAAACCTTATCAATTATCATGTACATGTAATTCCCAAAAATTCCCACAATTATTTGCTATAAAAATTACAACAACAAAAATTGTGATAATTTTTAACGTTAACCACCGCAAACGTCTGTCAAAGAGAAGGAAAGTATTCTATTAGAAGAAAGCGGTAAACTATGTAAAACGAGAAGAAAGAAAAGCAATGAGATCCAATAATTTTTGTGGATGACTACGTCAAATTATATGATAATTTTACTGTGTGTTTCAAGACTTTTGCATTTTTTTTTGTTGATACCTTTTCTTTTTGGTTGTTGGGTTTGCTTCTTCTTTCTATTTTACAATATTAATGAAATAAAGATTTATCTTCAAAGTCTTTTCAAGCTTTCTTTCTTAGGGAATTTTTCAATCTTTTTTAGCGTATTTTTACCATTTACTTATTTTATTATTATTTTTTTTTTTGAAAATAATACTTATTTGTGTATTCAATTTGTATATACATGATTAATTTAAAGATTGAAAATTATTAATCTTTAAAAGAAAAAAAAAATAGAAGAGCTTCGTGCGTATGCTGAAAGCTATTTTTTTTTTTTTTTGAAACTTTATGTATTTAAATGATTTTTTTTAAAATAGTTTCCATAGTTGAATGTCATTCTATAGAAGTAGAAGTTGTAGAACCAATCTCCCATAAATAATAATAATAATAATAAAGTTGGTTCAAAAAATAATAATAATAATAATAAAGTAGAACCAATCGGAAGTTTGTTAATGGTACGTTCTTTTATCATTCTTAATTATTTTACTTTGAGTTTAATGAAAGCTTAAAAGGGCAATTTCATTTGTTACTTCCAATTTAGTGGTCCTTAAAAAAAAAAAATAATAATAAAAAAATTAGTGGTCCTATTAATAGCTTTAAAAGGGGTGACAGCCAAGTATGCAATATCCTACTTTATACTCACAGATTCTTCTCCCCACCCCCCACCCCCCACCCCCCCAAAAAAAAAAAAAAAACTTTATACTGAGATGTATTTTAAAGTTATCTTTCGGATTTTATAAATATTTTTCAATTTTTTTGGTTTACATTTATGAATGGAGTTTAATTTGACATAAAATAACCAGCATTTTAAAAATATTTTCTAATCATAATTTTTTTCCTAAGCATTAATAAGATGATTTGGCTCCAAAATTAAATTCCACAACATAGGGACGGATGCCACAAAGACCTAATAAGGTCACTGGGGTGTTTGTTCATATGGTTCAGAATAATTACAAAAAATGTATCATAGTATCTATAAAATTTGAATAAAAAAATAGGAAAAAAAACTTTTATAAACTTTAGCAGGTGTAAAAAGTCTTATAGTTCGAACTAGTGTTCAAATCCCACTTTTTCCATTGTACTATCTAATATCAAAGAAAATTTTTAGCATGTGAGATCATTAACTTTCATGAATAATCTTTCAAGTTATATACGTAATGACAGTATTGCAAGTGTAAATATAGACAGCTCATTTAAAACTTTCATTTAACGTCGTTTTAAGGGCAAAACCATCATTTATGACATAAAGAAAATATAATAATTTTAGTTATTGTATTTCCAAATTTTGCATTCGAAACAAATCTAGAAGTCATAATAACAACAGGTCCCAAAACTAAAAATTTTAGACGAATCAAGGTTATAACAATTAGTACACATTCCTACGATTAAGATTAGACACATATCCTTTTCAAAAACAAAAATAAAAACAAAAACAAAAAAAGAAGAAAAAGATTAGACACATATGACTGTGATTAACTATGGATCCTTTAAAAGATTGATTATAATTTATGATGTGTCATAAAAGGTATCAAGCATATGATTGTTTAAATCAAACGGATAAATAGTTACGATTTTATATTTTAATTAAATATCCTAGAAATTACTAGTATTCAATATATATATATTTTTTATACAAGATATAATTTATATTCTAGTATAATCTAAGTGTATATGTGTGTGAATCTCCCTCTTAAAGACTTAAATCCCAACCCTTACCCCTCACACCTTACAAGCACTTACTTTTATTTTAAGTAAACAGTAATACTTATTAAAATACACACGAAAATAGTAATATTAGTGTTTTAAACCGGGTTTATAATATATTATATAATAATAGTACAACTACAAAAGGGTCTAACCTTTGTAGATGTAGATTGAGGTTATAAATAATAGACACTAGACACACATAACCAATATAGGATAAACATCCCTACATTTTTTTTTTAGTAAACAGTAATACTTATTAGAATACACATGAAAATAGTAATATTAGTGTTTTAAATCAGGTTTATAATACATTACATTACTAATATTTAATTGAAAGTAGACACTTTCTAAATATGCCTAAGCATGATTGGACCCTCAAATGGCTAGATTTTAGGTCTTAAAATCAAACTAAGCTTAAAAACTGCTCAAAAAATGTAAAAAATGTATCTAAATAAAAATTTGAAAAAAAAAAAGGTCCACAAAGACTGATCTATGGATCGGATGGAATAGGCACCTAATACCTTGTATCTCCTTAACCTGGCCTCCTAATTTTAGTCTTTAGTTTGTAGACTATTTTCTTATAATTGATTTCTTTTCTTAGAATGTAAATAGAAAACAAAGCAACATATTCTCTCTTTCTTTCAGTAGAATGTAACTAGGATCAAAGTCTTGTAATTTTTCACTTCATAGATTGTAATTAGGTCCAAAATTTTGTAATTGTCCATTTCATAGATTTTATCTAGGATCAAAGCTATGTAATTTTTAAATTTCCTTTGATCCACTCATATATTTCATTCAATTATTCAATTAAGAGATACCTTCATGAATGATTCTTTTTCCTTAAAATAAGTAGTGATTCCATACACTTACAAAAACACCACATCCTCTAAGGATTTCCAAGACCTTGTATATATATATATAAAGTTTACATTATCCCGCTCTCTTCTGAGGTTCAACTCTCTCTCTCTCTCTCTCTGTGGAAAGTAGTATGATGCTCTTGTAATGCATGGATCAATGAAAATTATATATAAATCAGAGACAAAACTAGGATTCTATTTATCTATTCAGTTTTAACAAAATACAAACTAAATAAAAGACAAAATAAATTTTTCTTCATACATTCCAACTCAGTCATCTATGTTTTACTAAAATGGAACTCGATGTTCTTTTGAATCCTGAAAGTCATCTATGTACTAAATTTTACATCAGTTTCCCTTTTAGTTTACAAAAAATGAAAGAATCTTTTGAATATCATATTGCATTTTTTTGCAAAACTTAGTTTTGATAATATTCGTATTGAAATTACTCATTTCATAGTTGTAGTAGGAAGTAGAAGATTAGATACAAGTACAACCCCTCAATAAAAAATTAGTAAACTATTGATTTTTTAATCTTACTATCATTTGGTACAAATCAAAAGTATATAACATTTTTTAAGGTCCACATGTTAGACTATATATATGCTTATAGTGGTAAAATTTCAATTTCAATTTCAATAAAAGTTTTTAATGATTTGTGAATTCTTGCATAAAATTTGTTTACAAACAAAACAATATCATCAATTCTAAATGAATTTTGTGCATTGAAAAAAAAAAAGTAAATCTATTATATGTTCACTAAATCGATGATTTGATCCTTCTTACTAAGAATTCATTATAGTATAGAAACTACTAAATCAATAATAGTGTACAATTGTAAAGTCACCTTGTTTATAAAGGTAAATTAAAAAAAATAGAAAACCAAATATCTTATATAGGACTAAGAATAGTTATTATAAGGAATACAAGATACTGTAATGTAATACTTTTTATTATTTACTTGTTTGGTGATAATACAAGAATAGAACTTTGAAAATAATGAAATGTTTAAATCAAATTGTCTAAATTGTAACATTAGAAAAAAACTTAAGATACATTTTAGGAAGTATCTTACTCATATAGTTATATTTCCTAATAAATAATATTTTTTAAATTTGAAAGAAAGATTAGTTATTTTTTATGACTTTTTATTTTCATAATTGCTATGTGTATATGAAAAGTTTGTTTATTCAAAAATATATAAATTTTAGAATATAATACACCTTCTAAGAAATAGCTATTATAACCATTTTAGAGAGGAATATTTATTTCTCATTTTGAAGACTAACTATTCATAAAGAATGACTATTTATTGTAATAAAAATATAACCAAATTACTAAATAGCTAAACACTATAAGAATAACTATTACATTACCCTAAGTATTCTTAATTTTTTGAAATTGTGACAATTGATTTTTTTTTTTTTTTTGAGATAGTTTCAACTTATGACGTCTACTCCTAATAATAGTTATTTATCATCAAACCAAGTCATTAATCGGTTTTTGGTGTAGAGGGGATTGAACTCTCAGATCTCTTATTCAGTCATCTTTATCAGTGGAGTTAACTGAAACCCACATGACAATTGAATTTTATTTAAATTAAATCACTTTAATAATTTTTAATATATTTGTAACTATAGAAAGAGAGAGCGTGCATTTGACATAACCACATATCACCTCATTTAAATTATATAGTATAGTAATTGGTATTAAAACTTAATTCTCAGTTATTATTAAATAGTTTTGTAGTATATATATATATATATATAAAAGTAAGGTGTCAAAGTTTTTGTCACCAAAAGTCTCGCTGTTATTAGTTATTATGGGTGAACAAAAAAGTGATTTAAGTTGTGGATTCATATTAGAATCAATAGCAACTTACTATTTAAAATTTTTTATGAAAGTATTGTAAAAATATTATAGACATAACATTTCTCTATTTTTTATGCATAAATTTTACCACAAAAATTTGAAATTTAAACATGTGGTTGGTGACATAATTATTATTTTTATAACAAAAATGATATAGTTATTGATCTTTGATTTTCTTGAAATTTTGTAAGCATGTAGGATATAATAAGAAAATATAATCTAACATTAAGTTTTTAAAATTCACATATAATAAAAAGATATAAGATAAATTTGAAAGAAATTTTTTTCCTATTTAAGGGCATTGTGTGAGTGATAATATGTGTTAGTGTCTACCATTTTATTTGAAAAAAAAAAAAATTTGGTATCATTTAATTGGAGGGTGTAAACTATAAAGCTATTTAGACCAGATTCCAATTGAATTTAATCGGTTAAACTACGTATTTGGTCTCTATCATTTACATTCTATTTCAATTTCGTCCTTAACTTTTTAGTACTATGTCAATTTAATTTTTACCGTTATTTTTTGGATGAAAATTGCTGACGTGGCTAACGGTCAAAATAAAAAATTAGCTTTCATTAATGTGATAATAAACTAATTTTTTTTATTTTCTCTGTTTATTAGGTTAGCAATTTTCCTCAAAGAGATAACGGCATGGATTAAATTGACATGACACTGAGAGGTTAAAGACTAAATTGACACAATTAAAATGTTAGAGATCAAATTAAAATAATATGATGTAAATAATATGGACTAAATACATAGGTTATCCAATTTAATCTCAAAATTAAATTCTCCTATTTCAACTATGAATTATTATTATTATTATTTTTTTTTTTTTTTTGAGAATCAACTATGAATTATTTAAATATAAAAAATAAAGTCATTATTTATATTTTCTGGTAGTCAAAGTCTTTGCTTTAGAAACATTTAAATTTTAATGGACAATCAATGCCCACCTATGTGTCACTCTGTAGGACCGAGCCTCCACATGCGCGCCCTCGTAAGTTTGACCGAAGGAGGGAATTGCTGAAAATTTTTATTTTCCTTACAGGCTCAATCAGCTGGTCCGATGTACTATTCTCGCAGAAACTGTATTTATAGTAGCAGTTTGTAACTGTATGTACACATTTCATGATCATCCCAAATTCTTGGCAGAAACTGCGTTAGACTAACCTCAACTTCGATCCTTTTCACCCCTTAGAAAAGAAACCCATGAGCAATACGCTTAACAATTACTTCCATAGAGAGACTGAAGCTTCAGCAGCTTCATTTGCTGAAGAAGGCCACCCTCCATTTCAGACTGAAGTCGAGCACAATCGTTCCACGCCATCCACGATGGCTAAAAGGCTTTACCACAACGCTAGCGAGCGTGATCGTCGCAAGAAGATCAATACTTTGTACTCTACTCTTCGTTCACTACTTCCCAAGGCTGATCAAGCGGTACTAATTCTTTCTTTCTTTCATTTTTGAGTTTCTATGGATCTTTATGAGAGTTCTTAGGAAACTAGTTGAAGAAAGAATAGCACTTAGCAGCCACTAGAATTGTTTCTCACCCTACTATCACTGTACTCGGAAATTATTTGATGTTGTGGACAATATATTTGAACCTGGGTATACTTTATTTCGATTAAAAAAAATGTTTTATGAATTGGGTTAATTGAAAATCATAATATTAAGAGTGAGTTTGGAATTAGTTTTTTGTTTTAACTTTTATGTACAGTTTTTAATTTTTTTTCTTTTAAACTTTTTCTAACTTAAAAAAAAAAATTACAAAAATATTTTAGTACACTTTCAACAAACAATTTTTAACAAAAAACTAGATAAACTGTTCTCAGACAGACACAAGTTTAAAGAGTAATTAACTTGAGATATTCTACGCATACGTTTTTGAGATAGATAGATAGTATGGGAGGAGATATAGGATTCGAATTACAAACATAAAACACCATAAAGGATGTTATTATCATTAGATTATCACTTGAATCTTTATTATACATAAACTTTTCTAAGCAGTAGTAAAAAGTATTATAGTCTTTTACGTTTTCACAAGTAACTATAAACTAAAGTTGATGTTTGGCTGGCTTAAAAAATTTAAATATAAGGTAGAAGAATTTGCTATTAATCCCTCAAAAACATAGTAGCATGTGATTCATTTTTCATCACTATCCTTACCATAACAATCCACTTCATTTGTGGTTTTCACAACATTGCTGGTTTTTTTTTTTTTTTTGGTTATAGGAAAAATTAAGCGTTCCAGATACAGTTTCGTGCATGCTTAAATACATACCAGAACTAGAACAGCAAGTTGAGGTACTAATTCAAAAGAAGGAAGAGCTCATATCAAGGATTTCTACGCAAGGTGAACAAATTCATCAAGAAAATCAGAGAACAATTGTAGGTCGGGGCTCTTTATCTGCTGTTTCGGCAAACTGGCTTAATGATAACGAGGTTATGATTCAAATATCCATATATAAGGTTCATAAAAGTCCATTAGCAGATATCTTGCTTAATTTGGAGAAGGATGGGTTTTTAGTGTTAAATGCTTCTTCGTTTGAGTGCTTTGGAGGAAGGATTTTTCATAATTTACACCTCCAGGTATGTGTTATGTTATTTGTTAACTGCTTTTTGCCGTCTAAATTAAAAGTAAATGGATAATATGTACATAAAAGGTTTTCACAAAACTATACATTCAAATCTTTTGGAAATTTTTAGGACAATTTTATCGTAGAATTGATTTAAATTTATATATTGATAAATAAATGGTTTAAATTTTACCAAACCATCAATATTTTAAAAAATTATTATAAATGTTTTGATAAATACATGTATTCTTTTTTTTTTTTTTAATAATTCAATTGTTACAAAAAATGAGAGAAAGATATTTAAATCCCGATTATTCTCATATAAGAAACCAAGTAATGCAAATAAGTTAAAACATTTCGCTATACACATATATTAAGTAATTGATGATATAGTAGCATCTAAATCACTCATTTATCAATGGAGAGTGAAGATTTTAAGAATATTATGGTAGCATTAGGGTTTAAACTCTCGAGGATATACTGCTTGTGGTAGAAACTCTTGAAGATATACTCTTAGTACCACATCTATATGTTATATATTATTTAATTAGTTTTTTTAGAATTGTTATATTTTATTTTCAAATACAAAGTCAACGACTAAGTTTAACTTTATACTATTATAAAAATGGTCCAGTTAATGTATGCCTTTAAGGCATTCATTAATCATCTAAAAGTAAACTTTTTATGAAAAGTTGAAAAAATTATTAAAAAATTTAGTCACTTTTTTATTTTTCCATAAAATAGTTTACTAAAATGTTTTATTAATAAATGCTCTCACATTATATGTTAACACAACTCTTATGAAAACAACACTATCATTAAATTATTCTTGATTGGAATTTGGAAGTATCCAAATCCAAATAAATATTAATAACTGAAGAAGTATGTTTAACTTATTACATTCTTTTTTTTTTATTCTTTTTTATTTTTAAAAAAGCCTTATTACGTTTAGATCTTGTACATCTATCTATTACAGTATAATCTCTCTCTCTTTTTTTTTTTTGGGGGGGGGGGGGGGGGGGGGGGGCGCTACAGTATAAATTATTTTAATACAAATTTTACATGGTGCATTGTGGATATATTCTACAGACAGAAAGGAGTTATGCTTTGGAGCGTGAGCGTGAGGTGGTTTTGAGTGAGAAGCTCTTATCATTTTATGAGAAGGAGGAAGGATTCAAGCAAGAAAATCATGGCCCTATATATTTCAACGCGACAAGTTGTATTGTTCCACGTATTCAAAGTGACCATTATATAGGCGAAAGCACTTACGTGTGCGCATCGTTGTAAAACAGAAAATAAAATAACATATAACGAAAAAGCACTAACGTGTGCCCTTCTCTATACCTATGATTGTTAAAAGGTAATGTAATCATGGAGTAATATTTATATATTGGGTAGGATGTTAATGTAATCATGGAGTAATATTTATATATTGGGTATGATATTACTGTCGTCCCGTCCAGATAGGGAAGCTATACTGATCGTCCCTTCTATTCCCATATTTTTTTCTTTAAAAAAAAAAAATCTATATATTGCTTATGGTGCACAACTTATTATTGTTGGGTATATGGTAGAAACTTAATTTACATTTTTGTGATTATGCAAACGAAAACAACACACATCTAATCATAAATAATAATTCAAATAGCTTTAATAGACAAAACAATAATTAAATAACTCACAAACTAGATACATGAAAAGTGAATAAAGCAAAACTGATCAAGTCTTATATTTGACATAATTTTCTTAAAGCAGCTTTTACCTCTCATACAATTAGCAATTTTTGGAGACTCATAGACGTTTGTCTTTCAAGATAAAATGATTAACAACATAGAGAAGAAATATTGCAATCTCCATGCTTAGCAAACTAAGCTGTCTCTTTCTCTATACAAATGTAACAAAAATATTTTCTCTAAGAAACTTTCTTAATTAAAAGTAATTTTTATGAATGAGGGACAATGAATATTCACGTTAGTGAACAAACATACTATTCTGAAAAATTATTGTGCACAGACTTACTGAGTCAAAAAATGAAATAATAAAATATAACTATTTGAACAAGAGGGCCCAATGCATGCATGCCGAAGCTTAACCCAATGTCCAGGTCCATTAGTATATAAACTCATATATTATCTCTTTCCTTACCTATATGAGGTTTAAGGATTTTCACCATTTTAATACCAAGGTCAAATGGACACATAAGGAGTTAATTTCTTATTCATTCCTTAACATTTTTCTAACACTTATTAGCCAACTTTGATATCCAACGGTCGTTGGAGGGTGAAAATGATGAACACAAAAAAAATTCTTTCTACTTATATCTTTTCTTTAATTAATCTTATAAATAAATAGGATCTTTACCATTTAATTACCTTAATTAATTAGAGTTTTAATGGTGGTAGAGAGAGAGAGAGAAATATGTCAAAAAGTCTCAATATCTTCTAAGAAAATAGTAAAATTTTGAACAAAATAAAAAAACAACCCACCAGGTCAATCAATACTCTATAGTAATTATTAGAGTACCTATTTGGCGAACCATACAGATACAATTGATTAACAATTTGACAATGGTTCAAGAGTTGCTGTATTATTTTTCATCCAAAAAAAAAAAATAGTTGCTTTTTTTTTTTTTTTTGTCTGATTTTTGTGGGAGATAAATATAAAATATTTTCACCATTAATTTGCATGAACTTTGAACCCAAAAAATAAGAAAATACTTCTCTCTATAAATGGGATAGGTATCCCAGCTAAAGAGCGGTTCAGATTTTTCACTAAGGATAAAATATTTTGCACTCTACTAAGGCTCAAAACACCCAAAATAAAGTACAATATGCATGAAATGTCCTTAAATGCAAAATGATGCATGTAGACACCCTGATAAGGCACCAAAAACTTATAACCTCCTAAAGTCTCTCCCAACTTATACAACTAAACCATTTATCAATTTTAGATCAATTTGAATTAAGTCCAGAAATTTTAGCATGCTCGATTGATTACACACATAACTTTAAATGGCCAATCGCACAAACTGCTAGTCATATAATAGAGGTAGCAAAGACTACGCGTGAAGAATGTTAGAACATGGCTAGAGAGCATGTGAGATACAAATATGTGATGTGTTATAGTGAACTAAACATACACACTCACATCCTAGTCATTAATGGCTTGAAGGAAAATATCATCTAAAGAGGTGCATCTTACAATTCCCACATCTCGTAAATGGCCGTTTGCAATAAGATTTACAAGTGCAAACTTTATATTTTATTAATTTTAAGCATTGTGACCAAGTTTTTCATTTTTACTCTTTTTTATGTGTAGTGCATCACCTTTGTATACCTAGTTTTGTGGCACTAACTTTTTCTATAAGCACAAAAGTATTTGGGTTTGATAAACACTAGTTTTATGTTTTTTTCTTAGCAGTGGCGGCTCTAGGAATTTTTTTTTTCAGGAGGATTATTAAGAAACTTAATTTAAACAAAATTTAATAAAAAGATAAATTGAATATATAAAATTATTTACAAAAAAACCCCTCAAATACATAAAGTTTTACATTTACATTTTACAATTTTTCAAATTTTGAAATCATTACATGATGGTTCAATTGTCATTATCTATTGCCAATGTGTGTAGATGTGATCATTTTCTTTTTTTTAAGTTTGTATAAAAATTTAATTTTTATGCAGATGTCATTATCTATTTGTCATTGTTGTTATAAAAATATTGTAAATTAAATGAGAGAACTCAACTCACTGGCACTATATTAATTGTTGACCCTCACAACCACATTCATTCATACATAAATAATACACCAAATGTCTATTTAACTGATCAAATACTTGAACAATTACTAGCTTTACTTTCTTTTTTTTTTTTTTTTCATTTCTTGAACAATCAACTTTATGATAAAAAGTTATTCAATGCACATACATGTAACAAACCATCTCTACTTACTAATTATTAAATTATATAAGGTTGTATTATATTTATATGCACACATCCCACACATCACAATTCATACAAATAAAATTATAACAAAAAAATAAATAAGTAATAACGCATAAAATCAGAAGAAAATGGGCAAATGCTCATTTCAAAAAAAATATCCAGCATTTTTCCCAATTTCCCAAACTAATTAGGGAAATGTCTCTCTTTTGAAACTCAATTTTCTCAAAATTGAGTTATAAAAAAAAAAATATTTGTAACCTATACATGCTTCCGCCCCCAGTGCCCTCTGAACGGCACCTTTAGTTTGTAGCTTACCCCCATTTGGTATCAAAGCCAAGTTGTGGCCGATCCCCGTGTTTGTAAGTTACTGAATTATTTTTCAATCAAGTTGGCCGGTATTACCGCCATAGTTATCCATTATTTTGTGGTTATTACTTTGAAAGTATGTTATCTCTAACAAACATTATTTTGTTTTACATCTATTTTCTGATAGCACTTCCACTCCCATATGTTGCATTTTTCATCTACTATTTCATCTTAGTCAGTTTCTACTGTTCTTTCTTTTGGTGGTAGGCTGAGCCTCCCGTTCATTCAAACTGTTTGTTGCTTTGTGATTACCTGTTTAAGCTAATCCTTTACTCCCTAGTTATCTTCTTTTTCCATTCTTTGTTTCTTTCCCACAATTTGTTGCAGATGTGTACTATGCTAAGTTCTGTGTTAGACAGTTATCCAGTAAGCCTAAGAGTAAGTCCGGTTTTGTGCCCGATTGCTACCCAGTAGGTCTAAGTACCAAGGTTGAGTGTGAACCCGCATCAAACAGTAAAGTCCCGTTGAGCCGTTGCCAGGAGAGCGTTAGGCGTTAGGGTATGAGCGAAAGGGTTCGTTGCACCAATAATAGGGAAAAGCGGCAGTAAGTAGTAGCAGAAAGCACGAAAGGCGTCCGAGCGGTAAGTTGGTAACTAGTCACAGAAAGCGTCCATACACTCCCTGTTTCAGATCTAAGGTTAGATCCAGAAATTGGAAGATAAAGGTAGTCTAGGTTGTAATTGATTTCTTAGGCTTCTAATCCAGAATGATAAATAGGATGTTTAGAAGGAGTGACTCTTCCACTTCCATTAGATCTAGCAGTACAGACCCACCTGAGATTCCACAAGAAGATGGAACAATCAACTCAGAGTCGTACCAGCTTTCAGATCTAGATCAGAGGTTAGGAGATTGGAACATACCCAAAGTTCCCACAACCCAGGTCTATAAGTCTTCGTCATGGTCCTTGAAAAAGTCTTTCAGAACGGACTACCATGTTAGGACTATAGAACAAGTCTACAGCATCAACAAGGAGTATGAAACATGCTACTTGTTATCCCCTGCAGCCATGAAAGCTCACAGGGAAAATGGTCATAAATTCCTCCACATAGGACTTGTCCAAGTTGGAGTAAAACCATTGATCAGAGAAGGGTTGAACAACTCAATCCTTATGGCCCTTAGAGACACCCGATTGATTAGGTTCAACGACAGTCTTCTAGGCACCATTGAATCCAGTTTGAGTAACGGTCCAATTCATTTCGACTGTTTCCCAAACCTCACAGTTGCGCTTGACGACCCTCACATCTTAAAGGTCCTCACCCTCAACATAAGAACCCATGGAACCTTTGTGTTACATGGCACCAAGCAGCTTGCCCTTATATACAGAGTGTATTATAAGTGCATGGGAACTAACATGTCCATCCAGGCATTCGATAAGAGGAAACCAGGAGAAACCACTCTTATCCAATCCTCAAATGTTAGATCCACCGTTCAGGTACCAAGAACCCTGAAATGGTCTGAGATTACATTTCCAGCACAATGGACTTTAGAGAATGAAAACTATCCTCTACAGATCCAAAACCCTGTGCGAAATCCAGATCTAGATGTTGTCCAGCAGCTAGCCGATGGAACGGTTAGACTTAGCTTTGACCAGTCTAGGTTTAGGTCACCTTTAGAGTATGAACCCTCGCCCAGATCCTCGTTAGATCTGCACCAGGAAACATACCAGGAACCAAGGTCTAGATCCGTAGATCTACGCCAACCCTTTAGGCAGCCAACTATCCTTTTGAAAGATAGACCTGCATCCCAATGTAGTTCGTCTAGAACACGAGCTCCATTTAGAAGAGACTTAGGCGCACAGTTTCAAGGTGTTAAAGACCACTCCCAGGTTAGTACCCCTTGTTACATAGCCAAACAAGACTCAGTTGCTGATCAAGAAGAAGACAGCAACAGTCAGGGCAGTCTTAAGCCTCCATCACCATCAGGATCTGATTTTAGGAATCCTATTCAGCAAGAAACTGAATACGACCATCAGCTCCTAGTGTTGAACAAAGAGTTCATCCCTGATATGGATATGCTCGAAAAGGAATTTAATTCTGAAGAGAACAGAGTTAAAAGAGAAGCCTATAGAGCCAACCATACCAAGGAACAAAAGGTTGAAGTTTTGGAGAAATGGAAGTTATTCATGAAAGAAGTAAAAGCTGATTATCCTTTCTTTGAATACCTTGAGAAACATTTCAAATGGCATAAAAAGAACTGTGTCATTTCCAAAACCAACTGGAAGTTGCAACCCAAGAGAGATGCACCTAGCTCTAGCAAACCAGAAATTGTTAGGTCTAGCCATCCTCCTCAGGAAGCCATCCTCCTCAACCAGCGTGGTACTGATGTTATTGCCTCCCCTTTCAAATGTGCTACAACCCCAGAAGAAAAGGTTGTCAGAAAAGTGATAGAGCAAAACAACTATACCAACCAGTGTTTAGGAGTCATAGGAAGACAGCTTGATAGGATAGAAGATGGGATTGACAACAAGGTTCTCCTTCAACCAGGAAACCTTTCCATGCCAGGTCCAACTCTAGAAAACCCTTTAGTTAAGCTTCCAACAACCAGACAAGCTAGCCTCAAACCTAAGGACCAAACAGCCTTACGTATAGTGGCCCAAAAGCTTGATGATCTTGTGAAAAGGGAACCAATCACCCCTTCACCAGAACATACCACAACCAGTAGAGACCCTAGACTTGAACCTCGGGTTGAAACTCTACATGCTCATACAACATCAGACAGTTCTAGCATAACCCCTTCAGAAACTGAACGGGAAATAGAACACATAGAGAACCAATTTCAAGGTTTACAGGTAAATAGGCTTTACCAACCAAAGGTAACCCCAACTAGCCTAACCAAGAATTGGTATCCCAAGCCAACCCCACCTGACCTCCAATTTGAGGAAAGGACCACCCAATTCACAGTATCCAGTGGTAAGCTCTATGAATGGAACATAGATGGTTTATCCGAGCAAGAAATCCAAAACAAAATCCAGCACATAACCATGGTAGCTAATAACTATCTAAATGATGGTATTACAAATACTGAGGTTGTAGAGCTCATTGTTTTAGGATTTACTGGAAAGCTGTTAGATTGGTGGAACAACTGCATGACAGCAGCTTCCAAGGATGATATTAAGCATGCTGTTCAAAAAGATGAGGATGAGAACCCTATTTTTGATGAAAGCATAGGCAGAGGAGTTCCCGATGGAGTCAATACCCTGATCTATACGATCATGAAACACTTCATTGGTAAACCCAGCAATATCACATCTAGGATTTACGATCAGTTGAGTAACCTTAGATGTAAAAACCTTGGAGAATACCGGTGGTATGAAGATGTGTTCACCACTCGTGTCATGCACAGGAGCGATTGTAATTCTCCATTTTGGAAGGAGAAATTTATCAATGGCTTACCCACATTGTTTGGACAGAAGGTCAAAGAAACTCTTGCCAGCTCTTTAGGTATCATAGACTATGATAACCTCACCTATGGAGACATCTCTAGCACAATCCGGAATGAAGGAATGAAAATGTGTAGAGATCTCAAGATCCAGAGCCAAGCCAACAAGAGCAAAGCCAAGTACGAAATAGGAAATTTCTGTACCCAATATGGCTTACCTTCTATCATCTCCAAAAAGAGATCCAAACACAGAGGTGAAGAACCCTCTGAAAAGCCCCATAGGAAGAAATCTACCTCCAAACATTATAGGAAACAGAAGTTCAAGACTAATGATTTCTATAAGAAAGGTAGATCCAATCCCACAAGGAAGTCCGCACCCAAAACATCAGGAACATGTTATAAGTGTGGAATGCAAGGTCATTTCCAAAAAGAGTGTAAAGCTAAGGCCAAAACCCTTATCAATACCCTCATTAGTGACCAAACCAGCAAAGAAGAGATCTTTAAACTCCTAGAACTCGATCACCCTAGTAGTGAGTCCAGTAACTAGGAGAAACACCAGTTATTTAGGACATCCTCTGGAACCTCTAGAGTACCTTCCAGCTCCTCTAGTGACACAGACGAAATCCTAGCCTGTCAGGATAGTTGTTGTAGAAACAAAATTGTCCATGTTCTTTCTAAACAAGAAGAACTGCTCCTAGATCTCATAGAACAGATCAAGGACCCAGAAGAGAAAGTACAAAGGCTTAGTGAGTTCCACAAGACCTTAGTCAAAGAAGCCAGTACATCCAAACCTAGGATTCAGGAACCTAAAGTTGATTTAGAAAAGATCTACAATCGGTTCACCAAATCCAAGAAAGAGGTAACTATCCAAGATCTCCAGAAAGAGATTAAGGATACCAAAATTGAGATGAGAAACCTTAAGCAGGAATTAACCATCCTTAGGGTTGATCATGGTCTCATGGACCTTAGAGTCAAAAACTTGGAACTAACTTCACATCAAGGCAATGAGGACAGAATCTCATTACAAAACCCTTCCGATGATGAAGATGAAACAGTTAACCCTACTGCAAAAATAGAGCCAGAACCATCTAATGAATCGTTCTTGCAAACCATCAGTCGAATTAACTTCCAGAAATGGCATTCCAAAGTCAGGATTGTCATAAGCAGTGATTTTGAATTTGAGGTAGTTGCCCTAATAGATTCGGGTGCTGATCTCAACTGCATTCAAGAAGGAATCATCCCCTCTAAATACTTCCGGAAAACCCAAGAAAGGTTAACTTCCGCAAGCGGTGGGAAAATGCAGATTGAATTCAAAATTCCAAAAGCTCATGTATGCCAAGACAATGCGTGTTTCAAAACCACCTTTGTTCTTGTCAAAAATATAACAGATAGGGTCATCTTAGGAAACCCATTCATATGTCTGTTGTATCCTTTCATCACGGATAGTGAAGGAATCACTACCCACCCTTTTGGCCAACCAGTCAAGTTTAAGTTTCTTAGGAACCCAGAACCTAAAGAGATTGAGAGTCTCCAAGAAGTTTCTGTTTCTAAAAACCTTAACCTTATCAGTGCCAAACCATCTTCATTTGGTCCAAATCAAGCCAAGAACCTTGATCAAATTGTACCATCCACCATATTTGATAATTCCTTGAGTTCCAATCAACTCCATAAATTATCATCTCATTGCATTGCAAATAAAAGAATTTGTTCCATGACATCTCATGATTTTAACAAAAATGCTTTTAAAAACAACCATTTTGTTAATACAGGAATGTCTTCTTCAAATTCCAAAAACAAAGGAAAGGCACCTATACAGGGATTTCCTCACAAAATGCATGAAGGCGCTTCTTCTGGAAAAGAACCCAGAAAAGCAACATCCCTTCAAAATATGTGCCCAGAAACGGTTACATATTCCAGTGGTTATATGGCTATCACTCTTAAAGAAGTTAAAAACAAGGCCCTACGATTTAGCAGTGGATTATATAAAGATCTTCCTCCTTCCACTAAATTCATCCTTGATAACCTCCAAAGAGCATTTATCCAAAACCACTAGAGCCTTTTCCAAAGAACCCTTAAGGCACTAGAATTGCACCTAGTTGAACTTGAGGCAGGAAATATGATTCTCACTAGTCAACTCTTTGGCAAAGAGGATATCCATTCCATGGATAAAACGACTATTATGGGTACTAACTACGCTAGGTTAAGTCTTAAGACTCAGAACCAGCTTAGAAGTACTGTTGCCAACTTGCCTTCTGATATACAAATACGTATATTTAGAAGCAAGGCTATGACTGAATCATGTGACCAATGGTTCAGACATTTTGAAATTATGGTCACCACTCATTTCCCGGTTCTCGGTGAAGAAGCAGATGCCATTAATACTGCCTCTATCCTAGCAACCTGGAACCAATACTTTGGAAGCAGTCATAGGGTTTATGAAAAGAAACATCCTTTTCCTGGTCTAATAGTCAACTATGAAGACGGGGCAGACGATGAAGACAGAGACCCAAGCTGGCTTTTAAGCATGTTTGAATATGGTTTCCTTAGGCTCATCAAGCTAACGAACCATGATCAGATCTGCCAATTCCCTCAGATAATCCAATAGGTGGTAAGAAAGATCAAAAGTCCTTTTGTATCCATCAGATGCTGGAGTACTCTCCCACAATGGGACGGTAACAATTGGATGACTGTTCAACCTTCCCACCACCTTGTGCTGATTGATGGGTACACTCACAATGGCCCCTGGTATGATGGTGATTCCTACCTTTCTTATACTGATCCCTTGGCCCTCGTAGAATGTTGGACAAACTACTTCAACAATGAACTCCGAGATGTCACTGGTGAATTATGGGAAAATTACCATTTCGTAGGAAATACTGGAAGAGTCACAGTATTCACTACTAAGCCATACTCAGAAGCCTTCAATACCCAAAGGATTGATTATACAGGCTCTCCTCAGTACACAGCCCAGAAAGCAGACTATGAACCTCTCCTTTATTGTGGGTTTTGTAATCTGTTTGACAGGTACCACGAGCATGGCCTTGATGATGATCCTCCTGCTTTTGATCCATATGAAGGGTATCCCTCTGGTTATGATACAGATTGAAGTTATCCTCCAGATGGCTCCCCAAAAGTCTCAAAAGCCCTAGTTTGCTCAAAGTTTCACCTTTGCAAAATCGGTTACTATTCAGAACAGTACCCACACTCGCAGAGTTGACCAAGCAAGCTACTATTCACTGCACAGTCCAGAACACTATGCAGAGTTACTGTTACGAAAAGCAAGGGGACAATATACTGTTCACTCAACAGTTCCCCAGCAGAATCATTGAAGTTACTGTTTGCTTTCGGCTGAAAAGATATTCACCTGAAAGTTAAAGCATTTCACCTTCCGTGATTCAAGCAATCTCCTGAAGGCATCCAAGGCTCCCTCCATCTATATAAGGCACCCTTGGCCTCAGTCTTCAGCAGGCTATCTTTGGCAGGAAACCTCTCTTAGGCAGTTAATCTCCTTAAGACTATAGCCCCATTTCTGAGTTTTGAAACCAGAATGGCTCTCCTCTCTTCCCTTCCCCTAGTTTACCAATGTACTAGAACTACATTTGTAACCTATACATGCTTCCGCCCCCAGTGCCCTCTGAACGACACCTTTAGTTTGTAGCTTACCCCCATTTGGTATCAGAGCCAAGTTGTGGCCGATCCCCGTGTTTGTAAGTTACTGAATTATTTTTCAATCAAGTTGGCCGGTATTACCGCCATAGTTATCCATTATTTTGTGGTTATTACTTTGAAAGTATGTTATCTCTAACAAACATTATTTTGTTTTACATCTATTTTTTGATAGCACTTCCACTCCCATATGTTGCATTTTTCATCTACTATTTCATCTTAGTCAGTTTCTACTGTTCTTTCTTTTGGTGGTAGGCTGAGCCTCCCGTTCATTCAAACTGTTTGTTGCTTTGTGATTACCTGTTTAAGCTAATCCTTTGCTCCCCATTTCAGGGTACTCTCCCCATTAAACTTAACTGGTTGGCCAAAAGGATGGGTAGTGATTCCTTCACTATCCGTGGTGAAAGGATATAATAGACACATGAAAGGGTTTCCTAGGATGACCCTATCTGTCATATTCTTGACAAGAACAAAGGTGGTTTTAAAAAACGCATTGTCTTGGCATACATGGGCTTTTGGAATTTTGAATTTAATCTGCATTTTCCCACCGCTTGCGGAAGTTAACCTTTCCTTGGTCTTCCGGAAGTATTTAGAGGGAATGATTCCTTCTTGAATGCAGTTGAGATCAGCACCCGAATCTATTAGGGCGATTACCTCAAATTCAAAATCTTTGCTTATGACAATCCTGACTTTGGAATGCCATTTCTGGAAGTTAATCCGACTGATGGTTTGCAAGAACGATTCATTGAATGGTTCAGGCTCCATATCTGCAGTAGGGTTAACTGTTTCATCTACTTCATCATCAGAAGGGTTCTGTAATGAGATTCTGTTCTCATTGCCTTGATGTGAAGGAAATTCTAGATTCTTGACCCTGAGGTTTATGAGACCGTAATCAACCCTAAGGATGGTTAGTTCTTGATTAAGGGTTCTCAGCTTAAGTTTGTTGTCCTTAATCTCTTTGTAGAGATCTTGGATAGTTATCATTTTCTTGGACTTGGTGAATCTATTGTAGATTTTTTCCAAATCTACTTTGGGTTCCTGAAACCTAGGCTTGGATGTACTGGTCTCCTTGACTAGGGTTCTGTGGAAATCACTAAGTCTTTGAGATTTCTCTTCAGGGTCCTTGATCTGTTCTATGAGATCTAGGAGCAGTTCTTCCTGTTTAGAAAGAACTTCGATAGTGTTGTTCCTGCAACAACTATCTATGCATGGTATGGCTTCATCTGGGCTACTAGAGGTACTATCGGGGACTCTAGGAGAGGATGTATCTTGGTAGATCTGACAGATTTCTCGGCCAATAGAACTACTGGGAGACTCACTTTCTGGGTGGTCAAGTTCTAGGGTTTTTGAGATATCTTCAGATACTATGGAATGGGTAGGGGATTTCCCTGGACATTCTATCTTGAAATGTCCTTTCTTTCCACACTTAAAGCATTTTCCTTTTGCTTTAGGTTTGAGGTTCTCTATGGGATTAGGGTTTCCCTTTTTATAGAAGTCATTGTTCTTGAACTTTTGACGTCTATATTCTTTAGAGGCTGTCTTCTTCCTGTGGAAATCCTTGAAGGCTGGGTTTCCTCTGTATTTGGATATCCATTTTTTAGGAGGAAATGGGGGTGTATCACCTAGTTGGTCGTCTAGTGGTTCTTTCTCCTGTTCGGTTTCTGAGGAGGGTTCATTAGAACTACTAGAGGATATGTGAGCTTCTAAGACATTAACTTTTGGTGAAGGAGAGGTTGGGTTCTCTACTTCTTGTGTTAAATGTCTAGTCTTTGTTGGTGGAATGGGTTTTTTAGGAAGTTTGGTTTTGACATAGTTCTTTTTATGCCATTTGAAATGTTTCTCAAGGTATTCAAAGAAAGGATAATCAGCTTTTACCTCTTTCATGAATAACTTCCATTTCTCCAAAACTTCAACCTTTTGTTCCTTGGTATGGTTGGCTCTATAGGCTTCTCTTTTAACTCTGGTCTCTTCAGAATTAAATTCCTTTTCGAGCATATCCATATCAGGGATGAACTCTTTGTTCAACACTAGGAGCTGATGGTCGTATTCAGTTTCTTGCTGAATAGGATTCCTAAAATCAGATCCTGATGGTGATGGAGGCTTAAGACTATCCTGACTGTTGCTGTCTTCTTCTTGATCAGCAACTGAGTCTTGTTTGGCTGTGTAACAAGGGGTACTAACCTGGGATTGGTCTTTAACACCTTGAAACTGTGCGCCTAAGTCTCTTCTAAATGGAGCTCGTGTTCTAGACGAACTACATTGGGATGCAAGTCTATCTTTCAAAAGGATAGTTGGCTGCCTAAAGGGTTGGCGTAGATCTACGGATCTAGACCTTGGTTCCTGGTATGTTTCCTGGTGCAGATCTAACGAGGATCTGGGCGAGGGTTCATACTCTAAAGGTGACCTAAACCTAGACTGGTCAAAGCTAAGTCTAACCGTTCCATCGGCTAGCTGTTGGACAACATCTAGATCTGGATTTCGCACAGGGTTCCATTGTGCTGGAAATGTAATCTCAGACCATTTCAGGGTTCTTGGTACCTGAACGGTGGATCTAACATTCGAGGATTGGATAAGAGTGGTTTCTCCTGGTTTCCTCTTATCGAATGCTTGGATGGACATGTTAGTTCCCATGCACTTATAATACATTCTGTATATAAGGGCAAGCTGCTTGGTGCCATGTAACACAAAGGTTCCATGGGTTCTTATGTTGAGGGTGAGGACCTTTAAGATGTGAGGGTCGTCAAGCGCAACTGTGAGGTTTGGGAAACAGTCGAAATGAATTGGACCGTTACTCAAACTGGATTCAATGGTGCCTAGAAGACTGTCGTTGAACCTAATCAATCGGGTGTCTCTAAGGGCCATAAGGATTGAGTTGTTCAACCCTTCTCTGATCAATGGTTTTACTCCAACTTGGACAAGTCCTATGTGGAGGAATTTATGACCATTTTCCCTGTGAGCTTTCATGGCTGCAGGGGATAACAAGTAGCATGTTTCATACTCCTTGTTGATGCTGTAGACTTGTTCTATAGTCCTAACATGGTAGCCCGTTCTGAAAGACTTTTTCAAGGACCATGACGAAGACTTATAGACCTGGGTTGTGGGAACTTTGGGTATGTTCCAATCTCCTAACCTCTGATCTAGATCTGAAAGCTGGTATGACTCTGAGTTGATTGTTCCATCTTCTTATGGAATCTCAGGTGGGTCTGTACTGCTAGATCTAATGGAAGTGGAAGAGTCACTCCTTCTAAACATCCTATTTATCATTATGGATTAGAAGCCTAAGAAATCAATTACAACCTAGACTACCTTTATCTTCCAATTTCTGGATCTAACCTTAGATCTGAAACAGGGAGTGTATGGATGCTTTCTGTGACTGGTTACCAACTTACCGCTCAGACGCCTTTCGTGCTTTCTGCTACTACTTACTGCCGCTTTTCCCTATTATTGGTGCAACGAACCCTTACGCTCATACCCTAACGCCTAACGCTCTCCTGGCAACGGCTCAACGGGACTTTACTGTTTGATGCGGGTTCACACTCAACCTCGGTACTAGAGTCCCAGATAGTACCTCTAGTAGCCCAGATGAAGCCATACCATGCATAGATAGTTGTTGCAGGAACAACACTATCGAAGTTCTTTCTAAACAGGAAGAACTGCTCTTAGATCTCATAGAACAGATCAAGGACCCTGAAGAGAAATCTCAAAGATTTAGTGATTTCCACAGAATCCTAGTCAAGGAGACCAGTACATCCAAGCCTAGGTTTCAGGAACCCAAAGTAGATTTGGAAAAAATCTACAATAGATTCACCAAGTCCAAGAAAGAGATAACTATCCAAGATCTCTACAAAGAGATTAAGGACAACAAACATGAGCTGAGAACCCTTAATCAAGAACTAACCATCCTTAGGGTTGATTACGGTCTCATAAACCTCAGGGTCAAGAATCTAGAATTTCCTTCACATCAAGGCAATGAGAACAGAATCTCATTACAGAACCCTTCTGATGATGAAGTAGATGAAACAGTTAACCCTACTGCAGATATGGAGCCTGAACCATTCAATGAATCGTTCTTGCGAACCATCAGTCGGATTAACTTCCAGAAATGGCATTCCGAAGTCAGGATTGTCATAAGCAAAGATTTTGAATTTGAGGTAATCGCCCTAATAGATTCGGGTGCTGATCTCAACTGCATTCAAGAAGGAATCATTCCCTCTAAATACTTCCGGAAGACCAAGGAAAGGTTAACTTCCGCAAGCGGTGGGAAAATGCAGATTAAATTCAAAATTCCAAAAGCCCATGTATGCCAAGACAATGCGTGTTTTAAAACCACCTTTGTTCTTGTCAAGAATATGACAGATAGGGTCATCCTAGGAAACCCTTTCATGTGTCTATTATATCCTTTCACCACGGATAGTGAAGGAATCACTACCCATCCTTTTGGCCAACCAGTTAAGTTTAAGTTTCTTAGGAGCCCAGGACCTAAAAACATCAATAGTCTCAAAGCCTCTATCTCCAAGACCTTTGACCTTATCAAAGCCAAAACCCAGCATCTCAAGTACCTTAGCACTGAACTAAGTTACAAGAGAACTAGTGAGCAATTGGCTTGCAAAAGTTATCAATCAGACATAAGAAAGTTTGAGGAAGAACTTAAGCAAGTAGTCTGCTCTGATCTTCCCACAGCCTTTTGGCATAGGAAAAGGCACGAAGTTGCACTACCTTATGTCAAGAATTTCCATGAAAAGAACATCCCTACCAAAGCCAGACCTATCCAAATGAGTCAAGAACTTATGGATACTTGTAAGGCAGAAATAGAGGATCTTCTTACAAAGGGAATCATCAGGAAATCTAGGTCACCATGGTCTTGTCCAGCCTTTTATGTCCAGAAAAACGCTGAGATTGAGAGAGGTATCCCTAGACTTGTCATCAATTACAAGCCCCTTAACAAAGTCTTAGAGTGGATTAGGTATCCTATCCCCAACAAAAGAGACTTAGTCAACAGGCTTAGTAAAGCAGTGGTCTTCAGTAAGTTTGACATGAAGAGTGGTTTTTGGCAGATACAAATCAGAGAACCTGATAGGTACAAGACAGCCTTCACCACACCATTTGGTCATTACGAATGGAATGTAATGCCCTTTGGCCTTAAAAATGCACCTTCTGAATTCCAGAATATCATGAATGAGATTTTTAATCCATTCTCCAGTCATACCATTGTGTACATTGATGATGTACTTATCTTCTCAGAGTCCTTAGACAAACATTGGAAGCATCTCAGAACATTCTTCCATACCATCAAAAGAAATGGTCTTGTTGTCTCGGCCCCAAAGATCAAACTTTTCCAAACAAATGTCAGGTTCTTAGGTTTTGATATCAGACAAGGAGTCATCAAACCCATAGACAGAGCCATCCAATTTGCTGAAAAGTTTCCAGATGAAATCCTAGAAAAGACCTAACTTCAAAGGTTCTTAGGATCCCTCAATTACATTTCTGATTTCTATCAAAATCTTAGGCAAACATGCAAGCCTCTTTTTGATAGACTCCGGACCAATCCTCCTCCTTAGACACCCACCCATACACTGGTTGTTCAACAGGTCAAAAAATATGTCAAGACACTCCCTTGCCTTGGAATCCCCTCAGAAAATTCCTTCAAGGTAGTTCAGACTAATGCCTCTAACATTGGTTATGGTGGCATTCTCCTTCAGCGTGCTAGTCTCACTTCCCCTGAACAGATTGTCTGTTTTCATTCAAGAATTTGGACTCCCACTCAACTGAATTATAGTACTATTAAAAAAGAGATTTTATCTATAGTACTATGCATTTCAAAATTTCAAAGTGATCTTTTGAATCAAAAGTTTTTAATAAGAATTGATTGTAAATCTGCAAAACATGTTTTAGAAAAAGATGTTCAAAACATTGCATCAAAACAGATTTTTGCACGTTGGCAAGCCATTCTTTCAGTTTTCGATTTTGACATTGAATTCATAGCAGGAACCCAAAACAGTATCCCTGACTTCCTAACCCGTGAATTCTTGCAGAATCCAGAACAAAATGTTCGGGAAAAGACCCGTCCAGCCTCAACCTCCCAAAATGCCTAAACAGCATACCACTAGGAGTACCAGTCAGGCACAGAACCCTGGCCCTATTGTACCCTTTTCCAGTTCACAAAGAACCCAGCCTGTGTCACCACCCATTGTTGCCAATCGTTATTTGGTCTCCACAATTCCAAGACCAAACTACTAGAGGCCCCAGGGACAACACAGTTACAGTTCTGCTTTAGCCACTTTACCACCCAAGGCAACTTCTCCATATACAGTTGAAGAACCCTTCGGACCAATAGTGCCTAAGCAACCTTCCTCCACTCTCCCTCCCAGAACAGGTAGAGCTTCTTATATCAAGAAACCTTTTGTCCAACATGTCTTTTATATTGAGCCACACCTGGCCCATATAACGGATCCATTGGCATTAGCAATGGAAGTATTGCCCCATGAATGGAATTTTCTTCCCAAAAGCCCAGAGAAAAGTATCAGATTCTACAGAGGCATTCTTACCCAAGAAAAGTCTGCCAGAATAGAAGACATCAGGGACAGGATTACTCCCTCAAGAGTGTTATACCATAAGTTCATAATACAGAGTTTTGTAAGCTGCAAGGATTGGGGACACCCTTCCACACTTAAACCACTTACAGTACTCAAGGGCTCAGAACCCCTGTACAATTATTATGACTATATGGATGCATTTGAAAAGGTATTATTCTTCCAAAATAAGACCTATAATCACTCATGGTTCATCCAGTTTGACAGGAATTTCAAAGGACAGATACCTTCGTGGTTCCTCAAGTGGTGGGAAATGTTCGGTTCAACTCCACAGAACCTCCCAGAACCCCTACAGGACGCACTAAGATATTTCAGTTCCAGATTCCAGACAAACAAGCATTCTTCACAGTTTCCAGCCATCTTGCATATGTCAATCCAATACAAGATCCACTGGATATGCATGTGGAACTATGCTATCAACCAGAATCTGCTCGATAGGGAATTCTTTACAAAATGGTGGGATAAATTCAGACCATCTGATGCTATCTCCAAAATTTATAAAGACTTTCCTCTTCCAGTCCAGAAACCTATAGCTCATTGCACAAGATCACAGTCGAGCCTAGACTCCGTCCAGATATCCGGAAAATCTAGCAGAGAACTCAGAGATCTTGCCCAACAGCTACTCCTCCAATCTGAACAGCTAGAGTCAGCAGAAAAGAACTCTCCTGCCTCTTCTGAAGCTTCTTGCAATTGTGCCCCAATTGACCCATTCCAGGATTCTCAAGATCCTTATGATGGTTATAACTTGGACAGCGATTATGAACCTTGATGCTCCAGAAACAGCTTCAGAAATCTCAAGTTCACCTTTGGCATTGTCGGTTACTATTCAGAACAGTACCCGCACTGCAGAAGCTGACCTTCACTACACAGTCCAGAACACTATGCAGAGTTACTGTTACGAAAAGCAAGGGGACAATACACTGTTCATAAACAGTGACTAGTTACGGTTCACTCAACAGTTCCCCAGCAGAATCATTGAAGTTACTGTTTGCTTTCGGCTGAAAAGATATTCACCTAGAAGTTAAAGCATTTCACCTTCCGTGATTCAAGCAATCTCCTGAAGGCATCCAAGGCTCCCTCCATCTATATAAGGCACCCTTGGCCTCAGTCTTCAGCAGACTATCTTTGGCAGGAAACCTCTCTTAGGCAGTTAATCTCCTTAAGACTATAGCCCCATTTCTGAGTTATATATATATATATATATATATATATATATATATATATATATTCTAGAGCTCTATAGTGACGTTTTAAAGACCTATAGTGCCGTTTTGTAACTCGATCTCCATGAAGTTGAGTTATATGCAATTTTTTTTCTTTTTTTTATCTATAACTTGACTTCATGGAGATCGAGTTACAAAATGCCACTATAGGTCCTTAAAACGTCATTATAGGCTCCTTAAAAACGCAACTATAGGACTTAACTCGATTTTGAGAAAATCAAGTTTCAAAAGAAGGGCATTTCCCTAATTAGTTTAGGAAATAGGGCAAAATGCTAGATTGTTTTTTTAAAAAGGGCAAAGGCCAATTTTTTTCCATAAAATCACACATATAATATATATATATATATATATATATATATATATATATATATATATATATATATATTAATAGGTAAAGTTCAGAGAAAGTTCAATTAGATTTTAGAATTGAGATCCAATTTTGGGCCATATGTCCAGTTTTAACTTTTTAAATTTTTGTGCCAATGAGTTATTGGTTCAAAAGGTGAAGAGGTTGTCCATTTTCAATTATTCATATTGTTGGCCCGTACTCAACGATAGTCAACTAGAACATGACTTTCATTTGCCCCTTTTTTGAATTTTTTCCAAACATTTCGCTATAGTCAAAATTCATGGAGTTGAATACACTCTTAATTTTATTTCTTCTCATTTTTTATTGGGTCGTTCTTCTTTTGAAGATTGAAACACATAATATGAATATATAATAGCCCCCATCTGAAGGAGAATCACGCAGAGCCAATGGTGAAGGTTGGTCATTTAGATCATGTGATGATTTTGTTAGAACAATATTTGACTATGTTCTATGAAAAAAAAAAAAAGGAAAAATATTTTAAACTGAAAAAGTTTATTATTTAGAAGAACTCAATAATTGATCATTGTAGATTTTTTTTTTTAATTTTATTTTAAGTTTAGGAACGAGTCTAATTTTCAAAACAATCATGCTATGTGAGAAATGTTTCAAATAGCATGCTATTGATTAAGATGATCCTCTCCATTTATGAATAATGTTTCACCTCTTCTAGACGACTACTTGGAAGATCTCATCCATTGTGAGATTTTCAAAGATGATTCCTTATCCTTTGACTACAAAAAACTCATCCTACACTAACATTTTTTTCTAGCGCTTTTCAAAACCGCCATAATAGGTCAACCTATAGCAACGCTTTTAGAAACTACTGGTATAGGTTGACCTATTATGGCAATTTAAAGTCGACACTTTCTAAATCGCTGCTATAGGTCTCCTATAGCGGTGGTTTTCAAAATTGCTGGTATAGGTGGACCAATTATGGCGTTTTAAAACCACCGCTATAAGGTTGAATTTTTAATTTTTAATTTTTTTGTAAACAGCCTATTTCAGCAGTTTTAAAACCACTGCTTTAGGGTTCTTCGTATGTAAAACCTATTCCAGCAGTTTCAAAACTGTTACTTTATGTTTCAAATTAAAATAATTATTTCCTAGTAATTATTATATATTTTTTAATTATTATTGTCACATTAATATTTTTATATATTTTCCTTCTATTGATGGCCTATTATAGCGCATTTAAAAGCGTTGTAATAGGGTTTACTCTTTTTTTTCTGTAGATGGCCTATTATAATGCTTTTAAAAGCACTGTAATAGGGTTTACTCTTTTCTTTCTATTGATGGCCTATTACATTGCTGTAATAGGGTTTACTCTTTTTTCTTCTATAGATGGCCTATTACAGCACTTTTAAAAGTACTGTAATAGGTTTTACTCTTTTCCTTCTGTTGATGGCCTATTACAGCGCTTTTAAAAGTGTTGTAATAGGGTTTACTTTTTTCCTTCTATCGATGGCGTATTGCAGCACTTCTAAAAGCGTTGTAATAGAGTTTATTCTTTTCCATCTCTTGATGGCCTATTACAATGCTTTTAAAAGAGTTGTAATAGGTTTTACTCTTTTTCTTTTGTGGATGACCTATTACAATACTTTTAAAAGCGCTGTAATAGGGTTTACTCTTTTTCTTCTATAGATGGCCTATTACAGCACTTTTAAAAGTACTGTAATAGGTTTTACTCTTTTCCTTCTGATTACAGCGCTTTTAAAAGTGTTGTAATAGGGTTTACTTTTTTCCTTCTATCGATGGCGTATTGCAGCACTTCTAAAAGCGTTGTAATAGAGTTTACTCTTTTCCATCTCTTGATGGCCTATTACAATGCTTTTAAAAGAGTTGTAATAGGTTTTACTCTTTTTCTTTTGTGGATGACCTATTACAGTACTTTTAAAAGCGTTGTAATAGGGTTTAATCCTTTTCTTCTGTGAATGACCTATTACAGCGGTTTTAATAGCACTGTTGTAATAGGGTTTACTCTTTTTCTTCTTTTGATGGCCTATTACAATGCTTTTAAAAACGTTATAATAAGGTTTACTCTTTTTCTTATATAAATATCCTATTACAACAGTTTTAAAACTGCCACTATAGGATTTAAATTAGAATTTTTACTTTCAAATTATTATATTTTGTTTTTAAAATAACCTATTCCAACTATTTGTTTGTCCTCTAAACCTAAAAAATGACCAGAATACCCCCCCGAAACCTAGACAATGACAAAAATACCCCAAAATCCTAGGAAATGACCAAAATACCCATGAAACCTAAAAAATATCCAAAATACCCTATGCCTAAAAAAAGGAGCAAAGTACCCCCGCTAAACTAAAAAAAATGTTAGAAATACCCCCCTAAACATAAAAATGTCTGAAATCTCCCCTGAAACCTAAAAAATGAGCAAAATACCCCAAAACCTAAAAAATGACCAAAATAATCCAAAAACCTAAAAAGTGACCGAAATACCCCCAAAATCTAAAAAATGACTAAAATACACCAGAAACCTAAATATGACTGAAATCAACATGAAACCTAAAAAATGATCAAAATACCCTTGAAACCTAAAAATTGAACAAAATACCTCATAAACCTAAAAAATAATTCAAGGTATTTTGGTGGTGCTGGTATTTTGGTCACTTTTAAGGTTTCGAGGGTATTTTGGTCATTTTTTAGGTTTCAATACTATTTTCTTAATTTTTAAGTTTTAGGGGTATTTTAGTCATTTTTTAGGTTTACGGGGCATTTTAGTCATTTTTTTAGGCTTAGGGGGTATTTTGGCCTTCTTTTAGGTTTAGGGGGTATTTCAGTCATTCTTTTAGGGTATTGCGCTCATTTTTTAGATTTCGAGGGTATTTTGCTCCTTTTTTTTTTTTTTTTTTAATGTTTCTTGGGCAGGTTTCGGGGGCTGTCTTGGTCATTATTTTAGGCTTAGGTGGTATTTTTGGTCATTTTTAGGTTTCAGGGGTATTTCGGTCATTTTTTAGGTTTCAAGGGTGTCTTGGTCATTATTTTAGGTTTAGGGGGGTATTTTTTGTCATATTTTAGGTTTAGGGGGTATAATTTTGGAATGGTCCGATGTGGTGCAGGTGGTGGATCAAGTCCACCGATCATGTTGCCTCAATTGCAACAGTTGCTACGTTGTTAGCATTGTTGTTGTTGAGGACTTGTTGGCTTTTGAGTTTTATGTTGGCATTGATCCATTGGGATATTATAGGCAATATATTTTTCATGAGAATATTGTAGGCAATAAATGATATATTGCAAAAAAAATTCACTTAGTTGTAAATTCTTCTTTTTTTTTTTTTTAAATGTCATGTTTTATGTGGTTGTAATTTGATTAAAAATATAAAATTTATTAAATACATAAAATAGTCCTTCTTTTTGAAGTAATCCAAATGCTTGGAGCCAATACCCAATATTTTTTTTCTTGATACAATATACCTGTGGGCCACAATAAAAAATATCCAAATTATACTTGTAATTTCAAAAGTGTTATAATTACAAATTATACTTGTAATTTCAAAAGTGCTAACAACGCATGTAATTTCAAATTTAATAATATTCGAACTTTTAGATCACTAAATTTAAGGATATATAAATTAATTTATATAGGACAACAATACTTAGTATTCCCAAAAAATAAAAAATTTGAAGGACCAAGTCTTCATCTATTTTTGGTTTTTTTTTTTTTCATATATATTTTTTTTGAAATAACTATTTTGGTGGTTTTAAAACTGCCCTTTTTATAATTATAGCGGCGATTTTAAAACTGTCACTATAGGTCTGAAGTAAAAAAGAAAAATTAGAAAATTGCATGATTTATTGTGGCGGTTAAAAACCGCTTCAATAAGTAAAAAAATCGCCATAATAGCTTTAAAACCTATTGCAGCGGTTTTACTTCACTGTAATAAGTCCAAAATGTCGTTGTAATAGGTCTTAACCTATTTTTCTTCTTAACTCATTCGTGCTCCCTCTCACCAGACTCTCTCCCTCTCCCTCGCAATCGTTGTCGTCGCTGCCGCATCTGCCTCCGCCACATCTCCCTCTCCTTCATTGTCGATCTGCACGAGCCCACTCACCACAAACCCACGCCGACTCATCTCCGGGCCGACTTGCCACAAACCCACGTCGACCCATCTCCCCAGCCCTTCTGCCGACCCAGCTCGCCGATCTTCCTCCACTCTTCACCAGCCTAATTACCAGAGAGAGATATCTAAGCACAGCTACTCCTTTTAAGGTTTAACTTAGTTCTTCCTTTCGGACCAAAAAGTAAATCTCTCTCTCATTCTCACTATCTCTGATTTTCTTAAGTTTTTATCTCTATTTGTAATACCTTTGTGGTTTTGCACAGGTAGCCATGGTCGAATTGGTGGCGCCTCCTCCTCTGACAGAACTGGCGGAAGCCGTTGTTCTGGAATCCCTACAGCCTTACAACGTTGTCAAGCTCTTCTTGAGGAGTTTTAGTTTGGAGCTAAGTCTTAATTCTTTCATTTTTTTTTTCAATTGCTAGGATTCTGAAGCTCCAATGACAGAGCATGTTCCGAGGGTATTGCCGAAAAATGAGGGTTGGTTAATAGGAACAAAAGAATGCTGGAGCAGCTTTTGGGGACATTAGAGGTATGTGAATGATAGCTGCTTGATTTTCAATAGAAATTGGGACATTAACTATATTGACAATTAAAAGTTGTTAGTTCAATTAACAGGCTGAAACTTATTGATTTATTGTTACTGTTACCATGGTCTTTAAATTATTTTTAAACTTCCTAGTTTACTTCATGATAAATTCTTCCCTGTGTTTTCTTAAACATTTGTATATGATTGAAACTGTTGTTATCGTAATGAAGTTTTGTTGAGGACAAAAATAATTAACGTTGTTGCTGTAACTGGAGAAGTACATATGTTGTCAAAAAAATTGGTGGGATTGGTTTCTAAGTCATTGGACTAGGACCCATTTTTTGAAGTGCATCTTATTAGAGGAGAAGAGTCAAATTTGCACTAGATTATCAATATATAAATCATACACTGTATAATAGAATTGGGCTTAGAAGTGGTGGATTTGCCAAGTAGCTGTAAGGACATTGGTGGTTAGTAGCTTAGTGCTTTGTTGAGGGAAATTTTAATATTCTTTGGGATATATGGGCTCCCCTGGGACTAAAACTTATCAAAAAAAGAAAAAGAAAATCATTGAATATAATATAATAAATACGCTAGTGGTTAGTGCTTTGTTGAGGGAAATTTAATATTCTTTTGTATACTTGGGCTGGACAAAATAAACTTAAGCCCATTTAGAAGAGTTGAGAGTTGACAATATGTACAGAATGATACAGTGGTTTAAGACTTGATGAAATGAATTTCATATCTGAATTCGATAACTATGGTTATCAAAACCATGTGCTATATTTCAAGGACTAAAAGAATATACATATTTTTTCCTTTTATTAATGATTTTTTTTAGGAGATAATCCACCAAAAGTCAATAGTTTAAACATCTGTGGTTCACTTTTTCCTAGGGATTATAAGTTGTGAAGGAAGTGAGTTATGACTAAAGCGAGTATTTGAGACAAGAGGCCCAAGTCAGTTATGATTGTTTTGGATGGTTTTCATCTTGAGTTTAACAATGAAATTGTTTTATGAAACATAAATTCCTAAATTATTATTCAGGCTAAGCAACGAGAACGTGAAGAAAGCAAGAAGCTGAGGCAACAAGAGCGTGAGCAAATTGTCGAAAAAAGGAGGAGAGATCTAGTTTGTTCTTTATTATAACTTTGTATTTACATCTATTGAAGCTTTGTACGCGCAAGTTAGATTTGAGCTTATATAGGGAAGTAAAATAAGTTATCTAACAGTGCATCTACATGAGAAAACTTGACAAGGTGCTAGCTTTCACATGACACTTGAACAAGAGAGAGAAAGTGATGGTAGGACACGAAAAAGACACATTTAAACAACAAGAAGAAAGTAATGTTGAAAGAAACATAGGATGTACGTGGAAAACCCTAGAGAAGGGATGAAAAACCATGGTTTGAGCAAGAATGTAATGTTCTTGCTCTGCTCAGATCATATTATGTGTGAAAAGTGGTTGATTTCTTACAACAAGATTGTTCCTCTCTCCTACCAACTCTCTACTTTCTTTTCTCAAATCTCTCCTTTTTGTTCTAGGGTTCTCACCCCTAATATAGCTGCATGTTCCTCTTATAATCTGAGGAATATGGTTGAATACAAGTACAGGTGTTAAGTCATCATTTCCCTACTTAGAACCTTTGCACAGTTGTGATATTATCTGTTGACTAGAGGATAGGAATAGTGCCAATGTGGCATTGGGACTCGTGGGTAGGTGGCCTTGCCACTACTTGGGAAAGAAGTTCTGGATATTGAGAGGGATATCAGGAGTACTATGATTGATATATGTGTCTCTAATGTGGTCCAACATGCATTCAACCAATAAGGGGTGTCCTTATAGCTTTTGATCTTAGAAAGTCACTATCTCCCTTTTTATGAGTGCTTGAGTACCATGTCAGGTGCAAATCTTACTTCCTTCCCAAGGCAGTCACACCTTTAGTACAAACCAAGACAAAATCATTTAGCCAACGCTTCCTCTTCCTTTGCTCACAGCCATTACATGTCTAAGGTCCAGATTCAACCACTTATGCATTCTCCCATGCCTTAGTAGTGTTATGTACAAGCTTCAAAGGTGATCTTTTATTATGATCATTACTCAATATCTAATTCTTGTCCATTCGTTTTATTTAGACTCTCAAAGCACGTGTAGTTACGAAGACAGAACAAAAAAGTTGGAATTGCTATTTCTTCAGTGGAGTGACGACCATAAAAAACTTTGCAATTTTATAAGGTAGATTTTCTTCAGATATTAATTTTTCATGGTCATTTTTTATTGCAAAATTGTTCTGTCATGTGACCATCCTTGACAATTGAGAGCCGTAGTGCGCTATTTCTAATGAAATCTTTTTGTACTCTATTTCTATTGCAGGTTATGTTTGATTTTGGTTCAAAAGTGTCCATAGAATTTTATTGAGACAAAGATAAGTTTCTGTTCATGTGGATTGTAGTGATGAAGCATTTTGTTGATCAGTGGATGGTTCTTGCTTCATTGAAGGGCTTTAGGTAGAATTACACAGTTAATTAATCTCCCATATTTTACTGGTTGTTGATTGGTTGTGGGTTTTTTTGTTTTTTTGTTTTTTTCAGGACCAAGGCAGAACCTCCAATATATTATTTACCCAAAAAACCTCTAGAAGAAGATGAAGCTGTGGTCCAGCACCATAAAGAACAAGTGAGTCCTCTGTTGCACTTCTCTGATAATATGGAGTTTTACTAGAGGAATCTTAAGAAATTGGCCAATCTTTTCAATTAAAGTTGATTATCTTTCCCTGATATTTCATAAAACTAAATTTTTTGAAAAGGGAGTTGATGGTTTACACTTGGCATCTAAACTGTAGTTTAAACTTGCACCAATGCGCTATCAATGTAAATTAGACTTAGCTTTTGCAGGATAAGAAACATCATCTTCTTTTTCTCTTAGCAACTTTTGTAGTTGCAACTGATGAAGGTGACTCTCTTTCTTCCTTTTCTCTATTGCATGTGTTCTTTATACTAGTTTTGTGAATTTTTTTTCTCTGTTCATATTATTTGGTTTTGTTATAAATTTTACTCAATATTGTAATATCTCAGTTGTTTCTTAGAGTTTATAGTGCATTGACATGGTACGCATGTGTTCTCCACTTCTCCTTGAGGTCGTAAAGTCACAAATTTAGTGACCAATGTCTAATGCGAATGCACCAAAAAATAAATGGAAAAATAATGGTCTCTGTGGGTGAGATAAATTTATTTTAAAGTGTCTTCCTTTGCATTTGAGATGGTTTTGACATATGTGAATGTGAGTATTATGCTTGTTGCATGCCAAGTGTTTAGTAAATTACCTCTATGAGGTATACAATTAGATCACTTGACTTTTGGTTGTGATAATTAGTTATATAAGGTTATGAGTTACATTCCTATTGTGTTATTTAACAACATTATCATTAAATGAACTTGATGAAGCAGGTGATCATTCTCCTATTGCACAAAATCAATCATCTAGTTTGTGTTTTTTTTTTTTTTTTTTTTTTTTTTTTTTTTTTTTTTTTAAGTTTGAAACTGTGATATAACATTTTAGACATTTGGAATATCATGTATTAGGCATAACAATTATTATAGCTAGAAATTGTATTATTGTATTATATTAATTTGATAGATTGAATATGTTTGATTATTGTGGAGTCTATATTGGCGTGTGTCAACTAGATCTAGTAATTTATTTTATATTGATTTTTGTTTAGCTATAAATAGGTTTGGAAAACAAAATGTAGGGAAAATATTTTTGCCCATTTTTTTTCTTTTTATATTAAAAAGGACCTATAGCGGTGCTTTTGAAATTGCTGCTATAGGCCTTTTTAGCCTGTATTACAAAAGGCCTATATTAGCGCTTTTGAAATCGCTGCTAAAACCCGTATTAAGAAAAGGGCTATAACGACACTTTTGAAACTACCATTATAGCCAGTATTTAAAAAAAACCAATAGCAACACTTTTAAAACCGCCGCTATAGGCCTGTATTTAAAACTGTTGCTATAGGCTATGTTTAAAAAATTCCTATCCTAGCGCCTTTAAACAGCCACTATAGCCTGTATATAAAGAAAAAAAAATAACCTATAGCAGTAATTTAAAAAGCGCTAGAATAGGGTTTTGAAAACGCCGAGACTTATACTGGTGCTTTTAAAAGCGTTGGTGTAGGTCATGTGAACCTATTGCCACACTCATTGCATAGCATACAAAGTGTTGGGATAGTCCTTTTTGGCCTATACCAGCACTTTTTCGGGCTATCCTAGTGTTTTGTTGTTTAAAAACGTTTAGATAGCCCCAATTTTTTGTAGTGTTCATAGGGACTCTTGAGATAGTGTACCTTTTCTATGACAGAGCCAAATGATGACTCATCTCCATACTTTGACCACCCACCTCAAGAAAGCCTAAGACAACACCTTAAGGTCAGTTTGGATGGACGAGCCCAAGCATGATTAATGAACACTACTGAGACTCCAATCATTACATTAACACGTCCCACTCACATCTCATTATTAGAGAATTAAATCCCTAAAAGCAACCCCCATGATGTATATATTAATAGTCAAACTTAGAGAAAATCCAATTATATTTTAATTGGATTCTCAATTTTATGTCATGTGTCCTATTTAATTTTTAATTTTGTACAAAGTGAATTATTGAGTGTGAAAATAAAAGAGTACAAATCTAATTAGATTCTAAATTTGATTTCAATTGGAGTCCAATTTTTCATCACGTATCCATCTAAGCTTTTAATTTTATGGCAATTGAATTATTAGGTGCAAAAAAAAATGTAAGCGTCCATTACATATTTTAGAAATGCATGGTTTAAAAAAATGTAAGCTAATATCATGTAATATTTGAATCTCTTCTAAAAAAAGGTATAATTTGAACTGAATAATTGTAATTATTTTTAATTGTACTCGTGCACATGCACATGGCTATACACTAGTTTATAATAAAGAGTAAGACACATACAACTTACAAACACTTATTATTTACTCTTAAAATTGGAGATATGTGTGATGAAAGTGTGCAAGATTTAAATCATGGTGCAAAATTATTTTTTAAGGTAAGTTAAACTAGCAAAAAAAATATCACACACACACACATAAATTTTAGTCAGGGGGTTCATTTGAACCCCCTAAAGAGTGTGTCATGCAGCCCTTGTCTCTTAGGAATTTTAGTCAAAATTGTCAAAATGAGTGACTTTGTGTTGGGGTTTATGCCTTAAAATCCAATTTATTGGCATGTTATAAATAATTAAATAGTTTAATTATATGAGATTATCTATAAATGAAATAATAGGATATTATCATAGTCCATGAGATGCATTGTATGTGATTTTTGTGATTTAGTCACAGAAGATATAAATCACAAGTTCTTTATAAACTCAAAATGTAGTTTGTAGTCGGTGATGAAATTGGACATTTCATCTGTGAAAACTATAACATATCAACTAAGATGATTTGTCTTGATCATGGAAGTTGAGACTTCTAATTGATATATTGATATGTTTTAAGATGTAAGATATATTGAACTAAACCGCAGTGAGATTTATTATTCTTCTAACGACTGTCAAATGAATAATAAATCTCATGACTTCTATTTACATGAACTCTTAATCCTAAGAGAATAATTGACTTGATCATTAGGTGTACGTTGCTTTGATATATCAGGAGTGAGATCTATAAGACACGATCAAAACCTCAGTATGTTGGGCAGCCGCATTTAGTGTTGATGGAACATATATTCTCAAGATGGAATTCATAGTCTCTTAACGGAGATTCAAAATATTCCCTTGAGATAAGTTTAATGGGTTTGGTTATTCAAAGAGTTGGGTCCAACCACTTTAGTAAGGAGTTACTAATTACTAAAGTATATATTTATGGAATTGGATTTCATAAATATATGATGAATAACTTAAAAGATTAAACCGGGTATTCAAGGATTACGATGTAGTAATCTTCAAAGTGGCAGTCTACATTCATGACTTTGTATTACTACGAATTTTTTATAAATGGGTTGCATGTACAATAAAGTCTTGGGATATAATTTATAGATAAGACCTAGAGTGCAACTATATTTATATAGTAGTATTAAATATAGTTAATAGTAAGTTTGGACTTGTCAAGAGTTGACAGAAAAACCCAAGGCCCATTGGAGTTAATGTCTTATTGGTCCCTTTTGGTCCCACTCCAAGCCACACCTAAAGCCCAATTGGAAAGGCCCAATAGGCCAGCCCAATTAGATAATCAGTTAGATATAAAGGAAGAAACATACAAAATTTTATAAGTGATACATTATTGTGAAATGGTGTGTATGTGTGAGTGAAGCCACTCAGTTATTCTCCCTTGGAAATTGATTGAGAGACCACACTTCTTGGGCGTAAAGTGGAATTGGAGTGAAGATTAAAAGTGTTCCCAAGTATTTATAATATTTTGTTTTGAATTTCACCACACCAAGGTATGCTATCTTGTTCTTAAATTCTGAAATTTACATAGTGCATGTATCAATCTTGAATGAAATAGATCCATATTTTGTTGTTTCCGCTGTGTGTTTTGTATGAGATACAAAACCAGATTTTCCTACAATTGGTATCAGAGCCAGGTTTTCGTCTCATGTTTGTATAACATGTGTTTGAGTTTTAGAATCAAAGAAAATCATTTTCTTAGTGTTGTGAGGTTCTTGAATCTGCAGTGATTGTTCTATGTAATCACGTTTATAGGATTTTTGATTTCATAATTCAGTTTTGGAGATTGACTTTGCATTAATGTGAAGTGAATTCCTTTTAATATGGAATTCTGTCTTCAAAAGAATTTATGCCAAGGATATATACTTTAGATATAGTTATTGTAATAACCGTCAAGTGCGTGAATGATGTTATTGTACCGCTTGAATGTTATTGCACCACTTGGATGTATAATAAGACAATTTAATGTTAATTGTCTTGATGGCCATCTTGCATGTGTTAATATGAAGGATTCATTCAATCCGTATATTATATTTCATATGATACAAGGTTTCAAGCATTTAATAACTATATCTAAGCAATTCAACTTTACGTGTTCATCAAATGACATATATATGTGACAATGTCGATATACTAGTTTTGAATTAGTATTGTACATCGTCATTGATTATATATGATTTATGGCCTGGTTACACATGGATTAGATTGTATCATTTGTGTGATAAAATATGCACGATCTGACTTTGAGAAAGTTAAACTAGAAATTATCTTTTTCGGTATTATATCAAGGTTGCTGATATACATACTATCATGTTAATGCTAGGATTATGAAATTTATTCCTAATGAGATTAAGATTATGTTTTCAAGGTTTCTAGCATTATTATGGTTCTTGATCTTGATATTGAAAACCCTAATGTTTGATCTATAAATCTTCATTGATAAAATCAAAAGGTGTTTTGATAGAAAACAATGAAGATGTCAAAAATGGTTCCTGGAAAATTATGAAAAATTCAGCTATGAGAGTCTCGATCGATCGAGAGTTCCTCTCGATTGATCAAGAGTTCCTTTCGATCAATCAAATGTTGATTTCGATCAATCGAACAGGAATCGAGAATCAATCGAATGAGGTAGAAGCATAGTGATGAATTTCTTCATTTTTCGATCGATCGAGTAATAGGTTCAACCGATTGAAGGCACTGAATTTTGAATTTTCACTTGTTTTTTACTAAGTGTTAAAACTTTGATTAAAAGCAAGGCTATGTGATTAATTTTATAGTCCTTAAAAGTTAAGGACATTTATTAATCATTATCCAACTAAAAGACCTAATGAGATAAAAGATATTAGTTAAATAGAACTCTTAGTCCTAAATAGTTTAGGACTTGTCTTTTAAGAAACATTCTAATGAGATTGAAATTGTTTTATGATTAAAAGTCCTTAATTTATTTTAATTTGAAGTTTTTTAATGAGATTAAAATTCTAATTAAAGTTATATAGTTTCTAATGAGATTAGAATACTTTATTTAGTAAATTAAGGATGGAGTTCTATATAACTAATTTTTGATTCATTAGTGTTTAAGGAATCCTAAATAGTTTAAGACTTCCATTTTAATTAGTGATTCTGATAAGATTAGAGTCTTTATCAAGTGCAAGGTTATTAGTTGTGATGAGATCACAATTATTTAAGAAAAACCCAAATAATGAGTAGGAGTGCTAAAATAACCCTTTTGTTAAGTTTATTGTAATGTGAATAGATACCCTGTCTTGACTTCAAGTCTTGCATTCCAAGCGGAGGGTATTTACTTCACGGATTACATGATTAAACTTCTTTGTGATTGCGCGAATTTTCGTTATGCTATTGTGACGTGACTTAGTAACATCACATCGAATTTAAACAATTAAACACATTTAATGTGTAGGGTTAAAATTGTGATAAGATCACAATGATTTCAAGACAATCCACTTGTTTTAAAATTTCTAGTGGGAGAGAGATACAAGGGTTGGATCTCATGACCTCCATTATCAGTTCATAGTGGTGTGGGGTAAGCACCTCGTCTTGGCATATATGCCTCACAATCCCAAAGGAGGGTGTTTACTTCATGGTACTACAAGATTGAACTTACCCGTTTAAAGTAGTGTGAACAAGCACTTCGTCTTGGCGTATATGCCTCGCGATCCCAAAGGAGGGTGTTTTGCTTCATGGTACTACAAGTTTAAATACTATAAAGGGAGATGAAATGTGACTACATATGATTCTAGATAATGGTGTACACTAGACTAAGTGTAATGTTAACCTCCCAAAGGAGTTGTGTCATTATTACTTAGAGGCTAAAGGAAAAGCGGCAAATTATTTTTGTTTGGTAAGAGTTACCATGATAGCATTAATAATGAGAATAATTCTCGCCTGATCATGGTGATTGGTATAAACTTGCTACCAATGAATATTTATTGCGGGATTAGGTTGTCGTTGCGCCTAGTATAGTATGGTTTTATGGGTTCCATATTATATGGTTATAGATGCAAAATATAATGTCCCTGTAATTAAGTTCATAGTCTCAAAATAAAGTTGTTATAACTTTTTGTTCTCAAACTACTATTTTAATCAAATCACATTAACTAAGAAATAATTTTGGACATGGTGCTTAGAGGAGCTGAAGTAGATAAATATGTTTTGATTCAACATTGTCATAGTTTCCTATACATTATGCATTTATGGAAGATATCTTATGATGTGATCATAGTTTCCATAGAAATGCTAAAATGTTACATTGGCTTCTATCTCAATTGTGTTACAGCATGAGATGCAAGAGTTTGTACTAGACTTAGACTTTATATTAAGTCTAAATGAAATGTTTGGTATGAATCACATTGAGTGCTTAGAAAGGCTTAAGGAATTCCAATTCTATATCATTTTATGAAAATGTTTTATTTTTAAAAACGAATTGGAATTCTTGGATGTAGAGATTAATTGTTAATCTCAAATGGATATGATCCACAGGTCCTTGTTAGAATCATTTGATCAATTCAGATTGTTTTGAAAATAAATTCTTTTTATATTATCTGAGTTGATGAGTGAGTTCTACGCAACGGAAGACATCCTAAAAGCTAAGGCTATGATTAATATGATTTAATTCGAATTCTTAGCCTGAACCGAAATGTAAGGGTGGTAAGAAGAGGAATTATAATACCAAATAGTTGGACAAGTTAGTTGTCCTAGTAGTTGCCAAAAGGAAATTAGACTTAAAAGTATGACAAAAAAGAAAGTGTTTCTATTTTGGTAAAGCTAAGCATTGTCCATGATTGTTTTCTAGATGGAAATTTACATGTTTTACTTTTTAGAGAGAAAGTTTCCGTCCTTTGGTATTGTATATTTTGGCATTTATGTCTAGTTCTTATTAATTTAAACGATATTCAAGATTGGTGAAAGATGGGCTTCTAAAACCATTATTTTATTATATTCTCAATCTATAAATTCTATTTAGAGGATAATAAGATCTAGGGCTCATTTTCATAAAGGAATGAAGTTCCAATGACTTATTTAAGTCAGTGCATACATAAAGGAGGAATAGAGCTCTTTTAAAGGTAGATTGTTCTAGAAGAAAAACGTCAGAATTTGTTGTAGGACAACTATAAAATACGTTTAGGAATGAGATGGTTGTATTAAATACACCACAAGACATTATTCTGTAGATAACTATTATACCGGTACAATATCGTAGTGGGAGGATTGTCAATTACCAAATAAATTCATACTTTTGGAATAAACTTTTGAAGTCATTCCATAAGGATATGAATTTAATCCTCAATCCTACATAAAGGCAATAGATGATATGAATATGGATTACTAGATCAACGTTATGTGAATAGAATTAGATTCTATTCAAAGTCTAGAACTTGTAGAGGCGCCTAATGACATTAAGCCTATTGTTTTCAAATAGGTCTACAAGAAAATGAGTTTAATATATTTGAAGGTGCAAACATTCAAAGTCAAGACTAATGGAGAAAAGATTTATTAAAAAAGAAATGATTCGACTATGAAAGGATTTTTTCACCAATAGTCAAGTTTGACTCTATTTAGATACTCTTATTTATCATATTTCATTTGGATGAAATACGGAAATGGATATCAAGAAAGCTTATTTTAGTAGCAATCTTGAGGAAGACATCTATATGATGTAACTAGACTTGTTCATAGCAAAGAATTAGTAGTGTTAAGTATGCAAGTTGCTTAAAGTTCATTTATGGATTAAAGCAAGCATCTAAATCATAAAATATCATCTTTGATCAAGCAATCAAGTTGTTCGATTTTGATCTATATTAGAATGTCTTATGTGTGTAAAAGCTATATAGAATAATAAATTTCTTAATGTATGTTGATGACATTCTAATTATTTAGAATGATGTAGAGTTATTGTCATCAATGAAGTTTTGGTTGTCTAGTTCAGTTTGATATGAAGTACTTGGGAAAGACTGGTCACATCCTAAAAATTAAACTTTGGTTAAAATTCAAAAATTAGGATATTGGCTCTATCTCAAACTGCTTAAATAGATTAGATTCTAGCCAAGTATAGCATGTAATGCTTCAAGAAAGGATTCTTTCATTTTAAGTTTGAAGTTCCTTTATATAGGACTATGGTTCTAAGACATATAAAAGGAAGAACATATTAAGACGGTTCCTTATACCATATTAATAGGAAGTCTTTATGCTATGCTATATACTAGGCTAAATATCTATTTTGTAGTGGGCTTGGTAAGCAAATACCAATTGAATCAAAAATCACTTAATTTAATGGGAGTAAAGCATATACTCAAATATCTTAGGAGAATGAGGGATTATATACTTGTCCACCAAAGTGAGGATTTAATGGTTACTGGTTGTACAAATACTGACTTGTAGTTTGATTGTGATTCATGAAGTTGGACTTCAAGTTACGTGTTCATCCTAAGTGGTGAAGATACACATTAAGCATAAATATTATCTCATTAGAGACATATAAGTACATGAGATGTAGTAGTAGAAAAGATAATTTATGCAATAAATTTGACTGAAATTTGTTTCCAAACCTTGCCTTAGGGTAACTATGAATTACTCTAAAGAGAAATAAGTGTCGGATATATGATAAATTGTCTTTGAGGGAAAGTGGGAGATTGTTGGGGTTTATGCCCTAAAATCCAATTTGTTGGCATGTCATAAATAATTAAATAGTTTAATTATATGAGATTATCTATAAATGAACTAATGAGACATTATCATAGTCCATGAGATGCATTGTATGTGATTTAGTCACAGAAGATATAAATCACAAGTTTCTTGTAAACTCAAAATGTAGTTCATAGTCATTGATGAAATTGGGCATTTTATCTGCGAAGACTATAACATATCAACTAAGATGATTTGTCTTAATCATGGAAGTGAAGACTTCTAGTTGGTATGTTAATATGTTTTAGGAGTTAAGATATATTGAACTGGACCGCACAGAGATTTATTATTCTCCTAACGACTGTCAAATGAATAATAAATCTCATGACTTCTATTTACATAAACTCTTACTCTTGAGAGAATAATGGACTTGATCATTAGGTGTAGGTTGCTTTGATATATCAAGAGTGAGATCTATAAGACACGATGAAAACCTTAGTATGTTGGGCAACCGCATTTAGTGTTGATGAAACATATATTCTCATGATGGAATTCATAGTCTCTTAACGGAGATACAAAATATTCCCTTGAGATAAGTTTAATAGGTTTGGTTATTTAGAGAGTTGGGTCCAACCACTTTAGTAAGGAGTTACTAAAGTATATATTTATGGAATTGGATTTTTAAATATATAATGAATAACTTAAAAGATTAAATCGGGTACTCAAGGATTAAGATGTAGTAATCTTCAAAGTGGAAGTCTACATTCATGACTTTGTATTACTACGAATATTTTATGAGCGTGTTGCATGTACAATAAAGTCTTGGGATATAATTTATAGATAAGACCTAGAGTGTAACTATATTTATATAGTGGTATTAAATATAGTTAATGGTAACTTTGGACTTATCAAGAGTTGACAAAAAGTCTAAGGCCCATTGGAGCTAGTGTCTTATTGGTCCCTTTTGGTCCCACTCCAAGCCATACACTAAAGCCCAATTGGAAAGACCCAATAGATTAGCCTAATTAGATAATCAGTTAGATATAAAGGGAGAAACATACAGAATTTTATAAGTGATACATCATTGTGAAATGGTGTATATGTGTGAGTGAAGCCACTCAATTATTCTCTCTTGGAAATTGATTGAGAGACCACAATTCTTGGGCGTAAAGTGGAATTGGAGTGAAGATTAAAAGTGTTCCCAAGTACTTATAATCTTTTGTTTTGAATTTCACCACACCAAAGTATGCTATATTGTTCTTAAATTTTGAAATTTACATAGTGCCTGTTATCAATCTTGAATGAAATAGATCCATATTTTGTTGCTTCCGCTGTGTGTTTTGTATGAGATACAAAACCAAATTTTCCTACACTTTGATCTAGAATCCATATGATTAATTACTAATCAACAATCACACAAAGAACCACACAAGGCTTAACAAGCTCAATTATACATAAGGATACTTGTGGGGGTACGAGGATCGAAAGCAGTTAATAAAGAAAATAAGATCATTTTCAAGGAGGGGAAATTTACAGAGAGGACTTATTTAACTAATAAGGAGTTCAGGATGTTGCCGTTGATGAAGATGCTGAGGGCTCCTAATTAACCTCAGGAAGGACAAGAATCAGGGATGAAAGGAGCATGGTGCAACTCTCGGGGGACAAAGGTAATTTGGTACTGAACAAGGAAGAGAAGAAAAAGGAAGGACAAGGCAACTATTCCCTCCATATTAAATGCATTGCAATCACTTAACTGGCAGAATTAATTGGGAAATGACCATAAATAGTGTCCCTCACAACTCATATTCTGGTGTAAAAATCTTCTAGTAAGGTCTTGATGGAACAAGTATCAAGAAAGTCTGATCAGAACTCTCCAAATGTAAGATTCGGATGCATCCTTGCTAATATATATTAAGCCAAGAAGCACCTGGATCAGGGGGACGGGAGATTGAGGAGAGAAACAAAAAAGAGAGAAAAACCAATTAATTGTACCTTCATCCTCAAATTGAACCTGAGGACGACCATTCAACCAATTTTTAGGCTATTTCCACTTGAATGATACCACTTCGCATAGAGTATTTTATTCTGACTTTCATCCCTTGTTACAGAAAGGGTACCTAAAGGTTGATCTTGTATCCCATCTCTACAAATTAATTGTGTGAGTGAACAGTAACTGAATTAAAATCCAACCTACTTTTCACTCGCCATAATTGGCGCCATCTATGGGAAAGTCTCCTAAAGCACCCATGCAAATCTCGTAGTTATGGTTGGTCTTAGGCGTGGTGGATCACTAGAGTCCGTTGGCTCTCAGTGCATAGATCATTTCATTAATCTTAAACATAGGAGGGATCGAGATATGGCTCACACTCGTAGCTAGGGAGCACCTTCTTTTCATTCTAAATGAACTAAACAGCATAAGGCTAGTCAACATTTGCGTGATAAAGAGGCCTATAACTTAAAGAAGAAGGCAGAGTGGTAACGTCGACGTCTTCGTCACCGAACTCGAATAAGGGATGATAGGACCCCTTCTTCAGACCAAAATTTAAGTACTAGAAGTGATGGAAGTTGCAGGACTAGAAGCAAGACTCCACCTAGTGAATTGTTCATGTTGTCATCCCGTCATACTTTAGAACAAAAATACTATTGTAAGAAATCCAAAACTCCACCAAGGAGGGGCCAAGGGTATGATGCTATGGGAAAGGCTTTCCTTCAAATATCTTGCTCCCTATTTTCACGGCATATTGAGTAAGCTAAGCTCCCTCGTTGCTTTAACCAGCCTACTTTCACCATTTATAACGGTAAAACTGATCTTGTCGAACACGTAAGCCATTTTAACTAGAGGATGGCCATTTGCTCAAAGAATAAAGCCTTAATGTGTAAGGTCCTCCCCTCGAGCCTTAGGCCGGTTGCCATGAGGTGGTTTGACAGCCTTGAAGAAGTGTCAATACATTCATATGAGGAGTTAACAAGGGCCTTCGGGGCTAGATTTATAACTTGTAGCTGAGTTCCTAGGCCCTTAGACTCTTTACTTTTGATGTCGATGAGAGAATGGGAGACCTTGAAGAATTATTCTGATAGATATGAGAGATTTATAATGAAACTGATGGAGATTTGGACAACATCGTTGTATGAACCTTCAAAGTATGTCTTCCTACACATTCCGACCTGTGGAAGTCACTTACCATGAAACCGCCTTGGGGTATGCATCAATTGATGGATCATATTGAGGAGCATAAAAGGGTTGAGGACAACCAAAGCTCTAGCAAGGGTAAAGCTAAGACTTTCACCACTAACTGAAGGGATAGCTCGACAGGCCGGTTTGCGTCTTCCCGGTTGAGGAGGGAGTTTTATAGTCAAACATCCCATAATGTAGTTGGTCCTCAAGCAGTGAACTCGATGTTCAAAGAGCTGATATATCAAGTGCTAGATAAGATTAAGCATGAGCCCTACTTCAAATGGCTAAATAAGATGGGAAGAGACCCAACTAAAAGAAACCAGAATTTTTATTGTTAGTACCACCATGACCGAGGTCATATGATCGAGGAATGTATGGCTTTGCAAGCCTTCCTTGATCAGTTGATTAAAGCTGGTAAGTTAAAGCAATTTTTGTAGTAGCCAAATAGTCAAGGAAATCGACTCGCTGTATAACCACAGGAAAGTGGCGCACGTCGGTCATCCTTAGGAACAATAAATGTTATTTTCATGACTCCAAGAAGAGAATCCCATCTAGTTAGCGGGGTAATGGTAGTGTCTTCACGAATGGCAGGATCAGAAGAAGAGGCACCATGTAAGAGGTCCAAGGTTTCGGAGCAGCCAATCATAGGATTTTTTGAGGAAGACAAGTTGGGAACGATACAGCCACATGATGACGCCCTAGTGGTAACCTTGCGGATAACAGGGTTTGATGTCAACAGGGTAATGGTTGATCAAGGCAGTGAGGCAAAGATCATGTACCCCGATTTATTTAAAGGTCTAAGACTCAAACTTGATGATTTGGACCAATATGATGCTTTGTTGATTGGGTTTGATGGAAACACTACAATTTCGAAGGGGATGATTGAATCACTTGTGTAGACTAGGGATAAGGTGGGCATGAATTTCATAGTGGTGGATGTTTTTTTGCCATATATAGCCATCCTAGCCAGATCGTGGCTACATTCCATGGGGGTAGTCTCATCCACGTTGCATGTTAAGGTAAAATATCCTACCAATGAGGGGGTGGCCGAGCTGGTAGGATGCCAATCAGTGGCTAGAAAATGTATGGTAGCGGCGGTTGATCAACGTGTTTCAGAATTGGCTCTTCGGAAGTGGTGCCGACATTGTAACAACCACAACCCGGGTCATCGGCCTAATCGGATAGTCTAGTATCATGTGAGAAGTTAGAAAGGGTCATCATAGAGGCAGATATGGATAAATGCTTTCAAGTTGGGATTCAACTCCTAGTAAAGGATAAAAAGCAGCTAGTAGACTTTTTGATGGGTAATTTGGATGTGTTTTGCATGGAGTGTATATGAAGCACCTGGGGTTGATCTCGAGTTTATCTCCCACCACTTAAATGTTAACCCCAAGGTTATCCTTAAGAAACAACTAACTCGGCGTTTGTCTAAAGAACATGCCGAGGTAGTAAAGGATGAGGTCTGTAAGCTTAAGCAAGTGGGAGCAATCAAAGAGGTCTTTTATCCTGAGTAGTTGGCTAATACCGTGGTGGTAAAGAAGAAGTCGAGAAATGGAGAGTGTGCATGGATTTTATAGATCTTAACAAAGCCTGTCCAAAGGACCCGTTTCCTATCTTGAGAATAGATTAGTTAGTTGATGCAACGTATGGACATCCTAGGTTGAGTTTCTTGGATGCTTTTCTAGCCTATCATCAAATCCCACTAACGCTTCCAGACCAAGAGAAAACAGCCTTCCTTACCCCGATGGGAAATTACCACTATAGAGTAATGTCATTCGGACTAAAGAATTCGGGGTCTACATATTAAAGAATGGTGACTAGAATGTTTAAGAGCCAGTTGGGAAAGAACTTGGGAGGCATACATTGATGACATGGTGGTTAAAAGTAAACAAGAGTCTAAGCATCTGTCAAATCTTGGTGAAATTTTTGCAATCTTAAGAAAGCATAAGTTACGTTTAAACGCTTCTAAGTTCTCTTTTGGTGTAGGGAATGGAAAGTTTTTGGGCTACATGATCACCCATCGAGGGATTGAGGTTAATCCCTACTAGATTAAGGCTATTCACAATTTGCATCCTCCTCAGAATCCGAAGAAAGTTCAGCACCTTACTGGGATGACAGCAGCTTTGAATCGGTTTATATCAAGGTCCGCTAACGGTGTAGACCATTCTTTCAACTATTGAATAAATGGAAGGATTTTTCATGGTCTGAGGAATGTGATAAGGCTTTTGAAGAATTAAAAGTGTATTTGGCTTATCCACTAATCTTGTCTAGGCTAGAGAAAGAGGAGGTTTTGTATGCATATATGGCGATTACTTAGCATGCAGTGAGTTTGGTTTTAATACGGGTGGATGAAGGAATTCAAAAACAGGAGTAATATGTTAGCAAATCCCTTCAGGAGGCCGAGGTCAGGTATCTCCACTTGGAGAAGGCAATTCTTGCTATCATCCATGTCACCAAGAAGCTGCCCCATTACTTCTAGGCCCACACTGTGATCATCCTGACCCAATTGCCTTTACAAGCATTACTTTGAAGGTTGGATTATACAGGAAGAGTAGCCAAATGAGGAACTATGCTCGGTGCATTTGACACTAAGTATCTCCCTCGAACGGCTACGAAAGGCCAAGTTCTGGCGGATTTGGTAGCAGAATTTACTATGAAGTTAAGTGACTCAAAGGATGGAGAAAAGTATAAGGAAGCATTGAGAGTGGGTTCAGTGGGAGTTTAGCAGGTTTAGCAACTATTTGTGGATGGAGTGGCCTACCAAAAGGGATCAGGGATAGGAATTATGACGATCTCACTGAATGGAATTACTTTAGAAAAGTCTTTGAGGCTTGGCTTTTCAGCAACAAATAATGAGGCAGAATATGAGGCTCTATTGGCATGGTTGATTTCTATGCAGAAGCTCGGAGGTAAGATTATCAAGGCATATTGTGATTCAAGACTCAAAGTAGGATAGGTTCGGGGTGATTTTAAAGCTAAAGACCTGAGGATGCTTTGGTACTTAAATCAAGTTAAACGTTTGTTGGGGGGGCTTCCACTTTTTTACGCTTGAATAGGTTCCTCGAAGTAAAAATTCTCATGCTGATTTGCTCGCAACTCTAGCTACCACAAGTAGGGAGAATCTTCCTAGGATTATACTAGTGAAGGATTATGCGTTACTTGCCAATGATGTATCGGTTCCGGTTGGAGTTCACTTCACTCCAATGGGCCCAAGTTGGATGGATCCACTGTTTATGTTCCTCAAGAGTGGAATATTACCTGAGGACAAAACTGAGGTAGAGAGAATTTGTAGGAAGGTGCCGAGGTTTTGGCTATCCGAAGATCAAAAAATATACAAACGCTTATATTCGGGACCGTACCTACTTTGTATTCATCTTGAGGCAGTAGAAATACTCCTAAAAGAGTTGCATGAGGGAATTTGTGGTAGTCATATAGGAGGTAGGTTACTTGCCCAAAGAGCTTTAACATAAGGTTATTGGTGGCCGAGCATGCAGAAGTCCTCTCAAGAATATGTTAAGAAATGCGATCAGTGTCAGAGATATGCTCCTAACATTCATCAACTAGGGGGAGTGTTGAACCCATTGAGCAACCCTTGGCCTTTTGCATAGTGGAGGCTGGATATCGTAGGGCCTTTTCCTAAGGCAACAAGGAATCAAAGATATCTCATTGTTGCAAATGATTATTTCACCAAGTGGGTCGAGGCTGAACGACTGGCAAACATCTGAGATCAAGATGTCAAAAGATTTGTGTGGCAAAATATTGTGATGAGGTTTGGAGTTCCGAACATTCTTATCTCGGATAATGGGCTTCAATTTAATAGTAAAGCCTTTCGGAGGTACTGTTGCGACTTAAGGATAAAGAATAGGTATTTCACCCCATCGTAACCACAAGGTAATGGACAAGCAGAGGCCATAAACAAAGTCATTATGGATGATTTAAAGAAAAGATTGGAAGACGCTAAGGGAAAATTGGTGGACGAGCTGCCCCATATTTTGTGGACGTATTGCATAACTCTTAGAAGATCGATGGGTGAGACCCCGTTATACATGATGTATGGATCTAAAGCAGCTATCCTTACAGAAACAGGTTTTCCAATATTAAGGTCTGACCAACTCCTCGGTGGCAGCAATGTACGACTACTATCCCTTGATCTCGACTTAGTCGAGGAATGAAGGGAAATAGCTGCAATTAGATTAGTGCAGTACCAACAGAAACTTAGGCAAGGATTTGATAAAGGGATAGAAGTTAGGGTGTTCATTCCAAGATATCTCATTTTGCGAAGGGTGGTCGAAAAATATGAAGAATCCCTTGTTGGGGACATATTTTTATGTAATTGGCATATCCTTTGACAAAACGCACTTTATTTGTATTTGGGTAAATCTAAGTAGGTTCAAGATGATCATTACAAGTGGTTAAATTGAAGACATGAAGACTACTCAAGAACTGTTCAAGAAAAGTGCAAATCTGCAGGCCTCGATACCTTCTCGACAGAAGCTCGATCTGTCAAGATTCATTAAAGCTCGACAGATGTCTCGATTGATCGAGCTTACAGGTTTTCAGATTATAGCCAACAATGTTTTTATTCTAAAAGGCTATTCGTTTATGGGTTTGTATAATCCTTATTGGACTAGGGAAACCCAAGGTTTGTGTAAACCTATTTGGAATAGGAGAGCCCATTAAGCTCTTATTTAAAGGAAGTGGGAAAAAGAAAAACCTAACCCTAGAGAGCTTCATAAGGTTTTCTTTTTGAAACCCTAGCCTCCTCCTACAGAAAAAAGAGTTCTTGCTGCGTTTCTTGTACGCCTTTGGGTTCTGTAACCAAGCAAAGTCTCTTGCACCAACATTGAAGATCTTATTGGTGTTTCTATGTGAAACTGCTGCAAATCAACTACAACAATCAAAGGGTTACTGTGGAGTTAGTCACGTACTAGGATTCATGCAAAGGAGTAAGCTGCATATTGGGATCCGTGCATCAGATTGGTTAGTCACGTACTAGGGAGCCGTGCATCAAAAGGGAAAACTGTCACTACAAAACAAGTCCAATTGGGTATTGGGGTAAGGATTCAACTGTAGGTTGGTAAGGTACTTGAGATTCCTTTACTTGTAACCGCTTGTTGTGATAATAGTGGAGTTTCGAGAGTGATGACCTGAAAATCACCCGGTGGGGTTTTTGCCGTTAGGTTTTCCCCATTCATAAACAAATCACCGTGTTATTTATTTTCCACTGCATAATTAGTTTATTGGTGATTTGTTTGTGCTACCACACGTTTGCATGATAAATTGATTAATTAATAACTTGGCTAATTAATTAATTAATTTCTATCACAATGGGTCATTTAGTTTGTGGCCTATCATCTCTCTTAGGGAAAATTGGCTCCTAATTGGGAAGGGCCTTATCGGGTAACCTCTATAGTCGGAACGAGAGCTTATCGGTTGGAAGATGTAGATGGGGTTGTGGTTCCTTGGCCATGGAATGTAAATAACTTACGAATATATTATTATTAGTTGCATGTTTTGTAAACAATTATACATATGGACAGTCACGAGGTATTGATCAGCTTTGTTGCATTCTTTGTTTTGATTAAAAGTGTTTTTAATATTTTGATTACGGGTTAAACAGAACCTCTGTTAGATTTGATCCCTCGGATCATCTGCCTTGGGTAAATTAATGGCTAATATTCTGGTTAAAGGTTAAACAGAACCTCGGTCGGGTTCGATTCCTTAGATCACCTGCCTTGGGTAAATTAACACCTAAATGGTTATGGGTTAAACATAACCTAGGTCGGGTTACATTCCTCGGATTGCTTGCCAAAAGTAAATTACCGCCTATTTGAGGTTATGAGTCATCTATTTAGGGCTGATTAGTTCATTTATTTTAATATGTTATAGTAAGTTTTCGTTTAAGTAAGAAACTTCGGGCAGTTTAGTTTGAAGATTCTTGTTCTTAGTTTTATTTATGGCAATGGTTAAACCTAGAGAGATTTGATACCCTGGGCAGCAAAGTGGTGAGTTAAAAAAAAAAAAGTATATATAATAAAGTAGGAATTGAAGTTTTTTCATTAACAAGTTAAAATGTTCATCAAATTCAGTACCAAAAAAAGAAAAGATAAGGAAGGGACCATAGTACTTAAGGCCATAACACAAAAAATAATAATAATAATAATAATAATAATAATAATAACAAAATAGTGTTTCAACCTAGCATCTACTATGTCCCTAAAGCCTCAGGTGTCTTCTGTTTCTCCACCTCTTTTGAAAGTTGCCCTTTAGCGATAGGTTGTGATGCAAGAGGATTTGCTTCAGCCGAGGTCGAATTCTTCTCCAAAGAAGGAGTCTCGACTGTAACAGTGGAGGTAGGAAGGGCAAATGTGCTGGACTTCAAAGGTGGATTCTCGGTTGGGGAAGGCTGTGTAGTAGCAGTGGTGTTAGGAGGAGATTGAGCAGATGTTTATGCTCTAATGGCTAAGGGGTAAAACACCTTCTCTGGATTCCTTAGTTCTAAAGAAGGGTCTACACCAACAGCATTTAAGACCTCAACCCAGGTCTGAAGACAGAAGTTTTCGCACACCACTAAGATCTGGGACTTGAGATGGGCAATGTCTTTTTGTCCCAGATCATACACAGCTTGCTTGACCCTATTCATCTCCCCAGCCTTTTGCTCCAGTTCCTTGTTCAATTCAGAAATCTTAGCCTGAGGGATTGCGAGTTGACTCTCTACCTCTCTCAAATGGTGGAGTTTTTCTCGGGCTTGCCTTTCAGAACTCTCTATCGAGGCCTTTACGCTTTTTCTAGCCTTGTCACACTCAGACAATTTAGAGAGAGAGTTTCCTTTAATTTTTTGTTTGTCTAAGCTTGGGCCTTCTAGGTAGCATAGTGTTTAGACTCTTCCTCCTTCTTCTTGTGGAGGGCCTGATTAATCCACTCCTCGGCCACATGTGTTGCTTGGGTGGCCTGGGTATGTGCAAATGAGAAAAAGGTTACAAGTTAGACATATGTAAAATTGATAAGTGTGCAATAATAATAAAGTAGCAGTGGTGAATGAAGAGGGAAGAAACTGTACTAGAGCTAGATCCCTCTTTAGGGACAAAAACATTTCATGCTTCTTCAAGTTTTGGAGATCAGCCATATCTCTGGGAAGAAGAAGCGCCTACTCAACTAAGTTGGCTACATAACCTGCCCTTCTGTGATTAAAATTATGAATCGAGGAGTTCACAGGAAGGGGGCACCATCTAGTATGAGTGGAAGGTTCCAGCTTGGAACGCGAGATCGGCGTTCAGGTATCATCTTAGAATCTTCTCCTCCCCTTCTTTGTTGGGGTTGACTTGTCTTCGTGACCTTAGTTTGCTCGAGAGGTGTCTCCTCTTGGAATCTTCTCCTCCACCTCTTTTTTTTTTTTTTTTTTTTGTCGGTTCAGTTTGCGGAGGAGGAGGAGGAATCAGAGTAGGAGGTTTGAGAACTATTGGGACTTCGGGAGTGGTGGTCCCAGCATGGGATTCCAGTAAAGAAAGTAGGTCGTGCATCCTTTTTCTAGCACCATTGCTTTAGGTTCTCAGTTATCTCTTGGTTCCCATTGACAAGAGCTGTGATTAACCTCGAACTAGATGCTATGTCCTCGGCCTCATCTGATCGATAAAAGGCCTCGAAATCTTTGTCATGGACAAGGCTTTCAATGCTTTCCCCTAATGTATCTTCCTCGACCTCTTCGGCTTGGGTTTTAGCTTCTTCGTTTGAAGATAAAATTTCCTTGGCTATTGGCTGAGGATCTTTGAAAGTGGGAAGATCTATGGGTTGTGTGCCTGTAGGGGGAGGTTTCCGAATAAAACCTTCAATGGCCATGTCAACTAAGGCAAGATGTGAGTCCCTGGCTTTGATCACGTGCTTAGACACTTGGAAGCGATTAGAAATAGGTTTGAAACCACGAATGACATGAACTGCTTGAAGTTGTCTGTCTTGGTGTAAGAAAAACTCGGATCTCAAAACTTGGTTTAGTAAATTAAAATTTACCAAACCTCGTCTTTTGGCAATAGCTTTTTTATCTGAGGAAGAAAAGAAATTTTTGTTACTCATTTGGTTAGACAAAATCAAAGTAAAGGGTAAAGAAATAAAAAATAATAGTAATAAATATATAAAGTATTTGTAGTTTTTCTAAGTAACATAAGGTCTTAAGGACGTCTTCCCTAAACTATCCCACCTGGAGTGCCATCTGTGGTCAGGCAATGAAGACTGTCATGCCATTCCCCTGAAACGATGAGAAAGTCCTCGTCCATGCCTTTATTCGTCTTGGGGAGGCAAGAAATTAATCTAATAGCAGGAACCCTAGTTTTTAGGTAATACACTGCCTCATTATTCTTTTAGCAACTATAGACCCAGTTTATGTCGTGGTGGGTGAGGTTTATACCCATTTTTTCGTTCATCACGTCCACACTATGTAATGTCCTAAACATATTTAAGGCGCATGAGTAGGACAAAGTCTAAATAGAGTAAAAAAATCCCTAGTGACTCTACTCATAGGAATCCTTATTCCTCCTTCTACGAAGGCTATCATCGAAATCACAACGGCTTTAGTAGGTATTTTCTCATGCCATTCACCTAGATTACAGTGTTGTATTGATACGTTACTAGGGATCCTATAATATCTCTTAAACTCCTTTCTGTGTTTGGGAGTGTCAACCAAATTAACAAATCAACCCATTTGGGAAAGGGAAAACATAAAAGAGGTGAAAAATCTATGAATGCGAAAGAAGAAGGAAGAATTTTTCAAAAAAAAAAAGTGCACTTACAAAATTTGGGAAGAAGGACTCCTCAGGCGAGTTATCTGAAGTGAAGAGTGATTGTATGTTCTTAAAAGGAAGAAATGGAGATAGGAGTCCCCTACCTTCCTATATATATAGAAGGAGAAAAGGTGGTGGCACTTTTCCCGTTTCTTTGATTAGAGAAAAAGGATTGTACGATGTTGATCTCATCATAGAATGTGGGGGACAGCAAGCCATTTGCAGCATTTATTAAGGCATCGTGGTTTCTGAAGTGCTAAGAGTGTGCTTCAGTCAGTTGAAAGGAAGTTCTCACGTGGGATATTCTGAAAACGTGCTACTAGATGCAATAGACCCAAGTAGACAAAACCTCTCTCTCCTAACTTGGGAACGGAAAGTGAGGTTTTGGAGGGCTATTGTGGGGGGATGAGGATCAAAAGCAGTTAATAAAGAAAATAAGATCATTTCCAAGGAGGGGAACTTTACAGAGAGGACTTATTTAACTAATAAGGAGTTCAGGATGTTGTCGTTGATGAAGATGCCGAGGGCTCTTACTTAACCTTGGGAAGGCCAAGAATTTATGATAAAGGGAGCAAGGTGCAAATCCCGAGGGGACAAAGGTAATTTCGTACTGAACAAGGAAGAGAAAGAAGAAGGATGGACAAGGCAGCCATCCCCTCCGCATTAAATGCACTACAACTTCTTAACTGGCCGCATTAATGGGGAAATGACCATAAACAGTGTCTCTCATAGCTCATATTTTGGTGTAAAAACCTTCTAGCAAGGTCTTGATGGGACAAGTATCAAGAAAGTATGATCACAACCCTCTAAATGTAAGATTCAGATGCATCTTTGTGAATATATATAAAGTCAAGAAGCACCTAGCCAATTTTTAGGGGGACGGGAGATTGAGGAGAGGAACAAAAAAGAGAGAAAAACTATTCAATTGTACCTTCATTCTCGGACTGAACCCGAGGACGAACACTTAGCCAATTTTTAGGCTATTTCTACTTAAATGATACCACTTCGCATAGAGTATTTTATTCTGACTTTCATCTCTTGTTACAGAAAGGGTACTTAAAGGTTGACTCTGTATCCCATCTCTACAAATTAATTGTCTGAATGAACAGCAACTGAATTAAAATCCAACCTACTTTTCACTCGTCACAATACTCATCTAAGCTACAAAATGTACAAGGACATGAATTTATGTTAATCGCCAAACCAAAGGTACACTGTACTAGTACATACAACACACTCTCAAATTTTTTTTTAAATTATTTATATATTTATTTGTTTTTTTTTACTCTAGAGTCCAGAGATATAATCATGAAAAACAAAAATAGAAACACAACTAAAATAAGCAAGATTGACATAAACAAGATTAATTTAAATAAAATGAAACTACTTTTAAAAGATCTTAATTCTGGTTATACATAATAATGAGTGTAGAGCAACATATGAAATACATGAAAAACACGTCTAATAAGAGATAGAAAGAATTAAAGCATAAACACGTAACAAGACGCGTAAGTAATAACTTCCTTCTCCATCCACTTAGTTTGAGAGAAGTAGACTTTGTTGGTGCAGGGCCGGCCCAACAAAATTTGGGGCCTACGGCAAAAATTTTATATGGGGCAATTGTATATGTAAACATTAATTAAATAAAATTATATAATACTAATTAAATTAAGACTAATTTGATGTAAATACAGAAATTGATGAATAATACTAGCTAAACTAAGGTTAATTTCATATAGGAGATTGAATATAATAGTTGAATCAAAAGGGACTTACTTTAACTTAGATATATGATTTTGCATAGTTAAGTACAGTTGTAATCTAAATTTTAATTTTATATATTCTTTTTAAGAGAAAGAGATAGATATATATTATTTTGTGTGTGACTTAGTAGGAGATTAGTCATCATTGATGATTTATCACATTTGCAGCATTTTATTTGAAACATCTTAGGGTTTCAATTGAGTTAAATTTTTATTGGTCTCCTATTTTAAAAGCCTTGTTAGAAATGAAAAAGAAAAATACTAAAAATACTACAAAATGTTCACAATAAATGTTATTATAATTGTAATTGATAAATTTCAACAACTTAATTTATTTGTATTTGAATTACTTTTTAATATGATTGGTGATATGTGAGTTAAATCTATAGTAAAATTTGTGGTATTTTTAGCATCACCCTTAAAAAAAAGTACCAATTATTTAAAAAATGTTACATTTTTATAAAATTTTTGGTCTTTTACTAAGGGAGATAGAGCCTTTTTTTAGTAGGGAAATTTTTAATTTGTTGTGGGGCATTAGGCCTAGGCCTTGAGCCGGCACTGTGTTGGTGAAAGGCTCTTCTTCATCAACATCTCCTTGAAGGTCAAGCGGGATTCACATTCCCCTGGAACTGAGTCAGAAGGCTTAAGTCCTTGATCAACTCACCAAGCAAAGGCACTGGGTCCTGTGCCTTAGACTGGCCTTGAGAATTTGACACATGATTCTTCTTTTAACTAGCAACCCACTTGATGACAAAAGTAAGGTCTCTTAAGTTGATTATTCTTGTTTGAGGGACGATGAGGAGTTGTTTTTTTTTTAGCATTACTAATAATAGATTTACCCTTGTCTGCCTTTGGTTGTTCAACCTTAGGCTAAACCTTTTCATATTGTGGAACAAATCTAACTCTGAGTCTAGTGGATTTAGAAGCAGAAGGAAGAGAGGAATTTGACCCTACATCACCTAACTCGGTTTTTTAAAACTATGAGAGTTCACCCCATATCATCTAACTTAGAACTATACATCCTATTCCTTTATATCTGAGTATGAGCTTGACACAATTCTTAGCACAAGCTTTTACTCTCTCAACCAAAGATGTATTCTCTGTCTTCAAGTCTATGGTCCTACTCACTTCATCCACTTTAACAATCAACCTCTCTTTTTCTAACTCAATCTCATTTAGTTTCTTAATATCTAATCTAAAGGTTTTAGCATATATTTGCTAGGTTATGTACAACTAATCATAAGCATCTTGTATGGTAACTTTTTCACCTAAGTCCTTGCTAAAATCCCTCGCAGGTTCATTCTCCATAACTTCTCCTTCACTTTCCTCAATAGGATCACAAAGACCATATATTTCCTTTCTTGGTCACTATCTGAGTCTTTGTCCTTAGACTCAATATCACTCAGGGTAGTTGCCATAACTTTACCCTTTTCAATTGACTTGAGGTAAGTCGAGCACTCTTATTTCATGTGACCATGTTCTTGATAACCATAACACTTAGGGCCGAAAGGTTGACTCAAAGATTATTTATTTTCTCCTTCTTGTCTTTCTTGAACTTTGCACTAAACTCCTTTCTAAGTGGGTCAGACTTTCTAGGGTTTTTATCTTTACTATTACTTTAGGAGTTCCTAAGGAATTTTTAAAATTGTTTAGTTTAGAGGGTAGTACCTAAACAAGTCAATCATCACAACTAAGTTCTACTTCTTCATCTTCTATGGTCTTGAGATCTATGGGTTTGCTCTTCGTATATTTGGGAAGGGTGAGTTCATATCTTTGCAAAGATCTTGCCAGTGCCATCACTTTGATGACATCTACATCTTTGGATTCTTCTATAGCAATAACTTTACTATGAAATTGCCTAGGTAGGGATCTAAGGATCTTACTAACAATCTTATGTTCATCAATGGTTTTTTTTTTAAGTTGTCACTATATATCACTCAACTTGTCATAGAACTTATGGAAGATCTCATCCTCACTCTTCCTATTTTTCTAAAATTTAGATTTGAGAAATGTCATTTAGAAGCTTTAACGAACTTCAAAATCGTGAATTCAAATCACGTCGTTTATATATATATATATATATATTTTTTTTTTGAGGGTGTGTGTGTAAAATAATCAATATTCTATAAAATTTTACGGACTAATAACATTTAGGTTATGTTTGACAACAGGTTTTTTTTTTTTTTTTTTTTTTCTCAAAAACTTGTGGGAATATAAAGAAAAAAAAATTTATTTTATTTTTGAAATCAAAAACATGTTTGGTTAGTTAGAATTAAAAAGATAGTTTTTTGAAGAAAAAAAAAAAACAGAAAATACTAAAATGTGTTGTTACTAGGATTTGAACTCTAATGCTAACTCATTAAATAATACAGATTTATTAAATTAAATACGTGTTTTCATTGACTTTTGAAAATTAGAAACTAAAAACAGCATTTTACATGTTTTTAGTTTTCTTCACAAATTAAGTTTTGAGAATAATTTTTATTTTTTGTCAATTTTGGACTGTCAAATAAGTTTTTTAATCTCAAAAATAGAAATTTGTTTTTAAAAACAGAAAATAAGGGAAAAAACAGTCACCAAATATACCCTTATATTTTAACATTTAGTTTTTTATTTATTTAAAGTTCAAAATAGAGCTAAAAAGACAGTTAAAACTTAAAAGTCTCTAATCTACAGACTACAGATACAAAGTAATTTATCAAAAAAAAAAGTAATTTCCCCTTTTTTATTAAAAAAAAAGAAGAAGTAATTTGCTAACAGAAACAGTGACGCCAGAGCTCTGTAGCTCTCTCTCTCAATCGAGCGCGGGCCATTTCCAGGAAGGAGCAGACCAGCAGTTCGTCTACTGACCACACCGACGAGAGGAAGTGCCTTTGCAAATGCCGCCAATCGAAGCCCATTTTCAGGTATCGTACCTGTGGGTTTGATCGTTCTGGTTAGCCTTTTGGGACTGTGTGGGATTGGTTCGGTTTCTTTGGTTGTGGACATTATTATCGTTTCTTACTTGTTATTTTAGTTGAATCTTGAAATGGGTATTTGCTTATGTGCCTGTTTTTATACATTATTGTTCTTGGCTTGGAATTATTAGTATTATTTCTAATTTATTTTCTGCTGAATAATTTTAACGTGAACATATGCTTAACTTTTTGACATGAGTATGGTAATAAGTGTGTTTGAAATTGGTTTCTTTCAATTCAGTCACAAAGAAAGTCAGAATTTAATAAGTTGTATATTGTGAAGGTATTCCTTAAAACAGGTGGGTTGGTGCTTTGGGTTTGGGTCTTGGAATATGAATAAAGAAATAAATAATATATAAAATGAAATAGAGTCTGGTATGAATGTTCAACAATGCCAAATGGGTGCAAAAGCTAATACAAAACTTTGAATTCTCTTATAGTCCATTTGACAAAGAACCTGTCTTTTTCAATTTCAAGAAAAAATTGCTTTTATTAACGTGCGGACTACGGTTATGCTGGTGAAGAAAAAAAATCCATGTTTAGTGGAAAATTCGTAGTGTTGAAAAGTCAAGTAAGGAGGCGTTATTGACAGATTTCATCAATGTGTAAACATATCTGAAATTGCTCTTCCTTCTCATTGTTTAAGTATGAGTGATAAGCAAGGGGGTGTGAAAGTGAAACTAAACAATCAATGGGCATTCTTTCTTTTATTTTTCTGCTTACTTATTTACTCTTTTTGTTCTTTAAAGTCTCCTTTGCAGTAGATAGCATTACCCCATCTCAATCTATTAGTGATGGAAGTACCCTGGTCAGCAAAGATGGAAGCTTTGAACTGGGTTTCTTCAGTCCTGGTAGTTCCAAGAATCACTACTTGGGAATATGGTACAAGAGTATCCCAGTTAAAACTTTTGTTTGGGTTGCAAACCGACTCAACCCAATCAATGGCTCATCTGGCTTGTTGAAAATAAACAGCACAGGCAATCTTGTGCTTATGAGTCAGAATGAGAGTGTTGTTTGGTCGATAGGATTACAAAAACAAGCCAGGAATCCTGTGTTACAGCTACTAGACTCTGGAAATCTTGTACTAAGAGATGGAAATTCAGGAATTTTTCTGTGGGAAAGCTTCGACCATCCGTCTGATACATTTTTACCAGGAATGAAGATGGGATGGGACTTAAGGAAAGGTGTTAAGTGGCGTCTTACAGCATGGAAAAGTCCAGATGATCCATCTCCTGGGGATTTCACATATGGTATAGAAATGCATCCATACCCCGAGCCTGTTATTCGGAAAGGGACCAGCAAGTTCTACCGTACAGGCCCATGGAACGGTCTTCAGTTCAGTGGTTCACCGGATCTAAAGCCCAATCCGATTTATGATTACTTCTTTGTTTCTAATGAGTATGAAGTGTACTATACCTACAACCTCAAAAATAAATCAGTAATCTCAAGAATAGTTTTGAACCAAACTAGCAATACACGTGAGCGCTACATATGGATTGAAGCTAGTCAAGTTTGGCACCGCTATACAGCAGTACCTAGAGACTATTGTGACTATTATGGCCTTTGTGGATCCAATGGAAATTGTATCATTAGTGGATCACCGGTCTGCCAATGTTTACAAGGATTCAAGCCTAAATTACCGGAAAAATGGAGCTTAATGGATTGGTCTCAAGGTTGTGTACGCAATAAACCTCTGAGATGCCATAAAGATGGATTTCTCAAATTTGTTGATTTGAAATGGCCAGATACTACATTTTCTTGGGTGAATCAAAGTATGAGCCTCAATGAATGCAGGGCCAAGTGCTTGAACAACTGTTCATGTATGGCTTATACAAACTCAGATATCAGAGGAAGTGGTAGTGGCTGTGCCATGTGGTTTGGTGATCTAATGGATATTAGACAGTTTCCTTCTGGTGGGCAAGATCTATACATCAGAATGCCGGCTTCAGAGCTAGGTATGAAGTTAATTTTGTAATAAGAAATCCTTATTGAAGCTAATTATTGTTTCCATTATGCTTTTCATTCTGATTTGATTTTGTTTCCTGCAATCCTTTCCTTTCAGTTTCACATCCATTAGCTTTAGTTTAACTACATTTTTCTTTGCCATGTCAATTTCAACCATGAAGAGGCAAGTCATGTTCATAAGGTAAAGAGAGCAGTGATAGTTGCTGCCACCCTTGCTGCAGTTTGTGGAATGCTCATAGTTGGCCTTTACATTTGCAGAAGCAGAACAAACTTAAAAGGTAAAATAACTTTACTCTGCAAACCATTGCATATATATGGTAGTATTCTCCTATGGAATCACTTGATAGGCCTTTTGCTTTTAAACAGGATTGCTTTGTCAATATGCGAAATCTACTTATTTTCATTTGATAATAAGAAATTTGGAACAAGGATTGGTATGAGGTATACTACAATCATGTTAAATGTTTCAGTGCACTCCAAAAGAATTTCACAGACTAAACAGTGTCATTAGACTAAGCAAACTTTGGACAATTTTTTGGGTTCTAATTTCGTGTCAGCAGAAGCAAATATGCTCAAACAAGAAATAAAAGCGTTCACATACAATATTTGACATGGTTTGGCCTTTTTCATGCGTGCACTCATTTGTATAACAACCAAAATCCATTGTTAATGACATGAAATATGACACTTAATTTAACCACACACAAAAACTAATATGCTCTCACAAACAACACTCACAATTCCAAATCTCTAATTCTTCCAATTATGCTCTCCCACTCAAGAAATAGATATATTTTTAACTCATATACTCTTCAAAAAAACTCATTCCAAGATCTTCAAAGACTCTTCTTCTCTCCCCATGTAAGAGAACCTCATGGGCAAACGACACCAAACCCTTAATATATATGACTTCCACTCTGATTCCTCACTGGGTAAGGAATAGAACGTTACTTCTTTGTGAAGCAATACCAATTTCTTGAACCACTAATTACTTGTCAAAGAAGTAATTCCTTATCTGCCATAGTCTAGCCACTTCTGAATGCAAATGACCTTACCATTAGGATGCCCATGACCTATTCATGTCATGCACGCCATGCACGCACAGCTTTGGACACCATTCCTTGGGCCATGCAAAGATATTTATTATAGTGCTACCCTAAGAAAACATTTAAATACTAACTATGTAAATGTTTAAGATTCAGAAAACTAAAGTGAGAAAAACTTTGGGATATACAACTCATGTGCACTTGCTTCACGCTCTAGTGGCATTGTGCCAAAGTTTTAAAAACTAAATTGTTCAAAGAATTAGAAAAGGGAAAGGTCCAAGGTTTGATATATAATTTACTAGTTAATTAAAATACAAATAATTGTGTTACATTTGTTAAAATTATCAAAATTGACCAAAAAATATCTAAACAACTTTCAAATGAATTTTAGCAGTTTTTATTAGGTTAATAGAAGATAATAAAGCTAAAAAAAAATAAAATTGTTTGGTAGTCCTTTAAGAATAAAGCAGTTTCATCTAAAATAATTCCATTCTATAAATAGATTCATAAAGATCACGTTGAAATACAAAAGCACAATTCTTCAATCACAAATAAATTTAGTTAATACAAATTCAATGGTACTAATATAGTGAGAGAGAGAGGTTATATAATAAAATAAAAACCTATTAATCATGTAAGAGAACAATAAATATAATAGTTATTCAATTAAAGTCACAACAAAACCAACTGCCTTATGGTACGTGACACTAATTTTAGGGCAGATGCCTGAGGTTTGAATCCCCACAGCATGTGCCCTTTGTAAATTTTCTTAGAAAAATGTTACTACCTTGAACAAGTTGAACTATGAATGGTTCAACTGGTGGTTAGGGTGGTTCACTGATTTTCTTTGGCATGCAGGGTTTATATATATAACCCGGATTGGTTGTCTCTTTGTGGTAAACCCAATCAAATTGGGCAGTCCGGTTTGGGTTTAAAAACCATGAGTCATGCCGTCCAGTGGGCTTCGCTAGATCAGCCCTCAATGCTGCTACTCCAGCTTTGTGATGAATAGAACAAGATTATTTATAGGCCTTGGAGGTTGAGCCATGCATGGTGTTGCTGAGCAGGTCATACACCTTGTGCAACTTAAATTTCTGCCTAAAACTGTCTTTTCAACTAGTCAAGGCCTTCGTTGGGTGGTCTTGGTGTCCTTGGAAAGTTTATGAAACCTACTTTCAAGTGCCTCCACATTTGTGTAGTTTTGTACAATGATCCGAAGGTTATAGTCTTGTGAAGTTAGGTAGTTGGTGAGGCAATTTTGACCCAATCATAGATTTTTGTCAGCTTTCCATTTTAGTGCAAAAAACCTGATAATCCAAACTTCCTCAAAAAAATCGGGCTTAGCTAAGTTGTACAGAATTTTGACTAGTTTCTTGAAGTACACGGCTTTTGAATATCATTAAGCAATTTGTGGCAACTTAGGTGGGGTTTGGATCCATGTTGCGTGTCTGCGTTTTCCTATTTGAGCAATTTTTTTTTTTTTCTTTTTTTTTTCAAGTTGTAACTTTTGAATATTCTCCCGTAAACAGTGCACCTGTGTGTTGTTTACGGATCCCACAAACTTCATTTTTTAGCCACTTTTTCATTAAAAATGGGTCCCACGACATTATTCATACATTTAAAAATTATTTTGCTACAGTGTTTTCAGTTTTCAACAAAAATAAGTTGTATCCAAACGGACCCTTAATGTGAGTTTGGATAGCGGTAGACCTAGTGTTTTGTGCGCTTGTGTTTTTTTGGCTAGGTCCCGTGCATTGTTCACGGGATCCGCAAGTACGGAAAAATGCAAATTTAACTTTAAAACTGGGTCCCACGGCACTATTCACACATGTAAAAATTATTTCGCTACAGTATTTTCAGTTTTCAGTTTTCAGCAATAAACGGTATCCAAACAGACCCTTAGTGCATAGATTTAGTACCCCAAGATGATTTTTGGACTTACAATATGCATTTCCTAATTTTTCAGATTTTTCACGTAAAATTACCGACAAACAATTTGAACTTCCATGTAAAAATTCAGTTTAACCAAGTTGTATAAAAATTTTTGCACGGTTTAATAAAGTTTTAGAAAATTTTACATAGTTTAAGAAAGTACATGTTTTTTAGATGAGCTATGTGTGGTTCGAAACAACTTTGCGGGGAATGGTTCTAGTGCACTCTGATTTTGAAAAAGAAATCCAAGATTTCCAAAGAATCCATCCACTTTCATGCTCTTATTTAACGACCTTCCTGTTGTCCGTTTAACTCAAATGACTTATCATTGTAAAGCTTTAATAGTGCCAAAGTTGCACTTCCAATTTCTTGACATGAAAAGTCATGATCTCGGCAACGTAGCCTGAACCAGTTTTGATTATTTTTTGTGAGTGTGAGTGGGTCTTTTGGAGTTTCCATGTCCAAAGCATATAAAATCAAAGTTTTTATTTTTTATTTTATTTATTATTTTTTTTCTGTGATCTTTCCAATGGTTTCCAGTTTGCATCAATTTGACAATGGTTGGCCCTGGTTTGAGCCATTTTCCCATAATTTCATGATATTTTGCTTGTTCCAACTTTGATTGTAGCCTGCAAATAGTCGTTTTGATTTTTGATTTTTTTTTTTTTCATTCTTTTTAGAATGGAACCAAATTCACGCCGATCAGACAACAGAGTTCTAGTTAAACTTTGGTCAAAATTAGTCAAATTTGCAGTTTGACCATAAATTGATAGAATATACTGGTTTGATTCCTAATCTAGGTAAACAAGTACGTTTGGACTTTAGAAAACCACCCTCAGTCAAACCCAGACAAAGTTGGTCAATCCTAGGGTTTGGACATGAATTGATGAAATTCACTGATTTGACACATAATTATAATAAACATGTACATTTGGACGTCGATAAACCCTTGGTCAAATTTGTTCGCAGTTGATTAATCCTAAGGACTGTAATTTGAAAGTCGTCTAGGGCAGTGTCGTCGTCTAGCACAGGATTGGGAGGTAGGCTCATTGGCTTGGATGTGATTTCTTCCACGAAGGTGCGTGGTGTTGGTGTTGACAAACTTTGCTAGAAGCCATCAATGAGTATAGGTTTTGAGGTTGAAGATTTCTATCACTCTTTATCTCCTTATTATGTCCTTTGTTTTCCTTGGAAAATGATGTGGCAATTGAAGGTTCCTTTTAGATTAGCACTCTTTTCTTAGATTACTGATCTTAACTATAGATAATCTTTGGAAGAGGCATATTGCGGTGCTAGATTGGTGCTTTATGTATAAAAGGTGTGGCGAATTGGTGGATCACCTTCTTCTTCATTGTCCTATAACATATGAGTTGAGTTCTATGGTATTTTGTTTGTTTGGTATCCATTGGTTTATGGTGTATAAATTTAGTGAGCTGTTAGCTTCTTGGCAAGGCAGGTTCAATAGACATCGAAATATTGATTTATGGAGTTTTGTGCCGCATTGTTTGTTTTGGTGTTTATGCTGGGAACAAAATACTAGATGATTTGAGGATTGCGAATGGTCTATTCTTAACATTAAGTTTGTATTTTTTTGTACCCTCCTTGATTGGAGTTTAATTATGCTATCTTCTTCTTGTTTATCTCTCCCAATTCTCATTGATTGTTGTAATATAGGTTCTTAATTTGTACCGTTGTAGTACACTTCTAGTGTGCTTGGTTGGCTTTTTTTCTTTATAAAAATTCTTACATTACTTATCAAAAAAAAAAAAAAAAAAAAAGATTGGGGCAAATTGATTTGGTCACTTTTGACTCAGGGTAGTTTAGGTTTGGATTTGACCAAAGATATGTTTTTGGAAACTCGGGTTTTATATATATATATATGTAAATTTTTTTTTTAAATTTTAAATTAAGAGTGTCAAAAGGGGTGATGGGACACATCAAAAACACCCAAACCAAAATCAAAACAGGACTTTTAATGTAATTTCTAACCTATTGTGTCTAATTTGAAGTGGTGAGATTTGTTTTACTAATTGCAAAAAACCATGCTGCCCTCTAAAATTCCATAGAAATTTTAAGATACAGACCTTTTTAATCTTGAGTTTCAAGTGGATATTCTTGAATAGCCAAGGTACTCATTTTAGTAGATATCTGTAGGGATGACTAAAATAGCAAAGTGCTTATTATACTGGACTTAAACTGATACAGATATAATTTTGAATGCTTTACAATTTGTTTTTGTCAAGTACTTTGATTTATTTTAGATCACTTATATAAGCACCACTCTACTTGTACTGCTACATATTTTATTTATTTTCGTATCAGTCTCATTGTTCAAGTGGGATACCATCTTTATGGGAGAAATAAATCGTTTTTATAAGATATGAAGAAGATTATGCTTTCATGATAGAAGATAGTCATACGAGATTTTGTTTCCAGCTTAACTAGAATGTATATCCAATCTTATTATTTTAAGTTTCCTTTATATCTTAACTTTTATCTCATAATGACGCCACGCCTATTCTTCTTTTACTGAATTTCTTTTCTATCTCAGTAAAAACAGAGAGAAGTGGAATTATGGATTATCAGAACAATGAAGGCCATAATGAAGACCTTGATCTCCCTTTCTTTGACCTATCCACGATAGTTTGTGCCACTGAGAACTTTGCAATCAACAAGAAGATTGGTGAAGGTGGTTTTGGATCTGTTTACATGGTAAGTTTGTGATGTACAAAGCAATTAAAGTGATGAAGCACTCTTTTATTTTGTTTTGCTTTCAGAATTTAGCAATCTGCGAATGAGAATTTCAGGGTATACTAGAAGATGAACGAGAAATTGCTGTCAAAAGGCTTTCAATGAGTTCTGGACAAGGATTGAATGAATTCAAAAATGAAGTAAGACTAATTTCCAAGCTTCAACACCGAAATCTTGTAAAACTTCTTGGTTATTGCATTCAACAAGAAGAGAAACTGCTGGTTTATGAATACCTGCCCAACAAAGGCCTGGACTCCTTCATTTTTGGTTTGGATCCCTTAACCTAATACATTCTGCTAGTTGGTGTAATTATGTGATCAATATTTCTTAAAATGTAGAACTTTTCCAAATTTTGGTTTTTCAAGGGTATATATAATTAACTTGAACCATATACTTACCAGATCAAATGAAAGGCAAATTGTTAGATTGGTCCAAGCGCTTCCACATTATATGTGGGATTGCTCGGGGGCTTCAATATCTTCACCAAGATTCTAGATTGAGAATTATACATAGAGATCTCAAGGCAAGTAATGTTTTACTTGATAGTGAGATGAGTCCTAAAATTTCAGACTTTGGTATGGCTAGAACTTTTGGAGGAGATCAGTCAGACGGAAACACAAAGAGAGTGGTTGGAACTTAGTAAGTTTCATTGATATTATCTATATGTAAATCTACATTTCCAAACTTAATTTTTACTTAAAACTTGTGATGCCCTGCAGTGGTTACATGGCACCAGAATATGCTTTTGATGGACTCTTCTCAACAAAATCTGATGTCTTTAGTTTTGGAATTTTATTGTTGGAGATCATAAGTGGGAAGAAAAGTAGAGGGTTTTACCATCCAAACAACAAGCATAACCTTATTGGACACGTAAGTATCAAATAATTAGATTACTTATCTATATACGTTGGACAGATGAATGACAACTATGTTCTTTTATTTAGGCATGGATACTGTGGAATGAGGGCAGGCCTTTGGAATTGCTTGATGAATGTTTAGGAGAATCATGCACAATGTCAGAAGTATTGCGTTGCATTCATCTGAGCCTCTTATGCGTGCAACAGCGTCCTGAGGATAGACCAAGCATATCTTCTGTCGTTGTGATGCTGGGCAGTGAGAGTGCATTGCCTCAACCCAAACAACCTCGTTTCTTCTTGGAAAAGGATTCAAATGAAGGGCAATCTCTCACGAGTAAACACGAATCTTCTTCAACCAATGAAATCACAATCACATTGTTGGAGGCTCGCTAACAAATTTTTACCAATATCATACAACATTGTCAATGTAGAATTATATTCATCATCATATATTGTTAACTGTGTTCCTACTCTCAAGTAAGCCATGTCCATTTTATTCAAATGAAGGTAACTTTTTTTCTTCTTTTTGGCAGCCAAGTTCATTAAATCAAAAAGCTATGTCCATAGGACATGCCCATCGTATTCAAAAAGCATTTATACACTAGGAGGGTTTTAAGAAAGTAGCAAAATATAGTTTCAGATTGGTCCTTTTTTGTGCTAGGTCATATCCACACCTATTGGTTTCCTTGAAGCAATGGATAATCGTGGTCTACTGTACTTGGTTTTGGTTATAAGCTCCCTACAATTAGCCACAATTGAAGATAGAACATTATTAGCATACCAACGACGATCCTTGCATCATGTTCCACTTCAACAACCTGCAACTGAATACATAAATTAAGACAATCTCTAATAAGCCCTCGATCATCTCTAATATTGGCAGTTTAACCACATTCCTCGATGATCTCTGATCAGACCTCCAACTTCTGCTAGCTCTGGATTTCCTAGGGACAACTTAACCCATCTGTTTTGAGCTTAGACCAATTGAGTTCTATGGCTTATCCCACTTGACACTGTTGGTCCACTTTGTACTAGTTGTTGGGTAATAATGGCGGATATGAAAGTAGTGAAAGCAAAAGTGGAGAGAAGAACGTAAATTTTTTTAATGTATTAGCTTATTGTTACTCAGCATTTTATCTGATCACATTGTCATTACCAACAATTTGTAGCTTATGCAACGTTTGCAAGAGAATATTCTAGTACATCTCATATTGGATAGGTCCCCCCATCCCAATGTGGACCCATATCAGCTCCGGTTAAACAGTTGGCTCACCAAAAATCCTTGATCATTTTTAGAGATGTGGAAATTATTAGCCCACGGGTCAACGTTGAGGAAGGTTTTGTCACCGAACACAGGCATAGAAGTCAATAGCGGCCGGTGCATGTTGATTACTCGATAGGGATATTTGTCCAAATAAGAGCTCCGCTATAAGCTTTGTCTTCAACTTATAATATGGAATCAAAGTTTTTAAGAACTAGATTATCAAGGTCCCCACTCGAACTTGACAATATTGGCGCTTTAGTTTGCATTTATCTATAGCTTAGTTACCATAATATGTGGGAAATTTAGTAGTCATTAGGGGATTTGCAGAGTTATGGTACAGTCATGGTGAGACAAAACTAAAATAGAAAATCTGCTCAATAAACTTTAGTATATTGTAGTGAGTCTGAGAATAAATTCCATCATATGGGAGGAGACGTGATTTTTCAATGATTTATATGTATCTAAAAGTTGAAGGGTAGAATTTAATATTACTACTCTCTTGTTGTGCCACATCATCCACTTATTTTCAGTTCTTACTCTCTCATTTTTAACTCTTCTTCTCTTTATTAATTTCACTTTTTCCAACATTTCCTTCTATCTTTTACCTTTTAATCTTCCCACTGCTTTCTACCCTACCGTTACTCTTTCTCTATCCATTCATATTCGTCTTATTTGGACTCTTCTTATCCCATCTTCTTTACTATAAACAAACTATTATATCTCATTCAATCTATATTTCCTACATCAGAATATGATAACTCTCTCTCTCTCTCTCTCTCTCTCTCTCTCTCTCTCTCTCTCTCTCTCTCTCTCTGTTATGCATGTATGTGTGTGCTTATATATTCTTTTGGTAGATTTTTAATTCAATCTTGCATCTCTACTTTAAGTTGATCTAACTATTTGTGTGTGTGTGTACTCTTTTGGTGGATTTTTAATTCAATCTTGCATCTCTACTTTAAGTTGGTCTAATTGGGTTGTGTTTTTAAGTTGTTATTTTTTTTTCTTTGACTATTAGATGTGGTCCTATTTTATTATAAATATATTATATAATAATATTATGTTATTTTATTACATAGTATGGTTTTGATAATTTGGTGTTTACAACTGTATCTTTTATTTTGAATATTCTTCTCATTATCATTTATTCTATATTTGTTATTCTCTCCCCATAAAATGTGATATACTCTCTCTCTCTCTCTCTCTCTCTCTCTCTCTCTCTCTCTCTCTCTCTCTCTATATATATATATATATATATAATTCTTTCTTGCAACTCTTGAAATGTTTTAGTGTTGTATTTTTTGAGTTTGCTTCAAGTCTTTTCACTCCCTCTTATAGTTTTGGTTTGATATTTATTTGAGTTAATCCTTAGTTAGTTTGGAAGTGAGAATTGAGTTTATATCAAAAAACAATCTATATGACTATCATGAATTTAAATGTGCCTATCATTTATTTGAATAATATCGATTGTAATTATGTGATAATTTTTTATTATCATGATAATCTCTTTGAGAGAATGAAAATTTTAAATAATACATTTGAAACTTAAAAATTTTAGTTGTACTAAAAGAAATTAAGAAAAATATAATTCATAATAATCGTATATGGACCACTTCAATCAAAAGGATAATATCAAACAAAAAACACCAAAAATGATAAATTTAAATATTTGTAGAAAAAGAGAGATAATTTTTTTTTTTTAAAATTTTCTAAATATTTCAAAAGAAAAAATCAATATATATATATATATATATATATATATATATATATATATATATATATATATATATATATATATATATATAAGCAGAGACTTCATGCAGAAGTGCATGAGTAAATTATATATTATGCCACATCTCAAAATAATCATATATTCTCATGCATTGTGTGGGTTAGCGACTAGTTTGCATAATACACAAGTCTCTCAGTTGTCTGTAAGCCTTGATCAAACTTCACACCTAGTCAAAGTTCCTACTAGCTTTGCTCCCATTAAACATGGAAGCAAAAACAAATAGAAAAAAGTTTGGCTCCCAATTAAATGTGTGATGAGCTACATTTTTATTATGAAAAATGTCCCGTAATTATGTTCATAATATTTTCACAATAATTTATAATAAATTTTAGATGTTAAGTTGTAATTGGTGGGGCAAAAAAGTGATGTCAGTGGTGGTTTAGATTAGAACCAGTAATAGCTTGACAATCAGGATTTATTTAGAAAATGTTGTGATATAGCATCTTTCTTTATTTATCTCTTCCAATCAAAAAATGTAATATAATACTTCTATATAATTTTTAGGATAATTCAATATCTTGAGAGTGCAACAATGGCATTTTCACTTCTCTCATATATATGCTAATTAAATTTATTTGCAGACCCTATTATTCACGTGAGAGTAGAATGTATGTTATTAGTATTCCACTTCCCAAATATGGTAAAATCTTCCATAATATTACCTTTCCATTCCTCTTGTCAACCTTCCACATTCTTGTCAAAAATAGTCCACTAGAAGACAAACTACAAAAAAAAAAAACGACATCTGCATAAGAGAGTAACAAATTAACAATACATCAAGAAATATTTGTTCACAAAAAAAGTGGAGTTCTCTAACGAGCTAGTCATTGTTAATGTACCAATGCTCAAAATAACAACCACATGCCTGAATCAACACACGACCTTCCATGATCTAGTCTTTGCTCATTTTAGTGTAGTATTTATTGTTGTTACGCTCTTGTTGAGCCATATCAGTAGTCACGTCATTCATTTATTTTTAATAGACGTAAATGCACTTTTGGTCCCTACATTTTGCACATTTTTCTATTTTGGTCCCTATATTTTATTTTTACCACTTTTAGTCTCTAAACCAATTAACGCGTGACATTTAAGTCTTTATCGTCAGCCAACTAATGGGGAAAGCTAATGTGGCTAGCAGAGAGAATTAAAAATCATTTTAAAACATTAAAAATCCACTATGGCCAAGTCTGCCATGCCACGTGGCCTTCCCACCCACAAAACAGTCACGTGTTTATCACATGAATTAACCACTCACTAAACATGGCACGTATACACTGAAAATCCCCAAATCGGCCATGAATCCCTAGAATCACCATCAACCTCTCTCTAAAACCACCATCATCAAACAACTTCGTCACTTGAAGCCACCATCACCATCAACCATCGCTAAAAACCCCTCTCTACCACTTGAAGGCAGTATTTTTTTTCCCTCTCTCTCTCTCTCTCTCTCTGTGTATGTTAAAAGGTATTTGCTCTCTCTATCTATGTCCTTATTTATAACTTTACAATATGCTTGTTGGTTGGTTCTGGTAGTAGGGGCCATAATGTTTTTGTATGCTTTTTGTATGCTTTTGTATGTTGCTTTTGATTGTGGTCCATGTTCCCTATGTGCCCCAGTTGAAGTGAGTAAAGTAAGATTAACAATATTGTATAAGGGTTTTTTGTGTAATTTGATAACTATGCATGTCTATTTTAGTACAATAGAACTATTGAAGTTAGTGTTGTGTTGTGAAAAATTATTTGATTAGTAAACACTTTATTGAGTGTTATGTTATCTTCATGCAGAATGAAATATTTTATTAGGTGTTGTGTTGGTAAATGAGTGTGGTATTGTTCTTACATTGTTTAATTGGTATTGAGAGTATGTTGCATTGAAATATAACTTGCATTGTTTAATTGGTATTGAGGGTATGTTGCATGCAGAGTAAACTACTTCATTTAGTGCTATGTTGGTAAATGAGCAATATTTTCTTAAATAGGAGTTATTTTGTTCTTTTTCTTTAACTAGCATTGTTTAATTGGTTTTAAGTGTATGACATGCAAAATGAATGACTTATTCAGTATATCTGTGCATCATGGTGGCTATTTTCCTAAGAACCTTAAAAAAGTATGTGGGAGGTGAAGTAGATGTAGTTGATAATTGTGACCTTGATAAGTGGTCTAAGGTTGAGATAGAGGGTATATGTAGGGACTTTGGGTACACATCTATTAATAAGCTGTGGTATACAATGCCTGGTATGGCCCAAGAAAGGGCAAACTTCCATTTGGTTGATGATGATGAGGCCATGTACATGATAGAATTAGTGAAGGATCATGAAGAGATTCATGTGTATGTGGAGCACCCAATAGATGAGCCTATACAAGTTGATAAAGGAAAGGATGTTAGTGAGGGTGTGTAACCATTGGCAGTGGAGCAAGGCCCTATGGGTTATTATAGTGATTATAGTGATGACAGTGATGATGATGACCATGATGGGGGTGAATTTTATAATTTTTATGATAGTGATGACATGTATGCTAATGATCAAACTTTTAATAATGAGGATGAGCCAACTGAGGTGGATGTTGAACATGTGTATGTTAGGAGAGTAGGTGAAGAACATGTTATTAAGGAGGTTAATGTTGATGTTCCCATTAAGGTCGCCGCTTCCCATGTGGGTTTAAGAAGAATAGGTAAAGAGCCTATCATTGAGCACCCACTTGAGGTCTTTATTGTAAGTGATAATAGTGATAGTGGGGGAAGTGGTGGTAAGGGAAGTGGGCTAGATGATGAGGTAGAATTGAACCATGGTGTTAGGGATTTTGTTGAAGACAGTAGTGATAGTTGGGATGGTAAGGATGATGATGATGTTGAACCAGGCCAAATGGGTGCTAGTGTAATGAACTTTGATTATAAGAGTGAGGAATTGCATAGTCTAGTAGAATTATCATTTGATGATGAGCTTGGGTAGGGAAATGGTAAGGAATAGAAAAATGACGAAGTGAAGAAGTTCCCTGTGTTTAAGCTAGTGGCTAAGGCAGAGCATATTTCTTTTGAAAAAGATATGCTGTTTACAACACCTAAACAATTTAAGGAAGCTATAACAAAATATGCAGTTCATGGTGGATAGGGGATCAGATTTATAAAAAATGATTTGCAAAGGGTAAGACCTGTCTGATAGGAAAACTGCAAGTTTATTGCCTATCTAACAAAGGTGCCAAGGGAGAGGAGTTATCAACTAAGGACATTGACTTTGGAACATACATGCTTTAGAAGTTTTAAGAACCCTAAGTGTACTTCATCATACATTGGGAAGAAGTTGATGAAGAAGGTGAAAAGATAGCTTAACATCAAGCTGAGGGACATTTAAGATGCTGTCCATGAGAAGTATACCATAAACATAAGTGCAGGAAAAACAAGTAAGGTTAGGGATAAGGCTAGAGAATTTGTGGATGGGGTTTATACACAACAGTACAACCAGTTGTGGGAGTACTATGAGGAATTTAGGAGGTCTAGTCCTGGCAGTACAATACTTATGAAGGTACATACCTTCAATAATGGTGATTTAGCAGCTGAGATGGACTTGGTGTGTGGAGTGCCTTATTTTGAGAGGCTATACATATGTTTGGAGGGATGCAAGAAGGGGTTTCTAACTGGATGTAGGCCATTCATTGGTTTGGATGCCTGCCATTTGAAAAACAAGTTAGGGGGGCAATTAATTATTGCAGTATGTAGAGATCCTAATGAAGAGTATTTCCCACTTGCATATGTAGTGGTAGAGGCTGAAACCAAGGACTCTTGGACTTGGTTCATCAACCTGTTACTTGCAAACATAGGTCAGAATGAGAGATGGGTGTTTATGTTAGACCATCAAAATGTGTGTAGTTAATTATCCATTTGGTTGTTTTAATTTTGTATTTAGTCATTATACTTTTGGTCCACTAACTTCACATACTTGTTTATGATACTATTTGTGACAGGGGTTGGTGCAAACATTCATTAACAACTGGCCACAGTATGAACACTGGATTTGTTGTAGGCACCTCTATAACAACTTCAGGAAGAACCATCCTGATGTTTTGATCAGTGATATGTTTTGAAGGGCAGCTAAGGCAATTTACAAACAACAGTTTGATAGGGTGATGGATGAGCTAAAGGAGATTGATGCTGATGCACACAGTTGGTTGGATGCTCACTCAACAACAAAATAGGCTAGACAAATGTTTAGTGAGGATGGCTTGACTGGCACCATACTCAACAATATGTGTGAGAGCTTCAACAGTAGGATTCTTAAATTCAGATCTAAGCCCATAATTAGCATGGTATGAGTATTTATGATCACCTATAGTAAATTATAGTGATTGTTTGGTACTATTTTTGGCAGTTGTTGCAATTAATATCTAATGTTTCATTGTATTTGTATGTGATTGTAATTTGAGTATATCAGGCTATATCTGATGACTAAGTTCCAAGAGAACAAAGAGAAGGGTGTAAGGCTAGAGTTAAATATTTGTGCCAAGGTGATGAAGAGATTGCACAAGGAAAAGCTGGCAGCTAATAGGTGGTTAGCTTGCTGGGCAGGGCAGACACAGTTTGAAGAGAAAAATGGTTTGCAAAGTTTCATTGTTGACTTGGCCATAGCACACTACAGTTGGAGGTAGTGGAATATAACTAGCATACCATGTGCTCATACAATCACCTACATATTTTTCAACAGACAAGATGTTGAGCAGTATGTTCACCCCTGTTACCATGTCTCTCTATATAAAGCATGCTATGAGCCAATCATAGCACCAATCAATGGGTAGAATATATGGAGACCAAATGGTGTGACCCCAGTTCAACCCTTATCAAAAGAAGACCACTTGGCAGGCCTATGAAGAAGAGAGCAAGGGAACCTAATGAGCCAACAAGTAAGAGGGTTGGCATCTCTAAGCTGTGCAAGGCCTGTGGTAAGTTAGGGCACAATAGGAGAAGTTGAAAGGTGAGATTGGAGGAAACTCTTCATTGTCAGGTACCACAAACAAAACCAACACATATAATAAGATAATAAGGGGACATTAGGGTGAAACAGTTGTTGTTCAATACTCACTATTAATGTTTGTGAATTTCTTGTTTGTAGGCTAGTAGAACCACAAGTTCACCATCACAGGCCAGGACAGCCTAAGCCACACCATTTGCACCACACTAGGCCAGCATGCACAGCTTTAGTCCAAGTGCACCACCATAGTTTAGCATGCATAGCCCATCCACTCCAAGTGCACCATACCAGCTTAGACTAGGTGCTCCATCCCAGTCCAAGACAAGCACAGCCACTCAGTTTGAACCATATCAAACCAGTATGCCCCAATTCAATCCATTTCAAGCAAGGCACATTCATCCACTCTTATACACAGCAGTATAGCTCCACCCCAAGTGCACCACACTAGTTAGGTGCACATCACAACTCCAACAACAGCAACCCAACTTCAAGGTAGAAAAAGAAAAGGATGGTCGCATCAGAGACTCTGAAGGCTTCTAAGAATGCATCCAGATACATGGAAGTAATTAGACATGTTGGGAGTCAATCATTTGTGCAGGGTCCAAGGAAATGAAGAGGGCAAGAAGTTAATTTTTCCTATTGTTGATGAGGATCACTTGTTTTGTGTATTTATTCTGATAAGGTTAACTATGGAACAATGCCCTATTTTTTCTTAACTATGTAATTATGGTGATTGTGTACCAACTGGTGTTTTGGGTTAACTGTGGTAGTTAGTGTTGTAGTTGAATAATGCCAGTGTGTTTTGTGCAATTTTGGTGACGATAGCATGTGTTGTTTTGTTTAAAAACGAACCTTTTGTCCTGCTTTAATACTCATACCAATGAGTAGTAGTCAATGATAAGTTGAAGATGTATTTCTATTCAATTTGTCTTGTTTAGTTTAATAATTGAATCTTGTGTCTTGTTTTGGAATACACAGCAATAGTATAGTTCTCCCTTGTGTGAACTTTATTATAGGTGATGGCAGTGATAGCAGTGAGGCAGTTATTGTAAGTGATGGCAGTGATAGCAGGTGTTGAACATATATATATCTTGGCATCCTTTTGGTACTCACATTAATGAGAGGCAGTTAATGTATTTGTATACAAACAGATCTTGTTCTAGTTAATATTGAGTCTATTATTTTCAACAGTTAATAAATTTGGAATACAGTTATTTTCTGCAATAGGTGTATTCATTTCATTCACATTATGGATTCCATAGGCAGATGCATTCAAATCAGAATTTACATTTACATGGGCACAAAAAGTGTATTCATTTCATAGGGAAGTGGGTTATTACATTTACATGTGTAGGAGCACAAAATTACCAGGAGGTAATACATGGCTAAACACATCTCATACAAAAATTGTACACATTGCCAGCACAACATAAACTAACACTACACTACATACATTACCACGACTAGCCCTAATAATGCCCATAACAATCACTATCCCATGTACACTACCATTGCCAGCCTTACTAATGCCTCGTTAATAATATTGATTACAATAGAAGCATTAGCAGCAGTAGCACACAGCATCAGCAGCAGCAACACACACCAGTAGTAGCATTTGTTGCTTGCACACAACAGATGGTGCTCAATCACAGCAACAGTTTACTCACACCTATCTCATTAACACTGCCAACCCTACATACAACCCTAGATACATTAACACCGCCAACACTACATACATTACCTAACCAACACAAAACTACACACATCACCACTAACAATGCCATAGCCACAACTAAAAACTTCTCCCTTTTCTTGTAGCTTGCAACCTCAGCCTCAAGTGTGATGACCCTCTGCCTTTGCTGTGGGATAAACACCTTACCACGATCACATATCTCATTATCATGCCATTGGAAGAACCTACACTTACTCCCCACTTGAAATGCAAATAATGCTTAGAAAATGAAAACTCATAAACTATTGCAGCAACAAATTAAAACAAAATACTGGAATTAATTAATGTGGTAAAGCCCACTTAAACAATTTACCCAATAGTTTGGACAATCGTAGAATCTTCTGCTAGGATTGTCTGATGTCCATGACACCACTAGGATAGGTTTTTGATTACAGTAGCACCTCATTGGTGCTCTCCTCCTTACGCTGAAACTTGTTGAAGAGCTTGCCTCCATTCTGGTCTGGGCTTCGAGGAATAGTTGTGTGGGTGGAGGTGAAGAATGTTTTTTGTTGTTAGGGTTTTTGGTACTGATTTGGGGGATTTTGGGGTTTCTAGTATTGATTTGGGATATTAACATCGTAATGGTGGTCACATGAGGGGCATGTGCGAAATAAATTGGCGGGAATGCCACGTGGCATGGCAGACTTAGCCACGATGGATTTTTAATTTTTTTAAATGATTTTTAATTCTCTCCATCAACCACATTTGCTTTCCCCATTAGTTGGCTGACGGTAAAGACTTAAATGTCACGTGCTAATTGGTTTAAGGACTAAAAGCGATAAAAATAAAATTTAGGGACCAAATAGAAAATTGTGCAAAATGTAGGGACCAAAAGTGCTTTTACGCCTTTTTAATATTTTCTTTTCTCTATTTAAACTTTTCTTCCCCCTATTTAAAAAAAAAAAAAAAACTCTTCTTCTCTCTACTAGTTCATAACTTTTTCCTATTTTTTATATTTTGACTTTTCTTCTACCCATTTTTTTTTGTATAAATTTGATATTGTTTTCCCATTCAATCCATATTTTCCTCACACAAAACTGTGAGTACTCTCTCTCGGTGATTTTTTTTTCTTTCTTATAAGTCTAATTAAGGTTGATGGTTTTTATTTATTTATTTTAAAATATGTGTTTTGGTAATTTTTTTTTTTTTTTTGATATCTCATCAGAAAGTCTTCTCTTTCCATTTTATAGTTTTGGTTGAATTTTAGTTTGGGTTAATACTTAGATTTTTGGGAAACATGAATTTGAATATGCCTACCAATTTTTTGAGTAAAATATTATTATAAAGCCTATTATTTATTCCTTTAGTTTCATTTTAATTTTGGCTAAGATAACATTGTGATTTTTTAATGAGTTTTTATTATTATGATAATTTCCTTATTCCTTAAGAGATGATAAATTGAATAATAAATTTGAAACTTATAAAGTTTAGTTGTATATAAAGCAAATATAATACAGTACAATAGAAATTAAAAGAATATGGTTTACCTTAAAAAAATATTCATCAAACATTAAAAAAAAAAAAAATTAATAATAAAATGATATATTTGTAGAGATAAAAAAATTAAAAAATACTTTTAGGATTTAAAAAAAAAGAAAAAAGACAATACTTGAAGTAATGGTTAGTTTTTGTATATTATACCTGATTACATAATATATATATATATATATATATATATATATATATATATATATATATATATATATATATATATATTTTCACGCATCGCCTGAGTCTGTGGCTAGTCTTCACACAAAAAAAAAAAAAAAAAAAAAAATCCTAATCCAATCTCTATTTGTTATACTTAATACCTATAATACCCCTGAAAAATTAGACAACGACCTAAGTCTTGAAGTCTGCCCCGTTGGAAACTCTGGCAAGCCTCCGCGGCTCTATATATTGATCAAATTACACCATCACCTTTCAACAATGTGACAATAAATAATTAGAACTATCACAAGTTTTATATGCAATTATCAATTAGGGGGTGTCACCTCATTAGTTTCCCAGGTCAACTAAAAAACCAATTTGATAATCGGCCATTTAAAACAAGAAAATAAAATTTTAACTAGGGACAGCCAATTTCGTCATTAAGATTGACTAAATTTTTTGTTTAAATTAAAAAGAAAATTACTTGGAGGATTCAGTCGTGGATTATCACTTAAACATTTATCATTTGTTGTTTATTTTATCTGTTATTTGTTTTGAGTCTTTGAATAATAAGAGAAATTATCCTTATTAGTTAAATAAGTCTTTGGGTAGGAGTTTATAGGCAAAATGCTTAGGTTGATTAGTTGTTTATTTCAGTTTAAAGTCTGTAACTCTATACATGACACAATGCTTTGCAAAATAATATCAATGAAAAAATTATATAATACACATTAATCTTTTGGGAGGTCTGATTTTTGGCTTTGCCAGGAAAGTTATAGGTCGTAAGTCGTAACAAATTATTCATATATTGTTAACGTAGTTGAGGTATGTCTGCCATTATCTTCAGAAATGTCTAAGAAACCTAGCTTGCACATCTCAGCCCTGCATTATAAGCACACTTTGAATTTATCCTCCACATGTCCATCAAATATGAAGGAATTGACAAGCATTATGTATCCCATCAAACCCAAATCACAAGCAAGTTAATTGGACTCCCTATAGAGAAGACTGAGTCGTCAAAGCAAACTTGTGGTCGTATGTGAGAGCAGTCACAATCTATATTGGGTATGATTTGATTTCTAAAGTCTGATAAATTTTTTTTTTTTGAAACCAATCACACATTTGGCAAAGAAATATATAAAGAGACAAATATATAGACAATACCTACTGCTGCATGCTCCTTTTATTACTGTAGTTCTGTCAGTTTAACCCAAGGAACACTCATTGTGATATTAATTTGACTTTGAAACTCGCTTAGATTGTAAGTGGTTAATTTGCTGGTTTGTCAAAAAGTAACACAGCTATGTGGAACATAATTCAAGAAGTAAATTATGTCATCATAGAATAGAGAGGCCCGGATTTCAATGCAATAGATAAAATCCATTTTGGCATTACAATTGCAATTGCAAGGACATGCATGGCTCCGCCAGTCCCTTACGTAAAAGACCGAGTAGTCGGTGTATATGCAACTTGCCTTCCGGGCAAACTTATCAACTTCTTCGGAAAGGATGATTAATTGTTTGATATACTGGCAGTGGTAGAAGAGTTGAAACAATTACTCAAGCCGTTTGAATTTTAATATGTAGAAATTATTAAATATATACTTAACTGGTTTATCGATTCAAGAGCATTATTAGTGAAAAATATTAGATAGATTCCTATTTGCCAGTTATATATTAGATAGATTCTTATCATGTTAAAATAGTGGTGAAAATGCATTTTTAATTAGAAGTTAGAAAATCAGATAATGATTGTTTTCAACAAATATATATATATATATATAAATTTGATAATTACAGTGGAGAGGGAGCATTAAACCGTGTTTGTTTTCATTAAAAACATCAAGATGTGCTATTTAAGTTGTAAGGTTTTTGGCAAAATATAATTTTTCTTATCATAAAATTTTGAGTGAGATACAATTTTTTTCACTACTTGTTAAGGTGATAGCTAGGCTATAATTGGAGCAATATATATCAATTTCACAGTAGTTTATGATGCACCAATTAGAATATGTTATGTCTAAAATTGTGAAAAATATTATTTTCTTAGATTTATAGTAAAAGTTTACAGGGGTCCTATAATTAAATGAACCCAGCTTTAGTTTATTAAAAGAAACAAAAAAGTTAGGCATCACTCAGTAATGGAAGATTTATTTATTTATTTTTATTTTTTTTCCCTTCCGGCCGGGTTAAATTTAGTAATGGAAGCCTCTTTTGTAGATGCTTAGGAAGGCAACAATTTGTTCCAGTAGACCTAACATGAGGTGGATTTCAGACGAACACGTCACCTAGGATCCTCAAGAAAAAGAAAAATTGTGAAAATTTAATTACATAAATAAAATGATGTCAATTTCAAATACATTCAATCTGTTCTAACCGAATATATAAAAGCATAAAGAAAATTATTGAGTGATGTCTAGCTATTTTTGTTTCTTTTAATAAACTAAAGCTGGGTTCATTTTATTATAGGAGTACCCTTGTAAACTTTTACCATAAATCTAAGAAAACAATATTTTTCACAATTTTAGACATAACATATTTTAATTGGTGCATCATAAACTACTGTGAAGTTGATATAGATTGCTCCAATTATAACCTAGCTATCACGTTAGCAAGTAGTGAAAAAATTTGTATCTCACTCAAACTTTTATAATAAGAAAAATTATATTTTGCCAAAAGTCTTACAACTTAAATATCACATCTTGATGTTTTTAATGAAAACAACCCTGGTTCAATCCTCCCTCTTTGTTGTAATTATCGAATATATATATATATATTTGTTGAAAATAATCATTATCTGATTTGCTAACTTCTAATTAAAAATGCATTTTCACCACTATTTTAACATGATAAGAATCTATCTAATATATATATTTGTGATTTAACATGATACATACATACTACAAAGATGACGGTTCATTTATGATTTATGTATAAGTTGCTTTAATTTGTTCATACTTTAAATGGGAAGTTACTAAGTTTATATAATTTAGCTTATAATTAAAAAAATCAAAGAAAATTATTATTTCAATGCCTGGCTCAAATTCATAATAAAAAGGAGTAAAATTGTAGGGTATCATTGGTCTTATATATATATATGATCCAGTTATTTGATCATGTGTTTGAAATCACAATGGCTTAATTGTGGGTTTATTTATTCATTTATTTTTTTTATTTTTTTATTCGATAATTCAAGGTGTGGGGATTTGCATAGAGTTATGGTACAGCCATGGTGAGACAAAACTAAAATAGAAAATCTGCTGGGAGGAGATGTGATTTTTCAACAACTCGAATAATACACAAGTCTCTTAGCTATCTGTAAGCCTAGATCAAACTTCACACCTAGTCAAAGTTCTTACTGGCCCTGCTCCCATTAAATACAGAAGCAAAAACAAATAGACAAAAATTTGGCTCCCAATTAAATGTGTGATGAGCTACATTTTTATTATGAAAAATGTTACATTCCTAATATTTTTACAATAATTTCATAATAAATCTTAGGTGTTAAGCTATTATTGGTGGGCAAGAAATGTATCAGTGGTGGTTCAGATTAGAATTGGTAATAGCTTGACAATCTGGATTTATTCTAAAAATGTTGTGATGTAGCATCTTTCTTTATTTATCTCTTTCAATCAGAAAATTTAACATAATACTGCTATATAATTTTTGGGATAATTCTTTTTTTTGGGATAATTCAATATCTTGGGAGTGCAAAGTATTCCACTTTCCTAAATATGGTAAAATCTTCCATAACATTACCTTTTCATTCCTCTTGTCAATCTTTTCCACATTCTTGTAAAAAATAGTCCACCAGAAGACAAACTACAAAAAATGCGACATTTGCAAAAGAGAGTAATGTGGCAAGCAAAAAGTGAAACAGATAAATCTAGTTGGCTTTAATCGTGTTACTATTCGCTCACACAATTAATTTATAGAGGTGGGATGCAAGGTCAACCTTTAAGTACCCATTATATGACAAAGGATGAAAGTCAGATCAAAACTATGTGTGTAGTGATTAATATTCAACTAGAAATAACCTTTAAATGGCTAAGTGTTCGTCCTTGGGTTTGGTCCAAGGAAGAGGTTACAATTGGATGATTTCTATCTCTTTTTTCTCAAAAACTCGACCTCCTTTGATTAAGGTGCTTCTTGGTTTTATATAGCTTAGCAAAGATGCATCTGGATCTTACATTTGGAAGATCATGATTAGATTTCCTGATACTTGTCCCATCAAGATCTTACTAGAAGGTTTTTACACTAAGATATGAGTTGTGGGAACACTATTAATGGTCATTTCCCTATTAATGCGGCCAGCTAAGTGGTTGCAGTGCATTTAACATGGAGGGAATGGCCACTTTGTCCTTCCTTTTTCTTCTCTTCCTTGTTCAATGCCAAGTTACCTTTGTTCCTCCTCGGACTTCGCCGTGCTCCCTTCAACTCTGACCCTTGACCTTCCGAGGTTAGGCAGATGTCCTCGGCACCCTCACCAGTTATGGTTGTTTAGCTTATATATGAGTTAACTATATACTTTCCAAGGACAACCTACCTATGTTTCCCAAGGTTTACCTCCACATAAACTTCATCAACTATTTGGATTTTCATCCCTCTACAATAGCCCCCCAAAACCTCACTTTCTATTCCTAACCTATGAGAGAGAGGTTTTGTCAACTAAGGACTGCTGCTTCTGGCATGCTTTCGGAATGTTCCCACGTGAGAGCATCCCTTCAACTAACTGAAGCACGCTTTTGATGCTTCGAAAACCACGACGCCTCTATGAATGCTGCAAGTGGCTTGTAGTCCCCCATGTTCTATGGTGAGATCAACATCCTACGGTCCCTATTCCTCCATCAAAGAAGCAGGAAAACTGCCGCCTTATTTTCATCCCCAATATATAAGGAGGTATGGGATTTTTGTCTCCGTTTCTTTCTTTTAAGAACAAAAAATTACTCCCCACTTCAGATAACTTGCTTGAGGAGCCCTCCCCAAATTTTGTAAGTGTTTTTTTGCAAGTTTTTCCTTCTTCTTTCGTATTCTTAGATTTTCCTTCCCTTTAATCTATCCTCTTTCCCAAATGGGTAGATTTTTTAGCTTAGTTGATACTTTCGAGCATAAAAAAGAGTTTAAAAGATACTATAGGATTCCTAGTAATGTATCAATAGAGCACTGTACCCTAGGGGAATGGCATGAGAAAAGGCCCACTGAAGCCGTTGCAATTCCTATGATAGCCTTTATTGAGGGAGGGATGAGGATTCCCATGGGTAGAGTCACTAGGGAGTTTTTTTTTAAACTCTTTTTAGACTTTGCCCTACTTAGTGCATCCTAAATATGTTCAGGATATTAGGTAGTGTAGACATGATAAATGATAATATGGGTATAAACCTCACTCACCACGACATAAATTGGGTCTATAGTTGCTAGAAAAATAACGAAGCAGGGTATTACCTACAAACTAAGGTTCCTACTGTTGGGTTAATTTCTTGCCTCCCTGAGACGAACAAAGGCATGGACGAGGATTTTCTCATTGTTTCAAGGGAATGCCGTGATAGACTTCATTACCCAACCACAGATAGCATTCCAGGTAGGGTGGTTTAGGGACATCCTTAAGATCTTGTGTTAATTAGGATAAAACACAAATATTCTTTCTGCATTTTTCTATGTTGGCACTTTGTTTTACTTTCGCTTAATTAATTGATTAATAAATTTTTTTTTTCAGACAGAAAAGCTATTGCCAAAAGACGAAGTTTGGTCAACTTCAATTTTGCTGAACCAAGTCCTAAGATCTGAGATCTTCCTACACCGAGACGGCTAACTTCGGGTGGTTCACATCATCCTTGGTTTTAAATCAATCTCCAATCGCTTCCAAGTTTCTAAGCATGTGATCAAAGCCAAGGACTTGTGTTTTGCACTGGTCGACGTGGCTATTGAAGGTTTCATTCGGAGGCCTCCCTTTGCCAATACTCAACTTGTGGAACTTCCCACCCTACAAGAAACTCACCCTATGGTCGAAGAAGTTGCTTCCTCAGATGACGAGGTTGAAGCACAATTCAAGGAAATTGAGGAGGAAACTGAAGAAGAAAGTACTGAAAGCCTCGTTTGAGATCACCAAGACAAAACTGAGGACGTAGCTTCCACCTCAATATAGGCTACAGTTGCAGTTAGCGAGGATCAGGAGGCAATTGAAATTTTGGATGCAATGGTGATAGAAAAGAAATTGCCCGACTTGCTTTCCCTACTGAAGTCTCACGCTGGGGATGCCACGCCTGAAATTGCCGTGGTACCGAGGCCCCCTACATCGATCATTCCACCCCCCCCCCCAACTCAAACTGAACCAGTTGACAAGAAACGAAAGAGGGATAAAAAGGGTGGTAAGGGCTCTACCGAGGAAGGGGAGATCTAAGAAGAAACTCCTTCTGAACAAACTAAGGCTGCTAGAGTAACTTGATCTCAACAAAGAAAGGGGGGAGAGCATTCAGAGATGGTCCTAGAATGTCACACATGCGTTCCTAACTAGAACCCTCCTTTTGTACTGGATGGAGCCCCCCTTCTTGTGGATTTCTCAATCCATAACTTCGACAATGGAAGGGCAGGCTTCGTGGCCAATTCGGTCGAGCAAGCGCTTCTTCTTCCTCGGGCATTGGCTGAGCTTTACAACCTAAAGAAGCACGAAATGTTTCTGTCCCTAAAGAGGGACTTAGCATTGGTACGCTTCTACTTTTTTTTTTTTTAATCATAATATTACTTATTGATAGGCCATAAGCTGAATGACCCCTTGTGATAGAAATTAATTAATTAATTAGCCAAGTTATTAATTAATCAATTTATCATGCAAACGTGTGGTAGCACAAACAAATCACCAATAAACTAAATATGTAGCGGAAAATAAATGACACGGTGATTTGTTTACGAATGGGGAAAACCTAACGGCAAAAAACCCAACGGGGTGATTTTTAGGTCACCACTCTCGAAACTTCACTATTATCACAACAAACAGTTACAAGCAAGGAATCCCAAGTACCTTACCAACCTACAGTTGGATCCTTACCCCAATATCCAGTTGGACTTGTTTTGTAGTGACAGTTCCCCTTTCTGATGCACGGCTCCCAAGTACGTGACTAACGGTTGGGCAGATCCCAGTACGCGCTTTAAAACACCAATCTGAAAAGATTGTTGGCTGCAAAGTTCTTCAGTTCATCCACACGATGAAGATCAGGAAGATGCTTGGTCACAAAACCCTACGGTGCAAATACACAACAATTTCTTCAAGAGAAAGAGATGAACTAGGTCAAGAATCTTGTCTCCGGTTACAATTTGCTTGAACAGAGTTTGCTCAATGCTTGTGCAACTTGTGTACCGTTTTACGGCTCTTAAAACAATCCTTTTATATGTCTAGGGTTAGGAGAAAAGAAGGCCCATAGACAGATTCACAGATCCCAAGAAAATCGGAGTTGAATTTTAAAATTCTTAAACCTCGACAGATAGGAGCTGTCGAGAAGTTATCGACCAGCTGTCGAGCTTTAATGAATTTGCACTCTTGCTTGATTTCTTGAACAAACTTGAAGGCTTTAACACTTGATCTTGAAACGTGGTTTCTTGAAGTATTTAAACATATCCTAAGTCTACCCAAATACAAGTAAAATGCGTTTTGTCAAAGGATATGTCAATTACATAAAATCATGACATATGTTCTATAACATGAGAAGCACATATGTCCTAACACTTATCATTATTTGGCTCTTTTGTACAATTTTTAACTCTCATCTCCTCTATGCTTGCAAATTTCTAAGCCACTCAAGTGGCACATGTCGTCGAGAAATAGGTTGACTAGGCCTTCTATGAAAAGAAGGAGGAGGAGTCCAAATGCTACGTTGTTCAAAAAGTCTAGGCCCAAACGAACAAAAAGCTAAAGGATACCCTCCTCAAGCTCTCTGAGTTTGACAAAGCTCAAAAAAGTGTTGAGGCCTCAATTGAGAGCTCGCAGAGGTAAGCTCGAGAGCAACTACATCATCTAAGAGAGGCAGAAGGTCAGCTTACCCTTGCCTGGGCCAAGATAGCCGATCTGGCCAAGGAACTGGAGCAAAAGGCTGAAGAAATGACCAGGATTTTTTAGTCATTCCCGTCAAAAAGAGTGATACGAGTGTTAAGTATAAGAGAAAACTCAATCTTACTCATCACAAACAAGAGCCACAAAGCTCACTTGCTTAGTTGTGTATAGAGATGCTCATCTAAGCTACAAATGATACAAAGTTTAGAAAATTTTGGTTCAATGGCCATCCAAGGTACACAAGTACCAATGTACACACAACTCACACTGTTTTTGTATTTTTCTGATTTTTCAAAAAAAAATTTAATTTTTATATAAAAAAAAAAAAAAAAACTGAAAACAAACAAACAAAAACATGTTAAACAAAGCAAAACATAAAACTAGATTGACTCAAAATAAAGGCAAAACACACAAGTAATGCAACAGAAAAAAAAAAAAAAAAAAAAAAAAAAAAAAAAAAAAAAAAAAAAAAACAAGAAGATAGAAGAAATTGATAAAATCACTTAGAGTCCTTTTTCTTCCACACCTTGGAAGAATCTTTCCTTTGATTAAATCCTTGAACCGGTGGAGAAGGGGAAGAATTGAAACCGTTCAAGTTTGAAAGGAACATGAGGGCCTTGAGAAGATCACCGAGAGGAGTGAGAGATGATTGAAGCTGATTTTGGCTTTCAGATGCTATCATGTCGTTGCTCTGTTGAGTGGCTAACCACTTATAGCAATTTGATCGAGTATGACCGGCAACTCCACAATGATGACAGAGATGCTGCTTCTTTTGTTTAGGCTTTTGAGAGTTAGCCTTCTTAACCTTAGGATTTTTAACATCTTTCTTATTTAGTTTAAGGGGTGCTCCTAAGATAGATTTACCATTGTCTAAGTTCTCACTAGCTAGACTAATTTTAACATCAGTGTTTTCACTTTCAGTATTACTAGCATGAGGAACAAAAACGGTAGTACTAGTAGAAGCAGTATTAGAGGAAGAAGGACCATACCCTAAACTTGTTCGATCTGTAGCAGATTTCTGAATGCTGAGCATCTTGTCTAGCTTAGCGCTTGAAGTCCTCTCCAATTGAGCTCTGACTTGAAATAGCTTTGCCTCAACCTTCTTGGTCTTCTCAGCCAAGAGTTTTCAAACCTTAGTGCTCCAATAGTCTGATTAGCCTCATCAAATTTAGTGGATAGTTCTTCACGGTCAAGTTCCACATCACTGAGTTTCTTAGTGGCCAGCCTATAAAGTTTCTCATGCTTTTTAGAAACTTTGTACAATTTCTCATAAGCTGTATGGATGTCATCTTGATCATCCATTTTTTCAAATTTGGACTCCACCAATTCTTCTTCTTCGTCCACATCTTAAACAATCCCATTAGTAGGATTGACAGTGGCAATGAAGGCATTCAAGATTCCATCATCCTCATTGTCGAAATCTTCCTCAGGCTCAGTGTCACTCAAGGTAGCAGCAAGTTCCTTACTCTTCCCAATGCTCTTGAGATACGTAGGACACTCATGTTTCATGTGCCCGAAGCCTTAACACCCAAAACACTTAGGTCCTACGGGAACAGTGTATTGACCACTTTCCTTAGCATCCTCCTTCCCTTTGTCTTGCCCTTTAAACTGAGAAGAACTAGATTGCCTGCGGTCCTTGTCGAAGTTCCTTCCGTTGGTAATCTTCATAAACTTCTTAAACTGCCTTGTAATGTAGGACTTCATCTTGGAATCTTCATCATCGGAAGACTCATTTGTGTCACTACTCTTTGCCTTCAAGGCCATGCTCTTGCCCTTTCTCGACTTTCCAATCCTTGATAACCCTAGCTCATAAGTCTGCAGATTACCAACCAGCTCTGTCAAAGGAATTTTGTCAATATTCTTTGATTCTTCTATCGCCGTAATCTTGGCATGGAATCTCTCGGGTAGAGATCTGAGCACTTTCCTTACAATCTTGGGTTCATGAATGGTTTCTCCAAGATTGAAGGCTGAGTTTACTATGTCCTTGAGCTTGGCATAGAACTTATCAAACAACTCATCCTCCTCAATCTTTATTTCTTCAAAGCTTGTAGTGAGCCTTTGAAGCTTTGAATCCTTGACAGCCTTTGTACCCTCATAGGTTTTCTAGAGGATGGTCCATGCTTCGTTCATAGTTTCTGTGGAGGATATCTTCTTGAATTCCTCATTAGTGACTGTATTGAATAAGGTATTCAATGCTCTACTGTTGAAGTTAGCCGCCTTGATCTTTACATCATCCCAATCGGCCAATGCTTCCTTTGGCTTGGTCCAGCCAATCTCTACAGCTTGCCAAACCTTCTCGTCTAAGGACTGCAAGAAATCTCTCATGTGTACTTTCCAGTATGCTTAGTTAGTGCCATCAAATAAAGGAGGTATAATTAATGACTATCCTCTATCTATGACAAACAAGGGTCAATGGATCAACACAACAAAGATTAAACCCTAATCAGAGTGTGCCTGCTCTGATACCACTTGATAGGCCATAAACTGAATGACCCCTTGTGATAGAAATTAATTAATTAATTAGCCAAGTTATTAATTAATCAATTTATCATGCAAACGTGTGGTAGCACAAACAAATCACCAATAAACTAAATATGTAGCGGAAAATAAATGACACGGTGATTTGTTTACGAATGGGGAAAACCTAACGGCAAAAAACCCAACGGGGTGATTTTCAGGTCACCACTCTCGAAACTTCACTATTATCACAACAAACAGTTACAAGCAAGGAATCCCAAGTACCTTACCAACCTACAGTTGGATCCTTACCCCAATATCCAGTTGGACTTGTTCTGTAGTGACAGTTCCCCTTTCTGATGCACGGCTCCCAAGTACGTGACTAACGGTTGGGCAGATCCCAGTATGCGCTTTAAAACACCAATCTGAAAAGATTGTTGGCTGCAAAGTTCTTCAATTCATCCACACGATGAAGATTAGGAAGATGCTTGGTCACAAAACCCTACGGTGCAAATACACAGCAATTTCTTCAAGAGAAAGAGATGAACTAGGTCAAGAATCTTGTCTCCGGTTACAATTTGCTTGAACAGAGTTTGCTCAATGCTTGTGCAACTTGTGTACCGTTTTACGGCTCTTAAAACAATCCTTTTATATGTCTAGGGTTAGGAGAAAAGAAGGCCCATAGACAGATTCACAGATCCCAAGAAAATCGGAGTTGAATTTTAAAATTCTTAAACCTCGACAGATAGGAGCTGTCGAGAAGCTATCGACCAGCTGTCGAGCTTTAATGAATTTGCACTCTTGCTTGATTTCTTGAACAAACTTGAAGGCTTTAACACTTGATCTTGAAACGTGGTTTCTTGAAGTATTTAAACATATCCTAAGTCTACCCAAATACAAGTAAAGTGCGTTTTGTCAAAGGATATGCCAATTACATAAAATCAAGACATATGTTCTATAACATGAGAAACACATATGTCCTAACACTTATCATTATTTGGCTCTTTTGTACAATTTTTAACTCTCATCTCCTCTATGCTTGCAAATTTCTAAGCCACTCAAGTGGCACATGTCGTCGAGAAATAGGTTGACTAGGCCTTCTATGAAAAGAAGGAGGAGGAGTCCAAATGCTACGTTGTTCAAAAAGTCTAGGCCCAAACAGACAAAAAGCTAAAGGATACCCTCCTCAAGCTCTCTGAGTTTGACAAAGCTCAAAAAAGTGTTGAGGCCTCAATTGAGAGCTCGCAGAGGTAAGCTCGAGAGCAACTACATCATCTAAGAGAGGCAGAAGGTCAACTTACCCTTGCCTGGGCCAAGATAGCCGATCTGGCCAAGGAACTGGAGCAAAAGGCTGAAGAAATGACCAAGGTGAAGTAGACAGCCTATGATTTGGGGCAAAAAGAAATGGTGGCATATCTAAAGTCTCAGATCCCAACTATGTGTCGAGACTTCTATCTTCAAACTTGGATAGAAGCTCTAAATGCTACTGTCATGGATTCCACCTTAGAGCTAAAGAACCCTAAGAAGGTGCTCTATCCCTCAGCAATTAGGGTGAAGTCAGCCGCTTCTCCTCTTCCTAGTACTACTATTTCTGCCACTCCCACTGGGGTCGGGGACTGACCTCCCGAACCTAGTGAAAAGGCCACCACATGGAAGTAGAGAAAGAGACAGCACCTGAGAGCCAGCAAAAAAAATAGATTGAAGGGCTTGATTTCCTTCCTTTTTTTTTTTTTTTTTTTTTTTTTTTTTTTCCCTTTTTGTAAAAAAGCTTGTTAGTCCTTGAACTTATTAAAGACTTCTACTTATCTTTTGCCACATATTTTTTTTTACTCATTATTCTTTAATAATAATTCTTTTATCCTCGTTCTAATATACATTGCAAACTATCTAACCTTTTTAACTTTGTTGCACACACCCGTTTACTTTTAACCAACTTAGTTTATCTAAGGAAATATCATTTTGCAACCATAAGCAACAAATTTTCCTACACTTAGTGTTTTACTCATAAATCCTGAAAATGAGTATTTCCATAGTTGATTATATGAGGTGCCATGCCTAATCTAGATTTCACCAAAACTTATTTAGAGGAAATTGGGAGTTATTTTATACTAGGTAGGAGATTTGAGGAGTCAAACCAAATCGAGGTTCTACGTGACAAGTTAGATGTTAATTTACCCGAGGTAGGTGATTCGAGGAATTGAACCTGGCCGAGGTTCCGTTTAACCCTTAATGACAAGTTAGGTGTTAATTTACCCAAGGCAGGTGATCCAAGTAATCAAACTTGGCCGAGGTTCTATTTAACCCTTAATGATAAGTTAGGTGTTAATTTACCCAAGTCAGGTGATCTGAGGAATCAAACCTGGCTAAGGTTCTGTTTAACCCTTAATGATAAGTTAGGTACACTTTTAATCAAAATGACAACAAAAGAGTTGATTAATACATCTGATTGCATATAAACAAATAATTGTTTACAAAACTTCAAACTAGAAATAATACTTTTGTAAATTATTCACATTCCATGGTCAGGGAATTACAATCCCATTTAAATCTTCCAAGTGATAAGCCCTTATTCTAGCTATGGAGGTAATTTGATAATGCATTTCCCAATTAGGACCTAGCTTTCCCCAAGAGGGATTCTTCATACTTCTAACCACCCTTCGCAAAATGAGATCTCCTAGAATAAACTCCCTTACTTTTATCCCTTTCTCAAATCCTTCCCTAAGTTTTTGTTGGTATTGTTCTAATCTAATCGTAGGTACTTCCCTTCGTTCCTCGGCTAAGTCGAGGTCAAGGGAGAGGAGTTGTTCATTGTTGCTACTGAGGAGTTGGTCAGACCTCAATGTTGGAAAACCTATTTCTGTAGGGATAACTACTTCAGGTCCATACATCATGGAAAACGGGGTCCCCTATGGATCTTCTAGGAGTCGTGCAATATGTCCACAAAACATGGGGTAGCTCGTCCACCCATTTTCCCTTAGCATCTTCCAATCTCTTCTTTAAACCATCCACAATGACTTTGTTTATGGCCTCAACTTAGCCATTACTCTATGGATATGATGGGGTAGAATATCTATTCTTTATCCCTAAGTCGCAACAATACCTCCGAAAGGCCATACTATCAAATTGAAGCCCATCATCCAAGATAAGAGTGTTCAGAACCCCAAACATCGTCACAATATTTCGCCACACATATCTCTTTACATCTTGATCTTGGATGTTTGCCAAAGGTTTAGCCTCTACCCATTGCCTTAAGGAATGGCCTAACAATATCTAGCCCACACTATGCAAAAGGCCAAGGGTTTCTCAATGGATTTAGTACTTCCCCCGGTTGGTGGATGTTGGGAGCATGTCTCTGACACTGATCACATTTTTTAACGTACTCCTGGGAGGATTTTTGCATGCTCGGCCACCGGTAACCTTATGTTAAATCTCTATGGGCAAGTGACCTACCCCCCGTATGACTACCTCAAATTCCCTCATACAACTCTTCCAACAGTATTTCCATTGCTTCAGGATGAATACATAGTAGGTATGGTCTCAAATATGAGTATTTGTATAGTTTCTGATCCTTGGATAACCAAAACTTTGACGACTTCCTATGGATTCTCTCTGCCTTGGTTTTGTCCTTGAGTAATATTCCACTTTTGAGGAATGCAACCAATGGATCCATCCAACTAGGGCTTACTCGCGTAAAGTGAACTCCTACTAGAACTGGTATATTAAGCAAGTAACACATAATCCTCCACGAGTATAATCCTAGGGAGATTCTGATAATGCCTTAAAATGTATACTTGTTATATGTTTATGTGGGCGTTATCTCCTTATTAATATGCTTAATTTGTATAATTAAGCCATGATTTGCATTAGTCCCTATTATTTATCTTTACATAATTTCTTGAATAAGATGCTATTCATTGTGTGTAATTTTCTACTTTCAGGAAATCATGCGAGAAAGATGAGTTTACAGGAATTTGTGAGAGAATGGAGGCCAAACTAGAATTAAAGTGGAGCTAAAGGACCATACTTAAATGTCTAAGGAGGTACAGCTGGAATGCTAGGATCAACTACCATGATTGGAAGCTTCAAATAAGGAAAGAAATCAAAGAGGCAGAATCTGAAAAGGAAAAATCTGATTTGAGCACTGATCAGTATTTTTGGTGTATCTTTCTCCTGAAAAATCCAATTGATACAAGGCCAGATGGGTTGGAACCGTGACTTACATACCTACAACTTTCCGGTTTTGATTTTTTCAAAATTCTCAATTTTTGAAGGCTGAAATTAACTCACAAGTTACTGCTGTAAACCTGGACGGAAATTAAAATAGTATAAGTTTTATTTTTCTTTGGATACTTAGACATTAGGGTTTTGAAGTGAGGCTGTGTAGAACGAATTTGGAGAGAAAACCTTGTATTTTTCTTTCTCTAATGGCAGCCTAAACTCTTTGCTAGGGTTAGGGGTTATGTTTCTTCTATACGGTATTAATATTCAATGTGATTCTTTCTAGGATTTTATCAATAACATATTTGATTGTTCAATTAGATTTATTTTGATGTATTAGTTCTTCCATGCTTTCAATAAGTTCAATCATGTTTTTCTTTTTGTTTAGATGAATTTCTAATAGTTTCAAATATAAATCAGGTTTTAAAGTGAATGGGTTTTTCTGAAAACTTTTCTAACCGTATTATTAATTGAGGTTATCATGCGTTCTTGAATTGTCTCAGTTCAACCAAATCATAAGTTTTTAATTGTATAAGAACAATCAATTATGAAATAGATATTTTCCTAGATCAGAAAGAATCTCATATCGATATTGAGAAACACCCTGATGCCCTAGTATTTACTTTATTGACTTAAATAAGTTTTTATTATTATTCTTGTTAACAATCACCAAGCAAAAGTATTTTTCTTCTTCACCCAAATTGTTTGTTTTATTACATTGTCTTTGAATCTACCCCGCTCCTTGTGGTTTGACCTCGGTACTCCGAGAAATATATTGCTACGATCTCCTGCACTTGGGATGAGCAAGCAATTTTGGTGTCGTTGCCAGGGAGCTGCTGCGTATTCAGAGGCAATTTTTGAGAGCAAAGCACAACCGGTGGAAATTCTTCGATTGGTAACTTCGTTCCATTTTTTTCCCTTATTTTGTTTTTATTTTTCTGTTTGTTTTTAATTTATTTTATTTGATTGGCATTCATTGTTGCATGAGCATTTGGGTTAGAAACAAGAGAGGCAAACTAGAAATTTTTGAAACTTACTTTGGTAATCTTTTTGACACACCTTTGCCTGCACATTCTTCATCAATCATGGGTGATGAAACACATAATAATCATGAAGAGAATAGAAGAACTATGTATGAATTGTTGCATGCCACACAAAATTCTATTCCTTCCTACATCATGTTTCCTTCTAATGCACCACATGTAGAACTAAAACAAGGCTTACTAGCAATACTTCCTGACTTTAGGGGACAAGAAAATGAAAATCCTTATGTCCATGTTAGAGCTTTTGAAGAGGTAATTAGTAGTTTCTATGCACAAAATGTTATTGAGACTGCTAAGTTACGTTTCTTTCCTTTTTCACTTAAGGATAAGGCAAGAAGTTGGCTTTACACGTTGAAACCTAGGTCTATAGGTAGTTGGGGGGAGATGGCCAAAGAGTTTTTTAAGAAACATTTTCCTCCCTACAAAGTCCAGCAAGTAAAAATAAGGATAGCTAGTTTTGTCCAAGGAGAAAATGAGACCTTATACCAAGCTTGGGAAAGGTACAAAGCTCTCTTCAATTTCTGCCCAACTCATGGGTATGAAGATTGGAGGTTGGTTAGTTATTTTTATGAAGGACTTACACCTAGGGACCAACAGTTTGTTCAACTCTCATGCAGAGGGGACTTTTTACAAAAAGAACCCGAAGATGCAATGGATTATCTTGATGAGATAGCTGAAAACTCTAACACATGGACTGGACCTAGCCCTATGGACTCCACTAATAGGACTATAACTAACACTACCACTTCTAGTGGAAGTGTTTTCAAGTTGAGGGAAGATGATAACATGAGTGCAAAAATCAGCATGCTAACTAAAGAAATTGAGGCACTCAAAATGAAAGGAAAAAAGAGTGTTAGTGCTACCTTTAGAGAGGACCCAATGGAGGTTTGTAAAATTTGTCATGAGATAAACCATGCTACAAATGAATGTGCATCACTTTCATCATTCTTGAATGTGCCAGAAGAACAAGTACATGCATTTAATTCATATTGGCCAAATAATTCTTCATATTTTAACAATAATAACCCAAATATGCGAAACCATCCGTATTTGAGTTATAGGAGTGACAATGTGTTGAATCCTCCTACTCCAAGGAATTTTAATTCACCACATGCATCATCATCATCATCTAGACCTTCCTTGGAGGATGCACTTAGTACTTTCATTCAAAGGCAAAGTGAGCAAAATCAAAAGTTTGAATCCATGCTCACTAGGCTAGATGAAGAGGTAAGAGAGACCAAGAGTCATATAACTAGACTTACAAATTCATTGAGTGGGATAGAGAGAGGGAAGCTTCCTTCCCAAACTCAACCCAATCCCATCAATCAAAATCTAAAAATTGGGTCTAAGGATAAACATGAGGAAGTAAAAGTTGTGACCATTTTGAGGAGTGGTAAAGAGATTGATAAAAGTTCTCCTTTAGTAACTAAGAAATCTAAGGAGACTCCAGTTGAAAAAGAGAACGATGAAACTGAGTCACTTGGATTTGGTGAAATTGAACAATGCCCAATCCCTCCACCATTTCCACAAGCCTTAAAATTACCTAAGAAATTGGACATTGCATTGAGATATTAGAGCATTTGCATCAAGTCAAGATAAATTTTCCATTATTGCATGTTATCAAGCAAGTGCCTGCATATGCTAAGGTAATTAAGGACCTATGCACCATCAAGAGAAAGCATTATGTGAAGAAGACCGCATTCCTAATAGAACATGTAAGTGCAGTTATCCAACATAAGACCCCACCAAAGTATAAGGATCCAGGTTGTCCTACAATCTCTTGTACTATTGGAGATTACATCATGGAGCATGTATTGCTAGATCTTGGGGCAAGTGTTAATTTGATCCCTTTTAGTGTATATCAAAAACTTGGACTTGGTGAGTTGAAACCTACTTCAATAACTTTACAGTTGGCTAATCACTCTGTAAGGGAACCGAGAGGGATTGTTGAGGATGTGTTGGTGAAAATTGAACAATTTTATTATCTTGTTGATTTTATTGTTCTAGATTACCAACCTGTTTTACATCCAAATGTTCATACCCCTATTATTTTGGGTAGACCTTTTCTTGCCACAGCTAATGCTTTAATTAATTGTAGGAATGGAAAGATACAACTCACTTTTGGTTCCATGACTTTGGAGCTAAACTTATTTCATGTGGCTAAACAACCACATGAGGCTGATGATTGTGTTTTTGTGAACCTCATTGGGGCGGTGGTTCAAGAAGAGTTTAATAAGAATTGTTTTTCTGATCCTATTGAAACTCTTCTTAATAATTCTATTGGTTCTTATGATTTAGAATGTGATATTCATGTATCTGAAAATTTTTCTTTGTTGGATTCCTCACAGGTTTTGGAAGAACAACAAATAATGGCAATTAATCAAGGATGGAAGCCTTGCTTTAAGGAGCTACTAGAAAATGAAGAAAAGCTCGTGCATTCAAGTGAAGAGGCACCATAGCTTGAGCTTAAGCCGCTGCCCGGTGGTCTTAAATATGCATATTTAGGCCCAAGTAAGTTAAAACCTAGGTGGGATGGCCTTTTTATTGTAAGGGAAGTGTTTAACCATGGAGTTGTAGTAGTTAAGGACCCTAGAGATGGTAGGATTTTGAAAATAAATGGACAAAGGTTAAAACCATTTTTAGGGGGAGTTATACCAGAGAAGGAGACTATGTCACTGGAGATCCCTGCCTATTGGGATGCCACGTGAACTCTAAAAGAACCTTATGAAGTTGTACCATATTTGTTTTAATTTTCTTTTCTTTCTGTTTTTTCTTTTCTTTTGTTTTTTCCTTTTGTTTTTGCTTTTTTTTTTATGTTTTTTTTGTTTTTTTTATTATTTTTCTTTTGTGAGCTAACATTTGTAGGTGTGAAAAAAATTTCAAAAAATTTCAAAAAAAAAAACAATTTAAATGCTTAAGGTAACTTCTTCCCTTTATACTTGAATTTATTTTGGCTTTGATACATTGAGGACAATGCAATATTTTAGTTAGGGGGAGAGGTTTAAACTTTTTGCTACACCTTGAATGATCCTCCTTTCTTTCTTTTCAAAACCCAAAAAAAAAAAAAAAAAAAAAAAAAAAAAAAAAAACTTGAATTTGAATGCAGAAGAGTTATAAGCTTTATTTTTATATAATGTGATGGAATGAATAATGCTGAGTTGGTTATACTATTTGCTATATTAAGACTCTTTTATGAAGAACACAATTGGAAATTTTTTAGCACAATAGCCAGGTTAGTGGATGGTTGGATGTTGGATATGCATGGATCATGAACAAGCTAGATATAAGCTGAAACTTAACCCATATTGAGAGTTCTTGAGCCTTACCTTTCTTTGTGAGAGTATATCTTTGTTTGAACTCTTAAATTTCTCTCATATGCTTCAGTTTTTGTAAAAGATCTCTATATTTTTTTGGTTGACTACTGGAAACATTATGGGGAGATATATCATGATCTTACTTATTTTTGTCCTTAGGCATGCTGGTTTATGTGGAATTTTAGGAGATGAGAGCTTAAGGCCATCAATCTTTTGTCACCAGCTAAACAAATATTCAGCCTATCTTTACATTAACTATTGTCACCATCATTTGAGCCATGAGAAATACTTCTACAATATCACAAAACATTTTTATTTATGGGTATTCTCATGGGGGTTCAAGTTTTGAGTAATTTATGTGTTTAGATACCACCATTGTCTCTCTTTTCTTCAAAAAAAGAAAAAAAAAAATAAAAAAAATTTAAAAAAAAAAATCAAAAAAAAAGAGAAAAGAAAAAAAAAAAGAAAAAAAAAAAGAGAGAGAAAAAGAAAAAGAAAGAGGAGACATACATAATCAATCAATAAATCATTGGTGTCTTACAAATCTTTCATGTATTTTAGAAGGATTATATGGTTGAGTAAAGGTTGTTTTGAATTTTCTGCATCTAATCATATACCTCATATTTCAAAGAGAGCAGTTTGCCTTTACCTAGTCATAAGATTATACTACCACTGAGCTTAAAGTCCTACTTGATCCTAAAGGTGCATGGCTGGTATGTGTTTGGGATAAAAATTGGGGATAAGAATGGTATTAACCTCATGTTTCCAGGCATTCAACATCCTTTCAAAGAGATCTTTTTCCGTTGTTTTAGCGGCTGTTTTTGTATACACATGTGACATTCTTAAAACTTCTTCTTTCCTTTTTGTTCACATGTGATTTGAAGAGAGAAACCACTACTTCTATGTGTGTCCTTTCAGAGTGTTGACGACTTAAGAAAGGTTTTGGAGTAGAGGCTCTAATCTAGATTATTCTTGGTCTATGCATGTTTGGAAAAGCCGGTTTGATTGGATGAGCTATGTACACACACACACTCCAAAAGTGAAGCTAGTGAAAGCTCTTTAATATGATGAATAGTATCCCAACTAAAAATTGAAAGTTCATTTGTATGATATAATAATAAAGCAGACTAACATTTGCTGCAGGAATTTTCAAGAAACTTTTGACTTTTGTGGGTAGAGTCACTGCAAACCCTCACGAGAGTAAACTTGTCCACTAAGGTGACCTTGGGGTTCAAAGACTTGCTGCACATGGGAAGTGCAGTCATGTAGCCTACGAAAGTGGCTTGTATTTTAGTTTTAATTTTTCACTTTTAGTAGACATAGGTGCTTTGAGGATTGCTAGGGACTAGCAAGATTTAAGTTGGGGGGTGTGATAATGCCTTAAAACGTATACTTGTTATATATTTATGTAGGCGTCATCTCCTTATTACTATGCTTAATTTGTATAATTAAGCTATGATATGCACTAGTCCCTATTATTTATCTTTACATAATTTCTTGAATAAGATGCTATTCATTGTGTGTAATTTTCTACTTTCAGAAAATCATGTGAGAAAGACGAGTTTACAGGAATTCGTAAGAGAATGGAGGCCAAATTAGAATTAAAGTGGAGCTAAAGGATCATGCTTAAATGTATAAGGAGGTGCAGCTGGAGTGCTAGGATCAACTACCATGATTGGAAGCTTCAAATAAGGAAAGAAATCAAAGAGGGAGAATTTGAAAAGGAAAAATCTTATTTGAGCACTGATAAGTATTTTGGGCATATCTCTCTCCTAAAAAATCCAATTGATACAAGGTCAGATGGGTTGGAACCATGACTTAAATATCTACAACTTTTTAGTTTTGAGATTTTCAAAATTCTCAATTTTTGAAGGCTAAAATTAACTCACAATTTACTGCTGTAAACATAGATGGAAATTAAAATAGTATAAGTTTTATTTTTCTTTGGACACTTAGACATTAGGGTTTTGAAGTGAAGCTGTGTAGAATGAATTTGGAGAGAAAACCTTATATTTTTCTTTCTCTAATGGCAGCCTAAACTCTTTGCTAGGGCTAGGGGTTATGTTTCTTCTATACGGTATGAATATTCAATGTGATTCTTTCTAGGATTTTATCAATAACATTGTTGACACCCCATTTTGCAACCTGCATTTAACCTCACATGGAGGGTAAAAGGGTAATTTTGCCTTGGGAATATGCATCTTGATTTTGGCCATTAGATCCTTAATCTCATTTCACTAAAATGATCTTGATGTTGTAACGATCAAATCGACTGGTCATGAGCCCTAATCGGACCAACATATTGGAAGTTATCATCAAATCAAGTTTTAATGGCTGAAATGCACCATCACAAATTGAGTCCATACTATATGTGATTATGAACAATTGATTTCAATTGGTTATAAGTATAATCAATTTAAGATCGATGATGTGTCACAATTTGATTAGTTAGGACTACACTTTATGGTAGGGTTGCACACACCTAATTAACTAGATAGTTAAACATTAATTATTCAATGAGTAATTTGTGCAGTTATCTTTTAATTAGAGTACATTTGGAACCAATTAAGTCTAAAATGGGAGTGATTGAAGCCATTTAATGTTAATTGGGAGCTAATTTGGGATCTATTAATGTTAATTTTGTTGAAACCATTTTCTAACAAATGACCTATGCTCACCATTTCATCGATATCTCTCAGAATATTAAATCTATGAATGAGGTTAATTTTCCCAAAAACTAGACATCCGGGGCTTCAATTTGAGCACAATAATGAGGCAATTCCGATTAGAATTGAGTCTGATATGATTTTTCGAAATTGGCTCTATATGCTGTTATAGCAGCTACAGAAAAACCGAACTTTGATTGCTCCTCACTCTCATCAATCTTCACATTTAATGCACCATATTTCCCCCAATGCTAAAATGAGGTCTAGGTTCATGATTCTTTGTCAACCCTCATTAAATGACCTTCCATTCATATTGTCTCCACCACTACTATATAAACCCCCTATCCTTCATTCTAAAGCACACAAAAACCCTCCTCTCTTCTCTTCTCTTGAGTTCTAGGAAGTTGAGTAGTCTTGTCATATCTTGGTCTTCTTGAGACTCAAGGTATTGAGTGTGACTCACTCTCCCTCTCCTAACTCCTCTTTTCCTCCACCCTTAGAACCTCCATCAAAAGTCCCCTCCTCCACCATATGGATCTTGCATGAAGGTATAATCTCACAGTGGCGCGGTCTCTCACAGTGGCGACTCCACTGGGGATATTGAGGGCTACGCTTCAATTAGGTTATAGTGGCCAACCATGTCATCGTTTGTTTATTTATTTTTGTATATAATATGTCTAATATGTCATTATATTGCATGGCATGCATCATTTGCTTGAATGAAATTTATTTTATTTGTGTGCTAGCTCGGAAGCCCAGTAGTATTAGCCGTGGATTGTGGTCTTCCTAAGACTCACATACCTAGCAGTGAACCAACCACCCACCGCGACAAGGATCGTCGTGGTTATACCATGGTGGTTTATAGGGACAAACTGTACCGTTCGGACCAACGCGGCGCTCCTAGCGTCACAAGTTGGGAGGTACAATGTCCTAGCTTGTGGGGACCTTTAACCTACCTTCTACCCATGTTGTAATGACCCATAGAACTTACCTTTAGGTCGGTCCATGTAAATTGCATTTCATTACGCATTTCTTTGGCTGTTGTTTAAACCATGATGACTCAAGTCCAACACTTGAGCCCATCATAATTGTTTGAACCTTGTATGCTATGAATGAACTCAAGCCCAAAGGCCTGTGATTGAACTCTACTTGGTATGGAAACCGAAAATTGTTTCTTGAATCATTCTAGGCCCAATACTTGAGCCCATCAAATGTGTATTCGCATGATCAACATCAAGGGCCAAAAGTTCACAAGATGCATGCCTTCCAAGTGTAAGGTCAAGCCATTTCAAGCAAATACCAAATGATCATATGTTTCAAGCCTTCCAAGTGAAAGCCCAAGCCATTTCATCATAATCAAGGTTCAAGCACACCAAGCCTCAAGCATCGTAAATGGACCAAGAAGAAGCAAGTGGCCCAACTTTGCCTCACTCCACATTTGGCTTACAACATCATGGTTAAGCTTAAAGTTTGTTTTTTTCTATGTTTTTTTTAATTCAAAAATTTCATGTAGCATTTAATGAGCTTTGTTCATGTATATATTTTTTAAAAAAAAATTCAAAAAAAAATTTCAAAAAATTTCAAGATTTCCAAATCTTTCCCAAAAAAGAGAAAAATTAAAAAATTAAAAAATTAAAAAAAAAATTCTTTGAACTAGGGGCATTGGTCTTCCCAGTGACTTTTTCAAAAAGGCACATTTTTTTTTTTTTCAAAGATTTCAAGATTCTTTAAAGTCTTCTTTTCAAAATGGTACATGAGGATTCCTTGGACAAAGCTTTTTTTTAAATTGTGGTGTTTAAAGGCTTGAACAATCAACTTGTATTGAGAAAGGATTAATTTCATTTGATCTGTGTAAACACTTTTGCTAAATTACTTTGAATAAAAGAAGAAATGGTTTTACAAGGCAATCAAAGAAAATCTATCCATCAAAAAATTCAAAAAGCTCATGCATTCATTCCAAATTTCTAAAAACTTTTGTGTCTCCAATAGAGCATTCATACTTTTTCTTTTAAGAGGAATTTATTGAAAGAGCTCAAGTCACTGTGCCTGCAAGCAAGCATTACTAGGGATAGGAGGCCATCTTTGGTAAAACAAGATTATACCTTAATACTTAGAATGATCATTATCCATTGCTAGCCTATTTGAGCCTTTAAACACTTAGCCTCTTTTTCGCATGAACCCACTAAAATCTAAACCTAGGGTGGGAAAATTCAAAGTATGCATGCTTAAATCTCATGTTGAGGAGGAGTCAACCTTGTAACTTTGAAGCTAATTGATAAAACTCTCCTAGAAGACATGAAAGACAAGTAGAGAATTCATTAAGCTAAAGATAAGAGATCATCAAAGTAAAAGAAGTTTTCACTCAATTAAGGAAAGAGAAATGAAATTCCATCAATGTGAGAGAAAAAAAAATATGCATCAAGTTTGAAGAACCTAAAATTCATCATGCAAAGAAGAGTAGAAGGTTCATCCAAAAGAAAGTTCAACAAAAAAGGAAGAGATTCATCAAGCATAGAAAGGTGCAAGTGCATTGAGGCAAGAAAGAAGTCTAGAGAGTGCATCAAAATGACCGAAAATCATTAAGCTGAGAAATACAAGGAGGGCAAAAGGTCCCAAAAAGTTCATTCAATCAAGAGATGAAAGACCAAAAAAAAAAAAAAAAAATGAGAGAGAGAGAGAAAAGAAAAGAAAAGAAGCCTGCTAGGTTAAAAACCCAAAAGGGTAGTCTAGGCAAGAGCTAGGGCCAAAAAAAAAAAAAAAAAAAAAAAGCCTGCTAGGCTGAAAACCCAAAAGGGCGGTCTAGGCAAAAGTTAGGGCCAAAGAAGAAAAAGAAAAGGAAAGAAAGTCCCGCTAGGCTGAAAACCCAAAAGGGCGGTCTAGGCAAAAGTTAAAGCCAAAGAAAAGAAGAAAAAAAAATTGGAAGATCCTACCAAGTTGGAAACTTGAAGATGCAACCTAAAAAGAGAATAACTTTACAAGATGAAAGTCTAGAGATATGGTTATTGTTGATACAAGTGACCAATGAAGACTAGTGAGAAGATGACAAAGAAGAAATGAGAAAACTCCTCAAATACTTGATTTTTGAGTAATGCATACTTGGGGGAAACATCATAGGGAATTTTGAGCCTTTTATATCTTTCATTTCATAACCCAAACCCGGCTTACATTACAACTATGAATAAGACCTCCTTGAAGTCTTGCTAATTGTAGGCACATCTTAAACTCTAATAATATTTTTCTCTTGAATTAAAAAGAAAAAAATGCTTAAAATTGTCAAACCCCACAGGATGATATGTTCGAGGACAAAATTTCTCAAATTCTCAAATCCTCAAAATGACTCAAAAGAACTTCCAAACCTGGAGCACTCTCCTTGTTTGCACCCAACAATGTGATTCATAAATATTATCACATTTCATTTCTTGATTGCCTTTGGAGACTTAATCTGACGATGTTTAAAAGGATGAAGCAAATTTGATTACATGAGTTTAATGATCTTGATCCTTCCTAATCAAAGAGATTTGTTTGATTCTTAAACACTTTGATTTGTCAAAATGGTTGTTCAAAGGATCACCTCTTTTTCATTAAAAAAAAAAATCATTCTTTTTCATAATCCAGTTCTCTTGAACTACGTCTTGACCTGATCCTCTACGAGAGAGGTATGTAGGCAGCCTTTTAAAGGCCCAGTCCCAATCACCCAAATAACCTTGGAGAATAAATTCAAAACAATGTGACAAAATTGTTTGAGTGCATGTTAGGCTAAGCTCATTTGTTTTGCATCAAGCGTGCTTAAACTTAGGGCATTGGCCTATTTATATTGTGTGCAAATGTGTTCTTCTCACATGAAAGCATGTTTTCATTTAAGGCACTGATCCATTTTTTTGGCAAGCATGTCCACACTAGGGGCATTGGCCAAAAATGTTTTCTTGATAATTGGCTTCTAACAAGTTAGAGAAAGAAAGCATTTTTACAGGAACCAAGGATGGCAGACCATGATCTTTTTTCATGTTCCCCAATGGTCTCAACATCAAATGAATTCAGATTCAATCTAAATATGGAATATGCCCCAAACTAGGGGCATTGGGTAAGTACTTCCAATTCATTTCAATGAATATATCCATTGCTAATTGAAATTATTTTTTTGCAAGCCAAGGACTTATCCAGCAATCCACATTAACTTCCAGCCAAAGTTGTTCTCATTCAAAGGATAGGTTTTTCAAAAAAAAAAAAAAAAAATCATCATGAATAAATCTTCATCATTTCTAGTCCATCTTCATCTTCTTTACTTTGTGATCATAAAAAATAAATAAAAATTTAAAAAAAAAATCCCCATTTTCAAAAGGAAAATTCTTCATTTTTCAAAGGAAAAATCTCCAAAACCATATTCTGAAGGAAAAATCTCCAATGAGCAAATCTTCAATAAAAATTTCCAAATTCCTTCAAAATATCAAAATTTCTTAATTTTTTTTTTAAAAAAAAAAATCAAAATTTTCAATTCCTTCAAAATATTCAAGTTTTTCAAATTCAAAAAAAAAAAAAAAAAAAAATCTTCATTAAATTCTTCTTCGAGAACAGAAAGCTATGATCCTCTTCCATATTCTCCAGTGGTGCAACATCAAGCCACTTGTCCACCCTTAGCATTCATCAAAGCATGGAATATGTCCCAAACTAGGGGCATTCACCAAGTATGCCAAAGTCTTTTCAATGAATAACTCTATTACTAATTGAAAGTATTTATTTGGCAGGTATTAGGGTAAAAGGCCCACACATATCGGTATGAATAATACCTTCCAATTCCATTGGACCTCTGGGAAGTACGTCCAAATTTCAAATCCATCAGACCTCTGAGAAGCACGTGCAAACTTCAAACCATCGAACCTCTGGGAAGCACGTTCAAAATTCAATTTCAATGGACCTCTGGGAAGCACGTCCAAATTCAAATCCATCGGACCTCTAGGAAGCATGTCCAAATTCAAATCCATGGACCTCTGGGAAGCACGTCCAAAATTCAATCTTTGGACCACTGGGAAGCACGTCCAAGATTCCAATCCATCGGACCTTTGAGAAGCATGTCCAAATTCAAATCCATGGAACTCTGCGAAGCACGTCCAAAATTCAATCTTTGGACCTCTGGAAAGCACATCCAAGATTCCAATCCATCGGACCTCTGGGAAACACGTCCAAACTTTAATCCATTAGACCTCTGGGAAGCATGTCTAAATTCAAATCCATGGACCTCTGGGAAGCACGTCCAAAATTCAATCTTTGGACCTCTGGAAAGCACGTCCAAGATTCCAATCCATCGGACCTCTGGGAAACACGTCCAAACTTTAATCCATCGGACCTCTGGGAAGCATGTCCAAATTCAAATCCATGGACCTCTGGGAAGCACGTCCAAACTTCAATCCATCGGACCTCTAGGAAGCATGTCCAAATTCAAATCCATGGACCTCTGGGAAGCACGTCCAAAATTCAATCTTTGGACCTCTGGGAAGCACGTCCAAGATTCCAATCCATCGGACCTTTGAGAAGCATGTCCAAATTCAAATCCATGGACCTCTGGGAAGCACGTCCAAAATTCAATCTTTGGACCTCTGGAAAGCACATCCAAGATTCCAATCCATCGGACCTCTGGGAAACACGTCCAAACTTTAATCCATCGGACCTCTGGGAAGCATGTCCAAATTCAAATCCATGGACCTCTGGGAAGCACGTCCAAAATTAAATCTTTGGACCTCTGGGAAGCACGTCCAAGATTCCAATCCATTGGACCTCTGGGAAGCATGTTCAAATTCAAATCCATGGACCTCTGGGAAGCACGTCCAAAATTCAATCTTTGGACCTCTGGAAAGCACGTCCAAGATTCCAATCCATCGGACCTCTGGGAAACACGTCCAAACTTTAATCCATCGGACCTCTGGGAAGCATGTCCAAATTCAAATCCATGGACCTCTGGGAAGCACGTCCAAACTTCAATCCATTGGACCTCTAGGAAGCATGTCCAAATTCAAATCCATGGACCTCTGGGAAGCACGTCCAAAATTCAATCTTTGGACCTCTGGGAAGCACGTCCAAGATTCCAATCCATTGGACCTCTGGGAAGCATGTTCAAATTCAAATCCATGGACCTCTGGGAAGCACGTCCAAAATTAAATCTTTGGACCTCTGGGAAGCACGTCCAAGATTCCAATCCATTGGACCTCTGGGAAGCATGTTCAAATTCAAATCCATGGACCTCTGGGAAGCACGTCCAAAATTCAATCTTTGGACCTCTGGAAAGCACGTCCAAGATTCCAATCCATCGGACCTCTGGGAAACACGTCCAAACTTTAATCCATCGGACCTCTGGGAAGCATGTCCAAATTCAAATCCATGGACCTCTGGGAAGCACGTCCAAACTTCAATCCATCGAACCTCTGGTAAGCATGTCCAAATTCAAATCCATGGACCTCTGGGAAGCACGTCCAAAATTCAATCTTTGGACCTCTGGAAAGCACGTCCAAGATTCCAATCCATCGGACCTCTGGGAAACACGTCCAAACTATAATCCATCGGACCTCTGGGAAGCATGTCCAAATTCAAATCCATGGACCTCTGGGAAGCACGTCCAAAATTCAATCTTTGGACCTCTGGGAAGCACGTCCAAGATTCCAATCCATCGGACCTCTGGGAAGCACGTCCAAATTCAAATCCACAAACCTCTGGGAAGCACGTCCAAAATTCAATCCTTGGACCTCTGGGAAACACGTCCAAACTTCAATCCATCAGACCTCTGGGAAGCATGTCCAAATTCAAATCCATAGACCTCTGGGAAGCACGTCCAAAATTCAATCTTTGGACCTCTAGGAAGCACGTCCAAGTTTCTAATCCATCGGACCTCTAGGAAGCATGTCCAAACTTCAAACCATCGGACCTTTAGGAAGCACGTCCAAATTTCAAATCCATATGACCTCTAGGAAGCACGTCCAAATTTCAAATCCATCGGACCTCTGGGAAGCATGTCCGAACTTCAAACCATTGAACCTCTGGGAATCACATCCAAATTTCAATCTATCGGACCTTTGGGAAGCACATCTAAATTTCAAATCTATCGGACCTCTGGGAAGCACTTCCAAATTTCAAATCCATCGGACCTCTGGGAAGCACGTCCAAACTTCAAACCATCGGACCTCTGGGAAGCACGTCCAAAGTTCAATCCATCGAACCTCTAGGAAGCACGTCCAAATTTCAATGCCATCGAACCTCTAGGAAGCACATCCAAATTTCAATGCCATCGGACCTCTGGGAAGCACTTCCAAATTTCAATCCATCGGACCTTTAGGAAGCACGTCCAAACTTCAATCCATCAGACCTCTGGGAATCACGTCCAAAACTTTAAATCCATTAAACCTTTGGTAAGCATGTCTTGTACTCATTTTTTATTTCAAAAAAGAAAAAAAAAAAAGGTTTGCATGCATGAACTATGTTTGGACCTGATCCCCCCACCAAGAGGTACGTAGGCAATCTCTCTCGAGATTCGTCCACATTTTGATCCACTACATGATCATCTGCATTTTTATCTACATGCATCATACATTCCCCACGGTTAATTACTGATTGCAAAGTTAGGTGTCTCTTTCATACATTGACATTCGCTTTTCAAGCTCTGCCAATGAGGGGCATTCTGTTGACATCACATTTTGCAACCTGCGTTTAACCTCACATGGAGGGTAAAAAAGTAATTTTGCCTTGGGAATATGAATCTTGATTCTGGCCATTAAATCCTTAATCTCATTTCACTAAAATGATCTTGATGTTGTAACGATCAAATCAACTGGTCATGAGCCCTAATCGGACCACCAGATTGGAAGTTATCATCAAATCAAGTTTTAATAGCTGAGATGCACCATCACAAATTGAGTCCTACTATATGTGATTATGAACAATTGATTTCAATTGGTTATAAGTATAATCAATTTGAGATCGATGATGTGTCATAATTTGATTAGTTAGGATTACACTTTATGGTAGCGTTGCACACATCTAATTAACTAGATAGTTAAACATTAATTATTCAATGAGTAATTTGTGCAATTTTATTTTAATTAGAGTAAATTTGGAACCAATTAAGTCTGAAATGGGAGTGATTGGAGCCATTTAATGTTAATTGAGAGCTAATTTGGGATTTATTAATGTTAATTTTGTTGAAACCATTTTCTAACAAATGACCTATTCTCACCATTTCATCGATATCTCTCAGAATATTTTAAATCTGTAAATGAGGTTAATTTTCCCAGAAACTAGACATCCGGGGTTTCAATTTGAGTACAAGAATGAGGCAATTCCGATTAGAATTGAGTCTAATATGATTTTTCGAAATTGGCTCTATATGCTGTTACAACAGCTACGGGAAAACCGAACTTTGCTTGCTCTTCACTCTCATCAATCTTCACATTTAATGCACCAGATTTCCCCCAAGACTAAAATGAGGTCTAGGTTCATGACTCTTTGTCAATCCTCATTAAATGGCCTTCCATTCATATTTTCTCCACCACTACTATATAAACCCTCTATCCTTCACTCCAAAGCACACAAAAAACCCCCCTCTCTTCTCTTCTCTTGAGTTTTAGGAAGTTGAGTAGTCTTGTTATATCTTAGTCTTCCTGAGACTCAAGATATCGAGTGAGACTCACTCTCCCTCTCCTAACTCCTCTTTTTGTCCACCCTTAGAACCTCCATCAAGAGTCCCCTCCTCCACCATATGGATCTTGTATGAAGGTATAATCTCTTTCCCTAACTGTTTGTTTATGTTGCCATGATGAGAATCGAAGATTAAAGTATGATAATTTCATTGAATATGTTTAAATGTTCTTAATTTTTCTTATGTATTCTTCACATCTTTATCACATGTTCATGCATATCACTAGATTTAATCTTAAGTCCACATCAAAAATATGAAAAGCATGTTTATTTAATAATTCTTTCAAATCCTTGAATCTAGGTTATCATCATCCACACACATTCACTAGAATTTATTTTTCAATCCAAATGCAATGCTCAATAAATTGAATTAGGGTTTATCACATGCACACACATTAAATTCAACATGTAAATTGATTGACATATTGGATGATATGATATGAATGTTGGCCACCATAATCTAGAAGACTGGTTTCACTAGGCAAGGTGGGTGCCTAACACCTTCCCATCTTGTAACATAGTCTCCGAACTTAGATCAAGGGTTGATAGACCAATGCTTATCCATGTAATTTTCAATTTCTAGATCGTAACTAGGAAACAAAGCCAAGTACTTTATCTTAAATTGTATCTAGGACCAAAGCCGTGTAATTTTCCTATAATCAATGTAAATTTAATTTCAAATTAATAAAATGAGGAATTTTTCAATTATGGTTTTCTTATTTTTCCAATAATTAAATAAGTAGCGACTCCATTATAAAACCCCTAATCTAAGGGGGAAAAACTAATCAGTCGAACCTCCATCTTGAGAGACAAGAACACGACTCCACCCATTTACCTGGGTTTGGCCCAACATCCTAAAAGTGGGCCGGGGGCGCGGTCTCTCACAAACATATTTGATTGTTCAATTAGATTTCTTTTGATGTTTTAGTTCTTCCATGCTTTCAATAAGTTCAATCATGTTTTTTTATTGTTTAGATGAATTTCTAATAGTTTCAAATAGAAATCAGGTTTTAAAATGAATGGGTTTTTCTGAAAACTTTTCTAACTGCATTATTAATTGAGGTTATCATGTTTTCTTGAATTATCTCAATTCAAACGAATCATAAGTTTTTAATTGTATAAGAACAATCAATTATGAAATAGATATTTTCCTAGATCACAAAGAATCTCATATCGATATAGAGAAACACCCTGATGCCCTAGTATTTACTTTATTGACTTAAATCAGTTTTTATTATTATTCTTGTTAATAATCACCAAGAAAATTACTTTTCTTCTTCACCCAAATTGTTTGTTTTATTACATTGTCTTTGAATTTACCCTGCTCCTTGTGGTTCGACCTCGGTACTCCGAGAAATATATTGCTACGATCTCCTGCACTTGGGAGTGAGCAAGCAAATTCTCCCTACTAGTGGTAGCTAGAGTTGCTAGTGAATTATCATGAGAATTTTTACTTTGAGGGAGATATTCAAGAGTAAAAGAATGAAAGCCCCCCGATAGACGTTTAACTTGATTCAAGTACCAAAGCATCCTTTGGTCTTTTACTTCAAAATCACCCTGAACCTATTCAGCTATGGGCCTTGAATCATAACATGCCCTGATAATTTTACCTCAGAGTTTTTGCATAGCAACCAACCCTGCTAGTAAAGCCTCGTATTTTTCCTCGTTGTTTATAGTTGAGAAGCCTAGCTTCAAAGATTTTTCTTAAGTAATCCCATCTGGCGAGATCATTACGATTCCAATCCCTGATCCCTTCTAGTTGGCCGCGCCTTCCACAAATAACTACCATGCTTGCTAAGCTACCACTGAACTCATTCTTACTACTTCCTCAAGCTTGCCTACTCCCTTAGAGTCACCCAATTCTTTGGTAAATACTGCTACCAAGTCCACTAGAATTTGACCTTTCATGGCCATTCGGGGCAAATACTTAATGTCAAATGCACCGAGCATAGTTACCCATTTTGCCACTCTTCTAGTATAATCTGATCTTGAGAGTGATGCAAGCAAGGGCAACTGCGTCAGGACGATCATGGTGTGGGCTTGGAAGTAGTGGGTAGCTTCTTAGTGGCATGGATGATAGTGGGAATTGCCTTCTCTAGATGGAGATACTTGACTTCGGCTTCTTGAAGGGATTTGCTAACATAGTACATTGGTTTCTGAATTCCTTCATCCACCTGTATCAAGACCAAACTCACTACATGTTAGGCAACAGCCACATATGCATACAAAACTTCCACTTTCTTTGGCTTGGACAAAACCGGTGGATACCTAGATTTGCCTTCAGCTCCTTAAAAGCCTTATCACATTCCTTAGAGCATGAAAATTCCTTCCATTTATGCAACAATTAAAAGAATGGCCTACACTGTTCAGCGGACCTTGATATGAACCTGTTCAAGGCCATTGTCATCCCAGTAAGACACTGAACTTCCTTCAGATTTTGAGGAGGATGCAAATCATGAATAGCCTTAATCTGGTTGGGAATAACCTCAATTCCTATCGAAGTGAGGAAGGGTTTTTTTTTTCCTAATCTAGCAGTGCCAATGGGATTTGGTGGTAGCCCTGAAAAGCATCCAAGAAACTCATCCTATGATGTCCAAATGTTGCATCTACTAACTGATTTATTCTCGGGACAAGAAATGGGTCCTTTGGACAAGCTATATTGAGGTCTGTGAAATCCACACACACTCTCCATTTCCCAAATTTCTTCTTTACTATGGTGTTGGCTAACCACTCAGGGTAAAAAACCTCTTTAATTGCTCCTGCCTGCTTAAGCTTACAAATCTCGTCCTTCACAGCCTCGCATGTTCTTTAGGCGAATGCCGAGGTAGTTGCTTCTTTGGGGTAGCCTTGGAGTTAACATTTAAATGGCGATAGATGAACTCGGGATCAACCCCAGGTGCTTCATACGCATTCCAAGCAAAAATATCAAAAATATCATTCAGAAAATCTACCAGCTGCCTTTTATCCTTTAATGGGAGTTGAATCCCAACTTAGAAGTTTCTATCTACATCTTCTCCAATAACAACATTTTCTAATTCCTCACATGATACTGAGGGCTGTGATTGCTATAAGGTCGGCCCTACTTTTGAAGAACCAACCTCAGTAACACGGTGACCAATCGCTGCTACCATACACTGTCTAGTCACTAATTGGCATCGTACCAACTTAGCCACCCCCTTATCGGTGGGATATTTGACCTAAACATGCAACATAGATGAGACTGCCCCCATAGCATGTAGCCACAACCTGGCAAGGATGGCAGTGTACGAGGAAAAAGCATCCACCACTATGAAATCTACACTCACCACCTTATCCCCTGTCTATACAAGTAGTCAAATCATACTGTTTAGAATAGTAGTTTTCCCATCAAACTTTATCAAAGGAACATCATACTTGTCCAAATCTTCAAGTTTAAGTCCTAGACCCTTAAATAGTTCAGGGTACATAATTTCTACCCCACTACCTTGATCAATCATTACCCTCTTGACATCAAACCTTGCCATTCACAAGGTTACCACCAGGACGTCATCATGTGGCTGAATTGTTCCCATCTCATCTTCCTTAGAAAATCCTATGACTAGCTGTTCTGAAATCGTAGACTTCTTACACGATGCTTGTAATGCCCCAAAATCATAAATAATAAAAGTCTATTCAATCTAAATAATCTATAAAAATATTAAAAAAATGAAATTGACAAACTAAAATCTGATCACAATTGTCAGAGCTCTAATCCCACCAAAGATAAAATATCCTTAAAATAATTCTCCAATACAATATTTAATACCATAAAAATAATAATAAAATCCTTAGTTCCACAACATTTGGGTGTAAGGGGGAATAAAAGGGAGTGAGATAACTCAATAAGTGAAATTCACTAACATTTGGGTGTGGGAACAAACCTTTTAAATAAATAATTCTTACAAAAAATTCATAACTTGTAACTCATCAATATTTTATCATCAAATATTTCATATAAAAAAATATCTTTATATTGTGAGCCATCATAATATATATATATATATATATATATATATATATATATCAATACCATCATATAAACAATTTCCCAGGCTGTCCCTTTTTTGAGATTGGAACCTCCTTTTCATCCCCTTTCTTAAGGGTGGCTCTTTTCGAACCTAAAGGTACACTTCCTTGCTAAGGAGCCTCCTTTTTGGATCCTCAATAGTATACTCCCTTGCTAAGGAGCTATCAAATGTACCTTGCTAAGGACTAAATATAATACTGAGCTTTTAATCATGAAATGTCATAGGTTTTCAAAACATATTCAAGATGCTCACAAAAATAATCCATTCATAATTCTAAAAAATATAAGGATATGTTCACACATACAAGTTTAAATAAGTTTAGTTTGTCCCACAAGTTTTTTCATAAAACGAATAGTCAATAAGCACATCAAGCATTTTTAAAATATCAATTTATATATATAATATCAACATATTTCTTTGATATAAAATAGTTTAATAATCAACACTATTTTGGGAAAACCCCCAAAATTAGTAAACACCACTTACCTCTTATTTGCAAAAATATGAAACCAACCTCCCTTGAATCACAACAAATCAGTAGAATTAGAACCTAGCAACACCAAAGATAGGTCCATCAATACACAATTTCCCACTTAAAATCAGTTTTCATACTTAAACAATTTTGTCCTAGACAATACTAATAAGATTTTTGGCTTTGCCTAATCAGATTTTCCATTAACGTAATCATAGATATTCATGAAACTTCAATATGGCCGAATAATGAATATTTGATCAATTTGACTGTAACAGCCATATGTTTTATTCATATCTATTCACTCTAATATTATATCTATTCAATCTAATATAGGAAGCCACGTATTATAGCCTTAATTTATCAATCAAGTTGCCTATTATTCCCTTGATGTCGCTAGACTAGTATTTAGACAATAACAAAGGTGTGGATACATGTTAGTTTAACGGTGAACTTAGTAAGGCTATATAAGACTATATAATAACCATAGAGCACCCTTTTTCCCATTAATATAATCATAGATTTAGATCCATAACAGCAACACCTATTTTTCTATCTGGTACATAAATCATAGATGCTTCCTTTAAGCGTGCGAACAATTGCTAGCCATAATATTCCAACTTCCTAAATTTAGAGCATGAGAAAATCATACCTGCAGGTTTCCACGCACAGCTACATAGAAGAAAAGAAAACCTTAGTTGTGTATTGCTGCTAAAGCAAAAGGAACCTTGTTATGTATATACATGTGTAACTTAAGAGGAAAAAGGCTAGGGTTTTTTTTTTTTTTAATCATCAAGGCCCATATATATACTTATGCCATCTCACTTGGGCCTCATATACTATAATAATTATTTGATTTAAATATCTTCGGCCCAAATCAATTAAATCCATTTAATTATGGGACTCCTCTTTAATTTATGCATATGAAATAAATTTATATAAAATTATGGGGTGTTACAGTGCTTTTTCTTCAAATCCTTCCATTTAATATTACCTTGATAACTAAATGAGGATCTCTTCTTGGGGCTGCGAAAATAACATTTATCATTCCCAAAGATGACCGAGGAGCTCTACTTCTCTATGATCCTGCAGTACGTTGACCTCTTTGACTATTTGGCTGTTGTAAAAATTGCTTCAACTTACCATCTTTAATCAACTAATCCAGGAAGGCTTGTAAAGTTCTACAATCCTCAGTTGTATGACCTCGGTCTTGGTGGTATTGAGAATACAAATTCTGGTTTATTTTAGTGGGGTCTCCTCCCATTTTATTTAGCCACTTGAAGTAGGGCTCGTGCTTAATCTTCTCTAACACTCGAAATATCGGCTTTTTGAACACTGAGTTTTCCACTTGGGGACTAGCGAAATTATGGGATGCTTAATTAAAAATCTCCTTCCTCCGTTGGGAAGGTGTGAATCGACTTGTCAATCTATCTATTCGGTCAGTGGTGAAAACCTTAGCTTTACTCTTGCTGGAGCTTTGGTTTTCCTCAACCTTTTTGTGTTTCTCAATTTAATCCATCAATTGATGCATACTTCGAGGTGGTTTCATGGTACATGATTTCCATAGGATGGAGTGTGTAGGAAGGCCTACTTTGAAGGTTTGTACAACAACATCCTCAAAGTCTCCATCAATCTCATTATAAGTCTCCCAATATCTATCAGATTAATTCTTCAGGGTCTCCCTTTCTGTCATAGACATCAAGAGTAAAGAGTCTAGAGGTCTAGGGACTTTGCAACATGTTACAGATCTTACCTTGAAGGCCCTTATTAGCTCTTCAAAGGAATGTATTGATCCCTCCTTAAGGCTATCAAACCACCTCATGGCCATTGGACCAAGGCTCGAGGGAAAGGCCTTACACATAAGGGCTTTGTTTTTGGAGTGGATGGCCAATCTCTAATTAAAATGGCTCACATGTTTGACATGATTGGTTTTACCATTATATATGTTAAAAAGGGAGCGAGATATTTGAAGGAGAGCCTTTCCCATGGCATCATACCCTTGGCCTCTACTTGGTGGAGTTTTAGTCTTCTTATGATAGTGTTTTCATCCAGAAGTGTGACAAGATGATGAAATAAATGATTCACTGGGCGGAGTCCTACTTCTAGGTTGGTAGCTTTTGTCACTTCTAGTACTTGAATATCAGAATGGAGAAAAGGTCCTACTTTCCCTTATTAGAGTTTTGCAATGAAGACATCGACGTAACCATTCCACATTCTTCTCCAAGTTATGCACCTCTTCATCACGCGAATGATGACTAGCCTCATGCTAACCAGTTTGCTCATAATGAACGGAGGGTGCTCTATAGCTATGAGTGTGAGTCACATGACGGTCCCTCCTTTGCTCAAGATTAACAAAATGGTCTCTGCGCTAAGGGCCCATGGACTTCAGCGATCCACTATACCTAGGACTAGCCATAACAATGAGATTTACAAAGGTACCTTAGGAGACTTCCCTATAGATGATGCCAATTGTGGTGGGAAAAAGGTGAAACAGATAAATCTAGTTGGTTTAAATCGTGTTACTATTCGCTTACACAATTAATTTATAGAGGTGGGATGCAAGGTCAACCTTTAAGTACCCATTATATGACAAAGGATGAAAGTCAGATCAAAACTATGTGTGTAGTGATTAATTTTCAACTGGAAATAGCCTTGAAAGGGCTAAGCATTCGTCCTCAAGTTTGGTTCAAGGAAGATGTTACAATTGGATGATTTCTTTCTCTTTTTTATCAAAAACTCAACCTCCTTTGATCCAGGTGCTTCTTGGCTATATATAGCTTAGCAAAGATGCATTTGGATCTTACATTTGGAGGGTCATGATCAGACATTCTTGATACGTGTCCCATTAAGATCTTGCTAGAAATTTTTTACACTAGGGTATGAGCCGTGGGAACAATATTCATGGTCATTTCCCCATTAATGCGGCCAACTAAGTGGTTGCAATGCATTTAATGTGGAGGGGAAGGCCACTTTGTCCTTCCTTTTTCTTCTCTTCCTTGTTCAATGCCAAGTTACCTTTGTCCCCCCTCGAACTGCGCCGTGCTCCCTTCAACTCTGACCCTTGACCTTCCGAGGTTAAGCAGATGTCCTCAACACCCTTTCTAGTTATGGTTGTTCAACTTATGTATGAGTTAAGTATATACTTTCTGAGGACAACCCACCTATGTTTCTCGTGGCTTACCTCCACATGAACTTCATTAGTTGTTTGGATCCTCGTCCCCCCATAAGTAACAAATTAACAATACAGCAAGAAATATTTGTTCACAAAAAAAATGGAGTTTTCTAACAAGCCAGTCATTGTTAATGTACCAATGCTCAAAAGAACAACCACATGCCTGAATCAATGCACGACCTTCCATGATATAGTCTTTGCTCATTATAAGAGCATTCACATTTGGTCTTCTATATGCTATATGTTGGTGTATTTTAGCATCAAGGTACAAAAATAGTTCATTACCCGGTTTTGCAAAATCTTGCAATTGCAAAATTTTTTTGCAATTGTGTTATAGTGCCATCATAACTATCTCTCATTTCTTCTCTCTCTCATAGAGCTCTTCCCTCCTCACTTCCTCTCTCCTATCTCTCTCTCTCTCTCTCTTGTTCAGAGCTTGCACCAGAGCTGGGTTGGATTCGGAGTGGTCACGGCATGGCGATTGGTGTGATAATGGCGTGGTCATGGCATGGCGGAGATCGGCATGGATTTTGGATCGGCTTGGATCGGTGGAGATCAGAGATCGAGGTGGCATGGATTTGGATTGATGGGCTATGTGGGTCGTGGGTCAGGTGGTGAGTACTACTCAACCAAAGATCCAAATAACATTTTAAGCTCTCAAAAACATCTTTCAACACAAAAAAAAAAAATGTTATGCACAAAGATACAAAACACACATACACACATACTAAACATGTCTAACTAATTTTATATTGCAAAAACAAGTTAAGACAGTTTAATGAGCATACATTAACACAAGTATTCTTTGTGATGGATAAATCACATTGTACCTGCACATGTATCAAAAGTAGCAAAGAATATTGCATGTTGTGCGTGAAAAAAAACATCGCAAGATTGCGTAAATGTCTACATGTTATGACGATTTGAGATATGAGAAAATCACTTTAACTCACACACAATCATAACTGTTTGATGGGGACTATCACCTTCGAGGTACATCCTATAACTCCCACATCTCCTAGAATACACACTTGCAATCATATATAAAGCATTTTAATCATTTTGCTTTTATTTTTCTTTGCATATTTTTCTTTTCAAGCAAACCATGCATAGGCATATAAGAGATAGAAAAGAAATACTCAATTATGTTAAGCATTTGACATTCCACTTTTGCTATGTTGAAGCATACAAATGTCATTTCATGATTGGCGGACAATAGTGGTGAGATGGTTATTTATGGTTTTCTCTTAGGATCTTCTTGTTCTTCACATCAAAAAGAGTCATTCAAGTGTTAAGTACAAGAGATCACTTAATCTTACTCATTACAAACACGAGCCACAAAGCTCACTTGCTTAGTTGTGCATAGAGATGCTCATCTAAGCTATAAAAGATACAAAGTTTAGAAAACTTTGTTTCAATGGCTATCCAAGGTACATAAGTACCAATGTACACAAACACACACTATTTTTGTATTTTTATGATTTTTCATTTTTTTTACATGAAAAACAAAATAAACCAAAACTGAAAAGAAAACAAACAAAAACAAGTTAAACAAAGCAATGCATAAAACTAGACTAACTCAAAACATAATTGCAAAACACATAAGTAATGCAAAAACAAAAACAAAAAAGGGAGAGAGAGAATAAGTGACAAAATCACTTGGAGCCCTTTTTCTTCCACACCTTGGAAGAACCTTTCCGTTTAGCAAACCCTTGATTCGGCATTGAAAGGGACGAATTAAAACCTTTCAAGTTTGAAAGGAACATGAGGGCTTTGAGAAGGTCTGTAAAAGAGGATGGAAACTGATTCTAGTCTCCCAATGCAATCATGCTGTTGCTCTTTTGAGTGGCTAACAACTTATAGCAATTAGGTCAAGTATGTCTAGTTGCACCACAATGATGACAGAAATGCTATTTTTTCTGTTTAGGATTTTGAGTATTTCCCTTCTTAGCCTTAGGGTTTTTAATCTCATTTTTATCAAGCTTAAGGGATGCTCCTAAGATAGATTTACCCTTGTCTATATTCTCACTAGCTAATTCATTTTTAACATCATTGTTCTCAGTTTCAATATTATTAGCAGGAGGAACAAAAACAGTAGTACTAGTAGAAGCAATACTAGGAGAAGAGAAATCATATCCTAAACCAGTTCGATCGGAAGCATATTTCTGAAGACTGAGCGTCTCATCGAGCTTAGCGCTTGAAGTGCTTTCCAACTGAGCTCTGACTTGGAACAGTTCTACCTCAAGCTTCTTGGTCCTCTCAGCCAAGAAATTATTCTTAAATCTCAGTGCTCCAATAGTTTGATTGGCTTCATCAAACTTTGTAGAGATTTCTTCTCGCTCAAGCTCCACATCACTAAGCTTTTGGTGGCCAACCTATACAACTTCTCATGCTTTTTTGAGACCTTGTATAACTTTGCATAGGCTGTGTTGATGTCATCTTGTTCATCCATCTTTTCAAACTTAGACTCCACCAATTCCTCTTCTTCATCCACATCTTCAACAATCCCTTTAGTAGGATTTACAGTGACAATAAAGGCATTTAGGATTCCATCATCCTCATTATCGGAGTCATCCTCAGGCTCAGTGTCACTTAACATAGCAGCAAGTGCCTTACTCTTCCTGTTGGTCTTGAGATATGTAAGGCACTCTTGTTTCATATGATCAAAACCTTGACACCCAAAGCACTTTGGTCTTGAAGGTACAGTGTACTGACCGCCATCCCTAGCATCCTTCTTCCCTTTATCTTGACTCTTGAATTGCGAAGAATTGGATTGTTTTTGGTCATTGTCAAATCCTTTCGCATTGGCATTCTTCATAAACTTCTTGAACTACCTCGTGATATAGGACTTTATTTTAGATATTCATCATCTGAAGACTCATCAGTATCACTGCTTTTGGCCTTCAATGCCATGCTCTTACTCTTGCTCGCTTTCCCGATCCTTGTCAAACCTAACTCATAGGTCTGTAAATTACCAACCAACTCTATCAAATGAATTTTGTCAATATCCTTTGATTCCTCAATTGCGGTGATCTTGGCATGGAATCTCTCGGGTAAAGCTCTGAGCACCTTTCTCACAATCTTGGGTTCAAGAATAGTTTCCCCAAGATTAAAGGATGAATTCACTATGTCTTTGAACTTGGTATAGAACTCATCGAACGATTCATCCTCCTCCATTTTGATCTCTTCAAAACTTGTAGTGAGCCTTAGTTCCTTTATTGGTTGTTTGGAGAATGGTTCATACTTCCTTAGCAATTTCAGTGAAGGATATCTTCCTGAATTTCTCATTAGTGACTACACTGAATAGAGCATTTAGTGCCCTGCTGTTAAAGTTTGCCGCCTTGATCTTAGCATCATCCCAGTTGACTGGCGCTTCCATAGGCTTGGTCTAGCCTATCTCCATAACTTGCCACACTTTCTCATCTAAAGACTGCAAAATAGCTCTCATGTGTACTTTCCAGTACGCATAGTTAGTGCCATCAAATAAAGGAAGAATAATAAAAGATTTTCCTCTATCCATGATGAACAAGGGTCAATGGATCACATAGCAAAGATTAACCCTAATCAGAGTGTGTCTACTCTAATACCACTTGATAGGCCAAGAATGTGTTGACCCCTTGTGATGAATTAATTGATTAATTAGCCAAGTCTACTAATTAATCAAATTAACATGCAAGATGTGTGGTAGCACAAACAAATCACCAATTAAACTAAGTATGCAACAAAAAATAAATTAACATAGTGATTTATTTACGAATAGGGAAAACCTACATAGTAAAAACCTCACCAGGTGATTTTAAGGTCACCACTATCAAGAATCCACTATTATCAAAACAAGCGGTTACAAGTAAAGGAATCCTAGTACCTTATACCAATCTATAGTAGAACCCTTACCTCAATACCCAATTAGACTTGTTCTATAGTGACAATCTCTCCTTTTCAATACACGGCTCCCAGTACTTGACTAACCAATAGATGTGCGGATCCTAGTACGGACTTAATCACCAACTTGAGAAGGATGTTGGCTATAAAGTTTTTTTGTTCATCACACGATGAAGATCATGAAGTTGCTTGATCATAAAACTCTACGATGTACAAACATAACAGCTTCTTCAAGAGAAAGAAGAATTAGGACAAACTAGGTTTCTGATCACACTTTTCTTCACACTTTTGGAATTGTGCTCTTGTGCAACTTATGTAACCTTTTACGGCCCTCAAAATAATCCTTATATATGTTTAGGATTATGAGAAAAGAAAACCCAAACATACATTCACGAATTGGATGAAAATCAGCTTGAAAAATTGAACTTCATAAATCTTGATAAATAGCCATCTATTAAGCTAGCTGTCAAGCCATGGGCTTCAACAACTTTTAAACCTCGATAGATGCTAGCTGTCGAGATTTAAAATCAAGCACTTCATTACTTGATTCTTTAGACAGATTTGCATGGCTTTAACACTTGAACTTGAAACCTTGTTTCTTGAAGCATTAAACACATCCTAGATCTACCCAATTACAAGTAAAGTGCATTTTGTCAAAGGATTAGCTAATTACATAAAATAGAGACATATGTTCCTAACATTGAATCATATATGTCCTAACACAAAGGAACCCTTTACCCAACCACTAAGGAAAAGGAGTGCTGGTTGTGGTGATCCATGGGAATCCAGTAGAGGCAGAAGAGTCTAAAGGATCCTTCTATCCAAGCATAGTCAAGACCCTTCAGAAGATCTCCAAGTTCAGATCACTATTCAACCAATTGGGATTTGGGCTAGAAGTGAGAAGGATTGCCACAGAATCCCTCATGAGTATAACAGCAGATTCAGGGGTACAGTGTTTCACAGCAAAATCTCATGCCGGTCGAGCTTACTTGGAGACAACCAATGCAATAAACTTCATAGATGAAGATATGGAAGTTGAGCACCCGAACGATCGTAGGCCCTTTTATTTGATGGCTACCATAAACGGTGTCCAAATTAGGAGAGCATTGACAGACATAGGGGCTTCACTCAACCTCATCGCCCTAAGTACCTTGAAAGTTGTAGGCATGACTGGTAGGAGGATCCTAGGGGCTCTTGTGGAGATAACAGGATTTGGAGGAGTGGCAGAATCAATTGAAGGATATATGCAGCTAGCCTTGAAGGTAAGCCCAGTAGTAGCCTTGACCAGATTCCATGTGATCAACTCGGAAGTTTCTTACCACATTCTTTTGGGATGCCCCTGACTTCATAAGCATCGTCACATTCCCTCCACATACCATTAATGTGTTAAAGGGAGACTGAATGAGAGGACTATAAGGATTCCTGCCAACTCAAACCCATTCAGCCAAGGAGAAATGAAGTTTGTAGAGACAATGTTTTATGATGAGTTAGGGCCAGATGATGAGAGTCCTACATAGAGGACCCTAAGAGCACTTGTATTAGAAGAAGAAGAAGAAGAATGAGGGGGTACCCATGATCTAAGGAACCTCCTTACAGGAAAAGGCAAAAGAAGGAGACTAGCTCCTCAGGATTTTGGGAATGCGTGGTAGTTCGTGAATCCAAAGGAAGGTTAATATATCGCTTATGAAGGTGTGTGGGACCCAAATGTGTTGTGCAGGAAGATCTTGGATCACTAGATTGTATGATGGCTCAAGAAGAGATCCTAGAGGATCCAGAGAAGGAAGCACAGATCCAGCCCAAAGAGGAATTGGAAGAAGTAGCACAGGCTTTGGGGGCTAGCCTAGGATCCTCAAAGCTTGTTTTTATCAGCAGTTAGTTAACAGTACAGGAAAAAGAGTAGTTAGTAGTATTACTTAAGAGATATGTGGATGTATTCACATGGACATATGATGAGATGCTTGGCCTGGATCTTAGGCTGGTAGTCTATTCTCTCAACATGGACCTGGGAGTCAAATTGGTAGTACAACCAGTCAGTGTCTTTCACATTGAGGTAGAGGCTCAAATAACTCAAAAAGTCAAGAAACTATTGGCAGTTGGGTTCATCAAGCCAATCTAGCATCTTAGATGGCTTTCCAACATAATACCTGTGAAGAAAAAGAATGGCCAAATTCGATGTTGTGTGGATTTTCATAATCTAAACAAGGCATGTCCGAAGGATGAGTTTCCCCTACCCAATATCGACCTCCTTGTAGATTCAACCGTGGGAAACTCCATGTTCTTGTTTATGGATAGATATAGTGGATATAACAAAATTCAGATGGCTGCTAAAGATGCAGAAAAGACAAAGTTCAGGACCTCGATTGAAAACTTTTATTACACTGTAATGCCTTTTGGCCTTAAAAATGCAGGGGCCACGTACTAACGAGCCATGATAGCCATCTTTCATGATATGATGCATAAGGAAATGGAAGATTATGTAGATAACATCGTGGTGATGTCAAAAACTAGGGCATGACACTTCTAGGTACTTGAACAAGTCTTTGAGAGGTGCAGGATGTACAAATTACGCATGAATCCCATGAAGTGCGCCTTTGGGGTATCTGCTAGGAAATTCCTTGGGTTCCTAGTACATCATAGAGGCATAACTATGGATCTAGCCAAGGCCACAACCATCGCAACAATGAAAAGGCCTACGATGGTCAAGAACTCAAAAGTTTCTTAGGGAGGCTCTCCTATATCAAGAGGTTTGTGCTAGGACTAGCTTCGGTCACAAGTGAGTTATCCAAATTGTTGAAAAAGGGAGTTAGGTTCACTTGCGGAACTGAATAGCAGGAAGCCTTTCAGAGGATTTGGTAGATCATGAATTATTTGCCTACCCTACAGGTACCAGTACATGGACGACCATTGTTACTATATTTGGCATCAAACTCCCAGGCTATAGGAGCCTTACTAGTGCAGCAAGATGACGAAAGGAATGAATAACCCATTTATTATGTAAGCAGGACACTAAAAGATACAAAGACCAGGTACCCAAAGATACAAAGAGCATGTCTAGTGGTTATCTACACATCCCAAAGGCTAAAACGATACTTTTTAGCCCATCAAATCCTCTTAGTGACCAAGTCTCATCTCATAAAGACACTCCTTCATCAGCCTCTCCTGACAGGAAGAATAGCATAGTGGCTGGCCTTGCTTTCTTAATATGACATCGGCTTAAGGACCCCCAAGGCTATCAAAAGCCAGGCCATAGCGGATCTGCTAGCCTAGTTCCGAGGAGAAGAGGAGTGCTCACTAAATGAGGAGATCCTAGGAGAAGTAGTAATAGTAGAGCTCCCAGGAAAGAAATGGACCATAAAGTTTGATGGATCAGCGACAACAACTTCAAATGGCCTAGGAATTGTGCTAAGTTGCGAAGATGGGGATACCATGCCATTATCCTTTAAGCTTGAGTTCCCATGCTTAAACAATGCTACTGAATATAAGGCATACCTGACAGAATTGGCCATAGCACTCAGCATGGGAGTTAAGCATATGAGGGTTTTGGGAGACTCCAACCTCGTGGTCTCCCGAGTAAAGGGAGATTTTGCATTAAGAGAGTAGAGCTTGGCAGCTTATAGAACTTGGGCACAGAAGGTGAAACAAAAATTCCAGACCTTTAGTGTGGAGTATGCCCAAAGGAGGGAAAACTAGTTCATTGATGCACTAGTTACTCTGGGATCCCAGATACCCTTTAAGGGAGAGAGCACTTTGATAAGGGTAAGCAAGTAGGAAAACTCCATCATAGTGATTCTCAAAAAGATGCTTCCTGAAAAGTAAAAAAAAAAGACTGGAGAGATGAGATAAAAGGGAAAATAAGAAGGTTGGAGCACAGTGGAAGTATTAAAGAATTAAAAGATTATGCCTTAATAGAGGGAGAACTGTACAGGAGGCTACCGGGGGGGATCTTGTCTAGATGTATCAATGAAAAGGTAGGAAAGCCGAGGTTAGAAGAATTACACAGCTAGGCCTGTGGGATTGCAGAAAAAAAAAATCAGTTTGTACAGGAGAATGCAGTGCATGTGGTACTACTGGTCAAATATGAGCAAAGATGCTGCAACTGTATAGGAAAAATGTCAAAAGTGTTGGCTTTCTGTGGATAAAGGAGAAATTTATGTTGTGTTCGTAGCAGAAGATTGGAGGACCCCATTTATGGAATACTTGGCTCAAGGGATCCTGCCAGCTGACAGGACGTTGGCCCATCAGCTTAAGAAGCTCGTTGTTCGGTACTTCCTACAGAACGTGATCCTGTTCAAAAAAGGGTACAACAGGGATCCCTTAAGATGCCTAGGGTCTAAGGAAGCTATAGAAGCAGTAAGAGAAGTTCACTTCGGTAACTCTGGAAGCCACCCAGGGATTACAGGCAACTATTGCAACTAGGGTACTAATGGCCTACAATGAAAAGAGACTCAAAAGAGTTGGTTAAAACGTGTCATGCATGCTAATTGTTGAAAGATGCAATTCACACTCATCCAAATGTGCTGCACGATATGGCGATACCATGGCCTTTCCACACTAGGGAGCTTGATCTTATAGGACCCATAAAACTTCCCTCCAATGACCACATATGGATCCTGGCAGCCACCAAGTATTTTTTGAAATGGGTGGAAGCCATCCCCTTGAAGAAGGCCATTGGAGCAGTTGTTGCAAACTTCATTCAAGAGCATATCATTACACGGTTTAGGATCCCCAGGAGGTTGATCAATTACAATGGTACCCCGTTTATAAATAAGGACATGAAGAACCTAATGGAGGTGTATCACATCAAGTACAAAAGATCCACACCATACTACCTATAAGGAAATGGCCAGGTCGAGGCTACTAATAGAGTGATACTGAAAATTCTCAAGAAGATGAAGCATGATTATGGAGGGAAGTGGAGTACCCATTTGACGGATGTACTCTAGGCATGTAGGAGCTCTTTGAAAACAACCTCAGAATTTTCACCATTTTCCCTTATTTATAGGACAGAAACCATCAGTCCAGTATAGTTAGTCATTCCCACACCAAGAGTAGTACTTAAAGGAATCCAAGAGAACACAAATAGCACAAATAATGAGGGAAGATTGGTAGATCTAAAGGGGCTATAAGAGGAACGAGAAGTGGCAAGAAGAAGGAGTCAAAGGTACCAACAAAGAATGGCTGAAGCATATGGACAGATAGTACACCCAAGAGCCTTTATGGAAGGGCAACTGGTATTAAAAGTAGTGAAACATGTAAGGAAGAATGTCCTAGGGCCTCCAAGTTCACCATAAAGTGGGAAGGGCCTTACATCATTAGGGAGGCCCACGATAGTGGATATTATTATCTCACAAGGAAGATGGGACTACCTTAACAGATCCCATAAATGGAAAATGGCTGAAGTAGTACTATGCGTGGAAAGGAGAGGTTCCAGTAAACCAAGAATCCTTTTTTGTCACTCTCCACTCTACTAGGTGTCCCATCACTCTTTATGTTTTTGCCATGTTATTTATTTATTTATTTATTTGCCAAGAACTTTATTTAGTAGTCTCCTTTAGGAATTTATGATAGGAGGTCACTCTATGTTGAGACCTTACTATCTTTTGTCATCATCTTATGTTCCTTATTCCAGTTGTTATAATGTATTTCAATAGAATCCGTTTTCAAAAAAGGAAGCCTCAAGTAAGATATAAAATTGCATTTAGATAATATTGCATGATGCAGCCCAAGTTTGGCCAAACCTGGATTGAGTATCTGGGCCAGTGCTAAAGATAAATAAAATAAAAAATAAAATAAAAAAGATGAAACTTTAGCATATGACTTGGGAGTCACACCAAGATCAGTCCAAGTACATGGTTTAGGACTTGGGGTAGGAATAAGTACCCCGAAGTACCCAACCCAGTACTTGCCACAACATAGGTCTGCCTGGTTCATGACCTAGGACTTGGAAAGAAAAAGGAAACAAAATCTGATGTACCTAGCTCAGTACCTATGCAGGAACACAATCACTAGAGTACCTGGTCCAGGACCTACCACAAGAATTTGTAGGAGCCATGGTCTAGGACTCAGTTCAAAAAAGAAAAAAAAAAAGAAACAAAAGAAAAAGATGACAGAAAATACATAAATCATAGATCCATATATCACAAGAAAGGTAGTCAGAAGTACCATAAAAAATAAAAAAATAAAAAAATAAAAACTTATACACCTTGAATTGTCTGAAAAAAGAAAAGAAATAAAAACATATACACCTTGAATTTTTTGATAAAAAGAAAGGAAATAAACTTATACACCTCAAATTGTCTGAAAAAAAAAAAAAAAAAAAAAAAAAAAAAAAAAAAAAAAAAAGGCTAAGACATGAGTTTAGCCAACAAAGAGCCTTTTTAAGGGAACTACATGAACAGTTGAGGAAGAAAGGATCGGGTGCCTTTTAATTTTCAAATCTTGCAGTACCTTGTGAGCACGAGCCAAAGCCTCCTCAGTAGCAACAATTTCAACATCAAGATCCTTGAAAGCCTTCCTTTGGAATAGTGCATGGGCTAAAGACTGCAAGTACTCCAGCAAAAAGGACAAGTTGAATTTAGCTTCTATAAGGTCTTGTATCACTCTCCTCCACTCCAAAAGCCTACCCTCGGATAAGGAGTCAAGAGAGGAACCCCTTAAAGAAATCAACATGGCATAGAAGAGCTCCATCAAGATGTTGCCAAGAAATATGCCTCCCCTGAAGGCACAGAGAATCACAAGAAGCTAGCAAAAGGAGGCCCAAAACGGTGAAAGTGACTTGCAGGGAGGCTGTTGAACTCCAAAGAGTCAAAACAGGCCAGGAAAGGGGGAAGCCCTGAGCTAGGATCTAAGACAGCCATCTCTGGGGTTTCCTCCATTGTGGTGTCTCCGCCTTCAAGAACTAGTAGACCTTCAAGCTGCTAGACGATATGGGGGATCCTTGGTTGAGCTTCAGTAGTTTGGACAATGGGAGTAGTCTTTTTAGCCTCCTCAGCAATCGCAAGCTCAGATTCCTTGGTACCTACATCAACACCTATAGGAACAGACAGAGTTATGGTTAAAAAAAATATTAAAAAAAAAAAAAGGAGAGAAAGGGAAAGGTAAAGAATAGGTACCAACCCATTGTGGTAGAGCTTCCTTTTAAGCCTGGGTAACCACTTTAGCCATCGTGGGAGGTTCATCCTCCTGTCTCTCTGACCTATCAGAAGACTCTGTGAAAGAAGACAATGCATGTTGAAAGAAGGGTAAAGAAATCTTAGAAAAATTGCTGAAGGAGAGGAGGGACGCCGAAGGTTTCCCCATAAAAAAATAAAAAAATAAATAAAAATGAGAAAAGACAAGGAAGAAGAAAAGAGAAGGGGAAGATATGGACTAAAAAGGGGGAGAGGCAACAATAACAGGCAATACACACCTTCAGAAGCTTCTGACTGCAAGGAAGGGGCAGATTGGGCATTGGCTTAGCCTAAAAGGGAAAAGAGACATAAATAAAAGCCCTTAGAAATAAAAGATAAAGAAGACAAAAGGATAGGTGCAAATGAAGGATGGGATAGGGTTTACCTACTCGTGTAGATGAAGATGCGTGCCCTAGAGACTCCTTACCCAACGCAAATTCGGTAGTTGGCTCAATTGTTACAGTTTTAGTTGGACTAAGAGTTTACACAAATTTGGGATCCTAGGGAACAAGAGGTTGGGAGGCTTCAGGATCCTAAATAGCCAATGAAGTAAAAGATGGAATGGATTTGGCATCCTTGACTGCCTGCCTAGCCTCCTTAGCCATGCCACCACTAGGGGGCTCCTTTTCCACGCCTAAGGTAGCTGGGGACTGAGTTGTCACCACTTCTTTCACTAAGGCACCACTAGTTACAGGGGGCGGCACCTCTACTTGCAAAGAAAGAGAGGTAGGAAGAAACAATTGGCAAGATAGCAAAAAAAAAAAATATATATATATATATATATATACAATTCCAAAGAAAGAGAGAAAGCAGAAAATGAAGGGGAATAAATGAATAAGTGTCATACCACATCATCACTAGAAGACTGACTATTTGCTCTCTTAGGGCCTAACTTGTTCTTAGACTACAAATAAGAAGAAAGACCATTAATTAGTAAAAAAATAAAAAATAAATAAAAGAAAAAGAAAAAGAGAGATACAACTGGACAACAAACTAGAAGTGAGTAAGGAGATGTCAAAAAAAGAGAGAAGAAGGAATGAGGTCTTGCCCTTCTCTCTCTCTCTATCTCTCTCTAGATTCTTCAACAATCTTTTGTTTACTACGAGTGCCAGAACGTCTTAGGGGAGATTGAGGTATAATGTCAAGGGACACCGAAGAACCGTGGGCAGAGGAAGTAACAGCTACTGAAAAGGTTCCTTTAAAGGAACCTATAAGAACCTGAAGGACAAAAGACTCTACCTTAGTTTTCACTCTGATCTTTTGAGAGTGAAATTCACAATCTCAAAAGAGAAATTAGAAAAAATGTCTAAATAATTACAAGTGCTGCACTGTTTATAAACACAGATATAGAGCCTAGGACTTGGCGGGAAAATTGTAACAAACTCAACAAACTAACTAACAAGCCCAACAGAATGAAATCTAACTAACTAATTCTAGTTACAATTAATTAAATTACAATAGGTGCAAAGCTATTTACAACACTAATTGCATCACGTGAATGACATGTGAGCAAATAAAGGTAAAACAACAGTAGATGCAAGCTTGTACTCTGAACGACTGTAACCTTGTTAGAGCATCTCCAGTAGACTAGCCAAATTTTTGTACTATTTGGAGAATAAACAATGACTTTTACCTTTATCTACCAAATTTTTCAAATACACTTTCCAATATACTCTTTATCTCACTCTCTATCTCATTTAAATATTATTTCTTCATTCATTATTTATTATTTTTTTAACAATTACATATCTTCCAATATTTTTTTATTTAACACCCAATTATTATAATAGAAAAAAAGATTTGAAGAATGAACAGAAGCTCATTAGACCTGATGAGCTATTGTTCATTAGCAAAAAAAAAAAAAAAAAAATTGATGTATAGAGAGGCTGTTGGAGCCCATTTTTTTGCTCTCACTCTCTATTATAGAGAGATTTTGCACTATTGGAGATGCTCTTATTGATAGTTCTAACTCTTCTGAGACAAGAAACAAGAAGAAAAGAAAATAATAATATAATAAATAAAATAGAAGCAAGGGAAAGGGTGTTGGAAAAGAAAGACAAAAGAAAGTCGGCGTGGGGTTTGGGTTGTGGTGTTGAAGCATGTGGTGGGGAAAATAGGTAAAAGAAAAAGAGACAGAAAGGTGAGTGGGGTTTGGTTCGAACTAATGGTTAGAAATAAGTGAGAAAAAAAAATTAAGAAAAGCATATACTCACAAACATTTTCACATTAAATTATATATGACGGGTTGTGAAAGATATGTGAAAGAATAATTTTGGTAGTTGGTTCAAATTAAGACTAGTAACAACTTAACATTTATGATTTGTTGTGAAATTATTTTGAGAATATTCTAAACATAATACTTTTCAAAAATATATATATATATATATATATATATAAGAACATTGGTAGAGACTTCCCTAAATTTTTCTCCTTATATGAAGATAAGAACATATTTTTCATGTTTTAGCTAACCATTTTCTTTTCATACCATCAAATTCATTATTCCAAACATTATTTTATTTAAATATTATTTCTTCATTCATTTTTCATTATTCCTCATTTTTCAACATATTCACTTTATTTTATCACAATTACCAAGACATAAAAGCAATAAATAATGAGTTTATTTTATGACAGTTTCTAAGATACATAAACAATAAACAATGAGTTTAGGGAATGAATAGTGTTCCATAAAAACAGAGAGCCAAGGTTCATAAAACTCATCTTTGGAATCAAATGGGTATGCTGATGCGAAAGTTTTTAGGTGTTTTTATTTATTTATTTTGGTTACCCATATTTACCACTTATCTTATTTTAAGTAATTTGCTGCCAATGCTCTAAGAAATGGGACACTTAAAAAAAATATTTATGAAGAGAAAAATTTATGTAGAAATTGTTTATATAGCATATTGAGTTAAAAATAAATAAATAAATAAAATTATGTACAAAACTATCTAGTTAAAAATAAACTAATGTAACTTGTTTTGCTATTGAAAATTTTCAAATATTTTTCAATTGAAATTGAAGTTGACACTAAAATTGAAATTTTTATTTTTTAGAATTTTATGTAATGGATAAAAACTCTAATGGTTCTCAATTTCTACGTATGAAACAATTATATTTTTGGTTTTTATAGTCATCCTAATAAAATATAGATAAATGTTCCAAAAATGCATTCTGCACCTTTTCAAATCAGTTACAAAATTTCATTCAGCATAATTATTATTTAGTAAAAAGTTTCAGCATCCTATTAAATGTAATTTTCTAAAAAAATAAAATAAATAATACATTCTAAAAAATGCATTTTTTTTTTTAAATATATATCTTCTGTACTGTTTTTTGTTCTATTTTACATTCACCAATGACAATTTTTCATATATATTTTTTATTATCCTTTTAAAATAACAACACGATAGTATAACAAAAACGATGGAAAAGATTTGTATTCCTCACTTTTCCATTCGTTTCTCGACCTTTCACAGTGGAAGATTCGGGACCACGATAGACTACCAAAAATGTGACATCTGCAAAAGGAAATAACCGTACAGAAAATTTTGCTGATAACAAAATTCAGAATTTTCTAATTAAGAATCCAGTCAGTATTATTAACACTGACTGGATTCTTCGAAAATTCTAAATTTTATACCGTATTAAAGTGTTGCCAATGCTAGACAGAGCAACATGTTTGAGTCAATGCATGACTTATGGTATTCTATCTAGTCTTTACTCATTTTAATGGGGGTCTAAACTTAACATGTTGGTTAAGAGCCCTAAGAAAAGAGAGCAATGGACATCTTTGCTTTTGTAATTTTGAATTCCAGTTTGCTATTTTTCTACTTTGTATTGTCGGATGCTGGTTACAGCATTACTCAAAACCAATCCCTTAGTGACGGCACAACATTGGTCTCTAAAGATGGAAGCTTTGTTTTGGGTTTCTTCAGTCCAGGTAACTCCACTAACCGTTACTTGGGAATTTGGTACAACAATATCCCAGTTAAAACGGTTGTTTGGGTAGCAAACCGGCGCAATCCAATCACAGACTTGTTTGGAGTGTTAATGACAAACAGTGAAGGCAGTCTTGTTCTTCTCAGCAAGAACAGGACAGTTGCTTGGTCGGTGAATTCAGCGAAAGAAGCCAGGAATCCAATAGTAGAGCTTTTAGATTCTGGAAATCTAGTATTAAGAGACGAGAATGAAGAAAACCCAGAAAACTATTTGTGGCAAAGCTTTGATTATCCTTCTGATACTTGGCTTTCAGGGATGAAGCTTGGATGGGACTTAAGGACTGGTCTGGAACGGCGCCTAACTGCATGGAAGAGTCCAGATGATCCATCTCCAGGAGAACTGAGTTGGGGGATTGAACTTCATAACTGCCCTGAGATAGTCATGAAGAAAGGCTCGGAGATTTACTTCCGGACAGGCCCATGGAATGGCATTGGTTTCACTGGTATACCAGACTTAAAGGTAAACCAGGTTTACAACTTCAATTTTATCTCCAACAAGGATGAGGTATACTTCATATTCCACAATATTAAAAAGTCTGTAATCTCAAGAGTAGTGATGATGCCAAAAAAATCACCAGTGAGCCACACGGTCCTCACGTGCTCTTGACAAGAACCTGCACAATACAGAAGCTGAAGACCTTAAGAGGAGTACCGGTGTGGTACCGACCAAATACCCTCCGACGGTCAAGTTAGAGAAATCTCTTGTTCACAACTCTAGAATGCTAGAGGGGTAAAATTGTGCGTACCTTGATTTGTGAGGGTATTGGGGTTTTTATAGTAGTAGAGAGTTTACCTCTCCTGCTTGGATTACAAGTTTTTTCCTTATAGGAGTTTTCTTGAGCGTATTTTGCGGGATCCTTTCCTTATAGGAATCCCTTTGGGTATCACCAAGCGTGGAGAGCAAGACATTTCCTTATATATGCAATCATGGGTGGCAAGCAATCCTTTATCAAGGTCGTCAGCTTACCTTACCCCTTCAGCCTTAACGCCGTCAGCTTCATGGTGGCGTCAAGGTCGTCAGCTTCGCCTACTACCTCGTCAGGGTCGTCAGCTTATCTTACCCCTTCAGCCTTAACGCCGTCAGCTTCATGGTAGCGTTAGGGTCGTCAGCTTACCTTACCCCTTCAGCCTTAACGCCGTCAGCTTCATGGTAGCGTCAAGGTCGTCAGCTTCGCCTTCTACCTTCAGCCTTAACGCCGTCAGCTTCATGGTAGCGTCAGGGTCGTCAGCTTCGCCTTCTACCTTCAGCCTTAACGCTGTCAGCTTCATGGTAGCGTCAGGGTCGTCAGCTTCGCCTACTACCTCGTCAGGGTCGTCAGCTTCGCTTTCTCCCTCGTCAGGGTCGTTAGCTTACCTTACCCCTTCAGTCTTAACGCCGTCAGCTTCATGGTGGCGTCAGGGTCGTCAGCTTACCTTACCCCTTCAGCCTTAACGCCGTCAGCTTCATGGTGGCGTCAGGGTCATAAGCTTCATAGGTCTAAAAATATCCTTATCAATTGCCCCCCATTCCGTAGTCGTCACGTAAGTGGACGAGTGCGGAATACAAAGGCTTGTGTTGTAATCGTAGAGTATTAAGGGTTTTTTCTTGCCCCCCACTCCATAAGCAATTTAACTAGAGGATTGTTACTTAAGTCAATTGTCATCGGAGGATTGCTACTTGACGCGATCATCTTTAGGGGATCGTTCGTCACCTTGGTGACTTGATTCAATGATTTCTATTTGAGTCAATTATCTTTGGAGGATCGCTTGGATCATTCGTCACCATGTAAGTAGGAAGATCTATACTTTGGACTGTCCATCGTAGGCGACTTTGGTCGTTGTCTTTCTATCTTGAGGATAACTTTACTTTGGACCGTTCACTTGTAGGCGAACTTAGTTTTCTGTCCATCCGTAGGCGACTTTGGTTGTCCGTCCACCTGTATGCAACTTTGGTCATCGTCCGTCCCTCTTGGGGATGACTTTACATTGGACCGTTTACCCTTAGGTGACTTTGTTCGTTTGTTCGCCCGTAGGTTGGACTTAGCTTGCTATGAGGATTTGGTGCCCATCGGTGTTTTAAAACGTCGATCAATCTCGTAAGGATGAGGATTAGGTGCCCGTTGGATTCCTTGATTGTCGGTCTGTTTCATACGTAGGACTTAGTTTAGGAGCCAGTAAGCATCTTTGATCGTTGGTCTGTTAGTACTTAATAACCTGTAGGCGTGAACCCGTCCACTTTGGACTTAAGTCGTTCTTTTTAAGGATTTAGTATCAGACTCGTCCATTTATGGACTTAGTAATGAATTTGTCCACTTAAGGACTTCGTACTCTTCAGCTTTGCTGATCATCACCTTTTAGTGGTGCTTAGTTGGTCGTCACCTTTTAGTGGTGTTTAGGAGTAACTCTTTTTACTCTTCAGCTTTGCTAGTCGTCACATTTTGGGAGTAAGTTTTTTTTACTCTTCAGCTTTCTTCCCGTCAGCTTTTCATTCCGTCTAGGCGTAGATGCCAGCAGGTCATAAGATGAAGTCGTCAGCTTAACGGTTCGTCTTGTGTGAAGTCGTCAGCTTGGAGACTGACAGCTTCATCTTTCGCGAAGTCTTCAGCTTAGAGACTGACAACTTCATCTAGCGTCATCTTGCGTGAAGTCTATAGCAGACTGACGGCTTCATCTTGCGTGAAGTCTTCAGCTTAGATACTGACAGCTTCATCTTGCGTCATCTTGCATGAAGTCTTCAGCTTAGAGACTGACAGCTTCATCTTGCGTGATGTCTTTAGTTTAGAGATTGACGGCTTCATCTTGCGTGAAGTCTTTAGCTTACTATTCCCAGCTTACTATCTCTAGCTTACTATCTGCAGCTTTACTATCTTCAGCTTACTATCTCCAGCTTACTATCTCCAGCTTACTATCTTTAGCTTACTGTCTTCAGCTTTACTGTCTTTAGCTTACTGTCTTCAGCTTACTCTCTTCAGCTTTACTATCTTCAGCTTACTGTCTTCAGCTTACTGTCTTCAGCTCTACTGTCTTCAGTTGTACTGTCTTCAGCTTACTATCTTCAGCTGTACTGTCTTCAGCTTACTGTCTTCAGTTTACTGTCTTCAGCTTTACTATCTTCAGCTTACTGTCTTCAGCTTACTGTCTTCAGCTCTACTCTCTTCAGCTTACTGTCTTCAGCTTTACTGTCTTTAGCTTACTGTGCCCAAGATGCAGCTGTCAGACATGGGGTGGAGCTGTAGACTTTGCAACAAGGTTGTCTCTCATGAGTGAAGTTGACAACCTTGTTATGTCCGTCGCCTTTTGTTTCGTCATGGGTTAATTGTTTCGTCATGGGTTAATTACAAAATTACCCTTATCAGCTGCCCCCTACTCCATAGTCTCGTCAGCTTTAGCTGATGGGTTATGGAGTTAATGTCGTGGAAGGGTCATTTATGTGTGATGCCTCAAGATATGTTTTCGCAAGTTTAGAGACGCACCCGTCTATTTAGTTAGGTCCATCCACTTGTTGTGGATCCATCCATTGTTTTGTGGACTTTATTTTGTTAACCCATCTTCATGGGATGAACCAAATTACGGACCTATCTGTGTTTAAGTCCGTCCATTTATGGTGGATCTGTCCACTATCTTGTGGACTTTGTAATGAGGTTGCTCACTTTGTGGATTTAGTAATAATCTCGTCCACTTTTGTGGGGTCGTCCACTTTGTGGACTTAGGCTCATCTACTTCGTAGACTTGGTAATATGCCCGTCCACTTTGCGAGCTTGGGCTGGTTTGCTTTGTAAGCTTGGTAATGGTTTTTTGTCCAACTTTTGGACTTAATATTAAACTCGTCTACTTTGTAGACTTTGGTGATAGGCCCATCCACTTCGTGGTCCTAGGCTCGCCTACTTTGTAGACTTGGTAATAAATTCATCCACTTTGTGGACTTAGCAGTAGACTCGTCCACTTTGTGGACCTAGTAGTAGACTCGTCCACTTTGTGGACTTAGGAGTAGACTCATCCACTTTGTGGACTTGTTGAGGTGACTAAGTGTTGTTACCTTGTCACCTTGTAAGTCGTCCACTTGGGGTCGTGGACTAATTGAGGTGACTAAATTTTGATGCCTCGTCACCTTTTTGGGTCGTCTACTTGTAGGCGACTTAGTATGGTGATCATCCACCCATAGTTGACTTCAGTCATGCGTCTACCCGTAGGTGACTTAACGTAGTGACCGTCCACCTGTAGGCGACTTTGGCCAAGCGTCTACCCGTAGGTGACTTAGCGTAGTGACCATTTACCCGTAGGTGACTTTGGCCATGCCTGCATAAACTCCTCTTATTATAATAAGCCATGCATTCATAGAAAAAATAGTTCTTAAAAAGAAAACGAAGACCTGCCCTTTGGGCTTTTAAAGAGTTATTATAGCAAAAACTAAAGTAAATAGAAAAATTGAGGAGTATAGCTAAAATTCACTAAGGTAAACTAGAAATAAAGAGGTGCTGCTCTTCATGCCATCCTTTTTACTGGCAGTACTTCCATAGGTGCTTGGTGTTCCACGGGTGGTGTAGCTTCTATCCGTCCAGCGTCTCCAGTTCTTGCCATCTTTCGCCCTTTGTCTTGTCGCGTATCCTCCTGCCTTTCTCTCTTCTCTCGAGTTAGAAGCGCATCTTCAGCATTCATGTACTTGGTTGCCTTGTAAAGCACGTCCGACATAGTCTTCGGGTCGTTCTTGTATAGTGAAAATAGGAACTTACCCTTCCGCAGCCCATTTGTGAAAGCGGCTACAAGTATCTTGTCGTTAGCTTCATCGATTGAAAGCGCCTCTTTGTTAAAGCGTGCTATGTAAGACCTTAGCGTCTCATCTTCTCGCTGCTTGATACTTACCAAGCATGCTGTAGACTTCTTATACCTGTGTCCCCCGATGAAGTGCGCAGTAAATTGAGCGCTTAGCTCCTTGAAAGTGCTGATGGAGTTGGGCGTCAATCGGCTGAACCAAATTCTTACTGCACCTTTCAGTGTCGTAGGGAAGGCCCTACACATGATTTCATCCGCAACTCCTTGGAGGTGCATCAGGGTCTTGAAGGTCTCCAGGTGGTCTAGAGGATCCTTGACTCCGTCATAGCTATCTATCTGCGGCATGCGAAACTTGTGCGGCAGGGGGAAAGAGTTGACGGTGGTAGTGAACGGGGAATCAGTGCGGTTAATGAGATCGTCAAGATCGCTGGACACTCGTCCCTTGAGAGCGTTCATCATCACCTCCATTTGCTCCTTCATCGCCTGTATCTCCGCGACAACAGGGGGTAGAGTCGCATCCATGAGGGATGGGATGCTTACATTTTGCCGCTCCAGTCTGCTCGGGGCGTTACTGCCTTCCGGTCCTTCGTGGTCTCGTCTCTCAGCACTAGAATCTTCTAGGTCCTCTGCAATATTGTTGCCTGTCTTCCGATGTAGTTGCTCTTCCAAGACCTGGTTTTGCTTCGTGAGGCGTTCGACGGCCGCTGTCAGTATCTGCACTTGCTTCTCTAGAGCAGTTGGTCGCGGCCCGTCTTCCTGAACGTTGTTGGTGGTTGCCATTGATCGAGTGAGTACCATGCAACTCTTTTGTCAGGGAAGCGTTAGCTGTGGCTTACGACACTACTCGCGTTCCCCACAGACGGCGCCAACTGATGATGCCAAAAAAATCACCAGTGAGCCACACGGTCCTCACGTGCTCTTGACAAGAACCTGCACAATACAGAAGCTGAAGACCTTAAGAGGAGTACCGGTGTGGTACCGACCAAATACCCTCCGACGGTCAAGTTAGAGAAATCTCTTGTTCACAACTCTAGAATGCTAGAGGGGTAAAATTGTGCGTACCTTGATTTGTGAGGGTATTGGGGTTTTTATAGTAGTAGAGAGTTTACCTCTCCTGCTTGGATTACAAGTCTTTTCCTTATAGGAGTTTTCTTGAGCGTATTTTGCGGGATCCTTTCCTTATAGGAATCCCTTTGGGTATCGCCAAGCGTGGAGAGCAAGACATTTCCTTATATATGCAATCATGGGTGGCAAGCAATCCTTTATCAAGGTCGTCAGCTTACCTTACCCCTTCAGCCTTAACGCCGTCAGCTTCATGGTGGCGTCAGGGTCGTCAGCTTCGCCTACTACCTCGTCAGGGTCGTCAGCTTACCTTACCCCTTCAGCCTTAACGCCGTCAGCTTCATGGTAGCGTTAGGGTCGTCAGCTTACCTTACCCCTTCAGCCTTAACGCCGTCAGCTTCATGGTAGCGTCAAGGTCGTCAGCTTCGCCTTCTACCTTCAGCCTTAACGCCGTCAGCTTCATGGTAGCGTCAGGGTCGTCAGCTTCGCCTTCTACCTTCAGCCTTAACGCCGTCAGCTTCATGGTAGCGTCAGGGTCGTCAGCTTCGCCTACTACCTCGTCAGGGTCGTCAGCTTCGCTTTCGCCCTCGTCAGGGTCGTTAGCTTACCTTACCCCTTCAGTCTTAACGCCGTCAGCTTCATGGTGGCGTCAGGGTCGTCAGCTTACCTTACCCCTTCAGCCTTAACGCCGTCAGCTTCATGGTGGCGTCAGGGTCATAAGCTTCATAGGTCTAAAAATATCCTTATCAAGTAGTTTTGAACTCAACTCTCAACTTGTATGAGCGCTACGTGTGGGTTGAAGCAAAAAAAATATGGAGCCTGTACTTAACTTTGCCAAAAGACATATGTGACAGTTATAATTTATGTGGTGCTTATGGCAATTGTATCATTGGTGACTCACCCATCTGTCAATGTGTACAAGGGTTCAAGCCTAAGTCATTAGAAACATGGAACCCAGAAGAGTGGTCTAAGGGATGTGTACGAAGTATGCAATTGAGCTGCGACGATAAAGATAAAATTGGGTTTGTTAAATTGGTCGGGTACAAAATGCCAGATACCACGTATTCTTGGTTGAATGAAAGTATGAATCTTATCGAATGCAGAGACAAATGTTTGAACAACTGTTCCTGTATGGCTTATACAAACTCTGATATCAGAAATGGGGGAAGTGGCTGCGCTATCTGGTATGGGGATCTAATTGATATTCGACTGATTTCAGCTACCGGGCAGAATGCTACTGGGCAAGATGTATATATTCGAATGCCTGCAGAGCAAGGTATGGGCCTATAATCTTTGTTGCTATTTAATTCGTATATATTTTGATTAGGCCTTAATATTTGTTCCTTAATTCCATACTCGTATGGGCCTAAATATTTGTTTACATCTGTTTAATTGGATTAAGGTCTGTTCCAATAGTTGCATCTAAGATATTTTTGCTCTTCTATTGCCAAGTCAACCATGAAGAGGTGAAACACAAGAGAAAGATGAAGGTGATAGTGATATTGGTGGTTTCCATGGCAATTGCCGTAGTTTTTGGAATGCTCTTGAGACCCTACTGCATTTGCAAGAGGACAACTTTTAGAGGTAATATCACTTTCTCTGACCCACTTAGAAAAAGATATTGCAAGATTGTTTAATTGAACTTCTTGAAACGTACAGAGCAGCTAGTCAATAAGAAGATGAACAAGAAAAGCTGTGATGTATTGCCATTTCATCTTATCTAAATAAAAAACCATTGTATGGAAGAAAATCTACATAATTGTTTTGTGCAAACATGATTCATTTGTACCCCCTTAAGGTAACTGTTAGTAAATTATTTTAACAAAGTTTTGAAATTATTTTTGTGAAAAATATAAAATACTGTAAAAAAAATTTAATTACAATTTTCTTTTTCTTTTTTAAAATTTTGAAAATATATTATAAATTAATGCTTTTAGAGCATCGATTCATTAAGAGTCTGTTTGAGATTTGCTTATTTTGCTAAAATTGAAAGTACTATACAAAAAAATAAAAGTTAGCTGAAATAGTATAATGAGACTCATGAATAGTACCAAAAAATATAATAAGACTCATGAATAGCAACAAATATAAGCTAAATAGTAAACTAAGTTGACAAAAATAATCTATACCAATTTCTTTCGAAAGGGCGAACCTTATTTATCCTCAATGCTCAACAATTATTAGTAGCGGCAAATTTGCAAAAAATCACAGGTCATACTTGACTCAATTTTCTAGGAGACCTATGTCGTTATGTTGTTACTCATTCATTGAATTTCTGGATAATTACCTTTTTTTTTTTTTTTGGTGGGCAATTACCAAACTGGACTTTATGGCTTATTTGAATGGAGTGATGAAGAAGGGGAAGTGAAGGAGAGTTGAGTAGAGTAGGTTAAAAATAAGATAATTTTGTGCTGAATTTACTTTATTTTACTCTACTCCTCTCTCTCTCCCCTCAATCCAAACGGACTATTAGTTCACTTTTATTTAAATTTAGGTTGACTCGTAGATGCTCATGGCTGCCATGTAGTTTCAATTTCATACATGTTCCGTCAGCTCTTCACTGAAATAACTGTACACTTCATCAGGATTCCTCCGTGACACGTGTCTGGTAAGTGATTAATTATTTTATTATGAAAACAAATGCCCCTTGCATACGTTTGGTTTGTGCCCCATAACCAATCTTCTGGTTTAGTCGTATTGCAAGGGGCATCCGTATTTGTGAGGTTTTCAAAAGTGTTTGCTCTTTTTTTTTTGGTCGTAATATTTACTTTTTTTATAACCAGTTTTAATAGCTCAAATTGAGAGGTTAAAAAATAGCTTTTAATCTCAACTTTTGAATAAACAAAAATTTAAAAGCTTTTAATCTCAACTTTTGAATAGACATACTAGTATGTCTATTCCTTATTTTGCATGGAGATGTACTCCTTCCCACCAAGAAAATTATTCCTTATCTACAGTGGCTGTTCTAGGGTTTTGTTTTTTTAGGAGGGTCAGTAGTGACGGAGTTAGGAATTTGTCATGAGAGGGATTAAAAAAATAGAATGGTTTTTTTTTTTTTTTGGTATATACAACTTCCATATTATATACAATAATCTAAAATAAATACAATTTAGTACAAAATACAACTATATCATGTAATAGTCTAAAAAATTATTAATAGTTTAAAGATCAGTAAGACAACAACCATTGAATGCATAATATCTTATTATACTTTTATGTAATATTAATTAAATAAAAACGTATGATAAAGAAGAATAATAACAAACCTAGGAGTGGGATTAGGAGTAAATGTGAACTAAGAAAAAATAATAAATTGATATAAATTTTTGCTTTTGAAGTATACGGTTTTTAACCATAAACATGGTCACTCTCTTAGAATTGGGGCAAACAAAGATAAAAGCTAAGAAAAATGCTTGATCAAACAAAGATAAAGACTAAGAAGACATAGATTGGAGAAAGAGAGATAGAGAGAATAAAGAAAGAAATCATAGATATAAATATAGATCAGTTGGTTGAAACGATAGTGTAATTTTTTGCTAATGAAAAAGAAAAGTGCAAGGAAAACAACTTCATTTTGTAGTCAACGGAAAAGTAAGCTAGAGTCCTAGATAGAAGGTTTATTCATTTATTTATTTTTAACAAACGAGCAAAAATTTGAAACATTTTTTTCTTTATTATAAAATTAAATATTTTAACGGTAGTGCTATTGACACAAAAACTTGCACAAAAATTTCACAACAAAATATAGGTGACAATTTGTTAAAGTTAGGTAAAAAAAAGGTGATATATTAGGGATAAAGAAAGGTAAAAAAGTGATGTCAATTGTGGGTCAAAATAAAAACTAATTACAACTTGTCACTTACCCTTTATTGTGAAATTATTGTGAAATTATTGTGAAAATAGTATTAAAATGATCATATTCAAGTTTATTTTAACTAGATTTAAATAAAATTTATGGTTAGGGTGTTCAAATATTTATTTTAGGGGAGCCAAAAAATCAACCCCTTGGCTAACACGTAACGCGGCCCCCACTTATGCCCCCACTTATCTACTCAGAAAAAATATTTCTTATGCATTGAGAAATGTATTCCTTGTCTACTAAGCAATAAGTAAGAAATAAGTAATAGAGCATTATAAATGGACAATACAACAAAGAGTTATGTGGCTTTGGCTCAAGGGTACCCAACATGTCAAGAGACTTTGAATTAGTTGAAGAGTGCCACAATTGATAAGAAGATGAGACATCTCTATGGTAATTTGTATTTGCAGATTGGTATATGTTTTTGGTGAGAGAGATTTTCTCACTTGGTTATGAGGCTTTGTTGTGTCCTATTTATGATCAAGTACCTTGTTGCTTTGTTTTGTTCAGTTAGAAATGCAATTTTTTAATTTCTTATGTATAATGTGAACCCATCTTACTCTCAGTAGAGAAAATGAAGAACAATGAGATGATAGACCAACACATCGAAGGCCAAAGTGAAGACTTAGAGCTCCCATTCTTTAGCCTGGCTACCATAATTGATGCAACTAACAACTTTTCAAGCAATAACAAGCTCGGTGAGGGTGGCTTTGGACCTGTATATAAGGTAACACTATAAAATTCTTTTAAAGAGACCTAAAAGAAGTAGTGATTATCATATTCAATATTAATATAATCTATTTGCAAATGTGAATTTTTAGGGCACACTAACAAACGAAAAAGAAATTGCTGTAAAAAGGCTTTCACGAAGTTCTGGACAAGGATTGAGTGAGTTTAAAAATGAAGTTATATTGATTGCCAAATTGCAACACCGAAATCTTGTTAGGCTTTTGGGATATTGCATTGAAGGAGAGGAGAAAATGCTAATTTATGAATATATGCCCAACAGAAGCTTGGACTTCTTCATTTTTGGTTTGAATTTTTCCCAAGCCTCATGAAATTTTTTTTATTTAAATAAATTACAAATTCTTTTTTTATTGTTCAAGTTGGACTAGTATTAATATAAATGAGAAACATCCAGATCAAAGGAGAGCTAATGTTTTAGGTTGGTCTATGCGCTTCAACATTATCTGTGGGATTGCCCGAGGGCTTCTCTATCTTCATGAAGATTCTAGTTTGAGGATTATACATAGAGATCTTAAAGCAAGTAATATTTTACTAGATAGTAAGATGAACCCAAAAATTTCTGACTTTGGCATGGCAAGAATCTTTGGTGGAGATCAAACTGAAGGAAATACAAATAGAGTGGTTGGAACATAGTAAGTATTCTTTACATGTTCTATTATTGACACTTTGTTTTTATAATAAAAGAGTTTTATTCTTAATGATGTTTTGCAGTGGGTATATGGCACCCGAATATGCAATTGATGGCTTATTTTCAGTAAAATCTGATGTCTTTAGCTTTGGAATATTGTTGTTGGAGATATTAAGTGGAAAGAAAAATCGAGGGTCTTTCCATCAAGACCATAGTCTAAACCTTGTTGGACAAGTGAGTTCACAAAAGATTTGACTCTCTACTTTTCATATAATGTGACAAATAATGATGGTAAATTTTGAAATGTTTCAGGCATGGAAATTATGGAAAGAAAATATGCCTTTGAAATTAATTGATACTTGCTTAAAGGACTCTTGCATCCTATCGGAGATTGAACGTTGCCTTCATATTAGTTTCTTATGTTTGCAACAACATCATGAGGATCGGCCTAACATGTCATCTGTGGTTATGATGTTGCATAGTGAAAGTCCATTACCAGAACCCAAAGAGCTTGGTTTCTTTGTAGGAAAAAAATCATCGGTATCAAGTAAGAACCAATCATCCTCAACCAATGAAGTTACTATTACGTTGTTAGAGGCTCGATAGTCAAACATCATATCAATTGCATTATATTGCATGGAGAAGGAAAGATCACTCCTAAATGCAGCCGTAATCTTATATATGATACCACCAAATACACCTTGGTACTTCCATCCACTAAACGATCCTATGATTGTTATTCTTCATTTGTTCACTATATAAGTTGTATTCCCCCAAGTATGTGATATTGCAATTTAAGGGTCTTGTTAACAAGTGCTCTAAGGGCACAAATTTAAAATGAATAAATACTCAATTATGAATTGTAATGCACATTATTCAAAGAAGAAAATACACTTGTTAATGATTCAATAGTTTGCAATCACCAATTCACTGTTTATGTGTGTATTTTTTGGATATATATATGTGTACTATTTAACTTAACTTTTTGAAATATATATAACATTTAATGCACCTTAATCACTGCTCTTGGGGAATTAGTGCCAAAATGAATGTATTTAAAAAGTGTATATATATATATATATAAGACTGTATATAGAAGGTGAGAGAAATAAAGAAGCCCTAAACCCTCTCTTAGTACCTCAATTGGCACCTCATGAAGTGTTCAACAAAGGCATTCAAGGTTCAAATACCTCCTTTTCCATTGTAATTATTGAATAATAATAATAATAATAATAATAATAATAATAATTATTATTATTATTATTATTATTATTATTGATAGACTAAGAATGTATTGACCCTTTTAGTAACTTAATCAATTAATTTTTCCAAGTGAAATTAATTAGATTCAATTACATGTAATAAGGGTGGTAGCACAAACAAATTACCAGCTAAGTTAAATGTAGCAGAAAATAAATTTGACACAGGTGATTTGTTTACGAATGGGGAAAACCACCGAGGCAAAACCCTATCGGGTGAATTTAAGGTCACCACTCCTAAAAATCCACTATTATCAATACAAGTGGTTACAAGTAAAAGGAATCCCAGTACCTAATACCAACCTAAAGTTAAATCCTTACCTCAATATCCAATTGGACTTGTAATGTAGTGACAATCTATCCTTTCAATGCACGACTCTCAGTAGGTGACTAACCAATTGGTGCACGGATCCAAGTACATGACTAAAACACCAACTTGAGAAAGATGTTGGTTGCAAAGTTCTTCAATTCATCCAACAATGAAGATCAAGAAGCTCCTTGGTTACAAAACCCTTGGCGCAAAGACGCAGTAGCTTCTATATGGAATACGATGAGCTAGGGCAAATTCTATCTCCAGTCACAATTTGCATGCACAATCAAATTGCATTGAGTTGCATCACTTTGCATCACCTTTGACAACCCTTAAAATAATTCTTATATATGTCTAGGGTTGTGAGAAAAGAAACGCTATACAAATACATATGAATATGCGTGAAATCAGTTCTAGAAATCTGAATTTCGTAATTCTCAACAGATATAGCTTCTGTCAAGCTGCTGTTGAGCATAAGCATTAAACCTTGATGGATATAGATCTGTCGAGATATCTATCAAGCTTTAATGAACATCACTTCTTTACTTGTTTATTGGACAAATTTGCATGGATTCAATACTAAACTTGAACTCTTGTTCCTTAAAGTACTAAACCCATCCTAAATTTATCCAATTACAAGTAAAGTACGTTTTGTCCAAGGATTAGCCAATTTACATAACATATGTCTCTAACAATATCCACATATGTCCTAACAATAATAATAATAATTGTGGTGGCTTAACCCAATAGTACAAGAGCTTTGGGCTGAGAGCCCTAATTTACTTGTATTATAGGTTGGGTTTATCCCACAATGGGGGACCCAAGAAATGGTGTTATGGGTTTCTGATGGAGTTAAAGAAAGGTTTGAGCCCTTAACTCTATTAATCCTAGCCTAGCCGAGATGATGACTATGTAGCCAACCATTTTTTCTAGAATCCGAATAGGATTCCTTAATCCTGAAATATATCTTTACTCGTTACTCTTGTGTTTCTCTCTCCCTTTTTTTTTCCCAACCCCCTTTCTCAAAATTTTCTTCCCTCTTTTATAGAATTCCTTTAGTGAGTTCACCATCATGAGGGGTGGTCTTCACCAAGCAGGTGGGTCCCTCTCTGCTCTATATTGTTGACCAGATGGGACCCACTGCATACTCCTGAGATGACATCCTTGGAACTTGCACCAGACACTGGAATATGCTCGAGAGGCAAATTACCCCAAGGCATTACCTTTTGTCCATGGTAAAGCTTGGTACCATTCCTTAAGTCGGGACATGCTCAGTAATGTTTGATTTAGTGTTGAGACGAGTCGGGCGGCTTTAGGGACAAGCCATAATCTTGGGCTAGGCTTTCATTCATGATCCGTACAACAACAACAACAACAGCAATAATAATAATAATAATTGATGGTGGGCTAAATCAAGTTCCATTCGTCCATAACGGTCGTCTATGACCAAACCACGCCTAGATTAGTTCATAAGAAAGGGAGCCAAATAAAAGGTACCATGGGTAATGAATAGGCTCCATCCTCAAGCATTATGATCATCCAAGATAATCTAGTCATCCATGTCACAAAAATGGACTACCAAATGACACTTAGTCAATTTCAGAGGATTTCCTACAAACACCAAACAATCAGACCATGTTCTATTATTCTAGAACATGGGGAGGATTCCCCAAAATCTGCTCCATCCTCTCCACTAATCCCACACATCTCCTATGATGGTAGTGGATCTGAACAAGTAGACCCACTAAAAACTCTCTATAAAAGGGATCTAACTCCATCAACCCAAGGTACGTTAACCTACTTACTATCCTTGTGTTCTAGAGAAAAAACTAACGTAATCGTTAGAGAATTTATGGCCGGTTCACCCCAATCACCCACGACAATTCTTTTCTTTCTCTTAAGGTCATTAAATCATCGTTGTAGCCCTAAGCATTCAGCCTACTGATTTTTGTGCATCATCATCAATAATAATAATAATAATAACAACAACAACAACAACAACAACAACAACAACAACAACAACAACAACAACAACTCTCTTCTAATGACAAGTTGACAACATGCTCTAAATCTGTGGATCGGCACAATTTGTTTAAATCCCACCCAACATACTAGTCCAATATTACATTGAAATGCAATAAAAAGAGGGCAAAAATTTTCTTTTTATTAGAATGATTCCAATGCTACTATCATTTGGTTATTCTGTTCATTCCTAGTAGTTAAATATTTTCTTTAACTAATATCTTTTTGATTCTTTTCCATATATGGAAAATGCTAAAGTTTTTACAAGTTTATATATATATATATATATATATATATTTTTTTTTTTTTGAGAATAAACTACAACTTTACTTTTTTTTTTTTTTAAATACTAAGTATTTTAATACACACATAAGGGGAGAGGGGAGAAGGTTTTAAAGAAATTTATAATGGTGTATATCCAAAAGGGCCTAATTACAACTTTACTAGATAAACCTTATAAACTGATATGACAATGAATGTGATTAGTAAACTTTAAACACCTCATAAATGAATATTTGAATTCTTTTTTGGTGATTAGTAATACATGGTTTTTATTTATTTATTTATCTATTTTTAAGTAACACAATAGGTTGAACTATGTAGCAAAATTATAAGTATCCTTAACATTACTCTTTTTATATTGTTGACTTCAATTTCCCCCTTTTGTTCAAAGAACATGAGGAGAGTTACATGCATAGGTTTATTTGCAACCCCACCACCAAAAATGAGAGGAAAGCCATTACGTGTTTTTGTAAAATATTTTACCAAGTTTTTAAAGATAAAACATTGTACAGTATTTTACAAAGGATTTAATGATCAACGAAAAATATTTTCAGTTTTGACAAAATATTTTCAAGTAAAATGCTAAAAATATGTTCCGTAAATTATTTTACAACAAAATAAATAGTGTAGATTGCATTAGCATTGGCTAGAACAAATTTAGGACATGATGGTCCTAGACTTTTATAAATGTCTGCGATCATACATGTTTCAAAAGTTGTCCACTTTAGCTTCACGAATTAACAAATACAATAAAGCACAATATCATAAAAATATGCATAACACACCAGTGAGAGTAGACATGGCAAAACGGCGGGTCGGGTTAGGTCAGGTCAATTGGGTTGTAGGTTAGGTTGGGTTGGCCTGTATTTTTCACATGAATTTTTTTTAAAGAAAGCAACTTGTATTTTCCATTTGGAAAGCCATGCAACAAATTACTTAATGTAAAATGCATTACTTTGAACTCACCATTTATATTAAGAATGAACTCAGTTAAACTTATTAATACTTATTCAATTGTAATACCCTGAATAAAAAAGTAAAAAAAAGGATTTAAGGTGGGGTATTTAAGTAAATTTTTTTTTGTGGGGCCAATTTTATAATTTATAATTATAAGAGAGTTTTTAGAAAATAAGATTGAAACCCTACCCATATATAAGCTTATTTACTTTTGAGAGAGGAGACTATTCAAATTACTCAAGTAGAGAAGGGTTTCATCACTAAGGAGGCTATGAGGTGTATTTTTCCTGAAAGTTAATTGAAGAGGCAACCATTTGTTCCAAGTATGATTTTTCATCTATTAGAAACAAAGAATTTAAAAGAGTTAGAATTTGATCTTAGGAACGTTAGTGATGTTTAGATTTTTCAAAAGGGATATTTCCGAGAACTGTTGTTACACTTTTAGTTAGTGTATATGGACTTCATTCTTGAATTGAGCCACAGAATTACAAGTTCTAATCCATGATTATGCCTACATTTTTCTTTTGGATATGTATATATATATATATATATATATATATATATATAAGTCAATGATATTGCCCACCATTTTTCATTGAGGTTATATATTGTTAAACCCATTGGGAGACATATTTGTATATATATTAAATCTTAGAATTGGCCTCTGTGTGTATGGCTTTCACGTTGTCCACCGTGGGTCCCTAGAACAAGTTTTGTTCTCTAGGTCCAACAGCATCCCAAACTGATTCATCAATGGAACATAAAAATGCTCTCATGCGAACCTTCCAATATGCATAATTACTACCATCAAAATATGGAGGTGCATTTAGGGATTGAGACGGGTCCATCTCAATATGGGGTCAGGGATCACACTATGGTAATGAAACCAATAAAAAGTGAACCCGATCTAATACCAAATGAAAGTTCAAATAGTGTATAAAACACTATGAACGTTTAGACCCCCAATAACAAAATTACCAATTCAAGCTTTATGACAAACAATGAGTGTGCGGAAAATGAACACAAGCTATAAACAGAATTGGTAAACAATCTAAGCCAATTAAAATCACATCCACAGCAGGAAATAAAAGGCAAAGATTAAGGGAAGAGAGATGCAAACACAAGGACAACACAACGATGTGTTATCGAAGAGGAAACCAAAGCCCTTAACGTAAAACCTCTCCACCGCCCTCCAAACGGTCAATAATCCACTAGAAAATATAGTTGAGATACATGAATAGCAATAGACCCTCCAAGCCTAATCTACCCAATGTACCTAAGCCCTCCAAGCTTCTTGCTCCAACGAGGTTGCGCCGAACCTATTTCTTTTCTAGCTTCCCAGATTCCGCTGCTTAACCATAGCATCAACCAATGTGAAATTGGTTCCTTCCTAACTGCTTCCCAAAGCACCAAACAGCCATCTCACAGAAATGGATATGGTGAGAAAAGGTTTTGGTAATAAGCCTCTTAAAGATTTAACAATGGAGAGGAAGAGAGTTGAGGAATTTGAAGAGTCTCTTAATGAAGATTGGGGATGAATCAATCTTGTTTTTCTCTAGGGTTTCTCTCTCAAAATTCTCTTTGGAAGCTCTCTTTCTTTCGTGGGTAAAAGGGGTATTTATACTGGGGTGAGAATGGAATGTGAAGAGTCAGGTTTTTCAAAACAAGGCTAGCTCGCGGCTTGACTGAGTCTTGAGTTCCAACCGCGAGGTAACTGAACAGCCAGTTGTCCTATTTTGTCCTGTAGTGCTCCAACCGGCATGACGCTTCAACTTTTGGCATGCTTGGCACGTGTGTAGCTTCTGGCGGCTTACAGCCACGAGTCACCTGCGAGATCCAGTCGCAAGTCCCTGCTTTTCTTGCACACTCTTGAGCATTTCTTCACAATATCTCACTCACTACCCTTACAAGAATCCCACCTAAATACAGGGTTACTAATTGCTGAAGTACAAGCAAATTTGGCACGGAATAAAGCCAATAAAATGGTTGATAAAATTCAACCTTACACAAGGTAACTCTGCAAGACCAATTCGCATCATATTCAACATCAATATAATTTAGTAGCAAATTTGAATTTCTAGGGTACACTAGTAGATGGACAAGAAATTGCTGTGAAAAGGCTTTCATGGAGTTCTAGACAAGGATTGAGTGAGTTTAAAAATGAAGTTAAACTGATCTTCAAATTGCAGCATTGAAATTCTGTTGGGCTTTTGGGCTACTGCATTAAAGGATAGGAGAAAATATTAACCTATGAATACATGCTTAATGGAAGTTTGGACTCCTTCATTTTTTGTTTGAACTTCTCAAAAACTAATAATTTTCTCCAAACTTCATATTTTTTTTTTATTTAAAGAAAATTCAATTTCTTGTTTCATTGTTCATGCTAGAATTAGTATTGACATAAACAAGAAACTTGCCAGATTAAACGGAAGCTAATATCTTAGGTTGGTCTATGCGCTTCGACATTATTTGTGGGATTGCGCTTGAGCTTCTCTATCTTCATGAAGACTCTAGATTGAGGATCATACATAGGGATCTAAAAGCAAGTAGCATTTTACTTGATGATAAGATGAACCCAAAAATTTATGATTCCAACATGGCTAGGATCTTTCGTGGAGATCAGACTGAAAGAAATACAAAAAGAGTGGTTGGAACTTAGTAAGTACTCCTAACTTGTTTTATCATTGACATTTTTTTTATTCAAAGATTTTTATTCTTAATTGTAAGGTTGAATTTAATCAACCATCTTGTTGGCTTTATTCCGTGTCAAATTTGCTTGTATTTTAGCAATTGGCAACCCTGTATTTAGGTGGAATTCATGTAAGGGTAGTCAGTGAAAGAGTGTGAAAAAATGCTCAAGATTGTGTAAAGAAGCAAGGACTTGCGATTGGATCTTGCGGGTGCAAGCCGCCAAATGTTGAACACGTGCCAAGCATGCCAGAAGTTGAAGCGTCATGCCAACCGAAGCACTACAGGAAAAAAAGTACAGACTGGTTGTTCAGTTACCTCATGGCTGGAACTCGCGACTCAGTGAAGTCGCGAGTCCAAGCCGCCAGCCAGCTCTGTTTTGAAAAACCTAACTCTTCGCATTCCATTCTCACCCCAGTATAAATACTCCTTTTACCCACGAAAGAAAGAGAGCTTCCAGAGAGAATTTTGAGAGAGAAACCCTAGAGAAAAACAAGATTGATTCATCCCCAATCTTCATTAAGAGACTCTTCAAATTCCTCAACTCTCTTCCTCTCCATTGTTAAATCCTTGAGAGGCTTATTACCAAAACCTTTTCTCACCATATCCATTTCAGTGAGAGGGCTATTTGGTGCTTTGGGAAGCAGTTAGGAAGGAACCAATATCACATTGGTTGATGCTATGGTCAAGTAGCGGAACCCGGGAAGCTAGAAAAGAAATAGGTTCGGTGCAACCTCGTTGGAGCAAGAAGTTTAGAGGGCTTAGGTACACTGGATAGATTAGGCTTGGAGGGTCTATTGCTGTTTGTGTATCAGAGCAGGTTCACTTTTTATTGGTTTCATTACCACAGTGTGATCCTTGACCCCATATTGAGATGGATCGATCTCAATCCCTAAATGCACCTCCATATTTTGATGGTAGTAATTATGCATTTTGGAAGGTTTGCATGAGAGCATTTTTATGTTCCATTAATGAATTAGTTTGGGAAGGGACCAATTTCATATTGGTTGATGCTATGGTTTATAGCGGAATCTGGTAAGCTAAAGAAAAAACAAGTTTGGCGCAACCTCGTTGGAGTAGGAGCTTGGAGGGCTTAGGTACACTGGGTAGATTAGGCTTGGACGGTCTTCTACTGTTCATGTATTCCAACTACATTCTTTAGTGGATTATTCACCGCTTAGAGAGCGGCGGAGAGGTTTTACATCGAGGGCTTCGGTTTCCTCTTCGATAACACATCGTGTGTTGTCCTTGTGTTTGCATCTCTCTTCTCTTAATCTTTGTCATTTAATTTTTGCTGTGGATGTGATTTTATTTGGTTTAGATTGTTCATCAATTCTGTGTTAAGCTTATATTCATATTCCGCACATTAATTGTTTGATATTAGGCTTGAATTGATAATTTATTATTTGGGGGTCTAAACGTTCATAGTGTTTTATACACTAATTGAACTTTCAATTGATATCAGAGTGGGTACACTTATAATGGTTTCATTACCTTAGTGTGTTCCTTCACCCCATATTGAGATGGATCGGTCTCAGTCTTTAAATACTCCTCCATATTTTAATGGTAGTAATCATGCCTTTTGGATGGTTCGGATGAGAGCATTCTTATGTTCAATAGATGAGGCTATCTGGGATGTAGTTGAAATAGGTTAGACAAGGCCGAAGGCAGCCAAATCCACTTGGGATAAGGTAGCCCTTGCAGCATCAAATGCTAATAGCAAAGCACTTAACGCTATTTTTTGTGGTGTGTCTCCAGATGAGTTCCATCGGATTTCACACGTTACCATTACCAATGAGGCATGGTAGATATTGGAGACCACGTATGAGGGAACGAAAAAGTTAAAGACACCAAGTTGCAGATGCTAACCACTCGGTTAGAAGAGCTGAGAATGAGTGAGGATGAGTCTTTTGACTCTATCTATAGCAAGCTGAATGAAGTGGTTATCGGCAAGTTTAACTTGGGAGAGAAAACAGAGGACTCTAAAGTTGTATGAAAAATTCTTCGTTCATTGCCGAAGAGCTTCCGTGCAAAGGTGACTGCAATTGAGGAAAGAAAGGACTTCAATGAAATCAAAGTCCAAGAGTTGATTGGTTCTCTCCAAACATATGAGCTTTCATTGCCAAACCAAAGAAAGAGCAAATCCCTTGCTCTTAAGACTAAAAATGAAAGGTAGAAGCACACGACTCATTGGATGAGGATGTTGTCGAAAAAGATGTTGCTTACCTTGCAAAAAATTTTCGCAAATTTCTCAAGTTCAAGAACAGTGGGAAATTTGGTGGTAAAGGGAAATTCACAAGTTCTGGAAAGGAGAAGAAGGACTTCAAAAAGAGAGAAGGGAAGGAGTCCCAATCTACTCAAGGAGTCACTTGTTTTGAATGTAATGGACATGGCCATTTCAAAAAGGAATGTCCTAATTATTTGAGATCGAAAGGCAAGGCATTTGCCACTACTCTCAGTGACTCAGATTCTTCCACATCTAATTCGGAGGATAGCTGTGATGAAGAAGGGAATTTCTCAGCATTCATGACTATTGCTCATGTTGAGTCTTCGAAGGACTTGAATTTGCTTGCACAAGAGCTTGGGGAGCATGGTGATGAAGAATTCATGGGAATTGTAGAAGAATCGAATGTTAAAGAAGATGAAGATATAGTTGGTCTTCAAGAGAACTACGATTCACTCCTTGAGAAGTCGGGAGAATATGCAAGGGTGGCTAAGGTAGCTGTGAAAAAGATGAAGAAAGCTAAGGAGGACTATAGAAGTCTCCTGGTGAGATATAAGGAGGCCAAGTGTGAGATAGAGACGCTAAATGGTGAGCTAACCGAAACTTACACCAATGTGAGATTCCTTGAGCATGAAGTGGTTCAAGCAAATGCCAAGGTAAAAGGAGTATCAACAAAGAAGCATAATGATGTCCTTTCCTCTCAAAAGACCTTTTCCGACAAAACCGGATTAGGATACACAGGAGAAAATAGTTCAGCTATGAATATCTCCAAAGAAGTGAAGTTTGTGAAGGCCAAAGAGCCGGTTGTAGTTGCCCCTATTGTGGAGAAGACAAAGGGTGAGAAAAAGAAGAATGTAGCTAACCAGCAGGTGTTAAACAAGCCCCGTAATCAATCTGTGGTCAGGTCTGCAGCCAAAGCAAAATCTCTTCCATGATCACAAAGAGGTCGTAGAATGAACCATATGTGTCATCACTGCGCACTTTAAGGGCACACCTAACCCAATTGTCATAAGCTGAGAGCATTGAGGAATGAAAGTGATCAAAGGTCAAGAGGACCAAGAAATGACAAGAGGACTTGGGTTGTTGAGTCATCAAGAGATCGAAATAGTGATCCCGGAATGATAGATGTGATGAAGATGATTAGTGCGTTCACCAACTGCTTGGAAAGCTTCACTAGAAGGTTTGAAAGTCCTAACTCTCGTACCCAATCCTATAGGGATATCACCCCAAATGCACGTGACGTGTGGGTGAAAAAGGGTACTCATGCATAAGCATTACAACATGTCCATGCATTAATACTTCCTATGTTATGTGACTATGTTTGGTTGTGTGCATTTTTATCTTTTTTTTTTTTTTTTTTTTTTTTTTGCGTCAATAATCCAAAAACTCATAAAAAAATAGAAAATCAAAAAGTTTGATCAACTTTGTTGAGTTTTGTCTCAAAGCATGTTTTGCCTTGTACCTTTGTACTAATGGCCTTGTGCATCTATGAGCATAGTTTGTTTCCTATGCACTCATATCCTTGTGGGAGAACTCTTGACATTTATGTGACTGTTGTAAATAGATCTTCAAACCTATCATGAATGACTAGTGAATGGTTTTGTTAATCTTGAAACTTGCATAGACTTGTGCCTATATATCTTCCCACTCATTTATTTCATTTTATTTATTTATTTATTTATTTTGTTTAAAAAAGCTCTCAAATGTAAATCTCAAAATGAAAAGAGATATTGAACTGCAAAAGTCTATCTCACATACTAGTATTTGACTAGGAAAAAGTAGGATGCCCAAAAAGCCAAAGGCTTGCCCATCAATTGAAATGTCAAAAATTTCAGGCATCAATCTCACAATGAGATGTTATGATTCAAAAAGATCAAATGTTATAAAGAATATGAAGCCAAATGAAAAGCTTCAAAGTTATGTAATCAAGTTATGTGGGAGGTCATATATGCATATTTCTATAATTGAGATGGGTCACATTATCTAGTGCTAGTTGTGTATGGCTTGGTTGAATTGATCATTGAAGATTCACATTTGACTAAGAACTATCTCATTGTTGATATCCACACGCATCACACATGCCAATGTTTAATGAATGCCATATTCATTTGTGTGATTGTACTTGATTAAATGTGTTTTCACATGCTCAATTCTTGTTAATCAAACACAAAAAGATTTTTGAGTGTTTTAGTTGTTTTTGGAAAGTCTTTTGTTTTTGCAAAAATGTCAAAAATAGTGTTGCCCTATTTTGGCGATTTAGTCGCAGGTTGATCCAATCGCATGTCCCAGTTGCGATCCCACACAGAGATTTTTCGCAACTCATTGGCAAGCCAATGCCACAGTCACAAAAAATACTTAGAATATTTTTCAAAATTTGGGTTTTTAATGTTTCTCGCGACTCAGTCTAGCGACTTGTTCGCGAGTGGAAGGTCCAGGCGTGAGGGGACTCAGAAATTTTCGCGACTTACCTCGCGACTCCCTCGCAGGTAGAACTTCCAGTCGCAAAAAACACTTAGATAAATTTCTCAAATTTTTGTCTTGAGTGTTCTGGCGACTTGCTAGTGACTTGACTTAATCGTGAAAATCGCATGTTTTGTGCAAATAGGTCAGTTTTTAAACATTTTTAGTTTTCCCTCGAACTTTTGTGACTATTTATTGTCTTCCTTATTTCATCCCTCTCCCAAACACATCGTGCACTCAACCCAAACCTCCATTTTTAATCATCTCTCCAACCTCATTCTCCAAGAAAAAGGTATGGGTTTCTATTTTCTCACTCTATTTTACATGTTTATGAGTGTATTTCTTCATTTTGTGAGATTTTGTTGAGCTTGTGTGTTTTGCTTTGATTCGAACATGGGTTTGCTTAAAATGTTGGATTTGGTTGTTTGGGGTTGGTTGTTTTTGTTGCTAGACTGCTGAATATGTCTGCTATCATGATTTAATTTCTTTGAGCTAGTCTCTAATCTAACCTTTGTTGTTTGAAATATTTCATACCCATAAGATATGTGTTTGGGTTCTCTATGATTTACACTGAGTGTGAGTATGGTTGTTTTAGAATGACTGAGGTTTTTGATTGTTTGGCTAATAATGCTTTGATTTTGTGTTGTCATATCATATTTCATATTTATTAAGATATGTCTCATAGACATATGCTTACTTTTGTCTGAGTGTGGTTTACACTATCCAAATATTGATGTTCAGTGCTTGTTGCAGTCTGCATCCATACAGACTGTACTTGTTTGAGTTATTGGGTTTTTGACTTGAGTTATTTTTCTCTAGTTCTCAATTGTGTTTGGTCTATATGCTGTCTTGACACTCTGTTACTCTCTATGTAACTAACTTGTCACTAATTTGTGTGTATTTCCACCTATTGTGTTCTACTTTTGTTGTGGACTCTTCTACTTGTTTACAGATGGCTCCCTCACCTACAAAAAAGAAGACTTCTGCTAAGAAGACTGACAAAAGGCTGAAAATGGACCATAACCTGTTTAGGTCTATTCAACACTTTGAGAGATACAAAGATTCTTTCTTGAAGGGAATCATTACTCAAGAAAGGTTTGTAGACTTAGGGGACTTGAAAGACACCTTCATTCTAGACTGTTTTGAGGGTAGAGGATGGGATAAGTTGCTAAGTGACCTATTTGCAGTTTGTGAGCCTTTAATAAGGGAATTCTATGCAAATGCTACTATAAGGGAGGATGAGCTGAATTGTTGGATCAAAGGACATGAGTTCACCCTAGATGCACATGATATTGATGAGGTACTAGGGCTTAAGGGTTTAGAGGATCATGATTTCACCAATTACAAGGACAGGATGCTATCTATAAAAAATGTCCAGAATCGCATTGGTGGACAGAAAGAGGGGAGATGTCTCATCACTACAGCATTTCTAGTCGACATGAGGTGCCTCACCACCATCATGATGTTCAACTTGTATCTAGTGAGGAAGCTGACTACAATCAACAATGCCAGAGCTATCTTCCTCATGGAGCTCAAGGAGAAAACTTTCATTGACATCAGCTTTCACATATATGACACAATTGTGGATGAGACTAGAACCACCTCTAGGCCCAAGCTGATCTTTCCTAGCCTTCTCATGAGGATTTTCAGAGCAAAAGGTGTTGCAATCGTTCAAGATATCAACCCCATGTCTACACCTTAGCCATCAACAAGATGACCATCATCAGGATACAAGTTCATCTTCCAGTTGATGAAAAGGAGGGTGACCAAGGAGAAGGTGATCCAATGGAAATTGAAGTAAAGGCTACAGGATAAACATCCACATCCAGAAGCAGAGGCAAGAGGAGTAGGGCTTCAACCTCATCAGCTGTACCTCTAAATGCATTTCAGATCATTCTGGAGAGGATTGATGGACTCAGAGAGGTCCAAAATGAGCATACTGACAGGATGGCAGCAATTCAGGATCAACTCAACATACTTTCAGCCAAGTTTGACAGCATCAACACCTAGCAATGACCCTTTGGCCATTCCAGTCAAAAAGGGGGAGAATCTTTGGGAAGCAGCTCTTGAAGGGGAGTGCCATTTTAAGGGGGAGCAACCAAAAACAGTGTTTATCAAGTTTATTGTTCAGTTTTATTTTATGGTTATGGTTATGATGTTGGTTATGGTATTATGTTTTTATTATGGGTTTGGTACAATGTGTTAAACAGTTTGGTTATTCTGCTGGTTTTTAAAACTCATGGATATGTTTGGGTGTGAAACTTTGGTTTATTAAGACTTAAGATGTTATTCAGTTTAGTATGTAGCTTTTGTGTTTTGTACCCATGTTGCTTTTGTAAGCTTTTAGGGTTGTTTTCATGCACTTGTTGGCTTTTATGGTTTGTACCTATGCCTTGTTGCATTGTACTTGTTGTTTTGTCTTGCATTACTTCAAGTATTCTCACTCTTATGCCCTAGTAGGATCTTGTTCCTAAATGCATACTTGTTGTGTGCATTGGTTAAGTGTTTGACATGCAAATGATACTTTGCATTTAAGCTTATTAGCTTTCATGTCTGATTGTTCATTCCAAGTGTGAATGAGCATTGTGGTCACTATGTTATAGTGATTACTTGTTTGGTCAAGCTATGATTTATTACTTAATTCCATTTTTGCTTGATCGCATTGTGCTTGCTCCATATGCATTACAAGTTTTCTGCATACAATGATCATATTGTATTGTTGTGGTTTCAGGAGACACCTGTTCTTATGGTTCAAGAGCTACACAAATTCTAGAGTTAAGTATGAATGAGTTTTGTTCAACTGTTCCCAACTCACATGTTAAGTCTAGAGTTTGTCTTAGGATTTTGTCACAGAATAGCCAAAGGGGGAGATTGTAAGGTTGAATTTAATCAGCCATCTTGTTGGCTTTATTCCGTGTCAAATTTGCTTGTATTTTAGCAATTAGTAGCCCTATATTTAGGTGGGATTCATGTAAGGGTAGTGAGTGATAGAGTGTGAAGAAATGCTCAAGATTGTGCAAAGAAGTAGGGACTCACGACTGGATCTCGCGAGTGACTCGCGGCTGCAATCCGCCAAATGTTGAACACGTGCCAAGCATGCCAGAAGTTGAAGTGTCATGCCAACTGGAGCATTACAGGACAAAAAGTACAGACTGGCCATTCAATTACCTTGCGGCTGGAACTCACGACTCAATCTAGCCACAAGTCTAAGCTGCCAACCAACTCTGTTTTGAAAAACCTGCCTCTTCGCATTCCATTCTCACTCCAGTATAAATACCCCTTATACCCACGAAATGTAGAGAGCTTCCAAAGAGAATATTGAGAGAGAAACCCTATAGAAAAACAAGATTGACTCATCCACAATCTTCACATAGAGACTCTTCAAATTCCTCTACTCTCATCCTCTCCATTGTTACATCCTTGAGAGGTTCATTACCAAAACCTTTTCTTACCATACCCACATCTGTGAAAAGGCCATTTGGTGCTTGGAAAACAGTTAGGAAGGGACCAATTTCATATTGGTTGATACTATGGTTTATAGCGGAATCCGGTAAGCTAAAGAAGAAATAGGTTTGGCGCAACCTCGTTGGAGTAGGAGCTTGGAGGGCATAGGTACACTGGGTAGATTAGGCTTGGATGGTCTTCTGCTGTTCATGTATCCCAATTACATTCTTTAGTGGATTATTCACCGCTTGGAGGGCGGCGGAGAGGTTTTACACCTAAGGCTTCGGTTTCCTCTTCGATAACACATCGTGTGTTGTCCTTGTGTTTGCATCTCTCTTCCCTTAATCTTTGCCATTTAATTTCTGCTGTGGACGTGATTTTATTTGGTTTAGATTGTTTATCAATTCTGTGTTAAGCTTATATTTATATTTCGCACATTAATTGTTTAATATTAAGCTTGAATTGGTAATTTATTATTTGGGGGTCTAAACGTTCATAGTGTTTTATACACTAATTGAACTTTCATTAATGATGTTTTGTAGTGGTTATATGGCACCTGAATATGTCATTGATGGCCTATTTTCAGTAAAATTTGATGACTATAGCTTTGGAATATTATTGTTGGAGACAAAAAGTGGAAAGAAAAATTGAGGGTCTTTCCATCTAGACCATAGTCTAAACCTTGTTGGACATGTGAGTTCTCAAAATATTTGATTCTTTATCTTACATATAATGATACAAATAATGATAGAAAATTTTAAAATGTTTTAGGCATGGAAATTATGGAAAAAAGGCAGGCCCTTGGAACTAATTCATATTCTTGAAGATTGTACGTGACCTCCATATTAGTTTCTTATGTTTGCAACAACATCATAAAGATCGGCCAAACATATCATTTGTGGTGATGATGCTGCACAATGAGAGTTCATTAATTGAACCCAAAGAGATGGGTTTCTTTGTAGGAAAAAAGCCACCTTCCTCAAGCAAGAACCAATCATCCCTAACCAATGAAATTTCTATTACCATGTTAGAGGCTCGATAGTCAAGTTTCATATCAATTGCATTTCACCTTATTTTTGTAACAAAATTCAGCAGTATTTCGGATCAAGTGTGTCATGGCATGCACAACCTGATCCTCATCAAGCTTTTGTAGGGAAAATATAGCAAGAAGTTGCCATATTTTCAAGATGAAAATCCAGTAGAATTTCGTGTTAGGTGTGCCATAGTGCATCTACAAAGTTTTGCATCTGTGTGTACTACATGCACCAACATATTTGGTCTATTGCACACTGAAGAGCACCTAAGTACAAAATGAGTGATGCATGTCATACACATTGTGAAACCTCATGTCATTAGTTGACATGGATGGGGGCAATTGCAGATATGGTACATAAAGCACCCAATAAAGAATGAATATGCATCTATATCATAATCCTTGAACACATACCCATGCTCCAAGGTCAATAAACATTCATGATTTGGGAGGTTGTCACCTAATCACAAATGTCCATCATCCTAAGTGGTGATACACCTTTACATTATGAAGCAATCACAATATTTACATTGAAAAAATAAAGCAAGAATGAAGACATATCCACCAAAACGTATGACCCAAAGTAAGGTACAGGAAGAGAAACCTAATATATGAAAGCCACTATACATGATTCTAAAGGAAAGGCTAAGGAAATAGTGGACCTCTCGGAGGGTTAAACGCCTAAAATATACTAATCTATGCCATTTTGCTTGCTTCTTAGAAGTAAGGCAAGTGCTTCATCCACCATATGCAAAACAAACATGCAAACACCAAACTAGGCAAACAAGCATAGAAGGAAAGCAAACAAAGCACATATAAATAGCACATGAAGAATAAGGAAGCAAGCAAGCGAAAACAAACAAACAAACAAACGAAGAGATATGTATGGACTCATACGTAACAAATGTAGGTTTGGATTGTGTCAGTAGATCCATTGAATTGAAGTACGAACAACACACGAGCCAGCAAGCAAAGCTCCTAAAAGTGGTTTGAGGTTTCGTGTATATGGACGGGTGCAAACCTGCACAATACCTTGTCCTAGGGCATGACTTATGACACACACAAACAAACAAGTAAAAGCATAAACAAGACAAACAAGCATGCAGGGGTGCACAATACCTTGTCCTAGAGCATGACTTGTGACACACACAAACAAACAAGTGACAGCATAAACAAGACAAACAAGCATGCAAGGGTGCAACCAACATATTGAAATCATACATGATTGACATTGAGCAAGCAAAGCTATAAGTAAGAGGAAAATCATGTTATCATCACATACAAGGATAATGGTAAAACATGTCATAATGCACATACGATGCTAACATGACATACAAGACTAAACAAGAGAGATAAAGACAAGGTATAAGCATGCCAACATAATCATCATATGATCTCAAACAAGAGGTTGCACCCATGCAAGAAACTTGGGAAAAGGGTGCAACCAAACATAGACAAGAATATCACATAAGGTGCAAATAAACATGCTAAGGAAACCACAAAGGGTGCCAACAAACATAACTGAAAGGAAGAATAAAAGCATAGGAAGCATGATTAAGGATGCAAATAAGCAAGATTTAAGCATAGAAGCATGGATCTAAAAGGAGAGCATGAATTTAAGCATAAAGCATGCAAACATGGCATCATATGAAAAGGTAATTGCGTACAAGCAAAGGAGACACTAAATACGCATAGAAAGGAAATAAAGACACCAGATCCAAACCCTTTATTGAGCATGGATGTTTGGATGTAAACCTTGACTAGAAAATCATGATCTACACCCTACCCATAAAACAAAACAGAAGATGTAGTATGAACAAAAACATCAAAGCAAAATACACAAGCATAGCACCAAAACAAGCAAATATGGCATTGTAGACACCAAAATTTTATGATGTATTCACAACCATCCGATTGTTCATGATCAAATATTTGTGATCAAATTAATCTCCAATTGATGATGTGGATGATCAGCCAATGAAATCAAGCCACATGGCAGCATCAAATGAAGAAAGCCATAAGGCAACGTCTAAAGAAAAGAGTCATATGGAATGTTCTTATTAAATGCAAGACCAAAATTAAGGTCAAATTTGAATTTAAATTCAAAATTTGTAATTAACTCTCAATAAATGCTGAGAGAAAATTCCAAATTAAATACTATTAAGTTGCTTATAAATAAAGGCTTCTCATATGAGAATGGGGAGAAACTTATAGAGAAAAACCCTACCGACACGCTGCCAAAATAGAGAGTCATCTCTAAGTCCAAAAGAGCATCCATGCTCCCTCAAAATCAAGGTTCATTTCTACTTCCTCAAATGTGGCTACATATAAATTTTTTTTTTTTTTTTTTTTTTGGGCTGAATTGAGGCTACCTATAATCTATTTAACAAGTATATATTTAATCTCTCTCAAAAAAAAAAAAAAAAATATATATATATATATATCTAATACTATATTTAAATGTAGAAGCAGAGACAAGTTAAAATTTTAAAACACTAAACTTGTTAGGGCTTTAATGAGAAAATCTTGGAACACAATTTCTTTTTGACCACAACTTTTGTTACAGTTGTGATGTGATATAGTGTCCGTTTGGCACCACTTATTTTTACTAACTTATTTTACTATTCAATTTATTTTTGCTACTATTCATAGGTCTTACTGCACTTTTTAGTACTATTCATGGGTCACACTGTACTATTTCAACTAATTTTTATCTTTATCTACAGTATTTTCAACAAAAAGTTTTTAATTTCAGCAAAATAAGCAAATCTCAAATAGACCTATAGTGTGAGTGATTAAGAGAAAATAGTAGATCTATATAAAAGTGCTAAACACTCACTCAAGTAGGTTCATCTGTGTTGTGGCCAAAAAAAAAAATTGTAATCCTAAAACCCCTAGTATTACTTCAAAAAGTTATTTTTCTATTGGAAACAAATTCACAACTTTTACTACAATTCTCTGTCTTGTGTGGCAACCTATGATGGGTTGTCTCCATTTTCACATGCTATTCTTTTCTCCACTAATTATAGTGAGAGTCACGCGAGGGACTGGCCGCAAAATTTGTAATTTTGTTGTGTTTCTAGATCTTTATTTTTAATTGAGCTTGCCTTCCATGAGGCGAGGTAGATAATTTATTTTGATTGGTTTTAAAAAAAGATAATAATTTTTTCACTAAATCATCCTTATTTTTGTAACGGTAACATTCCCCTTAGTCCGTAAAACTCAAGGAACGTCGACAGTCATTAGTCACACCAGTCACCCACCACTCTCCTTCTTCTATGATTTTTCTGGTGTAATGCTTGAAAGAAGAATCAAAATCTGAATGCTTTGCAAAGAGAGGCCAACCCCATTGTGTTCAACAAAATGTCGGAGTATATCAATTATCAAGCACGTCGTGCAGCACCCCCCCCCCCCCCCCCCCGTTAGGAAAAAATCACATATTTCTATCTCATTTTTTCCCCTTTTATATTAATTTCAATTTCTGCTTGTAGTATTAAGTGGTTTTTTATGATGTCTTTTTTACTATGGATTGCTGCCAAGCGAAACGGTTGCTCTATGTTTCCTGTGGTTGATGAAATGCCTATTAGAAAGATTAAAAAGGAAAAAAAAAAAAAAAAAAGAAAGAAAGATGGTCCTGTTTATGTAGAACAAATAGCAAGAATGTATGTTCAGCAGTGCATACTATTAAGTTCGTAAAGCTTTTTGACAAATTGCTTTCAAAATTGAGAAAAACTTTTGATGTGTGTTTTATTGAAACAAAAAAAAAAAAAAAAAAAAAAAAGGATTAATTCAAGTGTATGGGAATGAAGTTGTCTCATTAAAATATCATAGGCTCATTCTTTGAATTTTTTTTTTTTTTTTTTTCAACTTTTGTAAGAAATTGCAGGAAAATAAAGAATGCAGGATGTTGATGGCTATGGTGACACTTGGGAAGTGACTCTATGCATCAATTCACGTGTCCTTTAGGTAAGTTTCACCCTTTAATGTCTTTTGAAGGTTTTTATATTTTTCCCAATATATATATATATATATATATAGGTGAATGTTTAAGTATTTCAATTTGCCATAGTCAACAAGACAAATATATAGCGCCTAAAAGGAAGAAAGGAGTACTAAAGAAAGGGGGAAAACAACAGGGCACCTGTGTCCAATTTATGCCAGCATTGTTTAAACCTAAAATGCATGTGCTATTTTTAGCTGTCGCAGGCCACAAATTTCTAATGTCATTAAATTGTAAGTTAAGATCCTAGCTGATCTTAACTACTTTAGACGGATTTGGGTGAATTGGGGAAATTAGGAAAGGAATTTGGGTAGGTTTATTTGAGGAACCTGGCCACCTAGAGCATGAGAGAGAAATAGAGAAAAGAGATTAGAAACTAAGATTGATCTTATTGAATGGTTTCCCAATTACAATCTATTTTGTTTATATACAACCAACTCTATAACTGCCTTGACAAGCTGGCATGTAGTTATTCTAGCAACAAATTTGTTATTAACATACTCCTAACAGAACATGCAAATTTGCACAAGGCTAATACAGTGCATCTCATTACATCAAAGCTAATCACAGTGCAACACTCTAGCTGGTATCTTAGCAGTGGAGTAGCACTTTCTAAAGTAAAATTACATGGCAGTAGTAATAAGATTCATAACTTAGTAAAAGTATCAAAACTTGGAAACACAAGCTGTATCCTGCAATGAAAAATATTTTTTTAACCTAGAAAGCTCTACCGCAGTCAAATTTAGCCTTAATAAACCATCTCAAAATCATGCTTTATAACACCCAGCTGTAAGTTTAGGGGGCATTAGACTGAGTCCCATAGTGTTAATGGATGCCTGCAGCCTTGACGAAGATCTTAAAACCTGTATGCTCAAAGTTCAACTTGGCTGACATAGTTATTCTCTAGCCATGATCTAGGAGGTGGAGCTTCTGGGAGTACAAGCAACTTTAATCTGGAAGAATTCACCACAAGCTCACAACACTTCCACATTTCCAAGGTAACATTAACTGAAATTCCGCAAAGGGATGAAAAACAAACAAAACAAAACTTCAAGATTGAGATGCATAACTATAGTTTATTTTAATCTTATATTGTGGTTTTCATCTGGATATCCAATATGGCTCTCATGGCTCTTTTTTCTCGTTTTTCCTACGACTTTGTCTATTTATCTGAATTGTGATACTCTAAGAAGGATGGTTTGGTATGATGTTTTTTCCAAGCATGCATGTAAATTCCTTTAAAAGAAACCATTATCTTTAGTGTTGTCAACAATTTGTTTTAACTTTATTACTTTTATATGAATTGCAGGGCTTGATTAATAATCTTTCTCTAATTGTATTTCTTGCATAATTTTATATGATGATGAAAGTGTATTCTCAAGTGGTACTGCTATTGTAGTATGGTGAGATGAAGTTTGTATTTTTTACCAAATTTTTTACCAAATTTTGAAGTCACTATCACTCTAAGAAAAAAATATATATTTAATTTTATTTAATTATCCATTGTTTTGCATGGGTTAGCGACTAGTTTTTATCTAATTACAATGTCATCAGTTCCAATCCGTAGCTTATAAGAGTTGGAAACACAATAAAAACCATTATGACATTGCCAATTTGTAGCTTATAAAAGGAAACACAATCAGAAACATTATGACTTTGCCAATTTGTGGCTTATATGAGTCGGAAACACAATCAGAAACATTTTCACCATAATGTGACGTTTGGACAGCTGGCTCAGGAAAATTCCTTGATCTTTCTTGAAATGTAGAAATTCTTAACCAGCGAAGGCAGTCGCTGAAAACAGCCACACAGGCATAAGTAGTCAGTAGCTGGTGGGGATCTTTTTCCAAATGAAAGCTCCCTATAAGTCAATTGTCGATCAAGGTCCCCACCCGTACTTGTCAATTGGTAACCATTAAGTTTAGAGTGAATTTGCAAAGAGCATAGAACAGCCATGGTGGGAAAACTAGAAAGAAATTTTCTGCTCAATAAACTATGGTATATTCTTGAGAGCCTGGGAACAAATTCCATCATAGAGAAGCAAAGGATGGAATCTGGAGATGAGATTTTTTTTGCACAATGTACATTTCTCTTTCATCCAAGTCTCTCAGTCAATTGTCTATAAGCCTGGATCAAGCTTGACACCTAGTCAATGTTCCTACTAGCCCAGCTGGTAGCTCCCATTCAATACGGAAGTAAAAATATGAAGACAAAAATATGGCTCCCATTTGAATGTGTGACTAGCCACATTTCCTTATCCCTTTCAATCAAAGGATATTCGTGAATCTTGCTCTATAATTTCAAAATCCTAGTGCTCACCTATCCATTCCATTCACATCATAGTGCATATATTGTCGGGACCAAGAAAAACTACAATAACTGTGACATCTGCAAAAGGGTATAATGCGGTAATTCTTGATCACAACTAAGAGCATTAGCATTGGAGAATGCTAATGCCATATCTAAGGACAATTTGGCATTTTATGCCTCAAAAACCGTTTGCATCAGAAAATGGTAAACACAACTATTGCAAATTTTTTTGCAATAATGCTACAGTACAATTCTTACTTTAGAATTGTACTGTAGCAGTATTCTAAAAATTATATATATTTTATTCATTTTCTCTCTCATCATCTCTGACTCTTCCACTCTCTCAACTCTATCCTCATCGTTTCTCTCTCTTTCTCCCTCTCCCTTTCCTCTCTCTCAATGCTGTTTGCTCCGATGGGTTCGATGTGGCTTCGATGGGTTTGTTCCGATGTGGGTGTGGTTTGCTCCGATCAGTGTATCATAGGTCAAGTGGTGGATCGGCATGGTGGGCCGTGGGTTATGGGTTTTGGATTTGGGTTGATCTGGGCATTTTTCTGGGTATTTTCTAGGTTGATTATGTGGCTTCGACGTTTTCTGGGTATTTTCTGGGTTGATCAGTGTATCATGGGTCAAGCTCCAATCGATGTGGCTTCGACGTTTTTCTGGGTTGATCATCGGCATTTTTTTGGGTATTTTCTAGGTTGATCATGTGGCTTCGACGTTTTCTGGGTATTTTCTAGGTTGATCGGTGTATCATGGGTCAAGCTTCAATCGATGTGGCTTCAACATTTTTCTAGGTTGATCATCGACGTTTTTCTGGGTATTTTCGACGGCCTGGGTTTCAAATCTGCGACGTGGGTTTCTGCTCGGTGGCTCTATTGATGGTTTGTGTTCGGTGGCCTGGGCTCTATTGATGGTTTCTGATCGGTGGCTCTATTGATCGGTGGCATGGGTTTGATGGTTTGTGCGTGTGTGGCTCTATTGATGGTTTGGTGGTTTGTGTTTATGTGTGGCTTTGTTGGGTTTGTGTTTGTGTGTGTGTGTGTGTGTGTGTGTGTGTGTGTTGGGGGGGGGGGGGGGGGCTCTATGTGTGTGGTGATGGGTTTGGATAGGTTTATCGGTTTATCATGGGTCTGTGTGTGTGTGTGTGTGTGTGTGTGTGTGGCTTTGTGTGTTGAACCAGAGCTAAGGTTAAGGGAGAAAGAGAGGCTATTGGAAAGCCCAGGAAAATGTGACAATCACACCTAGTCTGAAAAAAGTGACAGTTAGAAATAAATAATAAAGAAAGATTAAAAAATAATATTTTAATAAAAATAGAGTTTTGGGATGCAGGAGGAATTGTAAAATGGTATGGTATAAGCAATAAAGTGACTTTTTGAGATGGTAAAATAGAATAAGATAGAATTTTTTGATGCTGATACTCTAAGGACACATTTGGATGAAGGGGAAAAGGAGGGAGAGTGGATGGAAGAAGGAGGGAGACTGGAAGGGGGTAGAGTAAAGTTGGCAAAAAATAAACAATTTTTAGGTCAAATCTACTTTACTTTACTCTACTCTCCCTCCCTCCCTCCCTCCCTTTCAATCTAAATAGATAAATGTAGAATTTTCAAAGAACAACATCTAGCTTGAGTGAATGCATGGCCTTCTATGTTATAGTCTTTGCTCAGAATAATGGGTTTCACTTTTCTTGTTGGCTAAGAGCTCTAGGAACAGAGAGTAACGGACTTCTTAGTTTCTGTGCTTTTGAATTCCAGCTTGCTTCTTTTCTACATTGTATTCTCGGAAGTTGCTGACAGCATTACCAAATCCCAATCAGTGACAATAACCGCACAACCTTGGTCTCTAAAGATGGAGGCTTTCTCCTGGGGTTCTTCAGTCCAGGTAATTTCACTAACCGTTACTTGGGAATTTGGTACAAGAATATCCCAGTTACAACGGTTGTTTAGGTAGCAAACCAGGGCATTCCAGTCACAGACTAGTCTGGCGTGTTGATGGTAAACAGTTCAGGTAGTCTTACCCTTCTCGGCCAGAATGCGACTGTTGCTTGGTCGGCAAATCAAACAAAAGAGGCCAGGAATCCAATAGTACAGCTTTTAGATTCAGGAAAAGAGTATTAAGAGATTTTACTAATAATTTTTTTATTTGTAATCTTTTTGGGTGGACAGTTTTGAAGTTTTAGTAGAGAACGTAATTGGTTTGATTATTATTATTATTATTATAGAAACTTAATTAAGAGATCTTGCTAATGATTGTTTTTTTGTAATTGTTTTGGGTAGACAATTTTATAGTTTTTGCAAATAAAATAATCTCAATAAATTATCAACAATAAATTGTTTTCCTAATCAGTCCAATTAATCATTGTTAAGCGACGATTAGTATGACATTTTGTTTGCTTGCAAAGTATCTTTGTATGGGTATTTTTTTTATTTGGTATATATTTATAAATATATTAAGATAAACACTGTATTCAAGAAAGAGAGATCTAGATCCTACATTGTATGCCCCCAATTTATTTGTACTCTAGGTTGGGCTTATCCCACAATGGGAGGTCCAAGAGGTGCTTCTTTATGTATCAGAGAGAATTAACGTTTCTTTTACACCAAACTCCCTAATTCCTAGTTTGGATGAGATGCTCACTAAACAACCGAGATTCTACCTTAGAATTCGAGCAGGATTCCCTTCTCCCCGAGTAAAGTCTTTTTCTCACTACTCTCGTGTTTCACTTCCCAAAATTTTCCTACCCCCACCACCCTTCCCCTCCTCCCCTATTTATAGTCTTTCCTTAGTGGAGTTGTCATGATAAAGGGGTATTTTCCCATGTTAGTAGATCCCTCTGCTCTATATTCCTGACCAGATGGGGCCCACCACCTGCTACTAACATGACCTCCTCAAAAATTGTACTAGACACTGATTAATACTTGACGAGTGAATTTTCCCAAGGCATTACCTTCGACCCACAACAAAATCTTAGGGCACTCGGTATGAGTGTTCAACTAGGCATCTCTTAGCCTGATGTTGGATAAGTTCGGCCTAATAAGCCAAATGGGTCGAGACTATGGGAAGTTTAGGCTTGAAGCTCGGAGATGGGTTGACATTTTCGGTACGTATGGATTTTAATGGGGGAAACTCTATTTTTATAATTCATTTCTACCTATCATCATTGGAAAAACTTTAATCTCCCTATATTCTATAACTAGCAAATTAGCTCATAATATGAGTAGATGAAAATTTTAATATAAAAATAAAATAAAAGTATATATATAATTTTTTAAATAAAGAAAACAAAATTAATTATTAAAAAAAAAAGAAATATGACATTTATTTTAGGAAAAAAAAATCATTGCTCTTTGTTGGTTTGGTAAAGAGTTATATATAAAAATTAGAACATTTCTTAATTAATAGTTTAATAATCTAAAATTAAATTATGAGGAAAGCATTTTATTACATATTACTATTCTTAATATAAAATTTTATGAATACTTAAAAAAAAAAATTATATATCATATTTCATTACAAAATAATCAAATATTCCGTGCATCAAGGTTGCAACAAGTTGCAACTAGTTGTGAAAAAAAGGAGAGTAAATTTAGGCTCAAGAGACCTCAAATTGAGGGGAAATTATTGTGTACTTTCAGAGTACCATAAATACATGCTCCCTCCTCTCACATGAGACCCACCATTCATGTGAGAGGAAAGAATACGCATTTATGGTACTCCGGAAATACCCAATAATTTTTCCAAATTGAGGGGGAGTATTCTTCTATCAGTTTTTATTTTGTCAACGAAATTTAAAAATATGCTAAATGTATCATTGATTGAAGAAGCTCACTCGAGCGGAGACCAAGGCCCACTCAAGGGTGTAAATACTTGTGGGCCATGTGGCAAGTGAGGCCTTGCCTCATCCTCACTAGACTCTCGCTTGAGCGAAAATCACGAAAAGGAATTCAAATCCTATTCTAATTAGAATTCTATCCCTACATGCCAACACCTATTTAAACCATCTAAGCATGATTTCCAATGAGGTTATAGAGGCAAAATATCAGCTTTTAGAGGCAAAACCAATAACTTTCATTCTATGAGATATCATTACGGAAGACTTCTAGTTTTTTAAGAGATTGTGATCCAAATTTTGAAACCATGGAGCCTTTCTTCCATTGAGTTAATTGTAGATAAAATCTTCAAGGAGGTTTCATAGACTGCGCTAGGTTTCTAGTTTGTTGACGTGGACATGGCATTTGTGAAGAAATCCAAAAATGAAGTTCAAAATTCTGAAGTTGTTGTGCTCATGCCAATCTCTTGAGATTGTAGAGTCTAGGTATAAAGGTTTTGATCAAAATTGTAAAATTTCTTCTTTTATAATGGATTGCCTTAGTGATAGGTTGCCATAGTTAGGATAAGTTACCCTTGTAGTGGCTTACCCTTTTGGTGAGTTCTCCATTGGTTTTCCACTTCAAAATAAGTGATTTAATTTGAAATTAAATAATAATTCCACTATATAATTAATCGTGGGTCTATCCGAATTCAATAGTTGTCATATTCTAGTTTCTTTTGTATAATGTGAAGCCGATCTCCCTCTCACCAGATAAAATGGAGAAAATGTATTGTTGCGCCAAAATGAGGACTTAGAGGTCCCTTTCTTTAGCCTAGCTACCTTTGCCACTGCCACTAACAACTTTTCGAGCGATAACAAACTAGGTGAAGGGGGCTTTGAACTTGTATACAGGGTAAATCTACATAATAATTTTATAAAGATTATAGAAAAAGAAATTATTATCATATTCTATATAAATAAATTTTGCTTACAAATGTGAATTTTCAGAGTACACTAACAGATGGACAAGAAATTGCTGTGAAAAGGCTTTGACGAAGTTCTATGCAAGGATTGAATTCATTTAAAAATGAAGTTGTGTTGATTGTCAAATTGAAACACCATAATCTAGTTAGGCTTTTGGGCTATTGCATTGAAGGAGAGGAGAGAATGCTAATTCACAAATACATGCCCGAAGGAAGCATAGAGTCCTTCATTTTTGGTTTGAACTTCTCAAAAACTTAATATTTTTTTCCAAACTTCATGAATTTTTTTTAGGTCAAAGTTTCTCCAAACCAATTTAGAGAAAAATTCCTCCAACCCACTATGTGACAACTTGAAAAATTACCCTCATGTACTTTGAGTCACATAATCTACTCAATAGTCATATGACCTGTTTAAATGATAAATAACTTAATGAATCATCTCATTTAATAATTGTGGATGGTTCTATGAACCCTAACGTGATGAAATGGAGGAAATTTTCAAAGCTAGTTTGGAGGAAATTTTTTTAAAATTTATTATTACTATTATTCAAATAAATTTCAATTTCTTATTTTATTGTTCAAGTTGGATTTAGTATTAACACAAATGAGAAACTTGCCAAATCAAACGAGTGCTAAGGTTTTAGGTTGGTGTTTATGCTTCAACATTATTTGTGGGATTGCACGGGAACTTCTCTATCTACATGAGGACTATAGATTGAGAAATATACATAGAGATCTCAAAGTAAGTAATGTTTTACTCGATAGTAAGATGAACCCAAAAAGTTTTGATCTCAACATGGCTAAAATTTTTGGTGGAGACTAGATTGAAGGAAATACAAATAGAGTGGTTGGAACTTAGTAGGAATTCTTAACATGCCCTATAATCAACTATTTTTTTCCTTAATCAAAAGTTTAATACTTAATGATATTCTGCAGTGGTTATATGGTACCTGAATATGCCATTGATGGTCTATTTTTAGTAAAACTTTATGTATATAGTTTCGAAATATTGTTGCTGAAGATATTAAGTGGAAAGAAAAATCGATGGTCTCTCCATCCAAGCCAAGGTCTAAACCTTGTTGGACATGAGAGTTCTCAAAAGTGTTGACTCCCATTTTACATACAATGATATAGATAATGATAAGAAAATGTAAATGTAAATGTTTTAAGCATGGAAATTATGGAACGAAGGCAGGCTGTTATAACTAATTGATACTTGCTTAAAGGAATGTTGCATCCTATTGGAGTTTGTTCCTTGCCTCCATATAAGTTTCTTATGTTTGCAACAACATTATGAGGATCAGCCTAACATGTCATTTGTGGTTATAATGCTGCATGGTGAGGGTTCATTACCTTAACCTAAAGAGCCTACTTCCTTTGTAAGAAAAAAATTGTCTTCACCAAGCAAGAACCAGTTTCCCTTAACCAATGAAATTACTGTTATATCGTTATAGGCTTGATATCCAAACTTCATATCAATAGCATTATATTACATAAAGAAGTTGTTAGGGTTTTAGACCCTAGTTCTCTCAAATTTTAATAAACTTTTAACCAAATAATTAATTATGCAATAAAATTGAATCAATTAAACATTAAACAAGCATAGATCATATGAAAATCAAGAATGATGACTCGAGAAAACTTTTGAAACTGTGGTTTCAAAGTAAAAAACCTGTGAAAGATTAAACCTAAACAATCCTCAAGGCAACAGTTCACTAAAAGAATCGAAGTTTATACAATAGACTTAATCCTAAATCTATTGCTACCTCATGTAGTACTTATTGACGTAACTACACATAGTTCCGAATCCAAGGACTCCTCTACTATGAAACCGTTGCACACAAACTCCCTTATTTGTGACTTTGAGATCTCCACTAGAAATTTGAATCAGCCACACAAACTCTCCAATTTGTGACTTTGAGATCTCCACTCAAAGATTTAGATCAGCACCAATGGTTGACTGAATGTAGCAACTTTGCTTCATAATTAGATCTGTTGTTTGTGCAAGAAGAAAACCTAGATCAAACAGCTGAGAAGAAAAACAGACCTGCAATCTACACAAATCCTGATCGGTCGAAATGTGCATCTCGATCAGTCAAGATAAGTGATTCTTTTCTGCACTTAACTTTTTCTGATTTCTTGAGTCTTCAACTATGTTGAACTTCATTTGTCTTATTCAACTGAATATTTCTATACTAAACAACTAGACAAATTAAGTTCTAAAGGTTACAATTTGTTTATGGTTGCCAACCTAAAAATATAGACCTTATAGAAGTGCTACATCTACATCTTCAATAATGATAAACTTCATTTGTCTTGTTTAACTGAATATTTCTAGGCTAAACAATTAGACAAATTAAGTTCTAAAGGTTACATTTTGTTTATGGTTGCCAACCTAAAAATATAGACCTTACAGAAGTGCTACATCTACAATGTTTTCACAAGACTTTCACAAAAAATTCTAAATGACAAGTTATTACTTGCTATTACTGGTGGGCAAAAAAGTAATTTTACTAGTGGATTCAGATTAAAACCAACAACAACCTACCATATAAGATTTGTGATGAAAGTGTTGTGGACATAAAAAATATCTATTAAATATCCTATAATTGATAATTATCTTGTATATTTTGTAAGCTAAACACAACTGTATCCCCCAAGAATGTGACATCAGTCTTATTTGAATGAAGAAGGCTTAAAATGACCACTTCAATAAAAAATAAAATAAAAAAAGTTTAAAGCTACTTCAAATTTGTTGTTTGAAAATGTTTCCCCTTTAAAATAGTTGGCTAAGAGCCAATGGTGACAAAGATTAGAGAAACGTGGTATGGATTATAAAATCTTCTGTAAAGTTGTGATTTCCAACTATGTTGTATTGGCTTTAATTCCGTGCCAAATTTGAATGTAACTTCTTCAATCATTTTCCCTGTATGTATATGGGGTTTAATTGTAGGGGATGAGTGTGAGAGATCGGTAAAGAATCAAGCTTCAAAGATTGATTAAGTGGATTTCACGACTAGTTCGTGAATGTCTCACGAGAAGCAACCCACGAAAAGAGCCATGTGTAGAGCACATGACTGGAAGATGAAGAGTCGTGCTAGATTGTCATTTTTGCGACTATCTCTTGAGTAAGGCCAACCCGCGAAGGACCCGCGAAAGTTTCTATTTGGCTAAAAGTTGTGTTTTGCTTTACCAAGTCTTTACCCACACTATATATACCCTTATTACCCACAAATTGTAAGGAGTGATTTTCAGAGAGAAAACTCTAGAATATTCACTTGGGAGTTAGAAATTGTTATATCCACAATCATCTACACATTTTCTTGTGGTTTTCTTCAACTCCTACCTATCCATCTCTAGATCTTTGAGAGGTTGCTAGCCCAAATACTTACCGCACCTATACTAAGTGTAAAGTGAGACTTTGGTGCTGCTGGAAAGCATTGGAAGGGGCCATTCATTTGGCAGATGCAATCGGGCTGAATTGCAGGATCTAGAAAGCTAGAGAAGATAAGGTTTTGAGAAGTCAATTGATAGCAGGAGCTGGGAGGGCTCAAGTACATGGGGTAGACTAGGCTTGGAGGGTCTTTTGTTATTCGTGCACTCCAATTTTGTTCTCTAGTGGATCAATTTCGACTTAGAGGATCGTGGAGAGGTTTTTCGTCAAGTTCTTTGATTTCCTCTTCGATAACACGTCTCGGTGTTATCTTGTATTTACATCTCTTTTCCCTACTCTTTAAGCTTTCATTTTATTGTTGATGATGCATGAATATGGCTTAGGGTAGAGTTATCGATTCATTGCACTTATTTACTCTTGTTCTGCACTTAGTTTAAGTTAGAGTAAAAGCAATCTAGCCGTAATTTTTAATTGGGGGTCTGAACAAGCTCTTGTATTTTAGCACAAATCCGAGTTTTCATCATCAAATGATTGGCATGTGCGTAATCAAGATAAATTTTTTTTTTTTGCTTATTGCTTTTGTTGTTTATGAGATATTACATTATCAAATCCCTTAGGGTTCAAAGATATGTTGACAGATCGAAATAACAAAATTAAGTTGTTTTAATAAAATTGTTTTAGGGTTGAGTTCGAATCAAATACTCCTCAAAGACAATAAAATTTTAATATGATCGTATTTGAGAAGCTTATGATCTCTTTTTTTTTTTATACTAAATTTAGGCTAAACCTATTGGTTTTGGACATCCTTAGGGGTGTGCATATAGAATAACCATTTATTTTATTTTAAAAAGATAGGGTAAATTGCAAATTACACCCCTAAAGTTTGGGGGTATTTGGATTTTACACCTTGAAGTTTTAGAATTTGGATTTTACCTCCTGTTTAGGTTTTACTTTCCAAAGTTTGTGAGTGCTTGGATTTTACACACTAAATTTTCAGAATTTGGGGAACTTAAATCCAAATATTCCCAAACTTTATGGGGGTAAAATTCAAATTTTAAAATGTCAGGGTGCAAAATCCAAACACCCTAAACTTTAGAGGATAAAATCCAAATTCTAAAAGTTTAGGGTGTAAAATCTAAATACCCCAAAACTTTTGGGGTGTAATTTGCAATTTACCCAAAAAAATAATAAAACCACAAATGAATAAACATCTTTATATCATAAGAAAATAAAAATTGCATGGTTTTGGTCTTAAGTACATTTTAAGAAAAATGAAAAATGAAAAAAAATTTGATCGTAATTACGTTTTATAAAACATAAATTTACATAATTTTCTATCCTAGTTATAATCTAAAAAATAGAAAAATATAAAACACAAAAAAAAAGAAAAAAAAAAAGATAGCCTCTTCAATATATATAAAATAAAAAGGTTTAAGGCTACTTATATTCTATTTAACCAATTTCTTAACAAATGAAAAAATAGTTCTAATAAGACTTCAGTTTGAGTTTGGAATAGCTCCCCATTAAAATGGATGGCTAAGAGCCAATCGTGACCAAACTTAGAGAAAAGTGGTAATTAAGGATTAATAAATCAAGAGAAAAATTTGTTGTTACCTGATTGCTTTACGTTGTTTCTGAGATATTACATCATCAAATTCATTATGGTTCAAAGATGTGTTGGCAAATCCTAATAACAAAATATGTCAAAATTAAGTTGTATCAATGAAATTGTATTAGAGTCGATTCTAGATCAAAGTTTCTCAAAGAAAAAAAAATTTAATAAGCTCAAATTCGTACTTGTCAATAATTTTTTTTATAGGATGTATTTGTCAAATATTAATTGGCGCTTCAGTTTATTTCTTCTCTAGCTTCGTACCATAATTTGTTGGAAATTTAGTAGTCATTAAATTAAGCGGGAATTTGCCAAGGGTGTGGTACAACCATAGTGAGAGAAACTAGAAAGAAATTTTCTACTCAATAAACTATTGTATATTCTTGAGAGTCTAGAAACAAATTCCATCATAAAGAGGCAAATAGGCATCTGAAACCACCGTTGCCATTGCTATTACCAATTAGCAACAAAAAAGACAAAACCCATTTAGACATGGCTCTCTCACAAACATATCTCACAACACAATTTCATCTCTCATGGGCTTGTTTTCCCCAACCTTAAAATTCATTCAATCAATAAAATAAAAACCATCTTGTATTGACCAAAATTTATTCATTATTTACCTCTGACCATACACCTAGTAAGGAAAAACCCAACCCAACGCAATGCCCTAACTTTCTCCCACAGCAAATTCGGATCAAACTCGCAACAATTTCAAAACAACCAAACAGAACCAAACTCGTAACTTTCTCCCACACTTCCGTACTTGATTTCAATCGAAGAAGAAGAGCTGCTTGAATTGCCGATAGAGATCTTCGAACAAAATGTTTGAGAGAGTCCGTACACGGCTTCGAAATGGGAATGGTGAAGTCGCCGATTGATTTGGTGAAATCCTAAGAAATGAAAAATGAGAGGAATTAGAGAAGTGATCTGAAAAAACTTACCTCTGGGGAGTGAGAGTGACAGATGGAGGGTGAGGGCTTAAGATCAGAGAGTGAGAGTACAAAAGGGCTGATGTAGAGAACAAAAGGGTGTTTGAAATGGGAGTTCTGATGTGCGATGGGAGCTAGGTCACCATTTGAGAACAAAATGGGTTCCCCTAATTTTTCATTTTACTATTTATATAAACCCTAAAGCCGTGTTTTTAACTTGTGGCTATAGGCAAAGCTGAAGCCACGTTTTACAAATGCAGCTAGAGGAAAACTAAAGCCGCATTTTCAAAGTTTACAAAACATGGCTACAGGCAAGCTAAAGCCGCATTTTCAAACGCGGCCATAGTTCAGATTAAATAATAAAAAAAAAAAGTCTTATAACCATGTGTTTAAAAATGTGGCAATAGCTCCTAACCAAAAAATGCAACTATAAACACGTAAAAACACGGTTGTAGACGTATTCTATAGCCATGTTTTAAACACGCGGCTATTGACTGACACTTTAAGCCACATTTCCTTAAAACGCGACTATAACTCGCCTGTAGCCGCGTTTTTGCAAATGCAGCTATAGCTCGCGTGTTTTGTAGTGAAAGGATGGAATGTGGAGATGAGAATTTTTTGCAAAATGTACATTTCTCTTAGAGTATCCACATAAGTATGTGCAAAATTTTTTCCATTTTGCACATCTAAGATCTACTTTTTCTATTTTACACACTTATTTTTACAAAATATTCATATCAGTTTATCTATTATACACATTTATTCAAAAAAAAAATTCATTTTTTAATACTGTGAACAGTAACCATGAGAGGAAAGAGAAAGGAAAAGAGAGTAAGGTGAAGAGAGGAGAGGGAAAAAAAGAATAAAAAAATCATTTACACGGTGAACAGTAACCATGTATATGTACACAGTTACTGTTCATTTGCAAGACCATTGTGCATATTTAGACATTTTTACAAAGATTGATGTGAGAGGTTTTTAGGTTAAAATGTATAAAATTGAGCACTTTTTATATTTTAGAAGACTATCCATGAGCTGATGTGGTTGCTTTACATTCCAAGTCTCTCAGTTGTCCATAAGCCTGGCTCAAACTTGAGACTTAGTCAAAGTCTCACAATTGAATACGGAAGTAAAAATAAAAAGGAAAAAATAGGGCCCCAACTTGAATGTGTGACTGGCCGCAACTCCTTATCCATTTCAATCGAAGAATATTCGTGAATCCTGCTCTATTGTTTTCAAATCCATGTGCTCACCTTCCCATTTCTTTGTCTTCCTTTCACATCATAGTTTATAAATGTTCAGAACCAATACAAATTACATATAATAAATGCGACATCTGCAAAAGGGGGTAACGTGGAAATTCTTGTTCACAACAAAATGTATACTTTTCAAAGAACAACAGCTGGCTTGAGTCTTGGGGAGGCCGAGTGGTATAGCACTCGGTTTTAAAGACACCATCTTGAGTTTAATTAATAACTTTTTAGTTTAAGTTCAAATACTAACACTTTGAAAAAACTCTTTAAGTAGCGATTTACTACATTAGAAGCTCACCCTCTTATTGATAGTTTTGAGGAAATATTGTTGATAAAAAAAAAAAAAAAACAGCTAGCTTGAGTCAATGCATGGCCTTCTTTGTTATGGTGTTTGCTCAGAATAATGGGTCTAACTTTTACATATTGGCTAATTAAGAGCTCTAAGAACAGAAAGCGATGGACATCTTTGCTTCTGTGCTTTTGAGTTCCAGTTTGCTTCTTTTCTACTTTGTATTCTCGGATGCTGCTGACAGCGTTACTCAATCCCAATTCCTCAGGGACATTGAGAACACAACCTTGGTCTCTAAAGATGGTGACTTTGTCCTGGGGTTCTTCAGTCCAGGTAATTCCAATTACCGTTACTTGGGAATTTGGTACAAGAAAATCCCAGTTAAAACGGTTGTTTGGGTAGCAAACCGGGGCACTCCAATCACAGACTCGTCTGGCGTGTTGAAGGTAAACAGTTCAGGTAGTCTTGTTCTTCTCGGCCAGAATTCGACTGTTGCTTGGTCGACAAATTCGATAAAAGAGGTCAGGGATTCAATATTACAGCTTTTAGATTCAGGAAATCTAGTATTAAGAGAAGAGAATGAAGGAAACTATTTGTGGCAAAGCTTTGACTATCCTTCTGATACGTGGCTAGCAGGGATGAAACTTGGGTGGGACTTAAGGATTGGTCTTGAAAGGCGCCTAGCTGCATGGAGGAGTCCAGATGACCCCTCACCAGGAGAACTGAGTTGGGGGTTTGAACGACATAGTTACCCAGAATTAGTCATGATGAAAGGCTCCCAAAAGCACTTCCGGTCCGGCCCATGGAATGGCAATTTTTTCAGTGGTATGCCAGAGTTACAGGCTACCCCGCTTTACAACTTCACTTTTGTCTCCAACAAAGATGAAGTTTACTTCACGTTCGATATGATTCAAGAATCTGCAATCACAAGAGCAGTTTTGAACCAGTCAGAGTATGAGCGCTACATGTGGGTTAAAGAAAAAAACGAATGGAGCATGTTCTTGAATTTGCCAAAAGACAAATGCGACACTTATAATTTATGTGGTCCTTATGGAAATTGTATCATGGGTGAGTCACCTGTCTGTCAATGTTTTGAAGGATTCAAGCCTAAATCACAACAAACATGGAACCCAGAAGAGTGGTATAAGGGATGTGAACGCAGTACGCAATTGAGCTGCCAGGATAAAGATAAAATTGAGTTTGTTAAATTTTCTGGGCTCAAAATGCCAGACACCACGCATTCTCTGTTGAACGAAAGTATGAGTCTTGACGAATGCTGGGTCAACTGTTTGAACAACTGTACCTGTATGGCTTATTCAAACTCAAATACTAGAAACGGAGGTACGGGATGCGCCATGTGGTTTGGAGATCTAATTGATATGAGACAGATGGCAGCGAACAAGCAGGATGCTAATAGCCAGGATGTATATATTCGAATGCCTGGTTCAGGGCAAGGTATGAGCCATCAAAGCTAAAATCTTTGTTTCCATCTGTTTTATTGCATTAAAGTCTGTTGCACTTCAAATAATTTTTTCTTTTCTATTACAAATTCAACCATGAAGTGCTGAAAAATAAGCAAAAGAGGAAGGTGCACTACAAGAAAAGAGTCTACTAGCGAGGATAAAATGCCCTCGCAAAAATTCAAATATCGTCGCAAAAGGTTATTAGCGAGGGCATATGGCCCTCGAAGGCCGTCGTATTTGTTCTTGTTACTAAAAGAGATTTTGCAACCATACCTTCGCAAATAGATAATTTATGAGGGCAATCCACCGTCGTTATTGAACAAATTTGCCCTCACAAATATATTACCAAACGATGAGGAAAGTCGACGACTTATTTTTAGCGAGAGAAAGCAATCGTCATTAACAACTATTTGTGAGGACCTTCATACCCTCACAATTAATTATTTGCAAATTCCAAATTGACGACATACCTTTTAGAGACAAAATAGTACCGTCGCTAAAATTTATTTGTGAGGACTTTTGATCCCTCACAATTAGTTAGAAATAATAGTGACGACGTTTAACTATCACTTAAAACCTTTTTGCTAAGGATGAAGTAGCATCGCTATTCTATAAATTGCGAGGGACTTTGTTGTCGCTATAAAGTTATTTATGACCAAATTTTTATGTCAATGATAATATTTTTAATATTTTATTATTTTTAATTTATTTTATATCATTTTTGTTTAACTATTTTGTTACAATAGTACAATGATTACTAAAAATTGATCCATTGAAACATAAAAATTCTTATAAGTTCCAACTTTAAAATATAGAATATACAAAGAAATCCTGAAATTAAACCATGACATAAAAATATTGTTTTAAACAACTAGAATTATGAAAAGATCTATATTAGTTTTCCTCTAGGTCACCCTCCAAGTTGCTTTCGACCTCCATGTTATTGTTTAAGTTGTCCTCTTCATCTCTGCTAGTACCATCCTTTAAAAAAAAAAAAACATTAAACATGAGTTAAAATGAAACAATTAAAGTGATTTTGTATTTGTATCAATACTTCAATAAATAAGTTCACATATTACTATATCAAATATAATTATATAATATATCATAAACAACAGTAATAACTTTTTTTTTTAATTTAACAATAATAATAACTAAATTTGATTTCTTAAACCACTATCAAAATTAAATATAAATTAAAATAATATAACAACTGTGAAAAATGTAAACCACAAATAATGGTTAGAGAGTGCAAGAGAGATAGAGAGAATTTATGACATGTATTTCATTTATACTCACCCCTCATTCTCCATCCATCCATTTATCCACCATCTTTTTCCGAAAGGGAGTAGGAATGAAGGAATGACCATTCTTATAACGATCTTCTTTCTTTGTGTACTTAAAAATAGGATTTTTAATGTGAAACATCCAATCAGAATAGTGGTGTTTCACATATTCCACAAATGCCTTCTTAGAGCATACATTAATTAGACCCTTATATGTTTTGGAACTTTTAGTGGAATTTAATTTCAATATGGTTTACCTTAATACCAGATATTGTAGTCCATAACACACCATCCCAATTCCTTATCACAATGAGTATAATATTTATAAAAATGTTATCAAAATATAATCTCTAAATCACTTGTAAAGAGACCCTAAAGCATATTTGGCCCAATCTTTTTTAGCTGTGAAAATAACACCACTAAATAAATCCATACATGCTCTCCAGTTTAGATGATGGCAGCATCAATCCCAAAAAAGGTCAATTGAGTGAAAAGAGTGCTCCTTGAGCTATCAAGCACAAAGACCTTTTCTTTTCTTTCTTTTTTTTTGGGGGGGGGGGGGGGGGGGGGGGAGGGTTGTGATGATTATCTCCAAGTGGCTTAAATTTCTCCATCTTTTGTTAAAAAATATGCAAAAGGTGACTACAATTAATAATCATATTTCAGCAGAGACAGATACACTACTCATACTAAAGAAATCATAGGCACAAAGAATTCAAAATAAGACATAAATTTATTAGTTACTTATGGTCCTTAGACCAAGTGCTAAAATTCACTACAGAAGATCTTTTTCAATGAAGGAAAAAGCTAGATGTTGTAATGTATAATGCATGAAGTAAACCGTTTTTAAATCAATAAATTCCATGATAGCCACAAACAGACAGTGACATTAACTTAGATTCACAAGTATCCAGAGGCCTTTCATACCCAAAAATTCTATTCCAATTAAATTGCCAAACCTATTGATCCAAAAAGCAGCAGCAAGCTATATAATATAGGAGCATGAAACTACCTTTACTTCCTCTTAATTCAAAGATCATTATAGAATACGCCCTCTTTACCTACAAGTCAAAAGATATATTTATTTGGAAGAATGAACATTGTCACCATCAATAAGCCAAAACATAGATTCCTGCAATTTCTACTAATCATCAACAACCATCAATACGCCTACTTCTCATAAATATTGTATTCGTACGAAACTTGATACTAGAGGAAGAGTTCCAACACCCAACATAAAACCTCTATTCCCCTCACCCCCAAACCAAAAATACATATATACTTCTAAACAAGACACCAAAGAATATATATGAAAAATTTAAGGTGACTACAATCTATATGACATAATTAACATACAGAATGAGTAACTGGGAGTAAGGCTTTGCATCTAATTGTTATTTTATAATCAGCATAACCAGTATAATCAATACACTAACTTCCAGTGTTGCCCCCAGTCAAAATGCAACCACAGCTATGCAATGTCATATCAAGATGCAGCCGTCTATCATAAAAATAAATTGAATCTTGGACATGCAGCAATTACATGGCTAAAATGAATGGGCATTTCCATGCATTGTAAACATGCAACCTAGACATGTTCATCAGGAAAATAATTAAATATACTATTTGTCCCCTTGAGTTAAGGGATAACCCATGGAAACAAGGATATTGTTGTGCAGTACAAAGTGAGTGACTGGCGAATGTCTACACCATAGACGATGAAAGCAAAATCAAAATTTTAACACTTAAAACCACAAATAAATGCCCCTACTGAAAAAGAATCACCAGCACAGCATGCCCACTTGAGGGATCATGCTAAAAATAATAATTGACAAAGTAATTTCACTTCAACCACATTACTGCATGAAATGATGAACACTATAGATACTACAAATCATTCATTTTCATTGAATGCTAAATGCTAAATCAGTAAATCCAATCAATTTTTTTGCATTAAAAAGAGGATAACAGCAAAGACACAACGATATCCAACTAATTTCGCTTCAATCCATATCACATGCATACAAAACGTACATAGACTCACTGATATCAATGTAATTAAAATTACCTTATAGTGGTTGGGCACATGAGAGTCCCTTGCTTGTTGATCTTTCCAACGCGAATCGAAACAAGAGGGATACAGAAGCATCTTGCTAACATACCAACCTCTGCTGGCTCAAAATGCTGTTGTTTTCATCAAAAGCACAAAATTAAAGCACCCATTAGTTCAAGAGTCAATAGCAAAAATACCTAAAATAAGAATCGCGTTAAATACAAGCTCCTATAGCTAAAACTACAAAATCAACAATTAAACCATAACAAAATGCCGCCTAAACACAAAAATTAAAATATGCATCACAAAAATTAAATTACTTCACCAAATCCAAACCCAAATTTCACAAAAATCATTAAAAAAAAATTTTAATAATGTATCTACATATTACACCACAAAATCCAAACCCAAATTTTACAAAAATCAAAATTGAAAATTAAATAAATAACCTAATGTTAAGTATCCAAATCCAAACCCAAAATTTCACAATAATCAAAACAAAAAATCAAATAAATAACTTACCAAGCAAAATCGGAATGGGTATGGGTATGGGTATGGTGAGTAAAAATGAATGGGTATGGGGCTGGTAAAGGGAGAGAAGGAGAAAGGATCTTGTGGTGAGGGAGAGAGAGCCGATGGGTATGGGAGGAGAGGAGTCGATGGCTGGGCTCGGCCTCGTCGGCGTCGTTGCTGGGCTGGGCTGGGCTGGATTAGGCTCTGCTCGTCGGCGCTGGTGGGGTTGTGTGTGTGTGTGTGTCTGAGAGGCCGTGTGAGAGATAGAGAGAAAATGAGAGAGTTTTGAGTAAAAACTTTGTGTGACTGTGAGAAATGAAACTTTTGCGTGGGAAATGAAAAAAATTTGGGGGGAAATTTTCTTTCTAACACCTCTGTTCTTTATCTTTTCATTTTCGCCGCTCAATTACCCAACTTCTCATATCTATATCTTGAGTAGTGAACTAGAAATAGCATTTGGTTAAGTGTGGCCTTGACAAATGACAACATCACTACACTCGTGTGAAGTACTGAAGTTTAATGGAGTGTCTATTCAATTTTTTTGAAATTTTTTACCATCTGTCAAATTGATAACATGTTGTGCACCACAAACGCTATTATTATTACAAAATCAACTAAAAAAACTATTTATTGGGTATTTATTAAATAGATAAACTATCTATTATTATTAAAATGAGCTAACATTTTAAGTTTTTAACTAAAGTTTAGCATATAATTAAGATATAGACTTATAATTGTAAATATTTTTAATAAATTATATGGATTTTGACTAATGAACTTATAAATAAGTAAATAAATAGTTATATATTTATTTTTATATATAAATATATAAAATTAGCGGTAATTCCGAAACGATACATCAATATTAACCGGTATCAAAATATTTCATTTATTTGACCAAGCCGAAATAGTCTCCAGTACGGTATTGATTCCCTTGTTTTTGGTCCCTAAAATGAAAAATACGTTTTATTTTAATTCTTACTGTCATCTCACTGATGAAAATTGCTTACATGACAAACGGAGTGCATTATTTGCATACTAAATGCTGACATAACCATTAAAAAAATAGTCCTGAGACTATTGGACTTTGTGAAATTCATATTCAAATCTTGATCAATAGGATTGACGAATATGGTGACATACCGGTGTTGGTGAAATTTGAGACCAATGGGATAATCCGATTGAGTAAATATGACCATAAAAATACATAGTAGATGTCCATCATGCACCATACTTAGATTTGAAATCTAACTATTAGATTTGAAGAATATAATGAAAGGTTAATTCTAGTAAATTATGGTCACAATCAAATTATTGGATTTAGAGAAATGCGTGGTCAAAGTTTAGTCAAAGTTGGTCAAACCCGATCAAACTTAATAGATTGTCCTAATACCACTAGACTTGGTGAAATTCATATTCAAATTTTGATCATTAAGATTGAAGAGTATGGTGACATATTGATGTTGGTGAAATTTGATACTAATTGGATGGTCAGATTCAGATAATATATATAGCCATATAGGTACACAACACATGTCCATCACGTGCCATACTTAGATTTGAAATCTAACAATTGGATTTGAATAGTGTAATGAAAGGTTGATTTTGGTAAATTATTGTCACAATTAAACGGATGGATTTAGAGAAAGGCGCGGTTAAAGTTTAGTCAAAGTTGGTCAAACCCGATCAAAGTTGATTTTTAAACTAATCTTTTATGCATTATTTTAAACTACAAAAACTTGAATTTAGACAATTAATTGATGACATGCCATTAATCTTTGATCACCTTGAAATTTTGTAAGCATGAAAAATATATGAAGATAATGTAATCTAACGGTAGATTTGTCAAAATTCATATCGAATTAAGAAATATAGGGTTGGGTTTAAGTAACACATTATGTAACTCAAAAAAATGTTACACCACCCAATAATTTATTATTGAATTCATATTTTGAAAATCCAATCATTGGATTACATTTTCTATATGTTCTTAACATGCATGCCAATTTTCACACCAATCGGATGTAATTTATCATTTGTTCTATAAACTCATCTTTTATACATTATTTTAAACTACAAAAACTTGAATTTAGACAATTGATTGATGGCATACCTATTAATCTTTGATTACCTTGAAATTTTGTAAGCATGAAAAATATATTAAGATAATGTAATCTAACGATAAATTTGTCAAAATTCACATTGAATTAAGAAATATAGGGTTGGGTTCGAGTTACACCTAACATAATTCTAAAAAATGTTATACCACCCAATAACTTATTATTGAATTCATATTTTGAAAATCCAACCGTCGGATTACATATTCTATATGGTCTTAACATGCATGCCAATTTTCATACCAATCAGATGTAATTTAACATTTGATCAATAACTCATATTTTATGCATTATTTTAAACTACTAAAACTTGAATCTAGACAATTGATTGATAACATGACTATTAATCTTTGATCACTTTGAAATTTTGTAATCATGAAAAATATATTAAGATAATGTAATCTAATGGTAGATTTGTCAAAATTCACATCGAATTAAGAAATATAGTGTTGGGTTTGAGTTACACTTGACGTAACTCTAAAAAATGTTACACCACCCAATAACTTATTATTAAATTCATATTTTGAAAATCCAACCGTTCAATTATATGTTCTATATGATCTTAATATGTATGGCAATTTTCATGCCAATCGGATGCAATTTACTATTTGATCTATAAACTCATCTTTTATGCATTATTTTAAACTACTAAAACTTAAATCTAGACAATTGATTGATGACATGACAATTAATATTTGATCACCTTGAAATTTTATAAACATGAAAATATATATGAAGATAATGAAATCTAACGGTAGATTTGTCAAAATTCACATCGAATTAAGAAATATAGAGTTGAGTTCAAGTTACAAGTGTTGTAACTCTAAAAAATGTTACATCACCCAATAACTTATTATTGAGTTCATATTTTGAAAATCCAACCATTAGATTACATGTTTTATATGTTCTTAACATATATGCCAATTTTCATGCTAATCGGATGTAATTTACCATTTGATCTATGAACTCATTTTTTATACATTATTTTAATGGGAAGAAATTTTTATTCACTTTTGAGAGAGAGGGAGAGAGAGAGAGAGAGGGAGAGTACAAAAGGTTGAAATTCTTGAATTTTAGACTACCATTTTGAAGTTGAAACTTGAAAGTTCTATCATTTTTTTTATGGGTACAATTATTTAGAAAATAAGAACAGACCTTTCTTATATAGGATGTATATTAAAGGTTTTTTTTTAGACTGTAAACAAAAGGTTCATCTAAAGAATACAAAGTGCTATATGTTTATGCATTTCTTTTTATTTTTCTTTGAATTTGAGAATAACTTTTATCTCCAAAAAAAAAAATATTTTAATGATTTTTTGCGAAGGTCAATCATGGCCCTCGCAAAATAATTTAGTATTAGTAAGGGCATATTTTTAACCCACACAAAAAATAAACATTTTAAAATGAAAGTTTTATTATCTCTTGGAAATAATTTGGTGGGAACATTTCCCTCCAAAAATTTTGACATTTTAATGATTATTTGTAAAGATCAATCTTAACCCTCGTAAATAATTTAGTATTAGTGACAATTTTTTTAAACCGTCACAAATAATACACTTTTTGCGAGAGATTTTTAATTGTCCCTTGCAAATAATATGGGGGGAAAATTTTCCTCCAAAATATTAGTATTTGTCATGACTATAACACATAATTGCGACAGCATTTTTTGTTGGTCACAAATATTTCACATTATACCAAGTATTTGCGAGGGCTTTATTTTGCCATCACAAATAAGATTTTTTGAGAGGGATTTTTGGGTCCGTCAAAAATTCTTGGTCGCTAATATGATTATTTGTGAAGGTCGATCTTAGCCCTTGTAAATAATTTAGTATTAGTGACGGTTTTTTTAAACCGTCACAAATAATACACTTTTTGCGAGAGATTTTTAATTGTCCCTCGCAAATAATATGGAGGGAAAATTTCCCTCCAAAATATTAGTATTTATGACGGCTATAACACATAATTGCGACAGCTTTTTTTGTTGGTCACAAATATTTCACATTATACCAAGTATTTGTGAGGGCTTTATTTTGCCATCACAAATAAGATTTTTTGAGAGGGCTTTTTGGGTCCGTCAAAAATTCTTAGTCGCTAATAGGCATTTTTTTTGTAGTGGTGATTGTAATAGCTGTGGTTGCCATTGCCGTAGTTTTTGGGGTGCTCTTGATTCCCTACAGCATTTGGAAAAGGAAAAGCTTGAGAGGTAATATTACTCTCTTACCTACTTTGGAAAAGATATTGCAAGATTGTTTAACTTAACTTCTAGAATCGTGCAGTACTGCTAATAAGATTGTTAAACATATATTCAAGTTTATATTATATGTATTGGCCCAAAAAAATCCCATTTAGTCTAACCTTAGACTCTACCATTCCTATGTAAACCCTGTTAAGAAGGTTTTACACTCTGTTCACTAATTAGAGTAAACCACATAACACTCGTATGTTCCATTACTCTCTCCTTTTTTCATCATCAAATTATTTTTACATTGTTTCAGAGTCTGTGGCCTTCAATTACTTCCGCTTCTTCACATGTTTTGTCTTTTTATTGCACCCACAAATCATGTCTCCAGTTTCAGTCTATATCTATTGAGCCGCAGACACAGATCTGAAACACCCTAGCTTGCTGCCACCACTGGCACAAGAACGCCCAGCTGTTTTGAAAGCCACCAGTGCTCTTCGTCTTTGATTCACTGGCAGCACAATGCCATCCTCTTTAGCGTCGTGTCCATTCTCCACCTTCTTCGGCCCCCGGGCGATTCCAACGGCTCAAGTTGGGTAACCATCTCTGCGCGCTATCTATTAGGATATATCTGTTGTGAGTCCCACAAGTTGTGAGGGAGAAACATACACCAAATAAGGTGTATTTTCTCCTATTCACGACTCTCACCAACGAGAAGTATACTCTGTTACTGTTACGGGTATATACTTCCTCTACTCACAGCTCAGTAGGTCCCACACTGGTGGGTGAGTGAGAGGAAATATACACCCGTAACAGGGTGTATTTTTCCCCCACCAACAGATTTGCATACACCGTTCTCTTTCACTATTCAGAGAATGGCCAGTAAACATGTTGCACGAGTCAAACTTTGAGGCTTCGGACTCATATTTTCTGTTATTCTATGATTCACGAGGGACATTTACCCCACTTGTCCAAAGCCTTTTTTTAAAGTCGACGAAGGAGCAAAGGACACGCGGCCTAGCAAACTAAACAACTTAATTTCAAACACATGGATGGACTCCAACTAGCCAACAACCCATATTATCTCTTCCCAACCAAAAAAAAAAAAAAGAGCAGCCACCTTTCAAAAAAGAAAATCTCCAAATCATCCCATCACACGCTTTCACAATGTCACTCATCACGTGTCACCCAAAGTTCATTACTTCATTGTTACTGTCATGTCAGCCCTCTTACATTAAGGTGACATCATCATGTCATGTCACCTTCCTGCCACATGCACCCTTATTTGGCTGAAATCAATTTAGTCGTGCCATAGCAGAATAAATACCAAAACTCGTCCATCTATGAGTTGTAGTTGGAAAGGTGAGTATTCTTACATAGATTTATCATTGCTCTTTCACCGATTATAATTAGTCACATAAACGAGTTGTGGTATTTATTATATCATTTTATGTAATACAAAGACTTATTCAAATCAATTCATCATCTTGTCCAAAGATAATCATGTCAGCACCCATCATTTGCTATGCCACTAGTTATGTTAGCACCACGTCAACACAGCTATTTAAAGTGCCACATTAGGCACTTCTACCACGTAAGTGAGTGACGCCAACATGACATTAGCTATAGGATTCATACAACACGACTTGGATCCAACACTGTTTTCTGAACCACTTTCTTAGACCATTCTAGATCTTAGTAAGTTTATTCCAAACTTAAGGCATCATTAAGCTTCTACATTAAGTTTGATATATAGCCATTGGAACATAATAAAAAGAAAAGATCACGGTAAGTAAGAAAATTTGCATAAGCTTTCTAAAATAATTACACAAGTCAAAAAATGTCACTAGACCAGGATTTTGAGCAAACTTGAATCATTTGTAGCAATTGTGTTTATTCGATGAAAATTTTCACTTCGAGGTATCTCTTTGGCCTCATTCTATCCTCGATGTACTAAGTTATTTTCAGTAAGTTAATCCAAGTCCAAAACTTAAAACAAGCATATTCAAGGCTAAGGGCCTGTTTGGTAGGGTATTTTAAACACTCATTTTCAGTTTTTAAACAACATTACACATATTTCCACACACTTTTTCATCTACACGTATTTCAAAAAACTATAAACAACACTACTCAAACTCTTCTACTAAACAAACCCTAAGTCACTACACTATTTAACTTTGAAGTAATTCATAGGTGCAAAGAAAATAAATTTGATGCCACAATTAAGTAATTGCATGAAAAGTAAAACATGGGAGGGGAGCCTACTTTCATTAATGTAATGGGACATATACAGTCAAGGATTATTCTAATTTGAAATTTAAAGGATAAAAAAAATGAGTTAATTTATGTACTTGCTTGAGCGGAGAACCATGCTTGATCAAGCGAGTAAGTACATGCAGGCTCAAGCAACTCATTAAAGCTTGCTCAAGCAAGGCCCCACCTAACTCTTGTTCAAGGCTCACTCGAGTGAGAATTGAATAAACAAAATTTGAATCCTGTTATGATTAGAATTCTAACCCCATATATAAACACCTACTTAAATCGTCTTATGCACTATTTCCACTTAGATTATAGAGGCAGAAAGGTAGAGCTTTTAGAAAGAAACTCATGTATTTCATCCCATGAGCTTTTATGAGAAAATCCTTCTAGTTCCATAAAAAGCTTGTGATCCAAAGTTTGAAACCACGGAGCCTCTCTTCTAGTGTGTTCACTTTAGATCAATTCTTCAAGGAGACACCTTAGAGTGTACCAGAGGTTTTGATTCGTTGACGCGAGCATGCAATTCATGAAGGGATCCATAGAAGAAGAAGATCAAAGTTTTAAACCTGTTGTGTGTCACAACAATGAATTACCTATTGGAATTGTAAAGTCTAAGTACAAAGATTTTGTTCTAGATTATAAAACTCCTTATTTTCTTGTGGATTCATTAGTTGGGATAGATTCCCCTAATAATGGTTTTTCTGTGGAGATTTCTCCATCAATTTTCCATTTCGTTACTATCATGTGTCCCATGCTTTTATCACTTTTGGTATTTTACTCTATGACCTGGTGACTTTTTGTTTTGTGGTTGTTAATATTAACATTGTGGATCATGTGATGAGTTAATTCAACATTAAATAATAGTTATTTTGAAAAATTAATTGAGGACTCTAAACCGAATTTAATAATTGGTATCAAAGCATAGGTACACTTAAATTCTGAAAATTAACATATGTTGAAAAGGGTTGGACCAAAACTGAAATTCTAGCTGAACAATGTTCCGAGGAACAACTCTTAGATTATAACTGCAATAGTAAATGCTTAGATGCCATCTTTACATCTATCTCTCAAGAAGAATTTAGAAGAATCGTTATGTCTAAAACTATTAAGGATGCTTGGGTTGTCTTAGAAATTACAAATCAGGGAACTAAAGTTATATGAAACTCTGGGTTACAAATGTCAACTTCTGAATTTGGAAATATTAGCATGAGTTTAGGATGAAACTTTTGATTAGTTCTATGCCAAATTTAATGACATAGTAAACTCTAGCTTTAACCTAGGTGAAAAGATATCCTTGAGCCCAAATTTGTTAGGAAAGTCCTGAGATCTTTACCTGAGAGGAATTAGTTGGATCAGTACAGACATATGACCTCTTTTTACCTCAAACTAATAAAAACAAGACTGTTGCTCTGAAAACTGTTAAAGAAGAAGAGAGTTATACCTCTGATGAGGATGAGATGAAAGTGGATGATAAAGCTCTTTTGGCTAAAAAGTTTAAAAACCTTCTATAGTTTAGAAAGAGTAAGAACAAGTACAAAACCCATAGAACTTTTGAGCTACCAAAGAATGAATTTAGTGAGAGGTACAAAGGTAGGAAAGAACAGAACTATCAAGTCATCAAGCATCGTGAGTGTTTTGGTTATGGACATGTCAAGGCTAAATGCTCAAATTATTTGAAATCAAACAGTAAGGATATGAATGCCACCAAGAGTGATGAGTTTAAAAGCAATGAGTCTAACTAGGCTTGTTTGGATTGTGGGGGATGGAGGGAGAGTAGAGTAGAGTTGAGTTGATTAGATGAACTAATTAGGCTCCCCTCTACTCTCAGGATCCTCTCTACTCTCTCTCCATCCCCTTCAATTCAAACCAAATATAGATGAACTAATATGCTAACTATCACCATCACACCCTCAATCCAAACAAGCCATTAAGGATGAATTATGTGATGATGCCACCCTACAAAACTACTTATAACAAACTTTATATGGAATGTATCAAATTCCAGAAAACTTTTGAATTAGCCATTAAGAATTTAAACGAGGGAGAGCTAGAGAAAGAGGAACTAGTAGTGGAGTTACATGTAGCCAAAAATTTAGCTGAAACATACAATAATGAGAATCACTCGTAGAAAAGGTGACTGAACTTGAAAGTGAGCTAGGTCTTGCTAGAGCCAAGTTAGAAAGATAAAGGAAATTCTCAGAAGTTAAGTTTTGAAACAACTGGCCTAAGGTACATCAATGTAGAATCTTTTGTCCCATCCTTTTTTATGTCTTGCGGCACAGAAACTATGTTTGTCCCCCTTGCTAAATCATTGGGCTAAGGTAGAGCAAACTCGAGTAGATAAAGGGAACCATCTCATAGGTAGATTACATGTCTCACAGCCTATCTCTATATGGTCATCTAGGAAGAATAGAACCCCACATGCTACTTAATTCGGCCACTATGCTACTAGACATAACCATTCTAATCGCTTCTAGTTGAAGTCTAAGATTCCAGTGTCACAACCTGCGGCTAGAGATCGAATACCTTCTGTCAGAAGCCAAGATAAATTGCTTGGTGACATGTTCAAACCTCGAGCTTGTTGACTCTTGGAAGCCAAGGTTGGAATTTTCCTCACTTAATTTGCCATTTCCTTTTCTCAATTAGCCTATAAACAGTTTAGGATCAAAGCCTCCCCAAGTTCACAGCCCAAGATCATTTTGTCTGGGTGAGAAAGGATTCCAAAACTAAGTGTCATTCTTCGTGTCCGCTTCTTTGATACTTTTAATCTAGTGTTGGAAATATTTTCTTTAACTCCATAGACTAATTACAATAGGAGTTTGTGTACATTATTGTATGTATTTATGCACTGCATTTCATGTTTTGCATTTGTTTTAGCATTGTGTGTGCTTTTATCTTTTGTCCAAATTATTAAAAAAAAAAAAACAGAAAATTAAAAAAGAAAAATGCAAAAGAATGAATGAAAGGGGATAAAAAAAATACCATGTTTAACCACACTATACTAAATAATAGCTAGTGTAAATTTTGTAGTTTTGTTTTTGTTTTCAATCACAAATTTTTAAGGTCCATTTGAGATCCGTTTATTTTGCTAAAACTGAAAATTTTTTGTGAAAGTACTGTAGATAAAAGTAAAAATTAACTGAAATAGTACAGTGAGACCCATGAATAGTATCAAAAAGTACAGTAGGACCTATAAATAGTAGAAAAAATAAGCTGAATAGTAAAATAAGTTGGCAAAATTAATTTTCCAAAGTGCGTTTCTGTGTGGTTGTGGTGTTTCCAGTGGGTCCCGTGCACTGTTCATGGGACTCACAAATCTTTTTTTACAACAATTTTTTCATTAAAAATGAGTCTCACAGTACTATTTACACATTTAAAAATTATTTTGCTACAGTATTTTCAGTTTTCAGTTTTCAACCGTATCTAAACCAAACCTTAGTTTAAACTGAATTTGGTTGCATGTGTAATTTTCTAGTAGGCAATTGGTCATGTGATTGGCGTTTTTGTGATTTGAAGCAATACCATTCAATAGAAATTCCAAAAGAAAAAAAGTCTTATCATACTCTTACTATTGTTTGTACCGTGCCCTAATGCTTGATAGAAAAAGTTGGCGTTCCTGTATTTAGCAAAAATAGGAACACTGCATGTAAAAATATGGTGTTGATAGAGAAAACAGATAATCACGAATTCCCCTTTCCTGCGCACCTGAAGGTATGATCAAGAAGAGGAAAAAAGGTGACAGAAAATCATTATGGTTATAAAGGTAAAGGGTATTTTCTACAGGTGAGGTATTTCCACTTTCAGTAACTTTTTCTTATCACATTTGACTTCCACGTACCCCGACATGATGCTTGGAGCTTAGTTCCTGTCTCATATCATTCTTGTTTGGTTTTGTTCACCTTGTTTCTCTCCTAAACTCCACTCTCGACCTATAATTCGACGTGTGTTTCTAAATTCGAGTGGAGCATTAGGTTTTATATCTAAGCATTGCTGGCATTCTCTTTTTTTTTTTTTTTTCATCAACCAACACCAAAAAAAGGATTGCTGGCAATTCGGGGAGTGTGAGACCAATCTGGAAATTTTTTTTCACTTTATCGAAGACTTGTTTAATTTCCTTAAGAAGGAGGCGCAAGGATTGTAGGGGTAGCCTTCACTATAACCTAATATGGAAATTTTCTTAGCCTTGCCAGTCTTTTTATTTACATTACATGCACTTAAGCTACTTTAATTCTCATTCCATATGCATTCAATTCTTTCTACAATAAATAAAAAACTGCATGAATGCTATTAAAACAACGTCTTCGCTTGACACTCGCCTAAACTTTTCTTGCAAATTCTTGAAACCTACTCGAGCAACTTGTTAAATTCTGCTTGAGCAAGACCTTTCTGGTAGTTTTAGTCAATTTAAGTCCTGTAATACCCTTGCACCCTGCATAAACTGCTTCTGACCTTTGCTACAATTAATTTGCACCAGTCAAATGTCTCATATTCTAGCTTTCCTTCTCATATTCTAGATTGTTATTGATCTTGGCCTTTAGTTCTACAAACGTGTTTCGTATGTATGATCTTAAATTCTTGATTCTTGTTGCATCTCACATAGGATTTTGATCTAGGATTTTTTTTTTTCTTATTTATTTTTTTTTTATACACTCTTAGGATTGGCTTTTGTTTCTACTTTATTGAGGCACTTAGCAAAATTTTCCTGTGTTTTTATATGACTGTGGTCACTGATTAGTGGGTAAAATTTGGAAGAAGGTCATGTATTAACTGCACTCGTCACTTGCACATTAATAGTTTGATAATATGCCTCAATCACAGTTTTTGGCTTAACCTCGATGTTTAAGCAGAATAGTTTTTTTTTTTATGCAAATCAATTGATTATTCATGCATTTCTTGCATTTTGGACAGCATATGCCCCACATATTATGTTCTTCAACTTGGCGCGTTTGGTATCAGTAGTTTTTGTTTTGGGTCTTTCGAGTGTCAATTTTGTGTTCTATTTTAGTAGCATCTCCTTGGTACCGTTGCTACACATATTGCTAATGCCACTTAGTGCCCTATGCCCATGTCAAACATTTATTGGTGTCTTCTTGCATGCTACATCTTTCTTGGAATCTATGCACTACTCTATGGTGGGTCATTTTTTTTCACTGCCTTGTTTAAGCTAAACTATTTACTCAAGGGACCTCAGATTGATGGGGAGTATTCTTCTACCTGTTAGTATTTTGTCAACGAAATTTAAAAATATGCTTAAAGTATCGTTGATTGACGAGGCTCGCTCAAGTGGAAACCAAGGTTCACTCAAGGGAGTAAATACTTGCATCCCAAATGGCTAGCGAGGCTTCCCTCACTCGACTCTTGCTTAAGCGACAATTATGGAAACAAAATTCAAATCCTATTCTTATTAGAATTCTAATCCTACATGTAAGCACCTATTTAAACCATCTAAGCATGATTTCCAATGAGGGTATAGATGCAAAAACTCAAAGCTTTTAGAGAGAAAACCCATGCCTTTCATTCTATGAGTTATCATTAAGGAAGCCTTCCAAATTTTTATGATCTTGTGATGCGAAGTTTGAAACCACGGAACCCTTCTTCCATTGAGTTAATTGTTGATCAAATCTTCAAGGAGGTGTCATAGACTGCATGAGAGTTTCTAGTTTGTTGACGTGAACATATCATTTGTTAAGAAATCCAAAAAAGAAGTTTAGAGTTATGAAGTTGTTGTGGTCACAACAGTGAGTTATCTCCTAGGATTGTAGAGCCTAAGTACAAAGGTTTTGGTCTAGATTGTGAAACTCCTTTTATAATGGACTGCCTTAGTTAGGATAGGTTACCGTTAGTTAGGATAAGTTACCATTGTAGTGGTGTTCCCTTTTGATGAGTTCTCCATTGGTTTTCCACTTCAATATCATATCATGTGTCCCAAGATTTTATCGCTTTTATTATTTTGCAAGATGACATGGTGACTTCTTGTTTTGATTGTTAATATTGACATTTTGGATCATATAATTGATTTAATTTGAAATTAAATAACAATTCCGCTCTATAATCAATAGGTCTAACCGAATTTAATAGGTCATATTCTAGTTTATTTTGTTTAATGTGAAGCCAATCTTGCTCTTATTAGATAACATGGAGAACAATGAGATGCTAGACCAGAACATTGAACTCCAAAGTGAAGACTTAGAGGTCCCATTCTTCAGCCTAGCAACCATAGTCACTGCCACTAACAACTTTTCAAGTGATAACAAGCTAGGTGAAGGAGGCTTTGGACTTGTATACAAGGTAAATCTACAAAATAACTTTATAATGACCACAGAAAAAGCGGTTATCATCATATTCTATATCAATAAAATCTGCTTACAAATGTGAATTTACAGGGTATACTAACAGATGGACATGAAATTGCCGTGAAAAGGCTTTCACGAAGTTCTATACAAGGATTGAATGAGTTTAAAAATGAAGTTATGTTGATTGCCAAATTGCAACACCGTAATCTGGTTAGGCTTTTGGGCTATTGCATTGAAGGAGAGGAGATAATGCTAATTTATGAATATATGCCCAATGGAAGCTTAGACTCCTTTATTTTTGGTATGAACTTCTCAAAAACTTAATAACTTTTGCCAAATTTTATGAATTTTTTTAAGGACAAAGTTTCTCCAAACCAATTTAAATAAAAAGTTCCTCCAACCTACTAAGCGACAACTTAAAAAACTACACTTATTTAGTTTGAGCCACACAATCTACTTAATAGTCAAATGCTCTTGTAGAGAGGGAAAAATTCCCGACCTATCACAAGCTGACACATCATACTACTGAGTCCACAAAATACAGCCAATTACAAAGCACCACGTATTGCTGCTAGGTTTTGCTATCACTACTCAGAAACCAACAGAAATTTGCCAAGTGTCATGCAAGAACCAATCACACCTCAGCACGTGTAAGCGATGACACAGGCAGCCTCGCATGTGTAAGCAATGACACAGGCAGCCTCACACGTGTAAGCGATGACACAGGCAGCCTCGCACGTGTAAGCGATGACATAAGCAGACCAATCAGGCTGTGACATGTGTCACCAATTAGACTCCGCCACGTGTCGCTCACCCACCCCCAAACTCCTATAAATAGAAGCCTTCCTAAGACATTTTAGGAAGGCTAAGGAGAGGCTAAGGAGAGGCTGAGGCTAGGGAAGGGCTGAGGCTGAAGAGCTGGAGAAGATCAAGATTAAGAAGTCCAGAAGCTCTGTTGGAACCAAGCTTTGAAGCCTCCAAGAACTCCAAGAACTTCAACTTCGAATACGAAGAACATTCGAAGACAAATCATCCAAATTATCTTCCTAGATCTCAAAGATCACTGGAATCAAGCTCAAAAGCCTCCAGAAACCTCAACAAACCACAAATTGGTGAAAGCTCTACGGATTCAAGCCTCCAAAACCCCGAAGAACTTCTACCACAAACCTTCAAATACGAAGAACATTCGAAGCAGAATCATCTAAACTACCTGCCTAGATCTCAAAGTTCACTGGAATCAAGCTCAAAAGCCTCCAGAAATATCACAAATCACAAATCTGTGAAACTCTACGGATTCAAGCCTCTAAAGCACCGAAGAACTTCCACCACAAATCTTCAAAGACGAAGAACGCACCAAGAATACGAAGAACACAAAGAACATGAAAAACAAAGAATTTCTAACAAGCTTATAGCCAGAGATTCATTGTAATTCCATATCAAAGATCTTTGATCCATTTTTCAGCCAAATTGAAGGATATCTTGTGTTCATATCAAAATCACATTACTACAAATCCAATCAACAAGTCTTTTAAGGAGATCGAATCAGAGGATAACTCTTTTGTAATCACAGAGAATTGTACCACACAATCATCAATACAAATTCGCATTTGTGAAACTATTTTACTTGTTTGACTTATTTCGAACCGAGGAATTTAGTCGTCCACAAATTCTGGCACGCCCAGTGGGACATCTCTGCCTCTCATCTCATTCTCCTTCAAAGAAAGAAATCTTCATCATCTTGCTACCAACTTCAATGGCCTTTAGCAAGAACATTCAAGCTTCGACAATAGCTACTTCAACTAAACTTGGTACGGCTACCACCAACAATTGCATTGGTACAATCAATCGTAGCCAGCCTAAAACTCACAATCAACTTCAAGCTCAATCAACCAAGGAAGCCAAGGTCCAGACAATCATCTCCTTAGACCATCTCACAAGAAACAAGGTCATCAACATGGACATCTCCACCTTGGAACACCTCAAGCATGGGGGCAAATCCCCTTCTTCCTTCACAAGAAATTGGTCGCACGATTTCTCTCCCATCAAAGGGAACCCAAAAGATGAAATTTCATGTGTTCACTTCAAATCACTTTCTTCTCCATCATCTTGGGAAGTTGTGTCAGTCATGATGATTAACACCTCTACCATGGAAGAAAAGATGGCTGAAATGGAGCAAAGGGTCGTCCTTCTCACAAAAGCACTTGAAGATAAGGACCTCCAAATTGCAACTTTGATGAACAAACTCGAAGTTCAAGATCTTGGTGAATCAAGCCATGGTCATAAATTCACATCTGCAAAGGATGACGAAGGGAGAGAAATTGAAAACACTCCCCAACAAGAACAATCTGCTTCGATGGCTTCGTTGTCAGTCCAACAATTACAAGACATGATAACAAATACCATCCGAGCACAATTTGGAGGTTCTTCTACGAGTTCTCTCACATATTCAAAACCCTACACAAAGCGCATCGACAACATGAGAATGCCAAATAGGTATCAACCCCCCAAGTTCTTGCAGTTTGATGGCAAAGGAAATCCTAAGCAACACATTGCTCACTTTGTAGAAACTTGTGAGAACGCAGGGACTCAAGGAGGCCTCCTTGTAAAGCAATTTGTTCGTTCGCTTAAGGGAAATGCCTTTGATTGGTATACAAACTTAGAATCCGAGTCAATCAATAGTTGGGAACAACTTGAAAGGGACTTTCTCAACCGATTCTACAACACACGACGCACAGTAGGCATGATGGAGCTTACCAATACTAAACAGTGGAAGGATGAACCCGTCGTTGATTATATCAATCGGTGGCGTTCTTTGAGTTTAGATTGCAAAGATAGACTTTCTGAAATATCTGCTGTAGAGATGTGCATCCAAGGCATGCATTGGGGGCTTCTTTACATCCTTCAAGGGATAAAGCCTCGAACATTTGAAGAGTTAGCAACTCGTGCGCATGACATGGAATTGAGTATATCTAGCCATGGAAGTACAAACCCTTCCATACTTGAGGAAAGCAGAAAGGAAGTAAGGAGGAATGACAAGAATGCAAAAGTCAACCTCAAAGACCCAATGATTGCTAACACTACCGAAGTCAAGGTTCCAAGAAGAGGAGCAAATGCAAATGAAAAACAGCTTGAAGGATGGCAAAAGAACGAGATGCGTCGTCTGACTTTTAAGGAACGTGAGCAAAAAGTATATTCGTTCCCCGATGAAGATGTGCCAAACATCTTAGAACAACTACTGCAATTGAAGTTGATTGAATTGCCAGAATGCAAGCGGCCAGAGGACATGGGGAAAGTTGATAACCCTAACTACTGCAAATACCATCGCATCATTGGCCACCCAATCCAAAAATGCTTCACCTTCAAAGAACAAATCATGAAACTTGCCAAAGAAAATAAGATTGATCTAAACTTCAATGAAGTTGTCGAGTCAAACCATGTGACCGTTGCTTGTGATGTACTTCCAACTCTCAAGCAGGGGGCAAACACCAACCAAGCTTACAAATTGATTGACAATGATGGCATAAGGATCGGCCCCATCAATGGGAAGTTCCTTAAACACTTCTATGCTTGAAAATCAAGAATTGCTCCTCGGTAAGAGCTTAAACTACCCACTATAACGTTGCAAGAGTACATGATGTCTTCCCATTACCCTTGAAAGCGTACCAATAAGGAGAAATTAATCCCACTCTATGTCACCAATTGCTAGTGTGGCGTAGTGGTTGGATGCCCATGTCACCCTTGAGGCCGTCTCGGGTTCGATCAGTGGTGATACCCACTATTACACACTGAGCCCTCCTTTTTGCAAAAATACATAAGAAAAAAAAAGTTATCAAAAAAATAAATAAACAAAAAAAAAAAAAAAAAACTTTTGAACTACGTGATGACTTGATCCCTTTCAAGGGTACGTAGGCAACTTAGTATCTTTTTACTGAGTTCAGCCACGCACTAAAAAAAAATTTATCAAAAAAAAAAAAAAAAAAAAACTGTTGAACTACATAATGACTTGATCCTTCTCCGGGGTACGTAGGCAGCTTAGTACTTGTCACTAAGTTTAGTCACATGAAAAGAAGAATGATTGCCAGTCTCGCCTGAAGAGTTTCTTCACAGGCCATCAACGTGCTTTCAAGAACCCTTTGATTGGCAAGGCATCGCTTAAGATCAGTCAACTGCTCACTACATGATACTCAAAGATCATTGTGGTAGAAAATGACGGTTGCAAAGAATTGGTGTTACTCAGCTTTTCTTGAACTAATGATAAACATAAGTTGGTTCTTGGTTGTGGAGCAAAATAAAATCTTCAACCTCTTTTGTAAGGAATGAAGTCTACATGGCATTGCTCATCTTCTATGGACATCCTCCCACATCTTTGAAGTATGCTTTGCATCACTTATCTCTTGGGGGCATCTTCTTGTACCTTACAAATCTAAGCTACATCGTCTCTCTTCTAGGTTGTGCCACTTCACAACTTTGAAATTTGAACCACATCATCTCCCTTCTGAGTGGTGCAGTTTCACATCATGTCTCCAAAAGTTGGACAATGTCACCTTCCTCCAGCATCTGAAGTTGGTGTTGCATCATCTCTCCTCCAAGGGCATGTCCATGCAATGTCAAAGTCTTGGCGGCATTCTTCTTGAAACTTCAAGGTTTTGTTGGCATCTCCTTGCAATGTCAAAGTCTTGGCGGCATTCTTCTTGAAACTTCAAGGTTTCATTGGCATCTCCGAAATCTTAATGAGGGACTCCTTGCATCTTTAACATCTTGTTGGCATTTCTGAAATCTTGATGTCTGAGCTATGTTGCCTCTAAAAATTGATGCAACTTCAATGCAAATGCAAGTGCTAATGTGGAGTGTTGTCGTGGCTTCATGGCAAAGATGAACGTTGGCATGGCTTCGACGAAAATGAAGTGTTGACGTGACTTCATGGTTTCGGCACTTGGCATTTCTGAAATCTTGATGTCTGAGCTATGTTGCCTCTAAAAATTGGTGCAACTTCAATGCAAGTGCAAGTGCTAATGTGGAGTGTTGTCGTGGCTTCATGGCAAAGATGAACGTTGGCACGGCTTCGACGAAAATGAAGTGTTGACGTGACTTCATGGCTTCGGCACAAATGAAGTGTTGACGTAGCTTCATGCCAAAGATCAATGTTAGCATGGCTTCGGTGCAAATAAAGTGTTGACGTGGCTTCATGTTGAAAAAACTTCATTAAAAAAGACAAGTGCAAATTTGCTTCAGTAGACAAAGTAATGGTGATGCTTCAATGCAAATGCAAGAGTTGGCACAGCTTCACTTCGATGCAAAGAAAGGTATGGGCAACCTCAATGCAAATGCAAACTTTGTGCGGCTTCATGATAAGAACAATTGGCATGGGTGCACTGTAAAGACAAGTGTGGAAAACCTTCATGCAAAAACAAGTGCTAGCATAGTTCCATTGCAACAACCAGTGCTAGTATTGCTTAGTTGCCAAGACAAAGGAAAAGAATGTAACAACATGAAAGCGTACATCATTGCAAGAACGTTGCTATCAATGAAATACAAAGCCACCAAATGAAGGCAAACACTTCTATGAGAACGTCAGCGTAAAGTTTGATGTCAAAGCCTAAAAACCAAGGAAACTGTGCTGCAAAACAAAAACAAGCAATAAAAAAATTGTCAGGGAAAGGATCTCATAGCACGTTAAAAAAAAAAAAAAAAAAAAAAAAAAAAAAAAAAAAAAAAAAAAATCTTGAAAGAAGGAGGAGAAAGCTGAAGGTTGAGCATGTGTCTCAGTGATGAAGGAAGGCAATAACATGCCATTATATAGAAAACTTTTGAGACAACAGACCAGAAAAATGAAGAAAGTCAGCAAACCATTAAATGGTTCCACCAACCGGCCAATGAAAAAAACTGCATTCACATTTTAGAAATGTGAAAGCAACTGGAGCTGAAAGTCAGATTTTGTGAACTCAAATGCGCTCAAAATCGAAGAAGTCTGCACCAAATTTTGAGAATAAAAAAATGACATTCAGAGAGATAGAAAATGGTGGCTCATCACCCACCTCATGACCTACAAGTCCAAACTCAGGTGCTGCCCTGTCAGAGCCGCCCACAAAAAAGACCAGAAAAGTCATCATAGACAAACTGTCACCCACGGCCTTCCCTTTAAGATTTGTGAAAATCCAGACCTTATTTCACAAAACTGACCCCACAGGGACCTTAAACGGACTTCAATTGACAAAACCCTGAAAAATCAAGGTCACCGGAGCTAACACGCGCTGCCACGCGCCGCCAAAAGCTTCAGAGGATCGCAGCTTCCTCCACCACTTCTGCGCAAATCGGGCCACCATTTCAAAAAACAGAAACTTCCACTAGATCCAGCGGGCCCCGATCTACAAAATCTGAAAATTTCAGGCCCAAACGATCAGCCACGCACTGGCACGCGCAACCAGAAAGTCCGGTGATCGCCAGCGTCATTTCACGCGCTCACACGCGCCGACACAGATGAGCCATGCATTAAACGCGCTGCACGCGCCACGCGCGCTGACACGCGCGCCTCAGACTTATGACGTCATGGATGACGTCATCAACCAGGTTGACCCGTTTGTCCAGACGACCTGGATTGACCCGGACCGACCTGGAAACCTGACCCGGTCCGAACCGCCTGCAAAAAAAAAAAAAAAAAAAAAAAAAAAATTTAATAAGAAAATGGGAAAGAGAAAATGCTTTGACTAAAGTGGACCCTTGACCTTGACCAAAAAGTCAAAATTGTCAAAACGGACTTGTCCCACTCAATTTTTCGAGTACATTCCGATTTTGGGACCCATTTCTTCATTCGAAGCTTAGAAATTGTGCAAATGTCCAGTTTCCAAAAGTTGACTTTTGCACAAATGTTGACCAAAAAGTCAAAATTTTTAAGAAGTACCTGTCTTACCCAATTTTTCACGTAGATTCCATTTTTGGGGTTTATTTCTTCATTTGAGAATCCGAAATTGATCAAATAATGTGATTCTACAACTGTTGGTTTTAATGTGAACTTTGACCAAGAATCAAGATATTCGAGCAAAACTTGTCCTATTCAGATTTTCATGTGGGTTCTGATTGTGAAATCCACTTATGTGACCCACTTTCCCGAAGTACCAACAGTATCCAAAAGTTAAGCTCCCAAGATCAAGATTTAAGATTCATTCACTCGGTCTGGATTCCCTCAAGGTTATTCTCTAAACTTTATTAAGGCTTCCCTTCCAAAGTACAAATGAACTCTCACAAGTGTGTCTTGAGCTTGAAAGTACACTGGGTCGCTAATTCAACCTACCATTCTCGTTCGGTGCCTACCGGTCTTCAGCCTACCATTCCTCATTCGGTGCCAAACATTCTCGCCTACCGTTCGGTGCCTACCAGTCGAGAATCCACCAGTCTCACCAAAAATTCTCAACCGCCATTCTCGACTACACAACTACCATTCTTCGTCTCTCCACTATAAATAGAAGGGCCGGATTCATCAAGAACTCATCAAAAAAAAAACAAAAAAAACACTGAATCATGAAATGAAGATTTGCTTCTTTCAAATTTTCAAGTCCTCTTTCTCACAGCCGTTTCTCATTATGGCCTTATCATTTTCAACACTTAGCAACCAATATTGCTTCATAATCAGTTTGAAATCAACCCTCTTATGGTTCAGTAGAAACCCTCCTCACAGTGTCATTGTAGTTTTGAGATCCAAACAAATTTTGTTTCTCCACTTAACGACTACCGTTGTCCATAAAATTACTCATAACAAGGTCTGCATTGCCCTTCCATACTTCCGTGGATTTGGTTGACCAAGAAATCCAAGTCCAGCAGAGACACCTGTTCCTAACCTAAGGTCTCCAGTAGTCTCTTTCCAATTGCTTGGTCTTCCAGCGGAAGTAGTGGTTCGGAACAAACACCAACTTGGCTGGTTTCTAAGACCAGAATCACAAGTTAGCTCCATCTTTCTTTTTTCTGTGCTTTTCCAACAAGTGGCAGTAGGAGAAGATGGTAAAAAGTGTTGGGGTATCCTACAAATTGTTTTTCATCCAACACTTATAATGATATCCAAGGGACCAGCTCATCAGAATTCAACCTTTGGTGTCGGTAAATGGTCGCCAAAGCTTCATTCTATGTTCCCACAAGCAGGGGACCCAAAGGTCATCGTTGCTGGTACCTCAAAACACATTTTCTGGAATTACTCCAACTTAAATCTAGCTTGAGGTATTTCAGAAAGTACTCTTCTGAAATTACTTCAACTTAACGTCCGTCAGCATGGTCCCATTACGCAAGCACATTCTACAACTTGCCGTCGGACCTCATTCAGCATGCAGTCAGTCCCAGATCCAAAGGTGTACTTCCCAGGAACATTTACACCAGAGTGTCCCCAACATACAGGGCCAGCACCATGGAGGCGTATGTTTCACCCATTCGCTTTGCTTCATCCCCCTCATCTTCATCACCAACACCAGCACCCCCAGAATCCATAAGCTTCTGAAACTACCTCAACTTAACTTGAGTGATGCGATAACACAAGCACATTCAACTACATTCCCACATGGCCTCGCCGTAATCCGAAGTATACTTTTCTGAAATTACTTCACCAGGGGTTAAAAGAAAAAAAGAAAAAGAAAGAAAAAGAAAAATGAGGCTAGCCCCACGACTCTGCATGCTGTGCCCAACCAACATCTTCACTTCTTCCCCATCTTCTACACCTTGTGATCGCAACCAACGATCCAGAATACTCTTTTGAAATTACTTCAACTTAAC